>CM057459.1:778540000-779950000 GCA_016271365.2 Neoceratodus forsteri | reverse complement strand
AGATGCAAAAGACTGTTAGGCCTATTCTGCTGGCATTTTAGTATGTTAGTATCATTGCTTGGGACTGAGTAATGAAATGACAGTGTCAGTGTTCATGAGGTGGCATCCCAAAAGGCCCTTGCTGAAAATTTGGTGCAAAATACCCCCAAACATCCAAGTTATGCATGGTCATTTTAAATATTTTGCCACAAAATTTACAAAATAGCCATTTTTTCACACCACATCATGAACAATACAACGTCATTTTTCCCATCCTTCCTGAAACATGTTGTCATACCCATGGCAGGGAATGGCACATTTGGTATGTGAAATCATCTTTTAGAACTAATTAATGAAATGGCAGTGCCAGTGTCCATGAGATGGGGTTCCAAAAAGCCATGTTGAAAATGTGGTGAATCAGTTCCTAAAAATGCCCACGTTATGTGCAGCTGTTTAATTTATTCTATGTATGCACATAACTTTGGTACTTTTCAATATTTTGCAGCCAAATTTTCAACATAGCCATTTTTTCATACCACTTGAACAGTACAGCTGTTATTTTTCACATCCTGTCCGAAATGTTTTTTTGTACCTGTGGTGCAGAATGGTGTTGCAGTTGCACATAATTATGCATTTCCTTGCATGTCACAATTTCTCTGTACTGGGGGATATGAGGTGGAGTAATAAGATGGCTATGCTGACAATTTGGTTACTGTTGTTTGACACATGGAAGCACAGGGCCCTCCACACCTACATATGTATGCACATCTATGGAGTGATTGGAGAGCAGGGTCCAAAGGACCCGGCGCTCCCACAGTAAAATAAGGATGCTATTATACTATCTCAAAAAGTAATGAAATTCATTGCAAAAAAACTCCATTAATGCATCAGTTAGGGTTCCTATTACAGTGACTAAAGTATGGAAATTCAATGTTGGGGTTCCCAACCCTACCACCCCACCTCCCCTCCCTCCACACACCAACAGGCATCGGTGTGTGCCTTGGGGTCATCAGGCCTAACTCTCATCACATTCTCCTATACTGCACTATCTCAGCTTTCTTACACATGGAATTGGATGGGGCACCATGTTCCCCAGTGATGCAATGGACATTCATGTAAACAACATTATTTAATAAAATCTTTGTTTTTTTAGTATTTTTACCCCAAACTTTCAACATACTATAGTCTTCTTATGACCCCACCTCATATACCCTATAGTGAAAATGTTAAAATCCATGCTGAAATGCCATTCCATGCTACAGGTGTGAAAACACATTTCAGACAGGATCTGAAAAAATTACAGCTGTACTGTTCATGAGATGGTGTGAAAACATGGCTATGTTGAACATTTGGTGTCAAAATATTGAAAATTGCCAAAGTTATGCACGTGCATAGAAAAATTTCAACAAACGCATGAAACTCAGCCATTATTAGGAATGTTTTAACCAAATTGTCAACATGGTCTTTTTGGGATCCCACCTCATGAACACTAGTGGTGAAATTTCATTATTCTGTCCCAAAAGGTGATTTCTTGTTGCGACCATGAAATCACCTTCCATGCTGAATTAACAAAAGGACAGTTGTAGTATTCATGAGGTGAGGTCCCAAAAAGGCAATGTTGAAAATGTGGTGAAAAAATTCCCCAAAATGGCAAAATTATGAACATAAGTTCAAAACACCATAGCAATACATTATACAGCACTTACCATTATTCTTCTGTTCATGGTTTGGCTTTGAAGAGTACAGACATGTCTCAGTCCACAGAAGATGATAGCATACAACCTCCAGAGGTAACTACAGGGTAAAGGGGGATGTGAGATGATGGGTGCTCATTGGGAGGGTTGGGATGTGGGAGGGGGACAGCAGTGACAATTACAGTTCTTTTCTGTTTTTCAGGTTTAAAAAAACAAAAGACATTGAGGGACATTTTTTTTTCAGGTAATCTACTTGAGCTATTTTGGGAACTGGGGGGTGGGCTCACCAGTGTCTCACACTGCTGTGGGGACTTGTAAATGCTGACATGGGGATCCCCAATGTCAGTAAGTACATAAAATAATGGGCTGTGGGGTGGGGGCATCTGACATGGGGGTTGGAATCCTGCTATTGGATTATTCAAAAATTTACTAATTTATTTCTGGACACTGGGGTGGTTTCCCCAGTGTCTCACACTGCTGGGGGGATTGTAAATGCCAACATGGGGATTGGGCTCCCAGATTTTGGCAAGTACATTAAAAGAATGGGCTGCAAGGAGAGGCATCTGACACCCCGAGGGTGGGCATCCTGGTGTCAGAGTATACAAAATATAAACAAAAAAATAAATAAACAAACAAATAACTACACCGCCACTGGGAACTGGGGCCCCTGTTGTGCAGATAATAGTTAAAGGTACAGCACAGTCAGGATGGTGGGCTACCATGACAGTAGCCCAGTCCCTGACATATGAGTCACAGCAACAGCTGGTTGCACTGTACAACACAGCTGTTATTTAGTAAAGGACAGCTGTGTCATATAGTACTTGCATTATACAACACAGCTATCATTTAGTAAAGGACAGCTGTGTCATATAGTGCAAATGGGTAAAGGACATCTGTGTCATGTAGTGCAAATGGCTTTTATCACAAAAAAAACAGCTATTTTTGGAACACTGATTTTTTTAAACTGCACATGCTCACAGACAAAACTTTTTTCTTAAATAATTTAAAAAGTATTGAAGGGTGAGACGTGCAAACCACAATAGCACATACCTTGGGCCAAACTTTCAGGTTTAAAATCTTAATAGTTGTGCATGTATTGGAGTGCAAAATAAAGTCTTAAAAATGGAGATTGGTACTGTAGGTTATTTGCACCTCTGTAACTTTGCCAGCACTGAACCAATCTACGTGAAATGTGCAAGATCAAGAGATCCTAGCACAAACTCTGTGCTTTCCAAATTTCATGTAAATTGGTTGGATGAGGACAAAGTTATTTTTTTACTGTTAAACTTTCTATTAATTTTTCATAAGATATACAGACAAACCTCTTACAGTAAAGTACAATGTGAGGATTTTTTTTAAAGAGAAATTGAGGCAGCATATAATAAGAACATTGCTACAATAATACAAGGAGCTTTTGGTTTAAAATATAGTAAACAATACAGGTCATGTAATTAGCATATACTTGACATTTGTAGTGAACTTAAAGCGGATAGTATGATTAGATACGGTTTATATTAAAATGTTACATAATTATATATGATGCTGCAAAAGGGAAAAAAGTAAATTCATAAAAGGGTTGTGGAGTAATAAAGAACGATTGAGAACAGAGTATAGGAAAGAAAAGATATATAAGAAGTTAAGAAGAGAGAGAGGGAAACTATAAAACAAAAGGGAAAAAAAAGCGAGACTACAATGATGTATCAGTAAAAGGAGGAAAATCTATATATATTAAGTCCATACATTGGTGCTGGAAGATTTAGTTGATTCCAAAAAATTTAAAAAGCCCTGCCAACAATTGTTATATAACATGAGTTGGTCAGACAAGATATATGTCATACGGTCCAGAGAGGAGTATTGCAATAGTTGGTTAATGATACGGGAAGGGTAGGGATTATGTTGGATCTCCAATGCATGAGGATTGTGCATTTAACTTGAAGGAAGAGTATATTTAACCATCTGCTCTGCGGATATGAAATTTTATAAGAACGGTGATTAAAAATACCAAGAATGCAATGTTTAGGGTCCAGTGTAAAAGGTTGACCTACCACTTTCATTGCAAATCTGTGAGTACAGTGCCAAATCTTTTGTATGAGGGGACAGTGCCATAAGATATGCAATAAATCCCCATTGGGGGAATTGCAGTGCCAGCAATTGTTATTGTTCAACAAACCCATTTTTTGTAATACAACAGGAGTTCTGTACCACAAATGAAGGATCTTAGTTTGAATTAGGGAACTACGTTTATAATTAAAAGATTTGTGACAGGAGAGCCAACATCTGGACCATTGTGCATTGGTGGTATTATATTGTAGCAAAGTACTCCATCTGTTTTTAGCATTGACAGAGTAGTCAGGAAGGATATCACAAATATCTTTGTAAACAGTGCTATTTAAATTGCATGTTGTTTTTATCCATTTAGAGATGTGCTTATCATACAGAGAATTGATAGAGAAGGGTGTGAGGTAAGAGTTGCATGGATACGAAGCTGTAGATATTTTCAAAATCCTGGTGGGAAAGATTCCATATGCCTCTGAAATAGGTCGTAAGATTTTAACTTTAATGACTTGGGTTCAAGTATATCCTGCAAAGAGAATACCCTTATTTTTCCAGGTACAACAAAAATGGGGTGATTATCAAGAGACATATGGTGGTTACCCCAGATGGGGTGTAAGCTAAGGGTTTGAGGTTAGATTTAATATGCTTGTGAATGATTTTCCAATTGAATATAGAGGCAGCTATGGTAGGGTGAGACTTTAAAGAAGAGGTAAGGGTGTTATAAAGGAAAGAAGTCACCACATTACCAGGACATAAGGATGTTTCCATATTGACCCATAAAGGAGACTGGATGTTGGGTTTGTTAAACCATTTAATTGTTTGAGATGTACGGAAAGCCCATAAGTAGGCTTGGAACCAAGGAAGGCCAAAGCCACCTTTTGACCAATGGGATCTAAGTTTATTATGACTAAATCTAGGTATTTTGCCTTCCCAAATGAAGCTGCCATAATTTTGTCTATTTTGGTAAGGAACTAGAGGAAGTATCAAGGGATATTGGAAAATAGGTATAATATTTTAGGAGTTATAGACATTTTAATGGCGGAATTTTACCATTAAAAGAAAGTTTAAGTAGCTTCCATCTATCAAGTGTTGTTTGGATACTGGTTAACAGAGGAGAAAGATTAGCATCCCATAATTTATTTAATGTTGGGGTAATCCGAATGCCAAGATAAGATATACCTTGGGGGGGCCCAACGAAAGCCTAATGAGTTGCTCATGAAGGGACTACAAAGGGTATTCAATGGTAGCATTTCAGATTTGTTAAGGTTTAGAGTTAGTCTGGAGTGGGAGGTGAAGTCATTTAGTAGTTTAACTAAAGGTTGCCCAGAACTTTCGAGGTTTTCAAGTAAAATAGGGAGATCATCTACATATGAGAGTGAAGTATAGTGAGAGTTACCTATAGTAATGCCTTTAATTGTACTGGATTGACGTAGGAATGCAGAAAGAGGTTCCATGGCAAGTATAAACAATGAAGGCGATAAGGGGCATCCTTGTCTGTGTAAGTAAAAGGAGGGGGACAAAATAGAGTTCGTGAGAACTCGAGCTGAAGGGGAGGTATACAATAATTGAATCCAAGCACAAAAGTTATTTGTAAAGCCAAAATGAGATAGCACCTGATATAGATATTCACAATTGAGAGAGTCAAATGCTTTCTCAAAGTCAATGGCTATTGCAGCAGCAGGAGTTTTAAGAGTTTTTGCTTTGTGAATTAAATTGAGTAATGAGCGAAGATGATTGGAACTGTTTCTATTTTTGATAAATCCTGATTGAGAAGTATGGATGAGTTTAGTCACTGAAGATTCTAAGCGGAGAGTTAATAATTCGGCAAAGATTTGTCCGTCAGTATTAAGAAGTGAGATCGGTCTATAGTTTGAAGGAAGAAAGGGTCTTTGTCTTTTTTGGTAAGACTGTTATAATGGCTTCCGTCATTGTGCATGGGAGTTTCTTTATTAAGGTTGCTTCTTGGAATACATTGACTAATACAGGACAAAGAGTGTCAGATAGGGTTTATAAAAATCAATAGGGAACCCATCACTGCCAGGTGCTTTACCGTTTTTTAATGATGATAAAGCAATTTGGATTTCCTGTAAAGTGATTGGTTTATCAAGCATAGCTTTGTCCTGAGGGGATAGGTGGGGTAGATTCAATTTTTCCAGAAAATGTTGTATTAGGTTGGGATTTGTAGTATTAGGTTGCGAGTATAGTTGATGGTAAAAGGATTGCATAATACGATTGATTGAAAGGTTGTCTGTGTGTGTCTGACCTGATGAATCTTTTAGACCTGCTATATGTCTCTGCATCTGTTGAGTTTTCAGCTGGTAAGAGAGCAACTTTCCACATTTATCCCCTTGTTCCCAATAACCGTGTTTAATCCTAAAAAGGGCAAGTTCAGCTTTCCTGGATATCAACTCGTTAATTTTAATTCTTAATTGTAGAATTTCCAGATGAAGCTGTGAATTTTGATTGGGTTTATTTAATTTAAAGTATTGGTTTTCTTTTTCTTCAAGGGATTTTGTAAATTAGCTAATTGTTGTTCTCTTAATTTCTATCTATGCGCTGCATAACAAATAATTTTACTTCTAATAGTGACTTTTAATGCTTCCCAGATAGTACCTTGAGACATATCTGGAGTATTGTTAATAGAAAGAAAATCCTGAATCTGGATTTTAATCCAAGGAGTGAATTCAGGGTCTCTGAGTAAAAGTGGGTCTAAATGCCAAGATGGGGATTTAGAAGAAGGTGGACCCCAGAGTAAATGCAAACTGATAGGGGAATGATCAGATATAACAATAGGGAGAATCGATGTATCAATAATTTTTTCAGTAATAAGGGGAGAAGAGAACCAATAATCAATCCTACTATATGATTTATGTAAAGAGGAATAAAAGGTGTAATCTCGTTGTCTGGGATGATGTAATCTCCAAATGTCAGAGAGACCTAAATCCTTCATAAGCATTGATAGAGCATTAATACTACGGGGGTGGGCATCATGTGATGAGTTACTTCTGTCTAAATATGCTTGTAGTGCTAAGTTAAAGTCACCACCAATAAGAATAGGTGAATTATTTTTATTATTAATCATAATTTGTTGGGATAGATTATGGAAGAAAATGGGTGAATCAAAGTTGGGTGCATATACATTCACAAACATAAGCGGACCTGCTGTGGTGTTTAATAGGGTTATAATCCACCTACCATCCGGGTCTCTAATGATTTTTATGGGGTGCCAATTAAGAGATTTATGCATTAAGATAGCAACCCCATGTTTTTTGGATAGAGAAGATGATGCATATACTTGACCGACCCAGTCCCTTTTAAGTCTGTCGACATCCTCTGATAAAAGTTTAGTTTCTTGTAAGAAAGCAATATGTGTTTAATGCTTTTAAGATAGGTAAGTCTTGCTTAGATTACAAAGGCGAGTTGAGTCCCTTGACATTCCATGAATGTAGATTAGATCACTCATGGTACTAGGATATAAGGTAGTTAGTTACAAATAGGAATGAGGGACTCAATACCATTAATTTGGAGGATGTCAGATATTCAAAAGGTAAATATATATAATAAACAAATGTATGCAGGGCCCTTAACTTGTATGGGTTCGAGATGATTTAGTATTTGTATTCATTTAGTCTCACAGAGGGAGAGTATAGAGATAGGAATATCAAGTAATTAAATATTAGAACCAACAAACGTTAGTATAAACTCAGTAACAAGAATATTAATTTGAAACTTTTATGAAATGCAGAGCAATAAGAGTCGGTAAATATACCAGGACTCTCACTCTACACTACTAGGCATGTAGAGTAATTAGTGAATCTCAAGATATGGTTTACCCTATAATCTTAAGATACTAAACTTTATATAACAGTATATTAAAGAAATGTATTTGAGATTTCTGCTGAGGTAATTAAAGCATTACCCTGGAAAAGACCAAAACATCATTCTACCAAATAAACAAGGATAATTATGTAATAATGTTAAATTCCAAACATAATGAATTAGCTTGGACCTAGCAATAAGTCCAATATTAAATAAAGTATACCAACATGATGGCAGATAATGCTGGAACAGTGTGAGCCAGATAAAAGGATGCCCGATGTGTATTAATCCACATAAGCTAGGTTAGGGAATGCAGTATATACTGTAGGTTCATAGTGCATCAGTGTATTGTGGAATCATTTTTATAAGTTCCAATGATTTTGAAGAAAATGGGATGAAGAATAATGTGAAAAGGCAGAAAACACAATGTATAGAAATACAATTGAAGAATACTTTGGTGCAAAATCTGTGAGATATAATGGGAATGCACCTGATGCTACATACCAGAAGTGATGCAAAATAAATATTAAATAAGTAAATAATTTTAGAGTATTTGTTGAATCATCCTCCACATTCCAAATGATAGGATTTATGTGGAAAATGCTATAATAGTAGGGGTTAAGGGCACACTGATATGAAATACAAAACTCTATATATGTATGTATGCCTGACCACGGGTGGCGCTTGAAGCTTATGAAAACTTAGAATGTAAATAGCAATTATATATACTAATGTCTGCACCAAACAAGGTTTAATTATTAGAGATCTTACAAACATTGTAATATTTATTCTTTCTTTTTCTTTTTCTATTGAATATATTGAGAGTAACTCCATAGATTACATACCACCAGTGTCAATTGGCTCACCTCCCACATACAGATACAGGCTTCTCAACAGCAATAGCGATTTACTGCATTTAAGTGCTCCAAATCTGTTGGGTACGATAGAGACTGCGCTTTGAGGTAAATGTACCGAGGGAGTCGAATGAGGTGGTGTGAAGAGGAGGGATTCTGGTGAGAAACTGCTATACCACATCTAATTATGGGAAAAGCCTCAGGTAGTCTTGCTCTTCGATTTTCTTATCCTTTTCTTTTTGGGTGGTTCAGATGATTTAAAGGGAGAGCTGGACACAAGATCAACCCAGGAAGAGTCGGGAGAGTCATTACCCGTTGAGAGCTTCTTCAGGTCTTGAGTAATTGTGTTGGATACAGTCTGTCTCAGACCCTCTGTAGATGAGTGCAGATCTTCTTGGAGTGGGGAGAATTTGTTAGACAAGGTAAGAGGAGTAGAAAAACTGATGTGACGTTCCACATGGGAAGCTGGAGAGGTGGAAATATTATTTAAACAGCAGGTATTATTATTTAGAGAAGAACCAGATGCTTTTTTTTCTTGTGTGCATGCGGAGCTTCTGGCAGGAGCTACAGTGGCAGATATGATGGTTACAGATTTCTCAGGGACCTGAAGGACAGTTTCAGCAGGAAGGGCAAGACATTGTAATTGCGAAGTGCTTGTGCTGGAGTAGGAACGAGCTGCATTAGCATCGTAAGGCAATGTAAGTGTGGGCTGTGTCCAATTCAGAAATTCAGAGAGAGATTCTGGGGTACTGAAATCTCTGGTAGAATCATTCAAAAAAAGATGCATTGTTGCAGGGTAACGCAGTGCAAACTTAATTCCATGCTGATGAAAGAGGTAGAAGACTTGGTTTGCTGGCCAAGGCACCTAGCTTCACCTGAGCTCTTTCCTTCTAAGACTGCATGAAAGGCAGAGTAGAGAAACTTACCAGAGCAAGGGAAAAGGATTAAGACTTAGTTTGGCTAAGCAGATTTACTGTGTGGTGGTGTTTTATTTTTACTCACAGGGATTGCTACTGTTTGTTGTTAACATTTCATTGCTTTATTTTTTCTCTGATTCAAATTGTTGTTGCTGGTATACCTTCTTCTGCATTATTACAAGGTGTGCCTACAGGTGTGTGCTAACAGATTACTGCTGTAATCTTCTGATTCAAATTGTCTTTTGCAAGGTATATCTTCTGTTACTGCTTTATTTTTCTCTGGAGCAAAGTGTTTCTTACAGCGTATATCTTATCTGAAATTATTACAGGTGGTGCTTTACAGGTTTTACAGTTTTATCTAACATTAGGATAAGCTTTCAGGGTTACTGCATTTGTTGTTGACTGATTGTTTCTGCTGTTACCTCCGTGTTCTTTTCGTCCGTGGTTCTTCTTTTAGGCAGGGAAGGGCCCCAACCCTTCACTCCTTTTATAGGGTACCACAGTTGTGACATTTCCTGTGGCAGAGCAGGAAGGGGCGGATCAGTGGGGCTCCACAAGGTGATCTCATTTACAGGGCACTAGTAATTTAACTTGTTATAACAAGTTAAACAAAGCACAATTAAACCATTACTTGCATTTTTTTCCTTTTTTCATTCTAATTACTCTGACTAGGTTACAAACCCAGCAACTTATTTGGAATGGATTTCATTAACTGCAGGTACTGTGGAACAATTTTCAGAAGGACAGTCTTACAGGATTTAGGACACTGTCCTACATGCTGGGCCTTTGGAGATCTTAGGGCTCAGCTCCGGGAAGCATGGGCAGAGATTGCCGCCTCAAATTTCATATTGAAGAGGAAATACATGATAAGAACCACCCGCCATTTCCCCAGCATCCAACAGAAAAACCTCGACGCAGAGGGTAGTTGGTCCAGGAGGTTGGCAGGTGGTTAGGAGGAGCAAATCAGGTGCCCCATCAATCTCTGCTCTCCAACACATTACCTCCAAAACCATATAAACACTACACAAACAGGTATCTGCCTCTATCTCTGAAATCAAATAAAGAGGCAGAAGACACTGCAGAGCAGAGACACTTGCACAGGAGCTAGCACAACAAAACTTACCCAAATCAGGAACCAAAGCAAAACAAGCACAAAGGAAATCCAAAAAACTTCTGATCATAGGAGACTCCATGATTCGGGGAGTTGATACCCATCTCCAGCCAGGGGTGATGGTCAGATGTCTCCCAGGTACATCAGCATGGAGAGACACTGACCGCATTGCTAAAATTGTTCACAAAGCAGGAGAAAACATTGATGTCCTAGTACACATAGGGACTAATGATCTGGCCAGCCGGTCAGTTGTGGAGACCAAGGAACACCTGAATAGGCTGGGTAACAAACTATCATCTATTTCATCCGGCATCTCCTTCTCTGAGATCCTGCCAGTCTGGGAGAGGGGAGCAGATGGACGGAAGGTCAGAGAAGGGGAAATAGGGGAGCTAAACATGTGGCTCAAGGGCTGGTGCCAGGAAAAAGGACACAGATTTGTAGGGAACTGGCAACAGTTCTGGGAGTGAAAGTTCTTTAAATTTGAGGGACTGCATCTAACTAAAGAGGGTCAGTGCATTGGGGCAGAAGTTTGACGTCTTTGCAGAATATTTAAACTAGCAAATGGGGAGAGGGGTGCAGCACCCCATACGTCGAATGGGAAGAACACCCCTCCCCCCTCAGCTAGTGGTCAAACAGGAATTCAGCATGTTTGCCGTTCATTTGCATCACCAGGTAAGTAAAAAGGTTTGTCTCCCCATACGACGCACAGGGGTAATGCCAAACTTCACCCAACAACTAACACACCAAAATCTGGCCAATGGAAAATCATGTACACAAATGCTCACAGCCTGGGAAATAAGATCCCAGACCTGCAGGCAATAATGTCAGAGGCTAAACTGGACATAGTAGCAATTAGTGAGACGTGGTTTACCAGTAATCACACTTGGGAGACTTCAGTACCTGGCTATGTATTGTTCAGAAGAGACCGAGGTGCAAAAAGGGGGGGAGGAGTGGCCCTGTATGTTAATGAAAATATCAAAGCTACAGAAATTCAGAATACACATAAGGAGCCAGAAGAACTGTGGGTCACCCTGGAAACAGGAAATGGGAGAGCCATAAGAACTGGGGTTGTCTACAGGCCCCCAGACCAGAGGGAGGACATAGACACACTGTTAGAAGATATACAAAACATGACAGCTAAAGAGGAGGTTCTGATAATGGGAGACTTCAACATGCCGGATACAGATTGGTCAATACCAGCAGGAACATCTGCCAGAACTAGACTCGTAGTGGATTCCCTGCAGGGGAAGGGCCTCAAACAACTGGTACAGCAACCCACAAGAGACAGGAGCTATCCTAGATCTAGTACTGACTAACAAGAAGGGATCACAGATCTCCAGGTAGAAGGTCACCTGGGGCCAGTGACCATCACATGGTATAGTTCAATTTGGCTACTACATCTAAATCATCCCATTCCAAGGCAAAAATATGGGACTTCAGAGGAGCTGACTTTGATAAGATGGCCAACAGAGTTAAGCTAGCCCTGGCAAAAGAAACACAGGTGAGGGGTACAGGCAAAGTGGGCAAGCATTAAGGATGCAATACTTGAAGCAACATCCCATTGTGTTAGACAGAAAAGGAAGTGCAAAGAAGAAGGAAACCACTTTGGTTCTCAAATACAGTAGCAGAAAAGGTCAGAGCCAAAAGGCTGGCCTTCAGGAAATATAAGGAACACAGCGGGATGAAGATAGGAGGCATACCAAACTGCCCTAAGGGAAGCAGGTAAGGCAGTAAGGCAGGCAAAGTCCCAAACTGAGGAAACACTAGCACGAACAGTAAAGAAGGTGACAAGACTTTCTATAGATACATTAGTGAAAGGAGAAAGTCCAGAGGGGTATTGCTAAGCTTAATGGAGAAAAGGGAGCATGTGAGGAGGAGGACCCTGTAAAGGCATCTATCCTAAAAAGATACTTTGCTCAGTATTTACTGAAGAGAAGGTGGGGCAGGGCCCACAGCTCAGCATCATGGACACAGGGGAGGGAGGTGAGCACTACTCCTCTCACAAAAGAAAGGGTCCTACAAGAGCTGCTAAGCTCAGGGTGGATAAGGCAATGGGACCTGATGGCATACATCCCAGGGTACTTAAGGAGCTAAAGGAGGAACTAGCAGAGCCATTAGCAGAATTGTTTAGTGAGTCTCTGAGCACAGGAGAGGTCCCAGAAGACTGGAGAAGGGTTATGTGATCCCGCCTCCACAAGAGTGGTAGCAGGGAGGAGGCGGGAACTACAGACCGGTCAGTCTTACCTCAGTAGTGGGCAAGATTATGGAGGCACCTTAAGGAAAGGATAGTGCAACACCTGGAATCCATAGGGGCACAGGATCCAAGACAGCATGGGTTTACAAAAGGAAGGTCCTGTCAAACTAATCTCATAGATTTCTTTGACTGGGTAACCAGAGTGGTGGACCAAGGGGAGCAGTTGATGTCACTTACCTTGACTTCAGCAAAGCTTTTGACACTGTTCCACATAGAAGATTGATAAATAAGCTGGGTAGGCTCAGGGTGGGTCAGAAGTTGGTCAACTGGGTGGCAAACTGGTTGATGGTCAGAAAACAGAGACTGGTGGTAAATGGTATACAGTCAGAAGAGATGCAAGTCACAAGTGGGGTACCTCAGGGATCAGTCCTGGGGCCAGTCCTCTTCAACATCTTCATTAGTGACCTTGCAGATGGACTAGAGAGTAAGGCTTGTCTGTTTGCAGATGACACCAAGATCTGCAACAGAGTAGATGATCCAGATGGGGTGGGCAGAATGAGAAGAGATCTGGATAAACTAGCAGAATGGTCAGAAGAGTGGCAACTGGGATTTAATGCAAAGAAGTGCAAAATCATGCACATAGGGAAGAGAAACCCTGAAGCCACCTATAGGCTGGGAGGGGAGTTGCTAGCAGTCACAAAGGAAGAAAGAGACTTGGGCATCATCATCATCACTGATTACCTAAAATCATCCAAGCAGACCTCTAAAGCAGTAGGTAAGGCTAAGGGGTGTTAGGGTGTATTAGTAGGGGTATCACAAGTCATAAGAGGGAGGTAATAATCCCTCTGTACAAGACACTGGTTAGGCCCCATCTGGAGTACTGCATTCAGTATTGAAGGCCACACCTTCACAAGGACATTAACCAAATTGAGGCAGTCCAGAGAAGGGCAACCAAAATGGTGCAGGGACTGCATCAGAAGACATATGAGGACAGATTAATGGAGCTCAATATGTATACCCTTGAGCAAAGGAGGAGAGAGGTGATATGATCGAGGCATTCAAACACCTTAAGGGCATAAACAAGGTGAAAGAGTCTAACATGTTTAAATATAAGAAAATAGCAGGACAAGAGGACACAGCATGAGATTAGAGGGAGGCCAATTAAGGGGAATGTGAGAAATTCTTTTTCACAGAAAGGGTGGTGGATGCATGGAATGGCTTACCACAAGAAGTGGTGGCTATGAATACAGTGCAGGGCTTCAAACAGGCATGGGATAGGCATAAGGGAGCAATACAAATGACTATGAATAGATAGGCCACTGACAGAGCAAAGGCCGATGGCACATTTATAAGGTAGAAAAAGAAATGGGCAGACTGGATGGGCCTTGCGATCCTTATCTGCCGTCAACTTCTATGTTTCTATGTTTCTATGGATCATTTTAATGGGGTTGTAAGCTTTTCGTTTGTTAGATAATTCTTTAGAATAGTCTCTGAAAATTAGGATTCTGTTTTCTTGCCAAGTAAGTGCACCCACTTGGTTACCTGATTTTTCAGGTCACAATTCATGGTTCCAGACTCCAAAGAGAGCAATCAGCATGAGCTCCATGCAGTTTCTAAACCCATGATGTATTTCCACTAGTCGGTTCAGGTGCTTACTTGTATCCTGGAACCATGCATCTGCAGAACCATGTGTTTTGACAAAACTCTCCATGGACACCGATACTGCTGCCTGCTAATGTCTAGAATCTTCTTGGCTTGCAATAAGCCACATAAAGCCCATCAATAATGTTACTTGAACAGGGAGGTAAATGTGGCACAGGGAGGTAAATGCAGAAGAAATGTGTTAGGAAAATCAAGGTGCTGCACAGCTTAGAAGCATTGAAGCCATCAGGCTGCCCAGCAGGCTAAATGTTATCCTTCACTCATTCCAACAGAAGCTTTTGAGAGAGAAAGAGCAAACCATGCTCACTTGTATGATGGATAGTTTTCTGTATTTATTATATGGAATGAAACACATTATTACTGGGACATGGGGTGGAGAGATAGGTGGGTGCTAGTGGGTGGATATCGGGACGGGTGGTTACCAGTATAATATAATTATGCTCTGGGTGGACACTGGAATGGGGTCAGAGGAGGTGGGTTGTATTTCTAGTGAATGGCACGTGGGTGGGGGAAGGAATGTAACTTACTATGACAACTTTACTGGGGAAGGGAGTAGGAGGAGATACTACTGAAAAGGCTAGGTAGGATATACATTTATGAACTAGCTGGGAAATGGGAGGAGAGTGGGAACTTTATGCACAATGGATGTACAGGGGTAATGTAGGCCATTTGGGGATTTTTTTAACAAAAAATGAAAAAAAAGTTGCTGGTGAAGTTAATGAAGTCATTGGGAACTTTACAAAGCTTCCTGAAGAACAAAGTTCCTGACTTCACACCAGCCTTGGCAGGGTAGTAAAAATTCACTGCATGTCTAGTCTGGGTACAATTCTGGCTAACTATGGCCATCATGGTTGGACCAGTGTACTTCCTTTCTGTAAAGGATTCCCCTATCCCTGAACACACATACCTCTGTCCATCTACTGTATGTATAGTAGTTCACAAAAGTTCTTTAGAGAAGTATAAATATTTTAGATTCAGAATTGTCCTTACACCATCCAATTAGTTCATTTCCCAGGAGATAGGTGAAAGATCATTACTGTGCCATCTAAGAATTTCTTTACACTACCTGTGAAGATACAGAGGTAATTATTCTACTGATCGCAGGGACTTACTAAGATTAATGATGTTATTGGTTACACTAAGGTCAATACAACTGATATAGCTCATTAACTCATTATTTCCTGTTTGAAATTACTTGACCTCAGCATAGGAGCATGAAACATATGTCTAGGTATAGTGAGAATGTTATTGCATACTGAAAGTATACCAGGTTCAGTATATACTCTTTGCTAGTAGAATACCTAAAGGCAGTGTTAGATGTGGTATTTAAAGTTTGTGGTATTCATTTATAGGAACATCAGCATTCTGCACACATGAGAAGGCCATATGTAATGTCCCCACACATAGACAACTCTGGCTTGATTATAAGGCTCTAAGCTACCAATCAAAGGGGCAAGCACCTTAGCCTGTTGGAGCAGGCTGTACTAAGTAGTGTTTTGCATAGTAACATCAGATTCAGAAGACTAAAAAGAACCAAGTGCTCCACCTGACTTTTCCCTTGTTATCTCAGCAGTGATTTCTGGCAACAGGAAAGGAAATATGTTTAGGTACAATAAACTACCGTGACATGCCAGTTTCTCCCAGTGCAACTACTAGAGGAGGAGGATAAGAAGCATTTAACTCAACAAACTGTCCTGGCATAGCAGAGACAGACACATAAGTGGGCCAAACTAGGACCACCGGTTCCCAGTAATGCCAACCAAGAATTCACCAGTACCTGAATTTGAAATATGGCCTATCTTCATAATGCAGGTATGTTTTCATTTTTCTTAGTGCCAAATGTCTTTCTGCTATCATAGTACAGGCTTGTGAGTAGCAGTAAAAAATGTAGAGTAGTGCAGGCTAATAAATCCATAAAACCACTACCAGCTCTGAGAAGGGTGTCAGCTGAAATGTCAGCTGTGACATATGCACTCACATTGCACACACCCTGAGCCAGATTTTCAAAGGGGATGCAGCGCTTGCATCAGCCTTGCTTTCAACACTTTTCTTGGTGCAGCTGCGCAAACTCGTTGCCACAACTGTGCCTGATTTTTGTAGGTCAGCCACAGTTGCGACAGTTTGCCCGATTTATGGCAGCTTACACCAAATATTTGGTGCAAGCCCCATGAAGAGGGTACCTGGGATTGCGGCAAGCGAGACCAGCACAAAAGTGATCTAACTTGTGGCAATCAGTGCATGGGATAGAAAATCCCAATTGCCGGCTAGCAGAATGCCGCACGCTTCATGTGCCATATGTTCGGAGTACCTGGGAC
This sequence comes from Neoceratodus forsteri, assembly GCA_016271365.2. Classification (NCBI taxonomy): domain Eukaryota; kingdom Metazoa; phylum Chordata; order Ceratodontiformes; family Ceratodontidae; genus Neoceratodus; species Neoceratodus forsteri. Next base: position 779,933,400 of record CM057459.1, on the reverse strand, counting down.
TTGCAGCACTTGGCACCATTTGAAAATCCAGCCCTCTGAATTCCTGGCCAGTGGTTGAGTAAATCCCAGGATTTACAGTCTGGTCTGCACTACTATGCACTTTTTTCACTGTTACTCACAAGTCTGTACTATGATAGCATCTGCATTGAAAGCTGTTTGACATAATGAAAAAAAAAAAAAGTGGACCCACAGTATGAAGCAAATTCTAGTTGGTGAACTCAATCATTGGTTGGGGGGGGTAGTTTTGGGAACACCAGAGGAGGGAAGGAGGAGAATTAGGTGTGTACCTGGTGTGCTTGAATGGAGAGATAGGGAGCTGATCCTTAGGACTGCAAGAGTGGTTGGACAGGAGGAAGAGATTTATATCATTGTCCATCTGGAGACAAATGGCCTGGCAGGGGACACAGCCAGGGTGGAGCATGATAGGTTTAGGGAGTTGATGACTGGCTTAAAGCAGGTAGCATGCACAGTGATGTTCACTGACAAGCTATCTGTACAAGGTTGAGGGATGAGAGGGAACACTGCACCATGGTCTTCAAAAACTAGTTGAAAACATGATGCAGGGAGGAGGGGTTTGGCTACATTATGGAGTGGAGTCCTATCTGGAGGGATAAAGGGGTTTACAAATGGAATGGCCTCTAGCCATTTAGGAGTGGTACTGCAGTAGTAGTTGTAGATTTTATTTCTATCTGGTGCCCTTCCCCTGAGGCCCAGGGCATCATTACAATAAAAGAATACAAGGCAAGGCACGGCAAGGCACATTTTATTTATACAGTGCCCTATCCCGGGGCATAGAGCACTGTACAATACACGATAAAATAACCATGTCTACAATAAAAACATCCCCCAAAATAAAATCAAGTATTTCAGATAGAATTGAAGGCCTTCTCAAACAAAAATTTTTTTAAAGAGGCTTTAAAGGCCTCCACAATGCTGGCTGCATGAATGTAGGGTGGAAGAGAAATCCTAAACAATAGTGCAGCTGTACCAAATGTTCTATTTCCTAATCTCTTAAGGCAAGAGGAGGGTACAACCAGCAAGTCAGCCTCAGTGGAGTATAGGGGAAGATAGGGCAATAAGGAACCAGGAGCTCATTAAGGAAGTCAGGTCACAAACCACGTAGAGCCTTGTTAGTTAATAAGCATATCTTGAAGGTGATGCACAAACTCACAGGCAGCCAGTGTAGAGCGTGCAGAACAGGAGTGATATGATCCCTCACTGAGGTACCTGGCAACATCCTAGCCACAGCATTCTTCACTAGCTGAAGTTGACACATCAATCTTCCAGACAGCCCTAGGTAAAGAGCGTTACAGTAATCAAGTCTGCTAGTAACAAAGGCATTGATGACTGTAGTCAGGTCAGCAGGTGACAAGAATGGGCGGATCCTGGCAATATTCTGGAGATGAAAAAAAACATATCTAACGACCAACAACATCTGTTGTTCAAGGGTAAGTTGGTCATCAAGAAAAATTCCAAGAGGCCGGCCCACCAGCACAGAGGCATGGCGTCCATCTGTGTCGCTGATGACTCAGGTTCAGAAATGGACTTGGGACATCGGAGAGCCAGCTGGGGAGAAGGACTGAGTGTCCTAAAGGATGCACTCCTTCTCTGGAAAGGAGGGGGGGTAGAGTGTCCAACACACAGTGGACTCCTAGTGGAAGCCAGGGGAATCCATTGTGCCAGAACCACTACCTAAGAGGGACGGGGTGCACATGGGTCATCATTGCATGTCCCCGCTCCCAGGAACTGCCACATTCACTAAAATCCCAGCCCTTGAGTATGATGCCTGGTTCCGTCGCTGCCCTCACTGCCTACAGTGTCCACCGGGGGTCCTGCTCCTGTGGCCCCGCCCTGGGGGGTAAGCCAGGGCATGTTACCATGGACCTTGGGGAGGGGGGATCCACATGGTGGCCCCACCCAGGTGGTGTGTCTGAGCAAGGGGGGCAGCATGGGCATGGCCTGAGCACCCTTTAGGGAGAATGGGAGGGTGGGCAGACTACAAAAAAAAACAACCTCCAAGATCCTTAATCACACTGATCACCAACAAGGGTGACCCATCAACTACTGGAGCAAGCAGCCTCCCACAGGGGAGACACTTCCATGACCTAGCTCAATCACTGTAACCCCTGTCTTGTTGGGGTGGAGACATAGCCAGTTTGCAAACATCCAGTCATTGATCTCAGCCAAATACTGGGTCAGCAAACCTGAGGTGAAAAGGTCACCTCGGGCACAAGACAGGTACAAATGGGTATCATCTGCATAGCAGTGAAACCCCAAATTGTACAGCCTAATTATCTATCCCAGTGGCAGCATATACATGGAGAACAACAGGGTGGCCAAAATGGAGCCCTGCGGAACACCACAAGGCATCGCTAAAAGTCCAGAGGAAAAATTCCTAAGGACTGTGAACTGTGATTTTCTGGTTAAATATGAGCCTAAACTAACACAGAACTGTGCCGGTAATGCCCATATACTTCCAAAGATGATCCAGTAACACCTCATGATCCACCATGTCAAACGCAGAAGATATGTCCAAAAGCATTAAGATGGCAGAGTGCCCTCGGTCCCTCGCAACGAACAGATCATGTGCCACCATGTCCAAAGCTGTCTTAGTGCTATGCAGGGACCAAAAGCCTGACTGGAGAGGTTCATAGATGGACAAACTCTCTAGATGCTCAACCAGCTGGTCAAATACCACCTTCTCAATAACCTTCCCCAAAAAGGGAAGATTAGAGGTATGCGTATAGTTAGAGAGAACATAATAAAGGGAGGTAAGGGAATAGAGAGGTATACCTATGACCAAATAGAGTCCATGGTGAAATTTTTGGGAGTAAAAATATGGCATACTTAATGAACCTACCGGTCCTTTTCTACTGGCACATTCTATGGTTCTATGGTAGGTCCTAATTCAAAATCATCATTGTTGATTTTTGGTTGGAGATACTGGGTACTAGTAGTCTTAATTTTGCCCACCTATCTGTTTGGAATATGTGTCCATCTGTTTAACAGTAAACACTAACCCAGTGAGGAGCAAAGCCTGTCATTTTGCATTAACATTTGGATAGCAGAGACAGAGATAGACTGCATTCAGAAACAAAATTGGAAACCTCTATGTTGAGGATTCAATTTCAGTCCATTTATAAAACAGTATTGTAACAATTTTGACCATTGTATGAGTGTTATAAGCATAACAATGTCTGGGTGTGCGACACTATTGTAATGATTTCACTTTCTAGGCACTTGTAGGCCATCTGATGCACCTCAGGCCTCATAACCCACCCACATTGTTCAGTTATTATAATATTGCCACACACTCAGCCATGGATTCAGTTCAGTTCAAAAGTTTATTGCTTGGTCTATATAGACCATTAGAAAACACAATAACAACTTTTCAATATAACATATACCATCAATAAAATAATGACTAACAGTTGTACAATGTCAACTTGGAGACAAATACATGTACCACAATAATTCATATCATCCAGTTACAGACACAGTTTCAGCAACATAGAAACAATTGCATTTATATATGTGTCTAACTGTAAAAACTGCAACTTTCTTTTTTCTTATTGCATTTACAGCATTCAGGTAGCTTGTCACTCTATTTAAACAGTATTCATCCTTAAGTTCATTCCTATTCATTGCCAAATCCTGCAAGAATTCTCCTATCTATAATTTGTGAAAATCTTTCTCTTCTTTAAATCAGTAACAAGAAGACGAAGAAAATATCTACAGTAATGCAAACAATCATACAATCATATTCTGTGAACCATGGTACTTAATGTGATGTCATAATCAAATCTAAGTACCTACAGGGCTGCACACACTGAGAAGTGTTTGATACATTTTTGTTGGTATGCTGACTGGAGGTCGACACCATGACTGCGAAGACCTGCACAGTGGCAGATTTCACCCAAAATCATCTGGTCACTGTGCTGGTCCCTGCAGACACCTGCGGTGCATCTCCTGGTGTCACGCCCCAACCCTGAGACAACTCCGACTCAGAGTTGTATATCTAGAGACCGGGGGGAGTAGGGGTAGAGCCCCCCACATGGGGGGTTGGGGGGCTCAGCCCCCCAAAGAAAACACACTGGCATCCCCGACAGTACGATGCTGACACTTGGCATTGTGTCTGTCACTGTCTGGGATGTCGGCATCAGCACTGTCACAGCGCTATAGTAAAACAATTTTTGTTTTATATGCAAGACTGATCACAATGTTATTAATAGTGTAATCTCATAAATATAACAGATTATTCTATTGCAGTGAGAATAATAAATGTTTCAACCTCAAAGATGTACGACAACCCAAGATGTCAAACTGTTCTTTTTCCTTCAGACATAATTTTGGCAATCTTTCCTTACTCACATGAGTCACCATAATCGAACAGTTAATTTTTTAAAATGTTGTTAGAGTACACAGATCTGCACAACCCAATTCCACCCTCAAAAAAATAGCTGGGACTGATTTGGGTACACCCAATATGGAACAAAGAAAGGGAGTTAAGATTTTTTTTCACAATGGCTGTTATCATTCATCCAGATCTCACAGTTATATAGGGCCTGTGTATTATATTTGGCTTTATTAGCTTTTGAAGCAGGGATTACTGAGCTGACCTCATATAATATCTTAAACCTTTTAAGCCATATTTTTTTCTAATTTTTGTTCTATGTATCAGCTGGAAAAGAATAATGATGTACGACATCTACCCCTATGCTGGGGAATGAATGTACAGTTGCTCAGCAACATTCTCGCAATGCGAGAGGTACATGGAGTGATACATCACTCCCGTGGGAAATCCAAGTGAGCTCAAGAGGAAGAAGAACTCCTTGGGAATTTTCAGAGCGTTCAGGAAATGCCATTATGGCATAAAGCAAAAAGTTTCTAATCACTGAATAAATGATTTAAATTTCAGTCGCTTAAAAGGATTTAATAGTGGTCTTTGGAAGTGGAGAAGGTAAAATCTTTGGAATTATTTCAAATAAAATAAATAGAATTGGTAAAAGCTTTTTTAGTAAATCTAAAGAGTACTTTTGTTTTGTAGGATCAGGTAGCTGTTTGGTCCTAACTAATCGATGCACCTAACGGCTGCAATTTAAAGAAAAAATATAATATTCATTTCCCAAGGTATGTATACGGTTATGGGGGGGTTCAAGTTTAAATACTGATGTTAAAATTAGCAACATCTCCTTGATCAGTATTTTTCTGTGCGCTGAAGGCTATATTTATGTCTTTCATTTATGTTCATTATTATAGAGAGTCTGTTGACTGCTGAATCATTTGCACAGTAACAAGATGCAAATTGGTAGACAGAAATGTTCCTGGTAATATAAAACACACTTTTTTTTATGATATTAGGACAATTAAGATTTGATTATAATGAATTCACTTTAAAAATCAGACTAAAATTATTTTTCTGTTTAAACAGATTTCAAAATACCCTGTGAACAAGCTCTAAGGAGTGAAACGTAGGGGGCTGATATTTCAATAAAAAGAAGTGGAAATTTAATACACTTGTCAAGTGCTTTATTGATGGAGAAGAACATTGCAAACTCCCTGCTTTCATTCAGTTTTGTTTAAAAGTTTCTGTTGCCAGTCTTCAAATAATCTGAGGAAGGAGCATCTAGGTTTACAAGTAAACCATATATATGTAATAGATAATCCACTATAGGGTGTGCCATCATGCTGTGATATATGCACAACAACCACTCAAGGTGTGCATGTATCAGGTCTAGTGTGAATTCCTGACATGTGTTTCCCCGACATACTTATTCCCGGCACCAATTGCCCAAAATGCAGCTTCCCATCTTGGTCATTTTACCACAAATCACAATCCTCGAAACATCAGTCCCATACTGAAAAAAACTTGTGTTTTGTTACCTGTAGCCCAAAACTAAGTTCGTGAATAAAATACTCAGCTCCTGTGTTCTCACAAACTATCATAATCAGTTATTTACAATTGGTCTTTATGTATTCATGGTTATTGCAATCACCAACACTTATCACCATTTTTATTAGTACACCAAAACTCCCACACACAGACTGCCTGCCAACAATTCAAAAACTACCAAAATACTGCATTAAGAATCACAGGCACTGCAGCAGAGATTTGACCTGTTAAAATACCAGCCGGCTTGATCACATCATATTCACAGCATATTCTGATGTGATTGCATACAGTACTTCTGTTTCTGAATGCCACTTGAACGCTCCCACTCCCACTACTGTGGGTAAATTAGTACACTTTTATTTGTATATTTATAAATAAATTATTTGTACTGCAGTTTACTGTAGAAAACACTGTCTCTGCAGCCTGTCTCAAAACAGCAGTTGGGACTTAGGAACAAGCAAGCAAGCAGAAGGGCTGGACTGGATGATAACTACAATGTTTAAATGATAAACATCCCAAAATAACACATAATTGGTGCCAGAAAACATAAAAAGTAACCACTGTAAAATGTAAAACATCAACAAATTCAACCAGCAGCTCTCAGAGATGATTGGCGGCAAAACTTTGTTTGGCCTGCAGTTAACAAAATAATGTTTGTACTGATTTTCTTAACAGCTATTGCATTGTCTGGCAAATGAATCCAAAATGTCGGGCAAATGAATTACGGTCAGTTTTTTGGCAGTTAGTGAAGCTTGTCAGTCAATTGGTGTTGGGCAGTGTATTGATGGGCAAATGTATGTCAGAAAAACGTATGGATCCACATATATCAGAGCATGACCACAAGCTTTTAAACTAGCTGGGGGTGCTGATAGGAAACAGGAAAGTTCAAGCCTCCACCCACAAAACATGGCAGGTAGTAGGGTAAACACTGAGGTACAGAGCTTGACAGAGGGCAGGACAGGGGTAAATGGAAAAATGAACAAGGGCAGTAAGAGCAGGGATGGGGTAAAAAAGGATAAAGCCAACATTAAATGGAGAGCAATGAGTACCAATGCCCATAGTCTGGGAAACAAGCTGCCAGAGTTAGTAGCCCTGATGGAAGAGGAACACTTGGATATTGTGGTAGTCACAGAAACATGGTACATGGAGAACCATGACTGGGATGTCAACATACTGGGGTACACAATCTACAGAAGGACAGGTTGGGTAAAAGAGGAGGTGAAGTAGCTCTCTACATAAGGGAAGGGATCAAAGCTACAGAACTAAAAAGTAAAGGGGAGGACAAGAGGAACTCTGGGTCACCTTGGAGACAGGGAATGGCATCACAATCCACACAGGGTTGTATACAGACCCCATCTCAAGGGGAGAAATGGACAAGAAAATGACAGAAGCATTCTCAAAATGGCTGAAAAGGAGCTACTGTTGATGGGGGACCTGAATATGCCAGATGTTAACTGGGTGACATGGACTGCAACCACATCCAAGAGCAGGGTGTTCTCGATGCCCTACAGGGCATGCCTTAGACAGCTAGTGGTGGAACCCACTCGGGAGGAAACAATATTAGACCTGGTGCTCTCAAATGGAGAGAGGATCACAAATTAGAAGACAGTAGACATCTGGGAACAAGCGACCACTGCACAGTGTGCTTCATAATAAACACAACCATGGAGACAAGCCATACAAAGACAAGGATACTGGAGTTTAGAAGGGCTGACTTTGGCATAATGGGTGAATACCTGAGTAATGCATTAGCAATTGGCCAGAAAGGAGGGGTGGAAGAACAATGGAGAAAAATCAAAACTGCCATCATGGAGGTAACAAGCCTTTGTGTGAAACAAATAAAGAAAACAAAGCGGAATAAAAAAACACTATGGTTCTCAAAAGAGGTGTCAGGGAAGGTTAAGGAGAAAAAGGCTGCATTCAAAGTATAAGGAATCACAGACGGAGCATGATAGGGAACTGTATCAATTAAAGCAGAAAGAAATGGGGAAGGCAGTCAGAAAAGCAAAGGCCCAAACCGAGGAAAAGATAGCCAACTCAGTTAAGAAGGGGGATGAAACCTTCTATAGGTACACTAGGGAGCATAGAAAGGTTAAGGAGTGATAGTGAAGATTAATAAAGGAGAGGGAGGTGGGCAGAGGAGACAGTGAAAAGGCAGAGAGATACTGAATGAATACTTTTGCTCAGTATTCACAAAGAAGAAGAGGAGGAGTTACCTAAACCAAACAGTAGAAGCACTCTGGATAGTGGGGTTGACGCCAGTCCATTTACAGAAGAAAGAGTACTGAAGAACTCTCTAAAACTCAAGGTGGACAAGCAATGGGGCTGACAGATTCACCCTAGAATCCTAAAAGAGCTAAGGGAGGACCTAGTGATACCACTAACCACACTTTTTAACAAATCATGGGAAGATGGGGTGGTACCTGAAGACTGGAGGAGAGCAGATGTGATTCCCTTCACAAAAGTGGGAGCAAGGCAGAAGCAGCAAACTACAGACCTGTTAGTTTGACCTCAGTGGTGGGGAAAATGATGGAATCACTTCTGAAAGAAAAGAATTGTTGAGTGCCTAGAGGCCAGCGGGGCACAGGACCCATGGATTCACAGCAGGAAGGTCATGTCAGATGAATCTAATCGATTTCTTTGACTGGGTGACCAAAGTAATAGACCAGGAAAGGGCTGTGGATATGGCCTACCTAGACTTTAGCAAGGCATTTGACACAGTCCACACAAAGATTAATAATCAAGTTAGCCAGCCTGGGAGTGAATCCTAGGGGTGGTAGCCTGGAAGTATAGGCTAGCTGCAACAGGACACAGAAGGTAATAGTGAATGGAACACATTCTGAAGAAGGGGGTTACTAGTGGAGTACCTCAGGGCTCAGTACTGGGTCCAGTCCTCTTTAACGTCTTTATAGGTGACATTGCAGAGGGTCTGGAATGAAAGGTGTGACTCTTTGCAGATGACACAAAGATCTGTAACAGAGTTGATACACAAGGGGGTAGAAAGGATGAGAGGGACTTGGCAAGGTTGGAGAGATGGTCAGACATATGGCAACTTAGATTCAATGCAAATAAGTGCAAAGTAATGCACCTGGGAAATAAAATCCAGGAGAGAGTACACAATAACAGGGGATATTACTAATGACAACAATAATGGAAAGGGATCTGGGTGTAGTCATATCAGATGACCTAAAGGTGGGTAAGCAATGTGAGAAGTCAGTAAAGAGAGCCAGGGGATACTGGGATGCATAGGGAGGGCATCACAAGTAGAAAAAGGAAGTGGTTATCCCTCTATACAGGCAGTTGGTGAGACCCCATCTGGAGTACTGCGTGCAGTTTTGGAGAACTCTATGCAAGGACATAGACAGGATGGAAGCAGTCCAGAGGAGGGCAACTAAAATGGTGCAGGGTCTACATCAGAAACCATATGAAGAGAGACTGAGAGAGCTTAATATGTATACCCTTGATGAAAGGAGGGACGGGGGGACATGATAGAAACTTTTAAGTACCTCAAGGGAATCAACAAAGTCCAGGAGGGTAGCATCTTTCAGAAAAAGAGATGTGTAAGAACAAGGGGGCACAATTTAAAGTTAGAGGGGGGATGACTCAGGGGTAGTGTGAGGAAATTCTTTCTCACGGAGAGAGTGGTGGACGCATGGAATCGCCTTCCTGGAGAGGTTGTGGGGTCTAAAACAGTGGGGAAATTCAAACATGCATGGGACAGACATAAGGTAATTATATTGGGGATTTGCAGGAAGTAGGCTGTTGGCTGACTAGAATCTGCAGCTTATCCAATAGGTAGGGAAATGGGCAGACTGGGTGGGCCAAGTGGTCCTTATCTGCCGTCAAAGTCTATGTTTCTATGTTTCTATGCCCTGTAGTGGATTATTTGTCTTACAAAATGACTAGAAATTTTTTTGGGGAGGGCAAAAAGTAGTCCTTGTCTGAAAGAAATTACAGTTTTATTTAGTTGATCTGGTTTGTCCTGACAGTCCTGATTTTATTTAGGTGATCTGGTTGATCATACTATGATTTCATAGGTAAAAAGTGATTTAAAAAAAAACTTAGCTGGTTGATCCTGCCATTTGTATACTATTTGAGGTGTAATGACTTGACTTTCATGTTCCAGTGTAGCATGACAGAGCAGTGTTCATTCTGGTAAGAGAATGCTGCTGAAGGGTTACAACGAGGAAGGTTTTGTTCAAAACCATGTAAGATGCGTGGTTTTAAGCAGAGTTTAGTTATTTTTATGTAAAAAAAAAAGTTGCCAAACAGTTATCTATTATACTTCTACCAGGCCTTAACCCTGTCTGAAATAATGACAGACCTCCAAGGGATTCGGTTTGGTTCTGGATATAATAACTGGTGACCCCCTTTATCAACCGGATACAGCGCTCTGCCAAATGCCGTAATAACCCAAAAACTGATTATTGCAGTGTTCTATCTCCTTTCTGTTTGTAGCACTGCCTTCTCGCTCCACACTACTGCTCACACTGAAAGCGGGAAAAGTGAGTTGTTCTTTTCGTCTGTTACTGAGGAGCCACACTAGTCATTTATTTACTGCTTTTTTTACTTTGTGCAGTATTTATCTGGTTGATCCTGCCTTTACTTACCGATGTTACAGAGACTGTTACTGCAATCGGGAATGGACTACATCTAGTTCTATTTCAGTGTGCTTCCACACAGTGAGTTAAAAAAAAAAAACAGTACCTGAGATGGACACAAAGGGAAAGAGAAAGAGAGTGTGTGGTGTGTGTGTGTGTGTGTGTGTGTGTGTGTGTGTGGCACAGGGACTCAGCAACTCTCAGCAGAGATCATGACAGAAACTGCTTCTGAGACTTTGTCACACTCCTTGCACCAGTAATTATAAAAAAATAAATGATAGGCAAGTGTGTGTTGATGGATTTTTTTTACACACACTCGGTGTGCAAAAAAATACATAATACACACCTGCCTATCCATTATTCTCTATCCTTTTACTTATTTCATAACTGATTTGTTGATGCCTTGACTACCAAAAGCTAGAAACCTCTGCTATCATTTGCATCTATGATCTCTAACATTTTCTTCACTGTTCATTGTAATATTCAGCTTTCCTTGCTGCTAAAAGCTTTTATACTCTTTTCTGTATAGCTTCAAAGACCTACTGTTTGCTTTGTTGTCATGATTTTAAGTATTTCCTGACAACAGCAAGCAATTTCCTTTTCTTTTTCCTTCAAGCACTGGTGAACCATCCTTTATTATATTTTACTTGACAGTAAGTAGGGCTGTAATTATTGAAAATATGGAATCAAGAGTATCACGTAATTCACAAGAGAACCTATGTATTGGAAACTCTGCATCCGTACCAGCAGCATGAAAACACATTGGCTTTAAGGAGATATCCCATGTTACCCTTTTCTTATTGATAATGCTGTCAAATTGCAAGTATGGTTCTGTTGGGGTATTTCTATCCCCATGGGGTCATGCTTAATCAATGTAATAGAATATGATCACCTCTCCTCAGCTCATTACTCATAGATTACTCCACCAGTTCAAAGGACCATCCCATAGGAAGTAATCAATCATAGAAGCACTACTGTGCAAAACAAGTGTGAACTGGCCAGAGGAGTCACCATGGCATCTAGAATCATATATTCATAGAAATCTGTGGCAGAATAGGACCCTTCTGGCCCCTCGAGTCTGCCCCTTACACCCCTTCCTACTTGTCTCCTCTGTCCAGAGACATCCCACTCTGTCCACTGTTCAACTGCTTGTGCCTGTCCCATGCCCTCTTGAATCCTTCCACCACTGTGGCCCCCACCACCTTTTCGGGCAGTCTGATCCAGGACTCCACCGCCCTCTCTGTGAAGAGACATTCCCTCATATTGCCCCTAAACCTTCCTCCTTGTAATCTTAGACTATGACCTGTAGTTCTAGCACTTGCTTTCCTTCTAAAGAAGCTCCCCTCCCTCACCTTATTAATCCCTTTCATGTACGTAAACATTTCTATCATGTCCCCTCACTCCCTTTTAGTCTCCAGTGGGTACAGATCCAGTTCCCTCCACCTCACCTCATAGGGCTTCCTATGCATACCATGCACCATCTTGGTTGCCCTCCTTTGAACCCTTTCAATCCTATCTATGTCCTTGCATAAGTGAGGTCTCCAGAACTGGACCCCATACTCCAGGTGAGGCTGCAGCATGGATTTATAAAGGGGCATCAGCACCTCCCTCTTCCTGCTTGTTATACCCCTCCCTATGCACGCCAGCATTCTATTCACTTTGCCCACTGCCTTGCTGCATTGATTCCCCATCTTAAGGTTATCTAAAATTATAATCCCCAGATACCTTTCCTGCTCAATTGATCTAATTTTCTCCCCCATCAGGTGTGTAAATGGCTTGTGGGTTGTTACGCCCCATGTGCATTACTGTACACTTTTTGGCATTGATCACCTGCCAGGTTTCCAACCACCTCTCCAGAATCTTTTGGTATTCCCTCTTTGCCTCCACCCCCTTGGGTGTCCATTCTATTGCAGATCTTTGTATCATCTGCAAACAGGCATACCTTCCCCTCCAGTCCCTGTGCTATAGTGCTGATATAGATATAAAAAAGGATGGGTCCCAGTACCGCCCCTGGGGCACCCCACTTGTCACCCTTTCCTCCTTGGAATGCACCCCATATATCACCACCCTATGGCTTCTCTCCTTCAGCCACTTCTCCACCCATCTTTTTATTTTTGGTCCCACCCAAAAGGCCTTCCTGAAGTCCAGACAGGCCACGTCCACTGCCCCTCCCTGATTGGCCACCCTCGTCACCCAATCGAAAAACTCAATGAGTTTCATCTTGCATGACCTCCCTTGTATGAAGCCATGTGCCTGTCATCCTTTAGTCCCCTGTCTACAAGGTAACTGACGCCCTTTCCTTAAATATTACCTCCATCACCTTACCCACCACTGAGGTGAGGCTGACCAGACAATAATTTTCTACCTCCTCCCTACTTCCACCCTTGTGAAGTGGCACCATGTCTGCCCTCTTCCAGTCTCTAGGCACCCACCATGTATCCAGGGACAAGTTAAACATCCTCACCAGAGGTGCTGCCAGCTCCTTCCTTAGTTCCAAGGGTACCCCAGGATGTAGGGCATCCAGACCCATTGCTTTGTCCACCCTCAAACTTCCTAGTTCCTCTGTTACTTACCCTATCCTCACTGAACAGGCTAGGATCTACCCTTTGTCATCCCTTCCTGTCTCTCTTAACTCGTTCTCCTTCCTTCCCCTCCACCATGAAGACCAAGCAGAATTACCTATTAAGCACCTCTGCCTTCTTGAAGTCCACCTCCACTTGTGCTCTCCACTCCCCCTCACTCTTACTATTCCCTGCTTGCCTTCCTCTTCTCTCCCACATACAAAAAAAAAAGTTTTATCTCCCAGTTTTATCTGCCTAGCAATTCTCTCCTCTGTATCTGCTTTTGCCCTTCTAATCTTCTGCACTGCCACCCTCAGCTTCTCTCTGTAAATCTTCCTGTCCTCCTTCCCCTGGGTCCTCCTATATTTTCTGAATGCCGGTTTTCTTTCCCCAATCGCTCCCCTCACCTCCCTGGTGAACAAGAGTGGCCTCTTTCTTTTTCTTTTCTTCCTTACCTTACTCCCCCCAATTGATTTCCATAATTCATCCACGTCTCCTATTTTTTCCTTTCCCTCCATTTCTTCCCAGAATATGTCCCTCATTCTGGCAAAGTTCGACTAACTGAAGTTAAGAACCATCGTGATGCTCCAGTTTGTTTCGCTTGTACGTCCTTACCCTGAAACTCACTGTACTGTGGTTGCTTGCACCTAGGCTATCTCTCACTACAATTTCTTCCACACTTTCCCTATTGGTGAGGACCACGTCCATTGTGTTACCCCTAAATGGGTTTCCTAACCAGCTGTTGCAGGAAAGCTCCTGGAGGGACTTGAGGATCTATTTACTCCTGGCTGATGTTGCTGATGGATATCCCAGTCAACATCGGGAGGCTAAGATCTCACCGTTAAGGGATTTTAAACCAAATTCATTTAGGATCGCTATCAGAAGACCACCATTGTGAATATTTATTTTGTCTAATGAGTATCTTGGCCATTTAGTAGCATTGCAGTCTTTCCAGTTAGGTGTTGAATTATTAATGTTCCAATCACAAATGTCAATCCTGGCATTTGTGTCACCATAGAACAGGGTAATTGCTTAAGGAAACTTCTTATGATAAGAAATAACTGAATTTTTCAGTCTGTCCCAGATGTTACTTTCATAATATTTAGTATTATGAGGAGAAATATAGCAGTTTACTTGGATTAATTCACTGTTACTGGACTTCTGACTCATCTTTTCTGTAATAAAGTTGACATCTGTATTATTGAGTACATGCTTCATTTTTTTCACTTTAAACTTAGTGGTTATACCTCCAGCTCTTCTACAAAGTTTTTCTATTTTCCTATCCCGGCTATGGAAAAGATCATATCCATTAAATGAAAAGTCATAATCCCCACATGCCACTTTCTCTGGAGGCAAACCACTGCAAATCTTGTTACAGATGACTTGCAATCAGCACCTACAAATTTATTTTCTAGACCTGCAATATTCCATGAGAGACCAGCTATCTCTGCTCTGTCCATTATTGTCATGATATTAAGAACCCTCTGACTGTAACACACTCTACATGATTGTACCTCCTTCGGTATTTTTGTAATCAGCAATTATCTTCCAGTTCTAAGGGGGCAAATCTTGATCTTGTATACTTCTATTAATGTGATGGGTTTCTTCCTTTAGAATGGTCCCTATTTGTGTAAGATAAATTCTTTGATTTATTTCCTTACTATATATGTCAACTGTGTTTAACACCATTAAGTTCAGAAAGTTAACCTTCTTCAAGATCTTTTCTGCAATTCTTTTTGTCTGTAACAGCAACATCATTGTTCCACCCTAACATCCCCTGCACTTTTTTAACTCTATCCTCTATCTCTGCCCAGCTGTATCTGCAAGAAATTTTTGAATATATTACAGATAGATCTAGTGAATATACACACATTTTCCTTGTACAGATTCTTGAAGCCAAACATACTCAAAATAAGAGGCTCTCCTACTTCACACTTACTCCTTGAGCTCAATTTAATATTTTATTAATGCAATCTAATCTTATGTCTAACAGCCCCAGCTACTCATTGTTCCTCCAGATATAATTAGCAACTCTGTGCAATGCACAAATAAGAGAAGTGCATTTTTCTCCTGCTTCATCACAGCTTCTATACATATCTCAAATATCATCATTCTCATTCTTAAGCCTAATTTCAACCCTCAGCAGATTAAAAATTAGTTCTTTCAAAGAGTGTTCTGATTCATTATTGCCCTTATGAATTCCATAGAGCCTGATGATACTTCTTTTAGTACGTGGAATTTTACCATTACACTCCACCCATTATTCTTAGTTATTGTATCTGCTATACATTCAATAACATTTGCCTTAATGTCATTCTGTTTAACAACTATCTGAGCCTCATCAACTTCCTGTACCTTAGCTGCTTGAGTGTGTGTGTGTGTGTGTTCCCAATCCACCCTCCTCTCAGAACCTACCTCCTTATTTACCAAAACTGTTACTGGACACTCTGACTTATATTCACCTGTGATGCTAACAATGCTATATTTTGGCCTTTTTTCATTTTTCCTTGCTTGTCCTTTTTTATTCTTATTTTTGTTTCCCTGTAGGACCTTCTTGTTCAGCAAATATTATAGAGCTGAAGTCAAGTTTTATTTGTTCCTCATTATTGATGTTGGGGACAGAAAAAAACAGATGTCTCTCTAGGAAGGGCAAGCATTGTGAAAGTACCTGTGAGATACCATTCAGTCTCACCCCATTAACTGATGTATCTTCTCTACAGGTCTCACGCTCATTTCAAATGATTACCAGCTGTTGCATTATCATTCAGTTAGCAGCATAGGAATTCCTCAAAGCATTAATAATGTCTTTGCTAAGATATGATGGATACTATAAAGAATACACCATATTCGAGTCCAGGTCAAAATTACATGAGATTTCTACTTTCAAGATTTTACCCCTCCCTTCCCCACTAATTCAGCAGTTTGTTCTGTACAGAAAGAAATGTGTTTGTTACAAATATCCAGAACTTTTGACCCATTTATTGTTTCTTGTAACTACTTCAGCACTGTTGGCATTTTTGACATATTTTCCACTTATTGTTCATTATGAGAAGTGAAATCAGATAACATTATATTACATTCATCCTGCTGAATGGTTTAATTTGGTTAAAATAAAAAGCTTTGCAACAAATATTTTTCATTAACTTTCCTTGAACACTGCAGACTGCCATTCCCACTCCCTGGGGAATTACTTATGCTTATGAACAGGTCAGGTGATTATTCCAGTGAGTCACTCAGAGTTTTTTTTGTATTGTTTTTTTACTTATTTTAATTGTTTTATTTAGCTTTTGTTGAGCAGGCTAGACAATACTGCCTATGTTCAGCCATGCTGGGGAGGAGCAATACAGAGGCAAACCAAATAAAACTGACCCAAATTAAGCTGCTGGTGATATTTTTAGTGAATGGGGTAAATTTTTCAAAGACAACAAGAAGTTCCCCTACTCTTGCTGAGGAGATGCTGTTGAGCTTTTAGGCAAAATGGAGAACCCAGATGGTAGAGGTGGTGATGGTGGACAACAGTGTCTTATCATCTAAAAGTATGGAGTTTGAGATTGTAGAATCACAGATGATTTTTTTCCACCAGCCATGTAACATGGTCTGGAATGGAAGGAAACTCTGTCAGTAGTGATGAGCTCATGGATGACAGTTATTAATGCCTAGCTGAGGAAATGTCAGAAAGGAAGCACTGCCTCCTCCATCTGCTTGTGGGAAAGGAAGAAAGACTTTCCTGGGATGACTTGACTCACATGCAAGTGGGTACTAGAAAGAAGGCACCTGAAGCAAGGACCACAGCACAATGCCTGTTGCAGTGCAAAGTAAAGGCATAGATTAATATAAACCCCCAAAACATAAGTCGGCACCTCGGTCTTCAAAAAGACCACCCAGCTCCCAATCAACTGAAGGCTGTCTTAAAAGCCTGGGAAGCTAAGACAATATGGTGGTAGCCGGGATTCACCAGAGCAACAAGTGGAAATAACTGGCTACCTGGGGAAGCATCAGTGGTGGCTGAAATTCAAGTGGCAAGCTGCTCATCTCCACTCATTTGGTTGCAGGACCATGAATTTTCAGAATCCCCCCAAGATACTGTGATAGTTGAATGTCAGGAGGTTGGCACACAGCATGAACCAGAGGCATTATTGTCATGCATTACAGATGGTAAACAGTTGCAACCAGAAACAGTGGTACTGAATAACTCTGCAGTACCTAAGAAGATTTCACAAACAACACCTCCAGTCGCTATGCAGAGTATACAGTCTGAATAGTCAGTTGCGTGCTCTGGAGACTGACATTTCCGTTGAACCTGCTGTAACATAATCTGACCAGGGTGAGAAAGGCTGCCTTACTCCAGTTATTATACCACTGATAATGGAACAGCCTGCCAGCAGTAACCAGGAGCAAACAAGGAATGAGGACTTGCACACCATAATTGACAGGTGGACGGTACACAGGATGCGATATAAACTTATTGAACTGAGACCCTAGAACTGTCCTGATCTGCAACTACAGATACTTCTAGGAGTTCTTCCTGGGGAGGGGGGTTGGGGCAGCTGTTATTGGAAACAGGCCCAACCCAGGGGGTTCATCCAGTTATAATGGTCTCCCTAAGGAGTGGTCAAACAGGGTGGCAACAGATGTGGCACTTGGAACAGGACAGGGGATGACAATATAAATTTTTTCATTTAATTCACCCATGCTCAGTGCATTCGAAAAGGAACAGTTGCCACCATGGACCCACACTCAAGTGTGGTGCTGGTCCCAATGTGCACACTGTGTGCAAAAACATTTTGGTTTACTTAGTGTTTACTGTGGTATAATAGACTGTATCAGACTGGTTTTAGTTGTAGGCTGACATCTTTTGTTACAAGAAATTCTGGAATTCCTTGCAGCTGACATCAGTGTAGTAGCCAGCATTGAAAGACTCAATAGCCTGCAGTGCATGCTAGAGTTTTTACCAGCTGTGATCTTCTGTTTGTTGGTCCTGCTGTCCTCCATGAGTTATGTATGACTCAAGACACAGAAGACTGTACTTATCCCTGAAGAAAAGCAGACTTAAAAACATCTGATCAGAGATAATAAAAGCTTAACATGCACTGCAAACCATTGAATTTCCTGATGTTGCCTATTGCTCTAATGCCAGTTGCAGGTGATTTTGGATTTGTAGTAAAAGAAGAAATCAGCCTACAACTAAACAAAAGTATTACAAAATCACATGTACCCCCATAATGCAAAGCATCTTGGACTGCATATTCAAATCACCACAACATATTATGCTGGTTCAACTTTAAGCAGAACTGCATGGTGCTGAAAGGCCTCTCACACAGTATGCATAATATTTTGTGGTGATTTGCTTATGCAGACCATGATGCTTTGCATTATGGGGGTGTACCTGATTTTGTATTTCTTTGAAACTTGGCTTCCAGGCCAATGCTCTTTGGGGTAACCATTGCCTTGGTGCTTGCGCACTAAGGTTCTTTGTCTTTAAACAAAAGTAGTCTGATACAACCTACCACACTACAGTTAAAAGTAGGTAAACCAGAATGTTTTTGCACAGAAAGTGTGCATTGGGATCAACCCAACACTGTAGTGTAGGGCCCTTTATGCTAACTGTTCCCCATTTAAGATTCTGCGGTAATCCACTATGTTCTCTTTGAACTACCAGTTCTAGTCTCTCAGAACAAACCCTTGGGTAAACATCCTTTTAATGTCCATAATGAACAACAGAGTCAGACAAGGCACTTAGGACTGCTAAGTGCTTATGCAGTGGATGCTTTGAATTATCAAGTTGCATTTTAATGTTCTGCAACTATATTAAGTGGCTTTCTAATCTATCCTCACATATTAGACCATGAGTATGCTTTAACAGGTACAAAAGTCATGTTGCAGTCAACACCTTTTGCATTGTATCTTCTGTTTGCTAATGGATGGAAGCAATAATTCTTTTATATAGTAGATTAGTAGTTCAGATGTACTTTAATATTTCATTTCAGTGGTGTCATGCAACTGGGCAGACTAAAGCACTAAGAGTAAGAAGCTTGCCCATGGTCACAAAGTGACTATGTGGATTTGGTGGAATTTGAACCATAGTCATTTGTGTCTCCTGATTAGAGATGTGTGAAATTGCTGAAATTTGCTCCATGAGAAAATCCACAAATTTCTGCAAATTTGTGGAGCTGGGGACTACAATTTACATTGTTACTTGCCAGATGGATTGGTCAAATTCATGTGGCATTCGCAGTGTGGTGCTCACAAGGGGGAGGATGCCAGCAGGGTTGGGAGGGGGTGCAAAATTATTAGATTTATGTTCTTGGGTGGGGGAGGGTTTTTCACAGCTCAGTGGGTGCGATGAGGCTTTTTTGTTTTACAAAATGGCCAGTTTGACTGACACATAACAGGGCAAATTGTGTTAAAATAACCCTCCCTAATGTCCCACTCACACCCTCCTCCCCACCCCAGAAAACATGATGCTGCCACCCCTCTGCCCAACCACCCTCCAATTCCCACCAGCACCCATAAAATCTATATGAAAATAAAGAAAATGGTCCCCTGGGTGGAGGCTTTTGTTTTACAAAATAATTTAGCAGTGAAGTTGGCGGATCTGACACGCAATTCACAAATATTTTACAGATGCAAATGTCATGAATTTGTGCCAACTTCATTAAGGAATTAAACATCCACAACATCTGTATTCCTGATTGCCAAGCTTCTACTTTTAGTACTAGACTAGTGCCAGGAGAAATCTGAAAAATCTCTTTTTGTACTTTTCACAAAATTGTAACAATTTAAAATAATTTCACACAGCAATGTGTTTAAATTAGGCAAATGTTATTTCATTTTAATAATCAATATTTAAAAATATGCTGTTTGAAAAAGTGCCACTGTTTTCTGAAATTAGCCATTTATAAAAACTCATATTTTTAATAATGCACAGTTTGTGGAAAAAAAGATATTTGAAGTAAAGAAAATCAAGCCAGATTTGATATAGATTTTACAAATATTGCAGAAATGGAAAATCTTAGAATTTTGTGCAATTTTGCAAGAGTGATCCAATTTCGCACAGCACTAACACTAGACTAAGCTCCCTGTGAATTTTGCCTGTTTTAATTTTGTACTGCACATGAAGTAATAACATCCAATCTCAGGTCCCTTTCAAGTTTTCTCTTGTGTTCTGTAGAAATACTCTTTTTGTAAAACAGGCCCCTTGGTATACCTGTTTCTTGTTTCTCCTAACCTCTTCCCAGAAAGTTGTGCTTCAGAATATAAGATTGCCCTTCACATTGTTTCTTACAGTCACAAATTATTATTTTGTGATAAAACTGCCCCACCTGTGCATTCATTATTAGTGGCTTAAGGTGGAGGCTTGTAGCTAAAAGTAATGTATTACAGTGTGTGAATGTTCTATATAATGTCATATCAAACTGTTCCCTTGCATTCCTCATAATCTAATAAACCAGGAAATAATTTTCATCTTGCTCTAGTATGAGGATGAACCTTAGATTCCTGCTGAGGAGATTCCATACATTGTTCTTATTGTAGATTACAATTCCTTCTTAGATTCCTTCTGTATGATTGGCATACCGTATTTCAGGATACTTTTTTTTTCAAAACTCAATTATAACAGAAGACTATTATTAGCAAATCACCCAACCATATGAGCACATTTTTGTCTACTTTACATATAATTTCTGTTTTCCATTTTGCTACATATAGACATGCATAACTAGGGCCAAATGCATCCTCCATGGCTGTAACCATTTATGTTGATAGAAGAAACACTTACAGTATGCATCAATGGCCAATTTAATAGATCATGAATACAGTAGGGAGTATCACTTCTGCATCTCTGCCACATAGGTAATGTGCTTCTTTGTCTATCCCCACGCACCCCTTATGTTGGAGGTTGGCATATAAACAGACAATGTCAAAGTTACCAAATGTACATCTTCAGTGGGCCTTTTAGTCTCCAATTAATTGAACACATTTGTCTAATCCTTAAGTCAGACAGAAAAATCATCCACACATGTTTTGATTAGTGATGTGAAGTTTAAATTCTCTGGTGGAGTTCTGATGAAGTCACCCACTTCACCGCCATTGAGCACCCGCAAATGTTTGCTACTAGGTTGAAAATTTGCCTATGTGACTTAATGGGACATTTTGCCCTTAAATGGCACAATTTCACCCATGAACAGCAGAATTTCACCCATGAATGGCAACATTTCACCCATGAACATCAACATTTCAGCTGCAAACAGCAAAATTCTGCCACTTGAGGTGAAATTCTGCTGTTTGCTGGTGAAATTCCACTGTTTGTGGGTGAAATTCTACACTTAACGGGTGGAAATTCGGACTTTGCAGATTGAACTGCACTCTGTGAATTGCACAGAATTCTCAGATTAATTCATGCAGTGAATTTTGCCAACTTTGCCCATTTCTACTTTTGATGAAGAAATTATGCTAATTAAAAATGGACTCTATTAGACCACAAATGGCAGCAACTACCAATCTACCAGAAGGGCCCTTCAGCATTCTGTGAAATTTTTCTACTGTAGAGTATAGAATGAAGATGGAATGATGACCTTGGGGGCAGTAAGTTTTCAAATTTTGACCCCTGGAGGAATTTTCAAGTTTCATATGTCCCTTTCTATGGGACATATCACTGGCACAGATGGGATCAAATCATGATTTCTGCACCTTGGTACCCCTATCCTAACCTCACCCATTTCATGTATTTTCAGTTTATCTCTCACCTACTGGATGATGCCCAAATACCTGGAAAATTGGACAAATTATCCCAATTCACAAAAACGGTGACTCAAACTATTCAGTAACTATGGGTCTATCACTTTGCTACCAATCCTAGGAAAGCTTTTAAAAAAGTTGATGGCACCCTTGTTTCAAAGCAACAAACATATGCATCCCCCAATCAGCACAAGTTTCATAAGGCACACAGCACCACTACCCTGTTTCAGCAGACAAATGATTACAAACCCTCCATGGATAAAGATCCCGGTATGTGGGATCTACTGTGAAAATCACACAGGCATGAACAAACCTGAGCTAACACACAACACCACTAGTTCTATAACAGATAAAATTTCAGAAACATATTGGGTGTATTAAATGTTGATGTTGTAATATCAGTGTATCAATGTGTGCAGTTTGATCAGCATATTTATTAGGAGTTAGTGATTTCAATAAAAATTTGGCATATATTTTGAAATGTTTAGCTGATATATAATATAGCTTTTTAACTGTTTTTTTTTATTAGCTTTAATCCCCTGCACTTACAGTATTGGTTTCTATCACTTTAAATTGATGTTTGTAATTTGCACATGATTTTTGCCACGTAGAATTTCACCTTTGTTGTCAGTGGTCATCCATGAATAAACACGTGTAAAGCATGAAACATTGGCCCATATGCCTACTTTATGAAAGTGATAAATCAAGCCAGATTCTTTGATATATGAATAGACTGACTTGCTCAGTAGTGTTTCTGTCTGATGTTATGATTACAAATGGATCAGCAAATAAGTTAGCAATTTCTGGTATCCAGACAAGTCAACTAAAATTTACAGGGATTGCGTTAAAATGCCCTATGAGGAGAGAGACTGTGGCATCTCAGCATGTTGACTTTGGAAGAGAGGAGAGTGAGAGGGAACAGTATAGAGACCTACTAGTACCTCGCAGGGGAGAACAGGTGCAGGAGGGGAGTCTCTTTCAAATGAGAAGGAGCAGAAGGCCCAGAAGGCATGCAGTGAAGCAGCAGGGGGTAAGTTTAACAGTGATGTGAGGAAGTATTATGTCACTGAAAGAGTGGTGGATGATTGGAACAGACTGCCAGCAGACATAGTGGAAGCAAAAACAGTAGGGGTCTTCAAGAAAGCATGACATAGATATAGGTGAATATTAGTAAATAGAAAGGGAGAAGAGAGGGTCACTGGAGACCAGTTTGGGTCTGCAGGGAAAGACAAGACAGGGACCATCTGAGCAGACTGGGTGGACCAAGGGGTCCTTTTCTGTTAACAAATTCAATGCTTCTACACAGTTTGATGTAGTATCAATTGAGGAAAACTAGCACAATAACTAAAGCCCAACATTATTAATATAACATATATTACAGTAGTTTGCTTTATCAGTTTAAGACTTCACAGGGAGCTTTTCAATTTGGTGGTAAAGTACTCTTGGCAAGAGTCTTGCTTGATGTTTTACAGATCCCAGTACTTCCACTCATCACAGTAGTAAAACAGCAGCTTTTTATGTTTGCACTTGCGCAAAGTGAACATGTTGGCATGATAGTGGATTTTGAGAGGTGTGTCAATGCTGGTCCAAAGCAGGGCAGTATGCAAGGGCCTTGACAGTGCCAGACTGATCATCAACCAAGCTGATTATGATGCCCTTCTGGGCTTTCTGGATGGAAACTGTGTGAAGTTCAAAGAAACAGTAGCCTGAATCATAGGGAGGCTTTTCCTTTTGATCAGCAAATGTAGCTCCAGCAAGCACAGCTGATCAGCATCATTGTCAGCCTGCTGTAGTTATCCCCAGTGTAAAACTATCTCTACAACCATCTGCCAATTATCCTTCCTGCTTCCTGTTGCTCTCCCTTCCTTCTTACTTTTTATGACACCAGGGTGTCCTGTCCCCCATGCCAGCTAGTACCCCGGCCACCGATCCACTTTCACTGTATGACAATGGGAGCCCATCCCTGTGTGCTTCCAAATATAACACCAACACTGGTTGCCCACTTTCCAATGTCGGTACCTGAAATAAGGCAACCATACCTTGTAGTCTTTATTTTCCTGTAATCCCACCCTCTGCCAAAAATCCTTTCCTTCACTTTCCCGATGCTTCCTGTGCTCTTAGAGGTTAAAACAACACTGGGGTGCCCAACCCCCTGTGTTGGTACCTGAATAAAAGAAAACCATCCCGCATAGTGTTTTTTTTATTTTTATATTCCTTGTAAAAAAAAAGGTCCACCATATCTGTTCCTGCTGCCACCCCTGCTGCTGTTACCTTTCTCCCACTTGACCCCCCACTCAACACCCACCACCCAATTCCCCACAACTCCTTACATACATACCAGGGGGCAACACTATAATCCTCTCTGGCTCCGAGTCACATCTTCATTCTTCAACATCAGAATGGGAACTAAGGAAATCAGGTATGCAGTTTAATTTATATCCATGTGTTTTGAACTAGTGCTCATAACTTGGTCATTTTATATGTTTTCCTAAATTTTCAACATGGCTTTTTGGGACTACACCTCATGAACAGGGTGGTGAAATTATTCAAATCCATCCCAAAGGGGCTTTGCAGTCACTGTACAAAATCACCATTTGGGTGGAATTTGGAAATTATCTCTGCCCCTGTTCATGAGGTGGGGTTATAAAATGGCTATGCTGAAAATCTGGGGTATAAATTTAAAAAAAACAACAAAGTTATGAGCATACATTGAAATTTTTCAACGCGTGCTCGTAACTGTGGTAATTTTCAATATTTTGACCCCAAATCTTCAATTAGCCATTTTTTCACACCACAAGATGAATGTGACAGCTGTAATTTTTTTCAAATCCTAGCCACAATGTTTTTTGCACTTGTGGCATGAAATTATGTTTCGGCCAGTATTTTATAAGTGACACCTGTCACGTTCAGAAAGAGTGTCATAAAAAGTCTATGTTGAAAATTTGGAGTCAAAATGTGAAAAAAAAAAATCAACTAAGTTATGAAGAAACATTAAGTTGTTACCATGTTGACTCCTTACTTTATTTTTCCAGATTTGGGCAGCTGATGTTCAAGATATCCCTTGTGTTACCCCTCCTCCTGAGCGTGACAGGCATAATTTTTCAAATCTCATCCGAAACATG
The DNA here is from genome assembly GCA_016271365.2 of Neoceratodus forsteri. Taxonomy (NCBI): domain Eukaryota; kingdom Metazoa; phylum Chordata; order Ceratodontiformes; family Ceratodontidae; genus Neoceratodus; species Neoceratodus forsteri. The sequence goes on along the minus strand of CM057459.1, from coordinate 779,908,487 downwards.
TTTTCGCAATTGCAGTGTGAATTCACCTTTTGGATGGGATTTCAAAACTTCCACCTATCTTGATCATAACTTCAGGCCATAAAATGACTTTCAGAAATCTTGTGTCAAAATGTGAGAACCCACTGAAAATTAGATATTGCCTCTCAGCTGATCTGTCCTGTGTAAATACAATACAAAAATGTGTAAAAGCAGGACACCACTAAAAATGGGATATTGCATCTTATCTGGTCTGTCCTGGGTAATATTTAGTACAAATGTGTAAAAGCAGGACCCAAGTTCAACAGAGCCCCACTAAACTGCATCTTTGCTGCTCTGTCCTGGGAAAAAATACATTGTAATAACTTGCCTCTCAGCTTGGCTATAAAAATGGGTAAAAGCAGGGCTACACTGAAGATGAGATATTGCATCTCAGCTGTGCTATCCTGAGTAAACATCAAGTAACAATTGGGAAAACTAGGATCCCATTAAAAACAAAATAGCATGTGAGGGTATCCCGTGTACAAGGCGACCACGATTGAGCATTTTCAAAAAGGGTGACTCAGTCACAGCACTTATACACAGGACTACCTGGTGTGGGGGGGGTGACCAGATACAGGGTTTGGCAAATATGGTGATGGGATGTCGCTATGTATAAACATGCACTGGGGATGGGAAGGACAATGCAGTGTGATGGGCAGATGGGGAGGGAGGGTTTGAGGGGTGTAGTGCAGCAGTGGGCTGCCGAGCTGGTCATATGTTGTGGTGGTTTGGTGGCAGGCTGGGGTTGGGATGGTGCCAGGTTTGGTTCTAGGCATGCTTGTGGTTTTTGTGCCGGGTTGGGTTTTATTTTTATTTTACTTTTGCACCCTCTGACATGCACAGCCCCGGGAGTTGAGAATTCTTAATTAGGGGGGTGCGGGGGTGCAGCCCCCCACATAAATGTAAGAAACCTACATCTCGGGTGCCCTCTTGCTGTTCACCATGAGTCTACATCGCCAAAATTAATGTTTGGTGATGTAGACTTGCCCAAATGGTGATCGCTATTCCGTGATCACCGGTATCACATGGAACCCATGTGAGTTGTGCTATCCTGGGTAAATAGAGTACAGACATGTGTCAAGCAGGATCCCATGGAAAATTAGGTATTGTATCTCATCTGGGTTATCCTGGGTAAACATATTGTAAAACTCTATAAAATAAGACCCTATAGCAGAACCCTACTGAAAAGGAGAGTTTCATCTAAAATGATCTGTCCTAGAAAATACATTATAAAAACAGGACCACACTAAAATGAGGTATCACATCACCTCTACTGTACTGGGTAAATGCAGTATAAAACTTGTAAAATCAGGACCTGATTGCAAATGACATATTATCTCTCATCTGGTCTATATTGGGTAAATATAGTAAACATGTGTACAAGAAAAAGCCCAGTGTCTGCAACAGCAATGTGAACAGTGAACATTCAGTATTGACAGATGTTTGTCTGTGTTAGTGAGAGCACTATATTCTCTGTGTTTGCCTGTTTTCATTACTCATAAAATAAGAATCAGATTAGTTTTATGTAAATGTCTTTCATATTCACTGTTTGAATGGACAGAAAAAAATAATATCGTTTGTCATTTATCTAAAGTAAATTGTTTCCTCAATCAGCAGGCAGCCGCAGCCTCAGGGAAGTTCCATGTGAAGGACATTTAGAATAGCAAAATACTGTGCCACAGGAAATACAGTGTATAACATCTTCAGTCCCTTTTGTAGATGCTTATTTATATGTGATGACTAAGACCTTTAGTGTACAGGGATAGCAAACCAAATTTAAATTGTTTAATTTCTATTGTGAAGGTTAAAAGAATGTTACACTATGGCATTACATTTGTATTGAACCCATACTTTTAAAATATTTGCATATGCAAATAAGTTACTTGAGATCATTTAAAAATACTTTATTTTGGCAGAAAAGTAGCTCTCAAGAATTCTGTAGGTTAGCAACAGAATTGTGTTGCCATTGAAAATTCTAGTGCTTTCCCTAACCTTTCTGGGTGGGTATTGTACAGAGAAGGTCCCCTCAACCTTTGTTTCTGTTTACCTGTGTTGTTTGCAGGCATGAAGAATGATTGTCTCTATTGCACCCTCTTAATTTTGTCAGGATTGAAATGTAAATGAAGTAACGTGGGTCTGCTGAGAAAACCTGCTTTACTCCATTGCAAAGATCATGACCTGACTCAAGAAAGTCATCCTGGGATTTTATGATGCTTTAGAGCTAAAGTATGTGATAGTTTTACTATATCATTCAGTGATTGTTCATTTCCTCTGCAGTCCCTATGTTCTTGTCTTGTGCTGCTCAACAAACTGTGCCCTGCCATTTTGTATAGTTTAACATGTATCTGAGTTGGAAAAAATGTTTTTAGGGAAGATTTCTATTTGTAAAGTTTTATTCTTGCTTTGCTGAGTAGGTTTATGGGTAACACTTTATTTTAAGTATCCTTAACTACCCTGTAGTTAATGTATAACTATGCTGTAACTTCACTGTGACTACTGTGTAGTTACATGTAACTACTACGTAGTTGTTAACTAGTTTCCTAGTTGCATGTTAAGTAGTTACAATTTGCATAAAGTAACTACACTGTAAATACTGTGTAGTTACATGTAGCTAATATGTAGTTATTAACTAGTTTCACATGTGGGTATAGTGTATTTACACAACTTGCATACATGTGCAACTACTACAGTCTCCCTTTTGGCTGTTGCAAATACTAACAGAAAATCTATTGTGCAGCTACCACTCTCTCTCTTCTGGCATTGTGTTATTTGTTTTTATAAGGCCAACTACACATGTAATAGCTTTTGCAAATTTGTAACAGAAAATCTGTTGTGTAACTACTATGTTGCTACATTTGGCATTATTAAATCAATTCTCACAAGTGTAGCTACATATAAATGCAGGTTGTGTGAACTGTGTCAACTGTCTAGTCTGACATTTATTTAAAAGGTAGTCACACAGAAAGTGTTTAAGTGTAATCAGAATGAAACTAAAATATGAATACAATACAACTTCAGTCTGCTACAGTTAAATGCACTGACAGGCAACTCTTTAGATGATTTTCCATGTCTATATTCCAGTTTTCGTGAACTTACAGGTTAATAAACATGCAGTCTAATATTGTGAATTGATATGTAACTGTACACAAAAATATTTTATTTGCATAATTACTAATTGACACTATAACAATATTGTGGCTAAGAAATAATGGTACTGTTGTCACAGTTAATGCCCTAGTTAACATGTATTTGCAGTTGTATAAACTTACATTTACCATATGTCAGTGCTATAGCTGTGATGTAAGTTCTTATTCACAAATCAGTCCCTCATGAACTTACTGCTTACTAAACATGCAATCTAGTATTAGACCCTATTCATGTAGGTGGCGGGAATGTACCAAATGTGCATTCCCAGGCCTGTGATCAATAGCAGCCACCCAATCAGATGGACTGACAAGGAGCAGACTGGATACTGCACTCTGTGTGGATAGGGAATTGTGGATTATGGGTGGTCTTCCCATTACTGCTGTTTTCCATTAAGGGGACCAATTGATCTGCCTGTGTTTACCACCTTGCTCCCAGCCATCATGGTATAGTCAGAGCGCTGGAATAGCTTGATGTGAAGGATGATGCTATGGCAGCCACACCATTCAGCCAGTGGGAAGGGTATGTAATGGCTAAGGAAGATTTCCTGCCTGTGTATACACTGCCACCCACCACCACTCCACATGGCAGATCGGTGATACAGCATAGTTTGTAGTCATGCCCCATCTCCAGCCACCTACCTGGGCAGTAGCAGGCCAGTAGTGTGGGTGTAGAAGTGGTGTGGGTCAATGCCACAGCAACAGCACATTTCTTAGCAACTACAGCACTGTTACAAGCCAATAAGTAATTATGTAAATGATTTGTATTGTATAAGCAAACAATGTAGTTGTATAGCAATTAATATTAGATTGCATGTTTATTAAGCAGTAAGTGCATTAGTGAACGATTTCTGAAGGAAAACATACATCAGAACTACATCACTGACATTCAGTGTAAGTGTATAGTAGTTACACTTTTCTTCTAATGCTTTATTTTAAGTGTCAATTTCTGTGTATTTACTTTGCAAATACATGTTAGTTAGGAATTAAATGTGGAAACAATGCCACATAAGCAGCACCTTCCTTAGTAACTACAGCACTGTTACACTCTTCTTCCTACACTTTATTTTAAGTGTCAATTTCTGTGTACTTACTTTGCAAATACATGTTAGTTAGTCATTAACTGTGGAATCAATGCCACAGAAGCAGTACATTCCTTAGTAACTACAGCACTGTTACACCCTTCTTCTTACACTTTATTCTAAGTGTCAGTTTCTGTGTCTTATTTTGTAAGAACATGTTAGTTAGGCATTAACTGTGGGTATAGTGCAACAGAAGCAACATATTCCTTAGTAAGTACAGTACTGTTAAAAGCCAATAAGTAATTATGTAAATGAATGATGTTTTATTGTATAGCAATTTACAATATTAGATTGCATGTTTATTTTTAGTTCCTTTTGGGGGTTGCACAGTATACAAATGGTGGCTCTGGGATTCAAACCCAGTTCTCCAGGTGTGCTGGTCAGTGCTTTTAACCACCATACTACACTGCAGTTAGTTTATGAGGGAATTATTTCTGAAGGATACTTTTAAGTGTCACTAACTACAATGTAACTACTATATAGCTATACTGTAACTGCACTACTATGTAGTGTTAACTAAATTCACAATGTGTGTTGTGTACTTACATTACTTTAAATGTGCTGCTTTTGTGAGATTGAACCACACCTCTACTGCACCCACACCCCTGTCCTACTGCTGCCCAGGTGGGTGGCTGTGGGTGGGGCATAGCTACCCTTGGATGAGAGTCCTAATTCTTCTGTACCTAAGACTAAGATGTCCCATTGTACATGCTGAACAGTCATAAGACTGACTGATTGCACATCATGTGTATTGCACCTGCACTTTAGTTGATACTTCATTGCATTTCAGCTGTAATCTTGCACTTAACTGTACCAAGCTGTAGTCAGTATATTCAGTGTATTCTATTCCCTGTACCTTTCTCTGTTAATGTAAGTGTATTGTCTGTATTACCTATGTTTTTTATTTATTTTTTTATTGAAATTTTGGATAACACCTTTGAGAACAAGCTCACTTCATAGGTTCCTCATCAGATGAACAATACATATAGGGAAAGCATGAGATGGAGAACAAACAAAACAAGGAATTATGCAAGACATTACAAGAGTGTATATCTAGAGAAGTTCTAATACATGTGGCATTGCACAATGCATGCCATGCTGCATATCTGATTAAAACCTGGAATTCAAAGGGTCATATTAGAGGGTATGAGTCTTATAAAATGACCCTTTACAGGAAAATGAGAACAGACTCAGCCTAGTATCTAATAATCAACAAGGTATGGGATGGCATCAGCCCAGGAGCCTCATCAGAGGAGAGAAGGTATGGGACAAAGCATTTTAAAGTGAGAAAGAGCACTCAGGAGATATAACAGGAGGGAGGGGATAGGGGGAAGTCATAGAGAGTTTAGGGAAAAGAGTGGAAGGGATCAAGAGGAAATGTGAAGGAGAATGATTAGCAACTTAGAACAGTTATTTACATGCTGAGAACAGTTATGCATAAGGTCAGGATAGCATAAGGTTACAATAAGTGCTGGTCACAAGAAGGAAGGTTATTGGAAGCAGTCACAACTGGCATCAGCAAACAGCTGTTCCTTAAGTTTAATCTTGAAGGATCCCAAGGTGGATGCTGAAGTGATGTCATGGTGCAGCGAGTTCATCCATAGTGGGGCATGGTAGGCAAAGGACCTTTGTCCCAGCGAAGTGCAACAGCAGGGTATATTAAAAATCTGGCTAGTAGAGTTTCTGGTGCAACGACGGTTGATAGTGGGGGTAATAAGCTTTTGCACTCATGGGGGAATTTTGCATAAGCTTACTTTTCTGAACAGTAAACATGTTTGGTACATGTGTCTACCTTTGAATTGGAGCCAGTTAGCCTGAGTGTATGTTGCAGATATGGGACAGATGGGCTGAACTAGTAAGGAGCCTCCATGCTTTGTTGAGTGCAACAATGATGTGGTGAAGAGTTGTTTCAGTAGCTGATCCATAGATTGGTAAGCAGTAATCAATAAGTGAGACAAGAGAGCTTTGAATGGCCAGGTTAAGAGCCTCAGGATTCAAATATTGCTTATGCTTATAAAGTAGCCCAATGTGGGTGTTAACAGCCTTAGCAATGTTGTCAATGTGATAGACATAGGTCATCGTACTGTCCATAGTAATCCCTAGATATTTAAAGAGCTGAACTAGCTCCAGGGAAAGCCCTCTTCATTGGTGATAGAAAGAGGATAAGTTCTGTTCCTATTTTGGGAGCTGGATAACAGCATAGTTTTAGTCTTGTTGTAATTCATGACTAACTTGTGCTTATGGAATCATCTTTCTATGACTACAAAATTATTCTGTAGCCTAGATTCAAGAACCTTAGGGTCTGGATCACTGGTAAACAGGACAGCATCATCAGCACATAAAAGGATGTGACCCTGACAGGAGTAAGGAAGTTTATTGAGGAAAATGCTAAATAAAAGAGGGCCCAAGATGGACCCTTTAGGATCTCCAGATAGGACAGGTCTGCTATCCGAGAGGATGTTACCAATCTTCACCGGCTGTGTATGGTTGTGCAGATAACTTTCAAACCAGGCTACACTGTCACAAGCTAGGACAATGGTGGTAAGCTGTTCGACCAGGAGGGCATGAATCACTGTGTCAAAAGCTTTGGTTAAATCAATGAAAGCAGCACTGACCAGGTGTCCTTGACCTAATTAGTGGTGAATAAAGCCTGTGAACTCCAGAAGGGCAGTAGTGGTACTATGACCATTTCTGAACCTGTGTTGTTGCAGACATTGTAGCTGATATTTTTCTAAGTATTCAACCAGTTGGTCAGCCACTATACGCTCAAGAGCTTTTTGAGAGTGGGGGCAGGCTAGAGATAGGCCTGTAGTTCCCAGTAATTGTGCGATCCCCAGACTTATGAACTGGTGTCACAGTGGCAGATTTCCACTTCTGAGGAAACTGAGACTATCTCAGTGACATGTTAATAATATGTGTTAGAGGTGGCAGAAATTCATCCAGCATAAGGGCTACAAAATTAAGATCAAGGTGTCACTACTATATCTTGATTCCTAATACCTGAGTAGTAATTCCTGGATTCATGGTCTGAGAGGGTTTGAAGTAGAAAGGAGGATGAGAAGGGTGCAGAGTTTCTTTCCCAGAGTAGTCACTTGTGAGGGGTGAGAGAAGTAGCCAGGTGGCAGGACACCACTCAGGTCCATGAAGGCATAATTAAAAGTGTTAGCTAATAAGTCTGGGGTCGAGTGAGGGTACACCTTCAATGCTAAGCATGGTAGAGGGCAAATCTGAGGTCCTCCCAGTGACCTCTTTAAGTTAGTCCAAAATTTTCAGCCATCATTCTAGGTCCAAGAGGTACTTCCTTATAATATTGATTTTAGCTGCACACGAAAAACAGTTGTTTCTAGCGCTTTGTACCTCTGAATGTCAACCTGGTTACACAGGGACCTAGACCTGTGCCATAGATGGTCTCTGGCATTCAGAAGCTCAAGCAGGTCCGGAGAAAACCAGGGATTACAGAGGTCTTTGATTTTGTGCTTTTTAAGGGGGGGGCATGCCTATCACATATAGCGTTGAACTGAAGAATGAATTGGTCAAGGGCAATGCCAGTGTTGTTAGTTGTGTAAACCATTGATCAATTCTGATTAAGTAGGTCAGCTTTTAGTGATTCAAGATGCCCATGGATGAGTACCCTGGTGGTAATTGTTCTAGTGGGTGTTTTAAAGAATGTGTTTTCCCAATGAAACAAGACTGGGAGTGGTCACTGAAGGCATCTGGGAGTATGGCTGTGTCTGATATATGATCCGGTGGTTAGAGAACACCCAGTCCTGTAAGGTACTGGTCCCAGTTTTATAGTTGATTCCAGTGGGGGACTTGACTAGCTAGGTGAGGTGAACTGCTGAAACTGCATCTTTGAAAGGGCTTGTGTCAGGAGAGAACCAATTACTACTGAAATCTCCTAACATGATAATTTCCGAATTAAGACTCAGAGAGCCAAAACACTCCAGGAGTGAATCAAAGCAGGAGGCCGTCTGTCTGGGAGGTATATAGATTGATATGCACCGTCTTTGTGGCCTGGATCATGCCTGAAAGTAGTCCATTGGATCAGTGCACCTACCTGGTAAACAAACAAACAAATCTATGTGTGTATATATATATATATTTATTATTTATTCTATTTTATTTGAACTTTGATGATGGAGTAGGCCCACTGAGACAAGACAGTCTCTTTTTCAGTGGTGACCCAGGGAATCAAAGTGTTCCACAAGTGATAGACATTAAACATAGTACCATCAGTGGTAAACAGTAGCAATATTAACAAGTAGAAATATTCAGCATTTTGACACAGATAGTACATAAGATGGAGGAACAGCATACACTTTAGGGCATAAACAACTTTCTGACTCATAAATTATATAGGGTTTATAGAAAGAGAGCACGTCATATAATATGCCATATAATCTCACTGATCTGCTTTATGTAGTGATGGTGGGTGTTGCCAGACACACATGCAGGAACCCTTCCTTAGCAGTTACATGCACATGTTAAACACCAGGCCCCAAGCCCTCATGATATAGTCAGAGGGCTGTGGTCAGCAGGCTGTGGTAGCTTGGTGAAGGATGATGCCATGGCTGCCACCTCATTCAGCTAGTGAGAAGGGCATGTGACAGTTAAGGAAGAATGCCTGCATGTGTATCTGGCACCACCAACATCAAACCACACAGCAAATAGGTGATATGTACATATATATATATATATATATATATATATATATATATATATATATATGTATAGTTGTGTGTGTGTCTGTGTGTGTATATATATATATTTACTTGAGTTTTGGTGACTGAGTAAGTCCACTGAGACAAGTACAGTCCCTTCTTCAGGGTCTATATATATATATATATATATATATATATATATAGTGTATATGTGTGTATATATATATATATATATATATATGTGTGTGTGTATATATATATATATATATATATATATATATATATATATATGTTTGTTTACCAGATATGTGCACTGATCCAATGGATTGTTTTCAGGCACACTGTGGACCAATGGGCTTGCAGCAGATACTGTAAACTGTCAGTTGGTGGCAGCTATGGTAGTATGCGGGTAGGTTTTGCTGCCCACTGCTGACTGGGGAGAGCTGATGGGCTGGGGTCCAGTGTGATGGGGGATGGTGGGTGTCACTGGACCACCAGGGAATGGACATTGCCATTTCTACAGCAATTGGGGTTACCAGCAGGAAGGGGGGTACCACTGGACTACTAGGGAGTGTAATATTAATTTCATATGGTGATTGTGGTTACCGATTGGGAGTGGGTGTACCACTGGACTACCAGAGAGTGTAAAGTTCATTTCATATGGTGATCATAGGTACAGGAGGGGAGGGGGCTACCACTAGACTACCAGGGAGATTAAAAATATTTTCATATGGTGATTGGAGTTACGGGAGGGGAGGAGGTACCACCAGACTACCACTGAGATTAAACGTATTTTCATACAGTGATTGGAGGTACAGGAGAGGAGGGGGGTACCACTAGACTACCAGGGAGATTACAAATATTTTCATATGGTGACTGGAAGTATGGGAAGGGAGGGGGAACCACTAGACTAGCAGGTGATTCTTTTGTCGCACATTACGGGCGATTGGGGCTATGGGCAGGGGGAGCCAAATGACTTCCACTGACAGCACTGCATGCTAAGCAGGCTGCCAGAAGCATTTCACTGACCAGCCATGCACAACTCAAGCAAATGGGGCCATAATGACATGCAAAGGGCCCCATTTGCACCTTGCATGCATTATGGCGCCATTTGCATATTTGAGTCTGAATATCACAAATTTGCACATGGCTTATCTCTGATTCACTAGTACATTTACCATTCCTGGTATTCAGAGCTGCTGGGGGATGCACTGGCACATTGTATTTTTGCGGTGAGCATTATTTGCCATATTCAGAAGAGATGCACAATGGCACATGTCTTTTGACAATCAGTTAGTCTCTTGAGCTTTCAGCATTTTACAATGAGACAGTTTAGTCTTAGGTACAGAAGAATTAGGATTTTTATCTGAGGTAGCCATGGCCCACCCTCAGCCACCCACCTGGGCACCAGCAGGACAGGGTGTGCGTGCAGCAAAGGTGTGGGAAAATCTTCAGAAAGCAGCATGTTTAAAGTTATGTAAGTACACAACATGCATTGTGCAACTAGTTAACTACTTAGCAGTGCAGCTACAGTGTAGTCATATACTAGTTACAGTGTAGTTAGAGACAGTTAAATTAACCTTCAGAAATCATTCCCTCATGAACTTATTGTAGTATAGTGTAGAGGTAAAAGCACTGATCAGCAAACCTGGAGAACTGGGTTTGAATTCCAGACCCACCACTTGTATATAGAGCAAAAATGAAAAAAGAACTAAAAATTAAAATGCAATCTAAAATTGTAAATTGCTATACAATAAAAAGAGAATAATGGATAGATTTGTGTCCATTACCAGGAAGTAATACCATTGAGAGGTTCTGGACACAGGTTTTACCAGGAGGGCACACTGAGCAGAGGACTGCTCAATTCCAGGTGCATCCTGCAGGAGGGGAGCATAGAGAAGAAACTGTAGAATGCACATGATTACAATATTGCAACACAAAGTACAGACGTATGTATAAAATCATAGCTAAGCTAAATATGATCATTCATTAGCTGCACATGAGATACGGTAGTTGCGGAAGACAAGCAAGCAACAAGCTCTGTGCCAAATTAACAGTAACAATAGCAGTAAGCTGGTGTGAGGCTGGAGCATAGTTATACAGTGTTTACAGTGTAGTTAAGGACACTAAGTGTTACCATTTTGTGTTACAAATTCTTATTTTGTAGGCTGAGCATTCATTCTCTTTGTTCCCATGTCTTTTTTTTTTTTTTCCTGTGTGGGTTAACAAACAAGACTGATGGCCAGCATGAGAAAAGAACATAGGGACTGCAGAGGACATCAACAACACTGACTGATACAGTAGAACTGCAAACATTAGCTCTAAAACCTCATCAAATCCTATGAGGCCTTGAATGAACTGGTTCATGACCTTTGCAATGGAGGCAAGCAGGTTTTCACGCCAGACTTAAGTTAACTTTATTTACATTTAAATATTGCTGAAATTAGGAAGGTGCAGTAGAGGCAATCATTGTTTATGCCTACAAACTACACAGCTGTACAGAAAAAAGCTGAGGGACCTTACTTAAACGTGTTTTCAAATTTATATGAGCAACCAAACTGCATGTGCAAATATTTTCAATATCTGACCTTGGGCTTTTAAAGGACTGGTGACAAGTGCTCTTCTGACTTGTTAAGTTCCACTTCTGTCATGCTCTTCCTGCAGAAATTCCATGCAATTTTGTGTGAGGTGGAATAGGCCTTATCTGCTGTGAAAAGGCAGAAAACCCATAATCTCACCAGTTGATGTGAAATTCTAGGAACAGCAACATTCTGAGGTTCACACTTTTCCCCACAGAACATGTTTACCCATTTTACCAAACAGGTCACATTAAAAACCAGTGATTTACTTTAATTTTTTAACCTGTAAAGTTTTTATTATTGATTATTGAAAAAGGTTTTGATACATAACATTTTACAGTTCAAATCACAGTACAGAATACAAAAAAGGAACTATGTAAATATTCAATACATGGTACATCTGAATCTTCCTGATAGACTTTATAGGACCTCTTACTGTACAGTTTTACCAGCAAGTTCCAAACAAAACGACTGTAAGGTTTGCCTAAAACTCAGCATCAGTGGTTGGGCGTGTCCGATCTGGCAGATTCTCTGGGAGGGAGAGTGATGTCTGAGCATAGGTGAGAATGGAGATAAATGTTCCACTTTTGAGGTAACCAGGGAGTGAGTTACAGGATGCATAGGTCAACCTTTCTAATACAGCCAGTCTAACCAGAGCAGAGTGCATGTTAAAAGGGATGGGGGGTGGGTTGTCTCCATTTCATCAGAACAGCCCATTTGCCTCCATAAGGGCCACCAGAAGCCAGCTGGCCTTATGGTGTGGTCCTTGGAAAGGAAGGACAAATACCCAAATAGTGTCAGAGCTAGATGAGAAGGTATCTGGTGCATAAGGATTTAGGAGCAGTCATCCAGGACCCTTTTCCAGAAAGGATGGAGGTGTGGGCAACCGAGAGTGTGTGTAACATGGGCATCTGGGGCACTGCATCTCCAGCAATATGAGTGAGGCATGAGTCCCCTATGATATAGGAGCCCAAGGGTAAGATACCATCTGTGAAGGAGTTTGGTTTGAATTAGTTGGCCTCTAGGGTCCCAGTAGGCTATATGGGTAGTTTCTATTCCTCTAGTCTTGCCGGGTCCCTTCTTATCCTTTCCACCCACCCTGTGCGTCAACTCTGTTGCGGATCTTGGTGTCGTCTGCGGGGAGACATACTTTTCCTTCCAGTCCTTCATAATATGTATAAAGACATTGAAGAGGGACCCGGTCTAATACTGAACCCTCGGTACCCCACTAGTAACCCTCCTTTCTTCTGAGTGGACTCCATTTACTATTAGCTTCTGTGTCCGTTTCTCCAGCCAATTTCACTCCAGGCTGTCATCTTGGGACCCACCCAGGCTGGCTAACTTGTATATTAATCTTTTGTGTGGGACTGTGTCAAATGCCTTGCTAAAGTCTAGGTAGGCCATGTCCACAGCCCCTCCCTGATCTGCTACTTTGGTCACCCAGTCAAAGAAATTTATCAGATTTGTCTAGCATGACCTTCCTGCTGTGAATCCATGCTGCCTAGGGTCCTGTGCCCCTCTGGCCTCTAGATACTCGACAGTTCTTTCCTTCAGAAGTGATTCCATCATTTTCCCTATCACTGAGGTTAAACTAACAGGTCTGCAGTTTCCTGCTTCTGCACCCTGGTCCAGTCAGTACATCCTAGATGGGCCAGGAAATGACATTGCGGAGGAACTGGAGGGAGGAGTGTGTCTCTTTGCAGATGACATGAGATCTGCAGCGGGGTTGGTGCACAGGGTGGGTGGAGGGATGAGAGGGATCTGGCAAGGTTGGAGGAATAGTCAAATGTATGGCAGCTCAGATTCAATGCAAAGAAGTGCAAGGTAATGCACCTGGGAAACAAAACCCAGGAAGAGTACACAATGGGGGGTGAATACTGACAACAGTAAAATGGAAAGGGACCTGGGGTAATTATACCAGATGACCAGGTGGGCAGGCAATGTGAGAAGGCAGTAAGGAGGCTGGGGGATATTGGGATGCAAGGAGGAGGCATCAATAGTAGAAAACAGGAAGTTGTTATCCCTCTGTACAGACAGTTGGTGAGACCCCATCTGGAGTACAATGTACAGTTCTGGAGACCCCATCTCCACAAAGACATAGACAGAGTGGAGGCTGTCCAGAGCAGGGCAACCAAAATTGTGCAGGGTCTGCACCAGAAGACATACGAAGAAAGGCTAAAGGAGAGCTAATATGTATACCCTGAGGAAAGGAGGGAGAGAGGGACATGATAGAAACTTTTAAGTACCTCAAGGAATCAACAAAGTCCAAGAGGGTGGCATCTTTCAGAAAGAGATATGCAAGAACAAGGGGCACAATTTAAAGATAGGGGGACGGCTCAGAGGTAATGTGAGCTATTTTTCACAGAGGGGTTAGGATGCATGGAACAGCCTCTCTGAGGAGGTTGTGGAGTCAAGAACAGTGGGAATTCAAGAATGCATGGGACAGACATAAGGCAGTCCTAGTGGGGGGTAGGAGGAAGTAAGCTGTTGGTTAACTAGGATCTGCAGCTTATCTGTTAGGTAGGAAATGGGCAGACTAGGTGGACCAAGCGGTCCTTATCTGCCATCAAATTCTATGTTTCTATGTTTCTATGGGCTGCTTTGATGCAACTCTCCCAATTCTCTGAAGATAGTGACATTTGTAGCACCCTCTCCCACTGACTCTTACACTTGACCATGGTGGACAGTTGGGTATCTCTAATAGTGCGGTCAGTTTGGCCTGCTACCCCTTTAGATGTGTGTGTTTCATGCAGGCTTTGCAACCATTCCCATTCCCTTTGAAAAACTGTGCACTGTTGGAGTGGTTTCAGGGCGCTGCACAGTTGCAAGTATTTTTCAAAAATCTACCCTTGGGATCCCAAATATGGCCTGGATTTGTTGACTAGAAAGCAAGATGTTGGTTTTGGGTACTAGAATATCTACAATAGTGTGAATCCTGACCTTTATCCAGGTTTTCCAAGATAGTGATACCTTCCCCACTTGGATGTCTGGGTTACCCCAAAGGTGAGTGTGGTGCCATGGGGGCCTATGAAAATCTTTGGGACACCGAGTCACTTGGAGGCATTTATAGCAAGCCTTTTTAGTGTCTATAATGATTGGATTCTTTTTCATTGCTTTGATGGGCAAGGGTCACAAATTGACCCCATCCATTGTGATCCAGTTATATCCTTCTCAGTCACTACCCATTGTGGTGTGGCTATACCTTGAGATATGAACCATTTTGTGACTTGGCTCATTCTAAATACCCAGAGGTATACTTGGAACCAGGGAAGTCCCAGTCCCCCTTGGTGCCAGTGTGCCCAAAGCTTGGCTTTGCTAAGCCTGGGTGCTTTGCCTTCCTGTGGAAGTACAGTACTGCCATTAATTTGTATTTTCTACTGAATACCTTATCAGGAACTGGAAGGGGTAGGTTTGAGAAAGGATACGTAAGTCGAGAAGTACAAACATCCTAATAAGCTCCACCCTGACTTTATTTATTTATTTAAGAGTTTTACCAGGAAGGCATACTGAGCAGAGTACCGCTCTATTCCAGATGCGCCCTGGGGGTATAGGGATAGGCACGGTACAGAGTTAATAGAATTCTACACATGTGCGTATTACACCAGCACAGACATGACAAAATCGGAAAATAAATGTAAATAAATAGTAAATATACCACAGGGTAGTACAGGCAAGGTGGTTATATTCACATAATTACATAATTACACAACAACCAATATTATAACAATAAGCAGGGTTAGCAACAGCAGGGTAACTTTTAACAAGGATACTAAACAGCTGCCATCAAGGCTGCAAAGAGCTTCAATGGGCCAGAATGCATGAGCAAGTAGTGGAGAATTTAGTCTTGAATAGAGCATTGCGGTGAGGAGTGTTGGAGGTATGTCTAATATCAGCTGTCAATGAGTTCCATAAATCAGGTATCCGGAAGCTGAAAGCAGCCTGCCCAGACCTGGTGGACCTGTGGGGGATGTGGAATAGCCAAGAATCAATGTTCCTGAGAGAGTAGACTGGAGGGGGAAGAACATTCAGGGTGGTCACAAGGTAGGAGGGGAAGGTGTGCGACCAGAATTTCGCGGTTGTTCTTGCACTGTGTACCAATCTCCGATTGTGGCGAGAAGGGATGTCTAAGGAATGGTAGAGGTCACAGTGGTGTGTACTGGGAGTGCAGTCCAGGGAGAAATGGCAGAATGAGTTGAATAGAGGGTCTAGTTTGGCCAGGGAGGATTTAGGGGCTACACAGTAGAGTACATCCCCGTTGTCCATTGTTGAGAGGATCATATTTTGAATGATAGCCAGGCGTGTGGGCAGGGGATGCAGCTTTTATTATGGTATAACGATCCTAGCATGGGGTGTAGTTTCTTATGAATAGAGTCAATTTGCATGGTGAAGTCAAGATGCTGGTCTAACCAGACCCCGTGGTATCTATAGGAAGTGCAAGCCTCCAGGGGGGAGCCTCCCAATATGTGGAATGTTGGGGAGGCTGTGAGATGGGACAGTTTTGCCCGAGTGCTGAACGTTAGGGAGACAATTTTATTTGAGTTCAAGAATAGCTGATTTGAACGGAACCAGCATTGGACAGAGTCAAAATCTATTGCAGGCAGACTCCCATGGTGGAGGGAATGATCGGAGACATACAGCACCGTGTTGTCTGCATACATGTGGATAGGCGATGAGAGCAGGCTGTAGGCAGATCATTGAGGAAGATGAAAACAATAAAAGCCTAGATCGATTCTTGGGGACACGGTGGGACAGAGAGTGAGGTGGAGATGGCTGAGCCCATTCAGACAGACTGGATCTGCCTGCAGGCATGACTGGAACCAGTTGGTGGCATGCTCAGTCAGCCCAGCTTGGGCAAGCTTGGACAGTAACAGAGAATGAGAGACCTTGTCAAAGGCTTTAGTAAGGTCGACATAGACAGCAGTTATCTCCCATTTATCCATGCTCATGAGGATGGTGTCAGTGAGACAAAGGAGAGAGGTGATAGTGGAGTGACTTTTTCTAAACCCAGCTTGGTAAGGAGTGAAGAAGGAGATGGAGTTGAGGAAGTGGGAGAGCTGGGCAAGTACAAGGCGCTCCTGGATTTTGGCTAGGATGGGGAGTAGCGATATAGGTCAGTAGTTGCACAGGAAGGAGGGCTCACCTCCTTTGGAGAGGGCTATGACTGTACCATGTTTCCATTTTGTAGGAACGGTACCAAGTCTGAATGACAGGTTAAAGAGGTTGGCTAGAGGGTTGGCTATGGCTGAGGCAACAAAATGGAGCATTTTGGAATCAAGGCCCGAGAGGCATTTTCCTTTGGCGGGATTTAGAGACCAAAGTATTTTTAGTACCTCTGCATGTGTAACAAGGCAAAATGAGAAGTGGACTGGTGAGGATAAAACTGGGTGAACAGGGGGAGGGAGCCAGGGGTGAGAGGAGAGCAGAGTGGATGTAGAGTTTGTGAAATAGGAGTTGAGCTCTGTGGCTACAGTGTTCGGTGTCCCAATAATATTTCCTTCTCTATTGAGGGTTGGGGTAAGGGTTTGGGCCAGCGGGGCAAGGAGGGATTTAATTGACTTCCAGAATTTTGTTGGATGAGTAAAGTTATTGTGGAAAGCAGACTTGAAATAATTTGATGTGGCCTGATGGATGAGTCTTGTGCAGGCATTCCTTAGTGAGCAGTAGTGTTGCAGAGCCATTTGGGTAGCTGTTGTCTTATAGGTTTTCCAGGCGCGACCTTTACTAGTAATTGTTCCAAAGGTTGGCTGTTACCCAGGGTAGGTGGGATCCCTTACTCTGGATCTTCTGAGAAGCGTATGGGAATCCCAGATAGCCAGCAATCTGGTAGTGAAGAATTCAAGGGCCTCATCCATGGAGGGGGCCCTAGGGATGAATGACCAATTGATGTTGGTGAGGTCATTTAGAGCATGGTTCGTCCAGGGATTGTAAGATCTATTGTACAATGTGCGGGGGTTTTAGGTTTGTATACTTTTCCCACCAAATAAATCATCTGGTGATCGCTGAGAGAGTCCAAAGTAGGCCAGCATCAATTATACAATGGGGTGGTGGTTAGGGCCAATCCAGTAGGGTATGCCTCTTGGATTTATGGTTTAGGCGAGTGGGTTCAGTTATTTGTTGGGACAGGTTTAATGCATTTACTTGACAACGTGTTTTAGAGTCTGTGCTGGCTAGCCAGTTCTGGTTGAAATCCTCCAGGAGATGGAGTTTGCCTCCCACCGCAAGGGACCTCAGGGTACCTAGATGGTCTAGGATGATAGGCAGCAGTGTGTCTGAGGGCAGTAAGACCCAGCTACGTATATAGGGATCGAGTGTTGGAGAGAGGGTTTGATTACTAGGGAATCCACTGACAATGGGGAGTGATTGTGGTGAACTGAAGTTTGGAGGAGATGTACATGGCAGTGCCACCTCCCTTCTTTTTTCCCTGGCGGTCCTGCCGAATGAGGGAGTAGCCAAGTATTGAGAATTCGGCATCAAGGTTGTGGGGTTTAGGCCAGGATTTTGTAATGATTAAGATGTCCTGCCGTAGTGATAGGGCACTTGTTTGTAAGGCTGTTATTTTGTTTAGAATGCTGCATATCTTTAGATGTACTATTTTCAGGGCCCCTGGTGTTCTGCGGCAGAATTTTCTGATTTCTGCAGCAGGCTCCTTGACTTCTGCAGCAGCATTTTCTGATTTATTCATTTCTCTGGCAGAATGCAGTCCTGTCATTGGCTAAATATGATGTGATGTCATCGATGACATCATATACTGAGCATAAAGGAGGGGCTTCAGGATAAACGAGGTGGGAAAGAAAGCCTGACATTATGGAAAAACAGTATATTTATATGAAAATTCACCAAAAACAATGAATTCTGCTGCACTATATATATTCTGCGGCATGATGCAAATTCTGCGGCAAATTCCGCAACCACAGAACTGCAGAATTCCAGGGGCCTTGACTAGTTTGAACCCCCTTGGGAGGTGATTTGCCAGGCAGAGTGGAGACCTTTATTGGGGTGGTAGGACCAGGGTTTCATTCAACATCACCGCTATAAGGAGCAGGAGTGACAGGAGATGTTTTCATAGGCTCATGTTCCTTAGTAACTTACAGTGGATAGGGAGGTAGTGCTGGGCACCCGAGGTGAACTTTCAGGGAGAGACAAGCCTTGAGCCATCTGTGGATGTCAGGTTCTAATGCCCAGAGCAGTGGGAGGTTGTTTTCGGAAACTATGCCCTCCCATATAATGATGATGTTAATTCCAAGGTACCTGTAGCCATGTTTAGCCCAAACTATACGTGAGTAGGCCATGTTGTCTGCTGTGTATTGTGTGTTGAAGGGAGAAATGGTGTTTTTTTTTTCCAATTTACAACCAGATCTGAGGTCAATGCAAATCTCTCCAGGAGTGCAGTTACATGGGATAGGGATTGGGCTGGGTTCATGAGTGCAAGAAGAAGGTCATCAGCATATGTATCCACCAATATGATATTGCCACCGATCTTGATACCATGAATGTCAGACAAGTCAAGAAGTTTCCTAGTAAGGGAATCTAGGGTGATCAAAAATAACAAAAGGGACTATGGGCAGCCTTGACATGTGCCCCAGAATAGTAGAAATGGCTGTGAAATGGTATAGTTGGTGAGGATAGTAGCGGTAGGTGTGTTGTATAAAGTGGAGATCCAACTGCAAAAGTAAGGTCCAAAGCCATATTTTTTCATTACTGAGTGCATATATTGCCACTTCATTGAGTCGAAAACCTACAGAAATCAACTGCGCTGGCTGCCAGAGAGGATGCACTTAACCCTGCCTACAATTTAAGGTGGAGGACTTTGTGGATGTTAGCTGTTCCAGTTTCCTTTCTAAACCCTGCTTGAGATGCATGATTAATGCAGGTAAAATTCTCTCACCCTATTTGCCAGTGACATAGGCACTATTTTTGTATCCATGGAGATTAATGAAACTGGGTGAAAATGTACACAGTCTAGTAAATCCAAGGACTTTTAAGGTAGTAGGGTGATTATAGCTTCTTTCATTGTGGGAGAAAGCATACCTGCAAGGCAAGCTGGCTGCAGTGTTTCCTATATGGGGGTGGGGGGATACTTATATGTGGCATCAGCTGCTACATATCTATCACCATACCATCTGGGCCTGGGGCTTTACCCTTGAACAGTTGTTTCAGGACTAATATGAGCCCTTTGGTTGCAAGGGGTGAATCTAACTCCTCCTGAGCACATTTGGGAGTGTGGGCATCTCCCAAAAGGTTTTGTTGAGGGATTGCTCAGGCGGCAAGGAGGATTGAGAGAAACTGTAACTGCATGTAGTATTGACACACTATGTTGTTAATGCCTGTCATGGTGGTAATGGTCTCCCCTTGGAGTTCTGCAGAACCAGGATTTGGTATTCAGCCTTTTGCTTGTGCAATGAGTAAGCTAATAGCTTGCCACTCTTCTCACCCAATTCCCAGTAAGTGTGCTTGGTTCACAGCATGTGCCATTCTACATTGTGTGTAAGCAGGACATTAATTCTGTACTTCAGGCCAACTATCTCAGCTACCAATCCTATGGTAGGCTTATTGCTTGCCTTGAACTGAAATTCCTTACCTTTTAGTTTGTCTTGCAACCTACTGAGTTTCTGCCTCCTTTGTTTATTTTACACCGCTGTGTACAATATTATATGGTCCCTAAGACAGGCCTTGAAGGCCTCCCATGCTACCCTGGGATGTCTCAGTTGTGTTGTTTATTTTGAAATATGCTTTGGCTTCCTCTGTAATCCAGGCACAGAATTTGGGATCTCTAAGCAAAAGGGTGTTACATCTCCAGCATGTGAATGGTCCTGCTCTTTTACAAGTCAGTACATCAACCCTACTGGGGCGTGTTCTTAAAAAGAGTATCAACTCAATTGAGTAATCATGGGCTTTGGGTGATACCTTCCCATCTACCAACCATAAATTGATGTGACTGTGGGGGCCATATAAATGGGAAAAAAAAAGAATAATCTCTTTCATCTGGGTGGTCGTGCTTCTTACATGTGAGTTAACCCCCATTCTGTCATTCAGGCAGCCAGTGTCACCCTTTGCCCTTGGATGGGAGTCTGGGGAAACTCTGAAATCAATCTAGAAAGATATCTGGGGCTATATACAATCTCTGCTAATCAAAAGAGGAGCAGTATTGTCCCTTTGATGACAGCAGTCACTTGTCCAACTTGGGGAGGAAGTTGGCATTGTCACAGTTTGGGGTATAAATATTAATGAGTATAACCTGCCCTCATGGGAAAGAGAAGTGGGCTACTATCCATTGCACCTCTAAATCAATTTAAGATGCCTCCAGCTTCCAGAGTAGTGCTCTGTGCAGTAAGATGACCACTCCCCTCAACTTCAGTAAGGCTGAACTAGAGTGAACCTGGCCCATCCATACCTTTCTAAGCCAGTGTATATTCTTTTGTATGTGTTTCCTGGATTAAAGCAACCTCTGTCATTAAGGATTTTTAATGTTGCAACACCTTGGTATTCTTGACCTGATAGTTGAGCTATTTTACATTCCAGAAAACACACCTAGTACTACTGCTTCCATCCACAGACATAATGCCAACTTCTAAATACCACTCAATGCTTCTTTAGCCTGTTCATGGGATTGAAGCAGAGGGAACTGTATAGGTGATAAAGGTTTCACACTTTATCTTTGGAATGAGCGAGGCATGGGGAACTACCCTGTTAAAGTGTAGTTCTGTTGGAGGTTTCCCCTCTAATCAATCTTCGGTGGAGCACTACTTAGTACTCTACTTCAGATTACAGCCCCACAACATCAATGCACACCCAAGATGCACACAACTTGACCATATCAATATAGGTTCTTGGTAGTACAACTATATTAACTATGTAACAGCTGGTTCTATATGTATATTAATAGAACAAAATCCATGTATATAGCCTGTACTAAATGTGTGGCTAGGATATGTACCACAAATTAAGTGTATTAAATGTAATATATGAAAGGTAGTGTTAACAAATACTCTGAACAGACGTAATTCTAAGAACAGTAACTTGGTACTATTTAACTCTAGAACAGTTATAATAAATTGTGATTAAACTGAAAAGGAATATATGATGTAACACAAATTGACCTTGTACTAATAATACCCATAAAAATAACTGCAAAGGCAACAGTATTGAACCCAACAACCAACAGTAGTTACGCAGGGGTTAGATCTTAGCAGGGAATTTTGTGTGGTTTAAAGTATTATAATCATATTTGCTGTTTATAACAACCAAACAAAAAATGATATACAGGACCTAGAGTGTGAGTGAGTAGGAGGCGTGATTAGCACCCCCGAGCCTCTCCACAAAGGTGCCCAATGAGAGAGGTGATGAAGACAAACCCAGATGTAGTGTTCCGTCTCTACCCTCTAAACAATAAAAGGAATTTAAGCAGAATTTCATCTATGACTTTTAGCTTATATTGCAAAACATCTAGTGGTACAAGCTGGTATCCATGTGCAAGATTGCAGAGCAATAGTCCCATTGCAGGCCTTCAGGGCAATATCCTAAGCACTGCACAAGGGGAACCCAGCAACTGGAAACCTGGCAATTGCACCATATTATGTCTTGTTCTCCAGCTACATAGGATGAACAGTTTTTCCTCATTACTTCTGTGATATCTACAGTAGGTGACACACAATAAGTGATGGTGGTGGTGGGGAGTTTTGAGCTGGCAGGCCACAGTTAGTTGATTGGCAACCTGACATCCATCGTCTTTATTAAAAGCAGCATGTTATAGAAAAGGGGGGGAGGTGAAGTTGCCCTGAGAAGGAATCCTGTCTATAGATGCTCCCCCTCTTTACCTTCATACCATATGAGAGTGAAAGGATTGAAACCTAGCTGAGTTATCACACCCAAGAAGACACAGCATCTCAAATATGCTTGTACAGGTGATCTGGTAGTATATAGGGCCAGGAACCCCCCCACATCTACCTGTTATTTGCACTAATAAGACATACCATAGCTGATAGTCCCAGTAATTGTCCTAAAACAAGGTCAGCATGCATTCCTTTATTAGTTCTCAAGTTTTCTGCAGTCCTTAATTACCAAATGTGCAGTACATGCTCACATTTTACAAGCTTGTGAACCCTGTATATGAACCTGGTTTGTGACACTTCCCTTCCCATTTCATACATTGAAAAAAAAGAAAGAACAATTGCATTCCCACTCAGATACTTAAAGTATTTGAACTTTGTCCATCCTTTCAGCAGCCCATTAGAGGAGTTTCTTTTAGATATTGAGAAGCCTCTTACCTAAAGGTGTTCATGGTGATGCAGTGGCAGCGACTTTGGTGAACTATCAGGTACCTGGTTTGGTCAGCTGGGCAGTGGGGTCAATGGTGTCCCTGTCCTCTATCTCAATGCCCTCTTTGGCCCATGTGTCAGTTGATTGAGGAGTGTTTATCTGGCATTCCAGGGATTTTTAGGCACTTGCAGGTTTGGAAACACGACCATCACTGGAAAAGTCCCAGGCAGACTTTGTGGGTGGAGATTGTGGATCTTTGCCATGCTGAGGAGTGTGACACGAATGGCTCCTGGATTTCTCTCAGTTTCTTTTAGGGCATGGTGAGCATCAATCCCATCTGCCTCTGGGCATTCCTGTATGAAATTCTTCTCCGCTGGGATGTGCAGAAGCTGTATCTGAGTCAGAAGCTAGGATATTGATAGTAACTTCTTGTGTGCTGTGGAGCACCAGACCTGTCATTTTGTTGTCTAGCATTTGGGTTCCGAGGATCCATGGCATGACACATTGTGTCCCCCCAGAGCCTTCTGGGGGAGGGGAATAGTGTCAAAAATGACATCTTGCCTAGTGTCAGTGAATCCATTGGGTGATCTCCTGTGCATTTCTTCCCTCAAATTATTGACAATTCTTGGAAATGCACAGGTTGGTTAGTCCTTTAAATCAGTAGTGGATTCTAGCATTTTTCATTCACTGCTTGATCATGTAGTACTTTTTTCTGCACTGGACCACTTTGGCAAAAAAATCCTGATAAAGTGAAATCCTGGATCCTTTCCATATTAGGTCACCAATATCTCTGGCTGTATACAGGAGATGCTTCTTGACAAAGTAGCAGAACAAGTAGGCTATAATCGGATGGGGGCGTGATCCTGGTGGGGGATTCCTGGTGTGGTGGGCTCTCTCTACCTCCATGACTCCATACCAGTGCTGTCCCATTTACTGTGGTAGTAATTCACTTAAAAATTGTTCCATATACACTCCTTCAGTTTTCTCCGGGACCCCAAAAACCTTGTATTATTACATTGCCCTCTGTTCTCTTGATCCTTTGCTCTCTGCCACAGATGGTTTAAGCACTACTGTGGTAGTCCAATTGCTATAAAATATGATTTTGAAAATCCTTAAAATTGCCACTCTATCCAATAACAGTTTTACTCTTCGGATGTGGCAGAAGGTTATATTTTAGTTCTGCCATGTCAGCTTGTAAAGTCTCAATTAAGTGGGTAATATAGTCTCCATGGGAGCCCTCCCATGATGCAATTAGCCTCCGTCGCCAACTCTCCCAAACAGATACTGGTTCCGTGGTGCTGGAAAAGGGAACCTGTGCATGGGCCCACCCTCTGGGTGGAAAGCTGGGGGTAGGGGGGTACTGGCAGTGATGATGGGTGGAGTCCAGGGGCATGACCAGGGCAGAGCTTGACGGGAGGCCTGCCAGAAAAAAAAAGTAAAGGTATAAGATTTAGGGTAGGGCTTCATAGCCCCGCTACCCTGGGGTGGTGACAGTCACTCTGTGTTCAAATTATAAATTTTACTGCACTCCTCCGTGGGAGAAAGTGATCATAATTCTGGCCAAACTGCCAGCCAGCCAACCCTTTTACCTTCCGATTGTCTGCACTGCTCCCCTGCTCCCCGTATTGTGATGTCTAACCAGGGAGGTGCAAAAGAATGCCTTATACAAAACTGTGGGGCTCATTTTCAGAACATTTTTACAGAACTTTAAACAACCCTTTGATAAAAACGAAAGCCACTGCTCAACGATCCCTCCCCGCCCCCCATACGGGAGTGCAGTAAAATTTATCATTTTAACACAGCGACTTTTGCCAGCTCAGGGTTGTGGGCTATGAAGCCCAAAACCTTATTAAAATATGTCACACCTTTACTTTAAAAAATAGATGTAAAATGGCAGCAGTCTATAAGATCTGTTTATTTGTTTGTTTGTTTGTTGTCTGTGTGTGTGTGTGTGTGTGTTTGTGTGTGTTGGGGGTTCTTTACAATCCAGCAATAGGAATCTAATAAAAAAAGTTTTAAATGCTGTTCATATAAACTAGTTCTGATTCCTCTGCACCTTTCAAAATCATCAGATTGTTCACAACTGACACCACAGTTCCAGTGCTTGTGTAAATGCTGTGTTCACATGAACTAGTGCCGATTCCTCTGCATGTTTAAGAAACTTCTGATTGTTTACAACTGACATTCACAGATCCAGCTCTTGTGGTATCAAAGTCATTTGTCATGGGGTGCACTATGTTGTGATAAATAAGGTCACTATGAGGCCAGGAAGTTCTTAACAAAACTTTTTATAAAAATATAATGGATACATTAGGAACATGGAAAGGGACAGAGAACAGTGAGAAGGAGATCATCGGAGCTCAGGAGGAGGACTGAATTAAAATTTCCAAAAGGTGCCACACTGCAGGCTTGCTGCCCTATTTAATGGGCAGCCTGCAGTAGTGCCAGACAGCGGAGACAGAGAACAGTGAGAGGGAGCTCATCGGAGTGCGGGAGGAGGACTGCGTTTAAATTTCTCCCACCCACCCCGCATCACCGCCTTGTTAAATGGCGTTTATGGGTTGACAAGGGGAGGCATCCTCTGGAGGTGACCAATCAAGGGCCAAGGGCTAGGACTATCAAGAGATCTTGTAAAAAGTGCGCAAATCCTGCTGAATGCACTTTGAAATGGGGACAGTATAGAGAACTGAGGGGTGAACTCTGTTATCCTCGGACTAGTAAGGGAAATCCTGTGAATGCAAGTGGGACTGTGATATTATAGGCATCTGAGGGGTGTAACCATGCTAAGATATACTTTATGATTGCTGCAGAATAGTAATACAGTATCTGAGGGGTGAAAAAGTGCTAAGCTATACTTTATGAATGCTGCAAAATAATAATACAGTACCTAACTGCAGAATAATAATACAGTACCTAACTGAATGTGATTTGAACCTGGGTGGTTCAAAAGCAGCTGAGGGGTAAAAAAGTGCTAATCTGTACTTTATGAATGCTACAGAATACTACAGTACCTAACTGAATGTGATTTGAACCTGCACTACCCCTTTCGGCAGGGTGGCAGTAGTGTGTCACTTTGTGGAGGGAACAGGAATTGAGCAGGAAGAGGATGTATCATTTGGTGTAGAGTACAAAACCATGAGTAAGGGTCAGAAACTAATGATGGGGGCTAAAATGGGGCAGGTGCCACACGTCACTAGGGCTGGCATCTTTGGAAGGGTGGTGGGGTGCATGGGGTGTGGGTCTACCATGATCCTGGACTGGGCTTGGAGGATGGGAGGTGTATGGTTTGTAGCCAGCTGGCTACTTTGAAGGAGGAGCTGTGGAGGTTAGGGAGAAGCCTTGGAGGCAGGGCAAGTGAGCATTGTAGTCATTCTGGTAGGGGGGTGAATGGGGATGGAAGGGAGGGACAGGGACAGAGTAAATAGGGCCTGAAACTGACCCCAGTACCAAAGGCACAGGTAGAATAGAGAGGTGAAGGGAGGATGTGCACGAGATGAAGGGGGGCGCCCTGTGGGGGAGGGAAGAGATCGCGAGAAGTACCATAGGAGCTGGCAGTTGAGGAGGACCAGGGGAGGCTCAGAGCGGAGCAAGTTGGAGGGGAGAACAGACTGGGGGACATGAAGTAGGAAGTGTATTGACTAAGAACAGATCTGAGCCTCTGCTATTAGGGAGGGAGGAGGAGGAGGAGGAGGAAAATACCAATGGGGGGGACAAGCTGGGGAGGAGTGGGCTGGCAATGGGTAGTGGCAGGAAAAGCATGGGTGGCAGGGTTGAAGGGGGGCTAGTAAGGAGGAGGAGTGTTACCAGGGGAGAAGACTCAGGGCAGGGAGAAGGATGGGAGGGGCACTGTTATGGGGGTTGTAGGTAATAGGTGCTCAAAATCAGCAACAGAGGCGGTAGGGGAGGGGTCGAAGATCAGCAGGAGTGGGGGGGTAGATTGATAGGGAAAGCCCAATAGACAGAAGTCAGGCTGGTAAGGTGATTGGGGAGCAGGACAGAGATAGTGAGTAGGACGGAAATGGGAGGGGCAGTTGCTGGAGACTCAGAGGGTGCAGCTGGAGAGTGTAAGGGGCAGGGCAGTATCAACTCTGAAGAAGAGGAAAGGGTAAAAGAGAGGAGGAGGTAAGGGACATGAACAGGGGTACTTGCACTGGGCGATTCTATATTGAATGGGGTCAGATGGGGTGGAAGGGGGGAAAAGCACAGCCATATTTGGGTTGAAGTTATTCCAGGATTGACCACAGTAAAGGCAGGGCAGGCACTGCTCAAGTGCACTTCGAAAGGGAGGAAGAAACCTCACATAGTGTTAACACGTGGGTACAAACAACTTGGCAGAAAAGACTGTAGAAGTGGTGAAGGGGAGGTTCAAGGAGTTGGGCAGGCAGTGTGAGGGGTTTGGGGAGTCAGTGACATTCTCGGAGGTACTTCTGGTCCCATATGCGAGCACGGGGAGGAAAGGAAGGATAGAGGAGTTCAACAAGTGGCTGAGGGAATGGTGCCACACCAGGAATTATGGTTTAGTGACAGACAGGGGTAGGATGTGGGGTAATAGTGACTTGTATGCAGAAGACAGGCTACATTTGAGCAGGGAGGGGAAGGGAGTACTAAAGGGTGGAATAGAGGAGTATATATCAACTAAGGTGGATTTAAACTGGGAGGGGGTGTGGCAAGAGGACTGAAGATAGTAAAAGGGTCTAGAGAGGGGAGCCTAGTGAGCTCACCTCCCTAGTTATTGGTAAAGGCAGTGGCAAAGCAAATCAGGGAAGGGGCATGTAGGGTAGCCAGGGTGAAGTGCATACCTGCTTGGTAACAAGGGCTTTACCTGTACTCTCTGAAGGTAGCCCAGTGCCTATGAATAGATTCATACCCTTTTAAAACCCATGTTCTATTCTTTCATTGTCTTGATTTACTATAAGATCATTGTGTTAAGGTGTGCTTTATGCTTTATGAGGAGGGGACTTAAGTGCTACATGTCTTTAGCCATGAGTATATGAGACAATAAAGGGCTCCAAGGAGATAATAAATGCCAATTTTGCAGGCAGAAGCATTTATTACATACTGTAGTGGGAATCTTTCATACCAGAAATATTCATGACTAGAAGCATTTAGCAGTGTTATGCTAACATGTCTGTTCAGCTGAAGGGTTGTTTTAATTTGTGGGATCGTTTTCTGTACAACACAACTGCTTGTAGCAATGAAAGGAGTAGTCTTTATAAAAACAATGTGGTTTATTTTCTTCTTTATAAAAACAATGTGGTTTATTTTCTTCTTCTCAGGTTGCTATGAAGGAATGACTATTACAGTACATAGCACTGGACAAACATCAAACCATTCTACTAATACGGTATTAATGCTATCAACCCTCTGCACTCAACATAAGCTGTTTCATTCAGTTGCCTTCAGATTGATTCTGTGTATCAACATCAAACACAATTTGCATGAACAGTAGTTTGTAGTGCTTTCCATATCACTATGTTATAATGCTTCCTCTGCCTCCTACATGACATGGATATTTCCTCTACTTGAAAATGCCAGAGGTCCCTCTTTTGATTCAATTTAGAACCCATGAAAACGGCAACAGCCTTTGGAAATACACTGCTTTCTTAATGCATGTTTCATAAGCTGGGGGTATAATCTTCATTGTTCAAGGAGTTTAGTTTAAGACTAGGTAAATTTTCATGCTTAAAAGAAACAGTAGAAATTAAAGGACAAACATCAGGTGCTTTGCAGAAAAACAAATGGACCACAGAAAGCATAAATCTGACTAACATGGAAGCCAGACTTTTAAAGATGGTCCTGCTTCTGGTTTGTGGCAGAATAATGTTGTCACTTTTACCATAGCAGGTTTTTTTTCAACTAAAACAGACACAGTAGTTAGTAATGTCTAGATACTTGACAAACGGCATAAATGTGAGAGAAGCATATGTACTCTATTCTGACTTCAGCAAGATACCTGACTCAGTGCCACACAGAAGGCAGTAGAAGAAATTAGAGAATCTGGGAGCAGCAAAAGACCTAGTTAGATGGGTAGGAAGCTTATTAGGGGAGAGACAGCAGAGGGTGATGCTAAATGAGGTCAAATCAGGGAGAAGGGAAGTTATGACAGGGGTGCGTCAGGGGTCAGTCCTGGGACCAGTTCTTTTCAGAATGTTCATCCAGGACAAATATTGTAAGAAAGAATGCAGGGCAAGATGTATCTCTCTGAAGATGACACTAAGCTCTGTGGCAGGGAAGACAGAGAGGTGGGAGTAAAGCATTTGCAGAGGGACCTTCAAAGGTTGGAGGGGCAGTCTATGGTCTGTCTGTAGAAATTTAATGCTAAAAATTTCAAAGTGATGCACATAGGGAGCAAACACCTCAGGAAGGAATACTGGATAGCAGGATTAAACAGTTCACTGCTTAGAAGAAAGGGACATGGGGGGGGGCATCGTAATTAACTCTCTAAAATAAACTGTACAATGTAACAAATCAAAAGAAAGAAGCAAAGCATCCACTGATGATCACACACAGTAACTGATGTAAAAAAAAACATTTTTTTCCATCAGCAAAAGTGCAAATACAAACTTAAAAACAGCAAAAAAGCCATTACAGCATACCGGCACTAATGAATGATGTTTCGCCAGGGAGTCCCTGGCTTCATCATCTGTAACAAGGCCTACAACAAAGCAACCATAATGCTGGGGTGTATTGGAGGTGTTATGATAGCTAGAGGATAGAGGTAATACTATCTCTCCATGAATCACTTTGTGAGTCACCATCTGGAATGCTATGTCCAGTTCTGGAGTCCTCACCTGAAGAGAGAGAGAGGAGAGAGAGGAGAGAGAGAGAGAGAGAGATAGGCTGGAGACAGTGCAGCATAACATAATCAAAACAAGCATTTGTCAATGCCGAATGTTTGCTTGCTGGCATTGGCAGTGGTAGTGTAGAAGTTACAGAGCTGCGTAATAGGAATGGCAGTGAAGTATTGAACTGTAGCCAACCCCACCACCACCCTGCAGAGAGTGACAAGCATTGGGGTGTGCCTTTGGGTCGTCAGGCATAACAGCCATGCCATTTCACCACACCCCACCCTGCAGACACTGATAAGTGTCACGATGTTCCTTGGGGTCTTTGGCCCTTATGCGCAACCCATTCCATTAGGAAATACGGTGAGATGGGTGCGATATAGGAGAATGGGGTGAACTTTGGGCCGAAGAGTCAAGGCATACCTCGATGCCTCTCACTGGCTGCAGGGTGTGGAATGGTATGAGCATTAAAGGCAAGAATCCCAAGTCACACCCTGATGCCTGTCATTCTCTACAGGTTTTGGGCGTTATGGTTGGAAACCCTAATACCTCAGGCATTCATTGGTATTTTCACTCCAAATGTTCAACATGGTTTTTTTGTGACCCCACCATGAACAGGGGAATTCAAGTTTATTGCAGGAAAACTCCATTGAGCAAGCTCATTCACAAGGAGGTCCTGTGACATAAACACTTAAAGTACAAACACAGATAGGTAATAATAGTATATACATGAAATGCATGTTACATGATACAGGCTGGATATACATACAAGGGTACCACATAGGGTGACCGCAGGTGGTAAACATTGATATGAGACAGGGAGACTTACAGGTTGCATACTGATAAATGAAACATGATGACTGGTGTGTGAATACATATACAGTATTTTGGCAGCTAGAACAAACAACAGTCTACAACTGATATGGGGGAGGAGTGACTTGATAGAGTAGCAGTGGGCGTAAGCAAAATAAAGCCAGGAGTAGAAGGGAAGGAAAGCAGTTAATATGACAAATCAGTTATACCTTACCAGTGGATAAATATGGCACACATGGGAAGGAAGAGACTTAATGACAGTTACAGGTGTCTTTTATTTTGGCTGAACTTAGCGATTTGTAGAAGTTTATTGAAAACTGTGCTAGTTAGTTTCAGTACGGTTTGTAATTGGTTCCAAATGGAGGGAAGAGCATATGCAATAGCACGTTTACCAAAGGAAGTCCGCGTCCTTGGTATGTCAAGCATAATAAAGTCAGATTTTCTTAACGAGTATGTACTATGTGAGATACTAATAAGGGAAGAGAGAGATAGCTTGGCAATTTCTGCAGGAGCAGTTTAAGAGTCCATAGCCCAGCATGGAGCAGGCGTCTAGTAGTAAGGGATGTCCAACCAACAGCTGCATATAAGTCACAGTGGTGCGAATGGTAAGGGGAGTTGGTAATGAACCGTGAACGACAGTGATAAAGGTTGTCAGTTTACTTAGATTTGCAAGAGTGGTGGAGGAATAGATTACATCGCCATATTCGAGTAGGGGAGAAAAGGCCTGTACAAGCTTTTTCGAGTTTCAAGGGGAAAGGGGCCTATTTCTGTAGAAGAAACCTAACCTTGCTTTTAACCTTCTAGAGACATCTTGGACGTGGTCACTGAAAGATAATTTATTGTCGATCCAGATACCTAGATATTTAAATTTGGTTACAACTTCCAGAGGCCCGTTTAGCGTAGTGACAATGAAGTCTTGGGCAAGGGTATTGGGAGGCCGAGATAGCACTGCAGGAGAATATCATCGCTTTAGTCTTCTTAGCATTGAGCAGAAGCTTTGCCTTTATTAGATTATGCTCAGGTTGTGCGAAGTCCGCTTGAAGCACCCTTGACTTCAGATAACGATGAGCCAGAAGTATACACACAGTATCATCTGCAAAAAGTGCAGATTGGACGAGATATGTTAGCATCTAAGTCATTAATGTACAGAGAAAACAAGATAGGGCCTAAGATGGATCCTTGGGGACTCCTCTTGCAACTGGCAAGGCAGCAGAAAAAAGCCTTCCTCTTTACTTTTGGAATCTTCCAGTTAGGTAGCTAGAGAACCACTGGGTGGTATGGTATGTGGCACCCAACTTTGCAAGGCAATTGACTAATAGTTTGTGATCAACAGTATCAAAAGCTTTGCTGAGGTCCAAAAAGACTGCACCAGTTACCTTCTTAGCATCTATAGCAGAGATCCAATCATTGGTTACTTTTTGCTAGTGCAGTGATTGTGCTATGATTAGCCCGGAAGCCAGATTGAGCTGGGTTAATTAGAGAGAAGGTTTCCAAGTGAGATTTTAACTGAATATGGATCAATTTTTCGAGACCTTTAGAAAGGATAGGCAATATGGAGATAGGCCTATAGTTGTTTACATCGCATGGGTCACCAGATTTAAATGGAGGGAGGATATGTGCTGATTTCCAGCAGGACGGCACAGTAGCAGATGTAATGGAAAGATTGAAGATGTGGAGAATTGGGGCAGTGAGATGGGTGTAGCCTGACCTTAGGAAAAAAAGGTTCCAAGCCATCGTCCCTGCGCTTTTTGGTGTCTAAGTTAAGAAGAATCTTCTACTTCTTTATAAGTTGTCTAGCACAGTTGGAAGGGCTGGGTGCAGGACTAGATGTGGAGGAGGGTATGCTGGCTCACCGCAGCACCAGCATAAGGTGACGAGTCAAAAGCTAATCCAGCTGTGGCAAAGTGGGAGTTAAGTTCCTCCAGGATTAGGGACTTGTTTTCCACAATCTTGCCACTTGCAACTATCTTTGTTGGGACAGAGGGGGCCGTGGGCCGTCCTTCTATAGCTTTGATAGTCTTCCATATTTTATGAGGGTTACCTTTAGCTTGTTCAAGAGTAGAAATATAATAGTTAGCTTTAGCAGAGCGAAGTTTTTTCACACAGTTATTCCTGGCTGTTCTAAAGGCCTGTCAATCTGAAGATTCTTTGGAATGTCTAGCTTTAGCCCAGAGTTTATCTCGAGCTATAAGGGCTACCTGAGATCCGAGGTGAACCAGGGGTTGGAATTTTCCGTCCCTACTTTGATGAAAGGGCATGCTTATTTATTATTGTAGTGAGTTTGTCATTAAGGATGCAAGCTGCCTTGTTGACATCTTTGGCTAGGTAAAGATCTTGCCATCTGATCATGCTCAGGTCAGATAGGAAGTTTACTGCACTGAATTTGCTGAAAGGATCTTTTGTTATAAAGATGGGTTGCGGATGGGCCTTAATTTGAGATCTTATGCAAGCAACAATTCCATGATCGCTCATGTCGTTGTGAAACACTGCCAAATGAGATATTTTGTGTGGATGGGTGGTTAGTACCACATCTAGAATGGAACTGTTGGCAGTGTTTAGAGTGTTATTCCTAGTAGGTTCACTGACTAATTGCCCAAGACCTAGCTCGTCACAAAGGGATTTGAGGCCGTGTGGTTTAGGTGACAGCCAGTCCATATTTAGATCTCCTAGAAATATTGTTTCAGTTTTTGCATCTACGAACATGGATTTCAAAAGATTAAGGACTTCATC
Organism: Neoceratodus forsteri; assembly: GCA_016271365.2. Lineage (NCBI taxonomy): Eukaryota > Metazoa > Chordata > Ceratodontiformes > Ceratodontidae > Neoceratodus > Neoceratodus forsteri. The sequence goes on along the minus strand of CM057459.1, from coordinate 779,875,420 downwards.
ACCACCAGAAGGGGTCTATAGCCACCTAGGATAGTGATACATTCCGAGGAGGGGAGATGAAGGCTCAGCGAAACTAACTCAAATTCCTTGGCTAGAGATTTGCAACTAATATTGGTGACCAAGTACTTAGATTTGGCATAGATAACCACACCCCCACCTCTAGACTCTCTATCTGCTCTAAATAAATTGAAGCCCTGCAGTGATATTTGTTGATCAGTGTTCGTCTTTTTTAACCACGACTCAGTAATTATGATAAGGTCTGGGTTAACGTGTGCAGCCCAGGCTTGCAGCTGTACAAGTTTTTTAGGCAGGCTTAAAATGTTGACCATCATCATTTTGAGACCTGTGGCCTCAGCAAAATCGATGAGGCGAGGTAAGTTGTAGGAGGGGCCAGGGTGAGCTCCACATTTCCTGAGCAGAGAAGAAGCAGAAGTATAACTTTCTTTAAGGAGCTTATAAGAATAGAGACTGCTTTTTATTTCTTCACGGCAACCCATATCGTGCTGCTGATCATGATCAATGTAAGTGCTTGGGTAGACATAGGTGAGGACAGTAGCAAGGGTGTAGGCTAACCAGGGGAATAGGCTAAAGGGAGAGGAGAATGACATAGTGTCTGCACGGTAGACTGTTATAACATTAGGTATTGATAAGGTACATTGGAGAACTGAATTGCATTGAAGTACTTCGAATTGCACTGTATTGCTGAAAACTGTGCACCTTAGGAGCAATAAAAACACAATAAGGAGAGCCATGGTCCCAGATTGAGTGGTCTCGTGATTTGTATTAGTGCAATATTTTCTAGGCAAGAAATTTGCCCACCTAGGTACTCACTTAAAACCTAGATGAGAAAATACTGCAGAAAGGAGAACAAGGAGAGCAGGAGCAGCTTAGTTAGTGGCCATCCACCCTTCAGACTCAAGTCCCCTTGTAGCAGAACTGGGAAAGAAGTAGAATGATAATGCAGGCCATATTGCCCACGAATGAATACAGTGATTTATGTAGACGACCAAGAATCCCTCTAGTGGCAGGTCTGTATAACCTGCTAATGGAAAACTAGCCACTTAAAAAAATATCAGTTTGTTAGCCGAAAGCTGCTTATGCACAGCGACTACAGCACTTAGCACCACAGGTGCAAAAACATTCCGAACAGAATGTAAAAAATGACAGCTGTACTGTACATGGGGAGGTGTAAAAAATGGCAATGTTGCAAATATGCAGTAAAAATATTTAAAAAAATGGTGAAGTCACGAGCGTACATAGAAACTGTGCAACGCACACCCGTAATATAATTAGGTTGGGGATTTTTACAGCAGATTGCCAACTCAGGCATTTTGGTGCCTCTGATCATGAACAGTGTCACTGTGATTTTCTTTATCTGTCCTGAACAATGATTTATCAGCGACCACGCATCTCTGAGCTGAAAGTGTGAAAACACACTCGGCCATGTTGTGAAAATGACAGCTGTACTGTAGATAAGGAAGTGAGGAAAAATGCCACTGGTGAAAATCTGGACTTAAAATATTACAAAGTCATGAACTTACGGTGTGTGAAAACTGCGCAGTGCTCACTCGTAACACAGTCATTTATGGACTTTTGTCACCAAATTTTCAACATAGCCATTTTAAGACCTCTGCTCATGAACAGTGTAACTGTGATTTTCTTAATGTGTCCCAAACATTGCTTTAGACACCAACAGCACCATTGTGCGCTACATGTGTGAAAACACATTTTGGGCAGCATATGAAAAATGGCAGCTGTACTGTTCATAAGAGGTGCAATAAAACGGCAATGTTGAAAATCTGGAGTGAAAATATTAAATTCAAAACTTATGAGCATGCATAGGAACTGCAATGCACGCTCAGAAAACAGTCATTTTAGGAATTTTTCACCAAATTTTCAACATAGCCATTTTAAGACCTCTGCTCATGAACAGTGTCATTGTGATTTTCTTAATTTTGTCCCATACATTGATTTCACATCGACTGCGCCATTGTGCGCTACATGGGCTGAAACACATTTTGGGCAAGATGTGAAAAATGATAGCTATACTGCTCATAAGGAGGTGTGGTAAAATGGCAATGTTGAAAATCTGGAGTGAAAATATTGAAAATTCGCGAACTTACAAGCGTGCCTAAGAACTGCGCAACGTACGCTCGTAAAACAGTCATTTTTAGGCATTTTTTCATCAAATTTTCAACATAGCCATTTTAAGATCTCTGCTCATGAACAGTGTCGCTGTGATTTTCTTAATTTGTCCTGTATATTGATTTTGCACACCAACTGCACCATTGTGCGCTACATGGGCGGAAACACGTTTTGGGTGAGATGTGCAAAATGACAGCTGTACTACTCATAAGAAGGTGTGGTAAAATGGCAATGCTGAAAATCTGGAGTGAAAATATTGAAAATTCGCGAACTTACGAGTGTGCATAGGAACTGTACAACACACGCTCCTAAAACAGTCATTTTTTGGAATTGTTTCACCAAATTTTCAACATAGCCATTTTAAGACCTCTGCTCATGAACAGTGTCACTGTGATTTTCTTAATTTGTCCGTACATTGATTTCACGACACCGACTGTGCCACTGTGCGCTCATGGAAGAAACACGTTTTGGGTGAGATGTGAAAATGACAGCTGTACTACTCATCAGAAGTGTGGTAAAATGGCAATGTTGAAAATCTGGAGTAAAATTTTGAAAATTGCGAACTTACAAGCGGCATAGGAACTCGCGCAATGCACACTCATAAAACAGTCGCTTTTGGAATTTTCCACCAAATTTTCAAAATAGGCTTTGAGAGCCCACCTTATGAACACTGGCAGTGTTGTTTCATTAATCAGTCCCAAAAGGTGATTTTGCACAGTGACTGCGAAATCACCCTTAGGGCCCGAATAATGCCATGACAGTGACAGCATTCATGAGAAGGGGTTGCAAAACCCCATGTTGAAAATTTGGTGCAAAAATTCCAAAAAATGCCTGAGATATGCAACAAAGTTGAAAAAACCCTATCTATCCCATTATACAGCTTACTGGCATTTCCTCAGTTCACGGTCGGCTTTGAAGAGTGCAGACGTGTTCCCCGTCCACTGAAGATCGTTGCACCGAGCTCCGGAGTCAAGTATGGGGTGAGGGAAGGCGTGGGGAGACAGGGTGCGCAGTGGGTGGGTGCAGGTTGTGGGGAGGGGGGCAGGAAGACTGTGTGGGACCATTTTTCTTTACAAGTATTTAAAAAAAAGGCGGCGTGGTACATTTGCCACGCTGGGTGGGCTCCCAGCGTGGCAGAAGGATGGCTGGGGGGCGTGGAGCCGACAGGGATTGGGCACCCTGTTGGCCATGAGTTTTGATGCCACGCTGGGGTGGGTCCTCAGCATGGCACCCTGTACTCGGTGGGGGAAGACAGTGAACCGTCGGCTATACCATTGAGTTGCCATGCTGGGGTGGGCACCCAGCGTGGCATTTGGAAGATTTGGGGAGGGCGCAGCCGATGGGGATTGGGCACCCCGCTGGCTATAGAGTGTGTGTGCGTGGGGAGCACGCAGTATGTGCGCGCGCCTGTGTGTGTGTGTGTATATGTAGGGGAGCTACATGAGCAGACGATATCTTATCGCTGCTCACTGAAGCATAGCTCTCCCTTTCAACTGTATACCACTGCATTTTGGAGCTTGTCATAGACAGCTCCAGCATGCATTGGTGGACAGGGGCCGCGCCTGCCAACACACTGACTGAATTGGAAGAGGGGGTGACACACCTCCGAAAACTCGGATGATGGCACTATGTTTCTTGCACATGCGTGCAAGCAAACATAATGATTCAGAGCCAACAGGGCAGATCATATGAGAATCATGTCAGGGTACTGAACATATACTGTCTGGAGGCCAGAAAGGAGAGGGGTGACTTGATGGAGACTTTCAAGTCCCTGAAAAGAATAAACAAGGTAAACTGCAAGGAGCTATTTATTGTAGCAGGATTGTTGGGACAAAAGCAAGGGGACATGATTTGAATCTGTAGGATGAGAAGATTCAGCAGGGATCAGGAATGGTTTACTTTATGCAGAGAATGGTTGAGGCCTGTAACATCCTATTAGCAGAGATGGTGGATGCAAAAATCATTCGGGTTCAAGCATGGCTGGGCTATGTAAAGGGCTTACCTGTTACTCACAGGGGTATTAGTAATGCAGGGAGTGAGGGTGAAAACTCTATTTAAATAATAGTTTACAGGGTAGAATAGGGTAAAACTGGGCAGTCTGGATGGACCAATGATCCTGTTCTGCTGACATTGGCTAGGTTTACATGGTACAATAAAGAAGTCTACTGTTTAAATGTCTTGCAAGTTCTTTAAAACCTCAGCTCTGACCCAAAAGGTAATTTTGCCAAATATTTGTACAGAATTGTACCTTTGACTTCTGGTCTAGTATCATTAATTAGCCTATAAGTAAAAGAGGAATAGTTTCATTTTTTATTTATTCATTTATTCTAGGATTACAAGTACCTTTGAGCCAAGGCTCTTTTACAAAGGTTCCACGTCAAAGGAGGTACAATACAGAGCAGACAAGACATTTAGTTACATAGACAGGTAAACAGCATAACATCAAATACAAATATGTGGTCATGTACATTCGGGCTAACGAGTGATAGAGCACAGAGCAGCAGTAGTAAGAGAACAGAGCAAGGGGGTGGCTAACTGAGGGTGCAGACAGAGGCATTGTCATAATACAGATAGAAGTGCTGGAGTTGAAAAAAATGAAAGAGTAGTAAGAAACAAAAGAAGAAGGGGGAGCAGGGATTAGCGGAAGTGCAAGCAGGGGACTAGAGAGGCTAATAGCTATTGCTAATAAAGTCAGCACTGGGATTGGGAATACTGACACAACTTTATAGTTATTATTCACTATTACTCCATAGTAAGATCCTAATTAGGTGATAACATATGACGAACTGCACCTTACAACAATCTAATACTTGCCAAAGGGAGTAACTGCACATCCCTGGGGGGCTAGGAAGGCATTAGGCACAACCAGGTGCTTTGGTACCTAAGTTGTGCATACAGTAAAATGGGGAGTGCATTCAATTCTTGGAATGAAAAGGCTGTTAACTGTTACTCCTATTGTATGCTGGCTTTAATGTGGGTGCCAAGGCATCTCCTCATTCCTTAAAAGTATCACCTGTAGTGCAATGTGATATTTAAATCCTTTGGCAAACTTTCCAGGGACTCACTCCACTGTTGCCAAAGCATACAGTAGTCCATTAAGGGGAACTCTTGTTTATTTAATCTGCAATCCTACTCGTTTATGTTGTCCAAGTTGCAAAGTCTTCTTTGATTCTTTGATTCTTGTAGGCAAAGTTATACTTGGCAAGGAAGTAGCTGCCTGCCTTGAACAGGGCTGCTTCAGCTCCCCATGGTCGGCAGGCACCCAGCCAGCCACCGACCAAGACCAGGATGCTGCCTCACTTCCTTGGAAGCTGCCTGCCCTTGAACAGGGCTGCTTCTGCTCCCCCATGATCAGCAGGCACCCAGCCAGCCACCGACCGAGACCAGGACGCCCGCCTGCAACTCCTTGGTAGCTGCCTGCCCTTGAACAGGGCTGCTTCAGCTCCCCCACGGTTGGCAGGCACCCAGCCAGCCACCGATCGAGACCAGAACCCCGCCTGCAGCTCCTTGAATCTGCCTGCCCTTGAGCGGGCTGCTTCAGCTTCCCCACGGTTGGCAGAGCACCCAGCCAACTCCACCGATCGAGACCAGGATGCCTGCCTGCAGCTCCTTGGTAGCTGCTCGCCCTTGAGCAAGGGTTGCTTCAGCTCCCCCACAGTTGGCAGGCACCCAGCCAGCCACTGACCAAGACCAGGACACCCATGTGCAGCTCCCTTGGAAGCTGCCTGCCCTTGAATGGGGCTGCTTCAGCTCCCCCATGGTTGGCAGGCACCCAGCCAGCCACCGATCGAGACCAGGATGCCTGACTGCAGCTCCTTGGAAGCTGCCTGTCCTTGAACGGGGCTGTTTCAGCTCCCCCATGGTCAGCAGGCACCCAGCCAGCCACCAACCGAGACCAAGACACCCGACTGCAGCTCCTTGGAAGGTACGACGACAGCGCAGCCAATCGGAACACGGGCGCTTCCAGCAAACCCACTCTGATTGACCAGGACTTTTCCCCTGCTTTTGCCACCTGGCAATTTTTACAAATAGATTTTAGATAGAACTAAGCACATTTCAAGTCTCTAATAGAAGATTTTTCCATTAGCAGATTATGCAGACCTGCCACTAGAGGGATTCTTGTTCTTTCATTAAAAGAAAAAGTCTACCTTCTGAAAGACACAGTCCCTGGCTGTCTGGCCTTCCTGGCTGTATCCTCACTTCCCGCTGATTCAGCTACTGCTCTTCCACCCCCTTCTCCTAGCCCCACCAGCCTGTCTTAACCCTCTCCCTCCACCTACCCAGAATCCTACCTTAATCATGTGCCTCCACCGTTCTCTACCCCTATTCTATTTCTTCTTGCCTGTCTTCCTCCCCTACTACATGCCCCAAAAGCCTGCTTTCCCTCCCTCCCCCACAGCTTCCACATTCCTACATCCTTCCTCCACTTAGGCACGCTGCACACTGGTCACTGCCCCTTGCCCAGGGTCCATCCTACCACCATGAAACTGTCCTACACCGACACTGGTCCTAGCCCTCCACTGTGGTCCCCCTGTCTATGCTTACCCTCACCCACTATTTTCGATGTTCGGCAATTTCCCGAGATGCTAGCAGGCGAAAGCATTCCCTTAAAGAAATATGGTGCAGGTCCTTGAGGCTAGTCCTCCTCCTCCTAATGCGGTCAGGCAATGTGCGCCCAAACCCTGGCCCATTCTGCTCTAAAGCCATTAATCTGAGCAAGCCTTCGGGTGCCCTCACATTCATATCAATCAACGTCGGCAGCCTCCTTCCAAAAATGGATACCCTACAGGCCTTCACCAGCCAGCACTGCCCTGACATCCTGGCAGTTGTTGAAACCTGGTTCACACCATCAGTACCGGATCATGCAATCAGCCTTCCTGGCTACAGTGTCTTTAGGCTGGATTGCCTCTCCAAAAGAGGAGGGGGCTGCGCTCTCTACCTAAAAGACTCCATACAGGGGCACCACATCATTACCTCACTCCAACCCACAACTACTCAGATACTGCCAGTGAAAATCCTCCTCAGAGCCCAAAACAAAACCCTCACTGCTGCCACCATCTACATCCCTCCCAAAGAACAAGGAACTGGTCTAACAGCTGTTCTTGACTTTGTAAAGTCACTCCCACTGGACACCGAATCCATCCTCCTAGGCGACTTCGACATTATCTGGCCTGCGGCCTATGCTGGTGCACACAGGGATACCATTGCTGCGGTGAACATCACACAAATGGTTGACTCACCAACCAGGAAAAATTACAGGACCGGCACCAGCACACTCTTGGACTGGATCCTTACCAGTCACCCATCGTGGATATCTAACACTAATGTCCTCCCTGACTATCTCAGCGACCACTCCCCTGTTAGCTGCACCTGGTCAAATAAATTCACCAAACAACCACCAAAACTATCACCAGTAGGGTTCTACCCAGTGGTCACCTTCCTTGACTCAAATCCCACCTCCATCAAGACTGGTCCCCTATCTTCAATGCAACCAACGTAAACACTGCCCTTGACCACTTCATAAACATCTTCACTGTGGCCTGTGACACGATGTCTCTATTAGGAAATGCAAAGTCAAATTACTCAGTAACCCTTGGCTCACAGGTGACCTCTTCAGGATGCTAAAACAAGAGACCACCTATGGAGCTGGCCAGAAACTCTGGAAGGCAAAACGACATCCAAAACTACAAATGTGCCTGCAATGACTGCTCCAAAACCATCCGGCAAATGAAGTCCACCTACTATAAGCATGCCAGCACAAACTCCTGGAGCAATGGTCAGGGATTCTGGAAGAACATAAAGGAACTCACCAGGAATCCACCCAAACCCCCCCCCATCAATACTCAACATCAGCGGAACCACAACTCTCAACCCAAAAACCATTGCGGATACCTTTAACAAAGCCTTTACTGACCTCAGCGCTGTCCTACCCCAGGACTAATTCAAAGATGGTGAAGCCCCTCTGTCCGCAATGAACATTACTCCCACCAGCTTCCCCCGCTTCTACTTCAAAGCAGTCATGGCTCACCAAGTACGCAAATATGTTACCAAGGCCCTTGGTAAATCAAGATTCGGTAATGACTACCTCGATCTCAAAATCCTGTCTCTCACACTTGATGAAGTGCTTAGTCCTCTGACCAGAATTTTCAACCTCTCCCTCAGCCTTAGCCAGTTCCCAGACAGATGGAAATCTGCCACTGTCACCCCGATCCATAAAAGTTGTGACAAAACTGCCCACGGTAACTACAGATCTATCTCCCTACTACCCCCACTCTCCAAGGCACTAGAACACATCGTCTCGGACCAGCTCACAGAATACCTGGATATGTATAACATTCTGTGCAAGCAACAACACAGGTTCTGCAAAGGTCACAGCACCTCTACAGCCTACTTGAATTCACTGGCGCACTCCACAATGCACTTGACTCCGGTGAACTACTAGGCTCAATCTACATTGACTTAACTAAAGCCTTCGACACCGTCAATCACTGCTTCCTGCTTGTCCAGCTTCAGAACACTGGGCTGTCAACTGACTCCATTGGCTGGTTTAAGAGCTACCTTGAAAAACGGTCCCAAACAGTAAGAATCACTGATACACTCTCGGACCCTAGACCGGTCCACTCGGGAGGCCCCTAGGGCTCCATTCTGGGACCCCTCCTCTTCAGCCTATTCTTAAATTCACTACCGGACAGCTGCCCAGAACAAATAATTCTGTACGTCGAAGATGCTGTGATCCTCACCTCAGACCCTGATCCAATTCAGTTACAAAATAAACTTCAGCAGGCCTTCTTCTCCATCGAATCCTGGTTCCTAAATCATAAACTGCTTCTCAATCAGAAAAGACCAAGTCTATGGTCTTCTGCAGTCCCCACAACAAAAACAAACAACTCCACCTCTCCATTGCAACCGAACAAGGAGCCATCCTAGAGCAAACACAATCGTTCAAGACCTCGGCATCACCCTTGATCCCCACCTCTCATGCACTGTCCATATCAGCAATGTTGCAAAGTCTGCCAATGCGAGGTTAGGCATATTAATCTGGCACAGGAAACACCTAATCCCAGAAGCACTGTCAGTGGCCGTCCAAAGCTCCATCGTCAGCACCATAGACTATGGACTTATCATATACGGGTCTGCAACTACTACTGCTCTCAAATGTATCGCGACCTCCCTGAATAAGGCCTGTCATCTCATCACTGGTTCACATCGCTGTACCCACACATGTGACCTTTATTCCCAATGTGGATGGGTTCAACTGGAAAAAAGCATAGAATACCAAACCTGCATCACGGCCAAGAAAATTATAATGGGGCTTGCCCCACCTGGTGTCTGTGCCCTCCTTAAGCCTAGACATAGGAATGTCACTACAAGGAGATCCAATTCCCATCTATTACATATCCCATGATGTCACACGACCCAAGGACAAAGATCATTCACCTATTGGGCATCCAACTGGCTCAACTCTCTTGGCAGCGACATAGCGACCGCTCCAACACTCGGCCTCTTCAAGTCCAAGCTGCGCCTCTCACTGCTTGTATCCTGCGATTGCCCATCTTAACATTTCCAATGTTCCAGCTGCAAATGCCCCAGCACCCAGCACTTACAATCAGTCTATGCACCCCTAGCACCTTACCTGTCATATTCCCTCGACAAGGCCCCCTGGCTGCACTGTCTCCCGCTTATGCCCACCTCCCCCGTATCTCCACTCCTGCCCCATCCCCAACCACCTCCCATACTCCCCCTTACCCCCTGCATCTCCCCTCTCAATCTCCTACCCTCACTTCCCCCACCCCCCACCCCCTTCCCTTGTCTTGCTCATAGCTTAAGTCTTTGTACTGGTTCTTACATGTCTGTAAGTCAATGACTATATGTTTGTAACTAAAAATGATGACTGTTGCACACACTGACGTGGAACCTTTGTAAAAGAGCCTCGGCTCAACGGTATTGTAATCCTAGATTGAAATAAATAAATAAATAAAAAATACTTTCTAAATGTTGTCTCTCATATTTTTTTTCTATATTAAACCTGACTGTGTTGTAAGTATCATTCTAAAGCCACGCATGGCACCTGTTGTGCAGTTCAGTTTAAAATAGGACCAGCAACAGTACCCACTGAGGCTTTAAAAGATATAAAGCAACCAATTCCATGAGTGTCCTTAGGATTATACTTATCAAAGAGCAAGGTTTTTTTTCATAGAAAAGGAAATTTTAAGACAGTGTTTAGAAAGTAAAACTTTTCTTAGAAATATCTCCCCCTGAAGATGCCCTTATTTTGAAGAATGTTGGGGTATTATGGATGATTAAATAAAGAACAGATTTAACCGATACGGACTAGCATATGCAGTTCTTTTGTTTTGGTTTGTGTTACTAAGTGTGCTTGTTTTATTTGTTTAAGTTGTACCATCCTCACCTAATCTAGGTGACCCCTATTAGTTAGCATGTGATGTTTATAAGTCTGTCAAGTGTGTTAGTAAGAATTGCTTCCATATCTGGGTGAAACATATTAACATAGAAGGACGGCAAGATAAAGACCCCACAAGGTCCATCTAGTCTGCCCATTTTTCCTACCATATGAATGTGCCGTAGATCTTTACTCTGTCAATGGCCTATCTATTCATACTCATCTGTATTGCTCCTTATGCCTATCCCATGCCTGTTTGAAGTCCTACACTGTATTCATATCCACCACTTCCTGAGGTAGGCCGCTTCATGCATCCAACACCCTTTCTGTGAAAAAGAACTTCCTCACATTACCCCTTAATCAGCCTCCCTCTAATCTCATGCTGTGTCCTCTTGTCCTGCTATTTTTCTTATATTGAAACATGTTAGACCCTTTCACCTTGTTAATGCCCTTAAGATGTTTGAATGTTTCAATCATATCACCTCTCTCCTCCTTTGCTCTAGGGTATACATATTGAGCTCCCTTAATCTGTCCTCATATGTTTTCTGATGCAGTCCCTGCACCATTTTGGTTGCCCTTCTCTGGACTGCTTCCATTGTGTTAATGTCCTTGTGCAGGTCGCGCCTCCAGTACTGCACCGGTGCCTCAGATGGGGCCTAACCAGTGTCTTGTAAAGAGAGTTATTACCTTCCTCTTACAACTTGTACTACCCCTACTAATACACCCCAACACACCGTACCTACAGCTTTAATGGTCTGCTTGGATGATTTCAGATCATCTGTGATGATGATACCAAAGTCTCTTTCTTCCTTGTGGTTGCCAGCAACTCCTCCCAACTTATAGGTGGCTTCAGGTTTCTCTCTTCCCTATGTGCATGATCTTGTACTTCTTTGTGTTAAACCCCAATTTGCCACTTTTCTGACCATTTTACCAGTATATCCATATCTCTTCTCATTCTACCCACCCCATCTGGATCATCTACTCTGTTGCAGATCTTGGTGTCATCTGCAAACAGACAAACCTTACTCTCCAGTCCATCTGCAATGTCACTGATGGAGATATTGAAGAGGACTGGTCCCAGGGCTGATCCCTAAGATACCCCACTTGTGACTTGCATCTCTTCTGGCTGTATACCATTTACCACCACCCTCTTTTTTTTCTGCCCGCCAACCAGTTTGCCACCCAATTGATCGACGTCTGACCCACCCCGTGCCTACCCAGCTTATTAATCAATTTTTTATGTGGGACAGAACCGAAAGCTTTACTGAAGTCAAGGTAGGAGACATCAACTGCAACCCCTTGGTCCACCACTCTGGTTACTCAGTCAAAGAAATCTATGGGATTAGTTTGACAAGACCTTCCTGTTGTAAACCCATGCTGTCTTGGATCCTGTGCGCCTGTGAGTTCCAGGTGTTGCCCTATCCTTTCCTTAAGGAGTGCCACCATAATCTTGTTCACTACTGAGGTAAGACTGACTGGTCTGTAGTTCCCTGCCTCCTCCCTGCTACCAGTCTTGTGGAGCAGGATCACATGAGCCCTTCTCCAGTCTTCTGGGATATCTCCTGTGCTCAGAGACTCACCAAACAGTTCTGATAATGGCTGTGCTAGTTCCACCCTTAGCTCCTTTAGTACCCTGGGATGTATGCCATCAAGTCCTATTGCCTTGTCCACCCTGAGCTTAGAGATCTATTGTAGGATCCTTTCTTTTGTGAAGGGACTTGTGCACACCTCCCTCCCCCCCTGTGTCCATGGTGCTGAACTGTAGGCCCTGCCCTACCTTCTCCTCAGTAAATACTGAACAGAAGTATCTGTTTAGGATAGATGCTTTTCCTTGGTTTGCCTCCACATACTCCCCCTTATTCCCTTTGATCTTAGCAATACCCTCTGGACTTTCTCCTTTTACTAATGTATCTATAAAAAAGTCTTGTACACTTCTTTTACAGTTTGTGCTAGTGTTTCCTCAGGTTGGGCCTTTGCCTGCCTTACTGCCTTCCTGCTTTCCATAGGGAACTTTGGTATGCCTCCCTATCTTTGTCCCACTGTATTCCCTTATATTTTCTTTTGGCTCTGACCATTCCTACTGCTGTTTCTGAGAACCAAAGTTGTTTCCTCCTTCTTTTGCTCTTGCATTTCTCCTTAACACAATGGGATGTTTCTTCAAATATTGCATCCTTAATGCTTGCTCACTTGCCTGCACCCCCACCTGTATTTCTGTGACCGTACATAGAGTAGACCAGTCTGTTTCTAGCTTCAGGGTACCTAAAAGGTAGAGGGAGAACTGGTTGTATCAGAAGTGTAAGGGTTATCATAAGGTCATTACTGGATGAGGTTCAGCTGGGAGCAAGTCATTTGTGGGGACTGTGGGTGCTCTTCTCCAGGGTAATGCTTGAAGGAGGTGTCACTGCCCTTTCTGCAGGACCTAGAAGTCAGCTAGGAAAGTCAAAGTAATCAGGGATCCTATGATCAGGGGAGTAGAGGGTGGGGAGGAGGGAGGAGGTGTTGGGGATGGTCAGGTACCTTCCTAGAGAATTGGTGATCCAAGGCATATACATAATGGGGAGTGAAGAGGAAGGGGATCTGGGGCTGCCAGTACACTTAGGTACCAATGATCAGGTTAACCAGCGTGTGGTGCAGGTGTGGCAGTACTTTCAGAGGCTAGGGACCAGATTGGAGAAGGGGGGCAAGGTCAAACATTTAAAACCATGCAGAGTATTAGCAAGGTAGACTCCAGAGGGCTGCTCACAACCAGGGGCAATAGGAAAATCAGGAGGAATAGAAAGTGGGGTTCAGAAGGGACATAAGGAAGTATTACTTCACAGAAAGTGTGGTGGAGGGATAAAACAACCTGCTTGAAGCACTGGTCAGTGTAAAAACATCGGACAGCTTTAACGTGTATGGAATAGGCACTTAGGTCTATTCAGGTATGGTGGTGCAGGGAGGGAAAGGTCAATCATGATCCCTATAGGGCAAATACAGCCTCACATGGCAGATTGGCTAGACCACAAGGCCTTCACCTTCTTCTGCCTGCAGTTCCCTGTGTTTCATTTTTTTCGTAGATAAACTGGTTGAACCCAAGCCTACATTTTTTATATTTCACAAGCACAAGGTTATGTCTCATTGAGATTTAAGCATGTGTGGATTGTTTTATTCATAATTATTACAAATACTATGATTCAAATGTTCAAAACATTTGTCTATAACAAATCATTGTGAAGGTGGTGGAATAAATAGTGTTTAACATTGTGCCATCACATTGCCATGCCATATTTTTTCAGTGTTTTCTTGTATCTGTATAAGTTTCTTTTGTGATATAGCACACCGATGCTCTTTTGCCAGTCTCCTTCATCGGTATTTTGCCTTTGATTACTGATTAATCACCACCACTGTGTTTTTTATTTGACAAAAGTTGTTAACAGTGTTACATTCTCTAAGTTATCTGTTGTCTCTGATGCCATGGGATCATTTTGTTGCCTCCTGTATCTCAATGGTATTAAACATTTGGAATTCTGGTCCACGCTCATGCTTATCCATTTTGCTGATAATGTAACCTATTGTAAACAACTGTTCTCAAGAACTTAGTGTCTTTAGTTATATTCTGTATATGGTTACTGCACTGTTGATCTATTCAAACACTTCAACCAGCAATGGCAAATGACAAAACAAAATAAATGGTAACATTAAACAAAATGTATACTGTATTCCACAACATCAAGCCTATTGTTAATACATTTCCTAATTATACAGTCACTGAACTTTGTCTAATATGGACAGCTAACTAACTTATTTGGTCTCATGATGCCACTGTGATTTTATTTTGGTTGAAAGTCTGCTGTGGAACTGGCAGGATGCATATATTATTCTCTCAGACATACACAATGTAATGTTGATTGACAGAGTTTACTGTTCTTACATATATTAACTGGGATGCTGTGATCTGCTTAGGTCCTTCCGTCAGGATTTCACATTTTGTGTGCCCTAATGGAACATGTTCAATTCACGCTTGAGCATTTCTAAAACTGGGAATTATTGTGTGCTTTTAGAAATTACCAACTTGGTTCCTATTAATTTTGCCATATTGTTTGTCCTTTATTTATTTGCACCAGTTGGTATTGTTTGTTTATTTATTTATTTTTGTTAACTAGGAAAGGAGAGCTAAGTAATTTTACCCATTTTCAGCCTTATCCCAGGGGAGGGAGGATTCAAATATAAATTAGCTGAAGTTTTAAAAATGTAATGTTTGGTCACATTGGCCTAAGAGCACTTTATTCTCAAATGTACCTGTTTAAAAGGATACATCTCACAGAATCGATGTTATGTTTTGCAACAAAGGACAATGTTGTTCTTTCTCTGCTACAGAATGTTACCAGCATTTAAACTAGCTGGGGGGGGTGTTGAACCAAGGGAGAAAACAGCTGCTCCCCAACAGATGATGAAGCAACAGGGAGGGAGAGTTATTTTTGCCTAAGCTTCCCCAAAGTAGGGGCGCAATAAGACAGGGTGGTGACAGGACAGAGGACAAGGGGGTATAAATCCAGAAAGCAAGAAAAAAGGAGTAAAGGACACAGATAACAGAGAAGGGCACAAAGAAACAGAGGTGTCCAGAGAAGCTTTGGGGAACAGCACAGGCAGGGGAGGAAGTAGGGGAAGCAGGCAGGAGGTATGGAGAGCCATGTATACCAATACAAGAAGTCTGGGAAATAAAATTCCAGACCTGGAGCCCATCATGGTGGAGACAACCCTGGATTTGATGGCCATAACTGAATTGTGGTGCACTGACAGTCATAGCTGGAATTTGGCCATAACTGACTACTCTCTGTTCAGAAGAGACAGGGATGGGAGAAGAGGAGTAGTGATTGTACTATATGGAACAGAGCTAAACAAGGCCATGGAAGCACAGGGGTATCTGGAAGAAAAAGAAGGGATGGAGGTGCTGTGGGTCATCCTGGAGACAGATATTGGGAATGTTGTCTATATAAGAAAGTATACAGTCCTCCAGCACTTGGAGGGGAGTTGGATAAGGACCTTGAGAAGGCTCTCATTAGGATGGCAAGTAAGGGGCAGGTGCCCCTAGTTGGGGACTTCAATATGCCAGATGTGGATTGCCAGGGAAGGTAAGAACTGTGGTGAAACATAATGGAAGGAATAATTAAGGCAACCAGGTTTGCTTGAAGAAAGAGAGAAGTAAAGGAAAAGAGACAATTTATGGTTCTCTAGAGAAGTGGCCAGGTGATGGAGAGAATGTGCATTGACCTTGGGAAACACAATGAGTGATCAAGAGCATGACAGTTGGGGTTCAATGCCAAAAAGTACAAGATCATGTTCCTAGGACATTGTAACTCAAGAGATGAGTACAGGATAGTGCGGGGGGGGGGTGTCAGTACTGACAGTCACTAAGCTGGAAAGGGATCTTCGACTTATCTGTCACATGATCTGTAAGTGGCAGAGCAGTGTGAAAAATCAGTGGGTAGGGCCAGAAGGATGCTGGTATGCACAAGGAGAGATATTGCAGCAGGAGAAGGGAGGTGGTGTTGCTATTGTATTGCTCATTTATGAGACCCCACCTAGAATTTTGTTTCCAGTTCTGAAGCCACATCTCAGAAAGGACATAGAGACAGGGTGAAGGTAGTCCAATTGAGGGCAACTACAATGGTGCAGAGTTGCATCAAAATATCTATGAAGAGAGACTGAGAGATCTCAACATATACAGTCTGGAAGAGTGAGAGGGGACATGATAAAGACCTACAAGTACCTAACTGGGATGAACAGGATGCAGGTGGGGAGTCTCTTTCAAATGAGAAAGAACACCAGGACCAGATGGCATGCAGTGAAGCTGGGGTGGAGGTTTAAAAGGGATTTGAAGAAGTATTACTTCTGAAAGTGTAGTAGATGCCTGGAACAGACTGTCAGCAGAAGTGGTGGAGGTGAAAACAGTAAGGGGGCTTCAAGAATGCATGAAGTAGACATAGGGGATATTAGTAAATAGGCAAGGAGGAGGGATGGTCACTGGACACCAGTTAGGGACTGTGGAGACATATTAGGTAGGTACCATCTGAGCTGACTGAGTGGGCAAAGCAGTTCTTTTCTCCCAACAAATTCTATGTCTATATGAAACTGCAAATGATCAGAGAGACAGGAGTTTCAGTTTTCCATCACAGTTTATTCCTTTTTTATGGAATAAGTATACTTGGTTGAAATGACAGGTGTGGGAATTTTATTATTCTATTGATCAGGTCCTCCCCCCTTTGCCTTTTTTTTCATTTTGACTCTTTACAAGCCACACATTGTTGCATTTTAAATGATAGTTTAATACCTTTGATTTTGCTACCAAATCTGTTTTTGTTTGCTTTGTTTTTTTTGCTTTTCTTGTACTGATATTGTCCTGAGTTCTTGAAATGTTGTGATATAATTTTCAATAAAAATCCCTACTGTTTTTGAGAAGTGCAATGAGATCGTTAACTCAATCTATCAAACATCAGAACAAACAGATTGGACTGTGGTTTAACACCTCATCTGAACTATGGCGTTTTAGGAGTGCAGCAACCCCACATGCTGCACTATATTGTCAATACTGGATTTTACTCTAAGCTCTTTGTATGGGGTTAGAAGCTACAGACTTCTTAATTTCTAGCCTAAGAGGTAAGTACAGAAACTGTTGAGTCGCTGTCACTGACTGTTGTGGGTTGGCCCCATGAGACAATATCTCATTTTTGTGTGGGACCCTTGGTACAGAAAAAGTGCACTAAATGGTTGCCTTATAGTGCAGTACAAGAAGCTACACACATGCTTACTCTAAAGGATACACAATGCAAGTAATTTGAAGCTCAGTTGCAGCTACAAAGACATGGCTAGATATTTCCTGAAATGTCTGTGATATCTCTAGAGAAATTCCCAGCCTGCCTACAGTATCACTGTATGCCAACAGGGAGAATCTCTTTAGATACTGTATTAGTCAAAATAACTGGAAATATCTTATAGTATCTATTGCTGTAAGTAAAATAATGTCCATCAAAACAGGAAAGAGCACCTCATAGAGCAGGTAATCCCAGCTGATGAGATCACAGCTGTTGAGGTTTGCCACTAATTAACCCATGCATTATTTAAAAAGGAAGTTGGTGCTAGTGTGCCATACCACTCAATAAATATTAGGAGGGGTCAATATGAAGTTGGGTTAGGTTATAGGCAATGTAAGTGGATCTTTGAGCTGTTCAAGCAGCAGCCTTTGGAAAGTGATAATGTGGGGGTTGTCAAAGGACACGGTTTACTGGTACTAGTTTGGGGTAGTATATGGCTGCCTGAGCAAAGATAATCGCTAACGTGAGCTTTGCCTTCCTTCATTCACCAGTCACATTCATGCTTGTTTTGTCTGAATGGGCCAACCACATTGTGCAATATGGCATGTATGTCAGTATGATTGGAAGTTACAGAAAGATCACCATAAACAACCTAGTATACATACAGTATTGGGCAATATGGACACTACTTTAGTGAACAAAAGAAAGCTTGATGTTCAAAGGTCATCCTACTTGTGAAATAAAGTTGTAGCCAACACCTGAATGATCCAGTACCGATAACTATGTATTAAACTATTGAAAGACTCATTGGATATCACTGCTCAGATAGAAGACGTTGCTGTTAGAATCTACATTTAAAGCATGTCAAATCAAAAAGGATAACTTTTTCAAACAATTATGGAGTGCATTTTTAATATTCAGAGACTCATTTAATGAACTTTCCTCTGTACAGGCAGAATATTCCCCCAATCTCACATATCACAGATATTTCAAACATATGAATACAATTGGTTCTTGTAATTGGCTCACCCATTTCTTTTTTTTCTTTTTCTTTGACTCTTTTCTTTTGTCTTTTTTAAATAATGTATAGGAAACTAAGTAGCAGATGCATGATTTAATCCTTTTTACTATTGGTATGCCTCTAGATTAGATTCAACACAAAGAAGTGCAAAGTAATACACTGTACCTGGGAAACAAAAATCCCAGGGGAAGAGTACACAATGGGGGGTGAGATACTGACAATAAAAAAATAGAAAGGGACCTGGAGGTAGTCATATCAGAGGACCTAAAGGTGGGTCAGCAATGTGAGAAGGCAGTAAGGAGGACTGGTGGGATACTGGGATGCATAGGGAAAGGCATCGCCAGTAGAAAACAGGAAGTTGTTGGCCCTCTGTACAGACAGTTGTTAAGATGACATCTGGAGTACTGTGTACAGTTCTGGAGACCCCATCTCAGCAAAGACATAGACAGGGTGTAGACTGTCCAGAGGAGGGCAACCAAATGGTGCAGGGTATGTACACAGAAGACATATGAAGCATGACTAAAGGAGATTAAAATGTATAGCCTCGAGGAAAGGAGGGAGAGGGGGGACATAATAGAAACGTTCAAATACCTCAAGGGAATCAACAAAGTCCAAGAGGGTAGTATCTTTCAGAAAATGAGATGTACAAGAACAAGGGGGCACAATTTGAAGATAGAGGGGTGACGGCTCAGAGATAATGTGAGGAAGTATTTCTTCACAGAGAGGGTTGTAGATGCATGGATCAGCTTTCCTGAGGAGGTCATAGAGTCAAAAACAGTGGGGGAATTCAAGAATGCATGGGACAGACATAAGGCAGTTCTAGTGGGGGGTAGGAGGAAGTAGGCTGTTGGTTAACCAGGATCTGCAGCTTATCCATTAGGTAGGGAAATGGGCAGACTAGGTGGGCCATGCAGTCCTTATCTGTTGTCAAATTCTATGTTTCTGTGTTTCTGTGTTAATGGAATTGGTTACATATGTTGATATTTCTGGGCCATCGGAGGCATATTTCCATTTAGCATGAATCCTCTTATCTTCATATAAATATATATATATATATATATATATATATATATATATATGCAGAATATCAGTAAATGAAAAACATAATAGCACTAACCTTTTGTGCATGCTTGAAAATAATTCTTTAACCATTTCTTTCCCTCTTTCACTCTCTCACTCTCCCCTACATCTAACTCACTGCATTTAGTTAAGTGTGAAATACCATTATTTATGCAATAGGAGTGGGCACCAAAACAGTTAAATCCAATTATTCTCACTGTTGTTAAATAAATCGAGGAATCGCCATTTATTTAACACATTAGCATCAATCAACCATGATTTATGAAACACCCTGCCATCAGTCAACCCTCCTCCTGCTGGCACTCTTCTGCAAACTGTTACTTTCATTCTCTTGAGCTCCAACTACCTGCTTTCACTAGACATGCACACACATATTGAAACTCAAACCTCTCCTCTGTGCAGACTGCCAACAAATTAAACCACTTTCACCCCTCAATTCAAACACCACGCTGCATACTCTCAACCCCCCTACTCCCTTGCATGCTCGTTGACTCACTAACCCACTGGTGTGTTTGCCACTCCTGACTGAGATGACCAAAACATAGCTTTTCTAAAAAAGAATCTCTCCCTCATAGTAACAAAAATGAGTCCACAGCCAGCCACTAACCTCACAAGGGAAATAATGCTCTCTGCTCTGTGACTGCCCGATATGTCTCCATATAGGCACTCTACATCTGCTCATCTCCCACTTCTTCATCAGCAAGATTATCCATTCCATTACTATATCCAGAAGCAGTCTCTAAAGGCAGAAACAACCAGATAAATGATGTGCCATTTTCATAAAATGGAAGAAAAGCAACCCCCCCAAAAAATACCTCCACCACCACCAGAGCGGCTCTGTCCAATTCTCGCTAAGTGAGAAAAAGAGACACCATGTTTTAAAATGTCTCTGGCCCTCCCACAGAGTGCAACAACCAGTAGAAACTTGTGATGGATGTCAGCTGCACAGAAACCTGGTGGCATCCATAGCAACCAGACCCACATCTCGGCATGAACACTGAAAATAATTCCACTAGTTTTGTGTAATAAAACTCAAACTATACTAAAAAATAAATAAATAAAGGAAGCATCCAAAAATAATTTCCTGTTGCATAAATCATATATGCAGTGGAAACCTTGTGAAATATGTGATTTATGTGCACCTGAGCAGTTTGACCTCAGATATCTCACAGTGGCTAACACCACTTGTGAGGTTACTCCCAAGTCAAGCTGTTCTTGTGCAGAAAATCATGTATTGACTTATTTTCATTGTATATCCCTTATTTATTCTACCTTCTTACAGCACTCCAACATCACTACTGGGTCATAATGGGCTCTTTCATAGGCTGATGCACAAAATATTCAACGGGTGAAACCTAATCTGTCTCCTTAAGTTCTTACTGGCTTCTTCTTCAGTTCTAACTGTGCATCCCTCCAGGCTAGTCGCACCCTATGTGGCTCTGTGCCCACTTCAACCTTATCTACAGTAAGATATCAATTTCCCCCCTTTAGTTTTGCTCCTCTGTTGTCTGTTGCTTCTCCCTTACTATTGCATTTTACACGGATACCTTTGTTAGGTCAGTTTGGTGCTTGGGATCTGACAGAACGGGCCCTGAGCAAGGCTACAGCCCCTGTTTAGCTTATCAATTTGTTGGTGTTTGTACTGGATGTTTTTCCTTTGAGGTTTTCCATGGCATTTGGCTGCCTTTTGACTATTGTGTCGATAGCCTGGGGCCTGGTAGGGTGGGCCCACTCACACTGAGGGAGATGGCCATCTCAATCCTGATTCTTTGGTGGATTATCTTTTTCCCCTCCAACACTCTCAGGCAGTCACACTCCTCAGCTGGCTCCCCACCTGCTTACCTTGTTAATCTGGGGGATTGAAGCTGTCTGCTCTGCAGTGTACTTTGTTGGCAGTCCCTTCCCTAACCCTCCCAGCCATGGCTTAAGAGAAGGGAAAATGAAGTATGAACGCTAATCGTTGGTCTTGAGTGGTCAGTCCCTTGCTTCAAGAGCCTTGAGGCTGCAGATAGGTTTCCTCAGCAGTTGTTCACCTGCCACTCGTGCTATATGCTCCCATGGTGGAGAACGCTCAACAGGTCCTTTGAATGCCATTTTTTTATTGTGTGCCCCTCTCATTTGTTCTGGTGAATCCCGCGGAGCATGAGATTTAGTGGCCATTGCCCTGCACCAGAAGATCTCACGAGTTATGAGATTTGGTGGCCATTTTATGTCTGGCCTGCCGAACTGCACCTTTGCTGCACTCAGGATGGCAGACGCACCAGCCATGCCATTGACCTCTGCCTTCAGACACCGGGACCAAGACACCTCCCCATTTATTTACTTTTCAGATGGCAAATGCTGCTGATGGAAGCTGGCAACCCTCTGCCATCTAGTTTTCAGTGGCCAATCTTGGCAGGAGAGTTACCTTGGAGGCTGTCCTTTCTGTCGTGGGCTACTGTAATGAAAGGTGAGTGAGCTGCTAACAGACTGGGGTTTGATTCCCACTTTGACTGTGCTTTCTTGTCTGAAGACTTTGGCCACTATGGCTGCTCTGGGAGAATATGCTCCTGTTTTTTTTTCTGTGGAGCTTTGCTGAGCATTTGTTTGCATTTTTTTTATCTGGGGAGCTTGATGAGAGTTTGCTTGGGATTCTATTTGGTCTGTTGCTGCTGTTTCATCCTGTGACTGTGTGGCATTGTGATATGGCTTTGATTCTGGTGTTGTTTTGGAAGCTTTTTTACTGTCTCTTGCAAATTGGACAGTCTAGAATGGTAGGTTTCCAGCCTGCATTTTACTTGTTCCTCCGTTCCTCCTCCATTCTCGGGCAGGCATAACTCTGTTGCTTCTGATGTCTTGTTTTTTCCTCCCCCACCCCTTTCCCTTTTGTTGCATTTGGGGGATGATAGCATTCATCTTTCTTTTCACTCTCCTTGTCCAGCCTCCTTTTTCTTTACCAAGTCACTATCATATGCCCCCATCCTAACCGTGATGTCTCATGACCCCTTCTTCCCCAGACACTCCCACTTTTGTGATGGGCAAGACTCGATAGGTGTGCCACAAGTGACCCAACCTTCTCCTCCTGAAGTCTTCAGACGACCTGAGCTCCCTATGCATGGCGGACGCAGATACGCAAACAGTCAACCTAACCTAGGAGTCCTCAGTGGAAGAAGCCATTGAAGACGGTGTTTCCTCAGTATCCCAAGGACTATGACCAGCATGTTTAAGAAGTTTTTGAACAAGATAGAAGTGCTGCCTGAAGCCAAATGAATATGGGAGCCAAACAGGGCCAACCTCCCCACCCCCCCAAAAAAAACCTGAAGACAGACAACACACAGGAGTCAGAGGACTCTAAGGAGGACTCAGACCCTGAGGATTGTGACTTTGAGGAGGACAAAGAGCCCAGAAAGGACTTATTTTCCAGACCATGCCCTTGACTTAATTCCTGAGATCATCAAGCTGGTTTGTAGAAATGCTTAAGTTCAAGAGCCCAGCCTCACAACAGGAAAGGAAGCTGGACTCACTGGTCTGAGAATGACCCAAGCCTACTAACATATTTCCCTTATGTAAGGCCCTCGAGAATACCCTGGCAAAGGAATGGGAGAGCTTGGACACCACAAAAACTAGAAAGAAGGCCACCTTTGAGAGGAGATGTCCTCTACTGGAAGACATACAGACAATCTGGTCTGCTCACCATCCCTCCAAAGTGGACCCAGAGAACACCTCACTGAGTCACAAGATGGTCCTACCATTGGATGGCTCATCAGCACAGAACAATCCCACTGACAAAAAAGTGGTGGAGATCATTAAGAAAGCTCATGAGATCCTGATGATGTCAATATGGGCAGCCACTGTGGCTATTTATACTACAGGGGCCCTATTAAGATGGCTTGAGATCAGCCAACAGGATCTTCCAAAAAGAAGTTCCCACAAGGCCACCATGGACTATACATTACAAGCCATTAAATATGTAGCCGATTCACCTATCGATACCTTCAAAATGACTGCCTGAGCAGTAGCAGCCATTAACAGGGCCAGGAGAGACATATGGCTTATACTCTGGCAGGCAGACCAGGAGTCAAAAAACAGAATACTGAAGCTGCATTTCAAAGGAGTCAAAATGTTCAGCTCTGGCCTGGAAGGATTCATTGTACCCAAAGGAGGAAACAAGGATTCGCAGTGGGTCAGCATACACTACTGTCCTTGCAGAGTAACCGCTTCTGACACTACTGCTCCAGAAACTGCTGAGCACACCATAACTGGGGGGAGTGATGGTCACAACTCAGTTTCAAGCCCAACAATTTTAACAGCAGAGCTAGCTACAAGAACAAAATGGCCAGAGGAGGGCAATCCAGGGGCCAGGAAGGACACAAAGGCAACATTGAACATAAAATCTATCAAGCATGATGAGGTGCAGGCCCAGGATCCTCTGCTGGCAGTGAGAGAAGATGTCAACACTATGCCAGCAACTGGGCCAACACCATCACGGACATGTGGTTGCTGGAGGTGATAACCAGGGGGTATGCAATACAGTTCAGAACAATACCCAGGAAGTCAAGATTCATACAGTCACACTTCTAGGCAACTACAACCTCAGTTAACAAGGTTGGAAAATACTAAACCAACTCCTCAGGATGGTGCCACAGTCCCAGTACCAGCAAAAGAGAAAGGATTCAGCATGTTTTCCATCTTTTTCATGGTCAAAAAAAAGAACAGAGATAGACACCCAATTTTAGACCTACAGTAAAGTTTGTAAATCAGTTTGTCAGGTATCAAATATTTTAAATGGTAACCTTACATTCCACCATAGCAGCAATTCAGAAGGACATTTGCTTACATCCAAAGATTTGAAGTATGAATGCCTCCCACATACCCATCTGCCCAAACCACCTCAAGTTTTTCAGGTTCTGTGTCCTCGACCACCACTTCCAGTACAGATGCTCCCTCGTTGGCCTATCTTGCTGAGAGCTGAAGGGATACATGTAATCCCATACATGGACATTTGGCTAATCTGAGCCAGGACCATCACTGCCTCCCAGGATGCAACCAGATGAGCACAGAAGTTGCTGTCCAGTCACAGATGGCTCGTCAACACAAAAAAAGAGCCACCTCAACTCCAAAACAACTACATTGGAACATCTGTGGGTGGTCTTCAACATGGCTGAAGGGATAGTCAGTCCTTTGGATGCCTGCATCAACAACCTGATGAACCACTACAAGCAGATGCTGGCTCACAAATGGCCAACAATTCGGGACCTGATGCAGTTGCTGGGATTGATTGCAACATGCACAGATTTACACAACTGGACTAGACTACACATGAGACCACTGCAGATGTTGTTGCTGGACATTTGGGACCACGGGACATAAAAGTATAACTACACCAAGAGACTGACCATCCCACCAGCCATAAGGACTGGGGTGGATAACCTCACACAATCTGGAAATAGGGAGCCACCACTGACAAGACAATTTCTAAGATGATAGTAATGGATGCCAGTCTATCTGGCTGGGGGACAGTCATGGGATCCAGGACTGTACAAGGTAAATGGCTCCCCACACCAACCCCCCTCCCTATCAACATTCTTGAGGTAAAAGCAATCTACCTCACCCTTGAGCACTTCAGGACCCTGGTGCAGGGTCAACACAGAGGAGTATGGACTGACAAGAGGGTAGCCATGGCCTACATCAACCAACTGGGTGGAACAAAAAGCAGAGCTATGGCAAAAGAGGCATCTGTACTACTGGACTGGGCAGAGACACACCTCCTCAGCCTATTAGCAGTACATCTGGTAGGAGAGCTAAACACAAAAGCAGATTGGCTCAGCCAGCAGTCATTACTATGGGGAGAGTGGCAACTAAACCCCTCAGTCTTTCACATGATTCAAGAGTGGTGGGGACCATTCCAGGTGGACTTAATGACATTGGCCAAGAACAAACAGGTTTGGACTTTTTCTCCAGGTACAAGGAGAATGGATTGGCAGGGTGGATGTGCTCTGACACCATGTTACTTCAAGATGGATTACGTCTTCCCACCTATAACAATGATAGGAAGAGTGGTCCAGAAGATCTGGGACAGCAACAGCACAGTAGTGCTAATAGCACCTGACTGGCTAAGGCACATGGTAGTCTTCAATCATGCAGATGCTGACAGATCAATAATTGGCTCTAACCCCCAACTATATCTTCTCCTGCAGGGTCCAGTACTCCACTAGAACACATCATCACTAAATCTGATGGCATGGTCACACAGAGGCATCGACTGTTAGAATTGGGACTATAATGTCGGGTGGCGGACACTTTGATGATAGCCCATAGACCATTTACCAACCACACATATGACAGAAATTGGTTCATTTTCAGTAGGTGATGCAAGTCAAAGGATGGTGATCCCACCAGTTCCTCTATTGCTCAGATATTGGACTTTCTGCAAGAAAGTTTTGATAACAGCTTATCCTCTGTCTCACTCAAAGTATGAGCGACTGCCATTGGGGACATCAGGGGGGAAATGAGTGGCTACCTCCAAGGGGTGCACCCCCTCATGCTGACCTTCCTGAAGACCACTGTCAACATAAATTCCACTCATAGAACAACTACCATTCCCTGGAATTTGATTCTGGTCCTAGACACCATGACTAAACCACCCTTTGAATGTTTGAAATCTGTGTCCTCAGTTCTTTTCTCTCAACACAATCTCTTTGGTGTCCATCTGCTCCCTCACAGAACCGGTGAGCTGCAGGTCTTCTCCTCTAGGGAGCCATTTCTTGTGTTCCATTCAGACAGAGTGGTACTCAGGATGGTAACAGTGTTTCTTCCCAGGGTCATGTAACAATTCAACCTCGCCAAGAAATCTCTCTACCCAGCTTCGACCCAGACTCAGGAGATCCAGACAAAGACACACTTTGTCAACTGGATCCTGCTTGATCACTCAGGATATACCTAAATGGAACTGCCAATTCAGAAATTCTGAAAGACTCTTCATACTCACACAGGGACCCAAGTGAGGTTACTCAGCTTTCAAGTCAACTATAGTGTGGTGGCTGAAGACCATGATCTCTGTGGCCTACAGAGCCTCAGCACTCCCCAACACCACCCAGGTCAAGGCCCACTTGACAAAGAAAGTTGCTACCTCCTGGGCAGAATTAATTAGGCATCAATTGCCAAATTTGCACAGCAGCCACCAGGTCATCAGCTCGCTCCTTTGCTAAACACTACAGCCTGGATATCTGGGGTTTGGAGAAATCAGCTTTCAGTCACTTAGTACTACAAACAGTGTTTAGTCCTTTTCCTCCTCCTCATCTCACTCAATTGGCCTTTGAAACAGCTTCACATCACCCAATAGTGATGTTGGAGTGCTGTAAGGAGGTGCAATTGTTAATGGCAGTTTACTCAGCTGGTAAATGTGACTATGGGAGCTCCTTTTATAGCACTCTGCATCCTGTCCAACTAGGAGTAAGACTTATAACTTAGTCTTCACAAGAATCTCATGGGTTCATAGAAAATGGAGCCATTTCTCTGGATTCATGCTTGATATAGCTTCTCAATGTGTTTTTGTTTTTCTTCTGCCTCTTGTTTGCAAAATACTTGTTAGCCTGGTAAAATTGCTAACTTTCTTAACCTCTTGAGAGTAAAACATTGAAACCCATTCCAATCTCTGTCTCCTCTCTTGGTTTCTTTGTCCATACCTGCCCTCTCTGAACATACTGTGCTTCATAATAAATTTTCCATTCCAGGTCAAACAATTTGGGAAATTTTGTACTGAAGAAGAAGCCAGCAGGAAGGGAAGGAGACAGGTCAGGATTCACCTGTTGAATATTTCTTGTTCATCAGCCTATGAGAAGATGCTCACTATTCCCCAGTAGTGATGCTGGAGTGCTGTAAGAAGGCTCTCCAATAATCACCTTTACTAGATGAGTAAACTATCCTTCATATTGTACTCCCTTAAATTTTTATCACTCCAACTTAACATTTTCAGCAATGTCAAATCGATTAAAGAGTTTGGGTAGTTTAAAGAGAAAGGCAGCCTATGATGTGGGAGTCTATTTGTATCCTATTACTGAACTGCCACTAACTTTTGTTTCTGCATTGTCATTCTCAGCCTGGATGATACTGTCATTGTTTGGGAAATGTAGAAACAAACCTGGGTCCCATGTCTCATGCTAGTGCTCTGGGTGAGAATATCTGGTTGAAGGAGGGGCTAAGGTTTGTCCACTTCAATACTCAGAGCCTAGTATCTAAAAAACATGAGATAGAGGCCTGGATGAATCAGCATGACCCAGATATATTTAGCCTGACAGATACCTGGCCTAAACCCTCATAATAAAGATAATTTGTATGCTATGAATGGATATAAGATGTACAGGAAAGACTGCCCTGAAAGAAAAAAGATGGGGGATTCTGGTTTCTTATAGAGAACACTTGCAATTGTGTGAAGTAACTCCAGTCTGTAGCTCAAATTCTGATTATGAATGGTTGCTATTAGAATTAATACTGTGTGACTGTTATAAACTGAAATTTGAACACTATACATCCCCAAAAGCAGCTAGACGGTGCAAGATGATTTTCTTTTACCTTGGCTCTTTGCAAAATAGGGTGATATACTGATCATGGGGATTTTAATATTGATCAGAACCCTATAGTTAATATTGAAATAGAGTTCATTATTATGAATGCTGGATTATCCCATCTTATAAACTCATATACAAGATTAAATAATGTCAGCAGTAACCACACAATTTTGATTGGCTACTTACAAATCATCCAACTAAGGTTATAAGATCTGGTACACTACCTTATGTAGTGGTGGTTATTTGAGTATATTTTGTGCATGAAGGTTCAAACAAGTTAAACCACCAGTTACATTTATAACGTTTAGAAAATTCACTATCGAAATTCCTGAGGGATTATTAAGAGATTTACTCTCCATAGATTGGTCATTCTTGGAAGTAATTCCTGATATGGACTCAGCGGCTGACTATTTTACTGTATCTCTTCAGAGCTACAGGATGAATATCTTCCAGAACCTAATCATAAGGTAAGAGGCACTACTAGTAAGTGAATCACCCCTGACTTATTTGATCTAATAAACAGGCGTAATAATGCCTGGAATTGTTACAAATTTTCCAATAGAGAAGCTGATTTAAATACTTATAGGAAACTGAGAAATGAATGTAAGGCTAAATTTAGGAAACAAAAATTTGATTATCATCAGCTTCAACAACACAAAAATCTAGGGAACCCATGTAAGTTTTGGCAGTCCATAAAATCTCTGATAGATCCTGCAGTTAACCAGATTTAAAATACTATGTGTCATAAAGGTGATACAATAAGAGATCCCTTGGTAATAGGAGAGACATTTTTAAATAAGTTTATAGACTTAACAAAATTCATTAAAGAGTTTGATTCTGTGAATGGTAGACAAGAGTACCAAGTCAAAAAAGGTAAAGTACAAAACCCACCATTTTATTTTTGCATAATTAAGGCGTCTCAAGTATTAAAATTTTGAAACAGATTTCTACTAATAAAAGCTCAAGTGAATATTGTTTGGAGCTAAGATTTCTCAAAATGGTCACATTGTATATTTATAGACCATTAACAAAAATGCTTAACTTGTCATTAATTACAGGTCAATTTCCTAATGCTTGGAATGAAACAATAATTATACCGATACATGGGGGGGGCAGTTCTAATGATATAGACAATTATAGGACAATTTCCTTGTTGCTTCCTTTAGGTAAGTTGTTGGAGAAAATTGTAAACCAATAGCTGACTGATTACTTACAGCTGGGTCGTCTCCGGTCTCTCGAGCAGCATGGTTTTCACAAGTATCATGGTACAGGCACTGCCTTAGCCAGGTTCATGGACCACATTAGTGGGGAATGGATAGGGGTGAACTCATTGGTGCTGTGTTCATGGACCTGTCCAAAGCATTTGATCTGGTAAACCATTCCCTGCTGCTTGAGAGGCTGGAGAATGTTGGGGTAACAGAATTCCATAGAGATTGGTTCAGAAGTTATTTAACTGACAGGTCACTACATGTGAAATATGGGGGAGTGTTAACTGGTAGTAAAAAAATGGAGTTAGGTGTGCCCCAAGGATCTATCCTGGGGCCCTTTTGTTTTCATTATCTGTGGATGAGCTCCATCACAAATGCAAACCACAAATGTACTGATGTATACTGATGATATTATTTTATATAGCAGTTCCACTTCTGTAGAGACATTGAACCAACAGCTGAATAATGATTTTCTTGAACTGGACACATGGCCAAAAATCAACATTTGCTGTTAAACAGTAAGAAAACTAGTAGCATTTGTTTTTGGATCAAAACCAAAATTAGTAAATAATCCACTTTTAACTATATCTGATTGAAATGGGTAGTATTGAAACAAGCAACTCATTTTAATTATTTGGGCATACTATTAGATCCCAATTTAACTTCCTCTGGACACATTAAACAATCGTGTAATCAGAAATTGGGTGCACTGTTTAGATTTCAGAATTGCTTAACTTTACAGACTAGAACAGCTATTTCTAGATGTGTTCTTTAGCAACTATAAATTATAATTCTTTTCTTTTTTCAAATCTTACAAAAGCTGATTTGTCACTTCTGACTACCACATTCCATAGTATATGTAGGTTTGTACGTAGAGTATCTTATCAAACTCATCACTGCTTATTATATCAACTAACAGATTGGCTTCCCCAAAATTGAGTACCATATATAACCTAAATTGTCTAATGGATAATGTTATGAGACAAAGGATTGATTCCTCTCTATATTTTCATTATCAGTTTAGGAAAACTGAAAGGTATTTAAGATCATCTACAGTGATTAAGTTAGTAGCTCCAAAAATTAAACTAAAATGGGAGAGTGTTCATTCTCTGCTATGGTAGTGAAACACTAGAATAGTTTACCAGCAACTTTTTCTGCAGCCATTCATTATGCTGTTTTTAAATAAAGTTTGAAACAGTATTATATGAATAAAGTGCAATTGTTTTTGATGAATTGTAATGTGCATTGTTGATGCTGAAGTGATGTATTGTTACATATTGTTATTCTTGTACTATATTTATTCTATATAACTGTAACATCTTGACTGTTTGGTCCCGGTCATGCCTGAAAAGGGCATTGGCTCATGGCACTTACCTGATAAACAAAAGTTAAAAGAAATGCGATTATGACTCATTGCTATGGAAAAGAACAAGTAGTCATTTTTGGGTATGGAAAATAATGACTTTCCAGTGAGTCTGTCTTCAGAATATGAAGGATAGTAAACGGGTGAAGACATGACAGCTGGCAAACAACAATAAACTATTATTCCATCAGGATATTTTGTGTTAAAATAGTAATCTGTTTAGAAACAGAAGTAGTTACATGATCTTTGTGATCCACTCTTTTCATTAAATTTTGGGAATCTGAATAATTCTATTTCAGTGACATCATCATAATTATTTAAAATGCTATATGTACATTATTGCTATGAAGAATTTGGCATAGGTGTTGTTAAGGTATTCCTACTGAACTAGACCTTGGTCTCAGTTAATGAATGGGGTGAGTCTTTCTTATGACTGACACGGTATTCTGTCCTTACAAATCTGAACGTGTCTGGAACTTAACTGCTTTGCATGATAACTTATTAATATCAAACATTATAAAAGGAATCTTCTTAAATAAATGATGTTGCATACATTTGAATAATGCATTTTAGTTCCTTTCCTCTGGCATTGTGGTATCTAGAAATCTGCACACTACATACATTGTGACAGATTTAGTTCAGAAGTCAGTTATTTAACACCTGCATTTAACTTGTCTTTCAAGAGGTTAATATAAAATATTTAAATTGTTTATAGCTAAAAAAGCTCCATGTAAAACTGAAAATGCATCATTTTGGAGGCCAAAGATAGACTTGCACACATTAAGGCATAAGTGGCTTTTGCAGCTGAGGCAGCTCACAAGCCAATCTGACTATACTCAGTTGCATGTTAATAGACATTTAGAGACTGTTGTTCTACTGAACAGATGTCATCAAAAAGGCTGAAGTACTTTTTTTCCATATTAAATGCCTTGTTTTAAATTACATGGAGGGACAACAGAGGAGCTTTGTTAAATGCATAGGCTCAGTACATAGCAAGTATATCCTTTTAACTAGAATTTCCTTTATGAGAGATTTCTGCTAAAATATCTTTGTTGAAAATGCTGCCTGGCAAAAATGGGTGCACATGAAACTTATTGATTTTACAGCTGTATGGACAGCATATTTGAAAAATCTGCACCATGCAAACTGTTTTTACTTTATGCTCATGTTAGTGCTTGGGTAGTAATGTATGCAACAGTCCTTGTATTAGAAGCTGCAGTTTGCGCAGCACCAAGCTGTTTGCATATTAGCACAAAGGCAGAACTAGAGTGAATGAAAATGAACAGTGACAACATGCATAAATGATACAGTAATATATTGAATGATGGGTGACCATGCTAACTGGCTATTTACACATTGTTTTTAGCACTGTGCTAATATTCAACTGTAGAAGCACTCTTTAAATGTCACTTATGATGCAGTGGTAATCAAAGGGAATATCCAAACACTTAGAAATGAGCTCTCTGCAGTATTGTGGATAGAGGGTGGAGCACTTTAATGTGAAATTTGTGCAGTCAGTGGACATGAGTATGATAATGCACTGATGCAGAGGGCCTCAAACAAACATACTGACCATGTTATACTGGCTTTCCAAATCTCAGTCATACATTTTGTCATGCTGGCTGAAGGTGTGCTGTGTCCTCAAAGCTCACTCTTCTCACATGTGGAAATGGATTGCTCTGTTGCCCTATGCAGTCCATAGCCTTCATTGACTGCAAGAAGCAATGTACCATACAAATGACTTGAAGATGACAGGCAATTAATATGGTAAATATATGATAATGAGGTTTTAGGGCCTTGCATGTTAAGTAAGGTAATTAGAATGTTATGTATCAATATTGCAGTTCTGCGTCTAAGCAATAATACATGAGGAGGTGTGGATTGTTGTGTTGTAAGAGCATGCCCTAGGTGTATAGTGAGACATGAGGTTCTTGCGCCAAGTGCCTTCAGTGTCTGAAAGGTGCCTTTTCAGACAATGACCCACATCCACAGAGTGTCTTACTGTACTAATAAAATGTATTTGCATTATAAAATAATTAATTTACAAAACTAAATAAAATATTTGAAAAGCATGTGTTTCTTGAATTTTTTGTCAAAGCAGTTCCATTTCAGTGGCATGGTTCCATCAGTAGAGGGCCCCAGTGGTAGTAAGAGCCTTTTCCTTTGTGTTCCCTTACCCCCACAGTTTGGTAGTTTATGTATTATGGTTTTTGTTTTCTGGTTTTGTTTTTAAGAATGTTTCCAAGCTGATTAAGTGGTTTTGAAGTGGAGTGAGGAATCGACTGACTTAAAGCCAAAGCAGAGCTGAAAGCCTGAGGCAACAGGGGGCCATTGTCAGGTTTTAAAAAGCCACTATATTTATTGTGAATATAGAAGAATTGCTTTGGACTAGTGATTGATCTGCCAGGTTTCTTGAACTGCTGGCTTTCTGGCAGCTTGAGATGATTAAGTACACTGTTTTGGGTGAACGTTACTTACGATTTTGTGATCAGGATCGGCAACCAAGATTGAGCACTTTTTTAAAAATGTTATCCGGTTTACAGTTGATGTGTCCAAGTGCTATATCAAGACCAAGTACAGACTTGCAATTCACTGCCAGTCTATACTTTGTCTCAGTATAGCACAAGGACATGTTAATTTCAAACCAGAGTAATTAATAGCTCCATCCATACAGAACCACTCTGCTCATTCCCACAGCTCCTCTCTGGCTGATACATCATTCTTGGGACAGCCGAGAGAGGTTGTGGGGTGCACTGCTGGGGTGCTTGGAGTCAAAATGCTCATAGAAGGGATGGCAGGAACAAGCAGATAAAAACTAAATTAATAAACACACTGAAAGTGAAAAAAGTACACCTTATTAAAGTGCTAATCAGGCCCTGTCTTACACTGAGGTGGGGACTGATTGCAGGAGGATGTTTCCCTTTAAAAATGCCAGCTACAGGGTAGTTGTCCTATAAGGACTTGGGTCCTGACCACTTAGGATGCAGAAATTCTCTACCCATTTAATAAGTAGCACGATTAGATTTGTATCTCACAAACTGCCCAGTTTACTATGCTTTGCAAGTGTTCCAATGGTGGTTTTCACATCCACTTGTGGTAGTGATTTCTACTACTGGTGTGGGGGTGTATATTGGGCAATTAATATAACTTGGAACTAGAGCTGTTATGAATGCAGACCCCCACCTGCAGAATTCATGTAGAAGGGCAGTTCTACTTCTGAAATGCTTTTCAAAATTTGCTTTTGCATTCTGAAGAATTCTGAAAAGCATTTCTACAAACCCAGAGATTAATTGCAAATCAATTAATAACGCCTCTATTAGAATATGGAAATATGGTGTATAATTTTGCGGGTCAAACACATTTAAATAAATTAGTCATATCATATAATCGATTGTCAAGATTTGTCCTGAACTGTAGCTATAATACTCACCATTGCATTTTGTATAAAGACTTAAACTGGTACCGTTTATCAGTACGATTTAAAAAACAATATTCAGTATTTATCTATAAAATAATAAGTGGGATGATTGATGGAAACATGAAATTGCCTTCTGTTAGTAAATATTATCCATATATTTTAAGGAATATAAAGTACAGAGGTTACATTTTTCAAAAAACTAATACAAGATGTGGTACTATGAAACTTGAGGCTCAGACTGCAAATATTTGTAATAATATTCCCCCTGAATTAAGGAAAGCAGCTAAACTATCCTAGTTTAAATTAGGATTGAGCACTGTATTTTATGAAGAATGTACTTGTTTTTAAAATGTGGATAAATGTGTTAGTTGTTGGTCTGATTGAAGATTTTTCTTGTATAATGTCAAAAATTATTTATTAGTTGTTTTATGTAGTCTGAATTTTTGTATGTTATATTGAAAGTAATTTGTTCTGACACAGGACAACTTTGAAAATAGGTCTATGACCTAAAGTTTGCTATCCTGTATAAAAAAAAAATTATATGAACCATGGAATACCTTTCCATGGATGAAGTAAACTGCAGAATACTATCCA
Source organism: Neoceratodus forsteri (assembly GCA_016271365.2). Lineage (NCBI taxonomy): Eukaryota > Metazoa > Chordata > Ceratodontiformes > Ceratodontidae > Neoceratodus > Neoceratodus forsteri. The sequence goes on along the minus strand of CM057459.1, from coordinate 779,840,853 downwards.
CAGTTTAAATAAACCTTGTATTACTAATCCTCAAAAAGCATTCCACGTTTAAATTATCAGAATTTCACTACCTATGGAATTCTTTTTAATTAGGTAGAATTTTCTAAAATTCTATGGAATTCCATTCCTTCAGCATTTTAAAATTCTGCACCACCCTACTTGGAACACTAGTGGTGCATCTCTTTCTATATGTCTTCTGAGGTCTTGTGTAGACATCGGTGTGCACTAACAGACCTTAAAGAAAAACAACATGCAAATAAAAAATACATCATGCGCATTGAGTTTTGTTGCTCTAACTGTTCCTAGTGTTCTGTTCCCTCTGTCAGTGGCAAGTTTTTTTTGTTTTTTCACTCTTCCCTGCCAGGTTCATGACCCTTGGAGGTCACCAGGCAGCCTTCTTTTATTGCCTTTCATGTGTTGGAATTTTCCCAAAATACTTCTGGGAATGATGTCAATTAACCCTACCGAGATCCCAAGATCCTAATTATAATCTAGTCTCAGGATCCACAGAACTCATACAGTGCTGCTAAGTGCTGTACTTGTCTCCAAGCCCAAAAAATTGAATGAATGCATGTTTTGTCCTATAAATGTGTGTGTGTGTGTTCTTCTTCCTTAGCCTGTAGTTTGCTTTTGTTGGATTGCAGTGCTCCTCTTCCCCAGAAAAGTCAGGCAAGCAAACATCAGTACAAGGTAAACCTTTGATTTGAAAGGGATGTGCTACATAGGCAAAATTGTGTTAAAATAGGTAACTCTAAGGTTTTTGATGGAATTTAACTTTTGATTTGGGTGGTATTGATTAAATGTGTTGGGTTCTGATGATGACTGGATGTGATGATTGAAATACTGTATAACAGCTTGAATTCATGACTACTGTATTTTGCATGGGTTGACCTGAATCACATATTCAGGCTTGCTAAAATTCAAGCAGCCTTCAGAGAATCCCTCCTACTATTAACCATTCTTACCCTCACCTCAGCCATAATTAGTCAGTCAGCCTTAGCCATAGTTAGTCAGTTAGAAGCAATTACTGTTAGAGAGAGAGTTGAGCTCAAGAGTGTTATCACTTAGAAACAAAAAAAAAACTGTTTTTTTCTTATACATTATATCCCTCTCACCTTCTCCTCTCCCAACACTGACAGCCACTGGCAAACATTTCTTGTTGGTTACTGGAGAGGGGAGGTTGTGAAGGTGTTTTTTACTTGTTTAATTACCACATGTACTATATTTGGTTAACTCAGATCATGGATCACAAACATTGGATGCGATTAGTGCGTGGTGGGTCAGCACATGGGAGGCACCACATCTCTTTGGTGTCCAGCAGTCAATGACAACACTTTTACTTAAAGAACTCTTCCCAGAATGTTGCAGTTTGGTTATACCTCATGCTAAATGGCCAACAATCAGAGGTACAGTACTAAAATGAAAGTGGCAGCACTTTTACTTGTGTGAAATTGGGGACTGAGTGGTGGGGAAGGGCCTAAGAGGCTCCACATGATTTTCAGTATCCAGTGGTCAGCGCACACTTTTACTTGAAGTTCTCCTACCCAAATGCTGTAATTGTTTTGTAACTCCACATGCTAAATGGCTGGTGATAGTAAATATAGCTGCCAAACAAAAGCTTTTACATACGGGGTCAGTAACTCTTTGCTTTTGCTAACTTTCTGTCACTAAATTTATAGGACAAAACAAGCATTTATTCAGTGTTTCAGACTTGGAGATAAGCATAGCACTTACAGTACCAGCACAGTTACAATGAACAAGTACTGTGGATGCTATGACAAGATTATAACTATTATCCTGGGCTCTTCATAGGTCTAATTGACATCATTCCCAGAGGCTTTCTGGGAAAACTGCAGCAGATCAAAGGCAATGAAAGAATCCTGCATGGCAATCCCCAGGGGCCATAAAACATGCAGAGAAAGGCAAAAACAAAAACAAAAAAATAACTTGCCAGAGAAACAAGAAACAGAACATCAGGAACAACCAGAGAAACAAAAACCCAATGTGCAACATGTATTTTTATAATTTTTTTTCATGTAGTTTTCCTTTAATGCCTTAGTATGCAATAGTTTAGAATTTGAGGCCTTATTTTCTACAACAGTTGTGAAAGTTTTAAGCTTATACAGTCTTCAGTTTTATAATGGCCTTTTTGGTTATTTAAAGGATCTTCATTTACTTCTAGGTTACATGCACAAATCTGAGCACTATCTTCATTTTACTGGACTGCTCTTTATTCAAGTCTTCATTTACATGTGGAAAACAGTTGATAGCTACAGTGTCAGGCCTGGATTAATATATATGCAAATGACACCATTGCATGGGGCCCTGTGGGGTTCAGGAGAGCCCTGTCCCCGCCAGGCGTTCAACTAGTTTCTGCCATTTCTGCATTTTTTTTCCTAATCCTCCCTATCGCTAGCGCCAAGTCAACAGCAAGTGAGCCTAGTTTCTCGGCTCTGCCTCTGCACTGAATTGAGTGAAGGGACCACACACCAATCAAAATGTGTGGCAAGGTCCTCAGGAGTGTGGCTACTAAGTTAACTTAGAGCAGGAATTATGGGGCAAACTGGTGCTAGGGCGTGCATTGCCTGAGCTTGTCACTGGGTCAGGGCCATGGTGCTGTCTGTGTCCTCCTGTCAGCAACTCACCATGGACTAGTCTGACTCATCATCATTGTCAATCAGTCAGTCACTCATCGTTGGTGTGAGGGGCATTGTTGAGCTGCAGAGTGTGGTGGTGGGTCTCTGTCGCCTGTTATCGGTTGGTCTTGCCTCTTGTATTGGTCGGTCCTCCTCGCTCCCAGGCTCTGACAGTGTCAGGTTGGGACTCATGTGTGTCTGTTTTGCTTTGGGCCTGCTGCATGGATGAGGCACGCAGTGAATGAAGGGACAGACAGGGTGGTGACTTCAAGCTTGAGCAGTCGCGACAGACTCGTCTGACACACTGCAGAGGTTGAGGTATCAGGTATGTAGTAAAAAATACCAAGAAATTTAGTGTGATGCCCATTCCAGCACTGTGTAATTAATTCTTCACTGTAGTACTGTAGTCCAGTTCATCTTCCCTACAGCAGAAGGTTTCAGCGGTTGTCAGGGACAGACAGTCAAGTACAAGTTTCTTTCAGGACTGAGCAAAGACTTGAATTTACACAGAATGATGATAGTAATTTATTTTAATCTCAATTAACGATATAACTGTACATTTTATTGATCATTCTTAAGGGATTAAATTTCTTGACCCCATGGCCATATTTGAACCATATGGTGTGTAAAAAAAATGACAAGAAATTCTGTGATGCCCATTCCACCACTGTGTAATTAAGTCTGTCAGTCACTCACATTGAGTTCTTCTTCCCTACAGCAGAAGGTTTCAGGGGTTGTCAGGGACATGCACAAGCTTGGGAGAAGGAGAAGATTGAGTGTCCAAAGGACTGCTCTCCTCCCCCGAGGGCGAAGACTGTGTGCTCTGCCGAATGACTGCCACCAGGTGGAGGCCTTGTGGTAGAGTGGAAGGGGATAGCAGAAGAAGGGGGATGCTGCAGCATGCATGTGTGAGTGTGCCCCAGCGTAGGGAAGGGAGGAAATGTAGGAAAATGGCCAAACAGATGTGTATGATGCCTGCCAGCTGATCCCTCACCTGCCGCATCATCAGGACCCAGAGACTGGAACACTGTGTTTGTCCTTTGATGGGGAATAGCCGAGCACAGCTGGGCAGTAATTACTTTTTTCTTGTGTGGGCTGTTGTAGGAGGCTATTCACCAGTCTGGGGGAGTGGGTTGATGTCTTAATTTTTTTTTTTGTGCTGGGAAAAGGGTCTGTGAGGAGGGAGGATGTCTGATGAAGGAGGGACTTGCTGGGAGAAAGGAGCATCATCACGTGACTCAGCCAGGACAATCGCATGGCTGGAGTATATTTCCTGGGAGCCAAGCGTACCCCAACACATGAATGCCATGAAGCAGGAGTGTGGCATGTGACTAGGTGGCATCTGCATGGAGGACTACAGGCCACGCTGTGGTGGGTATACAGGTCCCACTCCCAGGAATCAGGTGATAGGATAGGATACTGAAGGTAAGCATCTGTTGAGCTGATAATGGGAGGGAATCACAGGTGGGAGTAGATCTGATTGGGAAAACAAGGATGATGGAGAGGCATGAGGATGGAACAAGCAGCAGGCAGGAAGGGCAAGGGGTTGGGGATTGGGTGAGGAAAGTAGGCCAAGAGGAGTCAGGATGAGTGGTGCTGCAATGGATGTGGGCTGCCATCTTCTTGGGGATTGGATTGAGGGTAGGAGGATGTGGTGTGTAGGCAGATGGGGCAACTTAGAGAGGAGGTTGTAAGACTGAGAAGTGAGCTGAGTAGGTGGGGAAGGTGGAGTGGGGGTACAGCAGGGGCCTAGGGACAGATGGTGGACTACCCCAGTAGTTGCAAAAGGCAAACAAAGGGGAATGGAAGGGGAGAGAATTGGGGGGTGGGTTACCATGCTGCCACTAAGGAGGTGTTGAAACCTGAAGCCGAAGGGTGGAGGAAGGTCAAGAAAAGGGGAAGGACGGGAGCAGGAGCAGAGTATGCTTTGAGGTCACAGGGAGGGGAAAATTGGGAAGCTCGGAATAAAGGGAGGGAGGATAAGAATAGGTTCTTGGTGCTAGCATACCTAGAGCAGTAAGAGGGAGTGGGTCAGTCACAAAGATGGCAGGGGAGCCATGTCTGCCTCAGCAGCGTGAAGCCAATCTGTATGTGCTGGCTTGCTCCCCGGTGCCTTCCACCTAAGAAGAGAGGACCCATCCAGTGAAGGGATACGCTGGATTAAACCAGCAGCTGTGATATGAGGTAAGGAGGTCAAGGAGAACGGAGGAGGTGGGCCATTAGCAGACTGAAGGAGTGGGTGCTTCAGGCATGAAAGGGGTAAAAAAGTGTAAGATGGGGAGACAGAGGTGCCAGGAAGAGCCACATATGGGTGGAGTGTATGCCGGGCATGACAGTGGAGAAAGTGGGGCAGTATATTAAGAGGTGTGTAGGAAGGCTAGGGAGGAACCTCATATCATGGTGCACTGACCTGGGTACTAATGATTTGGAAGGGAATAGGATGGAGGAGTTGAAAGAGAGAGATTCAAGGATGTAGGAAGAGTGTGCATTAGGGAGTGAAGGACGGTGGCATTCTCCTAGATTCTACCAGTACCTATTTATTTATTTAGCTTTTGTTGACCGGGTAAGTGCACTAGACAAATCCTGCCTATTTTCAGGCACAACCCAGGGGAAGGGTAATACAGATGTATGCCAACTGACCTTGAACCAGATTAAGCCGTTGATGGTATTTTTAGTGAATGAGGGAAATTTGGCCAGGACACCGGGAAATTCCCTACTCTTTCGATAAGTGCCATGGGATCTTTAACATCCACCTGAACTACCACCAATCCAGGCAGATGGGACCTCGGTTTAACGTCTCATCTGAAAGACGGCACCTCAGAAGTGCAGCACCCCTCTCATGCTGCACTACAGTGTCAGTACTGGGATATTAACCCAAGTGCCAGATGTGGGAACTGAACCCACAGCCCTCTGATCTCCCAGCCTCAGAGGCGAGTGTGCTACCTACTGAGCTACTGACACTGACCTAGGGCTAGCATGGCCAGAAAACTAAGAATCTCAGAGTTCAACAAATGCCTGGGGATCTGGTGTGAGTCCATGGGATACAGACTGGTGGGGAGATGGGGAGAACAAGGGAGAACAAAGATCTGTATGCACCAGATACTATAGGCTGCATTTGAGTAGAGAAGCTTGGCGGTCCTAAAGAAAAGGCTGAGGCAGTTCATTGCAGATAGGTCAAATTTAAACTAGGCGGGGGGGGTGAGGGAGTGGGAAGTACACAGTGCCACCAGGCAAGAGAGTCCACCAGGCTTCCCCCATAGATAGGCAGGAGGAGGAGAAGAAGCAAAAGTTCAAAAGGGGAGGCATTGGAGTAAGGGTGTGGAAGAGTTCACAGTGGAGGGTGGTCTCATCAAATGCAGGAAGCCTATGCAATAAGATAGTAGAACTGCAGGCTTTGTTGGTGGAAGAGGAGGTGGACATAGCTGCCATAACTGAAATGGGCCACCCAGTACCCGGACTGGAATCTAGCAATCCCTGGGTACAAACTATACCGTAGAGACAGAGACAAAGGGAAAGGGGGAGGTGGCTATCTATGTGAAGGAGGAGATATTGTGTAACAGGGAGGAAGGTGAGGAGAGCAATGCCGAAGCCTTATGGGTTCACCTTAAGAACTCAAAAGGTAAGAAGGTGAGATTGGGGTGATATAGGCCTCCCTCCCAAAGTGAGGAGAATTGGGGGAGCGAATAAGGATGCTCAGTGGAAAAGGCAACACAGTGGTGGTCGATGACTTCAGCCTGCCAGGGTGGATTGGAACACCCAGCTACCTCAAGTGCCAAAAGCAAGTCCTCCTGGAGGCCTAACAACAGTTTTCTCACACGAAATTAAAGATTCAACCAGAGAAGGAACATTCTGGTCCTGGTGCTGATGGACGGAGTTTGGAACATGTTGCTGGAGGAGGTAACATCACTGTGGATGGAGGGCAGCATCAAGAGGGTGGAATAGGGTCAAAGGGAGGGTTAAACAGGGTGGAAGATGGGGAGCGAAGTCGAAGTTGGGGGCACTGAATCAGACCCGAGGGCAAGGGGAGGGGGGCAGCTGCAATTTAATTACAGTTATTTGGAACTTGCATTATTTGAAACATCATAATACACATCATCATTTGGTGTTCTGAATTCCCACAGAAGTTATACTTCATTATTTTTCTTCTACATGCTTCCACTACTTCAAGCATGTAAAGAACGTTTCCATTGTTTGGTGAGCATATTAGCTAGGCATCTCCAATAAAGCAATAATGTTCTCCCAGGGGTTATGTTAATGGTTTGTCAATCACCCAATAGGGGAGTAATGTGGCACGAGGTGTAGCCAAGTGGTACATGCCCCTAGAGGGTGATTAACTGACCATTAACATAACCCCTGGGAGTGCCTTATTGCTATTGTAATAAAAAAAAAGGTTTTTTTATAGTGTTAAACCTTGTTCAGCATATGATTAGGGTTGACAGAATGTTTACAACTAATCAGAAAGCTGTATTTCTCAGACCGTTTTTATAATAAGCTCATTAGGCTGCTATACATGCCCACTGCTTGGACTAAAGCTAATTGTACTACTTCTCTTTTATGTGTAACTTAGAAAGCTAGTTCTGAGTGCTGTATCATTTTTTTAAATGAAAAATGTATTACTGACTGTCTCTGCTAAAAATCTGATGCTCTAGGGTGACCTCACCCCCCAAGGTTTCAGCTGAAAGATGCATGCCAGGAGAAAATGCTGACAGCATGTGAGTTCACATACACTTAGTTTTTAGAGACAATGTTACATGTAAGGCTTTAATCAATGATCCTGTTTTTCTGAGTTTATTACAGCCATAGTTGCTATATCATATCCATTTTATGACATTGGAGAGGAACCTAGGTTGTTACACAGTGGTGCAAGGTTGTAAATGCTCCTGTGAAGCCTGTGTGAGGGAGGATACAGCATAGATCAAAAGAAGTGTCATTTGAAGGACATGAATTATGCTGAAGTTGCAGAATGTAATACTTTTGTATAAGATACATTTTTTATACATAATCTGACAGAGGAGGAGCTAGATGACCGCACACAAAAAAGGGGATGGCCAATACAGTTGTTAAGGAATACTCTGTTTTACTTAGAGACACTTTTAGAAACACAGAAACATAGAATTTAATGGCAGATAAGGACCGCTTGGCCCACCTAGTCTGCCCATTTTCCTACCTAACAGATAAGCTGCAGATCCTAATTAACCAACAGCTTACTTCCTCCTACCCCCCAATAGAACTGCCTTATGTCTGTCCCAGGCATTCTTGAATTCCCCCACTGTTCTTGACTCCACAACCTCCTCAGGAAGGCTGTTCCATGCATCCACAACCCTCTCCATGAAAAAATACTTCCTCACATTACCTCTGAGCTGTCCCCCCTCTATCTTCAAATTGTGCCCCCTTGTTCTTGCACATCTTTTTCTGAAAGACGCTACCCTCTTGGACTTTGTTGATTCCCTTGAGGTACTTGAAAGTTTCTATCATGTCCCCTCTCTTCTTTCTTTCCTCAAGGGTATACATATTAAGCTCCTTTAGTATTTATTATTATGTCTTCTGGTGCAGACCCTGCACCATTTTGGTTGCCCTCCTCTGGACAACCTCCACTCTGTCTGTATCTTTGCGGAGACGTGGTCTCCAGAAATGCACACAGTACTCCAGATGGGGTCTCACCAACTGTCTGTATGGAGGGATAACAACTTCTTGTTTTCTACTATTGATGCCTCTCCCTATGCATCCCAGTATCCCCCCCAGCCTTCCTTACTGACTTCTCACATTGCTTGCCCACCTTTATGTCATTTGATATAATTACCTCCAGGTCCCTTTCCATTTTTACTGTTGTCAGTATCTCACCACCCCCTTTTGTACTCTTTCCCCTGGGTTTTTGTTTCCCAGGTACCTACCTAGACCTTTTACCTAGACTCTGGCCATGAAACATCTTGGGAGCACTTTTAGGCAAGTATTTAGAGACTAAGTACTGTAGTAGGAATTGCACTATTTAAAACCTTGTTCTTTTAATAGATTTGTATGTCTTGTGATATAACAGTTTTGTATTGTTTATGTTACATATTTTTATTTATTTCAATAAATCTCTTTTTAGAACTTACTTGGTCTGTTCTTGATTTCTTTACTGTGTAAGAGTATACATGGTTATAGCAGACACAAAGCATAAGCTTGAATGGTGGTACCACACTGGGAAGAGAAGCATTTTAAATCTGAGGTCTTTATTAAAGTTGTTAGGGTTCATCTCTGCGTACCTGGTTAGGTGCCCGTTGGCAAAGATATCTGGCCCCCTGAAGACAGATATATCTGAACCTGTGCATTGGGTATGCTAGGAAGAGGTTCACAGTTTGAATTCCTCCAAGACTTGTGACCAAAGGTTGATCTGAACTCACAAAACAGACAAGAGGATTACCTTGTTCTGTTAAACTGTTCACAAGACTGTGCTCGGAGGTTGGCACTTTGAGAGTAGAGGGTCTGACCTGCTGAGTGAGTTTGTGACATTATGTACTGCTTATATCTCTCTGCAGAATGTCATATTCTTTAACCAAAACATATTAAATGATGCATATTGCATACAAAAATAAAACAGTGAGTGCATATATACAGAAGTAAAATATAACACTTCAGTCCAAGCATCCATGTAGAAAAATCTTTGGTATCTTTTGTATTTCCAAGATGTAATTAATAAGCTGGGTAGACTTGGGGTGGGTCAGACATTGGTCAACTGGGTGGCAAACTGGTTGATGGGCAGAAAACAGAGAGTGGTGATAAACGGTATACAGTCAGAAGAGATGCAAGTCACAAGTGGGGTACCTCAGGGATCAGTCCTGGGGCCAATCCTCTTCAATATCTTCATCAGTGACATTGCAGATGGACTGGAGGGTAAGATTTGTCTGTCTGCAGATGACACCAAGATCTGCAACAGAGTAGATGATCCAGATGGGGTGGGCAGAATGAGAAGAGATCTGAATAAACTAGCAAAACAGTCGGAAGAGTGGCAACTGGGGTTTAATGCAAAGAAGTGCAAGATCATGCACATAGGGAAGAGAAACCCTGAAGCCACCTATGGGCTGGGAGGGGAGTTGTTGGCAGTCACAAGGGAAGAAAGAGACTTGGGTGTCATCATCACTGATGACCCGAAATCATCCAAGCAAACCTCTAAAGCAGTAGGTAAGGCTAGATGGATGTTGGGGTGTATTAGTAGGGGTATCCCAAGTCAGAAGAGGGAGGTAATAATCCCTCTTTACAAGACACTGGTTAGGCCCCATCTAGAGTACTGCATGCAGTACTGGAGGTCACACCTTCACATGGACATTAACCAAATTGATGCAGTCCAGAGAAGGGCAACCAAAATGGTGCAGGGCTGCATCAGAAAACATATGAGGACAGATTAACTGAACTCAATATGTATACCCTAGAGCAAAGGAGGGAGAGAGGTGATATGATTGAAACATTCAAACACCTTATGGGCATTAACAAGGTGAAAGAGTCTAACATGTTTCAATATAAGAAAAAAAGCAGTACAAGAGAACACAGCATGAGATTAGAGGGAGGCCGATTAAGGGGTAATGTGAGGAAGTTCTTTTTCACAGAAAGGGTGGTGGATGCATGGAACGGCCTACCTCAGGAAGTGGTAGATATGAATACAGTGCAGGGCTTCAAACAGGCATGGGATAGGCAGAAGGGAGCAATAGAGATGAGTATGAATAGACAGGCCATTGACAGAGCGATGGCCTATGGCACATTCAAAAAGTAGAAAAAGAAATGGGCAGACTGGATGGGCCTTGCGGTCCTTATCTGCCGTCAACTTCTATGTTTCTATGTAATACATCATTTTAATTGGTGTGTCTACATTACCACAAATGATATCTTTCAAAAATAAAGAAGGATATTGTCAAAGGTGAGTTAATTTGTGATTTTATTGTCAGCACTCTGAATTGTATTGTTTATAATGGCATGTGACCTGTCAAGTCATGTGGCATAACACATAGCATTAGTGCAAATGACATCCTGCTTGAGTACCCTGGTTGTTGTATCCTTGCCGGCATGGCACCGAGGAAGAGTGTGATGTTAGCATTTAGGGTCCCCAAGCCACTCAATATAACTTGGAGTAGGGCCCCAACATCCATTAATCTGGGCCTGTACAGTGTACACAGACTAAGTAAAAGACTCATAGTGACAGTCCAAAGTTCAGGAAGTGGAAAAAAAGATCAAAGCAAAAATTTAGGGCCCAGTATTCACAAGCTGCAGACCCATTTAATATTTTTGCACAAATCAGACTTACATAAGAGCTTTATTGAAAGTGGATTGCTCCATCTCCTTTTAACACAGACATGGTTTATTCCTAGATCCCCTACCAATAAAACACACCAAACCTTGTTCTGTGGGTGCTCAGTTGGCAATAACTATATTCAAAATTATTCCTGTATTTGCATACTAAACATTATTGATTTATTCACATCACATTTTCATTCTTCAAACATATTTATATTGCTTCAATTTATTTATTGTATCCAACATTTAAAAAAATTCATCTTCTCTCCCAGATGTACATGTGGGATCATCATCTTCCTTTTTCTTCTCTCTTGTTGGGTACGAGTACACACCCATACCCTTCTTATGCTCTGTGTTGCTCTGAGGCCCTCTGTGTATACACCCAGAGCCGCCTATGCCCCCACCCTTGCCCCTCCTTTTTCTTTTTCTTCCAACTTCTCTATACATCTTGCCATCCACCTTCAGCATATCCTAGGGATCCTTATCCTCATGTGTCTCTGTCTTGACAGATCTGCTGTCCACTTTCAGCAGTCTGTCTATTGAATTATCATTTTTCTCCTCTTTCCCCAAATAGGAAATGGGTTGGGTGGGTGGGAAATCACTAGCAAGCAAAATTCTGAGGAGTCTGCTTACAGAGCTCTTTTAATCACTGTCCCCACCTTTATCTCTTTCTGCTGCCCAATCAATTCCTGGTTCTCCTCTCAGGCTCCACCCCATCCTTGTGAAGTCATCCTGTGCGCATCTTATTATTAATCCTCCCTCGTGCTCAGAAGCTCCACCCTTCCTCCCTCCCTCTCTTTTGCTCAGCCACTGAGTCACCTTGTTAGTCATGGCCTGAACAAATGGGCCTGCCATGAAAACAGGCAAACCTAATTTTCCTGGATACCTACCAATAAAGAACAACAAACCTTGTTGTGTGAGTGCTCAGTTGGCAATACATTTATTCAAATTATTCCGTATTTGCATACTAAACATTATTGATTTATTCACATCATAGTTTCATTCTTGAAACACATTTATATTGGTTCAATTTATTTTTGTATCCAACATTAAAACAATTATCTTCTCCCCATATGTACATCTGGGGTAATCATCTTCCTTTTTCTTCTCTCTGTTGGGTACATGTGTACACTGTACTCTTCATCTGCTCTGTGTTGTTTGAGACCCTCTGGGTGTACACCAGAACCACCTGCCCCTTGTCCCCCTTCCCCTTTTCTTTTTCTTCCACTAGTCCACCTCCAGCTTTTGCTGGAATGCTGGCTCCCCCTTTCCTCCCATTTTTTATCTGGTGGTGCCTTCTCTTCTCACCCTTTTACTGTGTTTGTTATCTCTGCATTAAAGAGATCTATTCCTAAATCAGATAAGTGAACCCCATCTGGTCTGTAGAATTCCTGTGATTTCTCCTCTATCCCATACCTTATAAACATCCCCCTGCTGTGATAAATAATGTCCCTACCCTCGGGTTCATCCTTTTTCTGGCCTTATCTATTGCCCTATGACAGTTGGCGTGTCACCACACCCTCCATGGAGCCATCTCTGACCATACCAATATGACTAGTGGCCACCATTCTTTTATCTTTCTAATGTCCTCCTTAATTTGATAAAATATGTCCAACTAGGTTCTGGTACCCCGGTCATTGCCTTCCAGGTGTATTATCAGCATTTGTGATTCCAGTTCTGCTGTCCACATGTCTTGTAGGGTTCAGAGCAATTGAGCTCAGTGCATCCCTCAAATCCCTTTCCACTGTAACCTCACTGTCTCCAGTCTTGATATAATTACCGGACCCCAGCCTTCACTGCTGCTCTTTGTGCTGCCTAATAGATAAAAGAATGTCCACAAATCCACATCTCTAATTTTCTATTGTGGCCTGTAGGCAAAACAGAAAAAGGTGTGAGATAACAGTAACCATGTTGCTACCCTACCCTCCCACCTGCCGTCTTGATGTGGTGTGTGTGTGTGTGTATATATATATATATATATATATATATATATATATATATATATATGTATACACACCCACGGCCTGCACTTGAAAGTGGCCCAGTGCATTCCTGAAATGAAACAGAAAACATGTTCAGTGATTCAGCTGTTTAATTGTTGTACATAGGTTTTGAAACTATTAGAGGCACACCTTCTACTTTCTTCACATCTTCATTTGACCCTCCCTGTGCTGCTGCCTCGGATGCTTTGCCTATCCTAAATGAGTGAGATGAATAGCCTACTGTATCTTTACCCAGAAACTCTAGGTCTTTTTTTTCAGCACTGCTACTAACTGCATACTTGATACCTGAGTGCCATTCCCACGGATGAATAGGAGATCAACCCCAGCTGGTCTGACTGCAATGTACGCTAACGATGCTTGGAACAGTCCTATAGTGGCTTTTTCATGCCTCTTCAAGGTAATAGTCACCCCTCTCTCTACTTGATCTGTATTTGATTTCTTTAGTATCAAGCTTATTTTATCCCTCTGTCACATTGTCTACCCCCACAGTAGCCCTCCCTGGTTCCCCCTTTTTCGTGTCCTTCCACCTCACTAACCCAAAAAGCCCCATGATACATTACAGTGTATATTGCCATAAACAGGTATGCTTCATTCCTTGAGTTGTAAGGAAATCATTTATTTGATCCATTATAGACCTTTACACTATAAAAAATAAACAAATACAATAGCATGTAAAGATATTTCCTAACAGGCATTACACCATGTTAATAAGTATATAGATCAGAAGCAAATAAATACAATCATAATGAAGTATTAAAATCCAAAATACTTGCAAACACACGTGAGAGAGAGGATAAATACATCAGCTGCAAACACTCAGATCCAGGTGTAAAAACATCTGTAAATTCTAAACGTTATGTTCCCTGAGTCAGAGACAGCAGTGTCCTCCTTTAGAGTATGATTAAATGGAGAATATTTACTTATGTATGATTCTAATTCATGAAATTGAACCCAAGTACTCTTTTTTATTATGTATTCATCCTTTGTAGTAAAAAAAATATTTAATGACAGCACTGGGTCAGTAGTAGCAATAATGTTCAAGATAGGAGTTATCATGTTTCCCTAGGGATTTTGTACCATGAGCATATCAAGATAACATGATATAGTTCTTCCACATTATTATTAGTACATGGACAATAGGAGGAGCTAATTGCCCTATCTTTATAGTATTTGACCATCAGCGCATTACTTGGAAACATTTCCAGTCTGAATTTAGTGAATAAATATCTTTGTTTTGGGTCCATTAACACATCCAAGTATTTTCTGTATTGAAAGGAAATATCATTGGAGTGTACCCAAAGTGCTATTTTTAGCTTAGATATAGTTACAAGATCAGAGAATTTGAAATGGCTAGCAATCTTCCTTGTGATATATGGCTTATATTTTGAGCTTATAGTAATATTTTTATCCAGATAGCTTCTTAAAAAGGTAAAGCCTACTGTTTACAAAATGGAATATAACCTTAATAGCCATTTGGACTTCATACAACCCATACTTTCCCAATGAAACTTCTCATTCTCTGAGAGAGCTGGTAATCTGTGATGTTCCAATGACAGTAATTTGACCCAATAATTCACTTTCCTAGCTTGGCATATGCTAAAGGCCTAACCAGGCCAATCGCCGCCACACCAATGCAGCAGGAGTAGAATTGTTTAGGCCAAGACTGGATCTTATTAGTTTATTTAAGGTTTCAACCTGCTTGATGGTTATCATAATCCCAAACCTCTGCATGTGTAAGGCTGGAGCATAATACTTGCCTTAAGTGCAGTAATTAATGGCTTAACAGAGTCCCCCCATATTAGTAATTAAAGGATTTGATGGAATTAGCAGTTTGTTTTAGTTTGGGTAAAATAGTGTCATTCCTGGAGTAGCATATCCTTGGGAGGGCTCCTGACAGGCTTTCTAATAAAGCAACTGAAATAGGACTCCTGTCATCCGGTACATTCCCTTTTTCCCTTAGCCACTCTTGCATCATCCTGTTTACCATATTATTCTTTCCTTGATCTCCCAAGCCTCGTAAGTTACTGATGAGGCCCATAGCCGAAAGGTCCACCCTCGTGGTGGTGTAAGCTGTTACCTTTTTCTAATTATGCACTACAAATCTGGCTACCTGCTGTTCAGTAATGGATCCACTTACCTCTATGCCTTAGCTCTCTTGAAAGGCTTGGAACACTCCCCAAGAACCTTCATATTTCCTCAGGGTCTGAGATGACCAAGAGTTGTGAAATAACAACTCAGCTCCCTCCAACCAATCTCCCATGTGTATGCTGGCACTGCAGTCTTTCTGTTTTCTGCCCCTGGGCCATGGCCCAGAACCTCTCCAACTGCTATTGGGAGAAACTGTCAGCTAATGTGTTCTTTACCCTCTCGATATGCTTCTCCCTAAAGGACATGTTCAGTTTTAGCCCTGAAGTGCTAGTTGTCTCAAAACTCTCATCACTGTTTCTGACATGGCTCCAACTTTACCCAAAACATTGATAGTCATACAAAGTTGTTCAGTATTGAGGTATCCTGGGTATACTGAGGCAGAATTACATTACAGACAATGCAAATTATCCTCAGTATACCCAGGTATATCTCAGTACTGAACAACTTTTGTATGATTACCACTTCATAACCTCCCCCATACCAAGGTGGCCACCATATAGGAAAATCTATAGGAAGGTGATGTCCTTGTCAGGCCCAACCATGCCCACTCCTTTGGCCATGCCTCTGAGAACCATCTTCCTTTAAAATATGCTCCCACCCTTGGCCTCCAGCTGTGTCTGTGTATAAATCAAGGTCTGTGGTAAAATCCAATAGTCCTGCCAAAAGATTATTCCATTATATTCCCTAAGAAACTATTCCAATTCTTTACATCTTCCTGGACCCATTTTGAAATATCTACCCAGTGGAGGAGCCTACTGGCACCTCTTATAGACCTGGCTAGATGACATGTAAATGTACGCCCAGGGGCTATTGCCCTGCATGTTAAATTGAGGTGCCCCATGAGTTGCTGAACCTGCTGTAGCTGTGTTCTTCTGTGACCCTTGATGTTAGCATCTATCTCTTCTAGTTTGTCTACTTTCAGCTTGGGCAGCCGAAATAGTCCACCCTCTGTGTCTATTTCGATCCCCAAGAATTCAATTTGTTGGCTTGGCCCTTCAGCTTTGTCTGGTGCTAATGGCACACCCAATGTCTTGCACATGTTCCAGAACTGGTTCAGCACAAGCTCTGTATCTGCCCTCCCTTCCCCAAATAGTAAAAAATCATCCAAGTAATGGATGACTGCCTTGTGTCCATACTGGTTCTAGAATACTCAGTGTAACCATGTGCTAAATATTTCAAATGTAGCACATGCAATGGAGCAGCCCATGGGCATTGCTTTGTCAAAATAAAATTTATCCCCCAACCGGAAACCCAGTAAGTCCCAATCCTCGTGCCTTACTGAGAGCAGACCAAAGGCTGCTTCAGTGCCCGTCATGGCTAACCATGCTTCCTTTGTTGCCCTTAATAATCAGACCACCTCCTCTAGTGTTGCATATGTGACTCTGCTATCTTCCTTATCAGTGTAGTCATTTACCGATTCACCCTCTGGATATGATAGGTGATGTATAACCCAAACCTTCCCAGGCTACTCCATGAGTACTAGTCCCTGTGGTGACATCCTAAAATTATCAAAGTGGGAGGCCCAAATGGTTCCTCTACCCTTCCTGTCTCTGATCTTTCTTTAACTTCTGTGCTAACAATTTTCTGTTCTCTTTACTGATCCCAAATTTTAGCCTTCGAGCCTATCCATTGCCCAGGAAAATGTAAGTAAATCTTTGTGAAGTCTTCCCTTAAAGCCTGGACAGCCTCACTGACCAGGTATTCCTTAACTCACTGTCGTAGTACTTGAAAATTTATTGGTGTCATTGCCATCTGATATATGGGTCTTCTGTCCATTCCCTCTTGCTCTTCATCAATTTCTTTGCACATACCTTCTCCCCACCAAAACCCCTCCATCAATTTGCAACTCAGTATCCCGAGTGACCTGCCTAAAAGGACTGGGTACTGTAGTTATTCCCATTATTCTTATCCCCATACAACCTGCACTTGGATGCTGGTTGGGTCCCACTGCATCTAGGGCAGGCATGCCTGAAATGGCAATGGGTCCAGGAGCAGTGTGCTCTGTTGTAACCCCAACAGCATTTTTACACTACCCCTGTCCTTTTTCCCAGTCTCCTTCACTCTCCCCAGCCACAGTCAATGTTTCTAACCACGTGCCTGAGTGACATTTATCCTGTTGCAGGTCTCCATGGGATGTGATCCTCTTTCTGAACATTTCATCATACTGGAGCCAGTTATTACCCCCCATTTTGTAAGCATTTCTTACTATAATGGAATAGGCTAGTAGTAGAGTTGTCAGCTCATGCTTCTTCTGTATCACTATGGCACTGTAGTAGGTGAATCCCACTGACCAAGCATTCCATGTCTTACCTTTGTTGCCTGGTCTTCCTTCCCTTTACCAAGCAACACCACTGCTGCTGCCATATCCTTTTTTTTTTCAAAACTCTCCATCTCATCATATTTTTTAACTGTTTCCTTGTTGACCAAGGCAAAGATGTCTACATAGTCTCCCTTCCATATTTTTTCTTTTGTCACCAGTGGCACATGATTCCCAATTCTAACCCCTGGGGCGCTTATCTCTCTTCCCCATTCCCTGGACTCCCAAATCTTTTTCCAGCAACATTTCTCCCTCTTGTCCTTTTTTAATGTCTCTCAACATTTTGTTGAAATTCCACAATCCTGTTATCCCCCATGGATCTCATCATTTGTTCAACATATTCTTTTAAACTGCTTTCTAGTTTTACTTCTACTGTACCTGACTTCAGTGACTCTGGTACCAGGGCCGGTATTGGTATTGATGGTAGCTTTGATGCTTCATTTTCTGGTGGAAGAGGCTATTGGGGAGGAGCTGGGGAAGCAGGCACTCCTATGGGGGCCTGCAGCTGTGGTGGCAAAGGCTGAGGCTCCAGTGCTGGTTTTGGCTGTGTCTGTGGCTGTGGTACAGGTGTAGGAGGTGGGACAGGAGGTATGGGCCTAGGTGGTTGTGGGAGGACCAGGGCTGCTGGCTCTGGGATATGTGGGATCACTGGAGGCTTCTTGTCATCTTTTTCCCCCTCATCCCTTGTCTGTCTTCTGCTTTTCCCCAGTCTGCTTTTCCCCAGACTCAGCTTGGTCATTGTCTGCAGCCTTGAGTATTTTGTTAGCCTTTTCAACCAGCTCCATCACTGCTCTCACCCCTCTTCTTTTGAGGACTGGTTCCTTCTATGTGCCATTGTTTAAATCTTGATAGCTGTAATCTCAATAAAACAAAACCAGTTATTTGCTTTTTTTTTATAATTTTCTTTTGCCCTTTTTGGCCTGTATTACTTAGTCTTGACCCCACTGCTATGTAACCACAGGACCCCCAAAAAGGCTCTATTATCTCTAAAAGCCTTCATCATAAATTATCCTATTTGTTGTTTTTATCCCTCTTGGTGTTTTTTATAACAACTTGCAACTCAGTATTTTATTTACCCCTTAAGACATCAACTGCCTGGTTCCCAGCCCTGTCCAATAATGTGTCAATTGATTTTAAGTCTTCTGCTATGATTATATAATGCACAGTAGCTTAAGATAAATAATTAGTACACCAATAGTTTCCAAATAAAGCATTAGCCCTAATTGGTTAAACACACAGTGGTTTATTCATTGCTTATCTTATCAACATGTCCAACTGTATCCTTGATACCTTGTACATTTGTTTGGCAAAGAAAAACTTCAAAAAAATGTTAAAACCCTGTTTTGACTTATTTCTGGCCTACATCCCAATGTCACTGTCTTCCAACCTGGCAACCTCCACATGACCAGCATAACTCTTAAAATGGCTACTGCCACGTGGGCTGCTGGCTGATTTTAAAATGACAACCGCACACAGGCCACCAAAAAATGTCACAAGATGGACACCAGGCAGTCCACATGCCGTCTTTACAATGGTGGCCGTACGTGGGCCACCGAAATGTCACAAGATGGTGTCCACCACATGGTCTGCCTGGCATCTTAAGATGATGGCCGCCATAGGGCATCACCATCTTAGTCTATGTGGTGGTCAACATCCAGCCCAAGTAAATCTGAAAACACAGGCCCCCTTTATGCTGTAGCTGAAATTGTGCATCCTTCTTTCTTTTTCTTTATATCTGAAAACGTTGTGCTAACCGTTCTTTACCTTTGGTCTAAATGTGCATATTCCTTCCCCCTGTGGCTGTTCCACTGTCCATTTCATGTCCTAACCACCTTCAGTTTAGTAACTATTTTCCCTTTATGCCGGCTTGTCTTCCCCAAGTCCTCCCAAGAAAACCCAAAACACTCAATGTTGTGCTTCCAACAGGTTTATTTCCTGCTGGCCTGTTGTTTCTCCAGGCACAAGTCCACCCGATCCTGTTTTTTTGCAAAACCTCCCTGTTCTCTCAGCTGCCCTACTCCGTGGCTCTGCTTCCCTCCCCCCTCGTGTTCCTGTCTGGCCAATCTACTCTTGCTGTCTTGCCCTTGTTCTCTAAGCAGATGGACCAACCCGTCTACATGCTGCTGCAATCTTTTCTAGGAAGCACACAAATATAATGATCTGTCTGCCTCCCTGTTACTTAAACTGCTGCTCCATAACCACACAAAACACATATGTAGTAGCTGTGGCCCTCAGCCCAAAATGACCCACCCTCCTCAGTAGGGCTCTTGCACTCATTTTGATGCTCATTCACAAAACAAAATGGGGCTCAAAATCACTTCTTCAAATGCCGACGGTCTGGCAGAAACTTATTGGAAGCATTTTGCTATAGCATTTTAAAACCTTAATAAGATCTCCTTTTGCAATGAAAACACTTTAAATCTGTAACACTAACTAATACAAATGGGCCAAAATATGTTATACTTTGTTCTTATATCCTCAGTGTACTGCAATTACCTTCTTAGAGCATATACTTTTATACTTACCAAATGTAATAAAGCACAATTTCTAACCAATGGATAACTGTGGAACAAAATACTAGAACAAAAATCTGGAACAAAAACTGGATTCAAAATATATCAGCAACTAAATCACCAACTGATGTGCTAACTAGTTAAATCACTAGCAAAATTGTGAGGGAGTCTGTACAGCAGCCCCTTTTAAATTCCTATCCCCACTCTTTCTCCTTTCTTTTACCCAATCAATTCCTTGTTTTCCTCACAGGCTCTGTTCCTTCCTTGTGATGTCATCTTGTGCTCATCTGATTGTTAATCCTCCCCATTTGCTCAGAAGCCCTGTCCCCTTCCCCTGCTCCCCTCTCTTTTGCTCAGCCACTGATTCACTTTGTTGATCAGTGGCCTGGAACAAATGGGCTTACCTTGAAAATAGGCAAACCTACTTATCAGTGTGGAGTGTGGCAAAGGGAACCTCATTTTCTTTCTAACACAGGTAATGTTAAATACGGTGACAGGGTTGCTTACTGGAAGTATATGGTATCTATCTGCATTGTGGACGTTTGAACCAGCCACCTAATAAACTGCCAGGGAAAATGACAAGTGACAGCAAATGAAAATTATATTTTGGAAAGAATTAGAAACAGCATGAACTGAATGTGATTATGTTTTGGTTCCAAAACCAAACATATTTTTGCATCTGTTTTTGCTGAATACAGTATGTGAGATTGTATCGCTCACTCTAACAGTGCCATTTAAATCAAAGCTAATATAAAGGAAAGTCATAATAAATGAGAAAAAATCAAGTTGTAATAATCTATCCTGTCTCTTTGCTATTTATTCTCAGGAAAGGATTCATCTAAAATTCCAATTTTTGTGATTTATCTAATACTATCCCTTTTAAAATGTCAGTTACCCTTAGAGATTTATTAAGACAAATGGAGCTATTTATTTGCAGAATAAATTAATAAGCAGGTTAATAAGCAAGTAACATTTAAATAGTCAATGGAAAGGAAGGTTTAAAAGACATAAAAAGGGAGGCAAGACCAACATGATATGTGGCAGACTGGGCTTCATATGCAAGAACAGGAATCTTACAATGGAGTTGGCTTGGGGTAAATTAGTTCCCAGAATGGTGGTGCTTGGCTGTTGTGGAGGGAGGGAGGGAGGGAGGGATGGTATTGGTTGACTGGAATTTGCTTACTCACTGTTGGCTAACCAAGGAGCCAAATTTGTATCAGCTATGAAGTCAGCCATTTGTCCACCCTCTAGTCTGGAGGAGTGTTGCAGCCATAATGACCTTATTTACTGGAGTGAGGTTATGGGCTAATAATGGGAAAACAGTGAAAAGATACCACAACAAAGATGGGGCTTGATATTTTTATTTTTATTTATTTTTGTTTTTGTTAACCGGGTAAGCACACTAAACAAGATAATTGCCTATATTCAGGCACAACCCGGGAGAGAACAAAGTCAAACAATGTACAACAGCAGAACAGTAGTTCATGACGCAGCATGAAATGAGAACAAAATAATTACACAGTATACTAACTAGAGAAGCTATATCTGTAGAAGCTAGGAGAAAACAAATAACGAATATAATAATTTGTATTATGACATACGTAGCTGTATAGGAATATTCACTTTGTTTGTACAATTCCTGCAGATGCACAATCATCATTTGATTTTTGATGAAACACAGAAATGACAGTAACTCATCCTTAACACAGTTAAAGGACTAAACTGGAGGATATGGTATTTAGGTCACAGAAGTAGGCTGACCCCTTCTTACCAATGGAATGTATTGTTTAAATCTTAATCGTATTATTTATTCAAATATCATTATATAGCAGGGTGGTCAGATATCAACTGGAGAAGTCTGACACTGATTTAATCAAGGCATAATGCTTTTGAAAAATTTAATTTTATCCCAATCCCTTGTCCATGCTTTTGAGCTGTGTGGTAGGTCCCTTGTCCTTTCCTTGACAGGCATGAGAAGTTATAACATAAAAATCAGAGGCGAAGGAAGATAAAGAGAGGATAGTGAGGCTTAATAAAGGGAGGGTGGTGGGCAGAGGGTGACTGTGAAAAGGCAGAGATGTTGAACCAATAATTTTGCTCAGTATTCACAAAAGAAGAAGAGGGGAGGTACCTAAACCAAACAATAGAAGCACTCTAGACAGGAGTCAATACCAGTCTGTTCACAGAAGAAAGGATCCTGAAAGAACACTTACAACTCAAGGTGAACAAAGCAATGGGGCCTGATGGGATTCACCCAGACTTCTAAAAGAGCAAAGGAGAGACCTACTGACACCACTGACTACCCTTTTTAACAAATCATGGGAGGATGGTGTGGTACCTGAGGACTGGAGGAGGGAAGGTGTGATTCCTCTTCACAAAAGTGGGAGCAAGGCAGAGGCAGGAAACTACAGACTTGTTAGCTTGTCCTCAGTGTTAGGTAAAATGATAGAATCACTTCTGAAATAAATAATTATTGAGTACCTAGAGGCCAGCAGGGCATAGTACCCAAGGTGGCATGGACTCACAGTGGGAAGATCATGTCAGATGAATCTAATAGATTTATTTGACTGGGTGACCAAAGTAGTAGTCCAGGGAGTGGAGGGGAGGGGATGTGGCTATGGCCTACCTAGACTTTAGCAAGGCATTTGACACAGTCCCACATAAAAGATTCATAAACAATTTGCCAGCCTAGGAGAGGGTCCCAGGGTGATAGCCTGGCTAACAAACTGGCTGAACAACAGGATGCAGAGGGCAATAGTAAACAGAGTACACTCTGAAGAAGGAGGGGTTACTAGTGGGGTACCACAGAGTTCAGTACTGAGATCAATCCTCTTAATGTCTTTATAGGAGACATTGCAGAGGGCTAGAAGGAAAAGTATGCCTCTTTGCAGATGACACAAAGATTTGCAGCAGGGTTGTTACACACGGGGGGGGGAGGATGAGAAGGGACTTGTCAAGGTTGGAGGAATGGTCAAAAATATGGCAGCTTAGATTCAGTGCAAGAAAGTGCAAAGTAATGCACCTGGAAAACAAAATCCCAAGGGAAGAGTACACAATGGGGGGAGGTACTAACAACAATACAAATGAAAAGGGACCTGGGGGTAGTCATATCAGATGAACTTAAAGTAGGCAAGCAATGTGAGAAGGCAGTAAGGAGGGCTGGGGGTATACTAGGATGTATAGGGAGAGGCATCACCAATAGAAAACAGGAAGTTGTTATCCCTCTGTACAGGCAGTTGGTGAGACCCCATCTGGAGAACTGCATACAGTTCTGGAGACCCCATCTCCACAGGGACATAGAAAGGATGGAGGTAGTCCGGAGGAGGGCAACTAAAATGGTGCAGGATCTGCAACAGAATCCATATGAAGAGATACTAAAAGAGCTTAATATGTATAGCCCTGAGGAAAGGAGGGAGAGAGGGACATGATAGAAACTTTCAAGTACCTCAAGAGAATCAAAGTCCAAGACAGGAGCATCTTTCAGAAAAAGAGATGTGCAAGAACAAGGGGGTACAATTTGAAGATAGAGGGGGTATGGTTCGGGCAAAGTGAGGAAGTATTTTTTCATGGCTAGGATGGTGACACATGGAACCACCTTCCTGAGGAGGTTGTTGGGTCAAAAACAGTGAGTGAATTCAAAAATGCATGGGACAGACATAAGACAATTATAGAGAGGAGTAGGAGGAAGTAGGCTGTTGGTTAAGTAGAACCTGCAGCTTATCCAATAGGTAGGGAAATGAGCAGACTATGTGGGCCAAGCGGTCCTTATTTGCTGTCAAAGTCTATCTTTTTATGTTTCTATGCAAGTCCAGCACCAAGTTGTGGCTGAGAACTAGCTACAGCAAGTGATAATTAGCAATGTTTGTTAGGGCCTCCAGTGGGAGAGAATACATCCCCGGCCCTTTCCTGTGATGTGAGGGGACCCAAGGCAAATTTTAAACCCAAGTCTGCTGGTCTGGAGTGCAATATGTTGCTATCCAAAAACAAATGCATACTATATCCATGAAGGCAAAAGGCATAGAAGCATTTGGCTCCTACTTCCATGATACTCCTATAGTGCAATAAGGACAGGAGGGATAACCCCCAATTCTACAGGTGCTTCACAGTCATTCATTTAAGTTGATGCTCAGGCTATTTCTGTGCATGTACTATGAGGCAGATGGCATTCTGAATAAGTTATTCAAAAGGATTTGCTTTGCATCAGCAATTGAAAGCATTAAACAGCATTTTGTCAGTTACATCCTAATTAGAAAAGAACACCTTCCTTCCTTTTCCTTTATATTATATTAACCATTGAGACCAAATTATCCTTGTAGTTCCTATCATATACTGAGATTGAAGGTAGGTATTTTCTTCATCTAAATCTGTTTGCAGTACTGTCTATATTATGTCTTGCTGCAAAAGTAAAAGCATGCTATAATCTGCTTTGCAAATTAAAAAGTATTTTTTAAATGGTCTATGTTTTCTATGTAAGCATATAATAAAAGCATAGTATTAGACATAAAAGATGTCATTTTTGACAAGTGCTCTGAAAAGTTTGTTGTATGACAGTCAACCAAACATGATCTTTAACCTACTATGGAGTGTTCATTATAAAGCAGATACCAATTTGACCCCCTAGAGCTACTGCCAACTTACTTCTGAAGGCAAGTTTGTGCTTTGTGTTGTCACTGTCAGATCATATTTGACATTTAATTTACAATCCAAGATACTTAAATGTAACACATTTCTTTACTAACAGCGATGACACCGTGGGAATTTCCATGCTCATTGATTCTACAGATCAAATGTCACTATGGTTATTGGTGAAAATAAGTTTAAGCAATTGTTCAGTGTTCTTCTTTTGGTCCTTTTCTGACTTAAAAGTGAACCTAATGAGAAAATAATGTTTCTCTTTACCTCCTTTCTACTTTTTCTTTCATACCAGGCAGGATAGGCTCTCCTTCTTATTTTATTTTTATTAATTTTCTTTTCGTTTACAATATGTGGCCAGGAAAAATACACTCAGCTGAAATTCATTTCCAGGTGCATCCCAGAAGAGGGAGGTTAGGTGATTTTCTGCTCAGGGTCACACAGTAGGCAAGTGGAGGTTGCAGAAATGATAACTAGGACTGTTAGATGAACTTTTTATGGTGTCTAGCAATCACCCCTCACCTATCACTGGCCCGATGTAAATATGAAACTTTCCCTGGTGTCTAGTGATCCCGCCTTGCCAATCACTGACCCAGTGCAATAAAATATTCTTTGGTGTCCAGTGGCTCCCCTCACTCATCTCCAGCCCGCTGTACAAAAAAACTCCTTCACTGGTGCTAGTATCCTCTCCTCCACTGATTGCTGGCCCAATGTAAAACATACATCTTTCCATGGTGTCCAGTGGTCTCTCCCCCCACCTGCACCCATGCCTGATGTTGATATAGTAGTCCCTGGTGTCCAGTGATCCATATCCCCACCTCCATCCCCTGTATACTAATGTATATCCATTCCCTGGTGTCTAGTGAGCCCCCCTCCTATCTCTGATCCCCTGTATAACAACGTAACTCGATTCCCTGGTGTCTAGCAAACACCCCACTCCTTCGCCCCAGCAGGTAATGCCCCATCCCACCACCCCATTCCACCTCCATCCTGACCACTGACTGAACTGCAAGTGAGCACGTAGTGTTACATGTACTGTTACTGCTCTCATTGACAGCTCAGTCAGTGACAAGCCATGGGGGAGAATGGAGGGCTGTGCTGGTCACTGGTTCAGGGTTGAGATGGGGAAAGTGAGGCACTGCTTGCCGGAGTGGAGTGTGGGGGATCCACTAGACAACAGGGAATGGACTTACATTGTTATACTGGAGATAAAGGATAGGGAGAGGGGTCCGCTAGACACCAGGGAATGGATATACATTAGTATACAGGGGATCAGGATGGGGGGAGGGACCTCTGGACACCAGGGGCTACAGTAGCAACATTTGGAATGTGTGCAGATGAGGGTAGGGACCACTGGATACCAGGGAAAGATGTATGTTTTACAATGGGCCGCCAATCGTTGGGTGGGAACACTAGCACCAGAGAAGGATTTTTTTAATACAGCAGGCCAGCGATCAGCAAGGGGAGGACCAATAGATACCAGGGAAAGTTAATTTTGTACATTGGGCCAGTGATCAGCAAGTGGGGGGGGGCACTAGACACCAGGGAAAGTTTATGTTTTAAATCGAGCTAACAATCAGTAATACCTTGTACATTTGTTTGGCACCAGAGAAAGTTTCATTTTTACAGTGGGCTGGCAATCAGTGGTCGGGGAACACTAGAACCAGGAATTAGTTTTTTAAACAGCAGGCCAATGATTGGTGGGGAGGGGCACCATTACATACTAGGGACTGCTGTATTGGGGTCAGTTTTCCACCACACTTACTCCACCAACTGCTAGGTTGCACAGGATTAAGCTGAAGCTTCAATCGTGATATTTTCTGCACGCAGAGGGACTGAGCAAAACAGCCTTATGTGGTACATACTCTGAAAACTGGACTGCACCAATATTCAGGTCCCCACCCCTTCATTTGCGTTGTGCCCTTCTGAATATTAGACAATATCAAAGAATGCTGCGACTCGGCTCTGTCTAAATGGTGCTCACCAGATACAAGCAGCCAGCTCGTGATTTAAGACAAAATTCCAAAAGGAGGTGTCACTGTGTAACTCCATGTAGAAAGTAACAAGACACTCGTTTGCAGTGTACCAAATATTTATTTCCACGAGTACCAACAACACAGGAGTCCTCACCCAGCGCTTGACTTCAAACAAGTCTTCCTCAGGGTGTGGCTATCATACAGAACGTCATCCATTAAATACACCTCATAATATATTATTCATGAAAGAGTTCATTAAATACTTAAAGCAATAGAATGCACAAAACAGAAACAACTATTTGCAACAATTTATAAACAGTAGTAATTATTTACAAACAAAAGATCATTATTACTACTACAAGAATGGCATATCACTCACTAATAGCTATTTTAAAACAAGTTACATTGTTACTGAAGGCTGCCTCCGGCGCTCTCCAAAAAACATCTTGTTATGCTTATTTAGTGAAATACATTTATATGTAAAAACAATGCCTCTATGTCTTGTGCCTTTCTTGTAGATGTAAATATATCTAGAAAGGAGAGAAAGAAAAATTATAATTATCTCCACGATACTTCCCAAATTATACAATCATGTTATCTCAAAAAGGGTTTAAGGTCCCATCTTTCGTTTAGACCTGATGGTTTCACGCTATTAAGTCTAAAAATCCAATAACTCTCTCTCTCTAATAATCGATTAGGCCTATCACCTCCATGTGAAAAGGGCAATATCCACTCTATGCCCATAAATTTAACATCTTCTGTTCTAGAAGAGTGATGTGTGAGAAAATGTTGACCTACTGGTGTATCCTGTCGTTTGTTAGATATGGATCTAATGTGTTCCTGAATTCTCTGTTTTAATGGGTGGATGGTTTTCCCAATGTAGATCAAATTACAGGTGCACCAAAGGGCATAAACAACAAAACTAGTGTCACAAGTAATAAGTTGTTTTATATCTATGCTGACATCAAGTGTCATCAGATGCTGAAATGTTTTTCCTGTGATGCTATATTTACAAATGTTGCATCTGGAGCATTTGTAAAACCTGTTGATCTACAAGGTAACCAAGTAGTTGTCATTTCCACTGGTGTAGGTTCTTGTCTGCTATGAACTACAAAATCTCTCAGATTTTTGCCCTACAAAAAGAGACACAGGGACTTGAACCCATAGCTGTACCTACTCCCTCATCTGACTGAAGAATGTGCCAATTCCGATAAATGATGTTACCAATCTTGCCTGATGATTATACTCTGTGATAAATGTGCAGGATATCACATTGGTGGATGATCTTTCAGACTTCATTTCTGTAATGAGTTTAGTGCATTCTAAACTACTTACTTTCTCTTTTAGTGTCCTCAAAAGTGTAGGGTCATAGCCCCTTTCAAAATCTATGTGTTAATTCCTCAGCCTGTGGGTCAAACAGTTCATCTGAGCTGCAATTCCTGCGGATTCTTAGTAATTGACTGTATGGTATAGAGTCTTTGAGACTTTGTGGATGTGCACTATCTGCATGCAATACTGAGTTTGTGGCTGTATCTTTATGAAAATTTGATGTATTGATTATTTTCTGATCATCACTACTGTTAAAGTTAGATCTAAAAGTTCAATTCTTTTTATCTGTTTCAAAAGTGAAACGAAATTAAGATTATTAGTACCCAGCCATTGCATAAATTCTAGTATTGATTCCATGTACCTTGCCAGATGCATAGTACATCGTCAATAAACCTGAACCAGTATTTAATGCATGAAAAAAGGGTTTAAATTCTCATCAAAAACAACTGTATGTTCCCAGTAACCCAGGAAAAGATTAGTAGCTAAGTGCCATAGCTGCACCCATTGCTGTCCCACATTTCTGTAAATAATACTGATTTTCAATTTAAAATAATTGTGTTTCAAAATAAATTCAAGAGCTTCTATTATAAATTCCCTGGGAATAGTGTCATCCTGAATAGTTTTATCAAAAAAGTATTGTACTGCCAAAAGGCCTTGGTTATGTTCAATAGAAGTATATAATGACTCTACATCTATACCCAACCATATTAAATTTTCCACCCAGTGTAAATCTTTAATTTTATTTAACAGATCTTTAGTATCTTTAATGTGGGAGTCCAATTCCAAAACATAATACTGTAAAAAGAAGTCAATGAATTTACCTAAATTTTGTGTTAAACTGTTAATCCCAGAGACTATAGGTCTGCCTGGAGGATTATCCTTATTTTTGTGTATTTTAGGCAGAATATAGAAGCTGGGAACAACAGGGTATTCCATCCAAATATACTGGTACTCATTTTAAGTGATATTCCCTTTATTAACATAATGCAAAAGAAGCTGTTGTAACTTCTTCTTGAAACCCAATGTAGGATCTGATCCAAGTTTACTGTAATGGGTATCATTCGTCAATAGTGAGGAAACAATATTGTTATACTTTTCTTTGCTAAGTATAACAATGTTTCCTCCTTATTTGCCGGTTTATCACAATAGAAGTGTTTTCTGAAAGTGCATGAATAGCAGCCCACTCTGCACGAGAAACATTATATTTAGGAAGCACATTTTATTTAATACAGCCTTAACTTGTTGACACACTACTTTTCAAAAGTGTTGATAGCTGCATTATAAATATTAGGGCAAAATGATGACTTAGGTTTAAATAACGCCTTCTTAATTTCAACAAATGATTTTTTGCAGCAAAGATACCTCCACCCATATATTGTTGGCAGGTTAAAGGTCGTGTTCAGTACATTGCTCTTGTAACAGAGACTCAAGCGCTCATATCTAAAACAAACTCATTACTATGATTAGTCTCAATTAACACCATAGGAATTTCTTCCTGAATAACAACAGCAGGATTTAAACTTACTAGATTCCCTTTATGTGTCTCGTTTATAGACACATAAATATTGTTCTGTGGATGTATAATCCTTGCAGTAGTCATTTCTGGTTCAATGAAAGATGAAACTTGGATGTTTTGTAAATTTCCTAAATTCGTGACCGTAGGCATCAATTAATAAATCAAGGTCTTCCTGATGATCCGAAGACACCGCGAGAATTCTGATTCCCATTGTTATCAATGTTTAATTCTCAGTTAGAGACACTACTGAATTTGGGGAGCGGGGGCACATCTTGTCCAACTTGTCACTGGCTAATGCCTGATTTAGAATCCCTTTATGTGTCTCTTTTATAGACATATGGAGATCGTCCTGTGGATGTATAGTCCTTGCAGTCATCGTTTCTGATATAATGAATGCTGAAACTTTGGATGTTTCTATAAATTTCCTAGATTCCGTGACCCGTAAGGCATTAATTAATAGATCAAGGACTTCATGATGATCAGAAGACACCGCAAAGTTCTGATTCCCGCTGTTATCAGTGTTTAATTCTTCAATTGGAGACGCTACCAAATTTGGGGGCGGGGCACATCTCGTCCAAATTGTCACTGGCTAATGCCCGATTCTGAAAAAATAGTTTAAGTCTAAGTTTTCTAAAAAACTTAAACAGGTCTATATCTAGAAATAATGATCTTTTGTTTGTAAATAATTACTACTGTTTATAAATTGTTGTAAATAGTTGTTTCTGTTTTGTGCATTCTATTGCTTTAAGTATTTAATGAACTCTTTCATGAATAATATATTATGAGGTGTATTTAATGGATGACGTTCTGTATGATAGCCACACCCCCTGAGGAAGACTTGTTTGAAGTCGAAGCGCTGGGTGAGGGACTCCTGTGTTGTTGGTACTCCGTGGAAATAAATATTTGGTACACTGCAACGAAGTGTCTTGTAACTTTCTACATGGAGTTACACGAGTGACACCCTCTGAATATTGCCCGGGCTCAAACCCAGTAATCATGCGCTAACTGAGCTTTTGAATATTGGGAAATCTACGGAAAGACTGGTGTGTTCAGGCAAACTGTGATTTGCGCCCCGGGCAAAGTTTTGAATATTTGGCCCCATATGTTTTAAATCCTCTATGTTATTATAGGTGCAGGGGTACAGCATATGCAAGATTGTGTCCAATATCTTTCCATAATGAATCGCTCACAATCTACTTAGATCTGAATTAAATTGATGCAATGTAATTGTTCTGTGTATTGTTCTATCTACTAGAAGTTTTAAAGGAGAACTGCATTGAATCTACAAGTTATTTTCCTAGTAGAAGCTGTTTTTAAGAACTGGTTTAAATTATGTCATTGTTTCATCTTTACAGGCCTTTCAATGTCTACTGAATACAGATGCATTGTGTCAGCAACAGAGCAAGGGACATAATCTACATCATATAGTTCTAAAATGGCACTTACCAGCTGTGTGTAGATCTGAAACATTCACTGGGATAGTTGACAAGCTGAACAAATGAAACAATTACAGAATATGAACCAGTATTTAAGAATCAGTTTCTGCTGGGAAAATGACCTGCAGATTCAGCACAGTTCTCCTTTAAATATTCTTCTATTCCAAAATGTATTTTAAGTTTAACAAACTGAGGGGTAAGTTAACTTTTATTAATCTTTTCCATATCTATCTTCATGGTGATATCTTGCAGTCTCTCTTTTATCAGAGGGCAATATTTGGAAGAGATAGTAATTCCATTGTTTACCCAGTTCACTACGTAATTTATAGCAGTATGGTTCACACATGTGTTTAAGATGATGACTAAGGGAATATTGCAGCCTCTTTTATAAAAAATATTCTTGCAAACAGATGAAAGGTAGCATTCATTGCAACATATTTAGAATTTTTCCTTGGAAAGTAATTATTCTACCCTCTGAGCCCTAGATTGAAAGGTATGTTGTCCCAGTTCCGCCCTTGCAGCTGTTGATAGACTATCTGGTGACAGATCTAATAAATGTTTATAAAAACAGTTAAACCATGTTCTTACTCATAGATTTTTGTTACTTAATTTGCCCAGACTTGAGATGCATATAATACATGCAACTTCAGTTTAGCAGTACATGCTTTTATAGAGCCATTAGAGCATAGCCACCAGATCTCAAATTGAATTGGCCATTCACTTTGTGATTTTAATTTTGTAATGATGAATCTACTGTGTGATTAGTTCATTTTAAGCTATCAAAAAATAACAGTCCCTAAACATGTGTACTTACATACAACCTCCAATGTAGTATCATCCATTTTCCAGTTAATGGAGAAAAAAAAGAGCCACAAGCTGATCAGGAAAAACACGGTGTCCCAAAGCAAAGAAAGAGAAATGTACTAACACTGGACAGCTTTGCTCCAACAGTATCCAGTAACAATAAACCACAACTTTTTTGTAAGCTTGCAGTGGGTTTTGACCTTTTTTTCCAACAGGTTTAAACAACACTACTTAACAGTACTCCCACGCACAAGCAGTTAAATGTTTTCCCACACAGACACTTGATCAAGACATGATGTCACATCTTGACTGCATTGTTTTTATGTCCCATTTGAAGTGACAGTGCATAATTCTACAGCATTTAGATGTGCATAGTGGTAAAGTGCAGAAATCATTAAAATGACATCTTCTCAAGCTCCATATAGCAGTGTCTATGCAGTTCATATTTATCAGAAAACAAAAGGAAAGGATGGGGGTGGGGCAAAGGGAATGAAGGATGGAAGAATGGGTAGAACCAGAACCAGAAACATAGCACTTTCCATCAGTGCTATTAAACCATACAGGGGCGCATATTGAAAAAATCACAAAAGTGGGGCACAGAAGTTTGCAATGTACTTGCACCTGACCCAGAAGTTGTTGTATTCAGTTGGATAGTGTACTGGCACTAAAGTCACAAGTACTATATCTAGCTGTTTACTACGTTCTGGGCTTTTGGCATTTGGATGAGTAGCTTCCATAATAAGTTGACAAAGTCCAAAAGTATTACAAAGGTCTTTTAGAGGCTTGGAGGCAGTGGACAGCCAGTCTAGATTAAGATCACCTAATAAAATTAATTCTGAAGGAATTCGGGACAGCCGGTCATGCAAGTGGTCCATTACCACAAGCCCTGCTGAAGGAGGACTATAGCAACCAAGAATAGACAGGGACATAGATTTGGAGAGCTGAATCTTTAGGGTTTGACACTCGAATTCTACAGAAGTAGCACCCACCAATAAGACAGTATATTTATCCTGTACGCAGATAGCTACTCCTCCACCCCATAGGGCCTATCTGCAAGGAAAATATTGCAATCGGGAATATTGATTGTATGGTCCTGTGTGGAAACCCACAGCCAGGTTTCTGTGACTACAAGGACATCTGGTTTAAGATGACAGATACAGGCCTGTATGGCATCATTTTTTTTCAAGAGACTACATGCATTGATATGCAGGAAGAACATGCCTTTTAGCATCAAGAGATCCGAGGGTGAAAGAATAGGATGGATAGGTCCGGGGTTAAGTTCAATATTGCCAGCACAAAGAAGGCATCCAGTAATAGCCTAAAAGGACATGTCCACCCCCTGTTGTAGTCAAGGTATGAGGTAGGTGTAGAGTGCATAGTATGTGCTTTACTTGGGCCCAGGAGAGCATAGACTAGTGTCCTGGCCAGACAGCAGTTACTGTCCTTAAACATGAGTGGGAAAGATAGACATACTGAGGAAATAGGAGCGTCAATGGCAATGTGCCGCACAGGTGGGAGTAGCTCATAATGACAGTTAGTTGTATACATGGCCAAAAGACAAGGAAGCACAGCAAGGGGAATTGGGATTCCCTTGAGTCATGATTAAAGAGGCCTGTATAATCCAGTGAGGTGTCTGGTTCCAGCAGATTTGGAAGAATGGCTATGGGGCATGAGTGCTAGGAGAAGCAACTGCATGACATGTGTAAATGACATTATAATGTTGTGCACCATTTACTGACCTTGTGTACACAGTGGGCCAGGAGTACAGTCTATGCCTGCAGTTACACCTCAAAATAAGGAGTGATTTGTTTAGGTGGGCTACTGGTGCAGGCTACTCAGTGTGTTTAGGATTAGGGAAAGGGTTTGGGAGTAATGATAGAGGGTGTGGAGTATGCTATTGAGGTGCTATAGGGTAGCCTAAACAGAACTTGGCAAGGAAGGGAGGTCTGCAGCCAGGGGTTAAAACCTGAGAATTAGGTAGAGGTGTCACCAGGCAAAGTTAATATCTGAATAGAAACAATAGTCTTTGGGAGCTGGGGGACACAGTGACCATTCAACAAGGACACAGAAAGTTGTGTGCGGGTTCAATGGTAGAAGAGAAATATGGGGGAAGTGCCCAATGAGCAGCGAGTCTTAAAGGTGGGAGGGGAGAAGGCGCATTTAATTAGTGGCAGGGGGATGGTGGGTGGGAGAAAAATCTATCCACAAAGAGACTCCAGCAACAGCAAAAGCCATATTTTCCCCATCCGAGAAGCTGATGGGAGGGTGCTACATGGACCTGAGCTGTATATGGCCCATAGGGAAGTGTGCTGCTCCAACTGGATAGTGCCGGAAGTCATGGAATGATATTCAGTGGCAAAATGCAAATGATCCCATTGAGTATGCAAGGCACAAAGGGGCCATATGCTTGCTATTACAGGCTCATTTACAATGGAAGCTTCGGCCAAGTTGCACCCACCTCCCTCAACAAAATCTACCTCTCTCCCGGTACCCTATCCTATGACCCACTCTCAGCTCCAAGAAGCCCCTCATTTTATGACTGGCTTGAAGCCTACTTCCAGGGTTGAGTAACTTCTAACCATGTTCTGTCACACCCCTCGCTGTCCCTCATGACCACCCTTTGGGACTGTCTACAGCAACTAAGCCTGAACACTAGACAGAAGTGGTTGGCCAGACTTACCTACAGACAGTTAACAGTATGCCTGCTCAAACTCATACTTATGTTACAACTGTTGTCTGGAAATGTCCACCCAAACCCTGGCCCCAACCCCCCAAGTAAAGTAACAACCATAAAGCAGCTGGGGGTACTCTCCTTAGCATCCCTAAACATCTGCAGCTTCCTACCCAAACTGGATGTACTATAAACTTTTGTTAACCAACACAATCCGGATGTCCTGATGATTACTGAAACTTAGCTTACACCAAAAATTCCATACCTGCCTATTGCCCTTCCAGGTTACACCATCTTCAGACTTGACAGGACAACTAAGAGAGGTGGGGACTGAGCAGTCTATCTCAAGGAAACACTCTTAGGTCACCTGCTGCCTGTACCCACCACTGGATCATCCACAGAAATACTACCTAACAAAATTCTGCTAGGTGCTCATAACAAGGCGTTCACTGTAGCTTCTGTGTACATCCCTCCAAAGAACAAGTGAGGATTTCAGTTCCATCCTGGACTTTATCTGAAACCAGCCCCCTAGCTCTGAGTCAATTCTGATGGGAGATTTTAACATAAATTGGCTTGCACCTGAAAATGGGTGCCTTAAGGATTCCATCTCTGCAGCAAAACCTTTCCCCAACTGGTTGACTCCCCAACCAGATCCAACTACAGAACAGGTACAAGTACACTACTGGACTGGGTCCTAACCAGCCATCCTGAATACATCACAAACACTACTGACCTTCCTGACATGCTCAGTGACCATTCCCTTGTCATTTGAGCATGGACTAATAAATTCTGCAAGCCTCCATCAAAGACAATCACCAGCAGAGTCCTAGCATGGGGACATGTGGAAACCCTCAAATCCCTCCTTACAGCACAAGATTGGTTGCCAATCAACAGAGCGAAGGGTGTAAACTCAGCAGTTGAGTATTTCACCGACACCTTTAATGCTGCCTGTGACTCCTTTGCACCCCTTAAAAAGCACAAACTCAAAGGCCCATACAGCCCCTGGCTCTCTGTTATGCATTTCATTTGTTTGCTGACTGTCCTATGTTTGCCTTCTCAGCTTCTGTCACACCTTTAGAACCCCAGCTGCTTGTTCAGCTTCAAAGAAAAGGCAGTTTTTGTCCTCATATATTGTAGAACACACTGCAACGTAAGAAAATACACAAGTAGCCCTGAGCTCCAAAATCCTTTCTTGATACTGTAATAATTTCATCCTGTGGTCTTGAGAAAGAGAAATGTTGAGAAAAGAAGTAGATCCTGTAGTCCTTGAATTGAAGGGTTTCTTTGCTACAAGCCATCCTAATAACCAAATTCCTATGTGTCTCAAGTAGAAATGTTACCTTTACTGTTGTCTTCATCATGTAGTGTATTTTCCCCAGAGGTTTTATTTAATTTTGCAGTATAAACCTTTCCAGATATAGCAGGTGTTTTGACTGCTTTTACTTTCTTGTTTAATCCTGTTTCTAGTGGTAAACCCAGTTCTGAGCATTAAGGATGCTCTCATATGACTTCGGTATGCACTCCTATGGTAACAATTTTACCATAACCAACACTACAGCAACAACAGTGACAGGTCACTGTAGTGTCAACACGGACCCTGGCACTGCTTTCTGGTGGTTTTGCACCCATCCTCAAATCAACCCCAACTCAGATTTGATTAGTTCAGTTATGAGATCTTGAGGCAGAGCCCATATGGGTGGTTTGGGGTTAAAGCCTTCCAAAAAAACATAGTCTGAAGTGACTGCCTTTGTGCCAACTACAAAATTGGTCCAAATAAAGGTGTCACTGTACAATGAATTTGTCAATCGACTGTCATAGATCCTTTGACCTCCAGAGGTATTTAATAATTAAGCAATAAGGAATGACAGGGTGTTTGTGTGTGTGTGTGTGTGTGTGTCAGTGTTGGCACTGTTCTACATAGGAAGCTGGTAAATGAGTTTAGTAGAGTTAGGGTTGGCAATAGGATGGTAACAAGGGGTGAAACTGGTTATGGGATATGAGGCAGAGGATGGTGGTAAATGATTTAAAATGGCTGGAAGAGTGGTCTAATGATTGTCACCTAGGGTTTAATAAAAAACCAAAGTGCAAAATGATGCACTTGGGCCACAGTCAGATATATGGCAACTTAGATTCAATGCAAAGAAGTGCAAAGTAATGCACCTAGGAAATAAAAATCCAGGAGAAGAGTTCACAATAACAGGGGAGGTACTAACGACAACAATAGTGGAAAGGGATCTGGGTGTAGTCATGTCAGATGACCTAAAGGTGGGTAAGCAATGTGAGAAGTCAGTAAGGAGAGCCAGGGGGATACTGGGATGCATAGGGAGGGGCATCACAAGTAGAAAAAGGGAAGTGGTTATCCCTCTGTTCAGACAGTTGGTGAGACCCCATCTGGAGTACTGTGTGCAGTTTTGGAGACCTCATCTACACAAGGACATAGACAGGATGGAAGCAGTCCAGAGGAGGGCAACTAAAATGGTGCAGGGTCTACATCAGAAACCATATGAAGAGAGACTGAGAGAGCTTAATATGTATACCCTT
This sequence comes from Neoceratodus forsteri, assembly GCA_016271365.2. Classification (NCBI taxonomy): domain Eukaryota; kingdom Metazoa; phylum Chordata; order Ceratodontiformes; family Ceratodontidae; genus Neoceratodus; species Neoceratodus forsteri. Next base: position 779,804,066 of record CM057459.1, on the reverse strand, counting down.
GATGAAAGGAGGGATGGGGGGACATGATAGAAACTTTTAAGTACCTCAAGGGAATCAACAAAGTCCAGGAGTGTATCATCTTTCAGAAAAAGAGATGTGTAAGAACAAGGGGGCACAATTTAAAGTTAGAGGGGATGGCTTCAGGGGTAATGTGAGGAAATTCTTTTCACGGAGAGAGTGGTGGACACATGGAACCGCCTTCCTGGAGAGGTTGTGGGGTCTAAAACAGTGGGAATTCAAACATGCATGGGACAGACATAAGGCAATTATAGTGGGGGGTTGCAGGAAGTAGGTTGTTGGTTAACTAGAATCTGCAGCTTATATCCAGGTAGGAAATGGGCAGACTGGGTGGGCCAAGTGGTCCTTATCTGCCGTCAAAGTCTATGTTTCTATGTTTCTAAGTTCACTCTGAGGAGGGCACAGTAACCAGCATGGTACCTCAGTGATTAGTGCTGGGACCAGTCCTCTTAAATAGCTTCCTTAATGACATAGAGGAGGAGCTGGAAAGGAAGGCCTGCGTCTTTGCAGAGGACACCAAGATCAGCAACAGAGTGGACACTCCATAGGGTGCAAAGGATGGTAAGAGATTTAAAATGGCTGGAAGAGTGGTCTAAGGATTGTCAGCTAGGGTTTAATAAAAACAAAAGGGCAAAATAATGCACTTGGGCCACAGGAACCTGGGAGTAAGGTACAAAATGGGGGGAGAGATAGTTGCAATGACCAAGCAGGAAGGGGACCTGAGATAATCAAATCGAATGACATTAAAGTAGTCAGACAATGTGATAAGGGATCAGAAGATCTAGTGAGATGCTGAGGTGCATAGGTAAGGGTATAACCAGCAAGAAGAGTAAAGTGCTATTGCCCTTATACAGGTCACTGGTAAGACCTCACCTAGACTATTGTGTCCAGTTCTGGAGACCACATCTCAGGAAAAACATGGACAGAGTGGAGGTAGTCTAGAGGAGGTCTAGTGCCTGCTTCCAAATCCCTATGGAAGTGGTTAAAGGAGCTCAATATGTACACCCTGGAGGAGAGGAGGGTACAGGGGATATGATTGAGATCTTTAAATACCTTACAGGGTAAATAAGGTACAGGTGAAAGGTATATTTTCAAGAAAAGGTGCTCTAGAACAGGGATCATGATATGAATCTGGAGGGGTAAATTCAGGAGAGATGTTAGGAGGTACTTCACAGAAAGGGGTGGTGGATGCTTACAGCAGCCTTCCAGAGGAGGTAGTGTGGTCAAAACGGTGGTGGATTCAAAGAAGCCTGGATAGGCACAAGGAATTATAGAGGAAAGGATGTGGAAGAGACAGTGCTGTAGACCAAGCCGGGTCTGCATCGTCAGCAATCACAATAAAAATGAGCAGAGTGGATAGGCTAAGTGGCCCTTATCTGCCATCAGTTTCTATGTTTCTATGTAACATCACACCTGGAGCAGGTTGATGTATGAGGTTGAGTGTGTTCAACACCCGAGAAGCAATGTTATTATGCAATGACACACACCCCTGAAGTGCAGTATACAGTACATGCTTCAGGAGGGCTAATTCGGTGGCCAGCCACGGTGGTGTGAGGAGGGCTGTGCTGGTTGCCAATCAGCGATTGGGATTGAGGGAGCGGGGTGGTGAGTAACACTGGATGGGGTTTGGGGAGGGACCCTAGACAACCAGGAATTGGGATTTTGTCATATTAGGGGATGGCAATCTGTGACAGGGATGGGGGGATGGACCACTACACTATGGAAAATGTTTGTACTGTAACATCTCAGGTGGGAGATCAGGGACCAGGGAGGGGTGGGGCACTACACTATGGAAAAGAGTTATTTTTTTTTAATATAGTATGTTTTGTTAATTTTAACATCAATGTACATAAAACACAACACATAATATACAGTACAATAACAAATATACTAAACAAAAACAGAAAACACACCCACATAAGTGATAAAAAAGTCCTGGGAATGAAGAAGTAAACTAAGACCCCAATTGACCCCCACCCCCACTAGAAGTCTGCTTCAGATAACATCAGACCATAACCTTGCCTGGAAAGAGTAGGGGAACCCAACCATGAAACCATATAAAGACAATGTAGAGGAAAACACTAAACACATATTAAATCATAGAAAGCCGAGCATAAAAAGGGCCCCAGAAATAATTTTTTCTGCAGGGATCGGTGATCAGGAGGGGGAGAAAACATTACACTATGGACACTGAGTTTACACTGTCAGGTGGGCAATAGAGATGCAGTGAAGTTTAGTTTCACCGGCGAAGTCGGAGATTTTGCCCCGCAAAGTATTTTTCAAATTTCACACAATTTGCAAAATATTCCACGGGGTCAAAGTGCGAAGATCTGCCTGCAAAATGCAGCAGAATTTCACCACTGTTTATTGGCAAAATGTATGTCTTCCACAAACAGTACATACTGCCTCTGAGATTTTTAACAAACTGTTCCTGGTTGCAGGGGCGGACTGGCCAGGTCACAGGCCAGGATGCTACAAAAGGAGGACAGGCCACATTTGCATGAGCTGCCAGTCAGCGGAACATGTCTACATGAAATGTGACTTTTGTTTTAACAGTAGTAGGGGGTAGTCTGGGTTTAGACCCCCTGGCCCTAGTTCACACACCTTCCCGATTCTCAGCAGCAATCCAGTTTCAGATCCATGCATTACAGTCGGGCGTAGTAGAGGGTACAGAGGAGTAAATCATGTGAACCTGGGCAGTACCAAATTTAGACTCCAACTTTATGTCCACACTCTTTAAAATTAACCTGACATTCAACCCAAGCTGTATACTATTGGGGAAAAACAGGCCTCCCCAAAGCAGGGTATGTGACATTATGGTTTCAAAAGATGAGGAAACACATAACTCCCTTTCCTCATCACAAAAACATTTCAGTTTGTGTTTCCTTGGATAAAGAAATGAAATAGAGGGAAAAAAGCAGGGAGCACTTGAAACAGCTTCATAAAGTTTGACACGGAGCCTCTATATAAACAGTTTTTGTAACTATTAAGCGGCAAGGATAATTAATCCCTTTTCCTTACACAATTGTTCACTTCCACCACTTATTCCTGAATTATATCAACTGATATTCAAGAGCTGGGTTTACAGTAGCTGGAATCTTTACACTTTTTAACCTTTGTATGTCTACAATGTGCCACACCCCCGTCTTGCTCCGTGTTTTCCCTCATGAATATATCTATTTTAGTTTTTCAGCTGGACACTGATGGGGGGTCACTGTAGGGCAGCCCCGCCACCTTTGGTGTAAGAAGGAGCCTTTAGTGCTGGTTTTGGGCATATTTATTTTATTTATTTTTGTTGACGGGTAAAATCCTGCCTATTTTCAGGCACGACCCAGGGAAGGAGACCTTGATGTTGGTGGTATTTTAGTGAATGAGGAAATTTGGCCCAGGACACGGGGAAATTCCTACTCTGCTGGATTGGAGGCCATGATGAGGCGTCTGAGGGTCAGTAATGGCTACTGCATGGCAGATGGAGGAGGAGAAGGAGGTGTTTGAGAGAGGTCTCCGAGAGAGACGGTCAGAATCTAACATAGAGCAGATGGAGGTCCCGTTGGTAGCGGGCTCGGCGCCTCCTTTTATGATCATATGGCATCGAGGTGATACTGGAAATCATGATACTCACACCTGTGAATCTCCTGTTGTGGCAGTGAAGAGCGATTCGGCAATGGTTGCAGTGAATCCTGTGAGGCGCTTTTGTTTTCTAGCATCAGACGATTTTCAGCGGCACATCGGATTTCACGGACTGTGGTACCAGGAAATGCGTCTTGCGTCTTTCCCTTTTGGCGCTAGCAGCAGTGGAAGTGGTAGGAATGGCCCGGAGGAGCTGCTGGCTCTCATCGTGGAAGCAGAGGACTTTGCAGGCGGAACATACACAGAAGAGGCGGAGGACAGTGCAGCTTTTGGCGATTCCGCTCTCAAGCCAGGGGTGTTTCAAAACCCCTTTTAACTTTGAATTTGATACACGGTTCTTTTGGCTATTTCCAATCAGGCTTTTGCGACGTATTACCTTACATAAAGAAGCAGGATTTGTATTTAACCCCAGGTGAACACTTTTGAGTCTCGGGACAATACTGGTATTATTTATCAGTCAACAGGTTCACAAGAGGGAGTCACAGACTTTTCCTTTACTGACAAAAAAAAGACCCCTGAAAGGGAGTCTATTACCCGTAATACAGTGTCCTCCAGTGTACCTTTACTTTCTCTAGGTGAACATGATATAAACTGGACACCTCAAGCAGCCTTAACAGCTGCAGGGTGGAAACCTCTGGGGAAAGGGGTCTGGTCTCCTGATACTGAGTGGGACAGTTCTCTTGATATTAACAAACATATTTCTACCTGGCAACCTAGCAGTTCTGAGGTTAAACCTGTATCTAATTCTGAGTTACTTATAAGTCAGGGGAGGGGTACTGAAAGAGGGTTCAGTTTCTACTGTATGTTCAGATACTAAGGGCAGAAAGACACAATGACAACTGTTGCAGATAAACCTCTCATGTCAAGTTTATTTTCTCAATGTAAAAGGAAGCAGCACCTAGGAGGAATGCAGTGCATCAGGTATCGGGGTGGCTTAAAGATAAACCAGACAGATACTATGTGGGGAAATTGTTATTAAAGGATCTCTAAAGTTTTTACCTAGAGGCGTTTTGCGTTTATCCACATTTCAGGGAAGATAATTTCGATGTTAGCTTCGATCCCCAGCTTTTATTGGATCTTTTGGGATAGATACAATCAGGTTAAGTTTTCTCCCCTTTGGTCCCCCTTTTTGGTAATTCCTCTCTCCAAACCCCTTACTAAGTTCATTACTGTTATGTTTAGAAATGAAAGTGTACACGTTGAGGATATCACCTTTTGGCTGGCACAAAAATGTGAAATTCAAAGTGGTCCGGAACCTATTCTGGATGCTGAACAGTTTTGGACAGGGGGGTGGAAATTTCAAGTTAAATTACGTCAGACAGCTTCAGGTATTGCACACATTCCTAATTCCTTCTTGTTAGGTAGGGATAGGGGGGTGGTGTTTTATAGCAGTCAACCGAGGGCATGTTATAGGTGTGGGGCTAAAACCCATCTATCCAGTACGTGTGACCAGCCCAAATGTGATAACTGTGGGAAATAGGGCATGTTACTATGTTTTGTAATAACCCAATTAAATGTGATCTTTGTGAAGAACTAAACCATGCCTTTAGAGAATGTCCTTGGCGGCACAAAATAAAACCAATTTGGCAGGAAATCAGACTTTCTTATACAAAAGCCCAAGATGATATGAGTCATCAAATTCTAGGACAACCTGTTACACCCCACCCCAAAGCATCAGAGTCCTGAGGCCTCTTTACCCAAGAAGGTCCAACCAGTAAGTATTGCACGTCAGGAAGGGCAAGAAGAGACTATTAGGGAAAAAATATTCCGATTTCTTGCAGCGGTCTGTTATACAGACTCGACAGAAGGTCTTGGGACAGACAGACAGTGGTTTCCAAGCCTCCACCAGCTCTTAGAAGATCGAGCAGAACTCAAAAACTTAGTGATTTCTGCTTCTGAAGCATTGAAACAAAAACTCATACGAGGCCTTGAGTTGGGGATTCTGAGATAGATATGGGTGACACAGATTCACTAATTTCATTACAAGGTAATTTGGGGCAATGAGGGATGATTATAAAGGGAAAAAGAAGAGGAGAAAAATGATTCCAGTGGTTCGTTTTTTTTCTTTGGACCTAAATTTTAAAGTATGTATATGCAATTTTTCTTGGGCTTCCTCAATACTCATAGTTTATTAAAATTAAAAAAGATACACTCTTTTCATATGTTACATGATCTTAACTGTTCCATTATATTTTCCAAGAAACATGGATGTGTATAAAATGCAGTGTTCTGCTTTTGCCAGGATTGGCCCTGGGGCCCATCTTATTGGTCCTTTGGAGAAGATAAGGCAGATGGGGTTGGTTCTTTTAATTCCTTCAACTTCATTCTACATAAACTAATTGATTTATGTCCCGGAAGAATATTAATAATAGAAGGGACTTGGTTTTCCTATACTCTTCGACTAATTAATATTTATAATCCGTAGACAAAATCTGGGAGGGTTGCCTGCATGAAACAAGTTCACCCTTCTTGTGACTACGGTCCTTATCTTTTGGGTGGAGACTTTAATTGTGGCATAACCTTTAAAAGAAAAACTGATAGTTCTAAAAGATATATTGTGACACTATATGTTTGTTGGACATTATCAAAAGTGCAGATCTAATTTCTTGTATGACTAAACAGACCTCAGGCCCAATTGGTACTTTTTTAAAAGTGGAGTTGGTTATACCATTGATTACCTCTTTGTAAACAAACAAACTTCATTTCTTCATTCTCAAATCATCCCAGTGGAATTTTCAGACCATGCTCTTTAATAACCCACATAGGCCTATCGAGTTCAAGGCAGAACAAAAACCAAGATGGAAGCTTAATACCTCCATGCTACAAGAACCTTTGATTCTAAATTCCATCACATTAATCTTACAAGCCAGATTGTCTGTCTGCTTTTATATCAGGATTTAAGGATTTGGTGGTTGGAGACTTAAAATGACTGTATTAATTGGTTCAAAAACAAGGTAACATACGTCAACAGGAGAATTTTTTCATATTCCAACTTAGGTCCCAATTACAAACATTATTATCTAACACTACCTCCTCTAGAGAGGATTATTCTCACAAATTGCAGAAATTAAATCACAGATGAAAATCTTCCAGTATAATCGAGCTAAGACCCTGCAAGCAGTTACTTCTAATCATTTGAGGAAATCAGTTTTGGAGACCCATTTGAATTATGTAAAGAAGTTAAGGAGCATGGTTTTTTTATCCTTCTTAACTGATGGCGATAGGACTGTTACTTCAATTACAGAACTAGAAGACCTGATTCATAAACATTTTAAAAGTCTTGAGCCCCTTCAAAATCCCTCCCACACCCAAATTAATAATGTATTAGGATTTCCCATAACAAATACCTTAACACCAGAACTAGTTTCCTCCCTTACACAACCCTTTCAGATAGAGGAAATTCGGTTGGCTATAAACTCTTTAAAGCCCAATGTGGCTCCAGGTATGGACGGTCTCTCTAATTCCTTTTATAAAACCTTTTCTAAAGAACTTTGTCCTATCTTGGTAATGGTTTATAATTTTTTTGGATCAGGAGTTAGTGTAGCATCCTTTGCTGATAGCATTCAAACTTACATTCATAAATCAGGAATAAGTGTTGTTTCAGAATTGGAGACCGATCAGCTTATTAAATTCTGACTATAAAATTTTGATGTCAGTAATTAATAACAGACTAAAGGATTGGCTACATATAATTTTTCTCCATCTCAACATTGTGGCATCCCTAATCGTAGTATTCAGGCCATGTTAGGTTCAATTAGAGACTTTATTGAAAGATCTAATGAGTTGGGAGATAATGGTTTCCTTGTTTCTTTAGATTTAGAGAAGGCATTTGATAGAGTAAGCCATTCCTTTTGTTTGCAACATTAGAATTTTTTAAGTTCCTTTCATTTCTGAATTTGATCAAAACCCTTTATAGCTCAGGTAAAGTATTTCCTTTATTAATGGACATTTAGGAATGGATTCTCGGTCAATTGTGGAGTAAGACAGGGATGCCCTTGAAGCCCCTTATTATATAATTTTTCTTAGAACCTCTTTACGGTCGATTAATGTATCCCCTTATGGCAAGGAAACAAAATTCAGATTTTGAAACATCCTAATCATCCAGGCTTATGCAGATGATATCTGTTTATTTTACTCACATTAACCAGCTTGCATCCTTTTTACTATTTTTCAGGAATATGCTGCTGTAGCTAACACTAAACTTAATTTACTTAAATCAAAAGGCTTATTTATAGGTGGGGTCTCTCAAGTGCCATTTGTTTAGCATTCAATTTCTTTACAACAGAACTATAACTATTTTGGGATTCAGTTTGGCCACAAAATAGCCCAGCAAATAATTGGAAGCTTGCCTTAGATAAAATTGAAAAAAAAGTCCTCAGATGGAAACGAATTTAGGTTTAATAAGGAAAAAAGAATACAGGTTTTAAAACAATTTATTTTACCTTGTTTACAACTTATAGGCTGCACTATTTCCTATTCCTGGTAACTTGGAAACTAGGTATATAGTATCTGTTTCCAGTTACTCTGGGAATAGACTGAACCCAGTTAAAGATGCTATACATACCTTGAGAAAAAAAGGGAGGCCTGGGAATGGTTGACCGGTTTTATTTTGTTTCACTATATTTTTCTAATTCTTAAAAAGAAGTTTGAAGGAACTACTAGACAGATTTATTTTCTTTCCATAGCTTATTAAGAAGATATTTTACAGCATGGTTACATTGTGCTCCTAAACCTTCTATTTATTTAGCCCTACCTCTTATTTTAAACCTGCCTGTACAGAAATTGTTCAAATGGCAGGTTACAAAACAACAAATATTACAATGCTCATGAAAACCTTGTATAAGAACTTATTGGCTTCAATATACCCAAGCACTCCAGAATTTAGGAATGTCAAACAAATCGTAATGAGGATGTTCTTAGTCAATTGAATAATACAAGATTGCCAACTTTCATGTAGGAATCCCAATGGCTTACCACACCTTACATGGTAAACTAAATGTCAGAGCACGGCTAAATATAAGGCCAGAACAGAAAGGATGTGTCCACATTTAGGTTGTATAGACAAGAAGAAACCATGGAACATTTTTTTCCATTGTTCAATATCACATGAAATATGGGATCATTTAGCTATAGTCTGGAATTTTCCTTAGCTAGCTCATCTCACTTATGACATTTTAGTAATTGGCTCATTCCCAGGATTTCTTCAGTCTTTTCATAAAGGAACTTGCAGATTTTTTACCTGTTTAAGATATTGTTTATGGCAAACAAGATGCCAATGGGTCCTATATCAAAGGAAACCATCCGTTCAGGTCTTTAGGGCCTATGTTACCAATGTGTTGAATAATATTGTTATGTCAGATGTTCAACAGTTTAATGCCACAAAAGTTCAGAATGTGGTGGAAAGGCTTTTCTATATTATTAACTTTAAATGAGGATATTAGATGTCTATAGCAATAGTTTATTTTTATTCATTCTGCAATTTTTTTTGTTTTCCTCTTAGAATCATTAATGTAGGACTATGGTTTATTATTTTGTTTTGTTTTCCTTTCTTTTGTTTAAAACACCTGAGCTTCTTTGTCATCCTTAGTATATATTGTTAACCTAGTGTTGGAATAGTTTTCCTTTGTTTTTCTTCTTTTCTTTGTTTGAAGAATATTCTTGGTCATTTACCATGTGTTCTGTTTGATATGTGTTTATTTTCAATAAAATTACCCCTACTCTTTTCGATAAATGCCATGGGATATTTAACATCCACATGAACTACCATCAATCAATCAATCCAGGTAGATGGGACCTCGGTTTAACGTCTCATCCAAGAGACTGCACCTCAGAAGTGCAGCACCCTCGTGACATGCTGCACTATTGTGTCAGTACTGGGATATTAACCCAATGACAGATGGGGAACTGAACCTGCAGCCCTCTCATTTCCGCCTCAGAGGCGAAAGTGTGCTGTGCTACCTACTGAACCAATACTGCTTCCAAGCAAGCTCCATTTTACTTCACTTGTTGCACTCGGCAGTAAGATGGTACATGTATCCAAGAGTCTTTCCTAGAACTGACTTTTAACTTTACCTCCCAAACCCCAAACCCCATTGTCAGTGCAGCTGGACGCAGCCCATTCTGTTGTATTTCACTGTTTTCACCTCGTGTTTTGTTATTTATCTGATTTGTTTGGGACCCTCATTGTGTCAATAAGGTCGGTAGAAGATTCACTGCTAAATAGTGGGGCTAGTATTGTCTGGTGAGTTAGACAGCGACAGCATGTACAAAATCCTCCTAACGTGAAAAGTCAAAATGTATACAATACTAAAACATGTTATCTGCCAGTGCCTGACAGTATTATTAATACTTCTGCAGGACTTGCAAAAGCTAAGACTGTGCTTTGGTTAGCAGCAGGGCTCCCTCAGAGCCAACTACAGAACTAATCGACGGCGTGGAATGCAGATTACCTAATGAGATTGGTAGAAATATACCCCCACCCAAAAAAAGTGAAGCCTAGAGAGGCAGTGGTAGTTTAAGAAAGTTCTATTCAACAAGGATTGTTGAGTATTTCTGGGCACGGCACCTGTGGGACACCCGCCCAGATAGTATTAGTGATAATTCCATTTCAGAACAGGCACATTATACAGGATGTTTTTCTCTGTACTGCATGCAACAGTACACCACCCTCCCTCTTTCCCCATTTATTACTATATAGCAGAGTTCTACCACCTAGAAAGGACAGTTCCGCTACTTAGAAAAGTAGATGCCCCCAAAAAAAAACTTCAATTTAACCACTTGTTTACATCAAATATCACTATTTGTCAACATTTCAGAAAATCTTCCAATACTGTGCACATCGACAGATTCCAGTACACCGAGTTCCGCAACAGGAGGTGCGACTGACTTACCCAGTTAGAGGAAGTGCAGACCTGTTTCTACTGCTGCTCGTCTGAAGGCAGAGAGGTGAACTGTTGCAGTGATGGCATGCTGCTGAGCTGCTATTCACTACAAGGCCTCCGCTTTCTCTCTCTCTCTGTCCACCACACTTTTCCTCCCTCATCACATGCTGCAGAGAAGTGGCTAATTATTTGTAGTTTCGTGTTCAGCAAGCTCTTGCTGGGGTCCTAAGTGCATTATGATTCTAGCCTGCCTCCACGTCCCATGCCCAGGCGCAATCCACGCGAGTTGGAGCAAATCATCCCCAAGCTCCTTGCAGCAGGCAGCGCGAGAGATTCCTGAATGACAACGCATAACTTATCACATCCAGAGCTCTCCATTTACTAGGCAGGAGGGATCACTATGCATTTATACTGTTCGATTTAACACAGGGGACTATTATAGCAGTGGCACAGCTTTCTTTTGATAGTGAGCATTGGACCTGTGTGCTTTATAACTAGAGAGTGTCATACTGTACATTTCAGTAAGGCAAGAGACTGTCAATGTGTTACTATCCTTTACCCCTCAAAGCTTTAAAGTGAATAAAATTTTAGCACAACATTGGCACATTTTGAATGCTGAGCCCAAACTGGGGAGAATGGGTGAACGTGCCGCAACAGCCATAACATACATGAGGGCCACAACATCTCGAACAGGGTGGTAGCTAGCCATTTCACAGACTGATACATCTGAATGCAGCCTGCTCCCTAGAAGGAGCTTGAAGTGTGGGTTTGCACATTTGTACACATATCAGTGAGGGTGACACATTTAGAAGATCTATGTCATAATAAAACTATCAAGTAAATGCTTTTATCAATTGTTAAACTGAACATGTTATTTATAGGGCATTGTAACATGGTAATTAATTTTCTTTGAAATCCCAATCAGGCTTTGGTTAAATGAGCACAGATGACCCAAAAGCAAGTGTAATTAATTCTCAGAAATACCCTGTTGTGTAATATTTTCACCACATGTTCATAAAATTACAAACAAAACTGAAGAAGGAGGATAGATCATTTCCCCCAGCCACCCAGCTGATTGTCTAGTATTCCGATGGAATTTTCATACTAACATACTAACATACTAAATGCCAGCAGAATAGGCCTAATGGTCTTTCGTGTCTGTCAGCTTGGTCAGCTCACCCTGGTGCTGACCTGCTGTCCCCCACCTCTCTCTGGCTTCTCCTTCCCAGTTCCAGATATTCTGCTGCATTGGATTTTGCCTCCTGAACCCTTCCCTGTACCTGTCCCACCCCTCTTGAACCCTCCACTGTCTCTGCTTCCAGAGCCCCCTAGGTAGTGCATTCCATGGCTCTACCACCCTCTCAGTGAAGTAGCACCTCCTTTCTCCCTGAATCTTCCCCTCCAGCTTCCACCCTTGCCCCTAGTGGCCCCTTCCTCCTTCCTTCGAAGCACCTCACTGTTCCTCCCTATTTACCCTCTTCATGTACCTGAAGACCTCATCATGTCCCCCGGTCCCTTCTCTCTTCCAAAGTGTACATATTTAGCTCTTGAGCCTCTCCTCATGAAGTTCTGTCCCCCTAGCCCTAAATCATTTTGGTTGCCTCCTCCTGGACCCTCTCCAGGAGGTTACACGTCTCTTAGTGTGGCCTCCAAAACTGCAAGCAGTACTCCAGGTGCGTGCCTCACCAAGCAGTTATACAGAGGAGTATTACTCTCCTCTGGAGGTGATCCCCTAGCGATGCATCCCAGCATCCTGTTGGCCTTGGCTGCTGCCCTCCTACAAGTCTCAGAGTTGTTCATCTTGACATCCACTACCACCTCCAGGTCCCTCTCAGCCATTGAGACTTGTAGTATTCCCCAGAGGTGTACACTTGGCCTGGTTTCTGGCCTCAGGTGGAGTACCTTGCATTCCCTGCATTAACCTCAGCTTCCACTTTCTAGACCATCTTCCAGAGCCTGGTCCTCTGGAATCATACTCACAAAATGGATAATTACATAACAGATTTCTATATACTGAGCATGGGATTACTGGGCTTGGACCATGGGCCTCCTGAGATCTCGGAGGAGCCCCAATAGTTCATATATGGTGGAGGGATAAATACAGGGCTACTCATGGCACGTTATTCCAACGCTACGTGACCTGCACTGTGACCAATTATTGTTTTTTTCTCCATAGATGAAACTACCCATTTTCTCGGCTGCAGTGCGCTGCTGTTCTCTGAAAACAACATCACATTAACATTAACTAGATCAATTCCACTGATTTCACTCCACTGTCAATACAAAAAAATCTCAGCCATCTCCTAAGTCTGAAGTGTTGCCATCACACTCGACAAAAACCCTCGTCCTTTTAATGTCCCATTATCCCTTAACTGTGCGGGTCCCATCTAACACATGATCATGGGAGTGGGGTCCCCAGATTTGTAGGGGGTGGTCATGTACTGAAGAAATGGAGGTAATCACCTTTTGTGCACCAAAGGGTGGGACTGAGGTCCTGGCTTCCATTTTAGGAAGAGTTGGCAGTGGGGCTGTTACAGTGGTTAGTAAGTCTGTGACAGGGTCTCCCATGGTAGTGGTAGTCCTGAGTTAAGCCATTACCCAGTGTGGCACACTGCCAGTGTAAGTTTGGTGGCCTGCAGGGATCTCTATATTATTGTACCTGCCATGCCAGTGTCTGGGACAGGTTCCGATCTAGGCCCAAGAGTGCAGGATGGTGGAACTGTAAGGAGAACTGTGTCTTTACTGCTATTTATTGCTGCACCTTTCCTTGTGAAAATGTGGTTTGGGACATGTTTGAACTTCAGCAAGGTGTCAGGCTGGCGCAGTTCAATAGGCAGCTTTCCTGTTTGGGATATTACAGGAGCAGTAAGTCATGTCTCCAGTGTGAGTAAGAGTCAGTACCGTACCATTTATCTCTGAGCTTTTTCGCTCAAGGTAGCCGAAAGGGAGTCTGTTCCCAGCCCAGTTTGGCCTTTGGTATCTACAACCTTGGGCTGCATTCAATCTGCTTGTGCGGCTATTGTCCTGTCTGACCCTCTGCTTCATGGAGCTGTGCTCTTTATTAATTTTAATAATTAATTAAATTTGGTTTTATTTTTTTTCACTCCTGTGTGCTGACTCGGAGACTATTTTTGCTGCTTAACTATGCTTGCTCCTCCAAAGAAGAAGAAAAGATATCATCTGTCCACCCGTCCTGGCCTTGAAGCTGCTCACAGCCTGCCTCTGGTTATCCAGCTGACCAAGTGAGAGACATGTTTTCCCGCTTTTAAGTTCCTGCAAGTGAGCTGCTTGTGTTAGTTCAGTTGCTTGATTGTCCCAGTGCCTAGCTTGGGGGAGCTGCCTCGAAAGTTATCAGGCTGGAGATTTGGCTTCCTCAGCTACTCAGGTGAGCTGCTTGTGTTGCTTCAGTTGCTTGACTACTGTATGGGAAATTTATGATCAAAATGTGAAAAAATCTATTACAATGAAACATTGAAGTGCAAACTTTGCAGATGACTCTAAGCTAGGTGCAGTGGTGGATGGGGAGAGCGAGAAGGGTGGCCTTGAGGAGGACCTGGAGGCTCTGGAAAATTAGTCGGGAAAATGAAACTAAAATTCATTGCAGGAAGTGCAGGTTCTGCACCTGGGAGTCAGAAATCCAGGCCTGGGGTATACCCTGGGAGGAGACAGATATCCAAGTTAAGGAGGTGAGAGGACCTGGGGTAGCAGTAGATGGCAAAATGAACAACCCAGAGACCTGTAGGAGGGCAGCGGCAAGGAAATAGGATGCTGGGAAGCGCATCGCCAGGGGGATTACTCTCCAGAAAGGTGGAAGTGATCCTCCCACTGTACAATTGCTTGGTTAGGCCACACCTCGAGTACTGTGTACAGTTTTGGAGACCACATTTAAAGAGGGACATTACACTTCTAAGAGGGTCCAAAGAGGCAACCAAAATGAGCTGGGGCCTGGGGAGAGGACCTAGTGGAGAGGTCTTAGGACCTCGACATGTACACCCTGGAAGAGAGGAGGACAGGGGACATGATAGAGTCTTTAAGTACATGAAATGGATCAATAAAGGAGGCCTAGTCAGGTGCTCCAAAGGAAGGAGGTGGGGCAACAAGATGTCATGGGTGTGCTGGAAGGTGCAGGCTCAGAGGGGAGAGGAGGATGTTATTTCACTAGAAGGGTGGTAGAGCCATGGAATGCACTGCCCAGGGGCTGGTAGAGATGGAGACTGTGGACAGGTTTAAGAGGGATGGGACAGGTACAGGAGAGGTAAATCTGACCAGGCACAATACAGGTGGAACACTTGCAGAGCCAGGACCAGCACAGTCCTCCTTACATCCTTGGCCAGCCTCAACTGAATTGTCACTGAGCACGTAATACAGTACAGTAGATGCCTGCTGATTCAGTGAGTGCCTACTGTTTTGTATTACACATTCAGTGACAGTTCAGCCAGAGCCAGCTAAGGTGTTGTGGAGGAGGGCTGTGCTGGTCCTGCTTGTGGTACAGGTTGGGGAGTGTGCAGGGCACGTCTTGCCAGGGTGGGGTTGAGAGCGCTAGACCACAAGGGTAATTGGAAATAATAATGGGCATATTAGGGCCGGGAGGCAGGACTGCTAGACCACCAGGATGAATGAAATAATAATGTGCATATCAGGGCAGGGGAGGGACCACTAGACCACCAGGATAAATTAAATTAATTGTTACAGATTGGGCATATCGAGGCAGGGGAGCATGTCCCAAGCAGTCCATAGGGTAGTTCAGGGTGCCACACTGTGCCAGGGTCTCCCAGAGATATTTCTAAGTATCTTTAGACTAGCCCTGGCTGGTCTAAGGGTACTTAGAATTGTTCCCTCTGGGAAAATTTTGAGAATCCAATTTATGGGGCTGTGGCAGCTTACATCTGCCACATGACCCCTTGCACCATGTCACAGCCCATTTGTGAGCGCACAGGTGGTGCAAGCCTTGTTTGGGACAGACAGCCTGTGGCTGATGCAGGCTGCCTTTGAGAGCAATTATTGATGCAAGGTGCCACTGCACCATGTCTGTTTAGCGCAGGTACCCTGCATCACTCTCGGGCTTTGAAAAATCAGGCCCAATGCTATTGTCTAGTCTCCCACATAGAAAGGAAGGCCCCACCTTTGTCATCTGGAATGGCCTGGGACAGAATCTTGAATAGGTGGAAACCCTTAAATACCTTGGAGTAACCTTGGATGACACCCTATCATTTGTACCCCTGCCCCCATGTTGATAATCTAGTGACCATAGTTGACAGGACTTGGTTCTCTGTGTTGGAACCAGAACAACTGAACTGTGTAAACTAGATACCTTATAGTGGCCAGTTCCATTCTGTCACTTGTAGATTATGGCCTCCTGTTTACAATGCTGCCTGTGACATGATGCTAAACAATGTACACCTGATCTGTAATAAGGCACATCACTTTGTTCTTGGTGCAGATAACGTACACCCATACAGTACTTGTGCCCTCTATGCCCTAATTAATTGCTTCCAATACCCAGTAGACTAAAGCTACAGACCTGCCTGCTAGCCATTAACTTGATCCTGGAAACAAGACTTTGTCACAATTGCATACAGGTCCACTCACACCCATATGATGAGCTTGTTCAGGTTGTATGAACCACGTTCCTACATACAGTGAAATGCTTTACTGCTACTTTAATACCACCAGTCAAAAACAGCATTGAGTCCTGTATTGCTAGCTTCTAACCAAACCATGCATTGAAAGTCTGGCCATTGCTCAGATCCCTCTCCTGCTGAAAAGGATTCAGTAGTATCAGTACATTACATGTGTGATTAATCTAAGCTACTGCTGTATGGAACTACAGCCAGGTTTGCAGATTGGTCATTTCTATCCTATAACCAACATAAACAAGGAGCTAGAAGTTGCACTACAACAGACACCAGCTCCATTTGCCACATGTTACATGATGGATTCAATGGTTATATCTAGTATTGCCTAATACCCAGCACAGCACCAGTCCAGGACCCTCCAGAAGCTGTCCCAGATGGCAGAATTTTTGCTGGACTAGGGTGAAACTTCAGGGTCAAATTATTTTGGTTGGACTCAAGTCATACATTTTGATACATCTAATCTGACTAATCCCAATAAAATGCTGCCACATAAAGAAAAAGGGCTTATAATGCAACACCTTAAATGCAAATTATTTATGGTACTACGACAGCAGCCCCCTCTCCACTAAATCGTCTATCTGAAAGTGAAACTATGTACTGTTCAGGCCTCCCTTCTGCCTACAGAGTAACACCTGCAGACTGCTACTGCTGCACCCGGACGGACTTGATGTACTATGGGGACTGGGAGAGGGGGGAACACAAGCCGAAGCTGTAGAAAAATATCGTCGGCGTCTCTACGCTCTTACCTTCACGAGCGATGCAAACCTATAGGGGATACCGGCAATAGCATCCGTCGTTCCGTCCGACTCCGATGCAATGAGATCGATGTGGCCTGGCCCTGGGCAATGGTGCTCCGCGCTCTCACGTTAGTCGCAAGATCCCTCAACCTCAGCCTTGTTTGCCGCCAATCAAACAGCGCGTCTTGTGCCGCACCCACATTCCGCCTGTCTTCCGCTCGGCATCCGACTCCGTTCCTGAATAGGCACACTGACACACACTGTCTCTCTCAGGTGGGGCGGGGGGCACGCGCCGACCTGGCTCATTTAAATGAAAGACAGCCAGCAGTGCACGGCACTTCTCTCTCTCTCCTAATCTGTGTGGGGCAGCAGGGTTACAGTCAGCCTAGTCTACAGACCATCACGTCACCTGACCCCCC
Source organism: Neoceratodus forsteri (assembly GCA_016271365.2). NCBI lineage: Eukaryota > Metazoa > Chordata > Ceratodontiformes > Ceratodontidae > Neoceratodus > Neoceratodus forsteri. Next base: position 779,786,745 of record CM057459.1, on the reverse strand, counting down.
CGCCCCCCTGGAAAAAAAATTGTGACCAAACCTGACGGTCGGCGGGTCGGGGGCTCGGGGCAGTGGAGAAAAAAAAATAAAAAAAAATTAACGCCAGAAGTGCACAGGCAGCAGGCCATTACTTACACAGGCCAGGATGCAATTAGCATCCCAGGCATCCCGGGCCAGTCCGCCCCTGCCTGGTTGTCATCTGCAGGCATGATCCCTATTTAAATGATAACTAAACAGGACAATTTCCTAAATGCAAGTTTTGGTTGTTTAAATGGGGCAGTATAACCTAGAGGTTAGAGTAATGAGCTGTTAATGATCTTGGTACATCCAGCAGACCTGGGTTTGATTGCAATAACCTCCACTTGTATACTGTGTGATTCTGAGCAAGCCACTTAACCTCCCCAGTGCTCCCAGATCACCCCTGAAAACAGAAACTTGTGCATAGGAGGCCTTATACAGTTACCAAAGAATTAAAAAAATAGTACTGTTGTGTGTACTTACATACATAGAAGCAATTCCTGAGTTTTTTTTTTTTCAATTGGTGTTTAGGGTACATTTTGTTTCTTAACTTGGATTGTTGTTCCCAGTTAGACCATATTGTAAACCAGGCACTAGTGAGTTGTGTGAGTTGCATGTGCTACTGTCATGCTGTGATGTCTATGGAGCCAGTTGCAGTCAGTATCAGTTTCTGTCAGAACTGTGCACCCCGTTGTTTTTTGCATGAATCCATAATTGATTCTATATAAAAGATATAGTAGAGCTGAGCAAATCTGAGTGGCTAGATGTTGGGGATGTTATTTTTTTCTGTTGGCTTAGCCCTGTGTATTCAAGCTGCAGTAGAGAGAGCTCAAGCTAATACTTCTGCTTCTAATGTTTCTGATTATTCCTCATCTGTTGATGATGAAGTACATAGCACTGCAGAAAACAATCATCTGTGTGCAAGTCAATCTTTTACACATCGAAAAACTTATTTCTGACAATACACCCACATTTTGTTAATGTCATGTTCATTTTATCAAGGAAATCACAATGTCTAACATTTTTTTTCCTGAAGCAGAGAAGCTCTTAGGGACTGGGTTCCAAGTGACACATAAAGTCCACAGTGTAAAACTCAGCCTCGGAACACACACTCTCACCAGAAATGAATCAGTTGTCCACCAAAGCTTATCAGGACTTGTAGAAAAGTTTATTTTCTGAGCTCCACAGCAAATCCAAGTGTGAAAAGACAAACTTATGTTTCACCTCCTACAAGGCTTTGTCAAAGTTGCTACCCCCTACTAGTGGAACGCTTTTATAGCAAAAAAGTCAATCATGTGACTAAGGTCCTTTTAAGGACATATACAGTACAGTACCTTCAAAAGACATTCATTTTATGTGTGCTCTGTGACCCCTATATACAAACACATGAGATGGGTATTAACCCAGTAGAAAACACAAAATCTAGTTTTAACCCTGTTATATTCACATCCAAACAGCATTTCTAGCAAATCCAAGGGCTTAAATTCATAGTCAAAGTATATAAACTCCTGTACATAGAAAGATTAACTTCATACTTTTTGTTTTCAATGCCCTTTGAAAAATGTTGCAGTTCATTGAATTTGTTATGTTTGGCAAGCTGTATCATATAGCCAGAACTAAAGAAAGAACAAACAACAGGATGGGGGGAGTGTTGGGGGGCTGAGAGCAGAATGAGTGACCTTTGCATCAGAATAACCACACAAGAGATATGTTCCTGAAAAGAGTTGCACTTAGCCCCTCACACTTGTTACTTTCTTCTTGTTCTTCAAAGTAGAAAAGTTTGTGGACTGAGCAGGAGAACCTAATGGAGGAAGAAAAGAAGACAAAAAAAGATAAAAAGGTTAACTTTCTAACACATAAAGTGTTAAAACAGATTTTCTACAGCTCATAGTAGCATCTATTTGTTAAGAGACCTGATTAGTTTTTACTCTGTACATCCATTCATTGTCATAGACAGTTTTAACTCTGTGCTTTATTGCAGAAATGGGATATGTTCTATTTTGTCGTTCAGGCCCAAAGGGCCTATTGAATCTCCTAATCAGTAGATCCAGTATGCCTCTCTTTTATTGAGGGCCAGATCTCTACCATCACCTCTGGCATTTAAACACACTTGTTCTAGACCAGTAAACCTGAGTGTGTGATCCTGCCTATTTGTTACTTGTTGTAAGTGTACAGCCAAAGCATATTCTGAGTCTCCATTCATGACTGCCCAAACATGTTATCGCACTCTCTCCTTCAACTTAGGCTTGGTGTGACGTACATAGTAGCTTCCACAACTATATTCTGCTACATACTACCCACTTGATGTCACAGTTTATAAACTGTTGTATCCTAATGGATTTTCCATCATAGCCACATACTGTATAAGTGTTTTGGTCTGGTATATGTATGGGCAGTACTTGCATCTCTTGCATTTGAAGCACCCTTTTGGTAAGGGAGGTAACCAATTTTGGGATTTTATGTCCTCATGTATGGAGCTCACCAATGTTTCTCTCAGATGTTTTGCTCTAATATATATGCCATTTGTGGTGGCTGCTTGGATGTTTCCTGTAGCCTAGTGTCAGTACCCAGTGCGGGCCAGGTTATGTAGATTATTTCCTTCACTTTCCAGGACCTGATACCATATGTGCTGACAAAATTTATCCTGGTCTCAACTTCTGGCTGATTGCACTGTGTACCTCCATGTGGGTTTATTCTAAGAGTGTCTCTGGGGGTGTTTTCACTTCCCCTTCTGACTGCATCTATTATGTTACTAGCATAGCCCCTCTCCTTGAATCTTTTGGTAAGAGTTTCTGACTCTGTCATGAATGTATCATGCTCAGAGCAGTTTCTCTTAAGATGAATTAACTTGCTTGTAGGAATATTGTTGATTGTGTGTCGGGGATGGCAACTACTTGTCAGCAGTGTGATGTTACAGTCAGTGGGTTTTCTATCGAGACTGGTTATAAGTTTACCATCATGTGTTTTCTCTATATTGATGTCCAAAAAGGCTATCTTTTTGTCACGTGCCTAGCGTGTAAATTTTAAACTCTAATTGCTCTATTGCAAATAATCAGTGAATAACCTTAATTCTGACATGCCACCTTGCCACACCACCAACACATTGTCAATAAATTATTTCCAAACCTTAATTTTGTCAAGGAAAGGGTTGATTCTGCAGTTCCAAATATGCTCCTTCTCCCAGTAACCTAGACAAAGATTGGCATAGCTAGGGGCCAAAGTTGCACCCATTGCTGTGCCCTTCTCTTGGTGGTAGTAGTTTCCCATGAAGTTAAAATAACTCCCTTCCAGTATAATCTGTGTCATTTCCACCAGTAAATTTGTGTCTGGTTTAGACCCTTTTGGTCTGTTGTTTAAAAAAATACCTTAGGGCTCTCAGACCCCCTATGTGGGGGATGCTGGTGTACAACGCTTTGACACAAAAGTGACCAGAATACAATCGTCCACATTTACTAGGTTTTCTACCACCTTTAATACATCCCCTGTATCTAATAAAAAGAAGGGCAGTCCCTGGATCATGGGTTTTATTACCCCATCTACAAAACATGCTAGTGGGTCTGCAATACTACCAGCACTGGACACAATCAGCCTCCCTGAGGGCTGATTTAGTGTTTCATGCACTTTGGGAAGTGCATAAAACTGAGCAGTGAGTGAATATTGCACTGTTAAGTAATCCTTTTCCTTTTTTTTGTTATCAGACCTTCCCTTAGGGCCCACTGTAAAAATCCATTATCTTTTTTTTAGATTAGGTGTGAGGCTACAGTGAATTGATTTGTAATATTCTCTATTACTCAGCTGCTGCTGTTGAATTTCATTCTCATAGTCTTTGGTGTTAAGAATCACAGTACTTCCATCCTTATCTGCTGGCTTAAAAACAATTGCTTTATTATTCTTTAAATCAGTCATTACCCATTTCTCCTCCATTGCAAAATTACAATAATGTGAGCTAAATTCCTCTTTCCTAAGTTTTTCCATCTCAGTTTCACACATCTTTTAAAAGGTAGCTACTGCTGGTGGTAGGGGTGGACAAAAGGTATTTGGTTTACACAATTTTCTTGAAGTATTAGTTGACTCATTTATATCTAGAAAACTTATATCAATGTTACCCTCATTCTCCTGGTTCAACACTGCATTCATTTCAAAATCATTCAAGGTTTCAAAAACAACTTGTGTTGGAATTGGTTCAATACTCTCAAACAACCTATCACCTAATCCATCTGGCTCCCCAGGGACCACTGAGCACCCCATGTTACTGAAGAAACACCTAAGTCTAAGCACCTTACACAAGCGCTGAATGTCAGTGTTGGTTTGAAAGAAATCAATGTCTGTGGTTGGAATAAAAGACAAACCATTATTCAGGACTTAGTCTTTTAATCAGTCAGGGTATAATCAGAAAGGTTGATTATATTGTCTCCACCTGCTGATTGTGATCCCACTATTACTGGTATCTCCTCTTCTTCATTTGACTGCCGTTGCCTGTTTGACATTCTCCTTCCCCTTCTTGTTCTCCTTTTTTGTTGTACCTGTTCTTCCTCTTGCCTCTTGTCTGAATCCACCCTGTCTGATCCTCTTGCTCTTAAATAAAAAATATCGGACTATTCTGAATCACTGGTGGCAGAGGCTTCAGAAGTACCTGTAGTAGGTGTAGTTGTAAGAATGCTTGTAGTGGGTACTGTTTCCTTAAGAATTGATTTCCTCTCAAATCTAACCTTGTTCTTCTTTTTTCAAAGTTGTTCTTTGTCCAGCTATGTATATGTCCCCTTTTGTAATTGTTTTAATCTATTGTGTACTTTTTTGTTTTTCAGCACTAATCTTCTTATCTTGGAACTCTATTTCACTTTTTAGTTCTTGTTTAAACTTTAAAAAGTTCAGGATATCTGAGAAAGCATTTAGTATTTTCTCTTTCTCACTGAGTGCCTTTTCTAAAACAATTTTTGTTTTCTTAGCCTTCTTAATGACCAGCTGCATCCATTTAGAAGAGGCTTCTGCTGATATTTCTCTCCACCCGGCTACAAATTCAGGGTCATCCAAACCAAATGCATGGTCCTTTAACATTCTTAGCCCTGTGGGTACTCTACTGTCGTTTAAATAGGCTTCAAATGTTTTTATCAAGCAAAACTACCTTATTGACTTAACTGCAATTTTTTTCTAAATCAAAGAATGCAGATCTCATAGATTTATCTCTTTGTGGCTGTTCAGTGTACCTGGTTTCCACCAGTGCCTCCCTACTCTGTGTCCTTGTAAAAAATGGAACTTCCATTTATAAATGACAGAAAATTCTTGCAGTGAGTTTTGCAGTGTTGGTAGCTAAAGCTGAAGCAGTACTTGCATCCAAACTGGACGTGTAGCTTTCATGACCACCATCAAAGGCCATTATTTGCTGATTTACTCATCCTGTGTGGATAAGGTAATAAAACCCCTCTGCTCTGTAGTCACCTGCAGTTGCTTGTGGAGCATTTCTTGGCTAAAGCAGAGTTTCCCTCAGTGTTGCTCAATTTCACAATTACTTCCTGAAGCAGAGCCACTCTTAGGGACTAGGTTCCAGGTGACACATAAAGTCCACAGTGCAAAATTCAGTCATGGAACACACACTTTCACCAGAAATGAATTGACTGTCCACCAAAGCTTATCAGGACTTGTAGAAATATTTATTTTCCAAATTCCACAGCAAATCCAAATGTGAAAAGACAAACTGACATTTCACATACTACAAGTACTGATAAGCTTTGGTAGACAATCGATTAATTTCTCCCTAAAATGGCAAATGAGGGCATACATCCTCAGAAAACAAATCAAAGCCAACATTTGCCTGAGCCAGCAACCTCCATAATCTCTTGACTGGAAAGAGCAAACTGGAGCAGTCCAGAAAGAGGGTACAACCTTGCACCAAAGAGGATGTACATTCCTGGAAGGCAATGGTTTCAAATACTAGGAGCCTAACCAACAAACTTCTTGAGCTAACAGCCACCTTGGAAACAAAAAGGTTGGACTGGGTAGCTGTAATAGAAATGTGGTTGACAGAAAACCATGGATAGGTTATGGCCATTCCCAGTTACAATCTGTTCAGGAAAGATAGGAAGGGCAAGAAAAGAGGGGGAGGGATGTAGCCATTTACATTTGGGAGGAAATAAAATCCACAGAAGTAAAAGGGCAATCTGGGGACTTCAAGTCACTGTGGCTAACAGTAGACATGGGCAAGGGAAAACCTTTCATAATCAGCTTCATGTACAGGCCCCCAAAATCAAGGAGATAAAGTCCTAAAAGAGGAAATCCACAAAATGTCTGATAAAGGTGAAGTAACACTGGTGGGGAACTTCAGCCTGCCAGATATTAGCTGGAGCACACTAATGGCAATAACAAGAAGAAGTAGGGACTTCTTATTGCCACTACAAGATGCGTGACTTTGCCAACTTGTTAAAAACCCAACAAGGGGAGATGCCATTCTCATTCTTGTCCTCACAAACTTGGAAAGGATGAAGGACATTGAAGTGGGATATCAAATGGGCAACAGTGACCATTGCATGGTAAACTTTAAGGTAAACATAACACAGGACACCAGTCACTCAAAGATAAAGGTGTTAGATTTCAAAAAGGCTGACTTCCCAAAAAAGAGGAACAACATAAGTAGCCAGTTAATGGAAATAGAGGTTGAGGAGGTGGAGGTCATGTGAGGGAGACTCAAGAGAGCAATAAAGACTGCCACAGTTCAATGTGCCAGATGGGTCAGCAAAGCAAAAAGGAAAAGAAATCCTCTATAGTTTTTTCAAGGAAGTGGCTACCACAGTCAAAGAAAAAAAGAAGGCATACAGCATATATCAGGAAACCAAAACTGAGGAAGACTGGGAGTTGCACAAGGAAAAAATGAGAGAGTCAAACAAACAAATTAGAAAGGCAAAAGCCCAGACAGAGGAAAAGATAGTGGAAGGAGTAAAGAGAGGAGACAAATCCTCTTTTAGATACATTAGGGAATGTAAGAAGACCAAAGGGGGATAGTAAAGATTGTTACTGAAGAAGGGAAATGCACCAAACATGACCCAGAGAAAGCCAAAATCCTCGGCAAATACTGCTCAGTGTTTACCATAAAGGACCCAAGGGATGGCCCAGTCTTAAAAAACACAGCACCTCAGGACCAGCGGTAGACACAAGTCCCTTTACAGAAGCTGAATTATGGGAAGTGCTAAATAAACTAAAAACAGACAAAGCCATGGGACCAGATGAGGTGCACCCCAGAATCCTTAAGGAACTTGGATCAGAATTAACAGCCCCTCTGGCACTTCTATTAACAAAATCCTTGAAGAGCAGTGTGGTACCCAAAGACTGGAAAAAGGCAATAGTGATTCGACTTCATAAATCAGGAAGTTGTGAAGAGGCTTGTAATTACAGACTGGTGAGCCTCACATCTATAGTAGGGAAACTAATGGAGACACTACTCAAACAGAAGATCACAGCATTTCTCAAAACTAGCAGCTGACAAGACCATAAAAGCATGTTTTTCTCTCACCTTCCTCTCCAAATATTCTTTGAGATGTTATCGTCCTTCTTCCCTTTGATAACTTCTGTTTGACCAATAGTGTGGTGACATATGATATGTAATGTACTATTGTATGCAAGCATAAAATGTTCAATGAAAACTATTAACTGAAAAAACAGCATGGTTTCACAGAAAGTAGGTCATGCCAGACAAATCTTCTCGAGTTTTTTGACTACGCTACAAAAATAGTGGATGACGATGGAACAGTAGATGTGGTCTACCTAGACTTCAGTGAGGCCTTTGACTCGGTTCCACACAGAAGGCTGGTAAAGAAGCTTGACCACACAAGGGTTGGTCCAGAAGTAGTCAGATGGGTGCAAAACTGGTTACAAGGCAGAACCCAGAGGGTACTGGTTAATGGAGCACAATTGATTGAAGGCAGGGTGACCAGCGGGATGCCCCAGGGTTCAGTGCTAGGGCCTGTGTGCTTCAATGTTTTTATAGCAGACATCACTGATGGACTGGAAGGGAAGGTGTGTCTGTTTGCAGATGACACCAAGATATGTAGCATGGTGGACATCCCAGAAGGAGTGAGCAAGATGGAAGATGATGTCAAGAAACTAGAAGAATGGTCTGGAGTGTGGCGGCTGAGATTTAATGCCAAAAAGTGCAAGGTCATGTACATAGGAAAGAAAAATCCAAGAAAGGAGTATTACCTAGGAGGCAAAAGAGTGGTAGCCTCAAACCAGGAACAAGATCTGGAAATCATAATCTCAGATGACTTGAAGGTTAGTAAGCAGTGTGAGCAGGCAACAAAGAAGGCCAACAGAATGCTGGGCTGCACTGGGAAGGGAAACATGAGCAGGAAGAGAAAGGTGGTACTACCACTGTATAGATAGCTGGTCAGGACTTACCTGGAATACAGAGTCCAATTCTGGAGGCCTCACCTCAGGAAGAACATTGACCCGGTGGAAACAGTACAGAGAAAGACGACAAAAATGATTCAGTGCCTGCAGTACATGTCCCACAAGGAAAGACTTAGAGAACTGAATATGTACCCCATGGAGCAGAGAAGAGAGAGAGGGGACATGGCCGAAACATTCAAGAACATAAAAGGCATTAATAAGGTACAGGCACAGGAACTTTTTCACTTCAAGAAGAGCTCCATTACCAGGTGACATGACCTCAAGCTGCAAGAAGGGAGGTTCTGTACCAACACCAGGAAGTTTTTCTTCACAGAAAGAGTGGTGGACACTTGGAACAGCCTGCCCCAAGAGGTTGTGGGGGTCAACAATGTGGATTGATTCAAGAATGTGTGGGACAGACACAAGGGAGCCCTGACTACAAAGGGCAACTAGAGTGTCAAAATAGGTCTAAATCAAATGGTCAGACTAGATGGACCTAGCGGTCTCCTTCTGCCATCAACTTCTATGTTTCTATGTTTCTGGTGAGAGTGTGTGTTCTGTGACTGAGTTTTACACTGTGTAAAATTTTGTGTACTTCATTATAATGAGATGTGAATTTGTTCACGTAACATTTAAAGGTATGCCATGCAATGCACGTAAGCTGCTTCTGCAGCACATTACAAGATATATTTGTGAATATTTTGTTCTGCTGCATCACAATAATGCACTTGTGCTTTAAAATGATAACACAGACTAATTACGTTATGCATGATGCAGCCAGCAACTCACTCACTGGTGTGTATTGGTGGCAACATCCCTGGCATCCAGTGAGTTATCACTTCAATACCGCTCATAAAAAACAGCGCATCAATTACAGCGCAACATTAATAGTTCATAACATTTACTGCTAACCACCAATTTCAGTCTAATACCATTTTGGTTAAGTTCAGGGCACCGATCACATAACTTACTTGTTTGCACCACAATCTGAACAATACCACAATACTGATACTGATGTGAACTAAACACTTCACCAGGTTTACGCTTCACAGTGCCTCACAAGACTCTTTTCATTTGGAGCAGGAACTCAATGTAGCAACACTGAAAATTTGAAAAGAGGATTAAAGCCTGTGTAGTGCACTCACCCAAATAAGATGCTGGCTTTCAGGACAGATCTTACATTGTGCTCACACAAGTACCCCGATCTGTGTGGAGGGCTCACACAAATAAGATGCTAGCTTTCAGGACAGAGCTTAACTCAGGCTCACACAAGCACTCCGATCTGAGCATCTGTTTAAATATGTAACAAGGTTCTCAATCTGTCTTGAGCTACAGTCAAACCTACCACAGTCACATATTGAGCAAAAATCAATGTCTACCATAGAAGTGCACTCTCTTTAGGTATTACTATGCTTATTTGTTTAAAAAAAGTTCCTCCATTAACCACAGCTCAAGACAGATGCTCAGATCAAGGTGCTTGTGTGATCATGAGGTAAGCTCTGTCCTGAAAGCCAGCATCTTATTAGTGTGATCCCAAATTTTGTCTTATACAATTTTTGAGCGAGATTCCACCCACTGTTATTTTTATCTTCTAGTCTTTTTTCAAATTTTCAGTGTTGCCACACTGAGTTCCTACTCCAAAAGAAAAGAGTTTTGTGTGAGCCCGAGTTTTGTCTTTTATGGAGCTGCAGAGGTAATCTCTGTTCTGAAACATGTTGTGTGCTTATTTATTTAATTCTAGTATTGAACGCAAAAATAGAGTGTTAAAGTTTACAACTGAGCCTTTCTTACCAGGTTCATGTGCATTCTATGTTTATTTGGGATTTTCTGTTTTAATTAATAACTCCAGTTGCACAGTATCATGAAACCTGGTGAATTGGGTGTTTAGATGTGTGGTGTATTGAGCAAGATTGGCTGGCAGCTTATATTTCATTCAGTGGGCAGGATTTCACACTTTGCACCCACAGAATATTTTGTGAATTGTGTAGAATTCATGACATATTTCACTGAGCAAAATCTGCAGATTTTGCCCATCTCTAGTCTGCGATTGGGAACCGGTTTGGGGGGGGCACAGTACCTTTATCAACCATTAAAGTTTCATGGATTTCCACAAGGTTTTTGTTGGCAGTAATTTCTCCATGCAAAGGCCTTCACTAATGGCCCTTGCATAGAACAAAACTTTTGTGAATACTACTGCGGGGATATGCAGGTGTCTTCCCCTTCATTTGCATTGTGGCACCCCTCCCAACTTTGGTCATGCTCAAACACAGTTTGCCTTGGAAAACTGAGCTTTGTGAATTCCAACTTGGGGCAAAATCTGGTTTGCCTAAGGCAACCTGGGTTTGTGTCCCGGCCAAGGCTTGTGAATCTGGCCCCTGGTGTCTTACTTGTAGCTACCAGGTGACCCTACCTTGGCTTTCCTGACCATTAAACTGTGATGTAAAGGTGCTATGGGATTTGTGGGCATTGCCTTGATATCTGGGGACAAAAAAAGGTTTACAAGATTTATTTTCAGATTTAAGACATAATTCTATAGACATTGGTCTGTTTCATACAGTGGTAATGTTTTAAATGTGTTTGGGTGGGGGGGGCCAGAGTTTTCTTCTCAATAGCTTCAAACATTGAAGATCTAGTCCTATATTGCTACTATATTAAGGCAGAAAAAAAACAATGTGGTTACACAACAGACTGTCTTTATTTATTTATTTTTTTTAAGTAATGGATATATGGTTTGTTAGCATGCCAACCAACATCAATTTCTATCTCAACTAAGCAGTGAGAAACAAATAGAAAAATGCCAATGTGCTAGTTGCTTCACAGATTATGTAGTGTATGCTGCCTGGTGTTTATGTCCCCAAAATATATGTGAGCAGGACCACCAGGCAGCTAAACATTAAACAAAATGGACATATCAAAGCGATTAAGAATTGACTGAAACCAAAGCAATTGTTGCTCATCTCTTAAGACAACACAGTAGAGATCCATCTTCCCTTAAATTTATGTCTCTTTTTCAATAGATTGGTATTGGGATATTTTACTAACAATGGGCATACGATTACTGCAACACTAGGGGTGGACCCCACCAGAGGAGAAAAGTAAAAATGCTACAACAGTTTTCAGTCATTTGTGCAGTGAGCTAGAAAAGACACAGTGTGCAGTGTGACCTTGTTCAGCTAGCAATATGCTGCTGATTGCCATGGACATCATTGTGAAACTGTAGCCAAAAGCATTTTTTATTAACCCAAGTGTTTTACTGTTTGGAAACTACCTGCTGGGCCATATTATCTAATGATCCAAGGTCCCTGACATCTGACATGTGAACCTCTCACGCAGTCTAAAACCCTGGATCATAGTGTTAAGGGTGTGCTTTGAAAGCACATATTACAATAATTAAAGAGTTTCCTAACAATTTAGGTATTTTGTTTTGGGGGGAGCACTAAAACTAAACTAAATATGTAGAACTATTTTGAATTGCTTATTCAAACTTTGAAAATTCGACTTTAAGAGACTCACACAGCTCTGAACAAATACCATGAAAATATGGTGGTGGTCAATAAACTTCTCTGCACAGCCCTTTATTAGAAAAATCTTCTTACTTTAATGCCTGTTCTGTCTAGAAGCTCTGAGTGTGATCAAGGAAACCAGTGTTGCTTGGATAAAGGACTGTAGTTATAGAGTTTACTGTTTACTGCCATATTTTATCTAATTAAAATGTCTCTAATCCTTTTCTTTTCATACAGTATATAGCACCATGCTTTGATATACCTAACTTCATGAAATGCTAACTGAAGTAAAGATGTCAAGGCCTCCAAGTGTTTACAAAAAAAGCATTCTTTGCTAAAGTATTTGCTCTAATTCAGATAGTTCATTGAGATGAAGGATCCCAGGAGAACATCAGCAGGTGAAGACATTGGAGTTTTCATTACAGTCATTATCAGAAAATAAAATTTTACAAAATAGTTTAGTAAACAACAATCTAATAATTAAACGGTGTGCTTCACTTAGTAATTTATAGATTAAATACTAATGAGCCAGCAATGAATTAAATGTAAGCATTTCTATCAGCAGGTACAGACAATTGCATGGCTTTTTGTAATTGATTGAGTAACAGAGGGTTGGAGCAGGTTTGTAGCAATCAACAAGTTTGTGCCATGAATCTGGGGAAGAACTAGTGAAGGCCTGTCTGTCTGTCACTTCCTTCCTTCCTTGTTAGATTGAAAAAAGGCCCCTTTACACAGAGCTTACCTGTAGCGTGCATTTCATAATGAACTCTGCTCTGCTCACTTCTGTCTTGCTGCCAGTGCCCTTTACATGCACTGCCCTGTATCACTTCAGTAGCCCTTTCTGTGTTGCGATGTGCTTGTGAGTTGGGGGGTGATGGGGTGTTCAGATTGCACTTCCACACTGTAAATTAAACCTCTAATTGTTTTCACTGGAATGCACCAAAATTTATAAAAATGCAGAATTCATTTTGGAAGGATGTTCCCAAATGAATTCTCTTGAAAACATTAGAGAAAATCACCCCCTGTGCAGTTATATTTGTTACTGTATTTATAGTAAGCCATATTCTAAATAAATGAACAATTGAAACACCACAGTGAAGATTTTTCATATGCTTTAAAATATATTCATTAGGGATATTCTTCAACAAATGAATTCAGCCTTCAACTACAAACTTACTTTGCTTGTGGAAACAATTGGGGTTTTATTCCTCAGAAACCTTGCCTGCAGTGCATGCTATTTCAAGCAGCTGTCATCAGACCAAATAGAATGGAATGGCACTCGTACATGGCATGGAATAATGGCACATGACTCGGCGAATCCAGAAAAGCAGGTAACACAGAAACAGCAAATGCTCATTTCTTTTTCAGAGTGGATCACTTGTACACATCAGAAAAGTAATGTTGCAGTTTGTCTGTAACACTGATAATGATACAGACCACTGCGTGTAAAGGGGCACAAAGATTCAAGGTGGAAGAAAAATGTAAAGCATAAGTCTTAACTATATAAGGTATATGAATACTGTAGGTATAATAAAGTAAAGTTCTTTCTCGTGGATACAGTTGAAGCATTCAGAAGCCCATTGGTAATTCTTATGGCTTAGGGGATTTAAACAGATTCTGGAAGGTCATCAGGTAAGGGTTTAAATGGATAAAAGTGCACATTCACAAATATCTCTTTACTGTTAGTTAGGCAACCAACTGCATCAGAGATGTTAAGATTGTCAGAGGTATAAAGATCTACACCTTGTTTCTTTCTGTTTTAGTGCTGTAGACCCTCATCCTTGATTTGTTGATATTACATGTACTGTGTGCATTATGGGCATGCAAATATGTTATTTTTGCCATTATATTCTTGCAGTATAAAACTGGAAAAGGAATTAAGAATAAACTTAAAAATTATATACCTGTTTAATTAGTTGGTACTCTGAAATTTCTGCTTTTCTAGGTGAATCTAGAATTAACAAAAGCATAACCTGTTCCAGTACAGAGATTATACAGAGAAATTCCGACCAAACCAGCATTATGCAGTGGTTGTGGGAGTGGCTTCTGTGGCTTTTATCATGGTTCATATGGTTCTATTTATTATTTATGTTTGACCCCTTCCTCCCAATGGGTTACCCTGTTTTTTTCAGTAGACGGATCAAGAAAGGATTCTAAATTTTAAAGTTTTCTGACTCAAGAAAGAGACACAACACTTGTAAGCTAGTTTCCTAAACAGATTCGTACAGTAACCACAGATCAATTTTCCAGAACTGATATCATGGTCAAACAGCACAGAATGTACAGTATTACAGTACCATACAACTCACTTAAACTGTCAGAAATGTGCACAACAAACACATTTGTGTCTATCCAATCAAATCGCTTGCCTTAGACAGTTGATGTAAACACTTTTTCCAGTAGTTTGATGATGTTGTACTATTGATGCTTGTCTTAAGCTTGTAACGTATAGCCTAGCTACGAACATTAGTACAGGGGGCCCAATATAATTTTTATCTACCTGCTGGTAGCTTTCTTTTCTTTTGTGTTTGTTACTTATTGAATTTTATCATAATGTTCACAATTAATAAGTTAGAATCAATTTTTCAGTAAACCTAAACATTTAAACATTAAACATTTAGGAATAACAATAGTCCATTTCATATGGGGGAAGTGAATAGGATAAATAATATTCAAATTTAGATATCTGCAGCTTTAAGATAAAAAAATCAATTCATTTAGTTAAATGATGGACCTAAAGACAAATTATTTGAAGAAGCAGTGATGGCATGTTCTAATGTGTTTGAAGCAATAGATTACTGTGATCTCAGATACATAACAAGCTGGTCAACTTCAAAGAAGATGCTAGCTTTTTTCATCCTTAACAACTTTAACTTTTGCTGATGGTAAAAGAGAGAACTGTGCCCCCAATTCTAACACTTTTTGTCTGTAGGCAAGAAACTTGTGATGCTGTTGTTGTGTCTGATAGCAATAGTTACATCTACATGCTGGTAGTTTTCAAGGTTCTACTGATGACATACTCTGGTCTCACACTGCTGGTAACATTCCATGTTCCTCAGATGAGACACTTTACTTACTGACATGTTGTATTTATTATTTTCCTCTAAGCCCTATGGGTTCCAGACATGAGTCCTGCCTCCTCCTCCATTGCCGAACTGATATTGTCATGTACAGGGCTTCTTAATGTATGAGGCCTGAAGAACTCAGGCTCCCTGAGAATGGGCTCAATTTCTGGACCAAGGGTTATGCTCCCCTGATTGATTTAACTTCCCCAGCTCTTTTCATATATTGTGGGCCACCATGAGTTTGCCAAATGAGCTGATGCACAGACAGATGGATCCATATGCCCCAGTGAGATGTATGTCAACACCTTCCATCTGCCATCCAGTGTTGCATTATGGCACCCAAGAGAAAGCAGAACGCAACTAAAATCATTGAAATATTGATCATTCATCCCAGATCCAGGATCATTCCAAGTAGACTGAGAAGTCTCAGTCTCTTCATGACTTGAGATTTTGCCATTCAGCAAGATCTGGAACCACAAGGGCCCCTAGGTGACACCCTTATTGGGTAATCTTGCCTGCTATTTACACGTACTCTGTGGTGTACCCCAGGGGTTAGTCCTCCCTCTTAGTTTGTTCATGGTGTACATGGTGCCACTGGAAGGGATCATTAGAGTATATGGTTTGGGTTTTTATGATGATACTCAGCTATATCTATATTTTGCACCCAGAATGTCTGATGCTGTTGAAGTACTTAATTTGTGCTTGGCTCAGATCCATGACTTGTTGTTGTCAAGCTGTTTGATACTTAATTAAAAAAAATGGAGGTTCTGGTGACTGAGCCTAGTCAGCGGTGTGGTGTAGGGCCACTGATGAGGGGAATGGCATATAGCTAGGTTCCTCTGGGTTGGTAACCTCTACTAAGGTTAAGAATCTGGGAGTCAATTTTGACAAGATGCTGCCATGTGAGGATCAGGTGTCAGCTGTAGTCTAGAATGGCTTCTATCATCTCAGAAATATCACCTGGATTAAAGTCTTGATTCCCACTGAAGACATGCCATTACTGGTATACATTTCTCACTTCTAGATTTGATTACTGTAACACTTTATACCTTGGGATGAGTGGAGGTGTCTTGTGGTGTATGCAGCTGATTCAGAATGCAGTGGCCTAGTTATTGTCTGGCCTGCCTAGGTCTTGTCATATAACCCCAGTCCTGCATAAACTGCACTGGCTGTCAGCGAAGTACATATCACTTTCAAGGTCAGTCTGCTGACCTATAAGGCCCATAAGAAAAGGTCCCTGGCTACCTGAGAGAGGTACTGACTCTCTGTAAGAACTGTTGCCTCTTAACTCCTCTGAGGTGGGTCTCTTAGCTATTCCAAGAGTGAGGTTGAAATGCTCAGGAGACTGAGCCTTTTCAGTTGCTGGCCATGCCTTATGGAACAGGCTTTGCATGACTGTGAGAGAGGGCCCCTCAGTGAAAGCCTTTAAGAGGGGCCTGAAGTATTTTCTCTTTCAGAAGGCCAGTGGCACGTTCTGATTTCCAAGCTCTGAACTGTCACAATTTACTTTTCCTGCATGCTACTGTACATTGCAGATTTTTCATATATACATCATTTATAATTTCATTTATTTTGTGCATGTAATGTTTTACCAGTGGTAAGTGTATTTTTATTTTATAATTATTGTACAGTGCACACTGCCTCTGGGATTGGGCACTTAAGACAAGTGTACTACTACTACTGGTACTATTACTGCTACTGCTATTCATCCATGGAAACCTCTTCTACATCTTCTCTTTAGTTCTCAGCACCTAAATTAGATGACAACCTGTACTTGTAACCAGTATCTTGTAGGAGTTACATGGGTTGGAGCTAGCTCTATCCACAAATTAACTTGTGGGGGGTCCAAATTTGGAGTGAGGCCACAGATGTTGCAGTGCCCCCAAATGTTAGCAGGTTACAGGTGTAGAATGTTGATGTTCAGTGTTTTGATCTATGACAAAACTCTAAAAGATTTCTAATAAATATTTTATATTTGCTTTCTTTCTTTTTTTTTACAATTTAGTATGCTTTTTTTTCTGCTGCCGCACCTCCCAAGAGCTCTGCCCCCACCACCTTCACTCGCCGTATGCCCCCAGGCTCCCACAATGGAGATCCAATACCAGGCTTACCCCTCCTTCTGTGAGGGGCCATCAGCAGACCCAGTCCCCATGGACTTTTAATTCAGCACCCCAGTGGGCAACCCCACCAGGTGGACCCTCTGGCTTGCCCCCCAGGGTGGGGCCATGGGACCAAGTCACACCAGCAGAAACATATCACTCAGTTGCCAAGCTGGGGCCAAGTGCATGGCCCAATGATGGAGAGATGGGGCATCGCTGATGGAGCTGGCAGCATTTATGCTAGTGTTTGTCCCTGGGAGACGGGACATGCAAGGACATCTATGGCAGGAATGCCAACATCTGTCATGCCTCTCACTGATTCAGGTGCCAATTGCTGCTGATCTCCCAGCCTCCAACAGAGGTCAGCATTGCGCTGGACACTCAAATCCCCTCCCCCCAGAGAAGGACAGCAAACTCCAGGATGTGCAATCCTCCTCCTTTGGCCAGCCTTCCAACTCCCGAGTTCATTCTCAAAGCCAGGCTGTTGGTGTTGCAGGTGAAAACCCTACTGCTGCACTGGAGGGCTGGCTTACAGTTACTTTCTAAGAGTATAGTTCAGTAGACTTTGTTAAATTGAGGGATAGAGTTTATTAAACCAGTCCAAACAGAAGTGCAAGGTAATATCTGCCAATTAAAAAGGTTATATCACAAAACTGTTGAAGCAATCTAAAGATTTGAAGGATCCTGATTTTGCAAAAAGAGAATTTCTTCAGTTAATCTGTATTGAATCTAAGAATATACAGTATTTCGCTATATTAGGATTGCTATTGAAGAGTAAGAGAACTGGTACTGTAGTCTGATTTGAATATCCAAAGCTGCTTTTTTAAATCTGTTCTTCCCACAAAACTGTGAGTAAGTACCACTTTAATTTCAACCAGGTTATTTGTCCCCCTCAACAAAAGTTCTGTAATTCAATAGCAAAACAGGTAAGTACTTATTGTGATGAGCTGCTGCCACAGTCATGTAACCACTTCCAGCTCTCGCTACTATTCCAGTCTCCACTGTCCACTCTGACATAGAGAACATTATTCGATCACCATGCAACAGTGTAGCACTATCACGCCTTTCATGCTGTGTAGTACTTGTATTGTATATATGAAAACAACTACCTTTGTTGATAATGCAAGTTGAGTTAATAACTGTAACACAACCAATTGCTGAATTAATTTAGTGACTTATAAGTGTTTAAAATATTTACATAATAGAAACATTTTATTCAAGTGTACATTGTTAATAACTAGTTTGATATTTGTACTAAAATAGCAGTGTAGCACTAAAGAAGAAATGTTTAGATATTATTCAGTATAGTAACAACATTTAACTAACTATAAGTTTGTTAAAATGCATTCTATGATAGTTTTAGTATTTAGAATTTGTATAGAAGTAATGTAGAATTATAAAATGTCATTTGTTCATGTAAACATAATATTTTAACTTGTCACAAGTAATTTACTGTATGTTAAAATATTGACAATTGTAATCTGGCACTGTTGCTGATCACAACAAACTGCATATTTGTCCTGATAATATTTATGACGCTTCAATTGAGGGTCGGTGGGTTTTTCCATTTGCGCCTAGTCGTATATATTATTAAATATCAATCAAATGTCACAAAACTTACATTTGTGTAAATTGTGTTTAGACAGTCAGTATATGGTTTTCGCCTACCCAGAAATATCTACATTAGCAGTCACACACTTACCTAAACATTTGTTATCATGTCTGTAATCACACTCACAACTGACTAATATCTCTATTAACATAACACACAAGTAATGCATACATAATTACAACATACAACTATTTTGTAAAGTAATATTTTACAACCCATTCACATTCAATAGTAAAATATAATGAAGCACCACAGCTCTGTTTGACTATTAGAATTCCAGTTGAATGTCATAAACTACTCTCACATAAACAGTAGTGAGTACTAAACATAAACTAAAAACATGCACTTGATTAGTTTGTTATATCACACACTTACTCCAATCCATATTGCAGTTATTATTATTCTTACATTACATATTTGATAAGCATGATTGCACACATACAAGATTGTATTGTGAGACTGTTTGTTAACTAAATTTCATCTTGATTGACCTTTCCATTTTATAAATTGGCAATAAATTTTTAAACCATAACCACCGTGTCGACTTTACTTAAATATTATTATGACATAAAAATATATGATTTCCATGCTACAAATCAATGTTACTTACCTTATAACTATACCTCCATCAATTTGTTTGGTACCTATTTGATATACAGTCAGTATCACAGCACATGTAACGATGTGGGACATTGTATCACATTTGACAGAATTCCTAACACTGTAAAAAACTCAGCAATGTACTCTCTTTTTCTGTGCCTATGCAATCATTATTACTATACCAAGTTGCCACACATCAGCACCCAACAGGTCACATAGCTGTGACTATACATGTACCATTCAGTCACCATTATGTGTACTCAGAGTCTGACAAAATGACGCTTCATTGGCTGCAAACATCCCAATCAACCTTATGTTACACTTTTATTACCATACATGAAGAGGTTGACAATATACTGAACAAGGTTTACAACTGTTTAAAAACATGTTTCATTATTATAGCGATCAGTCACTCCCCAAGAATTGTGTTAATGGTCAGTCAATCACCCTATAGAGACATGTGCCAGTCAGCCCACACCAGCCACAGCACACCCTGTGTGTGTCTGTGTGTGTGGTGGTGCTGGGGGTGAACTCGAGTTACGGTTTTCAACCCTATCAGTGAATTCCTCACTTTTGTCACTCTGGAACAACCTAACATATGCATTAAATGGAGTTTTTGCCTCTAATTTCCTTCTTTTGAGAGAGAATGATATTGAAAAACAGTGAATGTAATCCTTTTATCCGCCTACATGATGTATTGTATAGTAACAGTGAGCAGCAACGCAACAGAAATGATAACAGTGGCACACATGGTAAATACAAGCAACGAATGAGAACAGAAAGGGTAGTACATTAGCATAGGCAGGGAATAGTGTGCCATGTGATATCTTTAATCACATAGTAACGTAATTGCCTGTAAATTGAAATGTCAGTGGGCATGGTGATAGAAAGTGAAACAATGCAAGTATACACAAATGGCAAAAAGTAATTGAAATGTAAACCAGTGATTATCAAAAGGATGGGCTTACGTGGTAGGATTGGGGTGTGCATTGGATGATCAGCCCCAACCTCACCCCATGACATGTGTGAATGGCAGAAGTACAATAGAATGGGGTGAGAGTTAGGACCCCGCTGATCCCACGTACACCCCAATGCCGGGTTGGGGTGGGCGGGCGGGTAAGGGGGTTGCAACCCTAACAGCTTAATTTCTCACTTTTGTCGCTGTGGAATAACCCTAACTAATGCATTAAACAGAGTTTTTGCCTCTAATTTCCCTTTCTTTTGGAATGATAACAAGAAATAGTGAATGTAATGCAGCGCGGGAGTTGCCAGGCCCTTTTCCGCCACATGAGATGTCTTGTGGCATACTAATCTGAGAGCAACGCGTAAACAGAATGTTAACAGCGGGCGCACACATGGTAACACAAGCGCCGAATGAAAAAGAGAAAGGGTAATTACATGGTGATGACGGAACGGGTTCGCTACATGATGTGTTGTCACATAGTAACATGGTGCCTGCAAACAGAAATGTCAAGAAAGATAAACAGTACTGTACACAGAAATGGCAAAAAAATAACAGAAACACAAGCACAATGCAAAGGATGAATAACGCATGGTGGCGCAGACATCAACGCTAAGTGAACGGGTACGATCCGGGCAAGCGGGAAGGGCAACACTAATAGTACCGGGAAAGACAGGCTGGTTTTCCCAAAACCTGCATAGAAGAGCAGTGAGTACAAATAATGTATGCATAATAATGAGTATCGCACAGAAATGAGATCTTGGAATACTAAATACATTATATCTCAGCAACTACACGACGAGAAAAATTTAAAAGTCTATTATTTACAACTGTTCTGGTAATTTGAATCTGCTTCAGTTAGGGCTAAAAATTTTCGATGAAAAGTCCATTATCCTACTTTTCCGTTTCGGTCTGGGCCCTGAAAAACACAGTGAACTCCGATAATGTTTATCCTATGGGAAAAAGAAAGTTCAGAGTGCTATAACTTTGCCTCCCTGTAATGTTTTTTCACCGAACCACTGAAAGGCACATCTGTGGGTTGTTGGCTGTCTTTCACTCCAAATGTCAGCAAAAAAGACCAAACCATTATTTGCAGCAGGGGCTCCAAATGATTTCTATGTGTCATGCGTCAGAATGTTATCTTAAAGGGAAAACTGTCAACTTTGAGGCTGAATCTTGCTGCCATGTGATATTTTTTCATCAAACTACTGAAAGGCACATCTGTGGTCTGTTGGCTGTCTTCCTCGAAATTTCAGGAAAAAGATTCAAACCGTTATTTTGCAGCAGGGTGCCAAAGGACTCCTGTAATACTTGGCGTCAGAATGTTATCCTATGGGAAAAACTGTCAACTTTGAGTGCTTAACTTTGCTGCTATGTAATATTTTTCAATATAATCTGAGCATTTCATGAGATGTCAACTGCGTTCCTCTCAAATTTCAGCCCAAAACTCCCAACGGTTATTTTGCAGTGCAGTGCTGAAGAATTGCTGTCATTTTCCCACAGACTAGAAAATTGTCACACTTCAAAGTAAAGCTTTCGTTAAAAGTTCGACACTTTCGTGAGCACAAAAGTACTCTATGAAGTACTTTTTTCCAGAAATTTGAAAAAATATATTTCTGGGGTGTTTACCACAAAATAAAGATGGTGCTAATTCCTGGGTGGGCCCGACTAGGTGGATATAAAAATAATTACTTTGCTAGAGGGTCTCAAATTTAAATGCTAACTTATTTTTCTGATCAACTGAAAACAAAATGGCAAGGATTGCGTAATTAATTATGCCCATTTTGCGAGTAAAATGCATTTGCGTCACTGTTGTAACTTTTGTTAACTTTTCCCATTGACTTATAATGGGAAACTGTTTTTGAATAACTTTGAACCCTTTAATATTTTTTCACCAAATCTTCAAAGGCACATCGGGGACCCCGCCACGCTGTTCTGAAGAATGGTTCAGGCAATCGCACAAACCGTCACGACCTGTAAAAGGCTGACCTTCACAGGGCCCCAGAAAGCGCAAACGCATGCACAGATCATTAATGACCCATAGCTGTATATATTCAACTAGTACAAAATCTGGTTAGATCCCAAGGCCTATGGTTCTTGATCATGTATTCCAAATTGAGCAAATCTATCAAACGTTTTCAAAGTTATTAAGGTGCAAAGTTTTGGGGTTTAATATAGAATGGCTCCTCAACTAATTCATAGTAGACTACCGTTATACCATAATATATATATATATATATATATATATATATATATATATATATATATAAAACCCCTTCCCAGGGGTTATTAGAAATCCCACTTAGCAGGAGTTGCAGGCAGGGAAAGGCAGCTTGTGAGATGCCAGTTAACTTGTTTCACACTATCTCACTCTTTTCGGTTTCAGCTGAGCTGGAGTTATGATGTCACCATAGAATTTCACAGCAGCATAAGCCACAATGGAATGCTAGCTGCAGTGATAACAGTAGAACATTGAGAATTCAAGTCAATCTTCAGAAACAGTCTAGTGGAGACTCCAGAAAGTGAGAGTGTGCTGCAGTGCAGCTCCTCAGAGCTAAGCTCTAATGATATAGAATACCATAGAAAGAAGGGGTTGTGTGTTCTCACCCTAGAGAGGAACACAGAGATCAGAAAGAAATGGTAGAGACCATTCCTAGAATTGTTCCAGTGCCCCGATCCCTCGAGGGATGGGGGGACTCCAGAATTCAGGGGCAATCCTGTGCCAGCCTGAACAGGAGAAGCTTCGAGAATCAAGTTATTCTGTGAGTACCAGAGAATCTGTTGTGGGAGAGAAGCCCTGAGGCACCTGCATACCTTTGGTGATTTCTACCTGAAATAGAGACATGTTCACTGAGACAGAGTTTAGAGTAAAAAGTGTTCACTCACTGTGGGGGTCAAAGAAGACTTGCTACAGAACTTTTTAAGTTTGTGTATGGCTTAGAAGCATCTGCAACAGTGGGGTTCTAGGGTAAAGACATAGCCACTTACAGAACTTTTAAAGTCAGGACATCTTCTGAGTGAAATGTAGAATGTTAAATGTGCAAAAGATTTCGAGAGATCATCTACAAACAGTAGTTCAAAGAAAGGTGTTGTAACCAAATGAATGGCCGAATATAGATTTGGGAACAAGAAGTGGGAGACCCCCATCTGGAGTAACCAGGTTTAACTCCCCGAGTTCAGTTTGGGCACCTATGGGTTTCTCTCAGGCACTTGGCCAGTGTCTGAAAAAGCACCCAGGCATGGGATTTTGGATTTTCCCTGAGAGCTAGAAAGTGTTTATGGGTGGTTTAGGGAGCCACCATCAACCTCCATACCATATGGAAAAGTGTCCTAATATTGGCCAGGGTGCCATGTCAAGGAATAGAATAGAAGTGTACCAGTTTGGGCCATGTGTACGCAGATCCATCCAGAACCTGAGGGTTCATAGTGGAGAAGTGTGCTCTGTACCTCGGTAATCTGCATTACCAGCGAGTGTAGCCCTGTAGGGGTCCATCTTTGCTTTGTTATTCTCTGTGTTATGTGAATAAAAGCCACACTCTAGAATCCCATCCTGGTTTGGACATTTCAGTTATTGCTTCCAGTGTCCAGATTTACTTGGGTGCCCCTGATCAGAAGTATAAACCTAGCACAATGCTGAGCAAATGTTTTCTCCCAGGGACACAGGTGTATAGCCATGCTAAACGGTCCTCCCAGGAGTGAGCCAGGTAGTTGCCACACTTGGTTTGCCTGTCAGAAGTATGGCAGGCTCAGAATTAGAAATAATGGGTCCACAAAGAGTTTCTGCAAAAGATAACATGTAATGGCTACCCCCACTCCTCTCGGTGGCACCTAGATGTGAGAGGAGCAGCCCTGATGGTAGAAATAAAGTGGGTTGGTGGGGAGAAGTTACAAAATGGAGGCACCACTGAGGATTTGTTTGGATTTTGGGAGAAAAAAAGAAAGGTTTGCTCAGATTGTGGCTAATGTTTTGTCTGTCTGGCAGTAGGTAGCTCAAAAATCGGAGGCATTACACATAAGGTATTGACCAGAGAAGTGCCATCCATATGTGCCACTGTGTGCTGCTGTTCATATACTGCTGTAATTGTGCCACCAGTTTACCAAGGAGCTGCAAAGCCAGACTGTGTGTGCCCCTTGTCCTGCATCAAAAAATAATGTTTGCCAGCTTTTAAATTTCAAATTGTGACAAGAAAAAGTATGGGAAAGTGTGGGAAGCAAAGAAAGATTTGTGCCCTAGAAGTTTAAAGTGTTTGTTGTGTGGACTGGGGGAGTCGCTAAGGAAAATGCCATGAAAAATGGTTAAATGAAAGCTCCCGCAGAGGAGCTACATTTGAAGAGAAAAAAAGTTGCTTTGCAGTTTTAAATTTTGGCCTGCTTGACAACTCACTGTGAGTGGAGAAGAGCACGAGAAGAGGAGAGACTCATTTCCATGGTGTCAAGTTACTGGTGAGACCCTGCAACCAGTCCCGCCCACAAGCCAACTTCAGAGTGCTGCAATAGTACCGAGGGAGAGCTAGCTAAGTAGTGTCTGGCTAGCTTAGAGGAGCTATCGTAGGACTGAAAACATTGTAAAACTGAGAATATCAGACTTTTCTGTTTAAAATCAGGCTTAACCCACATTTCGATAGACTGGGGAGAGAGCGTGGTGTTTGCAAGGACAATTGGCAGGACTGCCAGCCCTCTTCAATCCAGAGGCCTCCCAGATTGGCTGTAGGCTGAGAGTTCCATCGTAAACACCAACTACTGATTCAGTGAGTACCATTCAGAGAAACAGCTCAAACTGTGTGTGATATTTTTCTAAAGTCAGCTGAATCTGTGTATAAACAGTGTGATCATTTTTTTCAAAAAAGGACTATGTAAAGTGAATCACTCTAGCAAGAATTCTGAGCATTAGACTATGAGCATAATTATGGGTTCAGCAGCAGTGTGATTTTCTAAGCAAAGTGAGAGACTGTGGGTTGTATAGAGATGTAACAAAAACAGGCAATCCTGTGCATGAAATACTGTGGCTTTAGGGACTTTAAGCAAGAACAATTGATTTAAAGTAAATAAAAAGTCCTGTAAAAATCATATAGATATGCTGAGGGAGCAAAACAGTCCAGTCTGTGTAGTTTGAGAGAACTTTATCAGTAAGCATCAGATGTGCAGTGGCTTGAGACAGAAACAGAATGTTGATGTGCCAGGAGTGCTGCTGCTGCCATTACAGGGTGGGGTAGTAAAGTAAACACAGCAGCAGGGGACCCATATTGTGAGAGTTTTCCAACCAAAGTGAGATATAAGATAAAAGTGAACTTTTGTTTTTTCTCTGCAGTCATGGCATCAGTATCATCCCGCTACCTGGATCATGCCTGGGCTATGATAGTGGAAGAAGTTAACAAGTTAAAAGACATAGAGAGATGTTACTACGGGGGATGATTGCCTCCTCATGTGGTGATTCCTGGATACCCAGTGAGAGTATGCATAATGTGCCTCAAGGTTGGGAGGGATGTCTTCATGATTTCTCACTGTTCTGGGTACCTATAGAAGCAAAGCAAGGTCTAACTAATGCACCCAAGATTCGGTTGGCTCCCACATGGACAAAGCTTCAAGATTCTGCAAGTGGCAGCACACAGCACCAGGTGGAGCCTGTTGGGGGAAGCCCAGCAGAGTGTGGCACAAAGGAAGAGGGTGTGGATGTACAGGCAGAGCAGAGTAGTGATGATGTCTCCAGCTCCAGGTCACAGATGGAAAGTGCAGAGGGAGCATCAGTGGATCGGTGGAGAGAAGGGCCAAGCCCTAGTCTCATAGGAGAAGATGAGATGAGACAGAACCTAGAATGAGAGGTGTCAACCTCCACACCCAGTGAAGAGTGGACAGTCTCTGGAGTGAGGACGACTGCTCCCTCCTGGGCTCAGGTCCTCAGCGAGAAAGAGAAGGGGAAAACTATGTACCCTTATGAAGAAGGTGCTAGTCCACAGCCTCAGGCTCTTGCCTCAGAGGAGCCAGAAGAAGAGATTGGTGACTCCACTGCCCTGTCCCCACAAGGAGAAGTCAGAGATCCATTTTACTTCACATTGAGCATGCATCACTGGCAGAACCAGGGCTGGCCATCCCCAAGCCAGTCCAGTGGTCTTGAACTGACCAAGTGTAGTAAGGAGGAAAGACTGGTTCATAGGAAGGTAAATGAATTCTATGGGATCTCCTTTTCTACCTTTCCTCGGAGTGTCTGGGAGGAGATTGAGAGAAACAGGAAAGCCTGGATAGTGGAAGAGGCAACTAAAGACCTGCATCCAGGTTCAACTCGATACATCAGAGACAAAGCTGTCAGAGACAGATTCAAGTATTGGAAAGTGGGCAGGACACTGTTCATAGACACTGTACGAATAGTGGATGGAAAGGGCCATGAGACTTTTTACAATGTGAATTATGAGCCCTCAGATGGGGTAATAATTCTTGCATCTGACCCATTGTGGTACTACCCTCAATGCAACCAACTTCCTGCGAATGTGCCCATGCCTACCAAGTGGAAAGCAGAGCAGTGTTAGCCAGGGCTGCCATCCAGCCATTGACGTACCCATGTTGTTCCACCAGTCTGGTGTTCCAGGATCCAGGTGCCTCCAGATTCATCAGCCTTGCAGTGTGCCTTCCAGTTCCATTGCCTGGCCTTCCAGATAACATCATCCAGAGAGAACATCAAGCCAACTGTTTCCTGATTCATCGCCTGGGATTTCAGATGACTTCAGGCCAGCTGTTCTTTTCCTGTTCCAAGGTTTCATCTCCAGATGACATCAGCCAGAGATGACATCAACCCAGCAGTTTCCAGATGTACCATCCTGTCATTTCCAGAAGATTTCCACTCAGCTGTATCTGAAAAATGCTGCCAGGGAAAGTCATCAGCTGGTGATCCAGGTGCCGTACCATTTTTGTTCTTCAAGGGACTGGTAAGTCCAGACTTTTCTTACCTTATTGACATTGCAATACACATCCTACACCTGGCAGACTACAGACCATTTGAACTGTCCACAAAGACTCTCCCCTTCGGGACTACAGTCCTACAAGAACTGTGCTTCACTGGGCTCCGGCCCAGGAGAGACTCTTTCATGGATCTTGCATTCGGGCACTGTTGTCACTAGTTGGGACTTTTAGGGCATTCCATCCCCAAAATGTGTATTGTATATAATGTTGATGTTTTTCTAATATTTTCTATTTTTTTTTAAATATTTTTTTGGGATTCTCCAGTGTTTTGATGGTAAGGGTTATAGTTGAGTACCATGTTTGCAGAGCAGGGATGTGTTTTTGTCTTTTCTCTTTCAGGTGGTTCCTGATGAAGACAGAAGAGAAGACAATAAGAGGAGTGGAGGGACTCATTAATGTTCTTTATGTGCTTTAAAGTAGTAGTGTTTTAAGTACAATGTTGTTGTTAACATGTGTTAATTTTTCCTTCCACAGGTGTGGCTGTGGGGGAGTGTGGGAGTGTAATGCTTAGGCGAAGTATTAGCTCCTTGGTTTGGTTTGCAGGTGTCCAGGGATGGGGGGAGGTTCCCCTGTTTTGGGTAGTTTTGCTTTGGTCAGATAGGTTTTCCCTTGAGGGTTAGGAGGATAGACAGGCTGTGGTCCTGACCAGCCATAGGGGCCACAGTACTTTTCTATTAGGGCTATGATCTGGACAGTTCTCCCAGGGCCACTGGTTACCGTAGTAAGATCATAGTGTAGGGGATGATGCATCAGCCATTGGCCTCTGTGCCCTTAGTGTTGCCTGCCTGTGCCTGGCACATGGTAGGAGAGGTCCTAATCACCTCTCTCCATAGGTAACACATAGGGTAGGATGGCCTGGTGCCAGGTACGTAATGACTGCTGACAGTCATTTTCCTTGCTGAGGGTGGGTGTAACCCCCTTGTTCCCAGGGGTTACTGGAATCCCACTTAGAACCAGTGGCAGGCAGGGAAAGGCAGCTTGTAAGATGCCAGTTAAATGGGTTTCACACTGTCTCACTCTGTTCTCAGGTTCCGCTGAGCTGGAGTGATGATGTCACCATAGAATTCTCACAGCAGCATAAGCCACAGTGGAATGCTAGCTGCAAGGGGTTAGCAGTAGAACATTGGGGAATTCAAGTCAGTCTTCAGACAGCAGTCTGAATGGAGACTCGAGAGAGTGAGGCGTGCTGCAGTGTTCTGCTCCTCAGAACCTAGCTCTGATATAGAGCTACCATAGAAAGAAGGGGTTGTGTGTTCTCACCCTAGACAGGAACACAGAAGAGATAGGAAGAAAGTGGTATAGACTGTTCCTAGAACTGTTCCAGTGCTCCATCCCTGGAGGGATGTGGGGAATTCCAGGAATTCAGGGGCAATCCCCTGTGCCAGCCTGGGCACGGAGAAGCTGCCTGAGAATCGAGTTGTTCTGTGAATACCAGAGAATCTGTTGTGGGAGAGAAGCCCTGGGGCACCTACATACCTTTGAAGAGTTCCACTTTGAAATAGAGACAATGTTCACTGAGACAGAGTTTAGAGTAAAAGTGTCTGCCTACCATAAAGTCAAAGGAAGACTTGCCAAGTACAGAACTTTTAGTTTGTATATGACTTAGAAGCAACTGCAAAAGTGAGGGTCTATGGTAAAGACATAGCCACTTACAGAACTTTTAAAATCAGGACACCTCCAGAGTGAAATGAAGAATGTTAAATGTGCTAAACATTTTGAGACAGCATCTACAAACAGTAGTTAGAAGAAAGGCGTTGTAACCAAATGAATGGCCGAGTATAGATTTGGGAGCAAGAGGTGGGAGACCCCCTATCTGGAGTAACCAGGTTTACCTCTCCGAGTTCAGTTTGGGCACCTATGGTTTCCTCTTAGGCACTTGGCCAGTGTCTGAAGAAAGCACCCAGATGTGGGATTTTGGATTTTCCTTGAGAACTAGAAAGTGTTCATGGGTGGTTTAGGGAGCCACCATCAATCTCCATGCCATATGGAAAAGTATCCTAGTGCTGGTCATGGTGCCATGTCAAGGAATAGAAGAGAAGTGTACCAGTTTGGGCCGTGTGTGCCCAGATCCATTCAGAACCTGAGGGCTCATAGTGAAGAAGTGTACTCTGTACCTCTGTAATCTGCATTACCAGAGAGAGTAGCCCTTTGAGGGTCCATCTTTGCGTTGTTATTCTCTGTGTTATGTGAATAAAAGTCACACTCTAGAATCCCATCCTGGTTTGGACATTTCAGTTATTGCTTCCAGTGTCCAGATTTACTTGGGTGCCCCGATCAGAAGTATAAACCTAGCACAATGCTGAGCAAACGTTTTCACCCAGGGACACAGGTGTATAGCCATGCTAAATGGTCCCCCAAGGTGTGAACCAGGCAGTTGCCACACTTGGTTTGCCTGTCGGAAGGATGGCAGGCTCAGAATTAGAAATAATGGGTCCACACAGAGTTTCTGCAAAAGATAACTTGTAGTGACTACCCCCACCCCTCTCGGTGGCACCTAGATGTGAGAGGAGCAGCCCTGATAGTAGAAACAAAGGGGGTTGGTGAGGGAGGTTACATATATATACACACAGTGGAGTCACCCAGGATGAAATACACTATTAAAGCATTCTGCAGTATGCTACAGCAGACCTACTGAATAAAGCAATGTAATTTCAATTTTAATTAGTCCCTTTGTCATGCATGAAACTGTGGCATTCACATCATCCTGTCAGTGTCACATTTTCCTGACTGACAAAGGGGACTAATTACCATTGAAATGACATTGTTGTATTCAGTAGGTCTTTTGCAGAGTGCTGCAAAATGCTGCAGAATTGCATTTCATCCTGGGAGATGCCACTGTGTGTGTGTGTGTGTGTGTGTGTGTGTGTGTGTGTGTGTGTGTTATATATATATATATATATAGAGTGAGAGAGAGACATCTCTCTCTCTCTCTCTCTCTCTCTCTCTATATATATATATATATATATAGCTATATATATAAAGGGTGCAGTCAGATGCTTATAGTTAGGGTTCAACGGTCACATCTATGTTAAACTCAGCATTTTGCACTTTAATAACTTTGCAACTGTTTCACTGATTTGCATGACATTTTCATTCACCATCAGTGATCATACATTGATCTCTGTATGTGGGAAGTTTCCTTCCGCTCGGATATGTGGCTGCAGAGATATGGAACGTAAACAAACATGGAAATTGCCATGCTTTGTGCAAATTCTTTGTCACTGCATTTCTCAAAAATGGCTTGGGGATTTGGTCAGAAATGTTTAGGGAATATGGGGTTTGGGTCACAGGTGTGCCTTTTGAAGATCTGGTGAAAAAATCTTAATTTTTTCAAAAGTTATTAAATGTCAAAGGTCCAATTATTTCCTATGGGAAAGTTAGATAGCAGCCTCGAAACAACCTTTTTTTTTTTTTTTTTTTTGCCATGAATGTCCCCTTTTTGGCCACAAATGGGGAATCTTATTACCATGCTTCCACCATCTTGTTTTCAGTTAGCTAGGCAAAGAAATGTACATAGTTTACAAAATACTACTAATTGGCAAACACCAACAGTTGTGTTCACCTAATCGGAGCCCAAGGATTCTATGCTCAATTTTTTTAAAATACTGCCCAGAAATGTGTTTATTTTATTGGAAGCATTTGTTTTGCTACAACGTGTAGCACCTTATTTTGTGAAATAAACATCTTCTGCCACAAATTGCATGACAAGGTTCAGTTGTGCCTTAAAACATGGATCTTTACCACAATTTGCAGCAAAACACTTGTGGCGCTTCCACCGGATGATTGTCATTAATTCCTGATGTCTAGTGGCACCCCTCACCTGCTGATCACCATTAGTCCCTGTTGTCTAGTTGCACCCCCTCCCACTGATCATCATTATTACTTGGTGTCTAGTGGCACCCCTCACCCTCTGATTGCCATTATTTCCTGGTGTCTAGTGGCACCCCACCACACGTCAAACACCTTTACTCTCTGAAGTCTGGTGGCACCCCCCACCCACCGATCTCCATTATTTTCTGGTGTCTAGTGGCACCCCCCCACCTTCCACATTCATCAACATCCTGAAAAAAAGAAAATGGTCCCTCACCAAACAGCCCTCCCCAACCCAACTTCCCACTGTGCAGCCACCTCCTCACACCCACCTTGACACCCCCACACACCTTCACTCACCTAATGAGGTCCCAGGTTCCAGATCTGCTCTCCCAATCATAGACATGTCTTGCTGCTAGAACTGGTGACTGCAATATGAGAAACTAAGGTAAATGTGGTTCAATGTATTTCATTGGGGGTTTCAACTTTACTGCATACCTCAGCCATTTTTTGACATTTTTACTTCAGATTTTCAACATGACCTTTTGTGGACCTCAACTCATGAATACAATGACTATCAGTATGCAAGTCCTGCCCAAAAGGTGATTTCCCAGTTGCTTGGTGAATTCCCCATGTTGAGCAGGATTTCCATAAGGACAGTCACATTGTTCATGAGGTGGGATCTCCAAAAGGACCTGTTGAACATTTTGGGTCAAAATGTCAAAAAATGGCTGCATTATGACTATTTGTTGAAATTTCGTTATGCACACTCATAACTTTGTGAATTTAAAATATTTTAAAAGCACATTTTCAACATAGGGTTGTTATTACCCTACCAAATGTCTGTTACAGCTGTCACTTTTCAAATCCTGCCCAAAACGTGTTTTTGCACCTGTGGTGTGGAATGGCATTGGTGTTGCACATAATTATGTTTTGGTGGGGATTCAAAAATGTTCTGTACAGACTACATCAGGTGGGGTAAAAACATGGCTATGCTGACAGTTTCATCACTCTTGCTCTACAAATGTAAGTGCAGGGCCCATAGCTACACGGCTACATACATACATATGCACGTTATGAACCTAGGCCTGGGATCAATTCCCAGTAGGTCACATTATTTCTTTCTCACTACAATTTGGGATTTAATTGCTAAGCAGTGGCTAATACTGCACCAAAAACATCTCATTGTCATTTAGAATGGTATGGGACTTGGAAGTATGATTCTGGCAGCTAGAAGGAAAATTTAAGGGAGGGTTGCTGTTACCAATAGTTGAGCATGTTTTGCTACAATGGTGAATGTCACCATTTGTGAGGTAAGCAAGAAAGTCAGACATGTCGGGATGGTTCTCAGACCAAGTAAAATACAAGAATTAGCATGCAACCCCATTATTGAGTCTACTGTCCTGTTTTACCAGAATAACAGGACATTAACTCTGCATTCTGATTGGCTGAGGGGAATATTTTTCAGTGTAATTAAATATATATATCAACTGGATTTCCCAGTTAATGAGCAGGTGACTAATAAGCATATGTATCTTATAGAATGACAGTGTAGGGGCCTTTTGATGCCTTGATAAGAATTTATATGCATTTGTTTGCTTCTTTACTTACTTTCTTTCATTTTTTCTAGTAAAAAAGAATCCAACAGAATACAGTCTTCCCTCGCTATTATGAACCCCCGTACTACAAATGCTCGGCTATAATCAGTGCATATCATGGTTTTCATTCTCAAAATGAACTTCAATCAGCAGTGTTCCCTTGCTATAGTGAAAACTTGAATGTCACTCACTCTCTGGTATGCTTTATGTTTAGGTAAAGCTATAAAGATACAAAATATATAACTGAGCTGTTACACTGACTGTGCCATGGAAACAGAAGAGGCACGTAACAACAAGGTTTGAGCACTGCTGGTTGGTTAGGGTTAAGAAAGTAGTGTCAGCAGATGGCAGAGTTTATTAAAAAAAAGGTACTGACTTTTGTTTGTTTTAGATTCAGTGCTGAGTAAGAGGACACCAAGAAATAGAGAACTGATGTGAGCAAGCAGGCAGGAAGAGGGGATGCATGTAAAGAAGTGCAGTTTCTGTGGTCATGGGTAAAGAGGAGAAACATAGAAACATAGAAGTTGATGGCAGATAAGGACCACAAGGCCCATCCAGTCTGCCCATTTCTTTTTCTACGTTATAAATGTGCCATTGGCCTTTGCTCTGTCAATGGCCTATCTATTCACACTCATCTGTATTGCTCCCTTATGCCTATCCCATGCCTGTTTGAAGTCTGCACTGTATTCATATCCACCACTTCCTGAGGTAGGCCGTTCCATGCATCCACTACCCTTTCTGTGAAAAAGAACTTCCTCACATTACCCCTTAATCGGCCTCCCTCCCTCTAATCTCATGCTGTGTCCTCTTGTCCTGCTATATTTCTTATATTGAAACATGTTAGACTCTTTCACCTTGTTGATGCCCTTAAGGTGTTTGAATGTTTCGATCACATCACCTCTCTCCCTCTTTTGCTCTAGAGTATACATATTGAGCTCTGTTAATCTGTCCTCATGTGTTTTCTGTTGCAGTCCCTGCACCATTTTGATTGCCCTTCTCTGGACTGCCTCAATTTGGTTAATGTCCTTGTTAAGGTGTGGCCTCCAGTACTGCAAGTAGTACTGCAGATGGGGCCTAACCAATTTCTTGTAAAGAGAGATTATTACCTCCCTCTTCTGACTTGTGATGCCCCTGCTATTATGCCCTGACATCCCCCTAGCCTTACCTACTGCTTTAGTGGTCTGCTTGGATGATTTCAGGTCATCGGTGATGATGACGCCCAAGTCTCTTTCTTCCCTTGTGACTGCCAGCACTTGCCATCCCGGCCTGTAGGTGGCTTCAGGGTTTCTCTTCCCCATGTGCATGATCTTGCACTTCTTTGCATTAAACCCAGTTGCCACTCTTCTGACCATTTTGCTAGTTTATCCAGATCTCTTCTCATTCCGCCCTCCCCATCTGGATCATCTATTCTGTTGCAGATCTTGGTGTCATCTGCAAACAGGCAAACCTTACCCTTCAGTCCATCTGCAATGTCACTGATAAAGATATTGAAGAGGACTAGACCCAGGACTGATCCCTGAGGTACCCCACTTGTGACTTGCATCTCTTCTGACTGTATACCATTTACCACCACTCTCTGTTTTCTGCCCATCAACCAGTTTGCCACCCAGTTGACCAACTTCTGATACACCCCGAGCCTGCCCAGCTTATTAATCAATCTTCCATGTGGAACAGTATCGAAAGCTTTGCTGAAGTCAAGGTAGACGATATCAACTGCTCCCCTTTGGTCCACCACTCTGGTTAGCCAGTCAAAGAAATCTATGAGATTAGTTTGACAGGACCTTTCTTTTGTAAACCCATGCTGTCTTGAATCCTGTGCTCCTATGCATTCCAGGTGTTGCACTATTTTTCCCCTAAGAAGTGCCTCCATAAATTTGCCCACTACTAAGGTAAGACTGACTGGTCTGTAGTTCCCTGCCTCCTCCCTGCTACCATTCTTGTGGAGCAGGATCACATGAGCCCTTCTCCACTCTTCTGGGACCTCTCCTGTGCTCAGAGACTCACTAAACAGTTCTGATAATGGCTGTGCTAGTTCCACCCTTAGCTCCTTTAGTAATCTGGGATGTATGCCATCAGGTCCCATTACCTTGTCCACCCTGAGCTTATCGAGCTCTTGTAGGACCCTTTCTTTTGTGAACTGACTAGTGCTCACCTCCCTCCCCCCCCGTGTCCATGGTGCTGAGCTGTGGACCCTGCTCTACCTTCTCTTCAGTAAATACTGAACAAAAGTATTTATTTAGGATAGATGCTTTTACATGATCCTCCTCCTCACACGCCCCCTTATCTCCTTTGATCTTAGTAATACCCCCTCTGGACTTTCTCCTTTCACTAATGTATCTATATAAAGTCTTGTCCCCTTCTTTTACTGTTTGTGCTAGTGTTTCCTCAGTTTGGGCCTTTGCCTGCCTTACTGCCTTCCCTGCTTCCCTTAGGGAAGTTTGGTATGCGTCCCTATCTTCATCCCACGGTGTTCCCTTATATTTCCTGAAGGCCTAGCCTTTTGGCTCTGACCTTTTCTGCTATTGTTTTAAGAAACAAAGTGGTTTCCTTCTTCTTTTGCACTTCCTTTTCTCTCTAACACAGTGGGATGTTGCTTCAAGTACTGCATCCTTAATACTTGCCCACTTTGCCTGGACCCCATCACCTGTATTTCTTTTTGCCAGGACTAGCTTAACTCTGTTGGCCATCTTATCAAAGTCAGCTCCTCTGAAGCCCCAGTTTTCATTTCTAATAAAAACCAAGAAGGTGCTTATAAAATGTTATTTTTATTTTAACTGACCAGGTCTGGAAAGTAAAAGTACTGGGATGCTGCCAGTGAGACACAGAGCCTGGATTGTGTCTATAAGAACTAACATTGTGAGTCACAGATGAAGAGGTAGTGTGGGGAGACTGCTGGAGTTAGTGTGGGAGCATTAAGACTTTTTTTTAATAATGAAAATCAGTAAGTGTTGTTCAGTTAATGATAGGGCAAACTATATAGAGTAAATGCTAAATAATGTCATAGGGTGAGTGGGTGGGTGTGGAGGAAAGAGAAATGCATGCACAGTTGTTAGAGAAACTCTATACAGTATATGAAAATATTAAAACTTCCTTCAAGTACCTGCAATTTATCACAGTAATGTAGCTTTTAACAAGTGCGCCAGTATTTTGGATCAAAACTCTGGGTCACAGTCCTATTTTCAGCATCCCTCGATATAATGAAAAGGAAAGTATAATTAACAAGTTCAGGTTATGGCTCCCACTTCATTACAAAGTCAGAAAAACTTCACTGTCAAAGCAGGCAGCATATTCCAATAACAAATTGCAACGCTGTTTGTCAACTGTTTAAGAGAAATACAGCTTCCTACTGGTAAATATTATACACTTAACACAAATATATACACTGGGGGGGGATCTTGTACTGCCAACACTGGGATTGGGCACTCAGATGTCAGCAAATAAATACAAGGGACTAGGTGGGGACGGGGGGACTCTGACACTGGGGGTGAGTATTCTGATATCAAATATTCTGAATGGAAAGGGAGCATGGTGAAATGGAATTGTGCAAAAATTTGCCATGCTTCCTGTGGCACCATGTGACCCAATCCTGAAAACAAGAAGCTTCTTCATGAAAGCAAAAGTGTTTTCACATGGGACATCTCTTTTTCCCATAGGCAATAATGTGAAAATTAAAAACTGAATAACATTAGAATGGATTAATATGTTTTCAGCAAACCTTCAAATGGCATATCTATAAGGCAAAAGCTTTTAATCCAGAAAATGTTTGACCACAACCAAAAGCTGTTTCCTATAAATGGCATTTGAAAGAAACCATTCAAATGTTGCATGTTTCACCACTCTTTAGGTCAAAAACCACAAAAGAGATTCACACGAAATTTGGCACTTCAAGAGACCTGCCCTCTAGTAGCAAATCATACCAAATTTCATGCAAATCCATTGAACAGTTGCAAAGTTATTAAACTACAACTTTTGAGGTTTAACATTAAACTGCCTCCCTATATACAGTGACATCCCCCAGGATGAAATCCAATTCTACAGCATTTTATAGAACTCTGCCGAATGCTGCAGCAGACCTACTGAATAAAGCAATGTAAGTTCAATGGCAATTAGTCCCTTTTGTAATTCAGGAAAATGTACCCAGGGACAGTAAATATTAGGGTCAGGCCTGTGCACAGAACCCTAGGTAGATAGGAATAGTGATAAGACAATTAACTTGATTTCCCCCCTGTCCTGGTTACTTCCCCCTTGAATAAATCAGATTGTTCTGCAACTACACCCTGGCTACTGTGTGCATTACTGGTGAACTGCTGTATAGTTATTGTGATAAAACTGTACCTTACTTTACAGGGGGCCCCTAGAGAGAGAGAGATACTAGCTGGGGGGTAAGTGAACTGGGTAAAAGCATTGTAGGTACCCTGAGTGAGCCACTAGCGGGGTGAAAGGGGGGTTGTAGTAACCCAGAGGGCTGTGACTGAGGCAATCTAGACAGTACTAGCCCTGACCTCTGGGTGGAGGCACCCATCAATGGATCTGGGCCCCTTACCCTGTCTCAGAGGAGGCAGGTAGGGGTAGTGACCCTAAGGATAGTGCCCTCTGGGGGTTACATATATATATATATGCGCTCATTTATAAGAACATCCAATTTGCCATGGAAAAATTTTCTTATAAATATGATGATACTAAAAGCGGGCTACCATTAAATGCAATGCCATCGACTTCCATTACATGTCTCCTGACTCCACTGTTTACAAAAATGACTGGAAACAGTATGTTAGTAATTTTAGTGATGTTTACTTATAACATTGTAAGCAAAAATGTATCACATTTCTTATAAAATCAGTTACTGTACTTTATAAATTTACAGCAAACAGTTTTAAACAAGCTTTTGTCAATGCAGAATGTTTGTTTGCTGGTATTGGCATTTGTACTGCAGGAGTTAGAGAGATGCATAATAGGAATGGCACTGAAGTATTGAACTAACGCCAACCCCCACCCCCACCCTGCAGAGACTGACAGGCATTGGGGTGTGCCTTGGGGTCTTCAGCCCTTAAGCTCACTCCATTTGATAATGACATGCTATAAACTGAGATGGGTGCAGTATAGGAGAATGGGATGAACATTAGGGCCAAAGACCCCAAGGCACACCTCAATGCCAGTCAGTGGCTGCAGGGTAGGGGTGGGGGTGGAATGGCATGAGCATTATGGCCAATGACCCCAATACACACCCCCAACATCTGTCAGTCTCTAAAGGGTGGGGCATTATGGTTGGAAACCCCAATGTCCTGGGTGTTTGTTGGTATTTTCACTCCAAATTTTCAGCATGGACTTTTAGGGACCCCACCTCATAAACAGTGGCACTATCATTTCTTTACTCAATACCAAGAGGAGATTTCATACAGCTAATGCACCATTTGGCCAAACAGGTGCAAAAACACATTTTGGGTAGGATGTGAAAAATTACATCTGTATTGTTCATGAGGAAGTGTGACAAAATGGCAATGTTGAAAATCTGGAGTGAAAATATGAAAAATTTGTGAAGTTATGAGCATGAGTAGAAATTGCTTAACACAAGCTTGTAAGGCAGTCATTTTTTTGAATTTGTTCACCAAATTTTCAACATGGCCTTTTTTGGACCTCCCCTCATGAACAGTGGCACTGTGATTTCACTAATCTGTCCTAAAAGTTGATTTCACACAGCGACTGTGCCATTCTGTGCCACAGGTGGGAAAACACATTTTGGGCAGGATGCAAAAAATGACAGTATTGATAAGGAGATGTGAAAAAAGGCAATGTTGGAATTTTGGAGTGAAAATATTAAAAATTGGCGAAGTTACAAGCATGCGTACAAACTGCATAATGCACGCTCAAAATGCAGTCATTTTTTGGAATTTTTTCACCAGACTTGCAAAATGAGCTTTGTGGGACCACGCCTCATGAACAGTGGCACTGTCATTTTGTTAATTAGTCCCAAAAGGTGATTCCGTGCAGTAACCACTAAATCATGTTTCGGGACTGAGTAACAAAATGACCATGCAAGTATTCATGAGGAGGGGTCCCAAGAACCCCATGTTGAGAATTTGGGACCAAAACTCCCAAAAATAGGTACAATATCAACCTAAGTTGAAACCCTCCATTGATTTACATTATAAGGCTTACTGTGATTTTCTTCAGTTTGTGGTCAGCTTTTGAAGAGTGTAGATGTGTTCCTGGTCCACAGAAGATTGCAGTGCCTGACCTCTGGAGGTTAGTATGGGTGAGGGGGGTGCATGGAGGTGGGGTGCACAGAGGGAGGGTCTGGATGGGGAGGGAGCAACAAGGATGATGAGGGACCATTTTCCTTTTCTTTAGGTTTAAAAAAAAATACCTCAGGGATGGTTTTATTTTTTACAGGTGAAATAGTGTGAAAATGTTTTTTTTGCCACACTGGGGTGGGGTCCAAGTTTTCCAGACTAGTGGAGGGGGGGATCAATGCCAATCCGGGGATTGGGCACCCTGAGGTTGACTGAAAAAATGGGGTGTGGGGGTGCACCAGACACCAGGAGTGGGCATCTCAGTGTCAGAAAGAGATAAATGATAACTTTGGCACACAGGGGTGGACTCCCAGTGTGCCATAATAGTGGGGGTGGGGGGCATGCTGACATGGGGCTTGGGCACTCCATTATCGGCAAAAGATATGTTCGTGCTTGGAGGGGGAGTCATCCGACACAAGGAGTGGGCATCCTGGTGTCGGAAATATAATTTGTCTGGCACACTGGGGTGGTCTCCCAGTGTGCCACATTTATGGTGAGGGGGGATACATGCTGACATGAGGATTGGGCACCCTGATGTTGGATTTGGGGGGAGGGTGTGGTGGGCACCATGAGCCGCCAATTATGCAAAGCTGCACCACAGCTCATGTATTATATTTTCTTGTTTATTTATTAATATGTTTCATTAGGAAAGGCACACTGAGCAAACAAGTTGCTCATAACTCCAGCCTTGTGCATTACTGTGCACTGTAATGCACATGGCTAGAATGTTCTTGGTTGCCGGGAAGGGGGTGGGAGAGATCTGCCACTGCAATGATGAAACTGTCCCTGATTGGAGTGGCAGATTTCTTTCAAGTGTGGTGCCCACACTGAAACTGCTGTCATCAGCAACTTCCCTGTTGATTGGTGGCTGAGGGACGTGCCCATTAAAGTGTCCCCTGCATTGGTCACAACACTGCCACACCTCTGCTATGCTCTACTAACCTCAGTATGTTTCTTGTGTGCTGTGTGGGCAAGCAAACATAAAAATATCTGAAATCCAGTTAAAAACAGAGCTGGACATACAGTGCAGTAATTCATTGCAGCATTGGTGCAATCAGAATTCAAAAGCAGCACATAATACAGTAGCAGCACATAATGGACAATTCAATTCAGTAAAATGTATAAAAGCCTAAAGCAGCATTATCCTTGAGATTTAGCAAAACAGTCAGTTATTTTTTGCTGTTTGTTGCTGGTGAGGGTAAGCTCATCTAAAAAGTCATCAAAATTATGAAATGCAACAAGATCAGACCTCTTACTTAACAAATAAAGATTAATTCTGTCCATGCAAGCTTTCACCTCTCTGGCACATGGGGTTTCAAGAGCTGGATCATTTTAATCCTTGCTGCTGCTCTCCTAGTTAGTGGGGTGTATGTCCCTCCATATGTCCACCTCCGTTATCACTCATGAGCACTTCAAGCCATTGCTGATAGCAACATACTCCTGGAACTCCTCATTTGTTAGGCCATCAACTTGGAAGCTGTCTTTTGGCAGTATTTGGTTGCTAGCACCACTAGAGGCATCTGAGGCATTTATACTTTCCTGTCTTTGCTGGCTTGGTGGAGAAAACTGGCTTTTTTGAAGGAATTGGAAATTGTCTCTGGATTTACTTGCCACCACACAGCATCCAACATTGTGATGCAGTCCAGGATAATTATCAGTTTTGCTAATTCACCCGCTCTTGATGGTCTGTCAACATTAACTGCGATCAGTAGTTTGTCAACAATTTTTTTCTGTACAGCTGTTTCAGGTTCCTTATGACCCCCTGATCGATAGGCTGGATCTGGGAGGTCGTGTTCAGTACCCTATCATCCAGGAGTTACTGTTTGCATGGTAGTCAAAGGGTAAGGCTTCAACATTAATTCCCCTGAAGCATTGTGGCTTTTTTGATTTGCCAATAATTAACAGTGACTTTTTGTCACTGCCAGTCATGTTGGAGCAATGGAGAGCAGAGATCATTTCTTTGCATTTCTTTCCACCAGCAGCTGGGTCACTATGGAATGCCAGAGTTCCATCAGGTATGGCATGGAAATAAATTCCTGTTTCCTCACAACTGTAGATGGATTCAGGGGTAAACTCAGCTAACAAAATGAGTTATATAGTCTCAGTCCAGTTACTGGCCCTCCTTGCGTCTGCATGTTTCTCACCTTGACACATTTCAAAATCAATGTTGTGCTGATATTTCCAGTGGCAAAGCCACCCATTATTTGATGTGAACTCCAAACCAAGCCCATTTGTCAGCTACTGTGCTTTTGTGAGGAGGAGTGAGCTGCTAATGGGTGCATCTGCAGTATGGCAGGCACTAAAACCATCAGAGCAAGGCAAGCTCCACAACATCATCCTTCCTGGTGCCTTTTCTTTTTATTTCAGAATTAAATCCTTTCTGAAAATCTTCACAGAACTTTTCTTTGTTAGTCATGATTTTAGAGATAGTGCAGATGTTTATTTTAAACTGCTTGGCAATGCCAGCTCGGTTTGTGCCAGGTTGGTGCATGCTTTCTATGATTTGGATTTTCTGAGCCATCATGAGTGTAGTCCTCTGATGTTTCCCCATGGCAATCTGCTTCAGAGATACAGCTCAGAAAAGTTGCTTAAGTTGTGTGCAGACATGTAATGGAGGAATGTAAATCTGATTGAAGAATGTGATGATTAGGTGATTACATGGCTAGAAGAGCAACAATAGCAAACTGTACTACAAGTCCAGCTGGAATTACTATACTAATTAACCAAAATTGGTTGCCATTGACAATCGCCTAACACTCAGGGAGGGCTATAAGGTGTAATTGTTGACTTAATTAAAGCACTGGGATGAAATCTAACACTTTCAGACATCAGCAGGCAGGCATGGAACAACAGAGACTGCAGTGGACCGAAAAAAAAATGTTCTTAAAACTGATCTGTATGTTCTTATAAATGGGCTTGTAACCCATAGACTACAATGGGATGAGATCCGTACATGGCAAAAATACTACTATAAACATGACATTCTTATAACTGATGTTCTTGTAAGTGGGCTGCCCTGTAATAGCCAGAGAAAGTTTTTGTTTTCCATAGGGAAACCCAGTTATAATTCAACATGATAACCAGCTCATTAGAATGGAAAGGTTTCCCTTGCTCCATGCATGCACCAGCTTGGTCTTCCTTTCATGGCACTGGACACTTCAGCAACTCTTGCACTCTGACCCAGTAAATTTTTACAATACTGAACTCAAAACATTTTAACTTTTTAGAAGAATTGCTAACAAACAAACAAAAAAAGCAAAGGTTTAAACAGACACTTCAGTTGAACCAGTGTCCCAACTGCAGACTACGCTTCAACCCGACTGTGGCTCCACAGACTTTCTATTTACATAATTGCTGTGACAAAAAACATTCCCAGGCATTTATATAAAACAAACCAGGGGTAGCATGCAAAACTCAAATTTTACACACACCCTCAGTGTTGGATGCTTGTATGAACCCTTCAAACTTCCCTCTCAGGGTTTATGTGGCATCCAACATTTCTGGTGTATGTAATATTCTCATTACACACACTACCTCATGATTTATTCTACATATAATTTTGGATAATCTGTGGCAATTTAGTGTGATTAGCAGGTGACAATTTTTTCCTAACCTGATTAAATTTGAGAAGAAGAAACAGAAGCTGGTAACATAAACAAAAAATGTAAACACACAAATTAACCACAATATTACAGACACAAAATACACAATTTGTTGCCATCAGAAGTGTCTTTTTCTTTAAAAAAGTAAAATACATCTATAGTTTCTTATTGACACATTGGTATCCTAAGTAGTTGTGAGTTTCTTACATAAGGATAGCAGAATTCTATTGATTTTTTTTTATTAGCAGTTTGAAAAGTAAGGGTAACACCCTACCAGACTCAGTGAAAAAAATGTATTATTAGAGTAGAAAATAATTACTAAAACATTAAAACACAATAAATAAAATAGCTAGTTGTCTGTGTATTAGAAGTGAACACCTACCCTTATTATACATCCTAACTCCTCCCTTGCCAGACTGGACCACCTTTTCATTCTTTCTGCCAATTGGCTTTAGATTACCCCTCTCATACTCACCACTGCTCTCTTTACTCTGCTCTTCCCTTCCCTCTCTTGATGCTAGGCACCTTTCCCATTGTGTCTCTTTTTTATCCACATTCTGGTTTGGCACTCTTCCCTCTTATCTCAAATCTCTTCTTTCTCCTCCTCCTCCTTCTTTCTCCTACCCTCTTTGCAACAATACTTTCCCTTCTCATTCTCTTTTCCTTCTAGAAAATCTGTTGTTGGCCAATCTGCTTTTTCTTAGCACTTTCCAAAACTTTGGTCCTCTCTTCCGCTTCCTATTCATGTTGCCTCTTTTCCTTCCTCCCTAAAGTCTCTTCATTCTGACTTTTGTAATCCTACCTGCAACTGCCTGTGACCCTTCCTCTTTTTCTCCATTCTTTAGTCTTGCCCTCTTCTTACTGTTCTACTGTTTCCCTTTCTGTATATAATAAAGCGTGTGTTATTTTCTAGATCCCTCAATTTACTATTCTGCATATACTATTAATGATTCTGCTTGTAAAACTATATTATTGTATTTTACCTTGTTATTTTTGTATTGCTAGCGATCTCATAATCCCCTCTTCCCCAGGACACATCTGAAAACAAGTTGTTTTCAGCTCAGTATGTACTTCCTGGTTAAACTTTTAAATAACTAAATAAATAAAAAATTCTGTATAATCTGTTTACAATGTTTATTTTTGTCCATGGGAGAGTTACACAAACATACATGTGTGCATAACATGAGTTGTGCTGAATGATAAATAGCAATGCAATATGTATAGTTGGTACAGTATTTGCAAACTTTGGTTGGAAAAGAAAAAAAGTTTCTCATATGAAAGACGTGTTCTAGTAATTTCTAAATGTTGTTGGAATACTGTCATAAAGGTAACATAATCATTTTATTAGAAATAGAAAGAATACCAACAAAAGTAACTGTGGAATAACTGGGGTCTAAGAAAAAAGAAAGAGCACCCTGGCCTTTAACTGCAGTCTCTAGTATACAAGCCACACATTTTTTGTGCTGATCTG
The DNA here is from genome assembly GCA_016271365.2 of Neoceratodus forsteri. Lineage (NCBI taxonomy): Eukaryota > Metazoa > Chordata > Ceratodontiformes > Ceratodontidae > Neoceratodus > Neoceratodus forsteri. Next base: position 779,742,798 of record CM057459.1, on the reverse strand, counting down.
GCACTACTAGTGGTCTATCAGATGAGTGAAAATCCAGACTGCATTACTCCCATGACCCAAATGTGTAATGATTAAGTACTGAGATAAGTAGTACTCCTCAGTACAATGTAAATCTTTTAAGAGCTTGACTGCATTGAATATGTTTCTAACTACACTGCCCCAAATAACCCCACTGAGGCCAACAAATCATTTGTAGAGAGGTTCTGCTTCTACCCAATATTATATCAACTGTAAGGTACTTTATTGAAGCATTGAAAGAGTGGGTGACTTACTCAGAGTTAGAGAGGGAGCCGATGGATGTGGTGTATGGAATTCAAACCTTGAATATCTAATTCCTTTCAAGGATCCAACCATTAAACTGTACTGCCTTTCTTTCATGGTCTGTGAATTTGTGGCTGAAATGAATGTGACCAGAGGCAGACACAAGTCAATGCTGAGTACTGCATCTTATTGCATTCAATAGATAAGACTGCAGCAAATGCAATCTTGTGGATGTAGCAAAGACCTGTGGATGACTGTCAAGTTCCAATATGTTCAGTCAGGGTATCATCAATTTAAAACATTTCAGTCCAAAGAAACAATAATGTGCATTTAAAGAGAACACAGTGGAAACTATTGTCTATACTTGTGCAAAGCCTAGTTATAACAGCATCTTAGAATGTTATAAATATCTGATTTTACGTCTGAGTTGACAGCACATTCCCTCTAGGCTAAGAACCTTTTTCACAAGGGATGGGTGAGGGACAAAGCAATTTTGTAGGGTAAAATGAGGGATGTCCCACATAATCAGGGACTGTTGAGAGGTACGGAGCCATCTGAGCAACATTATGTATGGATGTGTATCTTTAAATACATACTTACAGTACAGTATTATTATATCTAAGGTACTCCATGGCATAGAGAGAGATGGACTAAACCCAATAGTTCAGTGACGTGATATAGGCAGCTGTGCATTATGGACCTAAATGTCTAATCAGCATGTCACTGTGTGAGGAGAGCAAATGGGCTGCACTAGGTTTAATGGTAATTTAGGCTCAAGATCCTCAATTTATTATTGAAATCAAATGGTCACTAATGGATGACAAATGTTTGCACTAGAGGAGTCACTTTTCTTTGGCAAAAACATGTGGGACACAATTTAAACATTTTGTTTTGTTTTAGTAGGCAGGTGCCAAACTGTAATTTAGTTTGTTACAGATCACTTCTCTAGACCTGTATAGGCAGCCCAACTGAAACTGTATAACACCTGGGCAGTCTAGTTAGCCCTATCTTACCATGGTGTGCTTAATAGTTGGGACACATAGAAAGTCTGATTATGGAACAAAAATTTGATAGTTGGTTAAGTGTTTCCAAATCCATAGACTACTGAGGGAAGGAGGGAGATATGGAAGGAGTGAGAGTGAATGATAGGGGGAAAGAGAGATTAGGGGATGAGAGAGAGAGAGAAAAGATGCAATTTTTCCTTAGATATTAAATGTGCACCCAATTTTTATGTTGGAGCGCTTGCGCAACCAACATCTTGTGGCAGTGAAGATTTGGAGGCACGGGTGCTGTTGGACGAATGCAGGGCATGCACCAGTAGGTGCATCCCTCATTCCCCAATCAGCCAGCATGCTGGCGCCACACCATGCATAGCTAATGCAGTGAGCACATCTAAGGAAAGGTCCACTGCAATGCGAACAAGGCTCATCACATGCAGCGGACCTTCCTATGTGCTTTGCTGCTACAAACATGGTGGCACAGTGGCTGTTAAACTGCCGACTTTGGGGGCATGTGCCCCCCCCACTTTCATTGTTTGCCGACAGGGGTGCCCAATCCCCATCGGCGTCCATTACCCCCTTTCCTATTTTAATGTGCCAATGGGGTGCCCACTCCCCGTCGGCATGACATCCCTCCTTCTTCTGTGCTGAGGAGGTGCCCAATCCACCTCAGCTAGTGTCCCCCACTCCCTATTTGCCAATGGGGGTGCCCAATCCCCCATCGGCTACTGTATCCCCCCCAAAAAAAACACCTGTAACAAAAGAAAACCGTCCTTAATGTTTTTTTTTACACTTGTAAACAGAAAACAATCCCTCGTAGTCTTCCTACCCACCACTCGCTCTCACCCACTGTGCACCCTGCCTCCCCACTCCCCCTTTCACCCCATACTTATCTCTGGAGCTCAGTGTGATGATCTTCAGTGGACCGGGAACATGTCTGCACTCTTCAAAGCCGACCACGAACTGAGGAAATGCCAGTAAGGTGTATAATGTAATAAATAGGGTTTTTTCAACTTTGATGCACATCTCGAGCATTTTTTGGAATTTTTGCACCAAATTTTCAACATGGTATTTTTGGAACCCTTCCTCATGCATTCTGTCACTGTTATGACATTAATCAGTCCTGAAAGGTGATTTCACAGTCATTGCATGGAATCACCTTTCAGGACCAATTAACACAAGGACAGTGGCAGTGTTCATGAGGTGGGCTCTCAAAAAGCTTATGTTGCAAATGTGGTGGAAAAAATTCAAAAATGGCTGTTTTATGAGTGTGCATTGTGCAGTTGCTACGCACACTCATGATTTCATGAATTCGAAATATTTTCACACCAGATTTTCAACATTGTGATTTTTCTACACCTACTTGTGAACAGTACAGCTGTCATTTTTCACATCTTGGCCAATACGTGTTTCCGCACTTCCAGCACACAGTAGCATGGTCGCTGTGGGAAATCAGTGTTCAAGGCAGATTATGAAAATGGCAGTGACACTGATCATGAGCAGAGGTCCTAAAATGCCTATGCTGAAAATTTGGTGATGATACTCCTTAAAATGAATGTGTTACGAACGTGAGTTGTGCAGTTTGCACGCACGATCGTAACGTTGTGCATTTGTAATATTTTCACTCTGGATTTTCACCATTGGCATTTTTCCACACCTCTTGATGAACAGTACAGCTGCCATTTTACATATCCTGCCCGAAATGTGTTTTTGCATGACCGGCACAGAATAGCTTGGTCACTGTGCGAAATCACTTTTGGGACAGTGTGAGGAAATGACAGTGACACTGTACATGAGCAGAGGTGCTAAAATTCCTATGTTGAAAATTTGGTGCCCAAAGTCCATAAAATGGCTGTGTTACAAGTGTGCATTGCGCATTTGCCAAGCACCCTTGTAACTCCGCAAATTTGCAATATTTACATGCCACATTTTCAACACTGCCATTTATTTACACCTCCTTATGAACACTACAGCTGTCATTTTTCACAACCTGCCCAAAATGCACTGCACTACCAAAGCCAATGCCAGCGCGGCAACATTCGACAATGACAAATGCTTGTTTCCTTTCTTACTACCTGCCTGTCTGCCTCTCTCTCTTTCTTGCTGTTGGTTGATCTCTCTTTCCCCAGGCTCTGCAATGTATCTGAAGAGTAGTGAGGATCAGCAAGCAGCTTGTCTTAAGAGAGAAAGACATATTCCTTTTTGTTTTGTACTCTCTTTTTCCTGCCTGTCAGTCCAGGGCATCTCTCAGGCAGTGTCACTCAGCTTCCACTCCTAATCGCCTGCCTGAACCACTCCTCTGACCGAAGCTTTGGTATCAGGATCTCCTCTTTTCCCACCAGCCCCACACAGGAGGAGTCTAAGGATCCCCAGGGGTAGGGTCAGGATCATGGCTGGCACTGGGCATGTGAGATTTCAGCCCCAGAAGACCCATCATCTCCACCTCTCCCAGCTGCTGAGTTTTTCCATTCTTTGGTTTCCCCTCAGAGTGCAGCGTGCAATGATGCCTGCACATTGCTGCCTGCTAGCATCTGTCACACTCCACCCCTTATGTCAGCTGGTGTACCTGTGATATACCCAATCTTCATCCGGGGTCATTAGGACACCGAGCAGCCCTGGATCTCTCCCCAGGGAGAGGAGAAGAGAGCTGTCCTCTGGACACTCCATCCTCTCCCTCCCCTGCTGACCCCCGGCTACCTGGATCCATCACAGAACCTGTGTCACCTGTGTGGCATGAGGTGTGGCATTCAATGCCTCAACGCCCAGTGCCACCTGGCCAGAGAGAGAGAGAGAGAGATATTTTCCCTAACTGCAGGACTGATCACCATGAACTGGAGACAGGAGACAGGACACCACTGGAGAGGAAAGCTGCTTACCAAGTGAATGATCTACAACAAGCTGCAATGCAAATGAAGAGCAAGTGGCTATGTAGGAAACAAATGTAGGACTGCCAGACAGGACTGGAGATTGAGTCTTGAGCAGATTGCAGAGGTATGAGGGAAAACTGAAGTGAAATGAGCAAAAGTGGCAACATCATTTTCTGAAAACAAATGTAACCAGCGGATTCTGAAGAGCTGAGAAAATAGCATTCTCCATGTGGTGACTGACTGTAGCAGTGAGTGTCATCTCTTATAGCAAGTGCAGGTGAGGGAAGGACTACAGACACAGAGAAGTTAATGGAGCACTTATTAACTACAGAACCTTGTTCTGCAAACAAATAGACTATCAGGGCAACCGGTGGCTTCTGTATGACCAGTGATCAATGTTTCTGATAGTGTCTGTGAGAGTGGCTAAGGCTCACAGCTCACATCACAGACTGTAAAATGAGCCAAAAAAGCAGGTTTCCTGGAGGTTTTCATTTTTAAACTTAAAAGCCCCAAAACACAATTGGCTGTGTTTCTTTGTGCTTTTTCAGTTAGAACCTAAAACCAGACATCCTATGTATTATAATGAATTATTTTTTTCCCTTTGCAGATTAAACTAAGAATCACTGTATACAGACAGTAACCTTGGAAAGCCACTGATATTGTTCAGGTTTTTTCATGCTTTAACGATGTTGACCTTAAACCTAATTGGTTTTAAGATATTCAAAACCCACTCTGCAACAAGACGAAATAGTGTAGTGCAAGGATCCACACCAGTAGGTGCAAATGAAATCTGTTCATTCACATCAACTTTAATAATTTGGAAAGACTATCCATATGTGAATCAGTAGGAGTATTTTTTGTTACACACAATTGTATCATTCTTCTAAAATCAATGTATGATTAAAACAATAAAGTTGGACATCACCACCCATTCGGGAGCAAGCTTGCTGAGCTCCATCATCTGTCCAAGTAAAATTGATGAAAATCCCCTGAAAAATCCCACAATACCTCATTGAGGCATTCATTTCAAAGATAGAGGATGTCCACCTGTCAGAAGCTATAACACTTTATAGCCAACAATCTGAAACTGACAAGATCACGGTGGACACCACACGGCAGGCAGCTCCCCAGACCATGTGGCTGAAGTCACCATGGAGGAGGCCAATGTTACAATAGTGTTTTGCTACTTGGTTACCAAGTTAAACATTTTCAGCACAACCCTGGCTAAATTAGAAGAGACAACTTTTGCCACCCAAGTGGACATTACATTGATTCAAGCCCACAATTCAGAGGTCGAGTAAGGGCTGATAGAAGTTACAGCATACACAGAGCTACATAAAAAGACCATCCTATACCTACTTCAAAAATACAAACTTACCACCTTAAAGATGTATGATTTAGAATTAAGGTCCCAGTGTTTCCACCTGAGCTCTGAGCTGGTTGGCAGTTCTCCTTCGTCAACATTAGGAACATTAGAGAAACTGTGGTTCCACTGAAGTACTACATTCTGTGTCAGTGTCACATTCAGCCTTAGTGTGCACCAAAACCATCTGAAAGTACCTGTCCACCTCATTAATGTCAACAGCTGCTGTACCAGTAGGCAGGGGGCTACCGGACAAGATGAGGTGGAACAGGCAGGAGGAGGGTTGGAGACTGCTTCACATAAAGCACAGTCACACTGAATTGTATCAAAACCTGTTTCTACCTGAGCTCCAAGTTGGTTGGTAGTCCTCCTTTGGCACCATCTGGAACATCAGAGAAACCGTGGTTCCAATGAAGTGCTACATTCTGTGCCCGTAAGGCATTTATCCTTGCTGTACCCTGAGACCATCTGAAAGTACCTGTCCTCCTCATTAGTGTCAACAGCTGCTGCACTGCTAAGTGTGTGGGGGGGCTACCAGACAAGATGAGGTGGGACAGGCAAGGGGAAGACCGGAGACTGCTTCATATGAAGGGACATTTATTCTAGCAGCTGCCTGTGGAGCAGCTGCCCACGCAAGTGGCTCACACAGGAGTGGTATGAGGGGGGTCACGTGATGGCATCTAGCTAGGTGGCTGCTTGATTTTGAGCTCTCCCCTTCAGTCACTGTTTTCTGCCAGTTTTCTATACCATCTGAGCACCAAACTTAAAAATTTGCATCGGAGGGGATTGGATACTGTGCCTACTAACAGCAATCCGATTCTGCCTGCGAAGAAGCTGATAATTTTTAAAGGATGGAGGTGGATGGGAAGCAGGCCTCGGTTAAACATACTCCTCCTGCATCTCCTGAAAAGCTCTTAAAGAAGCAACGTAACCAAGGCCCTGCTAAGTTAGAATGGTGTGGGGACAAACCGCAGCTGGCTTTTCCTCTGACGGAGGATAAGTTTCTCCAGGAGCTGAACCCTGTGAAAGATATCCTTATGGAGCTGGCTGGGGAGCTGAAATCATTGCGTGGTGACCTGTCGTCAGTCTCCACCAGAGTTTCAGATATTGAAGCCAGAGTTGTTTCATCAGAGAAATGGAGATCCAGAACAGATGCTGATGTTGTTGAGCTCAGGCAGCAGATCAAAAAGCTACAGGCCAAAATGGAGGATTTGGAGGGACGTAATCGCCAGAACAATTTACTTATTATAGGCCTGCTGGAGATGGAGGAAGGCCCGGACCTAATGGCCTTTTTGCAGAGGTTCCTGGTGAAGATTGTAGGCCCGTCTCACATTAGTCCCTCCTACCATCTGGAGCGAGCCCACTGTTCTCTACGTCCTAGGCCCCCTTCTGGTTCTCCCCCATGACCTATTATTGTAAAATTTCTAAGTTATATTGAAAGACAACATGTTTATTCGAGATCCCGGGAACTAAAGGAGATTCTCTGGGGCTCATCGAGAATCCGTGTTACACAGGACCTTCCCAAAGAGACTAGAGAAAAAAGGGCAGCTTACCATCCGGTCGTCCAGAAGCTGATAGCAGCCTCTATTCCTTTTGGATGATCTACCCGGCGATTCTGAAGGTCACGGTGGCTGGCTCGGTATGCAGTTTCAACTCTCCTGAAGTGGCTTTAAAGGACTTAGCCTCCAGACTACCAGAACTGTTCAAGTCGGCCGGATGAATAAAGGACTGGTTATCTCGTTGTGCTATGGCATCTGGGAACCTGGTGCCTAAATTTCACTGAATGGACCTGTTTTATCATTGCTATTTGGTCAGGGCCTTTCTTTTTTTTTCTTTAGCTGGGCTGTTTGGTTAGTAGGTCCTGCGGGCTAAGTTATCCTGGTCACTCTCTCTGAGCTTGCTATCTCGCTTAATTTATTTGTTTTCCCTTTCTCGTTTTAATTTCTTGCTTACCTTGGTCGGTTTCCCCGGTCTGGGTGGGCTGGGGGTTTTTCTTCGGGGGTGTTGGGATCCCTCTCGGTGGTCCTGGCCGTTCGTGCTGGAGGTGGAACCTTTTTTGTGTTTGTTCCTGTTTCCTGGGGGACTTCCTGGCAGGACCGTTTCCACGATTACTGATTTGCAGAATCCTCGAGAGCAACCTCTCAATCAAAATTTTCATCGGTTGGTGCTCTCGGGGTGCTGATTATTCCATGGGCTATGGAGGATATTTGGTAGGTGGCTTTCACCTTGTTGCTTTTGAACTGTTGTAGGGTGCCCCTTTTATGGTATTTATCTATGTGGATGGTGTTTTTCCTGTTGTTGTGGAGGGGTGCTCTTTCTGGTTTTTTAGTTCCTGGTTGTGGGTTCTCATTGCCTTTCCCCTGCTGATTCACCTCTTCATAGGCTACTCCTGTTTGCTGGTGACTGGCGGGGGGTGGAGGGGCTCGGGTCTGTGGGTGCCGAATTGCTGGATGTGGTATCGCGAGGCAAAATGAGGGGGGTTTTGCCAACCTCTCCCCGGTGATGGGGCTACTATGTTTTATTGCAGGGGGATCTCGGGTTTATGTTTTTACGGACGTATTTTCAAGGGTGTCCTTTATTGCTGTATATATCTTACACTGGGGTTTGTGGGGTTCGCAAATGGGGTTGGGGGGCCATCGCCTCTGGGTCTCGGTTTGTTTGAAGGAGTACTTCAGTTTTGGCCTCCTGTTGTAAATAGTTACTTGTGGGTTTTGGGGTTTTCTTTGATTTTGGGGGGTGGCTTGGTGGGCTTGATGAGTACTACTTCTTGGTGGATTTTCAGAGTTGGGGTCGGGGGATGGGGGTCATTTTTCATTGAAGATCTTGTACTGGCCTTTTTGGGGTTGGTTTTGATGGGTGGGAGGGGTTAGGAATGATGATTGCTCTCCTTTATATTTTACAGGGCATTTGGTTAAGTAGGACATGTGGTTATGAGAGGTATACCTTCGTAATTCTTGTCTGGGTCAGTTTCGGACTAGGGTCTATTTGGGGTTAGTAATATTGGGCTGGGGATCTGTATAGGGCCAGCTTAGTCTATAATCTAGTTTAATGTGTTGTTTCTGGGGATTAAAATTTGGGGGTCCTCCTGTGGAGACTAAAGCTTGGCTTGTTTTGGGAGAGAATGGTATTCCAGCCTTTTCTTTTTAGGGTGCACCTTTTTCTTCTTATAATCCTGAATATGTCTGGATACTTGGATCTTTGTATACTGTATTTAAAATGGCTATGAATACTCTCAAAATATCCTCCTGGAATGTACGTGGACTCAGGGATCGGGTCAAACGCTTGCAGATGTTTAATCATTGTTCACTGCTGCACATTGACATTCTTTTTGCAGGAAGCATCTAAGCCATGGTGACACCAAGCTTTTATCTCGTTCGGCTTTTCTCAATCCTATCTTCATGGGTAATTCTTGTTTTAGTAGAGAGGGGTCGGTCGTCCAAAGAAGCATGTTTTATTCACCAAAGGAGACGACTGTGTCAGACCCAGAGGGAGGTTTATGTTGGTCAAAGGTATTCTTAATGGTGGTAATATTGTTCTGGGCTCTATATATGGTCCGGTGGGGGTGATCCTGTTTTTCTCATGTCCCTTGCTGAGAAATTGGCTAATTTTCTTCCTGCCCAGTTTATATTGGGTGGGGACTGGAACATTCCTTGTTCACCTGTTCTAGATAGAAGCCTCCGGGACAGGCGCCCCTCCCGGCTCATAGAGCCTTTTTGGATTTGAGATCGTTGCTGGGTCTATGTGATCCTTGGAGACATGCTAACCCTTCTCTCCGAGCCTTTTCTTTTCTTTCTCAGTCGCATGGTACTAAATCTAGGCTAGATGTGGTCTTAGTTAGTACTTCCTTTCTTCCGAGTCTCTGTTTATCCGGCATTGATCCAATTATTTTATTGGACCACGCTGTTGTCTGGATCAAGCTTTCCTTAACTTCGGATTTCTCCCTGGATTCGGTTTGGTGGCTGAATACTCAGCTGTTGAAGGATCCTCAGAATGTACCTGATATTAGTTCCCTGATTTCTCTCTTTCTGGCAGATAATCTAAATTCTACTCCAAGGCTCGATATGGTCTGGTCTGCCTTAAAATGTTATCTTAGGGGTGATCTTATTAAAATGGTTTCCTTAGGAAGAAAAAGGGGCTTGCAAATTCCCTATCTTTGATGGGTAGAATCCAGGATTTGGAGGCTAAGTACTCCTCAACTTCTTCTTTAACTGATCTTAAAGAGCTTTTGTTAGTTAAGAGTGAATATATGGATCTTTTGAAGGAGAAAACCGAATATTCCTTGCTTAAAACTCAAGCCAAGTATTTTGATCAGAGGAAAAATCCGGTAAGCTTTTGGCTTTGCATCTACGGGCATTGGAAAGCTCCAGGATTATTCCCTCTCTGCTCTCTTCATCCGGTGCGGCTGTCACTTCACCTAGAGGAATTGCCCATATTTTTAAGGAGTACTATCTGGGCCTGTATAGCAAACCTCCTGTATCGTATTCTACTTTGGAGTTAGAGGAATATTTGAGGGAGATTGATATTCCATGTTTATCAGAGACCCAGCAGGCTATTTTGCTGGCTCCTATCTCATTGGAGGAGATTGAGAGATCCATTGCTTCCCTTGCTCCCGACCGAACACCGGGTCCTGATGGTCTCCCGGCTAACTTTTATAAGGTTTCTGCCAAGGACTTGATACCCACTCTTCTTAAGTTATATGAATACTTGTCTGTATCTCTGGATGTGGATCCCTCATTGTTTGAGGCTATAATTGTCTTAATCCCTAAACCTGATAAGATTCTTACTGACCCGGCCAATTACAGACCCATTTCTCTTCAAAATTACGATATGAAAATTCTTGCTAAGATATTAGCTGAAAGAATCAGGATGGTTTGGTCTGGTCTGTTGAGCCCTGAGCAGGTTGGCTTTGTCCCTGGAAGATCGGCGGCTGACCATTTGAGGACCCTGTCGCATATCTCTCAGCGAGCCCAATCTGTTTCATATCCGGCTGTTCTGATCTCTCTTGATGCTGAAAAGGCCTTTGATCACGTGGATTGGTCTTTTCTCTGGGCAGTTATGGAGAGAATGGGTTTTCCGCCTTCCTTTGTAAATAAGATTCGGGTGTTTTATAGTTGTCCTTCTGCCAGAATTTATTGTAATGGGGTGTTCTCTTCCCTTTTTCGTTTATATACTGGCACCAGGCAGGGATGTCCTCTCTCCCCTTTGTTATTTAATTTGCATTTGGAACCTTTACTTATAAGGCTTAAGGCTTCTGCTCAGGTCAAGGGGCTTAGATTACACCAAAAGGAATTGGTTCTCTCTGCGTATGCGGATGACATTCTTTTACATTTAGCAGATCCGGCTGAATCTTTGAAGGCGGTGATAGGTATTATTGAGAGGTTTGGTGTTTTTTCTCGTTATAGATTGAATATTTCCAAATCTGAAATCCTCCCTCTTAATGTATACACTAATAAGCATGATTTCTCCTCTTTAGGTATGAGATGGGCCCCTAGATCTATCAAATATTTAGGGGTTTATTTCTCTACTGATTCTTCTCTTTTGAGAAAGTTAAATTTGGACAGACTCAAGGACGGGTTTCTCAGGATTTACAACGTTGGTCAGCTCTTCCCATCTCACTTTGGGGTCGAATAAATATTCTTAAAATGAACGTTCTCCCCTGGGTTTTTTACCCATTGAATCTGGTTAATCTTTGGCTTCCTATTTCCTATATTCAGCAGTTTCATGTGCTTTTCTCTAACTTTGTTTGGTCGGGGAAGGGGGTTAGGCGCTCCTATGCTAAATTATCACTTCCTAGAGAGAAGGGGGGTCTTAGGTTACCTAATCTCCTGTTGTACCATTGGGCGGCTCACCTTTCTAATCTGGGAAGATGGTTTTCTATGGAACCAGATTCATCCTGTCCAATTTGGCTTCAACTTGAACATTCCTCTCTCTCTGAGATTAAACTAGATAGGTATGCTTTACTTTATGTATCCACGAAGGGTACTTTCCAATTGGGTGCCGGATAGTGTTATGATGGTTGCTATTAAGTCGCTCGTGCAATGTTTAAAGTTCTTTCGTATCTCCGCTATCTCAGACCTGGGACAACCGGTTGTTTGTAATCCTAATGTTAAGCTGGGTACTTCATGGATTACCTCGGAGTGGCTTCCGCAAATTAGGGAGGCCAGACTTGAGCATTTTTTTAGCAGGGATTCCCTACTTTCTTCCGGCGATATTCTCGAGAGATTTGACATATCTAGGAGGGATATTTTCAAAGTTTATCAGTTGAGGCATTTGATCAGCTGGAGATTTGGTACCAATTCTAGGGACTCGGTTGTTTACCCTTTTTTTTCTGAAATTATCAATCTTGCTTCCCAATCCCACTCTATCTCCTTGATATATTCCTTCCTTTTGAATTACAATTCACCGGAGATGGTTGAAGGCTCGGGTGTGTGGGCTCACCTTCTACCTGATATTTCCCGGGATTGGTCGGGTGTTTGGAAAGGTCTCCATAGATACCATACCTAGGATAGGTTGCGGTTAACGCAGTATTATATTGTCAATAACTTGTACTATACCTCGGTTAAACTCTTTCAGCTCAAGAGGGCTTCTCATCCAAAGTGCTTTAGGTGTTTACAAGGCGAGGGTAACTTAATCCATATGTTCTGGGATTGTCCTAAAGTTGCCCCCCTGTGGTCTCTGGTTCGGGATTATCTTGATCCTCTTCTGGGTCTGTCCGTTTTTTTCTGTCCTGAGTATGTATTTTGGGTGAATTCTCCCGTGTAGACAGTGTCGAACGTAGATATTATATGGCTTTGGTGTCTATGGCTGTTAAAAAACTGGTTTTAAGACATTGGACTGACCAACTGGCCTTGTCATTTGCTGATTGGTTAATTGAACTAGTCTCATACCGTCAATCCGAAAGGTTGGTTGCTAGTCTTAAAGATCGTTTGGATCTGTTTCAGAGGAGATGGAGTAAACTCCAAGTCCTTTGTTTGACTTAATCTATATAATTCTATGACCCGATCCCGCATGTCTGCCTTTATTTTAAGACCTATGGTAATCCTTGTTTTTAAGGTTGTCTTGCTTTTTACAGATGTCAGGATTTGTAGTTTTGTGGTGATAAGTTGCTTTGTCCAGAAGATGTTTGGTGTTTGTTGGTGCACCCTGAGGGAAGGGGAATGGTTTGTGGGGTTTGATCGTTCAGTGTTGTATAATGTTTTTGTATCTGAGGTTGGGTGGGTTGGTGGGATGGTGGGTGGGACTGGGCTGGGGGGTGGGGATTTTGTGTTATTGTCTTTTGTTGGGGGGTCGGGGTATGTAGGGGGGGTGGGTGTATTTTCTTGGGTTGTACCGTTCATTCCAATGTTTTCTTGTATTTCCTTGGTGTTATTTGTGATATTGTGTTGTTGTTTTGTTTTCTTAAACTCAATAAACTTAAATTTCAAAAAAAAAAAGGAGTGGTATGAGTCACCTGTGTGAGTCCACTGTGGGAGGCTGCAGGAGTTTATTCAAACAATATCTGAGTTTTAAGTATAGAGGTATAAGGTACAAAACTCTGTTTAGTTAGGAAGGATTTAATTATCACAAGTCTGTTTTTAAAGGTATATTACATTAATACCAACAATGTCTACAGTGTGCTTTATGATGTTCTGTTTCGGTCTTCTGGCCTTATGGTCATGTATTAATGGGCGGTAGGTTGATTTGAATTTTAGACTGCAAAATACGAAAGTAAGCAGGGGGCACAAGTGATTGGGTCCCTACAAAGTTCCCTCCTGGATATTATTATGTTTGCCCTGGTTTGGTAAAACATAACTTCTTTACTACATTGATAAAATTGACCCAAGTATGGGGGTTCTAGCAAACAAAAGTTTATTGATATTGGATTTTGCTTCACCTGGCTAGCAAGAATACAGCTGCCTGGATGGAGCAAAATATGTTTACAAAACAAATTGTGGCTGATGAGATCAGTGGTATACTCTGTATTCCTGCATTTGATGTTATGTTGGGACATCCACCCCAGTCCTGACCCAGTGACTATGGCTGACCCCAAGGGAGAAACATATAGTAAAGGTGATTTTAATGTAGTTTATTTTAATACAAGAAGCATTCAAAAGAAATTTGATTTAATCAAAGATTGGGTAGGGTACCACCAGCCGGGATTATGGTGGCCACAGAAACCTGGTTGAACCATAGAACTAGTGACACTTTCTTAGAATTAGAGCATTATCAAATGTTTCAGAAGGACAGGAATAAAAAAGAGATGGGGGCATATTAATTTATATAAATTCTGAATTTGAAAGTTCTGAACTGGAAAACAGCATAAAGGAGGAAGGTTTAGAAATACTTCCTTTAGTTGTTAAGTTACAATATACAAAACCACTCCTGATTGTAGAGTCTATAAACCACCCAAACTATCAAATGATGTATTCAGTTCATTACAGGATTTTTGTAAAACATATAGGGATACACATGAACTGTTAATTATGGGTGACTTTAATGTAGATTTGGCACACGTAGACCCCACTAATCCCCTAACTGACCTTCGGGAAAGTTTGGGTCTTGCTCAATTGATTAATGACCCTACAAGATTAAATATAAAAAGTATCTTGATCACTCATCTACCTTAGATCTGATTTTTTACAAACTGCCATAATGCTTATATAAAAAGTGATGCTCTTGCTGAGGCCTTTTCAGACCATCAAGTAATCTATGCTATTCGTAGAACAATTAAAATACATAAACTGACCTCTTTTATGTACTGGAGAAGATTTAAGGGTTTTGATTATATTAGATTTATGTTGGAGGTAGAGAACATGCAATGGGACAGATTGAATTTAATCCCGGATCCCTCAGAAGCCTGGTACTATTTCTATCAAGATTGTTTGGCTATTTGTGATTTATATGCTCCCTATAAGTAAAGAAAAATAAGGGCTACAAGTGCTGCATGGTATGATGCTGTTCTACATAAACTTAGAATTGAAAGAGATAAAAAATGGAAAAGAGCAAAGAAAACATGTTTAAGAGGAGACTGGATAGGATATAGGCAAGGGCATAATCATTATACAAACAAAATAATGAAGGCTAAACAAGACCATCTAAAAACAAAATTACATAGAAACTGTTCACAGAACCCAAGATTGTTTGGGAACACCTTAACAAACTTAATGGGGAAAAATTAAAGTAAACAAATAAACAAAATAGAGATAGATGGACGGGTAGTCTCTGTTAATGCCCATGTGGCAAATGTATTTGATGAATACTTTAATAACATTGGGACACAGAGTCTGGGATCTAATTTGCCGAACATGTGTAAAACAGGGTTATGGGCTAATCAGGACCCACAGAGCACTGAAAAGCAATAGGTGTTCAGGTTTAGTGGCATACAGGTCAATGAAGTCAGGGATGAACTTTTGAGCATGAATGCCACTAAAACTAAGGGTTTAGATAATATCCCTGCCAGATTGCTAAAGTATGCAGCTCCTTGTATTGCATCCCCTTTAACTTACATGTTTAACCTTTCTTCATTGTCAGGAGAATTTCCAGAGGGCTGGAAAGTGGTAAAAGTAGTGCCTGTTCATAAAAGGGGTTCTTTAACTGAAATTGGCAATCAGGCTGATATCCTTACTCCCCCAGGCATCACAAATCATGAAAAAGATTGTTTCTTGTCAACTGAAAAAGTACCTGGAGGAGGAAGGATTACTGAACAGATATCAATTAGGTTTTTGGCCAATACGCAGTACTCAAACAGTACTAGCTAAGGTTGTAGGGGACATCCAAATGAGCCTGGACAGGAGACAAGCAGTGGGTGCTATATTTATCGACCTGTCAAAGGCATTTGATACCTTAAACCACAGCATTCTCCCGCCAAGGCTCTGGGAAATGGGGGTACAGGACTTGGAAAAGAAATTATTCAGTTCAGGGGGCATGGCTTAACCAGTGAACAAGATGGTGACTTAAACAATTCGTGCCACTTCTCAGAGTTAATACCCATTCGACACCCTTCCCTATGGAAGAGCTAAGTAATTACTTTAGGATCGGATGCTGCAGAAAGACTCATTGTATTGACGGTACTGTTTTCTGGGTTCAGTAGCAATTGCAGCCTCTTGCAATTCACTACTTTAAGGATCAATGACCTCCTGACTGCATGACACATGCACTGAATGAAGGGGGAGAGCTTTCAGTTCGGGAGATGTTCTCCTCGATAATGCAATGGATGAACGCCATAATGATAGCTGCTAACATCACCACTGGCACAATTCAGCACTTAGAATCCAGAATGGGGAACACAGAACAGAAGGTAGAGGGCCACGACATTGCCTTGCAGGGACACTGCTCCACGATGCGCGAGCAGGCAGCCCAAATCAAGCAACTACAAGAAAAAGCAGACGATCTCAAAAACAGGAGTCGCTGGAACAACCTCAGGCTTCTGGGCTTCCCAGAGGGCTGCGACAAGGGCAAAACTGTTATTTTCTTCAGCAGGCCATACCGGAGCTATTGCTATTGCCGCCTAACATACGGATTACAATTGAATGGGCTTATAGATCTCTGCAGCAAAAAACAGTGGCTGGGGCTAAACTGAGGCCAATTCTTGCCCTCATACATAACTTTGCAGAGAAGGAAGCAATACAAGGCTGGGCCAGAGAGCTGGGCACATTGACTTGGTGGGGACATAAGATAATAATCTTACAGGATTACTCCAGGGACCTGGCGTTTAAGAGGAAGGCCTACACTGAGACGCAGTGTCGCCTCCATGACTTAAATATTCCCTTCTCCCTTCAATATCTGGATGTCCTGAAATTTACTTACAATGGTACACCACATCAGTTTTACACCCCATATGTGGCTATGGTTTTTATCACTGTGACTTGGCCTCTCCCAAACATCCAGGCCCACAGCCCTTCATTGAGCACCTCAGAGCTCTCCTGTGCTGATTATCTGGACTGAAGATCCCCACTAAAGAAAGGCCAAGACCCTCATACTGACAGAGCTGAACAATCCAAAGGTCAGAGAGAGCTGGAACCTCGATACCCCAAGGGCCAGAAAAGACCTCTCTCTGTGTCACATGCTAAATGGGATCACCCACAAGAAAGAGATAAGGCCAGAGGCTCCCCGGAGCTGCCTGAGACACAAGCCCAATGCAAGATACCTGCAGAACCTGCCTACACCAGTCCCTACTTCTCCTGAAACCGCTTCACCCTACTGGACCCCTCAGAACAAAACCCTGTGGCCGAACTCCTGACTGAAATGGAGCTCTCTGCACTCGATCAGCAAGTATAGAAGAAGGACAGGGTGCAGGGCTCCTGGGCTGATGCCACTGACAGTGCATTACCATTAGGGACAGTGACAATCTCATCCCAGGACTGAGACCTTGCCACAGGAGTGATGCAGCACAGAATGGAAGACTCAGAGGAGAAGACGCCTCCAATGTGCTCCCTGTCTGACCATTTTCAGATAAGTGTCCACAGGGTTTAGTGTCTAGGGGAGTAAGGAGTTGGATAAACTGGGCAGGGGTTAAAGAAGAGTGCTGTGGATATTATCTCTGACCCTAGCCATGTGGGTGTTACGATGGGCCGTGTGGCTTCTGCCTGCCCCCCCACTTGACACTTTGCCTTATGGGAAATTTATGTCCGATTCTTGTACACTATGATTAATGCTTTAAGCAAAGTTGGGGGAATGTGAGGGGCAATATCCACCGATGTTCCACAATTAAAGATGGAACAGAAGGGGAGGGGGTGGGCCCGTAGGTAATAGGGGATACCCCCCCCACATGTACTTCATGCCCCTGGCCAGGTGCTAATATAGATATTTCATGACCTTTTGTTTACAGGCCAGCTTCTCTACTCAAAGACACTACCCCCTCACCCATATTATAGAAGCCCCTGATGCCCTTCCCCTCACCACTATGTTTTCTTCTCACCTAGGGCTTCACTTTTTCTGTGTAGCTCTTAGGGAGATAGTATCTCCTTCCTGTGGCAGGTATCTTTAACGAAAGGTGGAACATCTGCCGTGTCTGACACACTATCGGATCCTAAGTTTATAGTTTGGTTCTGGTGTGAAATGACCAACGTGGACATATGGTATGGTGGTATGGTAAAATTTTATTTATACAGTGATACAGCCATTAGGGTTCCGAAATTTCCTGTTCACAAGGCTTACCTGTTTACATTATGCAAAATTATTACAACTATACATTTATAACAATACAAGTTACAGAAAAGTACAAAACAATACATCAGAGCTTTACAAACTCATCAATATCAGCCTGCAGGGCTGTCCAAAAAGCCACTTCCCCAGAGGGGAGGCGGCACATGCCATTGGCATGGGACCCAGCCAGCTAGGTGCTATGTCAGCCCTCACTAGGGTTTTTATTTTCTTCTCTTTGTGTGCTCAATTCACTAAAGTGTATTGGGTGTGAATAAGTTGTGTTAATGTATCTAGTTATATGTTATACAATATCTTGTTTAGATCAGGTAATAACAGTGACCTGTCTGACTAATCTATGGCTGTCTAACTGATCTCGTCTTGAACATAAGTGGTCAGGAAGCCCCCATCCCTCCTAACCTGGTTCAAATAATAGGGGTCCCTCCAGACTGATCTTATCTCTGAAGTGAACTTACTCCAGCCGCTTCCTTTCCCACAGAAAGACCTAGGGGGAGAGAGGGACAGACGCTGACCCCTCTTCGCATGATGGCTGAGTTGCTTCTCCACACATGGAACGTGCAGGGGCTCAGCTCCCCCATTAAAAGGAAAAAGGTAAATTCTCACCTTAAACGACTGGAATCTAAATTGGCCTTTTTACAAGAGACCAAATTGAGTGGTACCAACCATAATATGATGCTGAAAGACTAGGTTGGCCAAATGGCACACTCGAATGCCCCCAGCAGGAAACAAGGTGTACTTATTCTTATACATAAGTCTCTACAATGGTCCCTTAAGAGTTCCACCACTGATGCTGATGATAGGTGGATACTGGGCACATACAATTTCCCAACTGGTCTTATTGCACTATGTAATGTCTATGCCCCGAACAATGATAACCCTCAATTCGTTCATACTCTTGCTGACTCCATTAGTACTTCCCTAACCCCTAACTGCCCACTTCTCTTGGGGGGTGACTTTAATCTAACACTAGTCTCTGCTCTTGATAAGAATGATGCTGGAAAAGAAGGGCACGTCAGGGATGCCAGGGCTCTACAGTAGCTAATGACAGACCAAGTTCTCAATGATGCATGGAGGCTATTACACCCTAGAACTACAGACTTCACTTTTCACTCAGAACCTAATACCTCACATAGTAGGCTGGACTACTGGCTTCTTTCCCCTTCCCTGTTACACAGTACCCTTGATGTAGCAATTCTCCCTTGAGTGATCTTTGACCATGCCCTTGTTCAGTTGTTGTTACAGTGGGATCCAGTGCCCCCCCCCCCACTTGCCGTTGGAGGCTTGATCCCCTCCTTATGAAGGACCCAGACTTTATCCCATGGTCAAAGAATGAGGCATCACTTTTCCTAGCCCTTAACTCCCCCTTGGACACCTCACCCAGGAACACTTGGGAGGCCTTTAAAGACACCATGAGGGGCAGTATTATGGGTTACAGAGCAGCCTAATGCAGAGAAAGGGAGCAACATCTCCTAGACCTGAAGAACCAGCTGGCTTCTGCAGAAGCTGAATTTAAGGCCATGCCCTCCCCCTCCCCCCTCCCCTGTTGGGAGATCAATCCTCAGCTTTCGCCTTGAGATTAATCAACTCCTCAACAGGAAAGCGGAGGTGGCTATCCTCTATCTGCGACACACCTTTTGGGAGGGAGGAGATAAAGGTGGGAAGATGTTGACCTATCAACTTAGGTGACAACCGGCTAGACGGTTCATTCCTGGACTAAAGAATGCACAGGGAGACCTGGATAACAGTTCCCAGGGCATAAACCATATAATGGCTACCTTCTATGAGAAACTTTATACCACAACACACTTGGTACCTACCGTAGGCACTCAGCTTTTCCTCCAAAGCCTGCACCTTCCCACTCTTACTCCACAAAAATCTTTTGAATTGGAAGCCCCTATCACCAAAAAGGAAGTGGACATCGCTATCAAGAGCCTTTCTTTGGGTAAATTTCCAAGGGATGACCGGTACACTGTAGATTTCTATCAGACCCTAGCCCCAGTCATTACCCATTTTCTTACAGAAGTTTATCAGGAAACTGACGCCAAAGGGATCCTCCCCCCCCTTAGAGAGGCAACTATTGTGGTCATCCCAAAGAAAGGTAAGAACCCCATTAGTCCTGGTAACTATTGTCCAATCTCCTTTATTAATCAGGGCAGTAAAATATATGCCAAGATACTCACCTCAAAGCTTAGTCCCCTGATGATGCACCTCATCCATCCCAAGTGGGATTTGTCCCTGGTCAGCATAGTACTGACCATTTTCTGACAATGATCAATCTTATGCACTTGGCCTGCCATCTGGACACTCCAGCAGTAGTCATGGCAGTTGATTTCAAGAAAGCTTTTGACTCCCTTGAGTGGGACTACCTCTATCTGGTCTTATTTCACCTGGGGAGTGGGTAGAGGGTTTATAACCAAAGTGCAGGCTATCAATAAGAACCCTATGGCCTGAGTCATCACCAGTACCATGGTCTTCCTACAGTTCCCACTTGCTCTGGGGTACTAGACAAGGGTGTCCATTATCACCTCCCCTCTTTATTCTTATGGTGGACCTGTTTGTGGTTGTCATACAACAACATAGAAACAAAAACATAGAAACATAGAATTTGATGGAAGATAA
The DNA here is from genome assembly GCA_016271365.2 of Neoceratodus forsteri. NCBI lineage: Eukaryota > Metazoa > Chordata > Ceratodontiformes > Ceratodontidae > Neoceratodus > Neoceratodus forsteri. The sequence goes on along the minus strand of CM057459.1, from coordinate 779,722,549 downwards.
GGACCGCTTGGCCCACCCAGTCTGACCATTTCCCTACCTAATGGATAAGCTGCAGATCCTAGTTAACCAACAGCCTACTTCTTCCTACCCCCAACCCCTAGAATTGCCTTATGACTGTCCCATTCATGCTTGAATTCCACCACTGTTTTTGACTTCACAACCTCTTCTGAAAGCCGTTCCGTGCATCCACAACCCTCTCTATGAAAAAATACTTCCTTACATTACCTCAGAGCCACCCCCCATCTTCAGAATGTGACCCCTTGTTCTTGCACACCTCTTTTTCTGAAAGATGCTACACTCTTAGACTTTGTTGATTCCCTTGAGGTACTTGAAAGTTTCTATCATGTCCCCCCTCTCCCTCCTTTCCTCGAGGCTATATATGTTAAGCTCCATAAGTATCTCTTCATATGTCTTCCGGTGAAGACCCGGCACCATTTTAGTTGCCCTGTTCTGGACTGCCTCCATCCTGTTTATGTCTTTGTGGAGACTGGGTTTCCAGAACTGCACGCAGTACTCCAGATGGGGTCTCACCAGCTGTCTGTACAGAGGGATAACAAATTCCTGTTTTCTACTGGTAGTGCCTATCCCTGTGTATCCCAGTACCCCCCAGCCCTCCTTACTGCCCTCTCACATTGCATGCCCACCTTTAGGTCATCTGATATGACTACCCCTGGTCCCTTTCCATTTTTGTTGTTGTTAGTATCTCACCCCACATTTTGTATTCTTCCCCTGGGTTTTTGTATTCCAGGTACATTACCTTGCACTTCTTAGCATTGAATCTAAGCTTCCATACATTTGACCATTCCTCCAACCTTGCCAAATCCCATCTCATCCTTTCCACCCCTCCCTGTGTATCAACTCTGTTGCAGATCTTTGTGTCATCTGCAAAGAGACATACTTTTCCTTCCAGTCCCTCTGCAATGTTGCTTATAAAGACATTGAAGAAGAATGGTCTTAGTACTGAACCCTGTGTTACCCCACTAGTAACCCCCTTTCTTCAGAGTGGACTCCATTTACTATTACCCTCTGTGTCCTGTTCTCCAGTCAATTCTTTACCCAGGCTACCATCTTGGGACCCATTCCCAGGCTGGCTAACTTGTGTATTAATCTTTTGTGTGGGACTGTGTGAAATGCCTTGCTAAAGTCCAGGTAGGCCATGTCCACAGCCCCTCCCTGAATTACTACTTTGGTCACCCAGTCAAACAAATCCATTAGATTTATCTGACATGACCTTCCTGCTGTGAATACATGCTGCCTTGGGTCCTGTGTCCTTCTGGCCTCTAGGTACTCGATAATTCTTTCCTTCAGAAGTGACTCCATCATTTTCCCTATCACTGAGGTTAAACTAACAGGTCTGTAGTTGCCTGCTTCTGCCCTGCTCCCACTTTTGTGAAGTGGAATCACATCTGCCCTCCTCCAGTACTCAGGTAGCACCCCATCCTCCCATGATTTGTTAAAGAGGGTAGTCGGTGGTGTCACTAGTTCTACCCTTAGTTCTTTTAGAATTCTGGGATGAATCCCATCAGGCCCCATTGCTTTGTCCACCTTCAGTTTAAAGAGTTCTTTCAGAACCCTTTCTTCTGCAAATGTGCTGGTATCAACTTCAGTATCCAGAGTGTTTCTATTGTTTGGTTTAGGTACCTCCCCATCTTCATTTGTGAATACTGAGCAAAAACATTTGTTTAGTATCTCTGCCTTTTCACAGTCACCCTCTGCCCACCCCCCTCCTCTTTATTAAACCTCACTATCCCTCTCTTGGTCTTACTTCACTCTCTGATGTACCTATAAAAGGTTTAATCTCCCTTCTTAACTGTGCTGGCTATCTTTTCCTCGGTTTCGGTCTTTACTGTTCTGACTGCCTTCCCAGCTTCCTTTTGCTTTAACTGATGCAATTCTCTGTCCTGCTTCTTCTGTGATTCCTTGTACTTCCTGAATGCTTTCTTTTTCTCCCTAACCTTCCCTGCCACCTCCTTTGAGAACTATAGTGGTTTTTTACATCATTCTGTTTTGTTTATTTGCTTCACACAAAGGCTTGTTTCCTCTTTGATGACAGTTTTGATTATTCCCCATTGTCCTTCTACCCCTCCTTCCTGCCCATCCAGAAATCCAGGGGATTAAAGCAGGAGACACAGACTACTCCACTCTTATGTATGTCGACAATTTACTCCTCCCCCTGGCAGATGGACCTCGCTCAGTTCCACCTGTGTTGGCACTGTTGGACTCATTTGTCAGCTACTCAGGCCTAAAACTCAACCAAAATAAAATTGAACTTCTTTCCTTCAATGACCACTGCTCCCAGTGTATAGCACAGACCCACGGGCTTCTCTGGGACCCTACAGGAAGCACTTATTTGGGCATTAATCTCACCCCTAGATTAGAGAATATATGGAATGTCAATGCATACCCGCTACTGGTGGCCACCCTTGCCGGTAAGATAGCAGCCATAAATATGGTAACCATGCCCAAATTTCCCTACCTGTTGGCCTACATACCCATATCCCTCCCCATACAATGGTTTAAACCCATAGATAACCTGATAGGGGGTTTCCTCTGGGAAAGCTCTAAACCCCATTTTTAGCCACTTCAAAGTTTGAGCCCACTGGGCACTAGGAGGGTGGAATCTGCCATGGCAGGTGGGAAATAAGTGGGCTTTCCAGGTGGCACAGACTGTACAATATTTTAGGACTGACATACAATGGGTCAACATTGAGCATGACATTACCAAAACTGCCTTCCTCTCCTCCCTTCTGATCCCTCTGAAGAACCCAGCCTCTCCCACTCCTCTCCCTCTCTCAGGACTATACCCTCTCCCACCATAGACTCATCTAGGAAAGTCTGGTATTACATGCACAATAGATTATCTGTGGACCCTCTTCCCCTGTCCATGGTACCTCTCTGGCAGAACCAGTATCTTACCATTGACAGCAAGAGAGTGTATTGACAATCATGGCTGAAGAAGGGTATTCTTAGGGTGGGGGATGTATGTGACCCAGGTCTGGATACAATTGCCACCTTTCAGACCCTCCAAGAGAAATAGGATCTCTCAAGTAAAGACTTTTGGAGGTATCTCCAGATAAGGGCTGCTCTTAAACTCCTTCTGGGTACCCACAATAGGCACACTAACCCAGCAGTTTTACAAACCTGAGTACAACACCCAAAAGGCCGAGCAGGCAGAATCTACGGCCAGTTATGGGACTCCCTACCCTCCCAAACTGGAGAATTCAAGTTAAAATGGGAAAGAATGCTCCAATGCACCATTTCCAACACTCAATGGATCCAAGTCTAAGAAGACACCCACAAATGGTACCAAGATGCAAGGTCACGATTAATTCAGAATAAAATTTCCTATTCCTGGTACAAAACCCTGGTGGTCCTGTACAAAGACAAATTTCTTGACTCTGACCGCTGCTGGCAATGCCAGGCAAAGGGAAGTGATTTGGCTCATATACTATGTTCCTGTCCCAAGGTGCAAACACTTTGGATGGAAGTCTGCACACTGGCTACACAGGTTCTACACAAACATATTCTGAAGGTGCCCCTGTTCTTTCTCAAGGGTATCTGAACAGCACTCCCACAACTGACTCAGCAGGAATGCAGATGGCTAGCCTTACTGGCCCTCCAAACTAAAAGGGCCCTGGTGTGCAAATGGTGCACAACTGTTATCTCTACTCTCCTTGAAGTGGAAGCCTCACTGGTGGCTCTAGCAAAACTTGACATACAGTGACACCTGTGCTCCAATCAGATGATCAAATTTTAGCTGTGCTGGGCCCTGTACCTGCGATATGCTAATCCACCAGAGGGGGTGGGCTGAGCACTCATCAACGTGGCTGGATTCAGCTGTGGTTTCTTCTTTAGAGTCCCAAATAGTAGGTGTGGGCCAGATTGTTGATTCCTAAGGTACCCCCCAATCCTTGACCTGAGATATTAGGAGACAGCAGGTCAACTTTATATAATGGGCAATGTTCAGGAAGGCCTCAGTATTATGGTGTACAGGCTAGGTATACAGTATTTATTAGTCTGATGCTAATGAATATGATAATTACCTGATTGTCTATGTTCATATAGGTATTACAGTATTGGCATGCAGATTCTTTGTGTATACCTCTTCTGTTCTAGAGGATGCACTCCCAGGGTCCTGTGTGAATTCTACCAACTTGGCTCCTGGTACAACATTTAGACCTGAACCATGGTAGAAGTATAAGAGCACTGGATTCCTGACCACTTGTCACCACTGTCACTAATGTCACAGCAACCCCCAGGGTGAGTAGCCTGACTTTTCTTTTTATGAATTCTTTGGGGACAGTGCCAACTCTATCACTGCCTCTAATGCTTTTGGGCTCCCCTTTTTGAGGGTTGGAGCCCGTAAAGAAGACTACCTGTAAACACTATCAAAACAATATCAAGTGATGTAAGGGTTAGTTAAGGACATATTAGATGTGAGACTCCAGACAGCAATAGTGTACTATAATGCACAAGTTCATACTCTATACACAGACAGCTGCATGTTTTATTGTTACTTCAGTTTCCCTTTATCCCACTCTTGATTCCCTACCTCCCACCCTTCCTTATCCATCCCCTTTGTTCTCTGTAACAATTATGTACCTGACTGTACTGTTTGTATGACGTTATCTTATGAAAATAAAAGTTTCACAACAAAGAAATGGTTCAGTTCATACCTAATAGACAGGAAGCAGCTGGTAGAATTGGACAACCACAAATCTTCCATACTGCTAAATAAGGTGACGGTGTCCCAAGACTCAATTTTAGTACCTCTTCTTTACAACATCTATGTGAATGGCATCCAATTTAAGAACCCCAAAATAAGTTATCATATTTATGCCGATGATACCTTGATTTATGTTGATGGTAATACTCGGGAGGACATTTCTGTTAAAATTCAAAGAGCTTTCTTCCAGTTACAAATATTCTTGTAGTCGCATATGTTAATATTAAAAAAAAAAAACAGGTGATGCTTTTTCAGGGAGGCAACAAGATCAGCCAACCCCTGGATATAAAAAACACAAATGGAGACTCTATCCATCAAGTAACACATTATAAATATTTAGGAGTATGGCTGGAGGTTAGGGTGGGATATTCACCTGGAAAAATTAGTAACCAACTTAAGTAGAAAACTAGGTATGATGTACAGATCGAAACAATACACAACTGTTGAGGTACAGTACATCGTAGGATGGTGGAGGTCATCATCTTGCCCATTTTGGATTATGGTGACCTAATGTATGCCAGAGCCTTGAGGACACAGCTATGAGACTGGATGTTATGTATAACGGACTCACCTGCTTCATCCTTGATGTTCCCAGGAGAACACACCATTGTGAGTTGTACAAAGCCTTAAATTGGTGGAGTCTAGAGGACAGAAGAAACTGGCATTTGGCTGCATTCATGATGAATATTAGAAAGCAAAGATTACCGAGTTACTTGTTGGACCTATTTGGAGTAAAGGAGATATGGGTGGGTTTAAGATCTTCACAGAGTCATGAATTCATCGTTCCTAAAATTAATCTGGGGATAGGTAGATCTTCACTTCTCAGTAGAGGCCCATTATTATGGAATACACTCCCCCTTGAATTAAGGGGGGACACAAATATATATTTGCTAGGGAAATATAAGAAGTTGGTTTCTAAGACTTATTGATTCACAAAAGTCATGCTGTATAAAAGAACCTGTTTGTTATACTGGTACTGGTGCCTTGCCCAATTGTATGCATTTTGTAATATGTCTTTTATTACAAACCATGTTATTTATTACATATTGAAAATGTATTATCATGATTGTCTTGACATTGTTTGTAATGTTAATATAATTTATATCCTAAGTTTCTGGTTGTCTTTGTGAGGAACATGCAACATTGTAACAAAGGGACCTCTTTGAAAATGAGACTTGTACTCAACAGAGTTTTATCTCTGTTCATATTTTATGAATAACATTTTTTACTAATGCTACTACTACTACAGAGTAACAATGCACAAGTTTACAACTTACCCGAAGGCACAGAAACAGGCATTATGACTGATTTTGTGGCCTGTTTACTGAAAGAAACATTGAAACTGCCAGCAGAGATGGCTTCAGATCTGGAGAGAGCACAAACTACCATGGAGCTGAAACCAAGATTGACAAAGGCTCAGCCATGCTCCATAGTTATGAAATTTCTGGACTGTTAGACTAAAATGGTTGTGCTCTGCAAAGCCTTGTAGAAGAATGAGGTAATAGTTGAGGACAAGTGACTATTTTTTCACCCCAACTTTACCCCTCAACAAATGGACCAGCAGCGCTGCATCATTGATGTTGTCAAGGCATTGAAAGAGAAAGGGGTGAAGGACCAGCTCTGAGCCCCAGAACAGTTAAAAATCTTTGGTGACAGCAGCTGACAATTTTTTTTTGTAGCCTGAAGGATGCCGCAGACTTGATCCAATCTCTGGGACTGTCCTCCAACCTACCCACACCAGAGATGAATATCAAGGAGTTGGAAAAGGAGTTGCGCTCTCACATCTGAACTACTCCATAATCTGGCAAGAAATGACAGAAATGACAAGCCAGTACAATGGCCACCACTGGAAGGACTTACAGCAGAAGGGCCAATGAACAGAGCCTGCAGCAGCAGATTGAGTTAATCTCCAAAACTGCACTTTATTGAACGTACTTTCTTTGTTGTTCATGTTCACTTTTACAGGGCTTTGATTGCTTTGAATTTGTCCTGTAGCCTCTGTAAGGATTTTCTGCATCACTGATGGGAGTTTGGAACTCTACTAGATCACACCAACTCCCAACTGAACCTTTAATTGACTACTTTCCTCCTTTGGTAGAGCTTTGAAATTCCACTCAGTTAATAAGGCAAACCAAATATATGGTTTGTCAACTGGGGAGACAAGCTGTCATCATTGGACATAATTTTGAACTCTTTACTTTCTCTTTCATTAGCCTCAATAAGGTGGAGGAACCTGTTGGCTTATACGTAATTTTGGTCATTCTTGAAAGGTAAAGAGGTTCTTTTGATGGAGGTCTGATCCATTTACTGGGGTATGTAGATTACTTGATCACTGATTTATTGAGTTTGGTTACTGTATGGCATAAAGGTAGCCCTGCTCTTTTGGTTTGGGAACTTTGGGGCACCTTGAAATCTGCTGCTCAAATGGGGGTGGGCCCCTGACACTCCTCAGTCTGCCACATGGCAGTAAATTTTTCCAACACCATTCAGCTACCCAATACTGTATTTTCACCATTGCACTGAGAGATATCACTCATGCCTATCATGGACCACCCAGCTGGTCTGGGGGGGTTGGATGCCTCTGGTTCCAGGCCACCTGGGGTCCCTCAAGTTAATGGTGCATTTAAAGCCACAGCAAGTAATGGTATGCTCAGAGACTCTCACAAATATTGCCACTCAAGGTGGTTGGAGAGGTAGATGATTCATTGAATGATGGCTGACTTGGGGGCCGGTGCTGGCTTGTTTCCTTACCATAGATAATTCCTGAAAAATTATTATTTAATCTAACACAAGCAGGAGGCTCTAAATCAACTCATGCACTCAGTTTCTGAAGTGGGGAGTGCCTCGTGGTCACCTTGGCTTGGGGGTGCTACCTGAATTTAAGACCCTTTATGTTTCGCCCCCGAGGTGCAGACTGGACTGAATATCTGGGTTTAGTTGGCTTTCTCTGCACAGTGGTGAGTGCTGGGGACAGCTGCACTGACACTGGGAAAAGGCTTTTCTGTGGGGTGACCCACAGAATGAATAGAAGATGCCTGCAATCACTGCACCAAACACTAAGGTGCGTAACATAAATCACCAATGCAGAGAGGTGCTGCATGGGATAGTATGCCTCCTGTGTACTGCATTCATTTATAACCTAGTTTTTGGCATCCTGTTGACACAATTGTTTTTCAGTATCTTGTTACAAAAAGGATAAATTTGTCTGTGTCTTGCTCTTGAACTACATTGTGTAGTTACCAGCTATAAGAAGATTAAGGGGGGTGGCAGGGGGAACAGAATTAATGCTACCATGGCAGAAGATTTAAAAATAATTTCCTGCAATGTCAAGAGCATTAATAGCCCAATTAAGAAGGCCACACATTTTAAAGAACTTAATCAACAGAGGGCAATGTGGCACTACTCCAAAGAGCACACATTACTCCATCAGAGCATGGTAAGTTGGTATGCTCCTAGGTAAGGCAGTGTGACTCTGCCTCCTTTGATTCCCACCCAATTCAATGAGGGGTGACAATACTACCCACCTACCTCTCATGCTGCATCTCTACCCCTCCACCTCCCTCCCACTCCCTCAGATTTGCCGATCCTCGTACCTTGCTAGTCCCCTGCCATTCCTCTCTCAAAGGACAGACTGGTTTCTCCCACCACTTCCTGAAACTCTGAAACTCTCTACTCATCCAAATACAGCACTCCTTCTCCTCCCCTTCCTTACATCTGCCCTGCATAACCATCTCTCCTCTAGCTGTTTCTGATTTAATCCTCCTTCAGCTACCTTCCTGGAGCCTGTTTCCTCTGCTCGATACCCACCCCTCCACTTAAAAAGTCCCCCTTGTCTTTACCCTGTCTCACTACTGACACCCATCTTCTCTTACTAATTATCCATGCCAAAGATCTTCTCCCTTGCAGGGTTCTTGACATCCTGGAGTTGCTAGTTCTTACATGTTTTTCTTTCCTTTCTCCCCCACATCTACCTATTTTCCTACCTACTATCCCCCTGCTATTCACATGCCTCCCTCCCTTCTCCTCTCTCACCCAATGGTCGATGCCTGGTTCTGCCCCGACAGGGTTCTCAACATCCAGGGAGAGATAGATCTAGGCATAACCTTCCCCCTTGTAACCTACCTAACCTCCTCCCTGTTTCTCCTCTACCTAAATGGCCCTGGCAGGGTTTTCCAGCGTTCTGGAGGGGTCAGATCAAGTGATGAAATTCCCTCCTCTCCCTTTCCTTCACCTCTCACCTTGTCTTCTGGCCCTCCATTTTTACCCCTTTGCACTTACGTAGCTTGCTCCTAACCCTATTAAGTCCTGAGCTAGATTTATGACTTACAGAGCTATTGTCTATCCTCACCCTAGAGTGGTTATAAATCACCTCTCAGCTTGGTTACGTAACCATTCTGGCACTAGTCTTGGCCCCCTCTGCCTTGACCTCCCTCTGCTTCTCCTTCCCCTTCATAGCCCCACAGTCTGTCTTACTCTCCTTCAAATAGCAATTTGTTTATTTTCTTAAATGTAACGTATACCAGTGTGTACTTGCAATCATCAATCCAGCAGTGTGTTCATGACCTTGTTGCCTAGTTTCTGTACATATCCCCCTTGGATGTAATTGTAACTAAATGTATAATCACTGTTTTCACACTCTGTACCCCCCCCTCCCGGTTGCAACAGGAGACGAGCAACTTGTTGTTCAGTGTGCCTTCCTGGTGAAACATTTCAATAAATAAATAAAAAATAAACTAGTGAGGTGAGATGACCCATTAAAATAATCACCAACACAAAAGCTAACCCCCAGGGCAGATACATGGCAATAGAAGGGGGATAAAAAGATAACCCCATTCACATTTAAATGTCTATTTATTTAGTTTTTGTTGACCGGGTAAGTACACTAGACAAATTCTGCCTATTTTCAGTCACGACCCGGGAGAGGGAGAATACAGATTAATGCCAACTGACCTTGAACCAGATTAAGCTGTTGGTGGTATTTTTAGTGAATGTCTATGCTCTGAACATAGATGCTGAATAAGAAGCATTCTTCTGATCAGTTTTGCTGACCCTGCCCACAGACCTTAGTGTACTATAAGTCATAGAAGGGGACCTCAATGTGATTCTTGACTTCAATGTGGTTTTACATGAAGGTAGAGACAGAAAGCACCAGAGATGGGGGGTGACTTCCCAGAGTAGATCAAAGGTTTAAAAGACTGTCTAGGACCCAGGGTTTGGTAGACACTTGGTGATTTGCACACCCCAGAGACTCTGACATTACTTTTCACTCAGCCCCACAAAGGTCATACTCTAGAATAGACATGGTCTTAGCAAGTGCAAAATGGGCCCACACCAGAGGGGAGTCACAGTTGGACATATCACTCTTTCTGATTACTCTCTGATCAAAATCATTTTACCATTTCCCCCATCCTCCTCCTAGGACAAGCTATTCCCTCCTTAACCAATCAGAATTTAGGGATTTAGTGCACCAGACTGTCAAAGAATAGTGACAGAACCATAGAGCAGGGGATATGTCCCTGGATGAATGCTGAGATGCCATGAAAGTCATGATCATGGGCATCATCATTCAGTACGTCTCCAAAGGAAGGAAAAAGAGACTGCCCTTCAGTTAGAATTGCAGCAACATTTCCTTGATCTGGAGGCCACCCATAAAATAACACTAATTGAGACCTTACTGACGTAAATCAAACAATGCAGAGAAACACTACAGCTGTTTCTGAAAAAAAAATGAAGGACAATTAATGTATAGCAGACAAAGTTTCTATCAGGGAGGAGGATGAGCTAGGAAGGTCCTCACCTGGGAGATTCGTAGGGAAGCAGCAAGCAGAGCAGTCTAAAAACTGTGAAACAGGCTTCAGCCAGGTCTTGTTATGGCAAACCCTGCAGAAATAGCATGCATGTTTGCTGATTACTTCAAAACCCTGTACTTGCAGGAAAGAGGACTGGAATATGAGAATAAAACAGTTGCCTATCTAGATAAATAACCCCTCAAAACTCTGACCTAGGAACCAATGCAGTCATTAGAGTAGCCTGTCTCCAGTTCTGAGATACAGATGGTCATACAACATCCTAAAAACAGCACTACACCAGGCACTGATAGATTCACAACTTACAAAACCTTTAGTGAGTTGTTGGCCTCAAAGCTCTCCCAGCTCTTTCAGTTGATCCATGAGTGTGGGGAGGAGGTATCCCTCAAAGCTGGCATGGAGAAAAGGTGTCTGCAATTTTTAAACCAAGGAAGGACCCAAAAAACTGTGAGTCTTAATGCTCCAACTCTCTGCTCCAGGTAGACCTCAAGATAATTACTGCCATTCTGACAGCCAGAGTGCAGGGGGTGGTGCAGCACCTGATCAACCTGGATCAAACTGGATTTATCAAGGGGTGAAACCTCCACAATAACATCCAGCACTTCCTTGATTTCCTTAGTGCATAGCACTCCATTAACATACTACAGCTGGCTATCTCAATGAATACCGCAAAAGTCCTTGACCAGGTTGACTGGGCTTACCTCCTCCACACCCTGGAGGTGATTGGATTTGGCCTAAATTTATTGCCACCATTTCTGCTTTGTACTCCTCCCTGAAGGCCATGGTCAGAGTGAATAGATGTACATGTCATGGTTGTGTATCCCTTCCCTCCATTCCCACTGCATTTCACTCTTTGCATAGAGCCCCTGACAGTGGCAGTGCAGGCAAATGTGGATATACAAAGTGTGAGAGTGGGGCAACTGGAACAAAAAAAAAACAACCTTTCTTTATGTGTATGATTCCTTTTTCTTTTTTTATCAGTGAAACCAGAATTTGTCTCCATCCTCCTACAGGAGTTTCAAATCTTTGACTACATCTTGGGGTGTAAAATTAACTTTAGCAGGTCTGATGCCATGATTATCTCTTGAGTCTGTCCCCCAGACATTAAAGATTAGGTACCCTTTAAGTGGGCACCTAGAAATACATTCAGATACTTAGGAATCAGAATCACCCCCAGATTAGCAATGCTCTATACACCGATTTTTTTTTTTGCCACTTTTGTAGCAGATGGCTAAATATTTGCAAACATGGGGCAGCCTACCTATATAACTAAGGGGCAGACTAGAAGTATAAAATGAATGTACTACCCTGCTTTATGTTCTTTTCAGGCATTTCAAATTAGACTCCCATGTGCTTTTTTTGTCATGCCTTAAGAAACTATGATGAAATTCCTGAGGCAGAAGCATAGGGTCCATGTGGCTGTGAACACTCTCTGCCTCCCCAAGGAAACAGGTGGAGGGGTATGCTCAATTTTAGCTACACAAGCATCTCTAGCAGCACAAGAAGTTACATTATTAAAACAGAAGTTAAACTGTTGGTAAATGATCAATAAACTATATTTAACTGAAAAAAATAACAAGTTAGACTGAGAGTGCTATGCTCTGGAGAACAGGGTGGTAATGCCTGTACCATTATTTGAACTACCTGTAGCTAATCTGACCTCTACTGTGTTGAGGGGTTTCACCAACCCTTAGACCAGGCACTTCCTGTGCATGGCCCAAACAAATCAAACAAATTATCAGCACCCCAAATGAAATACTGTAGGTCCACTTACCATCACCACTGTGGACCCAGAATTTGACCCGATGTATACAGACCGTAGCTTTAGGCATTGAAATAGGATGACCCTTACCAGACATGCTCAGGTAATGAGTGGTTGGATTATTGTTTCCTTTGAACATTTGAAGGAGACATATGGATTCTCAAATGAGGACATGTTGTACTATCTGCAACTGAGACATTACCTTAAACCGGGCGGGCATGTAAAACAGGTCACCAGACCACTGACACCCTGGGAGGTTTTCATTTACTTGTCCTCTAATTTAAATGTCCAAGGTAAATACATTTCCTTGGCTTATAAAGTACTACAATTTGCTAACAATCCAGCTTTAGTGGGTGTTAAGAAGAAATGAGAACCAGATACTAGAGGTGGGTAAAGTGCTGTCACTTCGCTATGTGGAGCTCTTCGAGTATTGACCCTCAATTTGCATAGTGTTCAACAATGCAAAGCATATTACTCAACTTTTATTTTTTTATTGTGAAGTGCATTGAAACCAATGAAATTTGTGCCACTTCGCCTTGTTTTACTGCCTTCCCTTAATTTTAACGCAAAGTGCCATTGATTTTAATGGACTTCTCTTTACTTCACCTTTATATTGCTATTATATTGCTACTTGAGGTGAATTTTGCATTGATTCATGGGCTGGAAGGTCACATGGGCTCTAGATTGTCTTGCGCAGCCTCAGTTCTTTTCTTTTTTTTTCTTTTATTACAACTAGGATTACAAGTACCTTTGTGCCAGGGTCTTTTACAAAGGTTCCGTGTCAAAGAACAAATACAATATTATAGTGTATATGTATAGTGTGTGTAGTGGAAAGTTGGACACAGTTTGCTGTCAGAGCTCTAAGAATCAAACCATCGAAAAAGCTTTAAAAAATAACTTTTGATCGAATTATTTTGATCCAAATTTAGTTTATAAATTGTAGGAAACCCACCTTTGCTTAGATCATTGAAGATTGATTATTTTCCTGTGCACTTTGAATGTTAATTTTGAACATTCAGTCTGTGTACTGACAGACACTGTTGAAGTGTGCTTCAGGGGAGGGATGTATCTGTGGTGGAGTGAGATTCACATAAGAAAGGCAGTCTTTCTAACTGTTTTGTACTAGTAGTGTGTGTTAATATTTGTGTGCTTATGTGCACACAGTAATACTTGAAGTAATTTTAGTACTTCAGTCAATATCAGGTCCTTCGCCCAGAACAGCATGGTTTCAGAGCTGGCGATAGCACCATCATGGCTCTCCTGGAATTCACCCGATTCATACACAGTGTTCTTGACAAAGGGCACATTGTAGGAGTGGCCTTTGTTGACCTATCAAGGGCATTTGACATGGTCCATCATACCCTCCTCCTTGAACAGCTCTGGGACATAGGGCTAGCCCTAGAAACTGTAGCATGGTTTTGTAGCTACCTTAGCCTGTGATCGCAGCAAGTAAAGACTGGGGGCATCCTATCAGAAAGTCAACTGGTCAGATCAGGGGTACCACAAGGATCCATACTCAGTCCATTACTCTTCACTGTCTTCCTAAACAACCTCCCAGCTGCTTGCTATAGCCGCATGCTCCTCTATGCAGATGATGTGGTGCTCTTCACTAGCAACCTTGACCCTGCACTTCTGGACTACAACCTCCATAGCTACTTCCCAGTGACTGAAAAATGGTTTAAAGAGCAAAAACTGTTCATGAACTATAAAAAGACCAAGACCATGCACTTTGCTACTGCCCAAAACAAGCTAAAAGGCTATCCCCTGGCAATTCAGAATGACTCTGGTAACACCCTGAAACTAGTCCCCCATTTCAAGTACCTGGGAATCACACTTGACACTGCCCTGTCCTACACACAACACACTGACATCACAGCCAAAGCCTTTAACACCAGGATTGATATCCTGTACAGGCACAGACATTACTTGACCTATAAAGCTCTGAACTAGGCAATTAACAGTTCAGCCATCACCCTGATTGACTATGGCCTAGCTGTCTATGGCTCCGCTACTGACACAGCACTCCAATGCCTCTCAACAGCCTTAAACAAAGCCTGCCTCCTGCTCACTAATGCCCCAAAACTCACCCATACCTGTGAGCTTTATACGTGATCAGGCTGGCTTCAATTGAAGAACAGAATACTTTATCAAACCTGCCTACTCACAAAAAGGGTCTCACTATACTTATTTCTTATTTCCTCAAGGAGTTTTGAGCCTTCTACCACCACCTATACATGCCAGACACACCAGGTGCTTGAATACACATGTATTCCATGTGCCCAGGTGCCACACAACTATGGCCCTGCAATACTTTCCTCAACGGGCCCCTCTGTTAACAAATGGTCTACCACCTGACATAGCTGGAGCTGCAACCCTTGGTTCCTTTAAGAGCAAACTCAACACCTCACTGACAATAGTACTTGTAGGTGCCCCCACTAGTCTTCGCTTGCAGCTTTAGTCTGGCTCAGCAGTCCCAACTCCTGACCCTCCAAGTTAAGACTTTGCCCAAGCACGTGCCTCCCATCCCCTTTTGCCCTAGCACTTGCCTCCCACCCCCTACCCTTTGGCTCTTTTCTTTCCTGCTGCCCTTCCCATCCCAGCTCCCACTGCCCCTTCCTACCTCACCCTAACAGTCTGCCTCTGCCTCTGCCTCTGCCTCTCTCTTTCTTCTGCAGAACATTGCAACCCATGAACTGTTGAATATTTTTGTGCATCTGTATGTATAATTTACTGTAGCTATATTGTGTCTTCTTGTGTTAATGTATCTGATGTGGAACCTCTCAATGAGCATCCACTCACAGGTGTCATCCAAAATTTCAATATATAAATAAAATAAATAAAAACATTTTGATAATTTTTTCTGTTTGTTGTGGTGCAATGCATATTTTCATTCTGTTTAAAAGATTTGGTTATATAGTGTCCTGAACTATTACATTTTCTGCACATTACCTGTAGTGTGTGAGTGTGTGCATGCTATCAAGTCCGACACATTTTATTGTGCCACACAGTAATCACAGCACTCTGAATCTGTTAACTGTCTGTGGTATTTTTTACTGCTTCGTTTTATCTAGGTAGTGGACTGGTACTGCAGTGCCCCCCCCAACCTGCAAATGGTATTATTTTTCCAGCTTTGGATTTGTGTGACCACTGGTTAAGGCAGTGTTGTTGTGCCTGTGTGGCTGCTTCTCTTGAGTGTACAATCTCCATCTGTCTGTGTGTTTGCATCTGTTTAGGGCTCAATCTGCATCTGTAAGACACAGTTGTTGTTTTTTGGCTTCCCATCCACCCCAAAGTTCAGAAATCTAAATTTGTTGTGAATTTTCTGCTGTAATCCAAAATAAGGCCTGCAGAGAAGTGGATGCAAATATATTTCTGGCCCTGGCACTGCTGCAACTGGAAAGAGTGGCCAAGGCCTAGTAGTACGCAGCATAAGTGCACAGTTGAAGCCGGTAAAGAGATTGCTCTGACTATGTGTTTCACAGCACAATCAGTTGCTTCAATGATGGTTAGAGATGCTATTTCCCCTGCTGGTAGTGGTAGTGAATTTGCTGATGACATGAGTATTGACCCAAGTTCATTCCTTGACAATGTATAACCGGTTTCCAAAATATTATTGAATCTAAAGCTGTGAGTGAAACTCAGAGTGTAGTTGATGTCATACTATCCAACGTCCTCCCCATCCCCATCCACACAGTAGTTGAACATCATTTTGATCCTGATGGTGACTCACAATGTCTTGTTTCCAGCACTGAGCCATGTGACCGGCAGACTGTAACACATGTGAGCTGTGGGCTGTTTCAGTTATGACTCACTTCGTGTTCAACAAAAACCAAAACGAAGTGAACACGAAGTCACCATAACGCAAAGTCATAATGGGGTGAAGTCATTATAAGGTGAAGTAGTGTAATTTTATGGGGACTTTGCGTAACATTCAGTGACATGGAGTGGACGACTTTGCCCCAATTTCTCTGGTGGAATTAAACTTCGCTGCATCTCTACCGGAGACTGGAGAACCCATCACAGACCCAGACTGACAAACACTCCTGAAGGAAGGATGGAAGACCACAGCATCTCCCACCTGGTGGGAATTCAGGTGAAATATCCTTATTAGATACTTCTACAGTTCTAAGATTACCACCTATTTTGGGGGAGCTACTCATAGGTGTTGGAGAGGATGTTGGGGAAAAAGGCAGCCACTGCCACATATTCTGGCAATGTCCAAAGGTGCAACAATTCTGCTCCCAGATTCATAATGAGCTGAGCAGAATCTGGGGTCTAGATAGCCCTTACACTAGGTTCCCCACAGAGGGACTGGGTTCCAGGGAGTCACATAGATGTTTTCCAGAATATGTGTTTAGCAGCCCTCAAGGGTATGATATCTTACTGGTTGTCACCCAGTTACCTAAGTTGAGTGAATAGAGATAGGTGAATGCCATTATGAGTGTGGAATGTATAACAGCCACAATAGACTTGACAAGGGAGAAATTTGCTAAAAAATGGTCAAAGTGTGACACACACCAGAACCTACCCCTTCCTCCAACTAGAGAAGAGGCAGACCTGGCCACTTATCACACTCATTGCCTAAGCCACTGTTAGAGGGCTCTAGGAGCAAAGAATAGGTACTCAGTTTGAACTAAGTAATAGAAACTATCGATCTAACATAAAGACACAGATGAATAGTTCAGTTTGTTAGCTGCATTGTCTTTTTTTATTTTCTGATACTTTCACAGCTGAACTCTCTGAAAGCAAGGGAGAATTGGCACTGCCGTGGAGGAGTGTGAAATGTTAGCCACGCAATTTAAGATATAAGATGAATGGACTTCTGGTGCAGCTTCCGACTACATGGCTGCTTAGACATCGAGCTCCCGGCCACTCTCCGTATTAAAGTTGTAAAAACAGCTGCAAACCTAGCCAAACTCACTGAAAGGTGACTTAATAACCTATGGCTGCAAGTAACTTATGTGGGGGACCCAACAGATTTGCCAAGCTTTGCCCCGACACAGAAAACTCTGAAGGGGACACTACAGACTCCGCAGCCTCCAAGCACCTACAACAAGTGTCTGTGCCAAAGAGATGGAATAAATCCAAATTAAATCAGCCAGCTAAAATGGAGAGTAAACTGGATAAAATACTGCAGGAACTTCAGGAGTTCAAGTCAGATTTTCCAAAATTCAAACAAACACAAGAATCCTTCCAAAAGGATCTTGCTGATCTACATTCAGAAGTGGCATCCCTCGATAACTGGACCCTAGAACAGACAGTCATCACATCGTAACTACAAGACACCCTCAATCAAGTGGCTGACCTCTATCAGCTCACTGTAGATCAACAACAAGATGTTGAAAATCGCAGTTGCCATCAGAATCTGCGGATATATGGCATCCCCGAAAGTAGCGAAGGCCTGAATTTGCTCAGTTTCATGGAGGCCTTCCTTCGTGAGGCTCTCGCGCTGCCTTCTGACTTCAACTTTGAAATAGAAAGACTGCACCGAGCCTTGGGCCCGAAGCCTACACAGCCAACAGCACGTCCCAGATCCATCGTCATTAAATTCCTCTGATTTCAAACAAAAGAATTTATCCTAAAGCAAGCTTGGGCCAGATCCCACCTCTATTGTGGAGAACATCGCATTTTTGTGGATAATGATTATGCCTCTGTCACCATGCAACAAAGACGGGCCTATATTCCACTATTCCCAATCCTCAGGCAACAGAAGCTCAAATTTAGAACACCATACCCCAGCAGACTGGTCATCCAGTTTCCATCGGGCAACAATCGTATGACAAATTCGAGGATGCCTGCACAGATTTTAAGAAGCGTGGACTCACTATGCCACCATCCATTCACCAATCAAGGAAATCGCCCAAAGAAAGAGACCCCCAGGAAACAACATCAGCCCGGCAACCACCAGACCAGAGAGCCACCATAGCTTCAATCAAAAAAATGCTGGCACAGTTCTCTAGACAATCAGACTAAAATCTTCCAGAACTTGTGGTACACAGTGAGTGGAGGGATGGCGGGTTGGGGGTTTGAGGGTTGAACCCACAGGGACCCCAAAAATTGGTAGGCCCACATGTTGTTTTAGCATATATATTTTTCTCCCAACTACACTTGTTTGGCGGCACACAATTTATCTAATTAATGCCAGATTTCTCATTTTCAGGGGGAACAAGGAGTGTGCCCTATGGAGGGTGGGGCCACTGGGTCCATCCAACTGGGTTGCAGTGGTGGCAGGAGATTGAGGGTATCTCTGCTCAGACCTTGGGGCGAATGGAGCTTGGGAGTGGGTGAGCTGGGAGCGATCCCTACACAGCTAGCCATGAAATGCTTTTATACTGGAAAATCTATCCATTTGATGTTTTGCCACCAGACGGAGCCAGACAGGAGAATATAGGCCCTAGACCAGTTGGGAGCTCATTCTTTCTGATTCTCTCCTGGTAAATAAGGGGTTGGCACAAATGACCAGTGTTTGTGATGGGTCGGAGGGGCCCAAGTGGTCTGACAGTCTGCTCGGGCCCAGATACCCGCCAGGGCTGGGAGATTATATTTAAATGAGCCCCCTCTTTAAGACTGCATTTGCCCATTAAATAGAGCACAGTTATAGGGTCTTCTTGACCTGGTGAGGTCTGGCGGCACTCTTAGGTATTTCAGCCTGATAATTTGAGGTCAAATCAAATTGAATCAAATCGTCTTTATTTATAAAGTGCCTTTCCAAACCAAGGCGCTGTACAATAAGATCACATATACGTATAAATTAAAATAATCATAAATTAACAACCATAGCTAGGATATGCTAAACTGAATAAATATGTCTTTAACTCCATTTTAAATTTCTCGACGGTTGGACATTCTCTCAACCAACGAGGTAGAGAATTCCACAGGGTTGGTGCTGAAAAAGAAAAAGCACGGGATCCTGATGTTTTAAGTCGAACCCTGGGAATTCTCAAAATTCCCTCGTTGGCGGAGCGGAGAGGACGGAGGGGGCAATAGGGTACCAAGAGATCTTTCGGGTAGCCAGGTCCCTAATCATGTAGGGCTTTAAAGGTTAGTAAACCAACCTTATAGGTGATCCACCACCTAACAGGCAGCCAGTGCAGTTCACGGAGCACAGGCGTAATATGGCTGGATCTAGAGATCCCAGTCAAAAGCCTTGCCGCCGCGTTCTGCACCAGCTGCAGGCAGTGGATATCAACCCCACATAGCCCTAGGTAGAGGGAACTGCAGTAATCAAGATGGGTAGTGATAAAGGCATGGACCAACGTTGGCAGATCACCCGGTGGGACCAGGTGTTTCACCCGGGCGATATTCCTCAGATGAAAAAAAGAGGATTTGACTATGGCTGATACCTGAGATTTTAAGGTCAAGCCATCATCAAAAATAAAGCCCAGGTTCCATACCCGATCAGAGGCAGTGAGCGACATACCACCGAGTAATAAGCTCGGTGGTTGCCCAGCCCCCAAACCCACCACCGGATGACCTGGGTCCACTACCAACACCTCAGTTTTATCAGGATTCAGTCTCAGCCAGCTAGAACTCATCCATAATCTGATTTCAGCAAGGCAGTTATCTAGCACGGAGAGAGCACCATCTTGCCCGGGCGGAAAGGACAAATACAACTGAATATCATCTGCATAGCAGTGAAAACCCAGACTGTATAGCCTAATGATATCTCCCAAAGGCAGCATGTACACTGCAAACAACATGGGCGTTAAAATGGAACCCTGCGGTACCCCACATGGCAGGGAGTTAGCGCCAGAGGAATAGATTCCAGTGGCAACCCTCTGAAACCTGTCTGTAAGGTAAGACTGAAAAAAGGTGGACTTTTTGGTTGGTGGGCTTGCTCCCTGAAAGTGTTTTTAGTGGAGGGCTGGAATGTTCCCTCTCCTGTGGATACCTATAGCTTCCTAAGAGGCACAGGACTAGGTTAGACCGACGGTCGTGGTTTGCCCCTGCTCTTCCCCCCTCCATGATTGGTGCCAGCTTCACCTCTTTTCTATTGACAAGGAGCGGAGGACTGGGTCTTCCTCTAGGCCCCTCTGGCATGCTTGAGTCCCTCCACTCTCACAATGGGAATACAGCTGGAGTTCCTATATGAAAGCTCCTTAGTAGTTGCAGGTATTCCGAGTCCCAAACTAAGTGGTTGCACTTCTCACCTAGCAATCAGATATTGTTATTTTAGTCCATAACCACACTTCAGCGATCCCCCGATTCTTGCTTTATTAGACACCCAGCCTGACCTTAGAATTTTACAATAAAAGCCCCTTCTGCTCACTAAGCGGGAATCAGAGTTGACAGGTTTAGCGGTTAAAGATTTGTCTGTGAAATCTCAGGATGCCATGCTCCAGCAGGCTGGTCGGCCATTTTCCCTCAGTTCAACTAACGCAGATCCCTCTTGTAGAGGACTGCACAGATATTAAGAAGTGTGGACTTTCTTTAACAACATCCACCCACCGCTCAAGGGAAGTGCCCGAAGAAAGTGACCCTCATGAATCAAAATCAGCCAGACAACTTCCAGACCAATGAAACATCTTAGCAGCAATTAGAAATGCTGATACAGTTTTCCAAATAATCGGACTGCACTCTTCCAGAACTCTTGGTACACAGTGAGTGTAGGGACGCGGGGGGGGGATTTGTGAGGAGTGTCCCACGGGGACCCCAAGATTTAGTGGACCTGCATGGAATTTTAATCTATATTTTCTCCCTCCGGGTGTACCTGGTGAAATAAAAAATTTTTCTACCCAATGCAGGGCTCGCTGTTTCCGGGGGGTGGGATCCAGAGTGCACTCTATGAAGGGATGGACTGACAGGTTCATCCATGACTTTGGGGTGGTGGGGGTGGGAGTTGCTCTCCTGTATCCCTGATGCCAATGGAAATTGGGGGGGGGTGAGCCCTATATGTCAAAGCAGGGAAGCGCTCTCTTAATGCAGAATCAGTCTATGGTATGTTTTGCCGCTGGACAGATCTGGGTGGGAGAATATAGACCCTCTCATTCCTAGATGGGTGGGTAGCTCATTCCTTCTGATTCTTTCCTGCTAAATAGGGGTTTATTAGAAATGCCCGGTGTCATAGATGGGCTGATGGGATCCGGGAGGCCAAACAAACTGCTCAGACCCGGATGTCCATCAGGGCTGGGAGATTATATTCAAAAGGGCTCTTTTATTATGACTGCATATGTTCTTTAAATAGAGCGCAGTCATAGGATCTCCCCAGCATGGAGAAGTCATGTGGCACTTGAGGGTATTCTAATCCTAAGATTTAAAATGATACCTGGATACATGTCCCAGCCAAGGTAATACTCGGGGGACTTCTGGCTGGCGGGCTCGCTCCCTGTCCCACTTCCCAGGGGCAGGTAATACTGTTGACTCTTGGGATCGGA
The DNA here is from genome assembly GCA_016271365.2 of Neoceratodus forsteri. Classification (NCBI taxonomy): domain Eukaryota; kingdom Metazoa; phylum Chordata; order Ceratodontiformes; family Ceratodontidae; genus Neoceratodus; species Neoceratodus forsteri. Next base: position 779,700,880 of record CM057459.1, on the reverse strand, counting down.
GACAGGGGGGTCCCCCCTTTCCTTGGCACCTATGCCCTCCTGAAAGGTGCAGGACTTGGTTGGACTTCCAACTGCGGCCTGACCCAGCTATTCCCCCTCCCGGACCTGGACCTGAGGCAGGTCCTCATCTCTCATACTGGCAGAGAACAGACATGTGGGGCCTCCCTCAGATCCCTCTGGTGTTCCTGCACCCCTTCACCCCCACAGCCTGAACACAATTAGGGGTCCTCTCCGGAGAACCCCCAGTTAATTCTGGTATTGCAGGTTCCACAATGAATGGTTGCTCTTCTTATTAAGAAAATTGAGGTAGTCATCTTAAGCTACGAACGCATCCCATGGGCCCCTTAACCCATGCCTCATCAGACAACAACCCTGATCTCAGAATTTTGTAATGATTCCCTTGTTGCTCCTCAGGAGGGAATAGGAGCTGACAGGCTCTGTACTCACGGATTTCATTGGGAATTCCCTAGGGTATCTTGGAATATGCTACAACTCAATTAGACCTTGATTATGGAAAGGTTCCAGGGAGGGGTACATGGAGTTGCCCCCTACATACTCAGGGGACACCCAAATTGTCAAAAATTGAGGCCATTGGATTTGGCTTGGACAATTTATATCTCCCCCCTAGACACAACCTCATCTAATGGGGGGCAGTCCGGAGATCATCACTTAAGCTAAGCCTCGACCATAAAGGTCCTGCACCTTTTCTCCCTCCGAGATCTTCCCTGTTCCATAACAATCAATTATTTTTCTCCTATCCCTGATTTTAGTTATCTCTACTCCTACACTCTTCCCTACCGGACTTAGGGACAGTAGTTTCCCCAGGGTCCCACACCAATTTGTGGCGTGGAAGTCCACACCTGAATGGTCAAGTGTCCGTTCCCTAATGCCTGCTCCATCTGAGCATGCATTGTTGGGAGTCACACTCATCTCCCATAACAGGGGTTTGTACATAGTTATCATTCTACCCTATTGGGTAAATACTTCCTCAAGCGCGCCCAGTTGGCATGCTAGGTTTTTTTATAGTTCTTACCCACTGGCTAGTTTCTTTTTTATTTTTGGATCACATAATACTGAATTATTGCTTCTGGTATGGATCTCACTGGTTGTACACATTTGGATATCCTTGGGGATGGATGGGGGGGGTCACTGGCACCTAGAGGAGGCCCTGATGAAGTTGTAAAGCCCATATATAGATAGTAATGCAACACCCTTTTAAACTTATATCTCATAATGTGAACAGACTGGCTGGCCCCATCAAGAGGGACCATATACTTAGAGCTCTTAAAAAACTTAACCCGGACATTTTCCTTTTACAGGAGACTCACCTCTCCTCAGCTGAGCCCCACAGGCTGCTCAAGTTTGGGTTCACTCAGATTATTGAATCTTCATTCCAGAGGGGTAGAACAAGAGGCTCAGTAATTTTAATACCGAAACACTCCAAATTACAATTACTTGATCAGTACACTGATAAAGATGGTAGACTGGCATTGGCGGTAGTCAGACTGAACCAACAAATTTTAACAGTATGTAGTCTTTAAGTTCCTCGGGGTTCAGATGCCTCCACAATGCAGCACCTATTGGATGCCATTCTGATCAGGCAACAGGGAATTTTAGTCCTTGGTGGGGACCTTAACTGCCTGTTTAACCTCTCTCTGGACTCATCGGCAGCTCCCCCCCCCTTCACAATCGTCGGGACAAAAGCATTTGTGACGCCTCATTCAGGACATAGGCCTGGTTGATGTTTGGCAACAACTGCACCCCCACAGTGAAAATTTACTTACTACTCCTATGCCTTTAATCATTATTCCAGACTAGACTACTCTTGTTTAGGAAAGGAGCACCTTGATCTAATCTCGACAGCAGAAATTCACAACATATGCCTATCTGATCATGCCCCCATTATCTTGACTCTTATTATTAAGAAAGATAAAATAAATACTCAGTGGAGATTCAAGCCATCTCTTTTCTGAGATAAAGAATTCTGGGACTTTTTGGACCAAAGAATTCCAGAAACTATTAGCTCACCACAGATTACCCCACAGATCCTCTGGGATACCCTCAAGGTAGTACTTAGAGGCTATATTATAGCCTACGCCTCCCAAAAGAAAAGACAGGTGAAGTCCAACTTACTAGCCCTACAGGACAAACTTAAATTTCTCCAAGAGGCTCACATGCAGGGAGATACTGATCTCCTTCCTTTGATAACACAAACACAAGTAAAGATTCAACAATTACTGACAGCAAAAACTGATCAGGCCCTGGCATGGCTGTGGCAATGTTATTATGAAGGAGGAGCTAGAACCTCCAAACTCCTAGTCTTTTGCCTCAGAAATCAAATTCAACAATGCACTATCTCTAAAATAAAGGACCCTATATCAGGCCAAACTAAATATTCTACACCACAGATTTTAGACATTTAAGAAATACTATCAGACTCTGTACTCATCCTCTACCCCCCGCAGAACCACATAACATCCCCCAGTTCCTAGACCAGTTACAACTTCCGGCACTTTCGGTGGAACAACAAAACTGGATAATAGCCCCAATTACAGACTTGGAGCTACAAAACGTAATTCGAAATCTTAAGAATGGTAAGTCTCCGGGTCCAGATAGCTTTGGAGCAGAATTTTATAAAAACACATGGGGCCTTCTAAAGCACCCACTTCTCCAGGTGTTAACATCTGCACACGCCATCTCCTCTTTTCTTATATCCTAGAGACAAGCCACAATTTTGGTGATCTTGAAACCCCAAAAACCTCCACACTTATGTGATTCATACCGCCCTATCTCGGTACTCAGTCAGGATTACAAAATATATACTAGCATAAAGGCACATAGACTCAATCACATCCTTCCTCATTGATACACCCAGACCAATCGGGATTTATTAAAGACAGACAGACCACCGATAACATTAAAAGAACATTATATCTTATAGACCATGACCAATGTACTAAACCCCCCCTGTTAATACTAAGCCTGGATGCCCAAAAGGCTTTTGACATGGTCTCTTGGGAGTTCCTTCATGCAGCCTTGCTAAAGTTTAATTTCCCGACCACTTTTACGGACGCAATTAGAGGAATTTATACAGGTCTGGAGGCTGTCGTGAAGTTAAACAGCTCCCACTCAGAGCACTTCTCCTTACATAGGGGCACCGGTCAAGGCTGTCCCTTTTCCCTATACCTATTTGCTATTTTTGTTGAACCTATAGCCCAGTTTCTTAGACAATCCCCTAACCTACATGGATATGAAATATCAGAACAATCATTCCACAAAATAGCATATTATGCTGATGACCTCCTAATCTATATTACCCACCCGGAGGAATCATTACCAACCCTATTCACCATGTTAAAAGAAATAGAGACCCTTACTGGATGCACCATAAACACTAATAAATCAGAGGCTCTAAATATACAATCCTCTCTCTCCCAATGGACTTTACCCAGAAATTCCCATTTAATTGGGATAAAACATATTTAACATACTTAAGAATTAAAATCCTCCCAAAACTAGGGGATCTCTACAACCTGAATTACTCCTCCGCCCTCTCTCGAATAAAATCAGATCTTCAAAGGTGGACTCCTCTCCCACTGTCACAGATGGCTAGGGTGCAGTCTATACAAATGAATTCTCTCCCAAAGGTCTTACACCTACTACAGAATATTCCTTTGCCCCTATCGTAGAGGGACATACAACTCTGGAATAAATCCATTAGTAAATTCTAATGGGTGAATCAATAGCCTAGAATAGCCTTGGCAAAGATGCAGTGCCCTAAGGAGAGAGGAGGACTGTCCCTACCTAACATCTTTCTTTACAAGATAACCTCTCTACTCACCCATATAACTACTTGGCTGTTGCCTTGGACTCAGACCTCAATTTGGGTATCAATAGAGCAGAATATGGCTTCACGACCCCTGTCCTCTTCCTGGATATTTCAACTAAATAATAGAACACGTATACAGGAAGCCTCTCGATTTACCAAAGAGATACTTCATGCCTGGACACAGTTCCTGGATCATCCATCGTGTAGATTTCTCTCCGCCTGGTTAGGAATCCCAGCCAAGGACCCCTCTTGGACCCCGGTGGGGTTAGACTTCTCTTTTCATTCCTGGGCCGACAAAGGACTGTGATTTACCCACCAATTAAACACTAACACAAGATTCAAAACGTTTGACCAACTTAAACAGGAGTTCTCTTTGGAGGGGAGTGACTTTTTTAGATACTTACAAGTCCGTCACTTTTTAAGTTCAAAGATTGGACTTGACATCTCCGAACAGGTTTTCCCCCCCTTCTGCCATCTCCTGATCCAGCTGGAAAAGGGAAGTCCCCATAATCATTTGATCTCTCAATTTTATAAAGCTCTACAAGGAGCTCCATCTAAGGTTATGGACCTGGTGCAATTTCACTGGGAGGCGGAACTTCAGACGGACTTGTCGCAAGATGACTGGCTCTGGATATGGAGGAGACAGCATAAAACATCTAATTCATACACATGGAGAGAATATTCCTGGAAAGTGGTCTCCAGATATTTTAGCACACCACAGATCACAGCCAATTTCTTGACAGGTGGGGATTCCTCATGTTGGAGGAACTGTGGATACGAGGTCACCACCCACACACATATTCTATGGTCATGTCCAGTTTTAGCCACATATTGGGTAAGTATAGGAGATAGAATAACATACCTCTCCCCGACACTGATCGAGTTATCCCCAGTGATGGGACTATTGCTGCACTATCCCCGTTCCTTTAGAAACCCACATGAGATATACCTTCTTAATATCCTAGTGGGGATGGCCAAAAAATGTATAACTAGACTCTGGCTTCATCAAGATGAATGTTTATGGGTATCAAGCTTATATAGATACCAATTAAATTATGGAGACCAATACTAAAATCAAAAAAAAGTGCCAAAGAATGTCTCTGAATTTTATTTTTTAAAACCATCATAAAATTTTCCGTGTTGATGTTAAAAAAGTAGATCTATATACTTTGGCCCAGATATTCAGAGGAGTTGCACTTATGCAACTGATTTGCACAAACACAACCACAGACATGCACCCTGGAGCTATATTCAGCCAACGTGAATGTGCAGTGCAATATCCATTGTGCCAGTGTGCAACAGTAATGCATGCAGCACAAGTACATGGCAGCGTGCCCATGAATAAGCTGCGCAATGGCATATTCAGCCAAAAAACACTGCACAAACCAGGAGCAAATCAGAGAATGCGCCACACAGAACTAAGCATATAAAAGGAGGTTCAAACACACACACAGCAGATGTGTAAGCCTTTGCAGGAAATAGTCATGGATGCAGGCCCATTTCTGATGGGACAGGTAATGAGGGGTATGAGGAGGACGGAGGAACATCAAGGTGGCTGAGGATGGGCCCACCGACGGTATGACCAACACAGACAATACCATGCCCACCTCATGTTTGAGGACTATGGTGACATGGAGATAGTGGGCCAGTACCATCTGAACAGGGCAATTCTGAAGCAGCCCTGTGAGCTGTGCCATGACAAGCTGCAGGCACCCACCAGAAGGAGTCATGCCATGATGGTGGAGACAAAGAGGACAGCAGCAATGTGCCTGCTCATAACGGGCACCTTCCAGACACCAGTGGGAGCAACCACTGGCAAATCTCAGTGAGCCATGTCCCGCCTCCTCACACAGTTCTTCAATGCCCTGCTGCCACATGCTTCAGATTACATAAGATTCCCAAGCACACAGGTCATGCATACAGCAAACATTCAGGAATTCCACAGGGTGGCACACATGCCCTGCATGACTGGGGCCATTGACTACACCCATGTGGCCATGCACACACCACCTGGCCCAGAAGGGCTATCTACATCAACAGAAAGGGCTACCCCTCTGTCAACTGCCAGGTGGTGTGCAATGCCACTGGGTACATCATCAATGTGTACTCCACACACCCTGGGAGTACACATGATGCTTTTATATGGCACCAATTAATCCTGTGCCAGTGATTTGATAGTGGGGTGATCCCCACAGGTCACTTACTAGGTAAGCATGACATGTGATGGGGTGCCAGAGTGCCTGTGTAGGTGTGGACAGGCCCAAGACACACATGGAGGGGAATTGTGTGGGCGGCCGTATGCAGCATAGGGGAAGACATGGGACCATGAAATGCCAAGTGCTAACCAGTATGTGTGTTACCCCCACAGGTGACAGGGGTGTGCCCAACCAAGTGCACACCAGCCAACAACAGTGGATAGCAGGATGGGGCAGCACACCCAGCAGGCCTACTGTATGGTACCACAGCTGCCATGGCAACATGGGAGGCCACTCCTGGGCTGCTTAGCAGGCACTGGCTACTGAACAGCCACAGGAGGTCTTACCAACACACTCACTGGTGTTGAGGCCTGAGAACATGACCAGGTCTTTGTGGTTGTGTAGAGATCGGCAAAGAGACCACTGCCGGGTGTGTCAGGGATGGGCATATTGAAGCACGGCGTCAGCTGTGTTGAGGTCACCAGTCGCCATGACCATGGTGTTGACATTGCACTACGGAGAGTCTTTTATGCCCTGCTGTGCCCAGTAGACGTCTGTGATGCAAATTGGCAGTGATGGTACCGGCAATGAGGTCCAGTGATGTGGTCATGGCCTCCCGCAGCTGCCAGAGCTCATCTATCAGTTGGGCACGTCCAATGTCTCCACGCTTGGCCAGTTGATGCACCTCCACCCGCAGTGCATGTATCTCAGCCTAGAGCATCGTCTGGTTGTTCATGGATGCCCGCAGCAGCCTGGTGTGCTCATCCAGCCTGTCTCAACCTGGTGCATCATGGAGCTGACACTGACCTGCTGGGGGTGTGGCAGGATGCCGTGCAACATCCCCCACCTGGGAACGCCTCACAGGAGACTGCACAGATGGTGGGGATTGTGCAGGTGCCCCAATAGTGGCCCCTGTGGTGTGCTGCATGGTGGCCACTACAATCCACTGCTGTAAACCATCAGCCCACTGGACCAGCCAAGCAGCACTGACAAATGCGCCAGTGCCCCATCCATGGCCAGTAACAGCAGTTGTGCCACACACCACTGTGAAGTCATGGGCAGGCAGTGCCTGCATGGGTTCCGTACTACCTGGGCTGGCATCCACTGCCTGTATACACTTCCATCCCCTGGGCAGTGTGTCCTGGCCTGTGCCACCCAGGATCAGTGTAATGTCACCATCACTGTCTAATGACACCCCCTACTGTGCCTCAGGTGCAAGCACCATTAGGGCATCCATTAGCAGGAGGTCTGCCAGTGGGTCATCATCGCTCAGACCCAGGAATTCAAACAGCCCCACTCTGCCACATCGCCAACGGTCTGTGTCCTGGATGCCCATAAATGTAGATGGCACAGCCTCCTTGGGTCCTACATAATCATTTGCATCCTGCAATGCACCCCTGAGGCATGATGGTGCTGCAAGACAAAAAGAGCAGTTTCTGTGATGAATGTGGCCCTCTGCATGCAGTGCTGTGTCCAGTGTGATCAAGGCATGCGCACCACAAACATGCAAGCCCACAGCAGGGGATGCCTGTGCAGCACAGCACACCAGAGCAGTCATGCCACAGGCAGTGCACAAGGTAGGCCAGCCATGGTGTGAAGCTGCAGCAGACAGGGTTGCACTACCACACATCCAGCATGTGTGCATCCAGCCCCCAGCCCCACCCCACGGTCCACACCACCAGTGGTACATTGCCCAGCTGCCTATGACCACAGTGGCCCTGGCTGTGCCCTGGCATACAATGTGCGGGCAGCACTGATGGGCATCCAAGCAACACTGCATGTCCTGGACCCTGACACACAGCCCCAGTACAGTGCACATGCTGCAATCCCAGTGCACATGGGTGGCCAATGCCATGCATGGTGTGCCCATGCACAGCATGCACCACAGCATGCCTCACCAATCATGGGTACACAACACTGCTGCAGTAACACTGGCACACTGGTGGCATGCACACACACCCACCCCACAGCCAACACCAACATACTCACAGTGTTGTGATGGGCTGACACCTGTCTGGAATCCACCACCTGGGATGCCCTTGAAGGTTACATGGCTGATGGTTGCCTCCATGAGCTCCTCACATGATGACAGTACAGGTGCTGTGTCTGGTCCTCCGCCTATCCTACTGCGTCCCGCCCTGATGGAGGCCACCTTCACTTTAATGTGACTCCTATCGGTGCCCCTCTTCTTCTTGCACTCCTGTGCACTGTGGCTGTGTCTGCTGTGGGTGTTCATATATTTGGCCACCTCCTCCCATCCAGTGGCACAGTCCTGCAGGGTACCAGTGGCCCCACTCAGCAGTCCCTTCCTGTCAAAGTAGGCCTTGAACAGGGCCTACTGCTCACCTTTTGTGAAACTGGGCCTGCGCTTCCATGCAGGCCCCTGCTCTTCAGCTCCCTCCATCTCTGATGTGTTGCTACCTGTGGACAGTCAGACGTTGCCCCAATACGCAGCATGACAGCACATCGTGAAGAAATGCAGCACTGACAACATGAACAACAGTAACAATACACAACAGAGTGTGGTGGTTCTTACCTCAATGGCTGTAATACCCATCAGTGACCTGAGCTGTGATGTGGCACTTTTATGGCCCAACTCATGCAAATGAGCAACAGCACAATTGGTAATGATATGCTAATGTCTGCAACTGCACCTAGCATTGGCTCATGAGGCTATTTGCATACACTGGCTGAATATTGTAGATTTGCACTTTATGCAACACATATGCATTGGAGCAATTTGCTGTCACATTCCCAGCACATGTGCACCTGCCATGTGCATCATAGGTGGGTCACTGTCATGTGTGGTGTATTGTGCACCTGTGTGCGGTGCGCATCCGTGCCCTATTGTACATGCGTCCATGTGCGCTTGATGCGCATGCAGCACTGATGCACTGTATATCCTCATTGCACTAGCATGTCAGCTGTGCCATGCCACTGACTGCGCATTGCCTGAAAATGCACAATTGGCATGCGCACATTGTGGCACAGTGTCACGCAGTGATCCTACATGGGTCACGGCTGGGACCCCATACTTCTGCCTTCACTTCTGGCGTTAACGCATGTGAGGTATTGCATGATAGGCCTCTGTTGTGCTAGTCTATTGCACATCTCCGTGCTGCACAGCCATTGTCTGTGTATCCCAGTTGCACATCTGGCGCAGTGCACTTCCACGTGCCTATATTGCAGGCCACAGTACACTGCAGTTCTAGTAGTTCACGCAGATACAATGGCGGGTTTGGTGGGTCACCTGCAACAGGCATGTAATTGGTCTGATGTTGAGATGACCAACCTGGTAGCCCTGGTCGAGCCACATGTGGCCCAGCTGTTTTGTGTGACAGACCTGCAGGAGCCACGGTCCCAGGTTTGGGACAGGGTTGCGGTGGACCTGGAGAGGAGGACAGGGGTGCCACAGACCAGTGAGCAGTGTTGCCACAGGTATGGGGACCTCAGGAGACAAGACACAGTGTGGCTACGCAGGCTGCAGGACTGAGTGCATCGGGGGTCAGTGCCACAGCCAGGTAGGTGTCCCCTTGCACTGTGCAGGCTTCTATTATCCAGTTTCTGTGCTATTTTTTGTGCTGCCTGTGTGGCTGCACTGGGGATGTGTGCCAGCACTGGTAGGTGTTATGTGTCCAGTGGGGCTGCACCATGTACCTGTGTAGTGTGCTGAGACATAGGCCCAGACACCATACCCCACACATGGGACAGTGTCTGGGATGGGGGAATCTGTTCATGGAATGCCAATCATGTCTCTTTCCCTCTCTTTCATCCACAGGATGAGTGGACCTCAGGACGGCCCGAGAGGCCACTGACTGGGACAGAGGGCACCATGATGGAGGTGCTGCTCCTGCTGCTGCACCAGCACCAGGACAGGCAGGTGAGCGTGTTCAGCATGGTTTATGTGTCATTGATGGGCCTGGATTGGTGGTTCAGTACAGCTCCAGAGCACTGTCACCATGCAGTGCTGCTGCATGTGATGAGCTGTTGGCTCCACTGCCTGTGTTATGTTCTGCTGTGTGTGGCGGTGCCTTGCATGTGGCCTCTGTGTTGTGGCATCCCATCGCTGTTACTGGTAGTGTGTGTGTGTGTGTGTGTGTGTCACATGGTGTATAACTGCTGTAAGGTTGTTCATGTCCTGCCTGTGGGGCCATTGCACCTGCACTGTGTGGTACATTGCACAGGTGTGGGTGCATGTTGTTCACTGGTGTACAGGCAATATGGCTGTGGGGCACAGCTAGGTCTGCTGTTGCTGTCCACTGTGCACGTACCGTTGATGGTGCCATCCACTGGTGGGTGCTGCAGCTGTCCTGTGCACACACATGGGGAGGCTTCAGCTCCTTGTGGCTAGACACTTATTGGCTGCTCTCTGTTCCCCTTTCTTAGGTCAGGCTGGGCCTCAGGGCTGAAGACGGCTGATTGGTGTCCTTGGAGGGGTTGTCTTACAATTGCACTGCCTGATCCACTGCCTGATTGCCAGGACAGTGGTTCAGATCAAAACTGGCATGGAGCATCTTGCTACCACTAGACAGCTGGTGGAGGAGGTGTGCAGTATGCACGTGGCACTTTTCTGTCAGCAGTGGAAGTCCTTGCCCTCCCACTCACTGTGACTCTGACCATCCCCTCCCCAGCTGATTTGGGTGTTTGTTGCTTTCCCTTCTCCTCCCCACTTTGTCCCCAGCCCATTCCCCTTGCTGCCCTCATTTGCCCCTTCCTGATTTACCTCCTTACCTGTTTTGCTTTGTGCCCTGTTGGCACCTCTGTTTGTACATAGTTTGGGGTCTGTTGTTTCATTAAAGAGTTAAGCCTTTTGCACATCTGTGTCTCATTCACGTGTATGCTGCTGCACTGTGCAGCCTTGGTTCTGTGCTGCTGTTGGCTGTGTCCCTGTCCATCCCAGTGCTGTCCCCTCAGTTTGGTTCTGTTGTGTGCACAGTGTCCTGTGTGCCATGTCCCTCTGTGTCACAGGCACTTGGGCGTTGGCTGTGCACCTATCCTGTGCATGGTATAGTGCCATGTGTCCCTGTTTTCCTGTTTGGGCCTGTTTACCTCCAGCCATGGTGCCCATCCCAGTGCTGGTGTGCTGTGCAGTGCTGTGTCCTGTTTCCATGTGTGTCGGCATGGCTTGTGCTTCTTGTTGCCCAGTGCATGTGTGGCATTTTGGCCATGGTGCACCGTACATGCCTGGTGCCCTCACACCATGGCTGCATCATTGTCCCGTACAGTGTTGCCTATCAGGGTGGTGGTGATGCAGTGCCATGGGCCTGCTGCCATCTTTTCCATGTGTGTGGGTGACTTGGTGACATTAGTGATCAGGATTTGTGTTTTGCACATGGTGTTGTCTATGGCCCTCTTGCCATGCCTGTCCTGTGCTTCCTGGCCACTGTCCCTTTGTGGTTCCAGTTTGCCACCCCTGTCTTGGCCCTCTGCACTTGTGCTGCCATGCCTATGTTCACCTTTGCCTGTTGGCCTTGTTCAGCAGGCTTGTTGCTTCATGCTGCAGTGCTCCTGGCGCATTCATGGTTGCTCTGGCGCATGTCTGGTTGTGCAATGGTGCATCTTTGCTATATTCAGTGTAGTTTGTGCCTGCACATGTCTGTGGTGCATCTTTTGAATATGGCGTTGTTTATCTATGGCACATCTGAATTGCGCTGTGCATACCATTGCTCACATTCTGGCTGCAATTGTGATTATCCTGGCCTTTATCTTTATGGGAAAAGTATATGGAAAACTTTAATTTTACACACACACACACACAAAAAAAAACAAACAGTTCTGCCATGATTTAACATTGTATATCAATATCATTATAGAAAACTGTCTGTTTTTTATATCAATAATATAAATACTACTGTTAAATAATAATGAGATAACAGCACCATTTCTTAATAGCTGGCGTCCAAGCTCTAATTTAAATGCATATATATATATATATATATATATATCTATATATATATTTATATATATATATATATATATATATATATATATATATATATATATAGTGCCACGTAGTAGCACTATAGTTAGAGTTGAGTAGCCACTTTAATGCAAAACCTCAAATTTTGCACCTTAATAACTCTGCCACCATAGAACAAATTTGGCTGAAATTTTGCATGTGCAGTCTGGCACCATAGATATCTGGATCTGCCAAGTTGCGTTATGATCTGATGTACAGTTGTGGAGCTATGGAATGTCAAAAAACCTCCAAAAAACAGACTTTATGTACATTTCTTTGCTCACGCCAAGAGCCCGCACGCTTTGTCCATTCAGTCCAAAAACTTCAGGGAACATGCAGCCGTGGTCACTAATGTGTCTTTCAAAGAGTTCATGAAAAAATATTAAGCCATTCAAATATTATTCAAAAAACAAATTTCCCATTATAGTCAATGGGAAAAGTTAACAAAAATCATTAAAGTTTCGTGATTGGCCATTTTTACTGTCACAAATGGTCCTTTTTTGTTTTCATGAGTCAGCCATTTTTTTTTTCAGTTACAGCTCAGAAAAATGCCTGGCATTTAAAATTGGGACCCTCTAGGAACACAATTCTTGTTGTGTTCACCTAGTCGAGTCCTAAGGATGCTAGCCATGTCTTTTTTGGGGGGTTAAACCCCCCAGAAATAGAGTTTTCAATTTTTTTGAAAGTACTTTTGCAAAATACTTTCACAAATGTGAAAGTATTCTGATTTTTAGCACGAAAGTGTCATGATTTGTGAAAGTAATTTGCAAAACTATAGCTAGAGAAACTGCAAATCTTTGCCACCCTCCTGCAACAAAACAGTTTAATCTTTTGGGCTGATATTTGCAGAGTAGAAAGCCCTGTTCCCACAGATATGACTTTTGGTGGTTTGGTGCCAAAATTTTACTGGGGACCAAAGTTACAGCATCTGAAGTTTGACAATTTTCCCATAGGATGACATTGCGGCATCTGTGACACCTTTTGGGGCCTGTATCTCAAAAATGGGTTGAGATACAGGCTTTTCGTCACAAAATTTCTTAGTCCCCCTCTAAACTCAGAACTAGGTTGGAAGGTCATGAAACCCATGAAATTTTTTTTTTTTCTGCCTTGCATGGTTCCTGAGATATTTGCGATTTAGTGTCCCATTTGGTCATTTTCATGTCCAAGGATCAGTATTATGCCCACAGACTTTGTATTCACAGCACTTTTTGCTGCCCCTATCTTGGACACATTGCACAATATGGATTCAGTTGACTTCATCTTGCAGGAACTAGTCAATCACATGATTACAACCACACTTTCATTTTTTTAATAGCTGTTACGGTTCCCCAGATATGGGCAAATTAATCTTACAAGCCTTCCATGACCTATAGGGCTGCTGTATGGCTCTGTGCTTCTGTGTAAGTGGGAACGCAGTGCCTAGGGGCCCGCAGTCCCACAAACACATATCGTTACGCGCAAATGGCCACCAACACATACCAGTTACTATTTATATTACACTTTCTCAAAAAGAAGGGACATTCATGGCAAAAAACTCCATTAATGCATCAGTTAGGGTTGTTTCCACAGTGACAAAAGTGTGGAAATGTGATGTTAGGGTTAGCAGACCCTGACCCCCCAACCCCCTTCCCCTCCACAGACCAACAGATGCCAAGGTGTGCCACAGGGTCATGTGGCCTATTTCTCATCCCATTCTCCTTTACTGTACCATGTCAACTTATTTACATATGGGATGGGGTGAGAGTTAGGCCATAGGACCCTGTGGCACACTTTGGCATCTGTTGGGCTGTGGAGGGGGGATTAGGGAGGTCAGGGTCTGCTAACCCTAACATGTTATTTCCACACAGTTGTCACTGTGGAAACAACCCTAACGGATACATTAACAGAATTTTTTGCAATGAATATCTATATATATATATAGATATATATATCATCTATATATATATATATATATATATATATATATATATATATATATAGATATATATATATATATATATATATATATATATATCTATAAAAGTTTCTACCCCCAACAGTTTCTGAGTAAGACCTTTCAAAAGATGTTTTGTTTAAAATGTGATACCCTTGTAACTACTTGGGCTAGAAAATTATTTTTTTTTAATGAAAGCTTGGAGTCAGCTAAGTAGATATTTCATTAACATATTACTACAATGGCAATATATTGATATAAAGAAAACATAACATGTTTAATATCGGTATAAACACCTGAAATGGTTCACTGCATTTTTAATGTCCTGTCATATTTAACATATTATATCCATGTGTATATGCATGTTGCAACACAGAAGAACGATCATGACTGTTCAAATCTTACAGCTTTCAAAATGTACATTCAAGAATTATAAAAATATCATATAAGATTATATTTGGAAATGGTTGGAGGATAGTAATAGTTTTACTGTCTAAGAATAAATACATTCTTTATTAGTTATATTTGTTGTTCACCACAAGGTTTCACAAATGTGTTCCACTCTTCCACTGGTTGAAGACAATGTGAGGCAGACCGCAAATATCAATAGAGTGCCCATAATTGTTTTATTGCATGTAAATGTATGTAAACCATTGAATATCTTTGTCAGACATTTTGGAGTTGTATACTATATGATGATCAACATCTAAACTGATAACTAAAATAATAAAGTGTCTATCATGATATCATAATAGAATCCTTCTTAGCTTGTGTATGATAATTTTTTTTTTTTCTGTTGACCAGGAAGGAGAACTGGACAATTTTTTTCTAATTTTTAGCCTCATGGATGGGGGGGGATACAAATGGATGCCAACTGAAATTGAGCACGATTTAAAGCTGTTGGTGGTATTTTTAGTGAATGGGGAAAGTTTTTCCAGGACACAGGGAAAATTCCCCTACTGACCTGTAGGGGGAACCTCTGTTCTGTGAGATGGCCACTTTGAACTCAGCTTCAGAGGAGATGGATGTATTTAGGGTGGGAGAGCAGGCCTCCTTCCCTACCCTAGTATCACTAGCGGCTCGCGATGAACTGGAAATGGAAATTCTGCTTAATAACACCGAAGACAGAGGAGATTTACCTGACGTGTTTGTCTCCACCAAAGATTTGAGTGAGAATAATTTTTTGGTTGAGCCTGATTCTGAAATCTCTCAGAGTTCTAAAAGTGAGCAGGAAAAACCTCTGCGGCTATTGTTGTAATGAGAGAATAAACGACAAAGCAGGGAACAAGAAAAGTTGAAAGCACAGCTAGCACAGCTAGTCATAGACACTGCAACTGTCAACTCATCCACCCAACTTGTCAACAATAATGATGACACAGCAGCATCAAAGGCCCAGCTGGGGCTGGGTGAGTCACCTGTTAACCCTATATCCTCTGAAATAATGTTGGATTCTACTAGTTTAACCTGTAAGGCTGGCAGCAAAACCATGATGCTTAGTGGATGCCCAGATCCAAATAATGAAATACAGGAGAATAAAGTTGACATGCCTAAGGGGATCATAGTTACAGTTATTAGCCCACATTGAACTGAAACAATGCTGCATGGTGAGGGACAGGGTGGAGGCCCTCCAGACTTTCAAACTATGATGCAAAATCAAGGGACACTATCTAGAAGCACAGGGTTTATTTTCAAACAGACTCCCCTCATGTTTACTAATTTGTCTAAAAATCTCCCTGTTAAAGACCAAAAAAACTATCAGACTCAAAAGGATGTACAACAGTGAGTTGCCACTTTCTCCTTCTTAAGCAAAGATTCAAACCCAAAAATTGGTCAAGAGAAGACTTAAAAGAAAAACGAATGGTGTTGACCCTGGCAAAAAGTCATTTACAGGTGGGAAAGGTCTCCACTGCTCAAGACTCAGAAAATGACCCTCTGCTTGATAATGTAATGGTTCAAACTACATCAGCTGCAACTAAAAGTGTATTTTCACTCCATTGTGGGCCAGAGATGCCCAATGACCCATGGTCTCCACAAAAAGCCATGAGTGAAGTGGGCTGGAAGCAGTTTTTTAGTGGGTCATGGCTTCCCGACCCAGACTGGGACCCTAAACTGAACTTTGCAACTCCAAAATGGCATCCACCTATGCCAGTACAAGACATTATACCACAGTTAACTCCAGCATCACCATCACAAGGGGAAAGGACCAAGGCCAATATGGAAGACAATAACCCTATTGGGGGAAATGTAGGCACCAACTCAACATCTACCAAGCCTCTTCCAGCTACACCCATTGAGGCCACCCCCCCCACCAATTCCAGATGGAATTTTCAAGGACCAATCCCAACCACAAAAACCATTGCTTTCGGAACTTTTTTCCAAAATTGAAAAGGAGGCTGCCCCCAGATGGAATGCCATCCATATTCAGTACAAAGGAGGCCTAGAGGAAAGGCCAAACAGACACTATATGGGAAAACATTTATTGAAGGATTCCTTGCATTTTTTCCCCAGGGAGATCTTTGCATTAATTAACATTTTGGGGGAAGACAACTATGATGTCAGTTTCCGGACTGCATATGCCCTGGAACTTTTTTGGGAAAGGTATAGACAGGTTAAGTTTTCTCACACATGGACCCCTTTTTTAGTAATTCTGTTGACTAATCCTTTGATTAAATATGTTACTATCATGTTTAGGAGTGAAGAGGTCCATGTGGACAATATTACTTGCTGGCTATCACAGAAATGTGATGTGCTTAGTGAACCTGAAGCTATTGTGGACTCTGAAATGTTTTGGACTGGAGATTGGAAGTATAAAATTAAGCTATGGCAAAATGATGCAGGCATCAACCATGTACCAACTCATTTATGTTGGGTAGAAACTGGGGAGTGTGCTTCTACATGGGCCAACCACAGGCATGTTACAAATGTGGTTCTAGGACACACCTCTCTAGTACCTGCAACAAATCAAGGTGTGACAATTGTAGCGAGATAGGTCACATTGCCTTTCAATCTGCATCTCACACTAAGTGTGACCTTTGCAAGGGATTTGGGCATGTTTTTGGAGAATGCCTATGGGCAGCCAAAGACAAGTCTTCCTGTATGAGTCCTGAATTGTAGATTTAGCAGGCTCAGGACTCGGTGTTACTGCATGACATGAATGCCCCTTCTACCCCCCATCAGCCCTTACTAAAGACCAACCCCCCCTTCTTCTACAGAGTTCATTGTCCTAGCATCAGAAGATGTAACACAACCCCCACTTCTCTGATGGAGGAACCTGAAGTCAGGACCCATTAATCCCTGGTGCTATGTTGCAAGTATGTTATATTGATGAAGCGCATACAGGAGTACAATCAGAAACCCCAACTACCCTACCTAGAAGGAGGTCTTCCAGAAATAGGAAATCCAAAACAGACTTCCTGCCCGAGGGCTTGGAATCCAAAAACCCCTTTGAGGCCTTATCTACTGAATGGGGGGACTATGAGATGGAATTAGAGGAGGGGGATTCACAGAACCCAACCTCCAGACACTCCCAGCAGAATCGTGATTTAACAGGGTACAAAGGGGAAAAGAAAAGAAAAGGAAAACAATAGTGTAAAGCTGAGGAGCCTCTGAGTGTTGGTTCAGTCAACACCCATAGTCTTCAGAACTCAGTACAATGATGGGCGGTCTTTGAATATATACATGACTCAAAATTGGATATCTGTTTTATTCAAAAGACTTGGATGTTCACTAGAGACCAGATTGGATTTTTTAAAGGAGAATGGTTATGGGGCCCATCATATTAGTCTTTTGGAATGGAAAGTGCTGATGGGGTGTGCATTGCATTTAACTCCTTTTACTTTACTCTTACTAAATTGACTGACCTTTGCCCAGGGAGGGTACTGATTGTTGATGGGGTCTGGAAGTCACTAGATTGACGGTTTATTAATTTATTTGGTTTTCAAACCAAGCTGACAGAGTTACCTTATTCAAATTGGTACAACCATTTCTGGTTACCTCGAAAAATATGTTTTTCGTGGGGGACTTTAATTGCAACCTAAGAAAACAAGGGGGGGTCCCAGGGCACCACAAACAAAAAAATTAACTGTGACTCCAATGCTCTAACTCAGGTTGTGGAAACTGCCGAGCTGATAAATTGTAAACATTTTCATTTGAGTGGACCCCATTTTATTACAAAACTAAGTAAACTCACCTCAACCATTGCCAATATGTTTATTTCTAAGAATTTACCTCAAGCTTCCCTTAGAACCATTCCCATTGATTTCTCTGAACATGTCATGTTAGCAATCTCTTTTGGTACCATTTCTAAACAGGCACATTACAAGCCACATACAGTAGTAGCCGCAGACATTGTCAGCTATTTCCAGATATTTCGTGAAATTTCTGGAGAGTTTCTCTCTGCTGCCCCTACTGTGGTAATGCAGAAAGCAGGAGATTTCTATAGAAATATCACAGAATTTTTTGGAAATAGCTGGCAATGTCTGTGGCTACTACTGTAGATGGAAATGAAATACTTGCATCTTAACAAATCCCAGTATTAGAGGTGGAAATCTAGGTTTCCTAATTGCTAGATGTTCTGTTTGTTTTCTCTACTCTGATTTATGGGTATGATGGGAGGACTCAAAAGCTGATCTTAAAGCCTGGTTCCAAAGATTTGGAAAAAAACCTGAAAATGATACATTTTTTAAATACCTTTCACTACGTAAACAGTTACAACATCTCTTTACACTCTCAGACTGTTCCAGATATGACTACTCAACCCAAATCTCAAAAACTAAAGATGAAATGAAAAAGTATCAGTATGCTAGGGCCTACACATGCCAGGCAATGTTGAAAAATGGGAGAAAAAATCTCCAATAGGAGACCCATTTGAGGCCTGCAAATCCTTTTGCAGCTCTATAACAATGGAGCTATGAAGGTAGGGAGGTTAGCACAGTTGACAACGTTTATGGGGTGATAAAACACTTTATAGACTCCCACATCCCTGTCAGCACCCACTCCCAGAAGAAGAGATTGACTCCTTTTTGCTGAATATACATCTCCCACAAGGGCCTGAAGTATCTGGGGATATCCAAGAACATATAAGCAGAGAGGAGATTGCACTAACAATCAAAAACCTGAAAAATTGGTCATCTCCTGGATTGGATAGGCTACCCAATGAGTTCTATAAAGCATTCTCCACAGAACTTTCTGTATGTCTAGAAATGTTTTTTAACTAATTCTTTACAACAAATACTATGAACCCAGCCTTTTTAAAAGGGTTTTTAATTGTTCTTTTTAAATCAGGAGACAAGCAGCAGCAGCTCCAGAACTGGAGGCCTATCATGATTCTAAACTCAGAATATAAAATATTAGCTCAAATCCTAAATAATAGATTAAAAAAGCATGCTAATTTGGTTATCTCCCCTCATCAGTATTGTGGCCTCCCTTCTAGAAGAATTCAGTTCCCATTAATGATTATCAGGGATATGATTGACCATCTATCTCTAAAAGGGAAATTGGAGGTGGTTGCGTCTGTAGATCAGGAAAAGGCATTTGATAAAGTATACCCCCCTTTCTATTTTCTACTCTTATGGCCTATGGGGTACCCCATGGATAAGCAGGTGACTAAAACTGTTGTATTGTTTCACTACAGTACACCCCATTGTTAGACAACAAATTTCTACAGGACTCCATGTATCCATGGGGGTACGTCAAGGGTGTCCACTCAGCCCCTTACTGTATATCTTCACACTAGATCCCTTTCTTAGAAATGTAACAGATTTCCCTAAATGGACTGGGACTACAGGGACAGGTTTGAGGAATGTACTTCAGGTCTAGGCTTACGAAGATGATATTTGCCTTCTTTTTTTTTGAAGATTTCACCCATATATCCTCCTTTTTGAAAGAAATAGCAGTACACTCACACTTATCAAATGACAAATTAAATATGACTAAATGTAGGGGACTCTTTGTAGGTGCGGGGACCCACAACCCTACACAGGTGGGGGGAATCACAATCACCTCAGAACCACTAAAAAGGTTTGGGGGATTGCTTATGGACCCCAAAATGCACCACAATTGAATTGGGAGTCACAGCATGTATGATTGAATCTAAGGTTCTCAGAAGGAGACAATGGAAGATGTCTAAACTGAAAAGAATCAAAATTCTTAAGAAATCTTTGATCACCAATATTCTGTATGTTGCAATGATATGCCCACTCCCTAGATATCTAGAGGTAAAAATATACAGTCTATTTTTCCAGATGCTGTGGGGGAATAGATTGAACCCCATAAAATGAGGATGCACCCACTTACTTACAGACAAAGGTGGTCTGGTAATGATTGAACCAGTAGTTTTACACACACACACACACACACACACACACACACACACACACAGACACTATTTATTTCCCAAACCATTAGAAATGGACTGGAAACACAACACTCATCCCATAACAGTTGGATTTGGTTAGTTCTAGGCAGATATATTCAAGCTTGGCAAAACCTCCCTCCTAAAGTATCAGTTTACCTACACATTCCAGAGTACTTTCAGCCAGCAGCTTCAAAACTCTATAAACAGGGATTGACCAAACAATTGATCCTACAGAGTACCGGATGGAAACTCTATCAAGCAGTTATGGTGTCAGTATCCCCCATGGAACCTTACTTTAAACACTGTCTCCCTCCTCATAATGGTTTGGTGTTGGCCCATTTAACAAATGCTAGAATTCCCACATTTATGTGGGAGCATCTATGGCTTTCAATCTATGGCAGACTTAATTTGACGAGGGAATGCTAAATATAAAGCCTTGGAGGAAAGAATCTGCTCCCATTTGGAGTGCATTAATAAAGAGGAAACCACAGAACATTTTTATTTTGATTGCTCCTATGCTAAACCACTTTGGAAATACTTTGCACTACACTGGAATATGAGATGGTTAACAAAGTTAACATATGAATTATTAATACTAGGTAACTACTCCCAGGTTGACACTCAATATCACCATGAGACCTTGACTATTTTTTTATGTTGTATTAAATTTTATTTTTGGCAAAGCAGGTGTCAATGGGTGTTTTGCCAGAGGAAAATGCCTTATGAAAGTGTTATGCATTTCATCCATCAGGCTATGGAGAAAGTATACCTTAAGGATGTAGAGATGCATGCATCTCATAAAGTGATTTTGTGGTGGAAAGGGTTTCAGATGTTTATAAAGTTTAAATGATGTTGAGTTATAAAGTTAATTAATTAATTGTTTATTTATTTACTGTACAAATTGGTTTATACCTGTGTGCACCTTAAAAAAAACCAAAATACAAAACCTTTGGATAACTCGACATACAAGTGTTGTTCTTCTGTTGATTTTGAGTTTAATAATGTTTGTACTATGATTTCCATTTTCTTAAAGTATGGAAATAAAACTGTGTATATATTGTTTCCTTTCCTTCCCCTACTCTAATGATTTGTATATTATCTGAAATGCTTAAAATGATTAGATGTAATTTGGATCTTGATGTTATTGCAATAAAACTTCCCCTACTCTTTTCAAGAAGTGAAGTGGGATCTTTAACATCCACCTGAACTACCACCAGAACAGACAGATGGGACATCGGTTTAACTTCTCATCTGAAAGACAGCACCTCAGGAGTGTAGCACCCCCCTCATGCTGCACTACAGTGTCAGTATTAGGATTTAACCCAAGTGCTTGGAGTGGGGATAGAACCCACAGCCTTCTGATCTTCCAGCCTCAGAGGTGAGTGTTCAACCTGCTGAGCCACTGACACTACATAGACAGATGCACATAAATGATAGACAGAAATGGAGCAAAAGTTTGGTATTTTTCAGAGAGTATATATCCTTAAAATAGCACAAATGTTCATTTAAAACACAGCAAAATTTTGATTAAAAGTTTCAAATAGCAGTTGCTGATTTCAAGGAGACATATTAGAAAGCTATACAGTACATGTATGCACATGGAACAGAAAACTGAATGAATGCATATAAACCGTAGCGGCTTCATATACAGCATTTATGCTGATGGAAAAATGTAGCAGTAAGAGTCGGAAGGAACACTGAGAAACAAAAAATGAAAAATATCAAGATACTACAAAGATAAAACACTTTAAAATAAAAAGATAGATAGATATATGACTAGACAGACAGATAGACAGACAGATAGATAGACAGACAAAGGGAGGGAGCAGGATTGAGCAGCTGAAAGGCAGTTCTCCTCTCCTAGGGAGGTCATCACCCCCCCCATAGGTCTGCTCCCAGTGGGTGGAGGCCCAGTTGGAAGTGCAGGCAGGAGCGTGCGACAGCATAGCAGGAGGGCACCCCAAGGTGTGGAGGGTGTGTGCCTACACATGCACGAGTATGCCCAGGGCACGGGGACAAAGTATATTAAGTAATATATATGAGAGAAAGTGTATTAACATTGGTGTGTCTTCCTAAAGGACCCTGCCTTCTAGGGGCAAGCTAAGGAATGGAAACTAGAAGGCAGGGAGCTAATTCTAGGATGACCAAAATTAAGTGGGACATCAGAGACTTCTGGTATGGGCAGTGGTATGTATTGATTGAAGGAAGTCCAGGATCAAACTACAAGTAAAAATAGGATTGAGAATAGCATGAAGAAAGAAAAAAGTATTTGTTTTTTCAGCAATACCATCTGTTAATAACATGGAGTTATTGTCACTTGCAGTACCAACTGATATGTCCATTTTAATGAGATTTGCATGAAGGTAATAAATGTTGTATGAACCAGAGATCATCTTGTGAATGGTTACATTATCAGCAAAGTGTTAGATGTCAACCTTGGTAAGAAGTCTAAAATATTATTGTCATTAATATACTGGAGGAATAGCAGGATTAGGTGGGAGCCTTGAGGAACTCTAGAGAGCATTGGTGGTTAGTTAGATGAAACATTCTAACTATAAGATTCTTTGACCTTAACAGCAGATAGTCAGAAAACTAATTTAATAAGGAGCCAGAAACACCCACAGGCTCTAATTTAATCAGAAAAGGTTTATGAGAAACAGTATTAAAAGCTTTAGATAAATGAGAAAATACAAAGGTTGGGATTATTCTGTTATCAAATGCATTGAACCAAGGTTGAAGAAGGTTACTCACCCACCAGGCCTAGAGGTTTTATGACAAGGTATAGCAACTCAAATAATTTAAACAGTATTGTACACATCCAGAAGGTGTTCTGAATTATCAAACTTGCCACACTGTTTTATTAGTAAGAAGGCAGAATATCACTTATGGTTTATGAAATGGAGCGCCAATAGCTCCATTTTTGACATTGGGATTGCTTTTTTGTTAAGCTTTTGGTGTTTGATTTTAATTATTAGTAGGGACTTCAGATAATAATTATTGATCTTGTATGACTTAAAAAGTTTAATTGTAGGTAGAAATGCATGAGAGCTCTTGTGACTACACGTTGTTACAAACATCCAGACTGTTTATTTGAGGCATAACCAACAACTGCCCTATCAAGACTGAATTAAAAAATAGTATCTGCAGACCCCAATAAGCACTGTGCCAACACTGAGCTTCTAAATTGCTTTGCTTAAAGGTAATAACCTTTTAAAACCTTACTGTCTACTAAAACATGTGGTTCAGTGGAGAACTACTGATGTTTTTAGCTTTGAAACTCACAGCCTTTTTCACAATGTAGCAAAATGTTGGCCCTTATATTCAAAGGTTTAGTGTGGCATGAACTACAGTAGGTTAGTTCCATGCTAACAGTAAATAATACCAGTACTCCAAGCAAGGGCCATATTCAGAGGCCACTGGAGCACTGTCAAAGTCTGGCAACATGATTGCATAAAACATACTGCTGTGTCTATGCAAATGAGGGATCCTTCATGCATAAATGATACATCAGTATTACAGGGGTGCAGTACTGCCTCTATATTTAGGGTTGTACTGGCGGGTCTATGTTAAATCCCAATTTGTGCACTTTAATAACTTGGCAACCATTCAACAGAGTTGCATGCAATTTTGCATGCACAGTCTCATGTAGTAGATCTCTGGATGTGCCAGGTTTTGTTTTGGTTGGATGTGTGGTTTCTGAGTTCTGTGTGTTTTCGCATTGGTTATAATGCTTTTTTTATCTGGCACCTGTAGCACCCACATGGTTTGGAATTTAAACCTGACATTTTCAGGGTAGAAAGGGGCTGTCCCAAGGATGTGCCTTTTTGCTGGTTTGGCAAAAAATAGCATTCCATTCCAAAGTTAATTAATTTTAAAATTGTAATACTTTTTTCTGAGCATACTCAATAAGCTCCTCAAGACAGCTGTATAAAATTTTTTTTTATATTGACATCATTATTTTTCATGTGTGGAAAATACTTTTTCATTTGGCTCCCAATTTGTTCTCCTTTGTTCTGTAAATTCAAATTCGGAACCCCCCACAAATGACTTTCTGGGGAGCAACCAACACATGCTGCTTGCTTATCAGGACACCCTTAGCTGGATTGTGTACTTCACTGATGGAGAAATGCCCTTCACATTTTTTTTTGAAATTCAATATCTTTATTAATTTTTTAAAAATAACAGAAGGTAAGATTCCAAGAAATAGTAAGACAGGACAAAACCATCCCTCAAAACCCATTAAAAAAAAAAAGATACCAGTAAATTATTGGCACAAATAAACCATAACAAAAATAACATACTACTTTCCCCAACCCCCAACCCGCCTACCCTCCTCCCACCCTGGGTGTGCCTTATTAGGTTTAAAAACCAACATATTAAAAAGAAGACAAGATAAGTAGTGATCTAGTAATACCAAACATAAGAAAAATCAATATAAAAGGAAAAAAGGGAATCATAAAAACGCAATCCGGAATAGTCAGAGGTAAGCACTACGTAAAACCTAATTCAAATATAGTGCATACAGCTTATTCCATTTCAAGTTGAAAGAGGTCATACAATTCCTGGAGCTGGCTATTAACTTCCTGGTATTTAGACAGAGAGACACTTCTTTAATCTACTCAGCATATGGTATGACCAACTGATCCATCCAGTGTTTTAAAACCAGTCTTTTAACTACTATAGAGATTAAAGCCATGTGGAATCTGTGCTCCCAAACTTTAATATAAGAAAGCATACCTAGGATGCATATTTCTATAGTGAACAGCTCACCCAGACCCAAAAGTGGGTCTAGATTGGCCTGAA
Organism: Neoceratodus forsteri; assembly: GCA_016271365.2. Lineage (NCBI taxonomy): Eukaryota > Metazoa > Chordata > Ceratodontiformes > Ceratodontidae > Neoceratodus > Neoceratodus forsteri. Next base: position 779,675,806 of record CM057459.1, on the reverse strand, counting down.
TTGTATTCCATAAAGGAGCCACTTTGTCACAGTGCCAGAGAACATGTATTAGGCTCCCTTCTGCTGCCCCACACTGTATACAAATATTTGAGGGCAATCTGCCTAGCTTAGCCAATTTAACTGGAGTATAACAGAGATTATTTAAAATATGATATTGAATTAGTCTATGTCTATCTTGTGTAAGATATCTATGTAGGTCCACCCAAATCTGCTTCCAGATCAGAGGGGAGTCAGGTAGAAAAGACATCCAGATTTTAGCCCCAGCAAGAGCATTAGATATTTGGTCTCAATAAAAGGGAGTAAATCTTAGAAATTCCATGGGGCTTATTCATATATTCATGTATCTGGTCTAAGAAGGGTCTAACGTGGGATGATCTAAACGTAGTCCCAAAGGTGGAGACTATAAGGTGTCTCAACTGAAACACTCTAAATATATGTTTCTGAGGGATATTCAGTTTATCGCTTATATCAGTTGATGAAAGTAGAGAATCCTGGGAGAACAGGGTTTCTATAGAGAGATCCTGCAGCTGAGGAAGCCAACCTGGGGAAAACAGAGCACCCCCAATTTTAATGTTAGGGTTGGAAATGAGAGGTTGCGCCATAACTTTTTTAGAGTAAATGTTAAAGAAATTCCAACGTCAGAACTTTTATGGAGATCCCTACAACCGAACTTTGTAGAGAAGGAGGTAGTGCAGAGGTGGTGTAATAAAACACTCTAGGTGAATAGATACTATATGTATCTAGCAGTTTCCTCTCTAATTGTAGCCAGATAGGCAGATATGAATCAGGCCCAGCTTCAAACCATCTCCCCAATTTGGACAGGTGGCTCGCCCAGTAATATAACATAAAATTGGGGAGGCAGAGTCCACCTTTCTCCTTGGGTAAGTTAAGTTTGAGAAAGGCCCTTCTGGGATGCTTGCCTTGCCAAATAAATTTAGAAAAGGCAGAGTGTAATTGCTGAAAATAAAATGTTGGGAGCCAAATGTTCAGTAAATTTAAAGGGTAAAAGATACGGGCAAAACATTCATTTTTATGGTACTTATTTGGCCCCATAAGGACACTGGAAGAGAGGACCATCTTTGAAGGTCTTGCTGTACCTTCACCAACAGAGCATCTAAATTAAGTTTCCTAAGAGCCTCTTGGTCTCTAGTGAGATGTATTCCTAGGTACTTAAATGAGGAGGAAGACCATTTCATACCAAAATGGACAAAGTTAGCGTGAAGAGTGAGAGAATTTAATGGGAATATAACAGATTTGGATATATTCAACTTATAATTAGCTACTTGGCCAAACCTATCAATGATTTGCAATGCATGTGTTAGAGAGGATTCCGGATTGGCCAAATGCAGAAGAATATCATCTGCGTATGCTGAGAGGGTCAGGGATTGTTGGTATACCGAGCAACCTATGACCTGGGGGGAATGTTTAATACTGATTAACAAGGGTTCTAAATATAGATTAAACAAAAAGGAAGATAGGGGACAGCCTTGCTGAATGCCGGTAAACAGGGTAAATTGAGAGGAGAAAACCCCATTACAATAGATTCTGGCAGTAGGAGATTTGTATACTGTCTGAATCCAGTGAATAAAAGTTTCCGGGAAGCCCATTCTCCAAAGAGTGGCCCAAAGAAAGTCCCAGTGCACTCTATCGAAGGCTTTTTCTGCATCTAGTGAGATTAAAGCCATAGGTATCTGGGAGTCTTGGGCCACTTGAAAAACATCAAAGGGTTCAGAAGTGATCAGCAGGGGATCTACCTTGAACAAACCCCACTTGTTCAGGGCTCAGCAAATTAGACCAGACCTGTTTAATTCTAAGGGACAAAATTTTGGTTAGAATTTTAATGTCACAGTTTAGTAGTGAGATCAGACGATAGCTGGCAGGATCTCTCTGAGGTTTGTCTGGTTTCAAGATCAAAACAATTGTGGCTTCCAGTAAAGTAGAATCTAGGGAGTCAGAGGTGAACATGTAGTTAAATAACTTCAAGAGAAGGGGAGCAATCTCCTTACAAAAAACTTTATAGAAGTTGGAAGGAAAACTATCAGGTCCTGGGATTTGTCAATGCTAGCCATTAATCGCTTCCTCAACTTCATCAAAGCTATGGGGTGATTAACATATCTAAACTTGGTGGGCTTGTAGGGAGGAGATGTAAATCATCAAAAATTGTTCAATACGGGCATGGGAGGCTGAGAAGGGTCCCTACTATAGGATTCCTATAGAAGGCCTCAAAAATTTGAGAATATCTCGAGAAGAGTGCATAATAGAACCATCTAGAGAATACAGAGTAGGGAATCAGTCTCAAACTTTCTATTTCCCTTAGTGAAGGCTAGCATTCTGCCTGGTTTCTCACCTTGGTCAAAAAATGAGCTTTGGTTTTAAGGATGGCATATTCTGCCTTTTCCTTGCAAGTCAGCGTATTCATTCCGAGCTTCAACAAAGCTTCTAGGTCGGATGGGAGGAGGAGGAGAGTAAATTATTTTCCAGCCTAATCTGATTTGACAGCGAGATAGCTCTAGCCTCTCTTTGTTTTTCCTTTTGGATGCTAACTTGATAATTCACCTCTGATGAAACATTTAAAGAGCACCATATTAAATCTTCCCTAGTTGTAGAACCCACATTAAAATCTATAAAATCAGAAATCAGCAACTTAATGTGTGAAATTGTGCGTTCCTCCTTTAGGAGCTATGTGTTTAATTTCCATGAGGTGTCTCTATGAGCACTCAGGTCAGGGAGAATCAAAATCCATGCCATAGAGTGGTCAGACATGACAACAGTTCAATACCTGTCAGCTGAATACTCTTGAGAAAAATATTTACTAATTAGGATAAAATCGATTCTGGACCATGAACGATGAACTTGAGAATAAAATGAGAACAGCTGATCAGAGGGATGAAGCATCCGCCATGGGTCACATAGACCCAGTAGATCCATAAAGTCCATCAGAGCAAGTTGTGTGGGGGAAAGTGGTTTTAATGGCCTGTCGGTTTTATCCAGGTCTTGTGATGGGGCAATGTTCCAGTCACCACCAAGAATTAACGAGGAGGGCAGTAGACCACTCAATCTGTCAGCCAGCCTCATAAGGAAATCTGGGTCTCCACCCACAGGGCCATAGATTGCACCTAAAACCACACACTGACATTATTAAGCAAGCCTGTAACAATAACAGATCTACCTTCTTGATCCTTTAAACATTCCTCCGCCAAAAATGATACATGTCTTTTCACCAGAATAGCCACCCCTCTGCTAGTTGATGAGCCGTAGGAAGCGAAAATTTGGGAAAACCCTGCCTGCGCAGTCCTCTGACTTCCGAATCCAGAAGATGGGTTTCTTGTATCAAAGGATGTCAATATTTAAAAGGCGCAGTGTTTGAGAACCTGATATCTTTTGGATATGTCTCTGCGCCTCTGACATTCCATGTTGCAATTTTGATTGGCACTGTTGTCATGTAATTACTTGTTTGGGAGCAGAGTACTCATATATCATTGACGAAAAGAACCCCCACAAAGGCACCTCCATCCCCAACAACCCCTGAGACTGAGCTTCACTATAACAGGCCTGTTTCTCCCAGCACATAACCATAGTTAAAAATGCAAATAACATTAACCATGCCATGTCAACTTTAGACCTTATAGCTAGCGAGACAGGTTTTTGATCAGAAAGACCCCCCTTCCCCCACAAACCCATCCAACTGTATACATGAGGTCCCCCTGTGGCAGTTTTGGGCTCATCTGAAACTATTACAGAAGACCAGACCCCATGGGCAGCATTTTGGTGAGAGGTAAAGTCTAAACTTGAGTATACATACCAAAGTGAGGCACTGTGCTTTGACTCTATCAAGATTAACAAGTGAGAACAAAAGTGACTAGAATCGCCATGTCTCCCATGAAATGCTCCCTTCCCCCCCTTCTCTGGTGCGCTATGCAGCTCTCCTTGAGCTAGCTCCATCTTGGAGCTGCCCACCCATCACCCCACTTGAGAAAATGAGAATGTACCCTACTATATTAAGGGAGTTAGCCAGAACACAAGAAAGGAGAAGAGCTCTTAGATTATCCATACCTAAAGAAATGAAATAGCCATTACACAAAGTTAAACATCCCCACCTACTTTAGATATAACAGTTACTCCGGAGAGCATCCTTCAGGTTAGCTTGAGGTACTGGCCCAGTTTTCCCAAGGGTAGAAACCCCACTGCGACCCGTGGGACAACATCCAGACTCAGACACTGGCGACCTCGCTAGAATGAGGAAGTGACGGGGAGACTGGAAAATTAAAGGACCAAGAGGTCCAACCTTGAAAGCAGTCAGCAGAAATGCCCACTGAATGAGAGTTCCCCCTATTTACCCACTGGGCCACATATCTACATGCTCGAGGTGAAACCAGGCCTAGAAGGCCTTACCCAGGCCCATCCAGCCTGCACAGCTCGTCCCTAGGGGATCAAGGACCCAGGAAAACAAAACCAACCAAGAAGGTAAGAGTTTAACCAGAACAATTATTGAAAACATTAGAGTTCAGAAGGTCCCAGTGAGAGTTCATCCAGATTTGAACTAGTTAGACATTCTAATGGTGAGATCCATGGCTGCTTGCTCAGGAGATTCGTAAGAGTGCCATACCCTGTAGATCATCACCTGTAACTTGGCTGGATAAACCATTTTATAGCAAATACTTGCAGCTATCAACTTGGTAACCGTAGGATGAAAAGCCACCCTGTTTTTGATGTGTTTCAAAGGGAAGATCCTGGGCTATACGTAGTTTAGCCCCATTCCACAGTGTAGCTTGAAGCTCCCTTGATTTGGTGAGCACATGCTGTTTCTCCAGGAAGCTGAGGAACTTCACTATGATAGGCCTTTGGGGGGGCTCCAGGCAAGGGTTTCAGCCTGAGGGAACGATGGACCCACTCTAAGTGATATTGAGGGTTAAGGGGAGATGGGCCAACAATCTTGCTGAAGAATATTTGGAGAAAAGTGATGATATAAGCGCCTTCTTCTGTTTCAGGTAAGCCCAAAACCAGCAAATTATTCCTCCTGCTTCATCCCTCCAAATCCTCCATTTTTAACTGGAGTTTTCTAATTTGCTGCTTGAGTTGCACCACTTCAGGGTCTATCCTCTCCCTCCAATTCTCTAGAGACAGATTCTTGCCTCCAAATCCCCCATTCTGATAGACAACATTTTGAGGTCGCCTCTAAGAGATTTTAGCTCGGCAGATATATCCTCCAGTGTTTCTTTAAATGGCATCAGCTCCAGGAGGAAGCGATCCTCGGTTAGGGGAGTCCCTGAGGTACTGGAAGAGCTGATTTTAGTAGTGCTCCCAGAGCTTTGGTGTTTGGACTTCTTGGTGGATTTCTCGGGAGTAGGTGGCGGGATGTGCTTGATTACTGCCTGCTTCATCTCCACTACCATCGCTATTACAGAGCCATTCTCTAAGTTATCCTCAGGTAGAAAGCTAATCTTTGATGCCAGTAGTGTTGAGAAATATTAAAACTGAAGACCAATTAGTGTTATGTCTCAATAGTAGGGAAAAAAAAACTTTTTTATCAGGAGATATGTGGGAGCTCCGAAGAAGTGCTGCTTCTAGGCGCTCTGCATCACGTGACCTCTGTGCCCTTCAACTTTTGCTTTTTAACTTTATAAATCCTTTTTTGTATCATATGATATGAAAAAAGATTCTTTTTCATATCGCAACTGACAAAAAAGGGTTATTTTTTATCAGGGGAAAAATGCTTTCCCTGGTGTCTAATGCCACCACCTGCCTCCTATTGCCAACTCTGTTTTTATGGTAGTTTTCCCCGGTGTCTTGTGGCAACCCCTGCCCTGTGATAGTCATCCCCATAGTTAAAATGTATTTCTCTAGTTTATAGTGGCATCCACCACAGTCCATTGGCCAGCCCCTCATTATAATGTATTTTCCTCGTGTCTAGAGGCACCTCTCATCCTCCAATCACTGTCCCTGTAATACTTCAATTCTTCCCTGGTATCTAGTGGCCCTGCTCCCCTCACCATCCTCTGATGAGCATTTATTATACTGTTTTTCCCCTGGCATCTAGTGGCACCCCTACTCTCTGATTGTTGTTCCCCTAAACATTTATTAGTTCCCTGGTGTCTAGTAGCACCCCCCCCACTCTCCAATCATCTTCCCTTCTGATTCTGATCAAGTTCCCTGGTGTCTATTGGCACCCCCATTCTGATCACCAGCCCCATATAAAGCCTGTAATAAAGAAAACCTTCCCTCAATGTCTTTTTATTTACCTTGAAAAAAGGTCCCTTGCTAATCGGACCCCACCACCTGACTTCCCAGTGAGCACCCTCCAACCTGCACCCCCCCACACCCCCCACACAGCTTCACTTACCTGAACAGGTCCCAGGGTGAAGATCCACTCTTGTATGGAAGACGTGTCTTGCTACTGGAACCACCAGCTTCAAAGTATGAAACAAAGGTAAATGCAGTTCAATGTACAGATGTATCAAACCAGAATGAAGTGCAGAAATGCTGCAGACTATCCTATCACAGAATACTGCAATTTACTGCAGGGGCCATTATAAGTCAATGGCAATTAAGCCCTTTTGCCATGCATGATTTTGTAACATGTCATTGCTGCACATTACTGCACTTCATTATGGATGATACATCTGTATCTCAATGGGGTTTTGAACTTTGATGCATAACTTTGTCATTTTTGCTTTTTTTGACACCAAATGTTCAAGATGGCCTTTTTGATACCCCTCCTCATGAACAATATTGGTGGATTTATGCAAATCCACCCAGAAAGGTGATTTCATGGTCACTTTGCGAAATCACATTTTGGGCAGGATTTGAACATTTTCATTTACCTTGTTCATGAAGTGGGATCATGAGAAGGGCCTGTTGAATATTTGGGGTCAGAATATGTAAAAATGGCAAAGTTATGTGTATACTGTACATTGAAATTTTGCAATGCTCCCTCATAACTCTAGCAATTTTAAATATTTTGACCCCGAATTCTCAATGTAGCCATTTTTTAGACCACCTCATGAATGTGAAAGCTGTCATTTTTCATATCATGACCAAACTGTCTTTTCATGCCTGTGGCATGGAATGATGCTGATGTGGTGAAGAATCACGTTTTGGTAGGGATTTGAAAATTTTCAGTTCCAGGTACATGAGTTGGGATAATAAGATTGCCATGCTGACAGTTTGGTTGCTTTTGTCCTACAAATGGAAGTGCAGGACCCTCTGGGCCCTGTGCTTCCACAGCAATGTACATATACACATCTATAGAGGGATGGAAGCATAGTGCCCGAAGGGCCCTTAGCTTCCGCAGGCAAGTAAAGATATGATTATACTATCTCAAAAAAAATTGATTGATGAGAGCGCAGGGCCCTAAGGCAAATAAAGACACAATTGCATTATACTATCTCAAAATATAAGGAAACTCTTCACAAAAAACTCTTTTAATGCAAGATTTAGAGTTCAAGATACAGCGAAAAAAATAGGGAAATGTGGCTTTCTGGTTTCTAACACTAAAACCCTGTCCCCACCCCTGAAGCAAATCAGTGGTGCAGTCTTCCTTGATGTTGTCAGCCATAAAGCTCACCCCATTTCATACACTGTGGAAAAGATACACACCTAGTGGGGTGAGCATTTGGGTTGACAACTCCAAGGAAGACTGTACCCATAATTTTCTTCAGGGGTGAGGGTGGGATTTTATTTATAGATTTCAGCATTTTTAAACAAGACTACTTCTGCTAAAACCTGATTTTAACTGCTTCCACCCCATGAACACCAAAGGGATGTACTGCAGCCAAAATCTTGTCTGTCTCAAATTTCCTATTGCCATTAAAATATTATAATAAAGTCCCTTCATAACTATCCCTGGCATTAAAGTGGACTCCCAACCCCTTATTGCCCATGTAATGTAACACTAGCACAATCATAACCCTCCCTGGTTGTCTAGTGGACCTCATTACCACTGATCACCTATGTATTAAACCTAAAACACTTTCTCTTGTTGTCTAGTGGACCCCTCATACCCTTGTGTGCTGTCCATCCCATACTCACCCACCAACCAAAGACACCCCACCACACCCTCCACTTCGGTCACCCATATGACTCACAAAGACTGGCAATGACGGCAAGCAACCCAACTTCTGCAGTTTTCATGATTGAGCTTTCTGCATGTCACACGGGGGTTGACTTAGGAGATGAGCAGTAGTCAATGGAAGGGGAGTCCACTAGACTAACAGGGAGCATTATAATAGTGTTTGTATTACACTACATGGGTGATCCTGGGAGGGGGAATTCACTAGGTAAACATGGAGGGTTAAGACTTTGGTCATATTATACTACTTGGGTGTTTGTGGGGGAAGAAGTCCATCTGATTATCAGGGAAGGTTATGAGGGGTTTTACATTTGTATATGGGCAATTGGGGGGGAGGGGACACAACTAGATGTCAGGCAATAATAGTGTAATGTACCACATAGACACTAAGAGGTTGCTGCATGCATGCAAACAAGCCCATAATGGTCATGCAAATGGCCGCTTAGCACTTTGCATTCCCAAAAGACTAATTTATATGCATCGCTGAATATAGCCCACAAGATCCCTAGCACTCTCCCGTAATTTTCACTCTATCTCCTCTGGGCGATATGCATCCTTGGGCCATGGCAGCACAGCTCATGTTCCATTTGTGCTGTAAATTTGAGCTGTGGCCTGAGTGGATGGAACTAATCTACAATTGTTCAATGGGCTTCCTAGAACTACTAATTATGGCAGATTATAAAAAATTAGCAAAGATGCAGGAGGCATCTGGAGAGGAGTGGACTAAAAGTGAGGGAGGGAAGTACATTTATTGATATTGTGTGCTGACTCTTTTGGTGAGGAGAAAAGTGGGGATTACTATAACAAGTACGTTTGTGTGCAAAACAGGGGATCAGGAGAATGGATGTAGGCTGTGGAGGGAGAGACAGAAAATGAGAAAGTAAGGCAGCCACGTGACCAGACCAGGCCAATCGAGAGGCCAGGGTCCATGGACTATAAAGGGAGGCCATCTTAGTTGTTTTCATAGGTTTCATAGTTAGACAGAGCTTTAAAAGACAAGGTCCAAATGCTCGCCGTAATTTAAGAGTATCCCAATATCTTATTATTTATTAAGACATGATCTAACCCTTTCTTAAAGATTTCAATATTACTACTAACAATTATTTCTACTGGCAGCTTATTCCAGATCCTAAGTGCTCTTACTGTCAACCAGTGCTTCCCTTTATTTAAATGATATCTACCTCTTTTTATCTGTAGTGGATGTGCCCTAGTATTATAATTATGATCCATGATTTCCAAATCCAGCTGTTCCCATAGTATTGGATCATTTAGGGCCCTATAGATTAAGCACATATCCCCCCTTAATCTCCTAAACTCTAAAGAGTATAACCCCAGAGTACTAAGCCTCTGGTTATATTCCAACCCCTGTACTTCCTTAATGTTATGGGTAGCTCTTCTCTGGACTCTTTTCTCAGAGCTACGTAGGAGACAACTGGAGAGAAGTGGAGCAAAAGCGAGGTAGGGAAGTGCATTTTATTGATCTTGTGTGCTGACTCTTTTCGTGAGGGGAAAAGCGGTGATTAATGTGATAAAAAAAGTGTTTTTTGTGTGAAAAATGGGTGTTCAGGAGGAGGGAGGTAGGCCAGGGAGGGAGGGACAGAGACTGAGGAAGTAAGGCAGCCATGTGACCAGGCCAGGCCATTCGGGAAGCCGGAGTCTGTATATATTTCCCAGGGGGCCAAGCAACCCCAAAGCATGAGTGCCATGAAGCAGGAGTGTGGCATCTGACTAGGTAGTGTCTGCACGGCACCCATAGGGAGGATCACATGCCTCACTGGGCATGGCATACTAGGTCCCAGAAGTCGGGAGAGTGGATAAGATACTGAGGGGTGGCAGCTGATGCGCCAATAGTAGAGGGTGGGATCATAAGCTGGACTAAACTAGATTGAGTGAACAAGGAAGATGGAGAGACATAGGGGTTGAAACAGTCAGCAGGCATGGTGAGTGGCAGGGGGGTGGGGAATGGGTGGGGGCAGCAAGCAAGGAGTGGAGCCAGGATGGGTGGTAAGCTGTAATGGCTGTGAGGAAGCCATCTTCTTGGGGACTGCATGGAGGGCAGGGGGTTGTATGGTGTGTAGACAGATGGGGCAACTTAGAGAGTGGGTGGTAAAACTGAGAAGGGTGCTGAGTAGGTGAGGAGGGTGGGGCATGGGGAACAACAGGGGCCAAGGGACCAAAGGTAGACTAACCAAGTTGACAAAACAGGCAAGCAAAGGGGGAAAACAAGGGGAGAGGATTTAGGGGGATAACTAGGCTACCACTAAGGAGTAGTTGAGACTTGAGGCTGAAGGGTGGAAGGAGGTTAAAAACCCAGGTAAGAGGGCAACAGAGGCAAATCATGCAATGAAGTCAGAGGGAAGAGAGGATGGGGAAGCTCAGGATAAAGGGAGACAGCATAAGAACAGGTTCTCCATGCCAGCAAACCTGGTGCAGAAGGGGGGGCAGTCACAGTGAAGGTAGGGTAGCAGGGTAGTAGTGAAGGCATGGGAACTAGAAGTGAGGTGGGAAGCAGGATCAGCACACAAGAAGAAAGCAGAGGTAGGGGAGCTTAATTGGGGGCAGGAGGTGCAAGAAAGAGTTGGGGGATGCAGGTAGGAAGTGGAAAGGTGGGAGGAAAGTCAGTCAGGGTGGGAGTAGTAAGAGAGTGGGGTCAATTGTAGGGAATATAAAGGATCAGGGGAGGCACAGGAGGCCAATGGCAGGGAGAAAGCAAATGCAGAACAAGGGGAAGATGAATTGGGAAGTGTTGGGTGTTGTAGATAGGGAGTGGAAGAGGAAAGAATGGAGCTAGCCCGGGCAGTAGTAAGGGGATTGGGGGAGTCCAGGGTAGCAGTTCAACATGGATCAAGTGGGACAAAGGGGTCTGGGGAGTGGAATCAGGGGAGGGGGACTGAGACTGAGAGATGAGGAATGGGAACCACCAGGGAGTTGAGCAGTTTAAAGGAGGGAAGGCCATCATCCTGGGGGACTCAGTATTAAATGGTGTAAGATGGTGTGGCAGGGGAGCCAGGAAAATCCACATATGGGTGGAGCATATGCTGGGCATGACAGTGGGGAAATTGGGTCAGTTTATTAATAGGTGTGTGGGGAGGCTACATAGAAACATAGAATCTGTCGGCAGAGAAGGACCATACAGACCGCCTAGTCTGCCCATTTCCCTTCTCATTGTGGCAGCCTAGACCCTATTTGATCTGCTTCTCTCTATCTCTGCATGTCTCCAGGATACGCTTATATCTATCCCATGCACTCTTGAATCCCTGTATTGTTTTTGCCGCCCCACACTTCTGCCCGAAGGATGTTCCTCAGCTCTACCACCCCTTCTGTTAAAAAGTACTTCCTATTATTACCACTGAATCTTCCTCCAACCAGTCTCATATCATGCCCCCTTGTTCTTGTGCAGACCTTTCTCTGAAATATGATTTCCACCTGTACCCTGTTCATTCCCTTAAGGTACTTGAAAGTCTATATCATATCTCCCCTCTCTCTTCTTTCCTCCAGTCAATAGATATTAAGTTCTCAAAGTCTTTCCTCATAGGGCTTCTGGTGCAGTCCCTGTACCATTTTCAATGCCCATCTCTGGACTGCCTCTATTCTGTCTATGTCCTCCCAGAGATGAGGTCTCAAGAACTTTATACAGTGCTCCAGCTGAAGACTCACCAGTGATCTGTACAGTGGCATCACCACCTCTTTCCTCCTGCTTGTTATGCCTCTCCCTATGCACCCCAACATTCTGTTTGCTCTTCCCACTGCCTTTCACACTGTTTGGTCACCTTCAGGTCATCAGATATGATAACCCCCAGGTCTCTCTCCTGACTTGTGATGGCCGGAACCTCCTCACCCATCCTGTATTCCTCCCCAGGATTCCTGTTACCCAGGTGTATGATCTTATACTTTTTAGCATTGAAATTCAACTTCCAATCATCCAACCACTCCTCTAATAGGTTTTGTTATTTTCTCACTTTTTCAACCCCCTCCAGTGTGTCCATTCTGTTGCAGATTTTGGTGTCATCTGCAAAGAGGAATACCTTTCCTTCCAGATGCTCTGCAATGTCGCTAATGAAGACATTAAATAGGAATGGCCCCAGCACTGACCCCTGTGGCACCCTACTGGTCATCTCCCTCTCCTCAGATTTCATGCCATTTGCCACCACCCTCTGAGTCCTGTACTTTTAGCCAGTTCCCAATCCACTTTACCTCTGTAGGACCCATTCCCATGCTTCCCAGTTTGTTTAGCAATCTCCTGTGTGGGTGATGTTGAAGGTCTTGCTGAAATCCAGGTAGACTAAATCCACCTCCCCTCCCCTTCCTGATCTACCATCTTGGTCACCCAGTCAAAGAAATATATGAGATTTGTCTGACAGGGCCTTTCCATTGAGAATCCATGCTGCCTTAGGTCTTGTATCCTGCTATCCTCCAGATACTTCACAATCCTCTCAAGTAAAAACTCCATTAGTTTCCCCACTACTGAGGTCAAGCTTACCAGCCTATAATTGCCTGCCTTCTCTTTGCTTCCACTCTTGTGGAGAGGGCCCACATCTGCCCTCCCCCAGTCTTTAGGTACCTCCCCCATTTTAAGAGACTTATTGAAAAGGGTAGCCAGTGGTTCTGCCAGCACTTCCCTAAGTTCCTTTAGTACTATGGAGTTGAATCCCATCTGGCCCTATTGCTTATCTACTTTCATTTTCCTAAGTTCTTCTAGGACTCTTTCCACCGTGAATGGTCTGGTGTCTTCCTCCCTCCCCTGAATACCTCTCTTAATGAGTCTTGGTCCCTCCCCTTCCCCTTCCTTGGTGAATACTGAACAAAAGTACTTCTTAGTATCTCAGCCTTTTCTAGGTTGTTCTTCACCCTTCCTCCTCCTTCCTTCTTCAGCCTAATGATCCCATTTCTGGTATTTTTTCTCTCTCATTAATGTACCTGAAGAAGGTCTTGTCACCTTTCTTAATAGTCTGGGCTATACCTTCCTCTGTCTGTGCTTTAGCCTTTCTAACTGCTTTCCCATATTCCCTCTGCTTCTCCAGATATTTTTCTCTGTTTTGGTCCTTTTGTGTTTCTTTCCTTCCTTCCTTCCTTCCTTCCTTCCTTCCTTCCTTTCTTTCCCACTACCTTTGAGAACCATAATGGCTATTTCTTTCTTTTATTCTTGCTATGCCTTTTGACACAATGTTCTGTAACTTCTGTTGTGACTCTCTTGAGTTTAGACCACTGTTTTTCCACATCTCCCCCTGTACTTTCCACTGCTAGGGTTCTTTTGAGATTTCTACCCATCTCCTTAATGTTAGCCTTTCTGAAATCTGGGAATGTCATTCTTGTATGGCTTGCCACTTCCACTGTGGTTGCATTAAATTATACTGTGTTGTGGTTGCAGGTATCAAGGGGAGGCTAGTAGGGAAAATCTTATTGTAGTGCACCTGGGTACTAATGTCTTGGAAGGGAATAGGGTGGAAGAGGTGCAGGAGAGATTCAAGGAAGTAGGAAGGATAGGCAGTAGAGAGGGAAGGACAGTGGCGTTCTTTGATATTCTCCCAGTACCGAGAGCTAGCACAGCCAGGAAAGAAATAATTTCAGAGTGCAATGAATGGCTGGGGACACAGTGTGAGTCCATGGAATATGGATTGGTGGGGGGGTTGGGTAGGACATGCAAAAACAAAGACTTGTATGCAATGGATAGGATGCACCTGAGTAGACAGTGTTCAGAGGTCCTAAAGAGAAAGCCAGTGGAATTAATTGAAGTTAGGTATAATTTAAACTAGGCAGGGGGGCGATGGAGTGGGTAGAAAACAATGCCACCAAGCAAGGGAGTCCATTAGGCCTCCCCTCAACGCTAGGCAGGAGGGGAAGAAGTGGAATTCAAATAGGGGAGGGGTTGGGGTAAGGGTATGGGCAATGAGGGAAGGAGTTCACTCTGGAGAGTGGTCTCACTAAATGCAAGAAGCCTAGGTAATAATGCAGTAGAACCACAGGCTTTGATGGCAGAAGGGAAGGTGGGCATAGCTGTCATCACTGAAACATGGGCAATTCATTACCAGGACTGGGATCTAGCAAACCCTAGGTATGAACTGCACCATAGGGACAGAGTTAAAGGGAAAGGGGGTGGGGTGGCTATCAGTTTTAAGAAAGGGATATTGTGCAACAGGGTGGAAGGGGAGCAGGGCAGTGTCATGGCCTTATGGGTCCATTTACTGAGCTCCAAGGGTAGGAAGCTGAAACTGGGAGTTGTGTACAGGCACCCCTCTCAAAGTGAAGAGACTGACAGAGAGCTGGGGAAGCAAATAAGGAGGCTCAGCAAGAAAGGCAACACTGTGGTGGTTGTGGACTTCAATCTGCCATGCTTGGATCTGAGTACCCCCGTTACCTGTAGTGCTAGACAGCAGGTCCTCCTGGAGGCCTTCCAGGATGGTTTCCTTGTGCAGAAAGCAACAGAGTCAACCAGAGAGGAGAACATTCTGGACCTGGTGCTGCTGGATGGATACCAAGTCCAGGATATGGGGTGGAAGACCCCTAGCAGTAAGGGACCACTGCACAGTGTTGTTCTCCCTCATTCTAGAGAAGGAGGCAGACAATACAACAACAGAAGTTGTGGACTTTAAGAGTGCAGACATTGGCAGAATGGGAATAATTTTGGAAGGGCACCTGGCTAACATCAGACCTGATATGGATGCCAAACAAAAATGGACAATCATTTAGCTGGTCTGGTGGAGGCCACTACCTCCTGTACAAAGTGCCAAAGCAAGAAAGCCAGGATCAGAAAACTGAGCTGGTTTAGTAAAGAGATAGTGGAGTGGGAGAGGGAATAGAGAGCTGCCTTTAGGAAGTACAAGCGATTTAACCATGATGAGGACAGGGAAGAACGCATGAAGAAATCAAGAGGGGTGAGCAGAATAGTAAGGGCAGCCAAGGCTTTAAGAGAGCTGAGGCTGTCACAGAGGATCAGAGAAGGGGAAAAGTTTTTTTTCAGGTATATAAGGAAGAAGAGAATTCTAAAGGCCAGATTGTATGGATTAGGAAAGAGAGACAGTGGGCAGAAAAGGGGGCAGAGCAGGTGGAAGCACTAAATGAGTACTTCGGCTCAGTGTTTACCAGGGAGAGGGATGGGCCTATGCTACAGGGGAAAGGGGGAGTGGGATAAGGGGGACAGTAGGTAACGGATATAGAGATCCCATTGGACAAGGTACTGAAGGGCCTTAGGTCCCTATGGGCAGATAAGGTGCCAGAACCAGATGGAGTGCATTCAAGGGTCATAAAGGAGTTAGCAGAGGCCCTGGTGGAACCACTGGTGGACTTATTCAACACTTCCCTGAGCACTGGATGTGTGCCCAGGGACTGGAGCTTGGCACACGTGGTGCCCCTCCATAAGAGTGAACCCAGAGATGAACCAGGGAACTACAGACCAGTAAGCCTAATAGCCATTGAGGGGAAGCTAATGGAGAGTCCTCCTTAGGAAAGGATGGTGAGTCTCCTGAAGGGAAATTGTCTCCAGAATGACAAACAACATGGGTTTATAGCTGGCAAATCATGTCAGACAAACCTAGCTGACTTTTTTGACTGGGTGACCCAGTCACTGGATAGGGGACATGCGGTGGATGTCCTTTACCGGGACTTCAGCAAGGTCTTTGTCAGTGTCTCATGCAAGGCTGTCCAGGAAGTTAAGTAGCCTAGGAGCAGTGAAAAACTGGCTGGGTGGATTTAGAGCTGGTTGCACAACAGGCAGCAGAAGGTGGCAGTTGGGGGAGAGCTTTCAGCACCCAGGGCTGTGACTAGCAGGATCCTGCAGGGCTCTGTTCTAGAACTGGTACCATTTAATGTCTTCATTGCTGATATATCAAGCAGGATAAGGAGTAAGATCAACCTCTATGTGAATAACACCAAGATCTGCATGGAGGTAGAGAGTGAGGAAGGGGGTAAAGCACTACAAGAGGACCTGGTGAGAGTTCAGCACTGGTCAGACACTTTGCAACTGGGGTTCAATGCTAAAAAGTGCAAAGTCATGCACTTGGGGATAAAAACCCTGGGAACAGCTACTGGTTGGGGGAGTTCAGTTATTCACTTCAGTTGAGGAGAAAGATCTGATGGTACTTCTAACAGGTTACATGAAAGATCTGGGGGTACTGGTAACAGGTGACATGAATCACTTAGCACAGTGTAGGAAGGCAGTTGCAAAGGTAAATAAAATACTGGGATGCATTGCCAGGGGAATCACCTGTAGGAGGGAGGAAGTTATGCTGCCATTGTACAGGTCCCTGGTGAGACCGCATTTGGAGTACTGCATGCAGTTTTGGTGCCCGTGCTTAAAATGGACATCAGACTACTAGATGAGGTCCAGTGTAGGAGACAAAAATGATCCAGAGAATAGGAGACAAAACATATGAGGCGAGACTGTGGAAGCTCAACATGTATACCCTGGATAATAGACGGGAGAGAAGGATTATGACTGAGATCTTCAAGTACAGAAAGGGCATGAACAGAGTGAATTCAGAGAGTTTGTTTAATTTAAAAAGGAGTGCGGGACACCAGGGGACACAGTCTGAAACTGGAGTGAGAAAAAGTCAAGAGAGAGAGATGAGGAGGTACTATTTCATGCAAAGAGTGGTGGTGGGTTGGAATGTGCTACCAGAGGAGGCGATATCACTGTGGACAGCTGCCAGCTTCAAGAGGAAGTGGGGCATGGTCATGAGGTGGGTATTAACTGAGGGAAAGTGGGAGAAGAAAATTCAGAGGTGGGGCAAAGAGTTGGAGGGGCAGCCAGGGGGAAGGGGGTCAGCTGCAGTTTAATAAACTGTGGTTGCTGCACACTCGAGCAGACTCTATAGACTGAAAGGCCTGTATCTGCTTGCAGATTTGTAAGTTTGT
The DNA here is from genome assembly GCA_016271365.2 of Neoceratodus forsteri. Lineage (NCBI taxonomy): Eukaryota > Metazoa > Chordata > Ceratodontiformes > Ceratodontidae > Neoceratodus > Neoceratodus forsteri. Next base: position 779,658,888 of record CM057459.1, on the reverse strand, counting down.
ATGTAACAAATACCTGAGGTCAATAAACTCCAGTCAGAGCCAATATTGCCGCAAAATGATGAATTTGCAGTGTAGTTCTCTAGTCACCCAACCTCATGAACCCCATAGGTGAAAGTGTTCAAATCCCCACCAAAATTTGATTGTGCACCACTGAAACATCATTCCACACCACAGGTGCAACAACACATTTTGGGCAGGATCTGAAAAATGGCAGCTGTCATTTTCATGAGGTGATGTGGAAAAGTAGCTATTTTGAAAATTTATGGTGAAAATATTTAAAATTACTGAAGTTATGAACGAACATAGAAACATTTCAATGAACATTTGTAAGTTTGTAATTTTTACATATTTCACCCCCAAATTTTCAACATAGCCCTATAATGACCCCACCTCATGAACAATGGTGGTGAAAATGTTCAAATCCCATCTGAAAGATGATTTTGCCAAGTAACTTCAAAATCACCTTTTGGGCCTGATTTGCATAATTTCACCACCATTGTTCATGAGGTGGGGTCCCAAAAAGGCAACTTTGAAAATTTGTGATGAAAATATGCAAAAATTACAATGTTATAACTCAAAGTTAAAAAAACATTGAAATACATTAAGTCACACTTACCTTAGTTTCTCATATTGCAGTTGGCACGTCAAGCAGCAAGCTATGTCTTTGATCAAAAAGCAGATATATGCTGTGGGACTGATTCAAGTCAGTGATGGTGGGTGTGGGTGTGGGGTGGTGACTACTGAGTGGGAGGTTGGGGTGGCAGGGGTCAGACCAGGGAGGGATAGTTTTCTGTTTTACAGGTTTAAAGGGGGAAAAAACATCAAGGAATGGTTTTCTTTATTACAGGTCTCACTTGGGAAAGTAATATCGGGACAACAATCAGAGGGTGGGAACCACTAGACATCACGGAAATATGGCATACATAGGAGGATGGAGATTGGAGGGTGGGGGTGCCATTAGACACCAGAGAAACAATACAGAAATATGGTGACAGCAATCAGAGAGTTGGGGTGCCATTAGACACCAGGGAAACATTAGGAAAATACAGGGCTGGTGATCAGTGGGTGGGGGGGTGCAACTTGACACCAGGAAAATATTACACAGATAGGGGAATGACAATCAAAGGATGGGGGTGCCACTAGACACAAGGGAAACATTAAAGAAATATGGACCAGTGATCAGAGGGCAAAGGTGCCAATAGGGTCTGGACGGTAGCCAGAGAACTGCGCTCCCACCTAACTTGACTGCTGCTCCTGCTACTGGTAAGGTGGCTCTAAATGGTCCAGGGTGCATGTTTCTGCCTGGACCAGAAACAGTGCTACACACCTCTGTCCACCCCTGAACATTGCCCCACCATCACCCTACTGCTGCTGAGACAGCTGGAGGAAGTCAGGTGACAACAGAGCAAGTTGGAGAGCAAAAGGTATAGGATTTTTTGTAACCCCCCACAAAGAATATTGTTGCTTTATAGGTACCCTGTTGCAGAAAGGCATGGCCAGCAGTCCAGAACAAGATGATAGTGTGGTGGCAGAGGGGAGGGGAGAGACACAGAGGAACAGCACTGTAGTGAATGGAGAGGATTCATGTATTTCAACTCCACTATGGAAGGATACACTGTAGGTACCCAGTCACATCCTTCTAGAGCTCATTCGACTACTATGTAATATCAATACATCATGCATAACATTTGCTATACAACTGTAAAAAGGAACTACAAAATTCAAATCGAATTCTAGTTTTTATGCCCTGACAAAAAAAGAAAGGAAAACTATGAAAAAAAATGTATTGCTAAGAAATAAGTGAAATTATAAAGAGACCCTGTAGATTTTTATGTGGAGCATATTTATACTTGGAAAGAAGAAAGCAGGAATAAGGGAGCTTTGAGAGGAAGAAGCAGAAGGTCAGCATGAAGATAAAAGAAAGAGCAATGATATCATAACTGTAATCACTGTGGAAACAGAAGAAGAAAAAGAAGCAACAGGAACAAGTGACTTTTTTAGAAGTAAGACACAGGACAGAATTTGTGATAGAAGAAGATTCAGAAGAGGAGGAGAAAAAAGGAGGAAAAAAAGAAAAAGCAAAGAGCCAAGAATAATAACCTCAGGGAGAAGGGTAGAATGAATCAATTGCACCCATCCTAAACAGACGTCTTCAAAGTCTTGGTGGATTATTTTTTTTTTATTTTTATGTAAAATTCAACTTAAATTCTTCATATCTGAAGCTGGTGATATCTTGCAGAATGTATCAAATGATAATCTGGATGAGCTGATTAATTATGCTATAAGGCATGACAGGGGGTACATTATAAAGAGTTAACTGCCTGCCTCTGGTGGATTAAAGCACAAGGCAAAGCCAATTGCTTTCATTACCTGAGAAGGGTCATTAGCCCACCATAATGCACCCCTTGGAGTGCCTAATTTTGATTACAAAATGGGTCCATTTTTCATTAATAAAGAACATTTTTTTTTCAGAATTATTGAAAAAAGAAACTCTGACAAAAGTGTAAAAGCCGTTGAAAAAAAAGTATTGCTGTTTACAGATCTTCGAGGCACTTGGCCAGTAGATGGCACCAATGCTGCATTTATGCAGGAAGTATGGGCAGCATACAGCAGAGGGAGGGAGGGCAGTAGCTGTTTCAGAGAGCATGGCATCAGTTTTATTAGCAATTGTTTTGGCGGTAATTTTAGCAGCAATGCTGGCTTTGGTCCCTGCTCAGTTTGGTGAGCCTGTTGAGGATTTTAAAAAATAACGGATTTAACAAAATTTGTAATTGGCAGTAGCTTGTTTATGTCCATGGAGGTGCCACCAGCAGTTCATTTACATGACTGTTGAGGTCTTCTGCATGTGATGTAATCTGCAGCATGCCTGTGGAGGTTTGCATTTGAAAATAACAGGAGATTTTTGGGGCCAGTTTTAGGAGTTACAGCTGGGACCAGAATGCAAGAGTTGTAATTTACAACACTTTAAACACAAGTACAGATATGGCAAGGGCAGGTAAGGGGAGTGTAGAGCACAATGCTATAATAGCCACATTTGTTTTTGACAATTCAGTGTAGATGCAAATTGTTCTCTGCATCTGTGCTGAGTCCTGATTGAGAAGGGCTACTTTCAGCTAGGCTGTTGAGTTAGGAAACTAGTCCAGCTGAAAGTACCCCCAGCCAATCAGGTTTCTTAATTATTTTAATCCATTTCATAATGTTAGATAATGGTGGTACAATCAAAGTTGCATGTGGGCCCAAGACAAGTCCATTATCAATAGTTCTCCCTAATTGTGCTAAAGATAAGAAAACTAATGTGAATCCTGTGTATATAATGAATATTATTATGCACCATTCTGGGAGCACTAATAATGAAAGAATTGCAGCTGGGGATGTGAGAATAAAAAGTTATCTTAAATCATAAGTTTCAGATTTGATACATTAGATCTAGAAGCCATTTAAGCAGAAATAGAAAATGATTGGGCTGATGATTGCAATACTGAAATCTCAAGGTATGAATACATCTTTATATCAAAGGAGGAGACAAATAGAATGTTCAGAACAAAGTCAGAGTTCCTGTCAAATCTTCATAATGCAACTCTAAAGATTTTTTCCAAAACTTATTTGTAGGGACATTAGTAGTATTTAGAAACAGGAAGGCGAAATGGTGAACCAAAGCACTGTCCTCTTGAAAGTAAACTGTTTGAAGAACTAAAATCAAATAATCAGATTGAATTAAAAAGGCGGACAAGTGGGGGGAAATGTTGTGGTAATGAATACAGAAAATTATGAGCAAATGGTGGTTGAACTCCTTAATGATGATGAAAGCTACAGAAACTTGAGCAGAGTTCACAAATTATTTTTTTTGGTGGGGGTGAAATAAATGAGTTGATAGAGGAAGCAGTAGAGTTGGATGAAATTGATGAGAGAGAGGCAGAAGTTTTGCTTCTAAGCACAACAGGTGGAGCTCACCCTATATACAGTACATTGCTTAAAATACATAAAAAATCTGGAAAACCCACCAGGACATCCCACTGAGTCAGGAATTGGGTCAACTGATCAAATTTAGGAAAAAATGCTTGTTTTTTTCTTTAAGAAAATCATAGTTAAAATCCTTGCGTATATCTGTGACACAGTAGACATCCTGGGGAGGTTAAATGACATGAAATGGGATAACACAACACAAGGATGAGGGTCTTTGACTTCAAGGAAGGGAGACAGATTAAAAAAATGGGTGAATACCTCAGAAAAGATCTAGGAAGGGTCTAACCTGGGTGGGGTGCAGGAAGAGTGGGATTAGCTAAGGGAAGGCATGGCAAATGCAACAAAGTTCTGCACAAAGAAAGTGAAAAAAAAAGCATGAAGAAAATGAGGTTGTAATGGTTTTTGAAGGAGGTGACCAAAAAGATCAAGAATAAAAGGATATATTTGAGGAGGTATAATGAGATGCAGTTAGAAGAGGACCAAGAGGTGTATCAGGAGAACAGAAAGAGAGGCATGGATAGTGTTGCAGAGGGCAAAGGCACAAACTGAGGAAGAACAGCCAAGTTGGTAGCAAACGGAGACAAGTGCTTTTTCTAGGTGCATAAGTGAAAAGAGGAATGCTAGGGGTGTGATTGTGAGGTTATGAAGGACAAGTGGAGACTATGCAGAGGAGGATAAGGAAAAAACAGATATCCTGAACAAGTACTTTTGTTCAGTTTTCACAGAGGAAATGTAAGGGGATGGGCCACATAAAAGCAACAGTGGCACTGGAGGAGGAAGGTAGACAGAAGTTCCATTACAGAGGAGAGAGTCACGAAGGGATTCTCAAATCTAAAAGTAGATAAAACTATGGGGCCAGACATGGTACACCCAAGAGTATTTAGGGATCTCATGGAGGTACTGGATGCACCTCTGACTATCCTTTTTAACAACTTACTGGAAACAGGAATAGTTCTGGAGGACTGGTTGAGGGTATATGTAGTCCCACTTCACAATACCAGTAGTAGCAGAGAGGCTGGCAAGTATAGGCTAGTCAGCCTGACCTCAGTGGTGGGAAAGTTAATGGAGTTACTGCTAAGGCAAAGGATTGTGGAGTATCTCAAGTCCAGTAGGTTACAATACCCAAGGCAACATGGATTCATGGGGTGGGGAGGTCATGTCAGACAAATGTAATAGATTTCTTTGACTGGGTGACTGAGGACATAGAGCAGGGTGGGCTGGTGGACATGTCCTACTTAAATTTCAATAAGGCTTTTAACACCATTCCACTTAGGAGGCATATATGGAAACTGCTTAGCATAAAGGAGGGTACAAAGGTATTAAACTGAGTAACAAATTGGTTAAGGGATATATGACAGAGGGCAGTGGTAAATATAGTTCACTCCAGGGAAGGGAGGGTAACCAGTGGGGTACCACAGGGCTCAGTACTGGGACCAGTCCTCTTTAATGTGCAGAGACATGAGAAAATTCTAGGAGGGGTCAAAGGCATGGCAGCTGGGATTCAATGCAAAAATGTGCAAAATCATGCACTTAGGCAGCAGAAATCTAAAGGCAGAATACAGAATGGGAGAGAAGGAACTAACGGTCACCAACAGGAAAGAGACCTGGAAGTAATCATATATGATGTCCTCAAAGTGGTGAAGCAAAGTGACAAGGCACTGGGTAGGGCAGTGGAATGTTGGATTCCCTAGGGAGGGGTATCACCAACAGAAGGAGAGGGGTTGTGACTTTACTACATAGGTCACTGATGAGTCCCAACCAGGAGTAATGTGTCCAGTTCTGGAGACTACATCTCTAGAAGGACATAAACAGAGAGGAGGCTGTCCAGTGGAGGGCAACCAAAATGGTACAGGGTCTGCATCAGAAGGCAAATGAGAAGAGACTGGATGACCTAAATATGTACATACTGGAGGAGAAAAATGGGGGATAAGATAGAAAACTATAAATACTACACTTCCATAAAGTACAGGAGGGTAGTATTCTTCAGAAGAAAAGATGCACTAGAACAGTGGGAGATGCAATGAAGCTGAAAGGGGGTAAATCCAGGCGAGATGCAAGGAAATACTTCTTCACTGAAAGAGTGGTGTATGCCTGGTACAGTAATCCAGCAGAGGTGGTGGAGGGCAAAAACAGTGGTGGTCTACAAGGATACATATGATAGGCACAAAGGTATCTTATTGGGAAGCAAGTGGGGAGCTGGAGATAAAATAAGGTCTCTGGTGACAAGCTAGGTAGGGAAAAATGTGCAGTCCGGGTGGGTCAAGTGGTCCTTACCTGCTATTGGATTCTAGTTTTCTGAGAGTTACACATAGATAGTAATAGATGTTCAATCACTGTACACATCAATCTGTCATGCCATTGGTTTACATGTGAGATTTTTTCGCTTGAAAAAATGTGGTCAGGACATGCCAATGAACTTTATCATGGCAGGATTAGAATATTTGCTTACACACAATTGCACTGTGTTTAAACGCAGTTTCTGTCTTCATACTCAAAGACAACAATGGGGTCCTCAATGACCCCCTCATATGTTAATCCTCACATGGTTTTCTGGAAAAAACAAACATCTGGGATGCTGTGATAAATCTACACATACAAGAAATGCAGAAACACTTTATTGATGATGTCCTGTGTGTGTGGAAAGTGCAAAGAGTTGAAATTGTGAACTTCGTTGGTTGTTTAAACAGAAATGATGTTGGCTTGAAGTTCACACTGAATGCTCAGAAAGTGACCTTAGACTTTGAACTAGAGGGAAGCCTTGGGCTACGAGTATAAGTGAAAGCTTACAGAAAAAAAAAGGAAAACAGTGACCACCAGTAAACTTCAAGACATAACTTCACATCATCCCAAACTCATTGCCTCAATATCCTATAGCCAATTTTAAGTAATAAAAGAAATTGCAGCATAGAGGAAGATTTTGAAAGACAAGTACATGAATTGCAAACAAAATTGCTGGAGAAAGGTTATAATAAGGAGAATCTAGTCAAGGTATATACTGTAACTGTGCAAAGAAAAAAGACAGAACTGAAATGTTAATGCCGAAAGTAAATCAAAATTAGGGCTGTTTGAAAATAAAATTCCATTCGTGGAATTTCCACAAAAGCCAGAATTTCACTTCCACAAACTTTCAGAATGCACTTTTGCAACTTTTACAGAAATTCTGCTTTAGAATGGCAGAATAAATGTATGAATTGTGGACTTATGTATTAAAATTATGGAAAGAAATTCCGCAAAACTGATCATTGAGAGTAATCGGTTCTGTGGAATTTCTTTCAGCAGTTTAATACATTAATCTGCAATTCATACATTCATTCATATTTTAGAAGATATTTCAGCAAAGACAAAGTCAACTGGTCCACTTCAGTTGGACACTGGTGAACAAATACACTTTTTTCTGGATTTAAGCTTTTCCATGAGGTAGTGGCCCAGAAGCTTCAAGGCCATCCAAGCAGGGCTCAGAGTGTTTAGCATAAGTCATTCATTGAGTTGCTTATCAGACTGAGAATCAGTTATGTAGGCAAAACGAACATGTTTTCCTATCCAACTGAAGTAGGAAAGAGGTGGGAACTTTTTAAAACAGATTTTGTGCACCAGCCAGCTGACTCTGTTCCAGAGGAGGAAAACTGAACCTATTACAAGCCATCAATAGACTCTGGACGATTTTATCATTTCACTTACAAGAGTACTGTTTTTCTTCCTAAACTCGGTTTGTATAGTGATCTCATAATGTTTGTTAGTATACTTGGGGTTGTGTTGTAGCTTGGTCCTGGTCATGCTTTTGGACCCTAGCAGACACGGCTCTCAACTATTGGTGTTTTTTCAGTGCTTCTGCATGGGGGGGGGGGGCACTGTGGATAACATGGCTGCTCCCATGCAGAGAACAGAGAATGTTTCTCTAAGGTATGGCTTTAAGGGATCACTATAAGAACACACTTGTTAACATGTTTTTGAAATACATTTTTGATTTATTCACAGACTTGTAAAACATCAGTCTTGGTGTTGTTTGGTGCCATTGCACCTGGTTGATATTCTATGGAGATATTATTGTGCTTCTAGACCATGTGCATGCTGCATTTGGCCCTTTTTGGTGACAGTTTTAAGAAATAATTTTTAAATGTAGGTGAATGGATCTCCCACATATTGTAACACTAGTCATGGTGTTTGAATCCTGATATTGCATTACTGTATGTTCATCTGTTTTGAACTACTAACACTTGAATTTTTTTTTATTGTCTATTGTACTCGCAAGAAAATGAATAAACATAAAGCAAAAACAAATTCATATATTCATTCAGCTGTTCAGTAACTAAGAATGAATGCATGAATTTTCAGGTTAAAGAGGACAGGATATAAAAGTTATTATTTGAACCACTAATTGTGCATTGTCATAATTTTTAATAAAATCTTTATGTTTTCCTTTTAAAAACAACCTTGTATTTTATATTATTATTTTAAAATGAGTAAATAATGTAAATTTTGCAATATGACAGATACTGGGGAGATGATTAATATCTCTGCTTGCTGTTCTGCTTTTATTTGTGAGTGAGACAGTCTGAGTCTGATGTCCTCTTTTGAGCATTTGTGTCATCTGAAGGTCACAAGACAACTCAAACTGCCCGAGCTGTAAGACACTTTGTCAGACTGGAAGTGAATCAAGAGCTGTTCTTGTCATGTCTCAGACAGTAAACATGTGAAATCTTGCCTTCATCGCTGATCTGTTGTGATCTTCCCTAAGGTACCTTTAATATAAAGGAGCCTTATTCCCATAGCACCTCCATGGAGGAACCCTACTAAAGTGGGCTTCTGTGCCTTCCTGGTGCCCCAAAAGGGTGGTAGTCCCAATCCAAGAGAGAAAGCACAAATAACCACAATAATGTTGCATTAGCATGCAAATAAATTAAGATCAATGTTTTGGTGAATAGCGTATGAAATCAGTAGTGCTTGTGTAGCATAGTTTACTTTTGGCTTTACTCTATTCCCACCTTGGTAGGGAACCTGGGTAGTGAGTAGGGTATAGAAAGCCCAGTACCAAGTGTGAGCAGAGTGCTGGAGAAGAAGGAGGCAGGGGTGGATGGTGGGTGTTTCACAGTGCACTAAGCAGGGGACTGCTGAACGAGGCTGGTCTTTAAGGGAAATGTGGGAGGAGCTATTCACCAACATTGTCCCTCAAAATTTAGCCCTCCCATTCAATGTTTTGGTGAATAGTGAATGGAGTCATTAGTTGTGTAATGTAGTTTACTTTTGACTTTAATCTATTCTCATCCTTGGTAGGGAAACCGGGTAGAGAGCAGGGAATAGAAAGCCCAAAAGAATTACCAATGAATGTTCAAAAGAGTATGATTACCTCCTCCAACTCACTGAGAGTATGACCAGCAGCACACAGGAAAGGAAAACCCCCCTGGTGGAGGAAACCTCTTGGAACACATGGCTACTGACCTGCCCATCCTCTGGGCAAACTAAGAGGAGATGAACCTAGGTTCTAGCAATCATATTCTACTTTCCAATTAAGCTAAACTGCTTAGAGAGATGACAGTCCATCTTTAAAGTCCATTGAATGATGCATTCTGGAAGGACAATTCTGAAGTTGAAGAGGTAGGTCTATTCTGAAGAAGCATCCGAATTCTGAAATTGGAGTGGGTCCAGTTGAAAAAGTGGTGATGGAGTCCAGGTTTCCAAGGTGATGATGGATGATATCCAATGGGACACAGAGACAAAGTGAGCATGAAGAATGTGATTTGATAACAATTGCTGCCAGACCTTGAACAGTGGGAATTATGATGAGCTATGAAGTCATAAGGTAAACAATCTGACTTTGTAGAAGGTTTGACATTCAAGTTAGAGTCTGAAGGTTTGGAGTTAAGCAGTGAACAACAAGTTGCAATGCAAGCATCTATGCAGAAGATTAAGGAGTCAGACAGAAGCTTTAGGTACCTGGTGGGAGGGATGATGTGTAAAATTTTAGACCAATGAAGGAAGGTTGTTATATGCAGTAGCGATGGTAACTAAATGTATATGGAATTAATTGGAAGTTCAGTATGATGAATTTGAGACATGATTTGGGTATTGATGCCATAATTATACCTTAATAGGCTCCTGCTAGTCAGCTGGTGGGAAAGGTAGGTATGGGTATTGCTGTGATGTAATTGCCAGTGACGTGAGTTGGGGGGCCATGACTGCTTTGCCTTATGGGTTGATCCACTTTCTGAATACTGTAAGAAGCCTTGAAGTGGGTCTTTGAAGGAGTCTATAGACTGATGCAGAAAAGTGGAGTTGAGAATGGCATAGCATGCAAGGGTGCCTAGCAGTTTAGTCAGATACAGGCCTGTTGAAAGGCATGACTGGGATAGTGAGACAACCAGGTTGCTTGAGAACGTGCAGACTGAGGAATCCATGAAAGCCTGCTCTCAGTGAAAGTCATCACTGGAGGGAGTATGGGAGGTAAAACATGAGGGATGAGCTAGATGGCCTGCTGGATGGGATGCTGACCTGATTGATGGTAATATGATGAAGGATTGTAGATGATGGTATGAAGTATGGTGACATCCAGGGGCGCGAGAACAGTGGATTGGCTAGAGTAGCTTTAGTAAGGCAGCTAGGCACCAGCTATCCAATGGGACTTCTGGGAAGGTACCTGGGAAGATTTTAGAACATCCAATGGCTATTGAGGAAGTAGGAGATGAGTAACGTGATAAACAGAGTCAGTGCTCATAGGATAAAGTCACGAAAGGTAAAATGGATGATGCCAGTACTGATATGAGGTATCTTGCAGTTCCCATTATCCATAACAATGATGATGATTATGGAGTCATTGCATCATGGAAGGAATTAGGTCACTTTTTCATGTAAAAGATAGGGGTAGAGAAAGCTTCACTAAAATCTTAGGTCCTAGGAGACATGGGAGATAGGGATGCCATACCGCTTGAATTGACAGGATGCATAGGTAGCATCCAGTAGAGTCAGATGAGGAATGAGATCTTTCTAAAGTCCAGTCAAATGGGACTCCAGAACTGGTCCTGGGGAGATGATCGTGAAGTATCGATAACTCTATGGTGATGTAAGAGTCCATAAGGCATGTTGTCCAAGGGATGTTGCTAGAAGAAGTTTTCTTCATGTGAAATGAACAGTACTCTGTAGTGGTGGATGGAAGCTGTTAGGAAGGCCAGGTTAAGAGTATGAGATAGATGAATGGGAGGAGTAGTTCACCGGGTAGGAATACTGCCCTGAGATACAGTAAAATGCCAAAAAAAAAACCATAGCAAACAGGATGAAACCCCGAGCTGCTAGTGCAGCGAGGTGAAGGCAGTTGTCCAAGGATGGAGGGGAAAGTCCAGAGGGGATGTCCATGGGCTTAAGGAAGGAGTCCTAGATGAAAACAACAGAGGCCAAGCCATACAGACATAGCAGGTGCAGGAAGGAAGAGGACTGGGTCAGCACCACAGCAAATTGAAGTAGGACATAATAAAGCTGCTGCAGACCATGAGTGGTGGATCCCAGGAAGACCAGAAGTGAATCCAGGTACCAAGTGCTGTGAAGTTGATGTATGAATGTCCTGCGTTCACAGAAGATAGTGAACAGCATGTGTTGAGAACAGAAGGTGCTGCAGCGATGAGGCACTATGCTCTCACCTGGGAAGGAGAAAGCAAACTTGCATAATAGACAGGAAGGGGGGACCAGAAGCATGGCAGTCCAGGAGACAGTCGAACTGAATGGAGGTAGAGCCTGAACAAGCTGGTGGAGTCCAAGTCCAAAGTTTGAGGAGGCCAAGGTGGTGATGAGTACGATGAGTCCATGGAAGTACAAGATGTAGACTGGTGAGACAGAATTTTGAAGGCAAATAGGGTACAGTTGTTCCATTCCCACAGGGAAGTGGCAACCAGTTATCAGGTAGAGAATGCAGAAGGTTGAAACAGTCGAATGCAGACACAGGCTTCCATCCCTGGTAGTAAATTCGAGATGACCATTACTCGATGCAGCCAGGAAGAGGTAGGATGGTGAAGGCAAATGGGGTAAAGTGGTCCCATTCTCAAAAGGAAGTGGCAACTGGGTAGTCAGGTAGAGAATGCAGAAGGCTTAAACATTCTATTGCAGATACAGGCTTCCACCCCTGGTAGATGGTGCAAGATAACCTTCTTTCAATGCCGTCAGGCAGAGGCAGGATGTTGAAGGCAAATGGGGCATAGTGGTCCTGTTCTGAAAGGGAAACAACAACTGGTGTATAGGGCAGAGAATGTGTAAGGTTGAAACAGTAGAACGTAAACTCAGGGCTTCCATCCCTGGAAGTTGAGGTGAGACGACCTTGACTCTAGGCCTCCAGGCATATGTAGGATGTTGAAGGCACATGGGATAAAGAGGTCCTGTTCCCAAAAGGAAGCAGCAAGTGGTATCAGATAGAGAATGCATAAGTATGACACAGTAGATTGCAGACATGGCTCCCATCCATAGCAGTGGGGGCGTGCTAACCTTCACTTGATGCTGTCAGGCAGAGTTAGGGCTGGAGGACGTCAGGTTTCTAAGTAGGAGATTGCAGTAATTGAAATGGAATCCCATCCCCAGTAAACAGGTAATACCTACCTTCGCTCAGTGCCTCAGAAGGTAAGAGCTACGTACAGAGTCTGGAAAAACTGTTGGTATGGGCTGAGCAAGGAAAAGGCTCTGGCTGCATAGGATTAGGTAGGTAAATTGAGAGGCAGTATAAATGGGAAGGAAACAAGTCATAGTAGGAGATTGTGAGAAGGAGTCATCAGAAATGCTAGTAAAAGGGGGTTTAGAATAATCCAGGAAGAAGCATACTGGTAGCAGTGGATTGCAATGGACGACTAATGTTGAATAGGCCAGAAGGGTAATGATCCATGCAAGGGTAGCAGAAGCCAGGTGGGCAGGAGAGCTGGGTATATTTCATGGTTGGCACAAAGCAGGTTCCATAGAAACCAAACAGGGAGTAGCAGGGTAAGGTGTTGGGGAGCAAAAATAGCAGGGGTGCAGGCTTCAGACTAGGGGTAGAGGTAGCAGGAGTCAGGATGGGAGAAGGGGCATAAATGGGGATGGAATGGAATGCTGGTATGAGGAGTGAATGGCCCAAAAGGAAAACCAAGGGAGCATGGGCAAGAAACAGGGAATGAGGGGGGGTGCAAAGGAAAAACAGGGGGGGCCCAGGAGGAAATAGCAGTAATACAGCCTTCCTGGTAGGAAGCAGTAGACCAGGCAGTAGAACCACTGAAGAACAGGTAGAGCAGAGTACACTGCAATGATGGAAACAGGGCAAAAAAAAAAAAATAATGCAGTAGCAGGAAAGCAAAGGATTGGGCAATATGCCAGGACTGGATGCAGTGAAAGTCAACCTTTAGTTGGGAATAGACGAGCCCAGCGTTATTTGAGGTAATGGCACTGGGTAGTCAGCATATACAGGAAGGTAGTGCTACAGGGGACAGACACCAAGGGAGGTCATTAAGGAACAGGAAACAGCTCGGTCTTCAGTTAGTTCAGAGAGGGAGGAAGATACTCTAGCTGGTGACTTGGTGACTATGTGTGTAAGTGTATTTGAGGTATTTTTTTTAGCTGCCATTTCTGTGTGTTTGAAATTGTATTTGAGGTCTGTTATTAACTGCCATTTGGGGTGCTTTTCCATTCAGTTTGGGCAGGATTGAGGGATTCTAGCAGACAAGTTTTTGATTGTGTGTTTAAAAGTTGCTGTTTGGCCTTTAAGTACAGGTGTCAAATTACAGGGATTAGTGTAGTTTGAATGTGAGGTTTTAACTGCCATCTCAGTTCAGTCTCCAGTTAGTTGGAGAGGGAGGAAGAGACTCTAGCTGGTGACTTGGTGACTGTGTTTGTAAGTGTATTTGTGGTATTTTCATGTTTGTGAGCCGGGCGAGGAGTCACTGCCAGAGGACTCCTTGGATGATTGTTTTTTGGACATAGCCTGTGGTGTAGTCCTACCCTCCCACCCCAGGGATCGCCCTACATTTATTAGGTGGGTCCCATGAGGCCTTGCAACATCCTGCATCCATACAGGAAGTAGCAAAAAGAGGAAGCATAACACAACACAACAAAAATAAAACCTATAGTTGGGGGATATCAAATAGCCATCTTAAGTAGGCAGTTGATTGAGGAGGGAATCGGACATGATGGGAGTGGTGCAGTGCAGTGTTTGTGGAGCAGCGGTCTTCAGGGAGAAATTCTGAAGGCTACAATGCTGCACTATCTGCTGGCACCTCTTTGGGCTGAGGAAGGAGGTTGCCTATCTTTGAGCAGAGTTGGCCAAGCTGAAGGTGGTATCCACCCCTACAAAGAGACCACCAGGTCCACGACCTTTACCTCAAAGGATGCCAGGGAAGGGGAGTAATTAGACTATAGTGGATTCAGGGAGGGTGAGAGAGGGGGGTCAAAATCACATCCCCCAACCGGTCCTGCTTACTAAGTCCTACACTGTTTTGGAGGAATGGGAAAGCACCAGTCAGGAACCCGAGGCTGTGTCCAGGGAGGATGGGAAGGTCCCCCAGGATGGAGCCCTAGGGAAGGGAAGCAGGAACCCCAGAGGAGGTGGAAGCTTCTCCTAGTGGGGACTTTTTTTCTGGTGAGTGGAGTTAGGGTCACCTAGCAGGGGAGAGAGGGAGGTCAAGTGCCACCCAGGAAGTGCTGCATGGAGGGATGGGAAGCGGAGCCATAGAATCACTATAGCAATAGCTAGGAGGGAGAAGCTGGATGGCATTATCCACCTGGGGACCAATGACCTGGCCAGGAGAAGTGTGGAGTTAGCCAGAGTCCAGGATGATTTCAAGAAACTGGGGGGAAACCTGAAATAGAAAACATGCTCCATCTCATTCTCAGAGGTGCTACCTGTTCAGGGCAGAGGGGAAGCTAGGGCACTCCACATCTGTACCTTCAACTCCTGGTTGAAGGACTGGTGTGGAAGGGAGGGTTTTGACTTCATAGGGGACTGGAGCCTGACCTGGGCAGATGCAGGCTTATATAAGGAGGACAGCCTGCATCTGTTTGAGAAGGGGACCATGATTCTCTGTGAGAAGTTTAAATGTTTCAGCTGTGAGCATTTAAACTGACCAAGGGGGGAGAGCTAGGAGGCTTAGGAACACCCCCCATGGGAACATGCAGGAACATAAGTTGACTACGGGAACAGCGAAAGCAAGCATGGTGGGGAAGGCAGGTGAAGAGTGTATAATGAGTGATATGGGGGGCAGGAGCACATAGGAAAGGAAACCAGGGTGGGGGGAAGATGCTGGAGAGGAAGAACAAGAGCAGTGGGAGGGCAGACTGTAAAACATGGAAGGTCATGCTAACGAATTCCCGTAGCCTAGGAAATAAGGTTCCAGACCTGGAGGCCTTGTTGGCAGATGCAGACCTTAACATAGCAGCAATAACAGAGACATGTTACTCTGCTAATCATGGCTGGGAAGTCAATGTACCAGGCTATACATTGTTCAGGAGGGACAGAGAGGGGAAAAAGGGTGGGGGAGTGGCCCTGTACATCGGAGATGGTATAAAGGCTACAGAAGTTTTTTTTTTTCCAATTAAAGTTTATTAAGTTTTTAACAAACAAAAAGGAAAACATACATACATACAATAAAAGAGAGAAAGGATCCAACAGAACATTGTAAATGTAACAAAAGTAGGGATAGATTGTACAGGAGCCATTATCATACCATCCCTCCTCCCTCCCCCCAACTAACTCCAAAAACATAAAAAACAAAAAATAACAAAAATCCCCACCCACTCATCCCCCTTACAACACAGTTCAAACAAGTGGAAAAATAAGTAAGTCCAGTGAATCTAAAAGAAATGAGCCAGGAATGTATACAGTGGATATATTAGAGTGAGAATAATGTGTGTAACAATTCCCATTTTTTCTTGTACCTCTCAGGTTTATTATTAAGGCTGGCAATAGTTTTCTCTGTCCTCAAATTAGCCAATAATTCGTTCAGCCATTCAGAATAAGCAATGTCATCACCATCTTTCCAATGTCGCAGAATTAATTTCTTTACAGTCTTAGAGATAATGGCCATATGATATTGTCTGATGGGAGCAGTAATTTTGCTATAATCACCTAAATACACAAATTTCAGGGGTAAATAAATCATTCAGGCCTAGTAAAGGGTCTGTATGTTGTTGAATATTGTCCCACAAGACCACAGCTTTGGAACAGGTCCAGAAAATATGATAGATAGAACCTTCTTCTTTCTGGCATTGGGTACAAGTAGAGGTAGCTAAAAGACCAAATTTAAATAGTTTTTGTGGGGTATAGTATAAATTGTGCAGTATATGAAATTGAGTAAGACGTAGTCTGTCTTGGGAGACATATTTGTGACAATTCCGACACAAAGTTTCCCATTGTAATTCTTGAGTGGGAAAAAATGAAGTCCAGTAATCTGTAGGGGCAAAGCACTTCGGATATGCCCAGTTATGTAAAATGTTATAATGTTTAGAGACCATTTGTTGGGAGCCAATTAAAATATCCAGTTCACTCCTAAATGCTATTGGGTTTCTTTGGGGAGGAGATGTCCCAAATACCTTTACAAT
Organism: Neoceratodus forsteri; assembly: GCA_016271365.2. NCBI lineage: Eukaryota > Metazoa > Chordata > Ceratodontiformes > Ceratodontidae > Neoceratodus > Neoceratodus forsteri. The sequence goes on along the minus strand of CM057459.1, from coordinate 779,642,394 downwards.
AAGGTACTTAATTGATAGATTTTAAAGATACATGTTGTAGGTAGTTTCAGATTAGTTAGGATCTCGGTGGAGGAGAACCAAGTATAGTCATTTGAAATTAAATAAGCAGGAGACATGGCATTAACAGGTGCAAGCCAATTAGTAGAGAGTAAATTACTATTTATTTTCAAGTTGGGATTGCCCCCAATAGGTTGCATTAAATCCCATGTATGATTGTATTTAAGGAAATGACATAACTGTGAATGGACTTTAAAGGAGATTGCAATAGGCGTGGCTTTTAACTTGGCTGGCAATGAGCTAGCCTTAATATAGAAAAGTGCTGCTGGAGTTAGACCATGGGTGGCAATGAGAGATAGTTCGATTTTAAGCCACAGAGGAGAGAAAGAAGAGGAAAATACTTCCTCCCTGGGTGAAATCCAACACAAATATTTGGCAATGTGTCCAGTCCAATAACAAAAAGTGAGATGAGGGAGGCGCAGGCCTCCTCTTTCTTTTGGAGCAGCCAACTTAAAATACGCCAGTCTGGGCTGTTTATTCACCCATATAAATTTGGTAATGATTTCATGCACTTTGCAGAACCAGGAAAGGAGTAGCCAAATATTAAGTAGGTAAAGGGGGTAGAAAAGCCTTGGAAAGACATGCATCTTAATCAGATTAATTCTTCCCCATAAAGAAATAGGAAGTTTAGACCATCTATCAAGGTCCATGCTAATAATTCTGACTAAAGAGTCCAGATTAAGTTTCTGTAAAACAGCAGGATTTCTAGAAATAGTAATTCCCAGATATTTTAAAGATTCTTGTTCCCAGGAAAGACCGAACACCATAACGGAGCTTTTCAGGACTTTATGATTGAGGGGGAATATGATAGTCTTATCTACATTTAGTTTATAATTGGATAAGTGACTGTATTCATCAATAAGAGTGAGCAGAGGGGGGATCGAACTGTCTGGATAGGATATTTGTAAAAGAAGGTCATCAGCGTAAGCCGAGACCTGAATTTCTTGATCATGGACAGGTATGCCTTTAATCTGTCAACAGCCAGTGAGACGGTGAATCAGAGGTTCCAAATACAGATTAAAAAGTAAGGGAGATAGAGGACAACCCTGTCTAGTGCCAGATTGTAGTGAAAAAAAGGTTGACATCTCCCCGTTAACTGTAATCCGTGCAGAAGGAGCATGATATAGAGTCTTTATCCATTGTTGAAACATAAGAGGGAAATTATAGGCTTTGAGAGCACAAAACATGAAATTCCAATTCACCCTATCAAATGCTTTCTCTGCAACCAGAGAGATAAGGGCTGCTGGGAAATGAGCACCCCTCGAAATTGAAAGAACATGTGATAGCGTTCAAAGATGATCCACAAATGAAAGACCTTTCATGAAACCAACTTGTTCTGGTCCAATAAGAGTGGGCAATACTATATTGAGATGCACAGCTATTCATTTAGTCAAAATTTTAATGCCCTGGTTTAATAAAGAAATAGGATGATAACTAGTGGTTAACTCTGGGTAACGACCAGCTTTGAGTAACAGTACAATCAAGGCCTCAAATAATGTGGGAGCTACCTCGGCTCCCATTAAAATGTATTGAAATAATGATAATAATAAGGGGGTCAACTGTTTCTGGAATTGTTTATAGAAATTAGCAGAATACCCATCTGGGCCTGGTGATTTATCAGAAGGTAAACTTTCAATTGTCCTAGCTATCTCTTCAGAAGAGATAGGAAGTACAAGTAACTGTTGTTGTATATTGGTAAGGGTTGGTAAATTAGAAGACATTAAATAAGAATCCAATTCTTGGGAAGAAGGTGGATTCAACATTGAACTATACAGATTGGAATAATAGGTCTTGAACTCTGAGACTATATCGGCCGGAGATGTTTTCAGTGTGTCATCTTCCAATGGATGAATAGAAGGAATATATTTGGCAGATTCCTGTTGTTTGATTCTGAGTGCTAAGAGATGTCCTGCTTTTTCTCCTTGATCTGTATAAGAGGCCTTGGTTCTCAGTATAGCAAATTCCACCTTTTCTCTTAAAATTTATAAGTATCTGTCTTTTAATTTAGACAATTTTAATCTAACTGCTTCCAAAGAGGAGGGATTTAATTGTGCTTCCAACAAACGTATTTGTGTAAGTAGGGAGGCGGATTCTTGTTCTTTTTTCCTTTTCCTTTGAGAGGATAGGCTAATCAAAACCCCTCTAATATAAGCTTTAAATGCACACCATAACAAGTCAGACCTAGTTATAGAGCCAGTATGAATTTCAATAAACTGCTCAATCTGTTTAGTAATAGTGGTGACCATAGCTGGTTATTAAATTTCCAACATGTCATTCTACCGGAGGTAGAGGCTATAGACAAGTGACAGGTTACCAATGAATGATCAGATGGAGGGCCTGGTTGAATAGAGGTCTCCAAAACTCCAACCAATAGATTTCTAGAAATAAATATGCAATCTATTCGAGAAGCTGTCTTATGAACAGGAGAGATAAAGGTATAGCTCCTGTCGGTGGGGCTAAGGATTCACCATACATCACATAGGCCCAAATTATCAATAAATTCTCTGAAGGCCCTTTGAGCAGGTGAAAGTCCTCTATAATGCCCCGAAGAATGATCTATCATAGGGTCAAAAACTATATTCATATCACCACCTAAAATTATAGGTAGTGATAGGAAAGGAGTTAAAACATTCACCAGCTGCATAAAAAACCCTGGAGAATCAGCATTAGGTCCATACACACTTCCTAACATCAGTTCAATAGAATATAAGCGACAATGAATAAAGACATATCTGCCCTGGGAATCACTAAGTTGCTGAATAAGTGTAAAGGGAATTTTTCTGAATATCAATATTAACACCCCGCAACTTTGGGTTGTACCTCCAGAGGAGAAAACATGGTTTACTTATTGTCTCCGCATATGAAAAGCCTCAGAGTCTATCAAATGAGATTCTTGGATAAAAATAATGTCTGCAGATAATAGTGCAAAATGCTTAAGAACTTTATACTGTTTCAATTGTTGCCTAATTCCCTTTACATTCCAGGTGGAAAACTTAACTGTACCAGTCATGGCAATCCAAAAAGATCAGTTAGAAAATAGATATATGAGAATCCCTTAATAACCCACTGTTTTAACAAAACAATTAACAATCCTACAGCTGCGTTGTAAGTACCCCCCAAGCGACCAACCCTCCCTACCCATTTAATCCTTCTAATACCATTAAAACCTGAAAAAGAAACATATATTCTAACCCTGAATTTACCAAAATCCCAACCCGCCCTTACTATTTTGGCCCTAGCAAACATCTATCCAAACAGTAATCTTCCCACCTAGCCATCCTGACCAACCAAAACTAGTTGCAAACTTAGCTTGGACACCACGATTATAAAATAGCACCAGTGAAAAACGAAGCTTAACCAGGGCCTTGGTGACTCTGTATCTATTATATATCATACATGGGAAAACAAACCCCACAATTAGACTATTATACAGGTAACTTGGTACCAGAAACCCCCCTCAAGTATAGATTAAATGAGGATTTAAGTTACCAAACTTTTATAGCTATGAGCATCACAGGATTCAAGCTCTCAAAGTAGTAAAAACAAAGTAAATGAAGGGAAAATAAAGAAGGGGAAAATAAAGAAGAGAAAGTAGACGGTTACTTCAATTAAACATCAATTCCCAATCAGAACATAATTGAAATCTTATAACCCCAAAATAATCCACCTTAAATAGGGTGGCTTAGGAAGTAAACAAAAGAAAGAAAACTACATACTACAACATATACGAACGAATGAATGTCCCAAACAGTAAAACCATCAGTTGTAGGATTTAGTCCAGAAAAAAGAATATGCAAACGAAGCAGTAGATATTAAAGGGGATGCCCATAGAGCAGTCTGTGGGTCCCTCTAGTGGCTAGTAATGAAAATGACATTCCGCATTCACTTGTTTATGCTACACGAATGAAAAGGCATGCTCCTTTGTTCTGTGCCTTCTGAGCAGGGGCGTTGGCCACCAACTTTTCAACATTCCCAAAAACAGCTAGTTAGACAGGGAATAGCACCATCTTTCTTTCAAGATGGTAACTAGAGTTAACATTCTTTTCAGGCAGGAAAACTTACAGGACCATCAAAGAAATGTATTCTTCTGAGCATACAAAGGGGTATTCCCATCCATTTCTTTATAGACGTAGGATTAGAAAGAAGCTCAAACGAATCCATAGCTAACCAGCCATATATAGAGCCTAATCCACCAGGAAAGTACCACATTTTCTCAATGATCATGAAATAGCTCAGGAAATGCCATTTTTAAGTTAGTTGCAGCAAAATCTGCATCTTCAAAGGTGGTCCAGCTACCAGCTATAAGGACCTGGAATCTCACCGGATAACCCATCCGAAACTTTATTCCGGCAGCAATTAATTTGATCACCAACTGATGAAATGAGGCTCTTCTTTGCCTCACAGAAAGCGGCAGATCCTGGGCCACTCAGATTTTCACATCAGCCCATTTGATTTCTTGAAGCCCTTTCACTTTAGTAATAAAATGTTGACGCTCCTGATAATTTAGAAAATGGAAAATAAATGTACGGGGAGGGGACCCCAGAGGTGGAGGTGGGTGAAGGGCTCGGTGGGCTCACTCAATAATGTATTTATCCCCAAAAGGAGATGGCCCAGCAACAGATTCTATAAACTTGTGGGCAAAGCCAATTGCATCAGGACCTTCCTCCTTCTCTGGTAACCCGATTAAAACAGCATTATTATGCCGACTGCGACCTTCTAAATCCTCCACTTTATTTTCCAGACTTTTTATCTGTTGTCGGGTAGAGGTTAAATCTGTTTCCATTTTCTGCTGCTTTCATTCAGTTGATAGCAATCGGGCTTCATTATCAGAAGTACGAGAGGCAACATCTTCTATCGCCTGAGACATAGATTTTATTTCATCTGAATAACCCTAAGTTCCAATCTGAAGGGTTTAAATTCTTCCAGGAATCATGACAAAGTAAGCAGTTCTGTTTCAGGATCGATGGGCATTACACTTGTGGAGCTGGCCATTTTATTAGCCTTTGATTTTTTGGGAGCCTTTTCTGGGGTAGATGGCAGCATGTGTTTGAGCACTGATTTCTTCATGTCTTCATCCATCGAGTCAAATATCTTATGGTGCTGAGGAGGAGAGGGTATTCTGATATACAAAAATGCTCAATTGCACTTGAACAAATTAGACTTTAGGGGGTTTTTAGCCGAATTCGGTGATCATATGGCTGGAGCAAACTCGGGAGGCTGCTACTTAGAAAGCTGCATCATCAAGCCCATCAAGGCTACAGAAGTTAAGGGAAGACAGGGGAAGGCTGAGGTAATGTGGGTCACCCTGGAGCCAGAGAAAGGAACAGCAATACACACTGGGGTGATCTACAGCCCTCCAGTACAGATGGAAGAAGTAGGCAGGGAACTAGTGGAGAACATACATGACATGGCAGCTAAGGGAGGAATCCTGCTACTGGTGGGATTTCAATATGCTGGATGTGCATTGGACCACCCAGATGGCTGTTTCAGCCAGAAGCACAGCCATGCAAGAATCCCTGCAGGGGGGTTGGATTCAGGCAGCTGGTGCATGAGCCAACCAGGGATAAGTCAGTTCTGTACCTGGTAGGGACCAATGGGTACAGAGTCAAAGAAATACAGGTGGAAGGGCAGCTGGGGTCCAGTGATCACCACATGGTGTGGTTCAGCATGGAGACATGGACTCAATCAAGCCATACAAGGGCAAAAGTATTTGATTTCAGCAGGGCAGATTTTACTGAAATGGGTGGATGTATACAAACAGTCCTGGGAAAGGGGACGATAGTAAAGGGGGTGGAAAAACAATGGGAGAAACTGAAAGAAGCCATAGTGGATATAATGATCCAACGCATTAGGATAGTGGCCAAAGGGAACACAAGAAGGAAACCACTATGGTTCTCCAAGGAGGTGAGGGACAAAGTCAGGCCTAAAAGGTTGAGTTTCAGGAAATATAAGGGGAGCCAAAGGAAGGAGGACAGGAAGGTGTAACTTTAATGTCTAAGGGAAGCAGGGAAAACTGTTTGGAGGGTAAAGGTACAGACAGAAGACAGCTTAGCACAGTCTGTAAACAAAGGGGATAAGGCATTTTATATGTACATCAGTGAAAGAAGAAAAACTGTGGGGGGATTGTGAGACTTAAAGGGGAGAAAGGAGAGTGAAAGGAGCGGGATCTGGACAAGGTAGAAATACTAAACAAATACTTCTGCTCAGTATTCACGAAGGAGGGGGCAGATCAAGGACCACAGTTGGGTTGCAGAGGCAATGGGGGGGAGGTGAACACCAGTCCATTCACAGTGGAGAGAGTTCTGGAAGAACTCCCACAGATGAAGGTGGATAAGGCAATGGGGCCAGACAGCATCCCACCCGAGGATATTAAAGGAGCTGCGAAGGGAACTAGCAGTGCCTCTGGCAGCATTATTCACTGATTCATTCAACATGGGTGTCATTCCAGAGGACTGGAGGAGGGCACATGTAGTCCCAAAGCAAAAAAGTGGCAGTAGGGAGGAGGTGAGGAACTACAGGCCAAACAGCCTCATCTCAGTGGTGGGAAAGATCATGGAGACACTGCTGAAAGAAAAGATAATTGCACATTTGGAATCCAGTGGTACTCAGGATCTGAGGCAACATGGATTCACAGAAGGAAGGTCATGTCAAATGAATCTAATAGTTTTTTTTTGTTTGGGTGACAAGGAAACTTAATCAGGGAGGGGCAGTAGACATCGCCTACCTGGATTTCAGAAAAGCCTTTGACACCGTCCTACATAGAAGGCTGATTAACAAGATGGGTAGTCTGGGCATGGGAGACAAGATGGTAAACTGGGGTAGGAACTGGTTAAAAGACAGGAGACAGAGGGTGGTGGTAAATGGGTTACAATCTGGGGAGAGGTGCGTGACCAGTGGGGTACCAGTGGGGGACCAGTCCTGTTCATTGTCTTCATTAGTGACATTGCAAAGGGGCTGGAAGGAAAGGTCTGCCTGTTTGCAGGTGACACCAAGATCTGTAACAGGGTGGATACTCCAGAAGGGGTGCAGAAAATGAAGAGGGACCTGGAGAAGCTTGAAAGATGGTCGGAGAAGTGGCAACTGAGGTTCAATGTAAAGAAGTGTAAAATAATGCACCTGGGTAGAGGGAACACTTGGGAGAGCTACAGATTGCGTGGGGAGGAGCTGACTGTCACCAAGGAGGAAAGGGACCTAGGGACTATCATCTCTGATGACCTTAAGGTATTAAAGCAGTGTACAAAGGTGGCAGGGAGGGTCAGTGGTATGCTGGGGTGCATAGGCAAGGGTATCACTAGAAGGAGATGGGAGGTGGTGATGCCATTGTATAAAACATTGTTAATGCCTCACCTGGAGTACTGCGTGCAGTTCTGGAGACCACACCTGAACAAAGACATAGATAAAATGGAGACTATCCAGAGAAGGGCAACTAAGATGGTGCAGGGCTTTCACCACAAAATATATGAGGAGAGACTAAGGGACCTCAATATGTACACACTGGAGGAGAGGAGACAGCAGGGGGACATGATTGAAACTTTCAAGAACCTCAAGGGCATAAACAAGGTGCAGGTGGGGAAACTTTTCCAATGTAGAAAAAGTAGTAGAACTAGGGGACACAATATGAAATTGGAAGGGGGTAGATTAAGAGGTAATGTGAGGAAGTTTTTCTACACAGAAAGGGTAGTTAACACATGGAATAGCCTGCCACAGGAGGTAGTGGGGGCAAGCACAGTGGAGGGATTTAAGCATGCTTGGGACAGGCACAAGGGAAGCCTGGGAGGGGAGGGAGTGATGACAAGCCATTGATCACATAGGGTCAGTGGCTACATACAATGTATAGGGTCTATGGGCAGACTGGATGGGCCTAGCGGTCCTTATCTGCTGACAATTTCTATGTTTCTTTGTAAAATAAAATGTGGCAAGAACAGAACTATGGGCAACACCAATCCTGACTGAGGCAACACAGTATAGGCAGTTTTAAACATGGCAGTTGTCGTCTGCCCAGTATGGCGATATGAAGCTAGGGTGCACGGCTTAGAGCAAAGCATGTTGTAATCCCACATTCCTTAATTGACCAAATCAAAACTGAGGAAAAGTCTACAAAGAATGGTCTACAAAGAATGATCCAGGTAGTATGTGAAGCAGGTCATGCCATGTAGTATCCCAAGACTAGAGTGCCGTAATATGTTTATGAAGGCAATATGCCTGAGGGGCAATTCCATATTCTACAGCAAGTACAGAGCACTGTGGCTAGGTAACAGAGCAGGGGGAGGGCAGGCATTCCTCATAGCATGAATGCCCACTAAGCTGCAGGGTAGTTATGCAGGCAGGGAAGTAAGTCTAGGAAGAAGGGCCTCGAGATAAAGGGGGAAGGAACTGGAGTCAGAGGCTGCCCATATGGGCAAAATGCCAAGTCAAATTTCCAACTGAACTGCTCTAAATTAACAGAGCAAAACAATCTCTCCATAGTGTTTTATGCTTTACATAATTGGTAGGGTAACAGTCCTTACCCTGACTTCTTGAAGGTGCATTTTGCATTACCATTAAATCTGTGTAGTCATTTTTGAATAATTTGGGGGGTTAATTGGGCAGTGACAGGGATGCAGGATACTAAGGGAAAATGCAGACAGAGGTACTCACCCTGACCTCCATGGAGAAAGCACAGAGATGCCTCCACGATATGCAGACCACCAATGGTGGGGCACAGGACAGAAAGTGCCTGATTAAATTTAACATATTACATAACTTGTACTACACTCCTCTTAGGCTGTATCACATGGGCAAGCAACAAGCAGCTACTTGCCATAAATGTTCACTGGAAGATGATTCCTTGATCCTATGATTTGGACCTGTCCAGGAGTTGCCTCTTTCTGGAATATTATTAAACAGTCATGTTCTACTCTTTTTGGTCGCATTGACTACTTCTCATTAGAAGTCTGCGTAATTGGTAATTATATGGTTATTAAGTCTCAGCAACACTGAGCCTGGATGGCTCTAATCTCGGCAGTAATCAAACTTCTCATACTTACATTGGATTGATGTTTCCTTTCAATCCCAGAGGGAATGTTTGCAAGAAATGTTAACTGCATTAAATGCTGAGAAAGCCATCACAGTTCAATACCATAATTTAGGGGAATTATATACCATCTGGAAGCCTCTCCTACAATTCTTGGCAGAGAAATGAAGGTTGGTGGATAGATGATGACATTACTCTCACTCCCAAATTTGTTGATTTGAGCTACCTTGTGGTAAGACTCTGGTCTTTTGCTTTAAAATCAATGGATTGCTAGCTAACACCTTTCCTGTACAAGCATATGATGTCTGGGTTCTGTTTTGTGAGGGGAGGTGGGAGTGGAGGGTTTGGGGGCTTGGGGGGAGTGGAGGGGAGATGGGGAAGATAAATCAACAGAAAATATGTTTGTATTGGTCCACGTGTATTGTCTGAGATTTTGGACTGTACATTGCATGGCAATTGTTCTTGTATGTCAATCCATATCTTTAATAAAGCTTACTTAATTGAAAAAAACAAAAACAAAAAAAACAAAGGTGGGGTGCTAAAGAGAGCCAAAGGCAGCCAGCAAGCGATGCTCCAGGAGAGAGCAAGGAGATGTCAGAGGAGTGGTCTTGAGCCCCGGTCCTGAGCAGGACTGCTAAGCTGGGGCAGGGAAATGACACCACATCTGGAAGGGCAGGAGAAAGGAGCAGTGACTCCAGATGCAGAAGCATCAAATGGGGGAAATTTCCCATGGGGACACTGGAAGGGAGAGGAGCAGCAGTGAGGTACTGGAAAGGGGGAGGCAAATGGGAGAAAACAGATGGACATGAGGAGGGAGAGAAAGAAAAGAGGGGGGAGAGATGGAGCTCAGGATACAGAGGGAACAGCACAAAGTAGAAGAATGCAGATGACCCACAAGAAGCCACACAATCGTGACCATGGGGAGGATAGGGAAAGAAAAAAAGGAGCAGAAATGAGAGGAGGCTCAGCCCACGAGCCACACAGGAGCCTAGGCACCAAGGTATTGCATGTTTCACAGTGCGCGAAGCAGGGGACTGCTGAACGAGGCTAGCCTTTAAGGAGAATGTGGGAGGAGCTATACCCCCACATTGAACCTCGGGCTTTAGCCCTCCCGAAAAGAAACTTGGTAGACATAAGTATATGATACATGGGTTGCAATACAAAGAAGTTACTTTATGTCCATGAAGTACAGGGAGCCTCAGACTCATGATCTCTACTGTTCCATTGTGCCCAACTTGGAATTAAAACAGGCAAAACATTCAGCTGCACTACATCTTCTATTAAAACTTACTAAAATCTAATGGGAGTTGACACTCTGACAATTACTTTTTTTTCCTAGGGACCTGTGGACATTTACTCTTTGTCCTTTTTGTTCTTTGAGAAAGCAGAACACTAAGAAGGGCAAATACTCTGAACTCTGTGCCAAGAACGAGCTGTGGTATACAGATTAAAGACTTGAAAGGACCAAGACAAGGAATAAAGAACTAAACTGTCTGCAAAGACAAGAACATATGCAATGCTATGCAAAATTACCATAATGGTAATTTACTCTGTTTGATACACAATGAATTTAAAATGAAATTCTGCCATCACTGATGGGGAAGTGAAACTTCTTATAAGGGTTTTCAAATGAATCCAAAGTGCTATGTAAGTACCTTTCCATGACATAAGAGTGCAGAACCTGTGGATCTTCCCCCCAGATCTTTAATTATGGATTCTATTGGAATCTGTCACAGAGACTGAGACATGACCTTTGCAAGAGTCCCATGCAGAATGAGTGTAAACATTACACAATCACATACAGCTTTTTTACTATATGCGGTACTACTCCACTTGCAGTTACAGTAGGTAAGAGCTGCATCATCTGTAGGAGATATCGTTCTGCTGCAGCTACCCATGCTTTGTTTTGTTTTTTCTGTACAACGTACAGACAAGCACCAAGCAGCATCCTTTGCCATCTAACAGTGACTTGAAATGGCTGAGCTGCTCCTGTTGCTGCTGCAGGGGTCTCAAGAGGAAGGCTGCTGTCACAAGATGACATTTCCTTTGAATTCTGCAGCATGAATGGAAAACCCTTGATCACCATCACAGACATTTGATGTACACTGTGAATTTAATTAGCAAGATGTGATTTTTTTCTGTACATAAAAGCCCTATCAAATCAAGTCATGACACAAATTAACAAATCACCCAGACATTGGTGACACCACTAAATCAGAGATAAACAATCCAATTTCAGCCCTCCATGCCCAGCATGTCGAGCTCTGTACTTTGTACATTTTCAGCTTTCCAACTCATTATGTCAGCTCTTGGCTTCCCAGATTATTTTCCAAATCCTCTCCATCAGAGCACCAGAGGCTGCTGTAAAGTGCAGATGATTTTGGGATGGCTGATGAATGTTGAACATCAGGGTGAGGCGTCATCAATCCCTTTCACTTAGGCACTGTGCTGTGCTTCACATGCCAAATATTGGCTCAGATTATATCACTGAAACCTTCAATCCATCATCCAACTTGTTGCCTCCCCCCCCCCATATGTAATATCTGAATGGATTTGTAGTGACCTCCTCCAGATACTGGGCCAGTATACTCCACTCACTTACACTGTCCCTCGAATTACTGACAAAAAGACAAAATGAGAAACACATCTCCTTGGTGAGACAGAAGTTGGGAAGAACACAGCAGACAGTGGAAATATGTACTATGTTCACAATGTTTACTATTCATTGTGCAAGATGGATTACTTTAAATGTTGACCATATAAGCTCAGCTGTAGAGACCAAACAAACCTCTTGGTGTGGGGTGAGTGATTTCTGAAGGGTATAAAATGAGAAACTTACCGCAACAGTGGGATAGTTAGGTTCTGATGATTAATTTTAAATCAATGATTATATCAGAGGCTTGTAGTCAAAGTAATTAATATATGTTACCACAGTAGTTAAAGTGGGTGTGTATTTTACTTTACCAGAAGGGATGCTGCAAATAAATAATGTAAATGCACATGCATGCATACATGCACACATACATACATACATACATAACTTGTTGACCAAAACAAGGGATTATGGATCTAGCTGCAACATGCATATAAGCTGTATTTCAGAAGTCCTGCTCAAAGTTGAGCAAACGGGTTTGAAGGGGCTGCTATATATGACACATCAGACAGTCCTCAGTTGCCCCCCCCAACATTATCTATGTCTCCAAGGAATTAGACTCCTATGGTACCTCAAGCCTCCAGCCCCAAAATGTATTGTCTTTAGCTTGTGGAGACGGAGCTCTACCACAAACGCTAGAAACTAGGCTTTTGGACACATGTAGGGTTTTTTTGTTTTCAGCACTGTGTATTAATGAAAATGATTGCTAAAGATTGTTGGCTGAAGAAGGATGCTTCAATGTTTTGGTGAACAGAGTATTGTTTGTGTATACATATATGTTTGAAGTTTTGCCTTTCTCTATTCCTAGTCTTTGTAGGTAAGCCAGGTAGCGAGTAGGGAATAGAAGGTCCAGCACCAAGGGTGAGCAGAGTGCCGGAGGAGGCAGGGGGAGGATAGTGGGTGTTTCACAATGCACTAAGTGGGGAACTGCTGAGAGAGGCTGGCTTTTATTTGGGATGTGGAAGGAACTATTCCCCACATTGCACCTTGGGCTTTAGCCCTCCCATTAAATGTTTTGGTGACTAGAGTAGTGTATATATATATATAGATATATACAGTATATACATTCATATATATATATTTATAAAATAGGTAGGGAAATTGCTTAGGATTTATTGGATGAAAAACATCACATGACTGTGTATATCAGAGCGCGACTGCACACCTGCATTTTACCACCCTCCAAAATTATTTTGCCATTTCATAAGATAGATAACCCACTCTGAGTTGTGCGGTTGTGCTCTGATATATGCACGCCTTGGGTGGTTGACTCACTCAGCCTGCAGCCTCTTGCGTAACAACGCACACCTAGGCATGCATATATCAGAGCACAACTGCACACCTCAGAGTTGGTTATCTATATATATATATATATATATATATATGTACTATGCAAAAACTTCATTAATGCATCATTTAGGTTAAAACACAAAAAGTCAGGAAATGAGAACTTTAGGGTTCCCTCTCCCAACCATGGAGCCGCACATCATCCCGAGATTGACAGATGATGGGGTGTGTCATTGGCATTGTGAGGCCTAAATGTCACCCCATTCCATGTATAATCATATTCACAAGCCACAGTAAAGAAGAATGAGGTCACATTTAGGCCTCACAAACCCCAATGACGCACCCCGTCATCTGTTAATCTCAGAATGATGGGCAGATCCATGGGGGGGAGAGGGCAACCCTAAAGGTCTCATTTCCTGACTTTTTGTGTTTTAATCCTAAATGATGCATTAACAAAGCTTTTTGCATAGAATTTCCTTACTTTTTGAGAAAGAATAGAAAAGCAGAAAGTCACACAAGTTGGCGGGAATGTGGGCCCTTAGGGGCCTTGTGCTCCCACCAGATTGCAAATTTCTGCCTAAGATAAGAGTACAAGTACTAAATATCATACCTATTGCAGGCAGCCCATATGGGTGGGAGCATGGGCCCACCACCTTGAAACAAAACAAAGTGTCGGTCATCCGACTGGCATAATTCAACGCCTGTTTACATGTCAGACACCTAAGCATGAAAATTAGCTCAATGACAGCAAGATTAGGTGCCCTATAAATATGAACCTACTACCACTATGGAAAACACTATATGCAAAACATAAAGGGCTGCAATATCTGCACAGCAAAATAAATTTGCGACATCAAACACCATAATTCACATGTACAGGATGTCCCCTTAACACCTTCCAAATTTCAATTGAAAAGACCAAACGTTTTCCAAGATATAACATTTGAAAGTTTGAGATTTTCATTCATCAGAGTGGCAGAATTCCACACATGTTTACATTTTAGACACTCAACGACTGAAAAGTACATCCATGGCAGTAAGGCTAGCTACCATATAAATTTCAAGCATCTAGCAGAATGGAAAATGCTGTCCGCAAAATGTAAACTGTGCCAAGCAATATATCTGCAAAAAATGTATTGTCTGACATGTAATTTTCCAACATCTAAACACCATAATTCACATCTAAAAGACATTCGATCAACACCTACCAAATTTCAAGTGAAAAGACCAAATCATTTCCAAGATATTTCATTTTAAAAATTGTTAAAATTGGACTATCCAGTCCCTCCAAATCTGACCATCTAGTCCCTCCCTCGAGATCAAAGAGTCTCATGATCAAAGAATGTGCAGCCTCATGATCAAAGAATTTGTAGGCTCACAATCAAAGAATAAAAAATGGTAAAAGTCAATTTTTACAGAAAAATAAATGAAACCACAGCCATGATTTGATAGCCTGAGCAAAACCCACCCACCCTCATTTGACTTAATAAGTCACCCCTGGGATGAGAATTAGATTTTTTCAGGTGGCCATCTAGTCGCACCCTCGAGGGTCAAATATTGCAGTCAAAGAATCTCTTAATCAAAGAATTTGCAGGCTTGAGAACAAAGATCGTTGGTGAGCAACGATCAAAGATTTAAAAACTTAAAAACTCTATTTTTTGACCAATGTAAAAGAAACCACAACCATGACTCAATAGAGTGAAGCCCCGTGAGCAAAACACTTCCAAGTTTTACTTCAGGAGTCACCCCTGAGCCAAGATATTTGAGTTTTTACGAATGCAAACTGAAAACAAGATGGCGGTAATTGCGATCTAAGAATTCCTAGTGATCAAAGATTCTTTGATTGTGAGCCTGCAAATTCTTAAATCGTGAGGAGGGACCAGATGGCCAAAACCCCATTCTTCTTTCACAAAATAACCATATCAATTTCTCCATCGACTTATAATGGAAACTTAAAACTTTAATAACTTTTGAATGGATTAATATTTTCTCACCAAATGAAAAGTGGCATGTTCCTTCACCCAAGCTCTTTCAGACAGGCCAAGTCA
Organism: Neoceratodus forsteri; assembly: GCA_016271365.2. NCBI lineage: Eukaryota > Metazoa > Chordata > Ceratodontiformes > Ceratodontidae > Neoceratodus > Neoceratodus forsteri. The sequence goes on along the minus strand of CM057459.1, from coordinate 779,627,336 downwards.
CAGAGTGGCATGCCATATGGTGGCTGTGCAGCACCATGGACAAAATCCGTAAAACTAGCTACATAAATGGCGAAAAGTGCATTTTTCAGCGTTTTGGTGCACACAAACTGTAAGCCCAACCAAAACAAAATTTGACAGGTCAAGAGATCTACTATGCCCCACTGTGCATACCAAATGTTATGCAAATCTGTTGAATGGGTCCAAAGTTATTAACATGCAAAATTTCAAGTTTAACATGGAAGTGGCTTCATAATCCTAAATATAGGGGTGTGACCTAGCCCCTATAATATATATACTGTATATATGTATACACACATATATATATATTAGAGGCAAAAAATTCAGTTTAATGCATCTATTAGGGTTGTTCACAGCAAAAAGCTAGGAAATTCAGGATTAGGTTGAAGCCCCCTAGTCCTCAGCCTTCCTCCAATCGGCATCTGGGTGGGCACTGGGGTCGCTGGGTCTAACTCTCACCCCATCACATGTGTAAAGATGCTGAGGTATAGGAGACTGGGGTGAGAGTTAGGACCGATGACCCCAAAGCGCACTCCGATGCCAGTTGGGGGGAAGGGATGGCGGGTCCAAGGGGGGGCTTTCAACCCTAACTCCAAATTTCCTAGCTTTTTTTCTGTGTGGAAGAACCCCAACTGATGCATTAAATGGAGTTTTTGTCTCTAATTTCCCTTCCTTTTGAGAATGAGGATGATAAATAATGAAAGGAATGCAGTGGTGGCAGCATGGGGCACTTCAGGCCCTGCGCTCCCACCACATGATGTCTTGTTACACAGTAACAGGAACTGCAAAGCAAACACAAGAGGCAATGGTAATGTACATGGCAAAGCAAATGTAAATGGCAAAGGAAATGTTAAAAGAAACACAAGCGTAAAGTGACGCTGAAGCAAACAGTTACATAAACTGAGACAACAAACAGAAGTGCATACAGAATGCAACTGGTAACACACAGATTCACGGTACCATAATTGTAAACGCAAATGGTAACAGTAACTCCAACAATAACACCAAAGTAAACAGAAATGCATGCATGTATGAAAATGCAAACTGTAATGCACACACTCACGGAATCACAATTGTAAATGCAAATGGTTACAGTAACAGCAACAATAAAGCCAATGAAAACAGAAATGCAAGTGCATACGAAAACACAAACTGTTACACGTAAGGTCATGGTACCGCAATAGTAAACGTAAATGGTAACAGTAACAGCAACAGTAAAGAAAACAGACAGAGAAATGCAAGCGCATACAAAAATGCAAACCGTTACACACACAATGGCATAGACGGGAACAGTGATTTGAATGGTAACAGAAGCGCAACAGGAAACGCTAACTGTCACAGTAACAAAAGGGCACACACTTCTTTTCCCCAAAAACTGCATTGAAAAAATAAATTAAAAACAAAGAATGTATGCATTATAATTGACTTCGGAGCAGAAAAGTACGACTTAGAATACTAAATTGCTTATATTTCAGGAACCGTACGTCATAGGAAAAAAATTACAATTTTGTATGAATTATTACTTTCCTGGCTAATTTTGTGCTTAGGCCCTATTTGGGGGGCTAAGCATTTTTTTGACTAAAAGTCTGTATCTCGCATGGTTTCTGAGATACGGGCCCTGAAAGACGCAATGGACGCCATAATGTTATCCTATGGGAAAAAACATCAACTTCGGAGTGCTGTCACTTTTTCACCCTGTAATATTTTTTCTCCAAACCACCAAAGGGCACATTTGTAGGATGTTGGCTTTCTTCCCTCCAAATTTCAGCCCAAAAGACCAAACCGTTATTTTCCAGCAGAGCGGCAAAGAATTCCTGTAATATAGCGGACGCCGTAATGTTATCCTATGGGAAAAAGTGTCAATTTGTAGTGCTGTAACTTTGCTGCCCTGTAATATGTTTTGACCAATCCACTAAAAGTCACATCTGGGGGATGTTGCCTTTCTTCCCTCCAAATTTCAAGTAAAAAGACCAAACCATTTCTGAGATATTCAATGTCAAAGATTGGCAAAATTTCCCTATCTATTCCATTATAAAAAAATCTGGCCATCTTGTCCCTATTTTGCAATAAAAGAGCACAATCAAAGAAACTCATGATCAAAGAATTTGCAGCCTCACGATCAAAGAATTTTCAGGCTCATGAACAAAGAATAAAAAATGTAATAAATCAAAAAAATTGAAGGAATTGCAGTAAACCATCACCATGGTTCGACAGAACAAAGCCCCCTGAGTAAAACCCACCCTCATTTGTCTTCCTAGGGCACCCATGGGCTGAGAAAAATTATTTTTAAATTTTACCATCTCGTCCCTTGCTCACAAAACAAGATTGCCATCAAAGAATCTCACGATCAAAGAATTTGCAGCCTCACCGTCAAAGAATTTGCAGGCTCATGATCAAAGAATAAAAAATGTCAAAACGCAACTTATTCACTGATTTGAACCAAACCAATGGCATGGTTCAACAGAACACACCCTCCTGAGCAAAACAAGCCCTCATTTGTGTCCCTAGCCCACGCCTGAGCTGAGATATTAGTGTTTTAGGTCACGATGCAAGATTGCGATCAAAGACTCTCACAATCAAAGAATTTGCAGGCTCGCGATCAAAGATAGTTAGCGAGCCACAAATTAAGATTTTAAAAGCTTATAACTCTATTTTTGGACCAATTTGAATGGAAACACAGCCATGCCTTGATAGATCAGGGTTCACTGAGTAAAACCCATCAAAGTTTTACTTCAGAAGTGACCCCTGTGCCGAGATATTTGTGTTTGTGTGATTGGAAAACAAGATGACGGACCTCACGGTCAAAGAATTTTGAAAATTCCTCTGGAACAAATATTCTTGAACTGTGAGGCTGCAAATTCTTTGATCGCCAGGCGAGACCAGATGGCCAGAACCCCCACTCTTTGATCGCAAGACATACATATAAGTTTTCCCATTGACTTATAATGGGAACTTAAAAGTGCCATAACTTTTGAATGCCTGAATATTTTTTCATCAAACAAAAAGCAGCATGTTTGGCCACCAAAGCTCTTTTAAACAAGCCATCTTGCAGAGTGGCACACTATATAACAGCCGTGCAGGACCACATTAAGAATGCCAAAAGGTGCCTCCAAAAATGGATAATTTTGCATTTTTCAGCGCTTTCGTACATGAAGACTAGCACTCCAACACAAATGCAACTTGGCAAGTCAAGAGCTCTATTGCACCCCAATGCATGTACCAAATTTCAGGCAAATCCATTCAACAGGTCCAACGTTATTAACGTGCAAACTTTTGACTTTAGTATGTAACTGGCCGATCAACCCTAACTATAGTGGCATGACCGTGCCACTATAATATGTAGGTTTGAACATTCCCACCCTTGATACTGTAGGTAAGCCAGATAGTGAGTAGGGAATAGAAGACACAAAAATATTACCTCCTCCAACTCATGGACAGTATCACCAGCTGCACACAGGAGAGACTAAATCCCCAGGTGGAGGAAACCTCTGAGGACCCATGGCCACTGACCTGCCCATTCTCAGGGCAAACTAAGAGGAGATGATCCTAGATTCTTAGAATTAGTTTTAATTTTGTTGCAGGGTGTAATGTTCATAGTGATGTAGTTTCAACTTTTGGGTCTGCTGAATGGTGAGTTCAGGAGGGTCGACTCTTGAGGTTGAAAAGTCAAATCCAGTCTGAAGGAATGTCCAGATCCTAAATATTAATTATTTCAGACTGTTTAAAGGGGTTGAAGATGAGCCAGGATGTATTTGTGATATTAGTTAATGTTTGATGAAGATACTGGCTCAATGACAAATGGGGAGAACAAGTTTGTTTAGGAGGGCTTCCAGACTCCAAATTGCTGGATGTACGATTGGTTATTAAATCCTTAAGGTAATCTGTCAGACTTTGAAGAAAGTGAGAGCAGAATACAATGCTTAGAACCTTTTGTAGACTGGCAAATGTTTTGGATGATTGCAAGGTTCTCGGAAGTGCTTGTCCTCAGTACTTGTTTGGGAAGAAATGTAGGAATCAAACTAAAGCTGGACAATGAGATAGTAGAAGCTGTGATGTTCAAGTAGAGTCTAACAGCTCTGAGTTCGGTAATCCACGTTTCACTACTGCATATAGGCATCTATAGTGAGATAAGCAAGGATTCAGAGAGAGTGAGGCTTTGGGTATCTGGTAGGAGAAGGTAACTGAAATATTTCAGACCAGTGAAGGTAAAGATGAAGTATAGAAACATAGACTTTGATGGCAGATAAGGACCACTTGGCCCACCCAGTCTGCCCATTTCCCCTACCTATTGGATAAGCTGCAGATTCTAGTTAACCAACAGCCTATTTCCTGCAACCCCCTACTATAATTGCCTTATGTCTGTCCCATGCATGTTTGAATTCCTCCAATGTTTTAGACCCCACAACCTCTCCAGGAAGGCAGTTCCAAGTGTCCACCACTCTCTCCGTGAAAAAGAATTTCCTCACATTACCCCTGAGCCATCCCCCCTCTAACTTTAAATTGTGCCCCCTTGTTTTACACATGTCTTTTTCTGAAAGATGCTACCCTTTTGGACTTTGTTGATTCCCTTGAGGTACTTAAAAGTTTCAATCATGTCCCCTGTCCCTCCTTTCATCAAGGGTATACATATTAAGCTTCCTCAGTCTCTCTCTTCATATGGTTTCTGATGTAGACCCTGCACCATTTTAGTTGCCCTCCTCTGGACTGCTTCCATCCTGTCTATGTCCTTGCGTAGATGAGGTCTCCAAACTGCACGCAGTACTCCAGATGGGGTCTCACCAACTGTCTGTATAGAGGGATAACCACTTCCCTTTTTCTACTTGTGATGCCCTCCTATGCATCCCAGTATCCCTGGCTTTCCTACAGACTTCTCACATTGCATACCCACCTTTAGGTCATCTGATATGACTACACCCAGATCCTTTCCATTATTGTTGTTAGTACCCCTGCTGTTGTGTACTCCTCTCCTGGATTTTTATTTCCCAGGTACATTACTTTGCTTCTTGATTGAATCTAAGTTGCCATATGTCTGACCATTCCTCCAACCTTGCCAAGTCCCTTCTCATCCTTTCTATGCCCCTTGTGTATCAACTCTGTAACAGATCTTTGTGGCATCCACAAAGAGGCATACCTTTCCTTCCAAACCCTCTGCAATGTCACCTATAAAGACGTTAAAGAGGACTGGACCCAGTACTGAGCCCTGAGGTACTCCACTAGTAACCCCCCTTTCTTCAAAATGTGTTCCATTCACTATTACCTTCTGTGTCCTGTTGTGCAGCCAGTTTTCTACCCAGGCTACCACCCTGGAACCCACTCCCAGGCTGGCTAACTTGATTATTAATCTTTTGTGCGGGACTGTGTTAAATGCCTTGCTAAAGTCTAGGTAGGCCATATCCACAGCCCCTCCCTGGTCTATTACTTTGGTCACCCAGTCAAAGAAATCGATTAGATTTGTCTGACATGGCCTTCCTGCTGTGAATCCATGCTGCTTTGGGTCCAGTGCCCCACTGCTACAAGGTACTCAACAATTCTTTCTTTCAGAAGTGATTCCATCATTTTCCCCACCACTGAGGTCAAACTAACAGGTCTGTAGTTTCCTGCTTCTGCCTTGCTCCCACTTTTGTGAAGGGGAATCACATCTGCCCTCCTCCAGTCCTCAGGTACCACCCCATCTTCCCATGATTTGTTAAAAAGTGTGGTTAGTGGTGTCACTAGGTCCTCCCTTAGCTCTTTTAGGATTCTAGGGTGAATTCCATTAGGCCCCATTGTTTTGTACACCTTGAGTTTTAGGAGTTCTTTCAGTACTCTTTCTTCTGTAAATGGACTGGTATCAACCCCACTATCCAGAGTGCTTCTACTGTTTGGTTTAGGTAACTCCTCCTGTTCTTCTTTTGTGAATATAGAGCAAAAGTATTCATTCATTATCTCTGCCTTTTCACTATCTCCCTCTGCCCACCTCCTCTCTCCTTTATTAATCTTCCCTATCCTTTCCTTAACCTTTCTATGTTCCCTAATGTACCTATAAAAGGTTTTATCCCCTTTCTTAACTGAGTTGGCTACCCTTTCCTCGGTGTGGGCCTTTGCTCTTCTGACTGCCTTCCCCACTTCTTTCTGCTTTAATTGATGCAGTTCCCTGTTGTGCTCCATCTGTGATTCCTTATACTTTTTGAATGCAGCCTTTTTCTCCTTAACCTTCCCTGACACCTCTTTTGAGAGCCATAGTGGTTTTTATTCCACTTTGTTTTCTTTATTTGTTTCACACAAAGGCTTTGCCTCCATGATGGCAGTTTGATTTTCTCCATTGTTCTTCCACCCTCCTTTCTGGCCATTTTCTAATGCATTCCTCAGGTATTCACCCATTATGCAAAGTCAGCCCTTCTAAAGTCCAGTATCCTTGTATTTGTATGGCTTGTCTCCATGGTTGTGTTTATTGTGAAGCACACTGTGCAGTGGTTGCTTGTTCCCAGGTGTCTACTGACTTCTAAGTTTGTGATCCTCTCTCCATTTGAGAGTACCACGTCTAATATTGCTCCCTCCAGTGTGGGTTCCACCACTAGCTGTCTAACGCATGCTCCCTGTAGGGCATCGAGAATGGCCCTGCTCTTGGATGTGTTTGCAGTCCATGTCGCCCAGTTAACATCTGGTATATTCAGGTCCCCCATCAACAGTATCTCCCCTTTTTCAGCCATTTTGAGAATGCCCTCTATCATTTTCTTGTCCATTTCCTTCCCTTGAGATGGGGGTCTGTATACAACCCCTGTGTGGATTGTGATGCCATTCCCTGTCTCCAATGTGACCCAGAGTTCCTCTTGTCCTCCCCCTTTACTTGTTAGTTCTGTAGCTTTGATCCCTTCCCTTATGTAGAGAGTTACTCCACCTCCTCTTTTACCCTCCCTGTCCCTTCTGTAGATTGTGTACCATGGTATGTTGACATCCCAGTCATGGTTCTCCGTGTACCATGTTTCTGGGACTGCCATAATATCCAAGTGTTCCTCTTCCATCAGGGCTACTAGCTCTGAAAGCTTGTTTCCCGGACTACGGGCATTGGTACTCATTGCCCTCCATTTAATGTTGTCTTTATTCTTTTTTACCCCATCCCTGCTCTTATTTCTCTTGTCCATTTTTCCATTTACCCCTGTCCTGCCCTCTGTCAAGCTCTGTACCTCAGTGTTTACCCTACTACCAGCCATGCTTTGCTGGGGGAGGCTTGAACTTTCCTGTTTCTTATCAGCACCTCCCCCCTTAGCTAGTTTAAAAGCTTGCCAAGGAAGCCTTTAAACCTGTCACCTAGGAGTGTGTTTCCCTTCCTGGACAGATGCAGACCATCATGCCAGTATAGACCTTCATCTCTCCAGGTGGACCCCCAGTCCCCAATCAAGCCAAAGCCCTGTGCTCTGCACCAGTTTTGCAACCATTCATTAAAATGCATGGTGTGCAGTACCCTAGCCTCACCCCTGCCATAGACTGGCAGCACCTCTGAGAAGGTTATCCTGCTTGCTACCTGTCTGAGGCCCCTCCCCAACTCCACAAATTCATCCTGCACTGCACTGATCTCATGCCTAGCTAGGTCATTTGTCCCGAGGTGGACAATGATATCTAGTTTCCTCTCCTGTGATGCTGCTTCTGCAATCCTGAGGATTCACTTCCTGTCCCTCCAAGTATGCTGTAAAGACAGTAACTGGATACCAACAGGTATAACTGAAATGTTCAGTACAATAGATTTGAGGTTTGAAAGAGAGTTAGGCTTGCAATAATGAGGTTTTGGATGGGCAGATATTTAGGAAAGATTGCTAGCACAGGATGGTGGATAGGGTTGTTGTTGTAGCATAGTAGCCCAATGGTAGGAGCTTGAGTGACCCTTGTGGTGCTGTCTTGTGGTGAATCCAATACAAGTTTACTGTGGTGGTACTCGAAAAAGAGTGGTCTTCAAATGAGTCTACTGGCTGATGAGACAGCGGAGTTGATGTTGAAAATAGAAAACAATGGGTGCATTGACTGCTTAATCCAATGGAGACTGTTGTGAAATGTAACTGTGATAGGGAGATAGCCAGGTCTGTTGCACACATGCAGGATGATGAATTGAATGAAGACCCACTCTTGGTAATGGTATTCATTGAAAGGAGTATGAAGGGGATATATCCTGACAGGTGAGTTAGGAAGATCATTAGACAGGTGTCTGGCAAAGAGTATCATGATGAAGAAGTGTAGATAACTTCTTGAAGTATGGTGGTATCCAGAGGCAAAGGAGCAGTTGCTTGTTATATCCCAGGAGGAAAAAGTTCACAAGTGCAGTGAGAGATGATAGTGGAACAGAGGCGCATCCCTCCAGTTGTACCTCTCCACAATTCCTATGCCATTCTGGCAAACTGTGGATCCTCTATGGAGGCACCCACAGTGGAGACCAAGGAGGATGCTGGGAACCTCCACAAAGGAGACCCACAGGAGGGTGGCAGGGGACCCTGCAGGGGAAGGAAACAACTCCTGGTGGGGGACGCCATTGTTAGGAAGGTAAAACTGGGCAAGGAAGGGGAGAGGGAGGTAAGGTGCCTGCCTGGTGCCATGGCTTGGAGGGACAGGGAGCGAATCCTCAGGATTGCTGGAGCAGCTGCACAGGGGAGGGAGCTGGATGTCATTGTCCACCTAGGGACAAATGACCTGGCTAAGAAAGGGATTAGAGTGCAGAAAGAGTTTGTGGAATTGGGAGGGCCTTAGTCAAGATGCACGGTAACCTTTCTCGGAGGTGCTACCCATCTATGACATAGGAGAGGCTAGGGTGTTCCGTACCATGGGATTCAATCAGCGGTTGAAAAACTGGTGTGGCGCTCAGGGATTTGGCTTCATTGGGGACTGGGGGTCCACCTGGAGTGATGTAAGCCTATACTGGCGTGATGGGCTGCTTCTGTCTGGGAGGGGAACCAGGATCCTAGGTGATAGGTTTAAATGCTTCATTGGCAAGCTTTTAAACTAGCCAAGGGGGGAGGCACTGGAAAGGAGCAGAAAAATCCTAGCCCCCCCAAATAATCACAGTAGTAAGTGTGGCAAACACCAACATGGAGGTGTCGATAGGGAGAAGGGCACGGGTAAATGGAGAAAGTGACAAAGGCAAGGAGGACAGGGATGGGGCAAAAGGGGGTAAGGCCATCAGGAAATGGAGGGTAATGAGTACCAATGCCCGCAGTCTGGGCAACAAGCTCCCTGAGCTGGTGGCCTTAATGGAAGAGGGATGCCTGGATATCATAGCAGTCACAGAAACATGGTACACAGAGAACCATGACTGGGATGTTAACATTCCAGTGTACATAACCTACAGGAGAGACAGGCAGGGGAAAAGAGGGGGAGGAGTAGCTCTCTATGTAAAGGAAGGGATAAAAGCAACTGAACAAAAGAGTAAACAGGGAGGAGAGGAGGCACTGTGGGTCACCTTGGAGACTGGAAAGGGCACCACAATCCGCACAGGGGTTGTGTACAGACCCCCATGTCAGGGGGAAGAAATGGACAAGGATATGATGGATGGCAGAGAAAGGGGAGATACTGTTGATGGGAGACCTGAATATGCCAGATGTTAACTGGAGCACATTTGCTGCAGCCATATCCAAGAGCAGGGCCATTCTTGATGCCCTACAGGTGGCAGACATTAGACAGCTAGTTTCAGAACCCACTCGTGAGGGAGCAACCTTAGACCTCATACTCTCAAATGGGGGCAGTGAGAGGATCTTAGATCTAGAAGTGGGTTGCCATCTGGGGACAAGTGACCATCAAACAGTGTGGTTCACGTTAAACTCGGCTACAGAGTCAAGCCATACAAAAGTGAGAGTACTGGACTTTAGGAGGGCTGACTTTGGCAAGATGGGAGAGTGCCTCAGAAAAGCACTAGCAAACAGGCTAGAAGGAGGTGTGGAGCAACAATGGGGAATTATCAAAACTGCCATCACAGAGGCAACAAGCCTTTGTGTGATGCAAATAAACAAATCAAAACAAAAGAAAAAGCCACTATGGTTCTCAAGACAGGTGGCTGTGAAAGTCAGGAAGAAAAAGATAGCATTCCGGAAGTATAAGGAAACACAGAAGGAGCAGGACAGAGAGCTGTACTAGTTAAGGCAGAAAGAAGCAGGGAGGAAGTCAGAATAGCAAAGGCCCAAACTGAGGAAAAGATAGCCAACTCAGTTAAGAAGGGATAAACCTTTTATAGGTACATCAGCGTAGAAAGACAAAGGAGGGATAGTGAGGCTGAATAGAATGAATGGGTGGGTGGGCAGAGGGGACAGTGAAAAGCAGGAATACTGAACGAATATTTCTGCTCAGATTCACAAAGAGGAGGGGAAGTGCCTAATCCAATTAACAGAAGCACTCTTGATAGGGGGTCGATCCCAGTCTCTTCACAGAAGAAAGGGTTCTGCAAGAACTCCTAAAACTGAAGGTGGACAAAGCAATGGGTCCTGATGGAATTCACCCCAGAATTCTAAAAAGAATTAAGGAAGGAACTAGTGAAACCACTGGCAACTCTTTTAATAAATCATGGGAGGATGGTGTAGTACCAAGGACTGGAGGAAGGCGGATGTGATTCCCTTCACAAAAGTGGGACCAAGACAGAGGCAGGAAACTACAGACCTGTCAGTCTGACCTCTGTGGTAGGGAAAGTGATGGAGTCACTTCTGAAGGAAAGAATAGTTGAGTACCTAGAGGTCAGTGGAGCACAGGATCCAAGGCAGCATGGGTTCACAGGGAAGGTCATGTCAGATGAATCTAATAGATTTCTTTGACTGGGTGACCAAAGTAGTAGACCAGGGAGGGGCTGTGGACATGGCCTACCTAGCTTTAGCAAGGCATTTGACGCAGTCCACAAAAGATTATTAGTCAAATAACCAGCCTGGGAGTGGGTCCCAGGGTGGTAGCTTGGGTAAAACATTGGCTGGACAACAGGACACAGAAGGTAATTGTAAATGGAGTCCACTCTGAAGAAGTGTGGTTACTAGTGGGTACCGTGAGGGTTCAGATTGGGTCCAGTCCTTTTAATGTCTTCATCAGTGACATTGCAGAGGGACTGAAGGAAAATATGCCTTTGCAGATGACACAAAGATCTGCAACAGGGTTGATACACAAGGAGGCGTGGAAATGATGAAAAGGGACTTGCAAGGTTGGAGGAATGGTCAGACGATGGCAGCTAGGATTCACTGCAAAAAGTGCAAAATAATGCACCTGGGAAACAAGAACCCAGGGGAAGAAATATGCATGGGTGGGAGGTAGTAACAACAACAAAACAGGAAAGGGACCTGGGGTAATCTATCAGATGACCTTAAGGTTAGCAAGCAATGTGAGAGGGCAGTAAGGAGGGCCAGGGGTATACTGGGATGTATAGGAGAGGCATCAGCAGCAGAAAACAGGAAGTTGTTATCCCTCTGTACAGACAGTTGGTGAGACCCCATCTGGAATACTGTGTCCAGTTCTGGAGACCCCATCTCCCAAGGACATAGGCAGGATAGAGGCAGTCCAGAGGAGGGCAACTAAATGGTGCAGGGTCTGCAAGAGAAGCCGATGAGGAGAGACCAAAGGAGCTTAATATGTATACCCTTAAGGAAAGAAGGAGAGGGGGACATGATAGAAACTTCAAGTACCTCAAGGAATCAACAAAGTCCAAGAGGTAGCATCTTTCAGAAAAAGAGACTTGCAAGAACAAGGGACACAATTTAAAGATAGAAGGAAGGCGGTTCAGGGGCAATGTGAGGAAGATTATTTCACAGAGAGGGTAGTGGATGCATGGAACAGCCTTCCGAAGGAAGTTGTGGGCTCTAAAACTGTGGGGGGATTCAAGAATGCTTGGGACAGACATAAGGCAATTCTTGTGGGGGGGCAGGAAGATATAGGCTGTTGGTTAACTAGGATCTGCGGCCTAACCTGTAGGTAGGGAAATGGGCAGACTAGATGGACCTAGCGGTCCTTATCTGCTGTCAAAGTCTATGTTTCTATGTTTCTATGAAAAAGACTCCACTAGAGCTTGGGTTCTGTGGAAGGCATCAGGAGGTAGGGACATCCATATTGTTTGAATTAAATAGAATATGTAAGTAATAATCTTGAAGAGTTGGTAGGAGTATGAGGTGGATGAACTAGTAGAAGTAATTGAACAGGTGAGTGGATGCTGGACATTGGCAGTTGTGAGAAACACCCCCAAAAATACAGAGCAGCAAATGTGGAGGAGCCCCGAGCTGCCAGGGCAGTGAGAAGGAAATTGCCCAACATGACTACCTCCAGACAGGTGATAAAGATAGGATGGAAACCAGGATATGGCCTGCCCAGCAAAGAGGACCTTGAAAGCTGGAGAGTCAAGGGTTCACAAGATGATGGAGAAGGATGTCCAGAAGAATTGGAGATGGAATACTGTGAGCATGGCTGGAGGATGGGATGGTGACTGAAGAGGCTGGGAACTGAGGAAAAAAGCTGGGCCATGAAGTCCTGGAGCACTGACATGGGCAAGGATCAGAGGCAGGAATTGGCTGACAGGGAGCCAGAGTCAGGTCTGGTTGAAAGTGAGAGGCAGGGAGTAGGCCATAGAATTCTGACATCGGTGCTGCAGCCAAGTGGTGTAAGCCTCAGCACTACAGATTGGCAACATAGTGAGAAATAGTCCAATCTTGTTTGGAAAAGATCAATGTGGAAGTTTGCTGCCGGGATGATGAAGCTCTATTGGAAATCCACTGAGGCTGAGCAGCAGCATCTTCGGAAGGTGCTGGTAAGGTATTGGATGGAAGCTATTGCCTTGGTATGGTGAAACAGAATAAAATGAAACTGGAATGAGCCCCAGGCATTAGATCCAGTAATTCAAAGAGAAGCATCCCGGTACAAAGGTGCTGCAGAGTTGGGGTGTGAGGTTCTCATCTATGAAGAAGATTGCAAACTGAAAGTGCTGATATTAATGGGTGCTGCGTGGATGGGATAAGATGTTCCCAGCCCTGAAGGAGATGGTGAACTTGAATCACTGATAAGAGACCAATGGTTCACGATAAGGGTAGTATAAGGGGAAAAAACTGTAGAAAGACTTGGGCTCCCAGCCCTGAAAATATGCAAATTGTTATACATCCAGCAGGAAGCAAGGGGGAATATGAGCAGAAACTTTTCCAGAATCAAGGCTGCAGGGGAAACAGGAAGATCTGGAGAAGCAATGATGGAGGAGTCAGCAAGATTGAGCTGAAGGGTCCGGAGACTAGAGAAGGCTGACCTGGAAGGCAAGCCACAGGTGACAAAGCACAAGAGCAATGAATGACCATCAGAAGGCAAGCAGCAATGAAGTCTGTAGTCTGATGGAAAGGGAGAAATCTGAGATGGAACAAGCTGGTGAGTTCCAAATCCAGAACGAGAGGAGGCCACATGTGATGACAAGTACAGAAATCCCAGGTGGATGAGAACCAAGCAAAGGTGTCAGTAGGGAAAGGGCCACCATGAGGCCAAAGCAGTCCATATTTCCACAGGGTAACTGGAGGTCAAAGCCCAGGGATGGGCTCAAAGAGCAAAATAAGAGGGCTTGAGAGACTGGGAAGGACATGCAGTAGAAGCTGGAGGCAAGGCTTAGGTCCAGGTGCTCAAAGGCTGAGGGGTATATGGTTCCAGTTCCAAAGGAAAGTGGTGATATCATATCGCTGGCAGAGAATTTGTTTGAATGAGGCAGGAGATTGGAGACTGAAGGGTACACTGGTCCCATTGGCAAATCCAGATTGCTGGTTTTGGATGCAGGTAGTTGATATGATGGAGGACAGAGGTCCCATTCCTGAAGAAAGTGGCAAACATTGAGTGCTGGAATAAATGTAACTGGATAAGTCAAGGGATCAGAGCTGGTGGGATATAGAGGTCCCATTCCTGAAGGGAAGCAGCAACCAGAGAGCAGGCAGAGGATGCAGTAGTATGAGACAGTAGATGGAAGACACAGGCTCCCATCCCCAACAGTCAGAAGTGAGCTAACCTTCACTCGATGCAGCACCAGGCAGAGTTAAGGATGGAGACAGTGGCAGACGGTATGGTATAGAATTGGCTGACAATGAGGTTGAGGAAACATGCTCCCATCCCTGGTACACAGGGTAAGCCCACCTTCACTTGATAGTGCAGAAGGCAGAGCTAGGGATGGAAGATGTTGGGGTGCTGGTATGATTGGTAGTTGTTGGTAGAGAATCCAGCGGGGTAAGATTGTAGATGGATTGAAATGGACACCCATCCACAGCAGGCAGGGCAAGTCTAGCTATGCTCAATGCCTCAAAACGCAGAGTTAGTTAGGTGGGAGGTGGGGTCAAATCCAAGATGGTGACAGGAGCATCCCGATGAGCAGCAGTGCAAGCTCAGAGCTCTGCTTTAGATCAGCTGATTATAATTATAATGCGGCGAAGTGTTGGCAATCGCTGGTAAACTTGCTCTACCTTTTTTCCTTATTCTGAGCACTATTCAGTTTGAACAAAGTATTGGCTGTACACCAATAAAAAGCATGCCTAATTCCCACAAAGCAGCTTCAGCATACCCATTAAAGGAGCAAATAGTTGAGCAGGAACACAGAAGACTAAGGAAAAAAAAGGAAAAATTGACTCTCGGGACACAATATTGACCTAGACGCTTAGGCTTCTGAACATGCCGTATCCCAAGGAAAATGTACCCAAGCACTGCAGCAGAAACTCAGTGCTTTTTTTCTCCCTGACTACAATCTTTGAAGGCAAACCACTATCTCCAATTCTAGACCAGCCATTACCTGCAGTGGAATATAACTGTGGATCTCTGGGGCTCATCCTGGAACAGGAAGAAATGTACTACTCCACAGCAGAAAAGGAGGACTCAGCCCTGCTGAACTCTATGGTTGCAGCTACAGCTAATTGATCCTGGATGGGACAGGTCAGTACTACAAACGCTGATGTAATTGACAAACTGGCTGTCTAGAGGTTAGTGGTGGATGGAAATAGTCAGCAAGATGGCGCTGAAACAATAGGAATGCCAGAATTCAGTGAAACTAATATGCAGAACTGTATTCTTTCAGTACCAAAGGAGCAGAATTTAAAGTGAATACACATAATGCAGGGGTTCAAGATACTGGAACACATTCAGTAGATATCTCAAACTCATTTCAGCTGGAAATCCATAATGAAACTCAAACTGGGATTGCAACAATTGCGTCATCATTAGCAAACTTCTCTAATGTTTTAAACACTATCCAACAGAAAATTGAATCTTTAAGTATAAGAACTACTGAAGTTGAAAGTCGAGTCAGTACATTAGAGGACAAGATGACCCCGCTTTCCAAAAATCAGTTTGATCATCAAAAAACGTTATTGAAGCTGCAATCAAAAATTGCCTAACTAGAGGACAGGTCACGTAGAGCAAACATCAAATTAGTCAGCTTTCCAGGGAGCATAGAGGGGAAAAAAATAGTCCTTGAAATTCTTTGAGGAATTTCTCACCAAGGTCTTACAGCACCAATGCCCAGAAGAGAAACTTGTGCTTGATCAAGCCCACCAAGGTGGGGGGAATATTGGTTCCTCTGACTCTACTAATAAGAGATTTACCAGACCTGTGTATATTCATCCTCATCGTTTTCAAAATCGAGAGGCAATCCTGTGATGCGCTAGAATTAACAAAGGCCTTCTGTATCAAAATTTGAAGATATCAGCATATCTGGACTTATCTCCTGCTACTATACAACAACGTAGATCTTATGATCAAATTAAAGAGTAGCTGAGACAGAAGGGAATGAAGCACTACATTCTCTACCCTACTCACTTATGACTTTTTCATCACGGCAAACCATTTACTTTTTCGGACTCGAAAAGTACCGCAGCTTTTTTACAGTCTATGCTCCAGGAAGAAAATTTCAACAAAGTGCTGAGTCAGTCATAGCAGCTTTCGATAGAGATACTGAGTGAATTAAAATTGCTTATCTGCTGGACTAAAAGCCATGATAGGCATGGAAGAAGAAGTGGGAGGAGGAGGAAAAAAAGAAGAGAAGAAGAGAAGAGGCCTTCTCCCTTTTTTTATTGTCTTCTTTCTCTCTCTTCTCTCTTTTTAACTCATCATACTAAGAAATTATTACAGCAAAGCTTGAGTCCTTGCACATGCCTGCGTGTGAACGTATGAATGAAGCTTATCAGGATGGAGTATGGGGAAGGGTGAAAAGATTCTTGGAACTGTGCTGGCATTTTTAGAAAGATTTTGAATATGGTTTACAGGGAATATACAGCTATAATTTAAAAACTCTTGAAATAAAGAAGGAGATTAGGATAGGCAGAGAGAGGGTGGGGGTAGAGATTTATGTTTTTTTTTATTTTGGTCTTGTTGGTTTCTTTTGCTTAATTATAATGAAATGTAGACAGCATCAAACATTGGCAAATAGCGATAAACACCTGATTAGATATACCCATGTGTCCCATCTCTCTAACGAGGAATTATATATCTTATATGAGGATATGGCTTATCAGCCGAATTGTCTTAGCAGGAATGTTAAGGGGATATTGGATCACTGCAAAGCATGTAAAGTTTTTAATTGGCTGGATAAGGAAGGTATAAATTGCACCTTTTTTTCAGGAGATCCATCTACACCACACAGAACTCATATTCTATTCTAAAAGATGGGGAAATGGCATAAACAGACCATATAAAAATAACTCTAGAGGAGTGTCCATATTCTTAAAAAAAACTTTAAAAGTACAGGTTAATAAACAGGTGGTGGATGAAGAAGGCCGATACATCATTGCCCTTATTTTGTTGGCAGGCCAAACCTACACAATAGGGAATCTGTACAGCCCTAATGAGAATTATCCTGCCTTTTTTCAAAGACATTTTTCTAGAGCTCAGTACTTTCTCTGCTCCATGTATATTGGGCAGAGACTTAAATTTGCTTTTAAATCCCTTATTGGATAGATCAGGGATCAGCCCATACTGAAGAACATCTGCAGCATCTACATACAGTATATATATATATATATATATATATATATATATATATATATATATATATATATATATATATATATATATATATATATATATATATATATATATATATATATATATATATATATATATATATATATATATATATAGATAATAACATCTGACCTCCTCATGCCTCTATTGAACAAAATCAAAATGAGAACAAAATTCGACAAAAGATTCCCATATCGCTTTGGAATAGAATTATTAATATGAAAAATTGGGGGTTTAAATCATGCAATTTGAGCAAATAGAATATAATATTCTTCATTGCACATATTACACCCCTCATCATTTGAGTTTAATGAATTCTGAAATACTTGATGTATGCTCATGGTGCCAGTCTTCCCCTGGTACCCTGGAGCATATGTTAATTATGTGTCCAGCACTGAATAAATGGTGGGACTCAATATTAACTTTTTTATTGTAGATTGCTTCTAGGACTCTGTATAATGACTCATTCTGGATGCTTCTTGGATATGGAGGTCCTATTAACGATCTGCCATTTCATATACGTATAATGGTTAATATTGGAATTACATGTGCATTTAAAATAATACTTATGATGTGGAAGGACAAAGAACCACCCAGTTATGAGAACTGGATGAATTCTATGGTAACTATACATCATATTGAAAGAGTGTTTTACCTGAACAACAGACAGATGGCTAGATTTGTGAAGATATGAACGCCCCTCTGTAATGCATTACAATTATCCACTACATAATATTGCAGGACTACGATGCTATATATTAGAAATATTTAGAATTAACACTTAGAGATACTTGTGGAACAAATATGAATTTGTTGCATTACTGAATTAGCTATTTATTGCAACTATTATAACTATTCTAATATTTAAATGTGCAGTCAAACTGAACTATTTATGAGTTTGAGAAACCTTTGCTTATGTGCATTTATTGGTTTTGTATGGTATTGTATTATATGTATTTGTTTAATTTTGGCAATAAAAAAGGCAGAGTTAGGGACAAACAACCTAGCCAAAGACAGGGATAGCTTGGAGAAGGTTCAGGAGGATTTTAGGATTTTGAGTAGGAGCCTGGGGGAGGTAGCTAACTCTGTTACATTCTCAGAGGTGCTACCAGTCAGGGAAAAGAGGGGGTAAAGAAACCAATGCATCAATAGCTTCAACAAGTGGTTGAAGGACTGGTGTGGTGAAAACAGCTTTGGCTACATTGGGGACTGGGTACCACCTGGGATGATGCATGCATATACAAGAGAGATGGTCTGCCTTCTTCCATGAAGGGAACATCTGTTCTTAGTGACACGTTTATGTGCTTCCTGAGCAAGCATTTAAAGTAGCCATGGGGGGGGGGCATCAGGAGCGGGTAGATACAGACAGCCCTCCCCACAGGTTAGAGTGCACGTTGAGCAGAATAAGGATGTTATGCCAGGGGCAGATTCACCAGTGTCACTGGACAGAAAAGGCTGTACCCAGGGCCAGATGATATCAATGTTAACAAAATTAGTAAAAGGGGGGCTAAACACAAGGATGGGCAGAGAGGATGCCACTTTCCATAGAAAGCCATGCACATGAATGCCCACAGTCTGGGGAACAAGGTTCCAGACCTGATGGCTGTAATGATGGAGGCTGATCTGGATATAGTGGCCATAACCAAAACATGGTACACCAGGAACCATAGCTGGGACATAAGTGTATCTGGTTATGTCCTGTTCAGAAAAGTCAAGGAAGGTAAAAGGAGGGAAGGGTTGCCCTCTACATCAAAGAAAGCATTACGGTAACCAAAATTCAGAAGAGGCATGAGGAAACGGAGTAAGTTTGGTTCACCTTTGAGCCAGGCAATGGAACAGCCATTTGCACAGGGGTTATTTACAGACCCCCAGTGCAAGCAGAAAAAACTGACAAACTGCAGCCGGAAAACATGCATGACATGGCAGCAAAGAGGGAAGTACTGCTGATGGGAGACTTTAACATGATGGAAATAGACTGGTCCATCTCAGCGGGGGCCTCAGCCAGGGCACAGGACTTTGTGACTCCCTTGAGGGGGCTGAACTTATGCAACTGGTACAGGAACCTACCAGAGACTGGGCAATAATGGATCTGGTACTGACCAATGGGAACAGGAAAACAGGGCTCAAGGTGGAAGGTCAGCTATGGTCCAGTGACCAATGTATTGTGTGGTTTAAGCTGGACACAGGGATTCAGTCAACCCATATGAAGGCAAGAGTCTTAGACTCCAGAAGGGCAGGCTTTACCAGGATGAGACTTCAGCTTAGAGAAATCCTGAAAAAAATGGGGATGGGGGGAACACTGAGGAAAAATGGGCACACATCAAGGAAAGCCATAGCGGAGGTCACAAAATAGTGTGTTAGGTCAATAGACAAGGGAAAAGGAAGAAAACCACTTTGATTCTTGGGGGGGGGGGGTGGCTGAAAAGGTAAGGCCAGGAGGCTAGCTTTCAGGAAGTATTAGGAGACATGCAGAGACAAGGACAGGAAAATGTACCAGAAGTGTCTGAGAGAGGCAGGAAATGCAGTGAGAAGTGCTAAAGTGCAAACCGAGGAAAGAATAGCTCAATTGGTTACAAAGGGAGACAAGACATTCTTCAGGTACATTTGCAAGAGAAGGAAGGCAAAAGGGGGAGTAGCTAAGCTTCGAGGAGCCAGGGAGCAGATAGTGGAGGGAGACGAAGACAAAACAGCAATCCTGAATGAATATTTTTGTTCCTTCTTCACTGCGGAAGTGCATGGGCAGGGACCACAGCTAGAATTTTAAGGAACAGAGGAAAAAGAGTTAAACACCAGTCTGTTCACAGAGGAAAGGGTCCTAGAAGAGTTTGCAAAGCTGAAGGTGAAAAAAAACCATAGGTCCGCATGGCATACATCCCAGGGTCTTAAGGGAACTGAGAACTGAACTTGCAGCCCATCTGGCAGCCCTGTTCAGTGAGTTCCTAGACAATGGAGTGGTCCCAGAGGACTGGAGAGGGGCAAATGTTGTTTCTCTTCACAAGGGCAGCAGTAAAGAATATGCAGGGAACTACAGACCAGTTAGTCTAACCTGTGTAGTAGGAAAGATAATGGAGACACTCCTCAATGTAAGAATAGTGAAGCACCTAGAAGTCATGGGGATGCTGGATCACAGACAACATGGGTTCACTGCAGGATGGTCCTGTCAAACTTATCTAATAGATTTCTTTGAATGGGTGACAAAGGCAATAGACCAATAGGGGGTTGTAGACATTGCCTAATTAGATTTCAGCAAAGCCTTTGATATTGTCACACATAGAAGACTGGTCAATAAGCTAGAAACCCTGGGGATGGGACATAAGGTGGTAAACTGGATCAAAAATTGGTTAAAGGTCAGCCTGGTGGTGCTGAGGGTTGAGGCGCTGGACACCACATCTCGCACCGTGCCGGTGACCCGGGTTCCGAAACTAGCCTGGAGTGGTCGGGGGCTAGCAGGGGAGGACTAGGATCAAGAGTCCGTTGTCTGCTCTCCCAGTCCTTGGGTGGGATGCGGAACACCACCGCACATCAATGACCTCTGGGGATGCCTGGAGGTACTACCAGGGTGATGGCAGCTGGGGGGGGGGAGTGCAACGGATGTCAGCATGCTGTGCCTGACGTCATTGCATGTCTGCATCCCCGAGGGACAAAAATTCAGAGGAAAAATGGCTGGGCGTGACTGTGCAGCTTGATGGCCGTGCTTTGCACTGCCCGGAGGACTTGCGAGGAGTCCCATCTGAGAGGATCCAGGGCTGTCCTGGCTAGGAGTGGCAGAGGGGGCCCTCCAGTGGGACAGCATGATGGCTGTCCTGGACCCTTCTGGGTGTGGTATGAGCCACCCAGCTCTCCGGTTGGGCAGGGCCGGTGGCTGGATGCCCCAAAAGCCAGTCTCACCACAGAAGGAGACAAAAATGGCAGTGATAAAAAAAAAAATGGTTAAAGGACCAAAAATAGAGGGTAGTGGTAAACGGAACCCAATCAGAAGAGAGGGAGGTGACTAGTGGGGTACCTTAAGGGTCAGTTCTGGGGCTGGTCCTCTTCAGTGTCTTCATTAGTGACATTGCAGATGGGCTGGAGGGAAAAGTTTGCCTGTTTGCGAATGACACCAAGATCTGAATCAGGGTGGATACCCCAGAGGGGTTGGAAAGAATGAGAAAGAACCTGGAATGTTTGGAGTGATGGTCAGCTGCATGGCAACTAAGGTTTAATGCAAAGAAATGCAAAATCATGCACATGGAGAGCAGGAAACCTGGAGCAAGTTACAGAGTGGGGGGAGAGCTGTTGGCAGGTTACTAAGGAAGAGAGGAACTTGGGAGTCATAATCACAGATGACCTAAAGGCCACAAGGCAGATGGCCAAAGTGGTGGGGAAGGGCACAGGGATGTTGGGGTGTACTGGAAGGGGAATCACAAGCCGAAGGAGGGAGGTGATAGTTCCACTGTACAGGACCCTGGTGAGGCCTCACCATGAGTACTGTGTCCAGTTCTGGAGGTCACACCTTCGTAGGGACATTGACAAAATAGAGACGATGCTGGGGAGGGTGGCCAAAATGGTGAAGGGTGTGCATCACAAGCCTTCCGAGGAAAGAGTCATAGTCCTCAATTTGTACATACAGTGGCAGTCTTCAGACATGCATGGGAGAGGTGTAAAGGAATATTAGAGATGGGAAGAAAAAGCCAAAGCGAGTGACCAGATAGCATCACTGGCCATTTCATCAGGTAGCATAAATGGGCAGACGGGATGGGCCTGGCAGCCATTATCTGCTGACAGTATCTGTATCTATGTATCTATGTATTTATGAGACAGGAAAATTGCTGGCATGGGCTGAGCAAGAAAAGAGCAGCCAACTACTGCGAGGTAATAATATAGGAAAGATACAGGAAAGAACACAACAGTAGAGAAGGACAGACAAAAAACTACATGGAATCCGGAGGGGAGGTAGGAACGTGCAGGATCCCAATCAGCAAATGCAGAGGAGGCAGGGGATTGGGAGGGCTGGAAGGGTATGAAGTACTAGGGGTACAATGGGGTAAAGTTAGAAACTATAGGTTGAGCAGGGTATATGGACACTGAGACTAGGAAATGGTACAAATGGGGTAAAGGCATGAGTAGCATCTGTGACAAACAAAGCTGCAGGGGAAGCTTGTATGCGATAGATGACAGTGCAATAGTTACCAATGAATTTCAGGTGTCAGATGAGGTGAAACGTGGTACAGGGCTGTTGGACTAGAAAGGAACAGCAAAGGAGATGGAGCGCTAGTGGGAGGAATGAGAAGCCCAAAGCAAATTATGGGGGAGGAAGGAACAAGGGGCAAAGAACAAGGGATGAAGAGGGGTATAAGGAGGGGAGGGCAGTTGTTTTTATTTGTTTTGTTTTTAGAGAGCAAGTCAGATAACAATGACCAAATAGGGAATACGTGGAGGTGTTGTGACATGTACTAAGAATTTTAACTGCATCATTTAGGTGGTAGCTGTATGCCCCCCTTACTGGTAGCTTTTTATGAGGTATGAGCCCAGAGATCTACTCAGCAGTAATTAGATGTTACCGTATGCTTACTGTATGCTTAGGTTTGCTTAAGGAGAACATACACTCTCATACAGTCAGACAGCAAAGTTACTTCAGTAAAGTCCATGTTATTACATTCACAAAGCATCCCACAGAAAACAGAATGATTAACACCTGTAAAGGTGTAATAGTGTAGAGCCCCAAAGTTGGGGGCACAACAGAAAAAGAAAAGGTGCCCAGGGACCCCATGTGTGGGCAGAGAAAGGGTAGAGTATAGGGGCCCCTGCAAGTGTATGTTCCCATCATACAAAAGTCGCCACTGCTGCTGCTGCTGCTGCAAAAATGTTTTGTTTCCTCGCTGCCTGCTCCTTACAGAACCCCCCTCGAACTGAGCTGGTGGCCAGTAGCAGGTGCTCAGTTCAAGAACTGGAACCCCTAGCACTTTTGAAAAAAATCCAGCCGTTTTTGTAGCAGGTTCAGGCTGGCCATGGAGTGGAAGAGAGCACAAGAGTGCATTGGGGACTCGCTTACCTGGCTGTTGAAGTGGTCCCAACGACTCCTCTGGTGCCTCTCCTCCGGCTAGTGAAGAGGTCTCCTGTGCATTGGTGGTGGTCCAGTGCCCTGCTAAGAAGAAGTCTTGATCTGTCTCAGTGTAGGCTCTGTTCTGCTCCATTAGTTTTATTTAAAAGTAAAACGTTCCGGTCCCTCGTCGGCGGCGATAAAGGAACCGCATCTACAAGAAGAGACCATCGGGGTCGGCTGAAGCAAAGACCCATGAGATCTGCAGTCGTTTGCTTCTCTGCCTGTCTGCCTGCAGCCCTCCCTCTGCCTGTAGCACCTCCTAGCCTCCCGATCACTATTTCTTCACCCCAGGCCAGAGCGGTGAGTTGGCGATAGCACTGAAGACAAAGTGCTGACCACCAGAAGCTTTTGAAAAATATTTTTAAATTGTTTTAAAGCGCCATAAGAGCACAAGGAGAGATTGGATGACATCTGAGTGGGGGGTGGCCAAAGGGCTAAAATTTAAATATCTGGGCAAGTATTTGCCCACAGGAGAGCCCTGCCTTAAGGCCCATAGGGGAAAGCAATATATATATTTATAAAAAGGGGTGGTGCAGAGATGGGATGGACACAAGTGACTGGCAGCTAGACCTTGAACAGGCCTAAAGAATTAAAGGGACACTGACCAGCCCATGGGATTTAAGGGGGTAAAGCAAGCCCCAGAGAGATAAAGGGGACATCACAGGCCCATAAAAGATTTAAAGGGGCCCAGCAACAGAGAGAAAGTCCCAGAGAGAGTAAAAGGGGCCCAGTAGAGGAGACAACCCAGCAGCATAGGATGAGTATCCAGTGAAAGGGGACCAGCAAATCTGGCCCAACAGATTTAAAAGGGCAGTGACCAACCCAACAGGTTAGAGGGGCCCAGCAATTAGGTCCACCAGAGCAGTTGAAGGGGGTCAAGCCAAAAGTAGACCCATAGGTTAAAGGGCCCAGAGACTTAAAAGACCAGAAAGATCAAGGGAAAAGAGGAATTGTGCTCAGGGTGTTCAGTGGTAGCCAGGTTCTAGTACCATAAGTAACCCACAAGTGTGATACTATTGTCAAGGGTCAGCAAGAGAAGGGTGCTTAGCACACAGCTGCCATCTAGTGACTGTCACCTGATGAAACTGTGCATTAACTAGTATCTGAAATGTTGTGTTGATTGCAAAGTACCAAGACTATGTTGTTAATGGGATTGTGGTTATTTGCCCCTCCAATGAACAATTGTACTGGGATTCTGGTCATTTGCCCCTGCTACAAAAAATTGCCCTGGACCTTGGTGATTTGCCCCTGTTCCTGGCAAATTGCCCCTGCTATGAACAATTGATCTGGGATTCTGGTTAATTGCCCCTGCAATGAACAATTGCCCCAGATTCCAGCAATTTGCCCCTACTCCAGTATAGCGCAGTGGTTTAAGGCTCTGAGCTGCAAATCTGGTGACATCCCGCAGACCAGACCTGGATTTGAATCCCACAGCTTCCACTTGCAGACTGTGTGACCCTGAGCAAGTCACTTAACTTCCCTGTGCTCCCAGGTTGCACCTGTAAAAAAGCTTTCAGCTTAGTGTGCTAGTCCTGGTTAAACAAGTAAAAAAAAAATTAAAAATTGCCCTGGACTTTGGTGATTTTCCCCTGCTCCTGGAAAATTGCCCCTGCAATTAACAATTGCTCCAGATTACAGCAATTTGCCCCTGCTCCAAGCAAATTGCCCTTGCAATGAACAATTTCCCTGGATTCTAGCAATTTGCCCCAGTTCCTGGTAAATTGCCCAGGCAACAAACAAACAAACACCTTGGTACAGAGAAAGCATATTTACCAGTTTTCGTAGTGCCAACTGAATGTGTATGGACTCAATCTTATGCCGCAGCACCCCTAGTGGGGTTGTTCACAGCTGATTCTTCACTGAAGCAGTCTCCTGCCTGTGAAGAACTTCACAGCAACACCCTTCACTGTCGTCTGCTGTTGGTCAAAACCAACGTAACCCTGTGTGACTCATGACCGTCAGTTCCTTGTTTCCTTGTGGTTTGGTCAGCCTGGAAGTGGAATGTCCTGGAAGAAGCTTTGTCCATCACTCCCAGCCATTCACGTATAGTCAAGTCTGATGTGGCCAGCGTATAGCAGCATCTGCTGATTTGTTGTTTTTCTGGTTCTGAACACTTCAGGACTCTGATCTTCGTCCTGCATCTTACTCTTTCTGCTTGTCTCATCCGTGTTGTCCTCTGAGATCCAGCATATCTTGGTGGTCCTCCTGTGGATCCTTGCCAAAGAAGCTTCAACGTGCCTCCATGCCTGGCAGCCCTGGTCGAGGGTTTGCGCTGGGGAAACTGCAGCAAATATTCATCCTTGGCAATCCTTGCAAGTGGATTTGATGCCAAACCTTTGTTCCTTCATCCTTGGCAGCTCTGGTCTAGAGTTTGTGCTGGGGAAGAGTTCAGCAGATTTTAGTTCCCTTGTGTGCAGTTATTCGGCAACCTTAGACAGTAGGATGGCCAAAGAACCAGGGTATATTTAAAAATCTCTCACATTCCCTCCAACCTCTCCTAATTTTCACATAGGTGTAGCTTGGTACCAAGTAGGAACCCCGTTCTCCCTTTTGCCCCATTGCTTTCTTCATCCTTTAGCTGTGTGCAAGAAGACACCAGGTCAAGGTGGACTTCCTTTAGCACCAATAGACTTTTAGTGGTGGTTTTTCCACTTAGCACCTAAGGGTTGGCTTAGTGTGTTACTATAGCCTGTATAGTATTGATATAGCTTGCAGAGCTATTTGTAGAGTTTTAGAAACACAGTACATTTTAGAGTTTGCATTATATAGTTATATGTTACTTGTTACTGCCTAGATATCCACAATGCTGTCCATGCTCCATGCTGTTGTTGTTGTTAGTATTTTCTTGTATGACCATGTCCTCCTTTCCCCCTGTCAAATAAACATCTTTGCTTCATCCAAACTCTGTGCATGACTCCTGCCTCTCCTTGTTGGGTGATTCCATCCACTCACCTCCATTTGAACCTTCAACGGCCTCTCGCCATTCCACCTGCTGAAGGTGCCGCTGGTGCTGCTGGTAGCAAGACGGTTACATCCACCACTTGGAGTGAAGAATCCCAAGGTCTACCAGTACAGCACTGTTACAATACCTCAAAGGGATTCCATAGCAGTTGTGAAGCTATGCAGTCCTTCTGCATGGTGGCAGTGCAACAGGGTGATTCAGTGGTATGTTGCTATAGAAACAAAGTGCTGAGCAACAGCATGCTGCATTTTCAGGTAAGGGACCGGGGTGTTGCTGAGGGAAATGGTGCAGGTTGAGCAGGATACAACACAGGAGGTAGAGTGGTCGGGAAGCAGGAGAGTGTGATAGAGCCCTCAGTGCAGCAGTATGGAAGTACAAGGGATAAGGACGAATGCAGTCCGGGAAGATGGAGGCAGCACGGCAGTCAAGTGGGTACTTTGGGGATAACATCGCACACTGGAAGTGGAGGAAAAGATCGAGTGGCAGCCCTAAGCAGAGCAGGGCCCGGAATGGAGGAATTACCAAAAAGAGTCTTGGCAATGAAGGAGAGGAGCAGAAAATAAGGTACGGGGAAGGGGGAAGAAAACCCCAGGCAAATGGGGGAAACAGGACACCTTAGGTGAGGAGGGAGACAATAAAAATGGGGAAGGAGTGGGGACAAAACAAACATGAGCAAACAAGGGGAAAAAGGGGATGGAGTCAACAAGACAAGGAGGGGGAAATGAAGGAAGGAGATGTAGTGGCAGGAGATGGGTGGGAAGGAGCACAGAGGGACTAAAATCAAGCAGGGAGATGGAGAAGAAATGAAAGGAGGCTTATCCGCATGAGTCACGCAGGAGTCTAGTGCTTGTGAAGGACGGGGGTTCACACCCCGCTAAGTGTGGAACTGGTGAGGAAGGCTGGATTTTATTTGGGATGTAGGAGGAGCTATTCTCCCACATTGAACCTCGGGCTTTAGCCCCCCAAAAACTGTAATTTAGTGCTCCACCTAAACTAACTTTGATTGTGCCCCTTCCCAACTTAAGGACAGCACCCATCCAGGTGGACAGACAGGCTCTGAATGCTGAATATGAAGGGTGACAATGCAAAAATAAAAACAAATCCATGGGGAGGATATTTGGTGTGATAAGTGCATGTGTTCTCATAAATGCTGCATTTTAACATTGTTTGGTATAATTGTCAAGCATACTGGTGTATATGGAGGGGTGGGGGGAGCATTTTACATCTCATCCCAAACACACACACACACATACACAGTTGTTTCCTGAGAGTGAGTCAGACTTTTATTCCACTCCATCAACTGCATCCCTGCAGATTCCTACCCATTTCCAACACTGGCATCCCTCCTGGGGTCACTTTGGGGGGGCATGAATGCTTTGACTCAACATGTGAGAGCTGGGGCCATGCACATCTACATATGAGGCAATCACCTCCTGCTGCTTTTGCCTAACATGATTAGGAAGTTCAATATGATTTGCAGTCACACATGACAGCTCCCATCCATAGTTATTGTGGTCGGAGAACACTCAGACACATACAGTATATGGGACTGAAAAGGTGTCCCAATGTAAGAAGCACTGAAGGGAAGCAAAGAAGCTGTTCCCCTCCAGGCTGAAAGATGAATGAAAAAAGGGGTTTCTATTTCTCCTTTAGGGGAGAAAGTATTTCCTTTACTGCAATTTCATTTTTTTTTTGGGCGGGGATGGGCTTCCAGAAAGGAGACGATCAGTTCTTGAGACTGAGAACTGCTTTGATTTAAGCTGCTCTGTTTTCAGGAGTGCATTTCAGTATCAAGAACTGACCGGCACCTTTCTGACAGCCCACCCCCTGCAAATAAATGAAACTGCAGCAAATGAAGTACTTTCTCCTCTAAAGTAGAAAGAGAAATCCCTTGTTTCATTCATCTTTTCGCCTGGAGGGAAACGGTTTCTTTGCTTCCCTTCAGTGTTTCTTACATCGGGGCACCTTTTCAGTGTCACATATGTGTCTGAGTGTTCTCCAACTGCAACACCTATGCAACAGATAACATTTTCAGTGTACCTAAGCAACCAAACATTTTCCATAACATGTGTGCTGCATAACACCATTTTAAAATGCAGCCCATCCCCTGAAGACAAATGACAGAAATTGTTTCCTTTGCCTTTTCAGACCCACTTGGGTTTCAGTTTTAAAAGTTAAGGTCCTATACCCATTGCATATGAAAAATAGCCAAGTTTCATCTGTATTAAAAATGGTTGTCGGGCTATAGCCACTCAGCAGATCCAGCAGAACATCATGTAACCAAGCATCATCCCCCTTAGTTATTGGCATTAAGCTTCTCACCGAGGATCTTCTTTTAAAACTGATGTTGTGGCAATGTTTCCACATGGTAAACCACCAGTCATTCAGTTTCAAGTCTGCCTTACCTAATGCTGCAGCAAGTTGCTGTGATTTTGTAAGATAAGAGGGCCACTAATGAGCATCTCTCTGCTTGAGTATTAGTGAACTACTGAAGGAGAGCTTTTTCCACATCTGATTGCATCTTTACCTTCCCTTTTAATTTTCCTGCAAGGGTTCAGGTTAGAATGCTACTCAGACACCAAACAAACAATTTTTTTCAGCAAACCAATGAGCGTGGACTTGTTAATAGAAAAATTTAACTGAATCTCAAAGAAATGTGGCATTATTGTGATTGCATCGACAGATCCCTTTACCTTTGTGTCCTGTCCTCCCTCTCCCCCATTCCCAGTCCATTGCTACCCTCTGTCTTTTCTACTGCACCTCATTGCTCTTTGTTAGTTATTGTGTTTTTCTGTATTCCCTCAATGCATTAGACCAATTTGACATCCTACGGGTCTCTTATTAGGGGTGACTTTAACGTGGTTCAATGATGGTGCAACAAGAGTCATTTTCCTCAGAAATAGATTTGTTTCACACTTTTGGGTTGTGGGCACTGGTGTTAATTTCACTTGAATTGATTCAGTACATCATGTGACTTCATTCTGACACAACATTGCTTGAATTTAAAAAAACATCAGTCATCACATCAGTACTTAATTACAATTGTTATATTGTGACACCACCCCCTGATGAAGAGGGATTTTGCCCTGGACGTACTGTGGAACATAATGTGCACATACCGTATAATAAAATGTGATCATTTGTGAGCCATTACATGCAGTGCTGCCTTTTTGTGTTTGTTAGTGTGTTACATTGCCAATGGATGCAGCTGCTCCATACCTAGACAGGTGAGCAAACAAGGTTCTGTGAGTGCAATAGAAGTCCCTGTACCCTAGTTAGACTACATGCCTGGGAAACTTGCAGCTGCAACTTTTATCATTGATTTTATTTGAAGAAACTCTTGTAGAGCAGCCTCATATATTCTAACACATGGGTGCATGCAGCCTTTTAACTTTATTTTAGTAAAGTATGTAAAGCGTCAGCCACATCTATTGCATCAGAGCAACTTCTCAGTTTGAGGCATAAAAACTCAGCTTGGTAGAGGGCAACTCATTATATATATGTATATATCTCTCTTAAGCAAAGGCAATTTGATTATGTACTAAATAAGCATTTTTCAATGTTGAATGTTATCTGTTGGCATTGGCATTGGTAGTGCAGGAGTTAGAGATGCATAATAGGAAGGCAGTGAAGTATTGAACTGATGCCAACCCCAACCCCACCCTGCAGAGACTGACAGGCGTTGGGGTGTGCCTTTGGGTCGTCAGCTATAAGGCTCATGCCATTTTACCTCACCCTACCCTGTAGACACTGACAAGTGTTGTGGTGTGTTTTGGGGGTCCTTGGGCATTTTACTTACCCCATTCCATAAGGAAATACACTGAGGTGGGTGCAGTATAGGAGAATGGGGTGAACTTGTGGCCAAACACTCCAAGGCACACCTCACTGGCTGCAGGGTGGGGGTAGTGGTGGAATGGTGGGAGCCTTACTGCTGATGATCCCAAGTCACACCCCTGATGCTTGTCACTCTCTATAGGGTGGGGTGTAACAGTTGGAAACCGTAATGTGTTGGTATTTTCACTCCAAATTATCAACATGGGCTTTTTGTGACCCCACCTCATGGAGAGCGGCAGTATCAGTTTGTTAGGCAAAAGGTGATTTTGCACAGTGACTGTGCCATTTGGTGTCACAGGTACGTAACACACATTTTGGGTAGGAAAAATTACAACTGTATTGTTCATGAGGAGGAGTAAAAAATGGCAACATTGAAAATCTGAAGCGAATATATGAAAAATTGGTGAAGTCATGAGCATGCATAGAAACTGTGCAACGCACATACGTAACCAAATTATTATTATTTTTTTTAACCACATTTTCAACATAGGCATTTTGGGACCTCCCCTTATGAACAGAGGCACTGTGATTTTGTTAATCTGTCCAAAATTTGATCTCCCACAGCGACCATGCCATTGTATGCCCCAGGATGTGAAAAATTACAGCTGTACTGTTCATAAGGAGGTGTGAAGAACTGCCAGTGTTGAAAATCTGGCATGAAAATGTTGCAAATTTGCAAAGTTACAAGCATGCCTGGAAACTGCACAACACATGCTTGTAACACAGTCATTTTATGGACTTTCATCACCAAATTTTCAACATAGGCATTTTAGGACCTCTGTTCATGACTAGTGTCACTGTCCTTTTGTTAATCTGTCTGTAAAACTGATTTCCCACAGCGACTGTGCTATTCTGCTCCGGAAGTGCGAAAACACATTTTCGCCAGGATATGTAAAATGACAGCTGTACTGTTCATAAGGAGGTGTGGAAAAATGGCAATGTTGAAAATCTGGAGTGAAAATATTACAGATTCACAAAGTTATGAGTGTGTGTGGAAACTGCGCAATGTACATTCTCAAAACAGCCATTTTTTGGATTCTTTTCACCAAATTTGCAACATAAGCTTTTTGAGAGTCCACCTCATGAACAGTGGCACTGTCATTTCATTAACCTGTCCTGAAAGATGATTCTGTGCAGTGACAGAAAAATCACCTTTCAGGATGGAATAATGCCATGACAGTGATTGAATTCATGAGAAGGGTTCCCAATAACCCCATGTTGAAAATTTGGTGCCAAAATTCCCAAAAATGGCTGAGATATGCACCAAAGTTGAAAAACTCCAATTTATGATATTATACAGCTTACTGGCATTTCTTCAGTTCATGGTCAGCTTTGAAGAGTCAATCAATCAATCAAATTCTTTATTTATCCAAGTGAACACCATCGAGCAAGCTCATTTACAAGGTGGACCTGCATTACACAAGTCAAGAAACAATGCATTTATATTCTGACAAATAGACAGTAGATGCAAGAGTACAACAGTACAGGTAGGCCTGCAATAGACATGATAAGTAAAAATACATTTGTGTTCAGGTAAAAGACAGTCGGTAAGGGTATACATAACAATAGGGTAGTAAGTCAGTAAAAATGTATACCAGAAACAACAACATGCATGGTTTAGTATTCCTGTAAGGTAAAGACATTATAGTGCAGCAAAGAGATTAGTTGAAGTAGATGCTACAAGTGAAGAGACATACATAGTCAGTTTAAAAGACCCAGGCGTATCAAGGGGGAGACATGTGTCGGGAGAAGTGGGCAGCCAGTGGGGGAGGTGTCAGGAACTGGGATAATACTAGGAGTGAAGGAATAAGATGCTGTGGGTATACAAGGAATAGGTGGGTGAGGGATGGAGGGTGATATTTAGGGTGGCAGATAAGTAGGTGGCTCAGGGACAAGTTATGCACTGATACAAGAAGGAAGGAGGATGGAAAAAGCAGGGAGGATGTGGAAGGGGTGTAAGTAAGCTAGGATCATTGGAAGCAGTTGCAGGCTTCTGTAATGTATTTTGAGTATAAGGTCTTAAACACAGTGAGACTAACAGGAGTCCTCAGTTTCAGTGATTTCTGTAGCACATTCCAGAGCTAGGATCATTGGAAGCAGTTGCAGGCTTCTGTAATGTATT
The DNA here is from genome assembly GCA_016271365.2 of Neoceratodus forsteri. Classification (NCBI taxonomy): domain Eukaryota; kingdom Metazoa; phylum Chordata; order Ceratodontiformes; family Ceratodontidae; genus Neoceratodus; species Neoceratodus forsteri. The sequence continues at coordinate 779,595,374 of CM057459.1, read as the reverse complement.
TTGAGTATAAGGACTTAAACACAGTAATACTAACAGGAGTCCTCAGTTTCAGTGATTCTGCTAGCACATTCCAGAGTGACGGTAGAACGAATCCTATGGCAGCTCTCCCCAAACGCATTAGGGCTTTGGGCACTTTCAGAGAAATCAGTGAACAACTTCTTAGGGCATAGGTTCCAGGCATATTGAGAGTCAGGCAATCAACAATATACTGCGGAAGTTTGCCAGTGATAGCTCTGTATGTCAAGAGAGCAGCATTTTTATTATGTCTGTAGTGTAGGGAGGTCCAACCTACGGCAGCATATAAAGAGCAGTGATGGGTGGAGACGGGGAGACCAGTGATGAAGCGCAGGGCTCTGTGGTAAAGTATGTCCAATTTACCGAGGTATGAAGTAGCACATTGGCTGTATATAAAGTCGACGTAATCAATTAGGGAAAGGAACGTAGACTGAACTAGCTGTCTCTTGGCCTCTGTAGTTAGTAGGTGGTTTAACTTGAAGAAGAGACCTAGTCTCTGACTCAGTTTTTTTAACAAATCCTCCAGGTGGTCTGCAAAGGAGAGTCTGAAGTCTAGCCAGACCCTCAGGTATTTGAATTTCGGCACAAATTCCAGGGTTTCTCCAAGGAGGGTGGTGATGGGGGGTAGAGCAGGGTAGGCTGCATGGTTAATAGGTGAAAATAGCATCACCTTTGTCTTTTTGCCATTAAGTAGCAATTTTTTACTAAGGAGCTGCTATTGAAGTATGTTGAAGTCAGCTTGCAGGTCGTTACAGGCAGTTTCAGGAGTTGTACAGCTTAGGAAGATCACTGTATCATCTGAGAACAGATGAATTTTCACCTCACTGATGCCTGAGTCTATATTGTTGATGTAGATGCCAAATAGGAGTGGCCCCAGGATGGATCCCTGTGGGATGCCTCTTTTTAACAGATCTGAGGGGGAGAGTTCACCTTTGGCCTTGACCTGTTGGTGCCTATCAGAAAGGTAGTTGGGGAACCCATGCAAAGAGGTAGAATCTAGACCAATAGCTTTTAATGAAGAAAGAAGGAGGCTGAGATCACATGATGCACTCACCCTGAGAGGATGTGTGGCTGCTCTGCTCCCTCTCCTACGCTCCTACAAATCATCATTTAAACAACCGCCACATAACAAAATCTCTGCTGACCAACATCGTAGCATCCTACTGTTTGGGGATATTTGTGATCAACATTTCGCTGGGGGAAAAAGCGCACTGAGACCCAATGGAGGTGGAAATGCATCAAGGCCACCCTGCTTGTACGCCTCCTCAAACGCCAGACAAAATGGCCAAGCAGGCAAAAACACAGACCACAGCCCCAAACAAAAACTCAATACCGGCAAGCAGCTCTGCACCGTTATCAGAAGATAGATTCCTTGCTGAGATGGAACAACTGAAGCAAGCTCTCCTGGAGTTCACCTCAGAACTTAAAGGCATGAAGGCAGAATTAAAGGAAATGATCACAAAGGTTTCCGACATCGCAGCTAGAACTACTTCATTAGAAGGCTGGCAATCACGGCTAAACCCCGACGTAGTGGCACTCAGACAGATATTAAGCAAGGTGGAGGCTAAACTCGAAGACCTAGAGGGTCGAAACAGGAGGAATAACCTGGTCATATTTGGTTTACCTGAAGAAGCTGAAGGATATTCCACAGTGCTCTTTACACAAAAGCTCCTGCTACAAATCACCGGCCCTCCACCGTATGCTACCACATATCATGTGGAATGAGCTCACAGATCATTAAAGCCCCAACCCCCTGTTGGTGCCAAACCCAGACCACTCATAGTCTGACCGTTAAGTTACATAGATTGGCAACATATTCTATCTAAGGTCAAGGAATTACAGGAGATCAAATGGGAAGAGTCCCCCCTTAGAATCTCGTAGGATCTACCGGTAGCCACCAGGCAGAAGCAAGCAAAATACCACTCATCGGTAACTAAGCTGATAGCTGCCAGAATAAAATTTAAAATGATATACCCTGCCAAGTTATCACTGTTGCATCAGGGAAATTGGAAATCATTTGAAAATGCAGGTCAAGCTGCAGAAAATCTTGCTGTTATGTTCCTTGACTTATTTGCCCAGCGTTGATCCTGCTAGCATCAAATTTTGTGTAATGTAAAGCTCTGCCATGGTACATTTAGCTTGAGAATCTGTCGATGTATATGGTAGTTCTGATTATTTTCTCAAAGAATTGGGGAGCTGAAGAAAAGAGGGGAAAAAAATAACAAGAAAACATAAAAAGAGCACAGCGGCATTCCAGAATTGATTTCCGACTCAGTAAGCTGTAATAGCCTGGCGAGATCTGATGGACTTGTTCGTCCGACGGCAGGCTTGTAAAATAAATAAGTTTGCCTAATTGGCTTAGTTTTTTGGTTTTCCTGTATGGCATCGAGTGCAATGACCTATTATTGGAGTAGTGACTGTGGAGAGAAAACAAGAAGATGCCCTTCGGTGCCGCGGCTGTCTGCTTGAGTATGCGCAAATGCGTGTGCATTTTCCTGGTAGCAAGATACTGTTACAGCAATGAGATGCTAGAATCCAGTCACAGCAATGATATAATAGTTGGCCAGTGTCTGCACAGCTGAACTAAAAATACAGCTTTAGGTCTGGACTTTAAAAATATGTATATGGTTATTACTTGATATTTCTTTTCTCTGTGTTTCCTTTTAGACCTTTGAGTAAACCGGGCATGCTAAGTCCTGGCATATAGTTTTCCTATAAGCTTGGGAGGCCTGTAAGAAATGACGAGGGGATACATTTCTTTATTATCTTATATTACATATACATGGTCTAAGCTGATGAAGGGAAATTTATGTTCCACATGGGAATAACTGGAATCTAACATGCGTTAATTTCTAAATTGGAACTATTGTAGTTATGCATAGTAGTGTGGTCTGATTTTATGTGTTGCCACATGCTATAGCTTATCCCTGGAGTTTAGCTGGGGACAGTGGTGTTGTGATGTAGAGGGCTTACCTTAAGGGAGCGGGGGAAGGAGTAGAGAAGTGCTGCAGTATTGGGGCAGAAGCAGACACGTCATTACAATTGGGGGAAGAGCTCCCAACCTCGACTCCAAGGACAGGGGTCAAGACTTTCTCCTTCCTGAATTTTACTATAGGGGGCTCAGGGATTTATTACTATGGGTTTTCTTCTGTTACATTGGGAAAAGGGGAGGGTTTTAAGTATTCAGGTGGGCTGGGGACTGCCATAGGTAATTGGGTTTTGCTGGATATACTTTTGTCACTATCATATGTTCCTGCACATAAGATTACTATTTTTATGGTTGTTCAACTGGAATGATGGGATATAATTTCTGTTCATGGAATGTCAAAGGAGCTCAGACACCTGCCAGAAGAACTAAAATACTACTGCATCTCCGTAGTCTTCATGTGGACATAGCCTTCTTACAGGAGACGCATCTCTTGTCTACTCAAAGTAACTTTTTTCATAGATGCTGGGTAGGACAGGCTTTTGGCTCAGGTCTGAATTCTCGACAAAAGGGAAATGCCATACTTATTGCAAGAAAGATACCATTTTGTTTGCCACAAGAGGTGTCGGACCCTGAAGGTGGCTATACTATTATTAGGGCTATTCTGAGACAAACATAACTGATTCTTGGATCTATTTATGGCCCCAGCTCAGAGAACCTGGAATTCTTTATGAACTTAGCAACAATACTAGCTGCATGGTCAGTGCTGCCAATAGTTCTGGGGGGGATTGGAACCAAGTCCTATCGAATAAATTAGATAGATCAGTTAACTCCAGACTCTCCCCGTCATCAGGACAGAAAGCTCTGCAGGAGTTAATTCATTCTACAGATCCCTGGAGAATAACCTATCCTGAGAGGAAAGAGTTTTCATTTCACTCTCTCCCACACCACTCATTTTCATGATTAGATTATTTTCTTATAAGTGTTGAACACCTCCAAGGGGTGGTGTCAGTTTTTTACTCCTGTAAGGTTTTTTCAGATCATCAGGTGGCGCAATTAATATTAAACGTTGCACCTAACGTTCAAAAGAGCAAACTGTGGAAAATAAATAATCAACTCCTAAAATCTGAGGAAACTGCCCGACGTTTGCAAATTTTTATTTCAGACTTCATGGCATTTAATTCCCAATCTACTTCTAAAATGGATACTCTATGGTGCATGTTAAAATGTGCTTTAAGGGGAGAACTGATCCGAATAGCCTCAAAGTGTAAAAAACAACAAACTCAGACCCTTACCTCTCTATTCAATCAAATCACAGTAGTGGAAGCTAACTTATTGGCTTCATTCCCGGAAGAGGACTGGGAAGTAGCGGAGTCCTTGCGGGCACAATACAACCTACCGCTGGCCGAAAAAGCCGAATTTCACATGCTTAGATCCAAGATCTCTTATTTTGATCAAGGAGAAAGAGCTGGGAAAACTCTGGCCCTCTGGCTTAGGTCTCAAACATCAGACAGAATTATTAACTCTATTTACTCTCCATCGGGTAATATTCTCACCTCCCCCACAGATATTAGTAAAGCCTTTCAAGACTACTATAATTGTTTATACACGCCGCCTACCTCCTCCTTTTCACAGCAAATGTTAGACTCCTTTATATGTGATATTAATGTCCCTACACTCTCTGATCCCCAAATTCTTACTCTAAAGGTCCCTATAACTATTAAAGAAATAATCAATGCCATAGAATCATTACCCTTAGACAAAATGCCCGGTCCTGATAGCTATTCTTTAAATTTTTATACAGCATTTAAAAACGTATTAGCACCCATCCTCCTAAACACCTCTCAATACCTTTATACTAATGGAGTATCTGATTTCTCCCTCACTCAGGCCACCATAATAGTCCTTCCCAAACCAGGCAAAGACCCATTGTTCATCACCAACTATAGACCCATCTCTCTTATAAATGTGGACTTCAAAATCCTCGCTAAAATCATGGTACTAAGATTGAACCGAGTCTGGGACTCACTGATTATTCCCGAACAGGTGGGATTTGTTAAGGGCCGCCTTTCCTCTGATCATCTTTGGAAGGTGACTTACCTTTTTTCTGCATCCAGGGATGCCCTGACATCTGCTGTTTTGGTGTCCTTGGACGCAGAAAAAGCTTTTGATAGGGTGTCATGGGACTACCTCTTTTCTTTACTTCCTAAATACGGTATTCCCCAAGAATTTATAAACTGGGTTAAAATACTTTATTCTTCTCCCTCTGCAAGAGTCCAGTGTAATAATGTGCTCTCTCCTCTCCTTTTCCTTTGAAACAAGGGATGTGGCAAGGTTGTCCTCTCTCACCTAGGTATTTAATCTTTTTTTAGAGCCCCTTATAAGGAAACTGAACTCCTCTCCTTTAATCTCAGGTATTAAGATAGGTGACAAGGAATACAAGCTATCCACATATACGGATGACATTTTATTACATGTTTCATCCCCTTCACAATCTCTCCCAGCAGCATTTACAATATTTTTTCAATTTGGCTCCCTCTTTAATTATAAATTGAATCTAGAGAAGACTGAAGTTTTCCCCCTTAATAAATATTCACAGAAAGCATAAATTACAAACCTGGGTTTACAATGGTGCACGGACAAACTTAGATACTTAGGAATCAGTCTCCATCCTTCTCCCTAAATGATGAAGAAACTTAATCTGGACACCCTTGTTAATACTTTAAAATAGTACATCAAATGCTGGTCCCAACTACCCTTGTCCCTGTGAGGCAGAATGAGTATAATAAAAATGAATATTGTACCTCGTGTATTATACCCATTACAAATGTACAACTGGGCCCTGCCAAATTCTTGGTTTTTGCAGTTGCAGAGAATCGTAAACTCCTTTTTATGGTTATGTCAAAAGGCTAGGCATAGCTATATCAAGCTTGCCCTTCAAAAGATAGATGGCAGTTTGCAGGCCCCAAACTTTATTTATATTACTCAGCGATACACCTAACTAGGACAAGGTATTGGTCAGTCCCCCCTAATTTCACTCATGAGTACCACTATCGTCCCCTTTGGTTAGATATAGAATGTGCCTTATGTTTAGAGCAGGAGGTGAACCCCAGGGCCCTTCCTTTCCTTACAAGGAAGAATTTTCCTAACACAGTAAAAGACTCTCCACTGGGTGCTGTGGTTGAAGTACAGCGACAATTTAATGCCCTTCTCAAGATTGAGGGTCACAAGGGTTTGGTACAACCTCTCTTTAATAACCCGAACTTTTCAATTTCGGGTAAACCTCTTAAAACTACCCCATTCTGGCCTAATATGGGAGTTGAGAAGATAGAGAACTTGGTTGCAAACCATAAACTTATGTTGTTTCAAGAAGCCAGCACTCTTTATAAATGGTCCTCGGTGTATGTATTCAAATATTTGCAGATCTCCCACAATGTTAATGAAGTACTTTGATACAGGGCCTTGGTCTAGTACTTTGACATCTATACTAAAGCCATACACTGGATCTCTTCTGACTTCTCATTTAATAGCATATGCATACGCCTTCTTGCAGACCACATTGGCTCAGTTAGAAAATCCAAGATGTTATTGGTGGGACCAGTCTCTGCTGGTGACTACATACTTTAGAAGCTGGACAAGAATCTGGAAACATTTATATAGATACATTAAATGGGATAGGTATAGATTTATGCAGTTCCAAATAAATCACAATTAGTTTTACACTCCGGTTAAGTTAAATCGGATAGGCACTCTTACCTCTGAGCTCTGTACCAGATGTGCAAAACTCCCGGGAGACCTGCTACACATGTTGTGGACATGTGAGAGAATTTCTCCATTCTGGGACAACATTAAATCCCGCTTAGACCCGCTGTTGTCCCTGTCTGATAAGTTTAGTTCAGAGAAATGTATCCTAGGAGATTATGCCACCCTCCAGGATCAGTCTCAGTGAGCATATATGGCATTAATCTCAGCATGTGCCAAAAAAATAATACTCCGGCACTGGAAAGATGCAATTACCCCCTCTTATACTGAATGGTATTGAGAAATAATGTTTGCTATATAAGCAGAATGGGTAGTAGCGGAAGTGTCTAATAATATGGAAAAATGTAAACAGATCTAGGATCCATTATTAAGTTTTTTGATGATCCGAAGTGAAAAAGGACAAAATTAATATGGGTGTTCCTGAATATCTAGTGGTAGTTTAAGAGTTTTTGTGGTGTATTATACGTGATACAAGAAATGCAGGATTACCTATTGGCAGTCGGGGAGGAGAGGGAGGGTTACAGGCATCTGCTTACTCTGTTGTGTCTTACTCAACTGGCGATAATACATAGTGGCAAAATTGTTTTCTTTCTTCTTTCTCTATGTAAAGGCCTGTAATGTATGCTGAATATAATGTATGTTGGATGCCTGTAAACATTGTGGTGAAAAAAAAAAAAGAAAGAAAAACCCAATAAAATGTGTTCAATAAAAAAAAAAGAAAGATGGAGGCTGTGGTCGACAGTGTCAAAGGCCTTACTTAGGTCTAGAAAAACGGCGCAGACAAATTTTTTTTTCTCTAGCTTGTGCTACCAGTCATTTGTCACCTTGGCCAGGGCCGTGATTGTACTATGTTCAGTTCTGAAACCAGACTGCATTGGGTTTAGCAGGTTAGTATCATCTATGAAAGATTTCAGCTGGGCATTCATGATTTTTCCAGAAGTTTTTATAGTACCAGGAGAAGGGAGATGAGCCTGTAGTTGTTTAGATCACAGGGGTCTCCAGATTTAAACAATGGAATAACATGTGCGGTCTTCCACAGTTTGGGGAGGGTCCCTTGAGAAAGGGACAAGTTAAATAAATGCGTAATAGGTACAGCCAAAACATGATAGGCAATCTTTAGGTAGTATGGATCGAAGGTGTCAGTGCCAGCACTTTTTCTGGTGTCCAACTGGAGGAGGAGATCTTCAACCTCTTTTAGTGAGGCAGGAGAGAATGAAAAGACTGCATCTGAGGGACTAGATTCTGAAGGTTGCGTGGTAAGCTGGGAGCGTAGGTTGCATGCAGGTGAGTTATCAAAAGCTAGCCCTGCAGTAGCAAAGTGATTGTTGAAGGCTTGTAGTATCTCTTTATTGTTGTTGATAGTTACATCGTCAGAAATAATTTTTGAGGGGAGAGTGTTTCCTGAGGTATTACCAGAAAGTTATTTTATTGTGGACCAGAACTTGGTAGGGCAGTTGGAGGCAGTGTCGAGTTCAGAGCAATAGAAGTTGGACTTGGTTTCCCTAATTAGCTTTATACAGTAGTTTCTGGCTGTTCTGAAAAGATGCCAGTCTTTGGCTTTGTGAGATTTGTGTGCTAGCTTCCAGAGCTTGTCTCTTTTTAATAGTGCTGCCTTGATGTCTGCTGTAAACCAACAGCACTTTCTAGCCTTTATGCACGTTTTGACTATGGGTGCATGGGTGTTAAGAGTGCTGGATACAATTTTGTGGAAAATGGCATATGTTGTTTCTACTGATTTGGCTAAATAAAAGGTCTGCCAAAGCATGAGGCTTATAGGTCATTCATATATGCAAGCGGGTCAAAATTCCATTTTGATCTTTTGGTAGAGAACTTTGCTGATGCTGTAGGTTTAGGGACTGCTCTTATGCCAGCAATAAAGCAATGGTCACTAACATCGGCAGAAAAGATCCCAGCATGGGAGAAGAAATGGAGATTACTTACTAGAAGTACATCTAATAGTATACTTTTTGTAGGGTTTTTCTTATTGATATGAGTAGGTTCATTAATAAGTAGAGTGAGCCCATGAGAGTCACAGAAGGATTTAAGTGGAAGAGATGCGCTTGACAGCTAGTCATAGTTAAGGTCCCCTAGTATAATTGTTTCCATTGTGTCGGTACTCATAGTAGATGATAGGTGGGACAGGAGCTGTGACCCCAAGGACTAGGGTCTATAACATCCTATGACACGGAGGGCCATTGATGTAGATATTTTTATTTTTAAGGACAGGCATTCAAAGGCATTGGCAATTGATGTAGTGTTGAGAGTAGCGACCGTAAACTTGCCCTTAACATAGATGGCTACACCACCACCTCTGGTTAGTCTATCAGTTCTGAATAACAGATAGTTGGGAATATTGACTTCATGGTCTGGTGTGGATGGATGAAGCCAGGATTCAGATATGACAAGTACCTCCGGCTCTGTGAGGATAGCCCAAGCCTGTTTTGAGGTGAGTTTCTTTAAGAGGCTACACACATTAACATGCATAAAGCTGATGACTTTATACTTCATGACTTCAGACAGTGAAGGAATTGGTTGTATAGGACCAGGGTTAAGTTTAACATTACCTGAGCATAGCAAGAGGAGGAGTACAACTTTCCTCAGGGCAACAAGTGGTAATTTGGAAGAACTAAACCTTCTTTGACTAGTGGGAGTATTGGTGTAGGAATGCAAGGACCTATTCTTTGTACTGTTCAGTCCTAATGATACACATGCTAAGACCCTAGCCGTATGACACCAGTAGATGCAGGTACTGGGCCTAGTAGGTAACATTCATTTGGTAGGTAATGAGATGCCGGTGGCTGTCTGAGAGGGAGACTCAGCTGAAAGTGGGTATGACAACTTGGGGGCATAGCACAAGTTGTATAGGGACTCCATGAATAGACATTCATGTGGTAGGGGATATGAGTCCTCTTTGGGGTAAATTTCATCTGGCGTGTACCCTAATAAGGGTAGGCTGTAAGGGGTTAAATAGGTAAAGTCAGATTGCAAGTTCCATGGTTAAAGTCTGGGGTCAGAAAGAGAAACAGTTGTAAGGGCTTAATCTGGGCAAGGTATCACCAGGTAAGGCCATGCGCCACAGGGTCTGAAAAGGGATATAGGTGCCGATACCACTTGAAGGGAGAAAGGAGATGTTTCTATGGCACAGCGACTAGAGATAGTTACGAGAAGTCACAAACCTGATCTAAGAAGTATCATCAGCTAAGGCTACACATCACAGGTACAGAAAAGGGATGTAGGCACTGAAACCACTTGTAGGGAGCAAGGAGAATTTACTATGACACAGCGACTAGGGACAGTAATAAGAAGTCACAAATCTGATCTGAGACGAGTGGTAGGGGATACTGTGGTGGGTTAGTTAGGATGAGACATTTGAACCTGAAGCGGCAGACCAAAATTTTTATATCTGTGGGCATCCTAGGAGGTTAGATTTGTAGGAAAGCCAATGGCAGGAGGAGGGCAAAGAGGTCTATATAATAATGGTCAGGGAGGATGGGTGGGTGGGTGTAAAATTTGCTGCTTGCCGTACTCTCTGGGTTTGGAGTCCAAGCAAGTGGTCTCGGGTGGTGGCTTCGGAAGCGTCGACCACCTGGTGGCCGCGGTTCTTGAGGCAGATGAGCTGGGAGCCCTGGAGGGTTCTCGGCTGAAGGGGAAGAGAAAGAGAAGCCAATTAGTACTGGTCCCAGACAATGGTCGAGCTACCCAGTGACAAAACTAATTTACAAATGAAAGGGGTTGATTTCCTTGGCACCCTGAAGTCTGGGCAGCAGTTACAGAGGCAAAGGAAAGGGCTGTTTCACTTAATCAATCTAGCAAGAGCTATTTACAAGTATTACAGCTTTTTTAGGCAGTTTACAGGCAGATTCTAACAATACAGGCATACATTAGCAAGCATAAGTAAAAAAAAAAAACAACAGCGCCTTTTTAGCTCAGGAGACAAAGAAAAGATAAGAAGGGGTGAAGGACCAATCGGAGCAAGCCTGAAGAAGGCGCTCACACGCCGATTAGTTTGCAGCTTTGCTGTACCTCTCTGGGTCTGGAGTCTGAGAAAGTGGTCTTGGGCGGCAGCTTCGGAAGCGCCGACCACCTGGTGGCCCATTTCTTGTGGCGGATGAACTGGGAGCCCTGGAGGGTCCTTGGTTGGAAGTAGTAGGAGAGAATTAGCGTGGTCAGTCTTATGAAGAGGGGAGAGGAGGGAGAGGTGAGGCAAGTGGCTGTCAGAAATGCAGTTCTGTGAGGCAGGACCACACTCTAGGAGGTGTTCTGCAGCTTTAAATTTGTGTAGGGCAAGATGGCCAATGGGAGGAGGTGCACAGAAGGGGGAGTGGTTTAGGAGTATTTAAGAACTTGTGGAGGAGGGGGTTGGGGGAGGTCGAAAAAAATCACACAAAGAGACACACAAAGGAGAGAATGGGAAGATTAAGGGGTCTAGCTAGGCCAAAACAAAGCAAACAAACAGTATTTTACTCTTTTTCTTTTTTTCCACCCGAATGAGCAAATGCAGGCTAGTAACAGTCCTTAAGCAAACAAAAAATCAGCAGTAGGAATCCCGGTTTTCAGTTTAGGTGTAATTAGTATTACGTGCACACACTAGTAGCGAGGGCCAGGCAGCACAGACTACAAATTTTGTGCATGAGCATGCAATTAGTCCTGGGAAAGCAGCCACGCTGGATTCCAGAGCTAGCCACTCAGGGAGTTCAGCCAATGGGGGCACTGCAGTCAGATGGCACCAGGAATTCGGGAAAACAATCCAGGATCTTTGCTGCAACAGCTGCTGAGGGCTGAAGATCTGGCTTTGGCAACTATCTGTGCTTGGAGAGCAGTGGGCGGGTAGCAGCAGGCAGGATCCCAGTCTCGCCGCTGTAGTCGGTGGGCAGCTCAAGCTTAAAAGCAGCTATGAGGATGAGGTGCTTGCCCAAAGTGGGCAGCAAGCCTGTGCTTGGAAAGCAGTGGTCGGGTGGCAGCAGGCAGGCTCCCGGTCTTTCCGCTGAAGTTGGCGTGGGAGCTCAAGCTGAAAAACAGCTACAAGTGCAGACATGCTCCCGGTCCACTGAAGATCATCACTCCGGGCTCTGGAGGTAAGTATGGAGTGGAGGGGTGGGGAGGCAGGGTATGCAGTTGATGGGTGTGGGTTGTGGAAGGGAGCAGAACAGACCGCGAGAGACTATTTTCTGTTTTACAGGTAAAAAAACAAAAGAGAAACATCACAGGACTTTTTTTTTTAACAGCGACATTTGGCACGCTGGGGTGGGCTCCCAGCATGCCACCTGAGTGCTTGGGGAAGGCTGTAGCTGACGGGAAACTGGGCACCCCTGTCAGCATACAACAAATGGCAGCAGGACATTATGCTGACAGGGAGTGGGCAAATTAAACTGGGAAGGGGGGATTGTAACTGACTGGGATTAGGCCCCCCATCATCAAAGAAAGACTATTGTGGGAGGGTGCATGATACTGGGGGGGATTGGGCACCCCCTCGGCACACAATTGGGAGGAGGGCATTATGCTGAAAGGGAGTGGGCTCTCCCATCGGCAAATGAAGTGGGTTGGAGCATGCGGCAGGGGGATTTGGCACCCCTGAAGTCAGGTGGCAGCAGTCAGTGCTGCCATGTTTAGGAAAAAATTCAGTAAAGGCACAGCTGGAGGTGTGTTACTGTGCCGCTGCATGAGGAGCTTGCCTTTCATTGCAGCAGCACTTTTGTTTGATATGGTGGCCAGTTTACGTATGACTGGTGTCAGCGCCAGCATGCTGGCTTATGGGGAATGAGGGTCACACCTACTGATCCATGCCCTGCATTCTCCCACAGTGACCGCACCTCCAAATCTACTACTACTACTGCAATATGTTGGCTGGTGCACAAGCGCGAGCCAACATAAAAATGAGTACTGTATGAGATATCTTGAAATTATTAGAAAAAAAGGTTCAATGATGAGATGTAACATTTACACTATCATGACTATGTTACTTGGAAGCAAAGAGGCATTTCCCTCCAGGCTGAAAGATGAATTAAACAAGGGGTTTCTCATTCTGCTTTATTGGAGAAAGTATTTCTTTTCCTGAAATTTCATTTGTTTGCAGGGGATGGGCTGCCAGAAAGGAGTCAGTCAGTTTCTGAGACTGACAGCTGCTTTGATTTAAGCTGCTCTGTTTTCAGGAGCACATTTCATTTTCCATTTTCAAATTCCATTTTCAAGACATCACATTCCGGAACTGCACCAGTGACTATTACGCTAATTTCCTGATTCTACCAGGATTCTGTTATAAATCTTTTAGTATGTGTATAAATAATCAGAATAAAAGAAGGCTTAATATACAGAGCATTAAATAAAGCAAATTGAAAATAATACAGGAAGGAATTATAAGAAAAATACAAGTTTTTTGTAGATTTAATAATCGGATATAAAATGCCAGATTCCATGAAATCTTTATTTTTACCAATGTTCAGGCAGCTCTAATTCCAGAATTTTACCTGGTTTTCTGATAAAAAATGAAAATCAATGGCCTTGATCATCATTTGAGAGCTATGTTTCTGTAATTCCACAAATGTCAGTTTCATCTGATAGCAGAAGGTATTTCAGCTCAATTTTGTTTTTTATACTTCTAGCACTTATCAGTACTATTCTTATTTCCTTGTTGTTTTTTGTGTTGGTGGATGTATTTTTGACCTGACTCCTGTTAGTGGTATGACTTGAACATGGCAAGGTTTCCCCTCTCCCATCAGTATTTAGCTTAAATTTTGTTCTATTGGCATTCTGAACATCTGCCCCAATTGACAACTCCCCTTTTTGTTTAAATGAAGCCCATCTGTACTGTATAAAGTTAGGTTGTTCCAAAAAATATCCCACAATTTAATACATTAGTGACCTTGCAAAAGACGCCACCTCCTCAACCAGTTATTTATTCTTATTATTTTTTTATTAGCCCTATCATTGGCCCTGGCTATGGGTAAGAATTTGGAAAATATTGGGGTACCATTCATAGATTGGATAATTTTCTCAATATTAATAAATTCTAATAGTACTTGATCCTCCCTTGTACCTCTCATATCATTTGTACCTGCATGAATAATAATTATTAGTTTATCTGCTCCTTTTTTCACTGTTTGTGGGAAGAGGGAAGTCTCATCTCCTAACTTAGCCTCAGACAGGTAGGTACTTGTAATAAGTTCCTTATTTTCCTTAGTAGAATAGGAATCAGTGTACTTTATCATGGAATCACCCACAATATGCACTCCATTTGCTTCTCTCTCTCTCTCTCTCTGTTTCTATATCCATACTTGAATCTGCTTGTTCTGTAGTCTGTATTTGTTCCACTTCCGCTACTATTGGATCAAATTCCTGTCCTGCTCTACAGTACGATTCTCCAGGCTTGCGATCAAACATGTACCCTGTGGACCTCCCTCAATATAGCCATTTCCACTTAGAGTCATGTTTGGTTGAGCAATATCTTTAAAAATCTATGTGTTTTCTGCTGTCTCAATTAATCCAGTCAGGGGTGTGTAACTGTTTGATGTGGAAATACTAAATTGCATGGCCCTTCTACCCCTTTTATTTACATTAATATTCTCCAGGTGCTCCCATGCATCATCCTGTTCAGCACTATCTCAGTCCTTCTTACTGTTGCCCTCCTCATTCATATCACTCATTTCTTGATTACTACCCTCCCTATGTGCAACCTGCTTGTAATATTTTACTTCTAGCTCTAGGCCTAATAGTTTGACTTTCAAATCTTTCAATTCTGTGCACTGTGTACATATATATGCTGTTAGACCAGTACTTTCTTCAATGCTAAAGTTGGAGCAGTCTTTACATTTAATTGCCAACTCCCTGATTTTAGAGCAACTATGAAACTATCCATCATTAACATTTACACACATTGATTTACTCGTAGTAACCATGGTACTGTTACCTTTCACAGCTCTGAATCCTGATGCCAAGACTATTGTGGATCTTGCTACTGCTACACTGCCTAACACACATAACACGGGCAACCGTATATCCAGTAAAAATGTTTGTGAACACCAATATAGCAGAACCCAGCTGAAAGATGTTCATCTATTCTATTCTGTCCTGGAAAAATAAATTGTAAAATCTAGAACCCATTGAAAATGAGAAAGTGCCTCTCAGTTCGGCTATGCAGTGTAAATACTGTGTAAAAATGCGCAAATGCAGATCCCTACTGAAAGTGAGATACTGCGTCTCAGCTGGACTATCCTGGGTAAATATACTGTAAAACTCTATAAAAACAGAGCCCTACAGCAGAGCCCCATTGAAAAGCAGATGTTGCATCTAAGTGAATCTGTCCTGGAAAACTACATTGTAAAAGTAGGATCAGATATTGCATGTCATGCAATAAAGCTGGGGTGTGGGGTTTAAGATGGATGTGAGGAAGTACTACTTCACTGAATCAGTGGTGGACACCTGGAAGAGATTGTCAGTGGAAGTGGTGGAGGTGAAATCATTAGGAGGCCTCTAGCATGTGTGGGATAGACATAGGTGAATATTAGTAAATAGGCAGGGAGGAGGGAATGCCATCAGGGCCCAGTTAGGGTCTGCAGAGACAGATTAGACAGGGACCAACTGAGCAGACTGGTTAGGCCAAGCAGTCCCCTTCTGCCAATAAATTCTATGTTAATATGTCATCTCTGCTATCCTGGGTAAATACAGTATAAAAATGTGTAAAATCAGGACTGAACTGAAAATGAGATATCACATCTCATTTGGTCTACCCTGGCTAAATTTAAAGTAAAAATGTATAAAAAGAAGGACTCCCGTACAGTAGAACTGCACTGAAAGATGTGCATTGCTTGTCTGTGTGGAGAGAATTGAGGGCATAAAGACCATGAGGAGATGCATTAACTAATGCTGGTGTGCAGGCTGCATCAAGTGGTTGAGAGGAAGGTGAAGACATGTAGTCCCTGAAGAAACTTCACATCTCACTTCTGATGTCTCGGCTTCATCTGCTGCTTGGGAGAAGGAAATCAAAAAAACAATAGCACCACAGGTATACAGAAAACAATTTTAATGTAGTACAAGCAGTAAAATAGCAAAGCCGCCCGTGCAGTACAGGCTCCAAACCTTGACTAGTTTCACACTACAAGTGCGTCATCAGGAGGATGAAGATCCACATGTCCACACCTTTAAAAAAAGCACTCACTTCAAGAGATAGCACCATATAAATCCAACAAGGTGTATAGTACACACCAACAATGAAATATACTATGAAGAAATATAGCCACAATGTAAAAAAGTAAAAAAGCAAACAACACCCTTTTTAAATGGCTATGATTGATTCGGCATATACTAATACAATAATTTATATTATAAAAAATCCATCCTTAAACAAGGATATATTTGGAATTTGATGCAATTAATCTGTAAGAACCACTATGCACATACAAAAAAGGGGAAAAAATCACATAAAAAATTACATATCAGTACCTGATTGACTAACCAAGTGCTTTTAACTGTAATGACCAGGTACATAAGTAAACTTACTAGCCTGACAGCTGACATTTTAGGTGTATTGAGGGAAGTACAATTAGACCTAGACTCTCTTCTTGTTTCAACGGATATAGCATCTCTGTATGCTAATATACCTCACTATCATGGGCTATTGGCACTGGACCAGTGGCTTGACCTGGATACAGCACTAGATGAACACAGAAAGAGGTTTATTCTCGATTTTGCAGAGACTGTACTTGTTAAAAATGCCTTTTTGATCCATGATAATTATTATCTCCAAACTAAGGGGACAGCAATGGGTGCCACATTTGCACCCAAATATGTTAACCTCTCTTTGGGTCTCTGGGAGAAACTGGTGGTATATGATGCACAGGTCAATCCTTTTTACCATAGACTTGACCTGTGGCATCATTTTATTGATGACATCTTCATGATTTGGAAGGGTACAGTGGGAGAACTGAGAGAATTTGTCCAGTACTTGGAAACCAGTAATTCTAATCTGAAATCAAGTGTCATGAGTGACATTTATGTGGTCACATTATTGGACATAGAGATTAGGAGAGATGCTCAGGATGGGATACAGGCATCCCTTTTCAGAAAAGGTACTGATAGAAATTCTCTCTTGTGTGCCCCCAACTGTCAACCACGACACATCATTAATAACATTCCCAGAGCCCAATTGCTCGGGATATGAAGGAATTGTACATCTGACAGTGATTTTTTGATACATGGTGCAGATATGTGCAACAGATTTCTGGATAGGGGTTACTCTAGAAATCTTGAGGAAGATGCCATGCATGAGGTCTCCAGCACTAGTCGATATGAGGTTATGAGACCCAAAAGTAAACAGCAGGGTGATAATAACCAAATACATTTTGTCACCACTTTCTGTGGGCAGTCTAAATCTTTGTCAGATATTATTACAACACATTGGCCACTTCTATATTTGGAACCTAGACTTAAGGAAATAGGGAAGAATTTACCATAAATTGTATATTGTTGTGGCAAAAATATAGGGGGACATGGTCACCAATAGTTATCTGCCTATTCCAAAGGTGGAAAGAGACAGGAGTATATGGCTATCGTGTAGGCCCATGTTTACCTATACATGTGGTAACTGTAAACATTGTGCAACAATCATAAAAAGTACCACTTTAACCACAATTAATGTCCCCAGAGTTTTTACCATGAGGTTTTTCTGTAGTTGTGTCACTGAAAATCTGGTATGTCTGGCTACGTGCATGTGTGGGGCTTTTTACATTGGTAAAACTTCATGGCAGCTTAAAATTAAGATAGGTGAGCATACGCGTAGCATATCAAAAGATGACGACAGAAGTGCATTGATTATCCATTGTTGTAAACATAGGATGGATAACAAGAAGCATGAATTTTAAATTCTGTGGAATTGAAGTGGTTAAATTGGGACCTCGGGGGGGGCAACATTAATGACCTGCTATTAAATAGAAAGGCATACTGAATTTACCCTCTGGGTGGCTTACAGTTACCAGGATTAAATAAAAATTTGATGTTATGCCCTTGATTAACATGAGAAGAAAATAATGTTTATATCCAAGCAAGCTACATCTATAATAACTCTTTATTTATGCTTTACAGCAGCTCTTGATTAATGTTATAGCATCTGTGCTAATTATTGCGTGTTTTCCTTTTTCTCCCCTAGATGGCACTTATCATATGTTTCTAAATAGTATTAAGCAGCACAAATTCAGGACAATGAATTTCGGCTAGAAAGTTTACTTATGTACCTTGCCATTACAGTGAAAAGTACAGTTATTTGATTGTCGATCAGGTACTGATATGTAATTTTGTATGTGAATTTTTCTTCTTTTTTTGTATGTGCATAGTGGTTCTTACATATTAATTGCATCAAATTCCAAATATAGCCTTGTTTAAGGATGGATTTTTTATAATATAAATGATTGTATTACTATATGCTGAATCAATCGTAGTCATTTAAAAAGGGTGTTGTTTACATTTTTACTTTTTTACACTGTGGCTTTATTTCTTCACAGTATATTTCATTGTTGGTGCATATTATACACCTTGTTGGATTTATATGGTGCTATCTCTTTAAGTGTGTGCTTTTTTAAAGGTGTGAACATGTGGGTCTTCATGCTCCTGATGACGCACTTGTAGTGTGAAACTAGTTGAGGTTTAGAGATTGTACTGCACGGGTGGCTTTGCTATTTTACTGCTTGTACTACATTAAAATTGTTTTCCATATACCTGTGGTGCTATTGTTTTTTTGATTTCATTACGGACTACTACCTGGCATGCGTGTGTGGAGCTGAGGATTTTTTCACCAGCCACCACCTGCTTGGAAGAAAGGTAGTGTCCCACTGGACTCAAACACATTGTGCATCTCCTCATTGGTATTTCAAATAGTAATTACCAATATATACATTGATAGCCATATGTCTGTCTGTCTGTCTATCTATCTATCTATCTATCTATCTATCTATCTATCTATCTATCTATCTCCACCACCCTACTCTGCCCCCCCGAAAGGTAACAGTGGCACTGGGGGGTGCCCAACCACCCAGTGCAGGAATACTCCTTTTCTTTTTTTTTTAAATGTAAAAATAAACAAACATCCATTAATGTATTTTGCACTGCTA
This sequence comes from Neoceratodus forsteri, assembly GCA_016271365.2. Taxonomy (NCBI): domain Eukaryota; kingdom Metazoa; phylum Chordata; order Ceratodontiformes; family Ceratodontidae; genus Neoceratodus; species Neoceratodus forsteri. Next base: position 779,576,576 of record CM057459.1, on the reverse strand, counting down.
CACTCCCCCACCAGCCCTCCCACTCAGCATACACCCACCAAAACCCCTTACTTACCCATCGGGAGTCCAACACCATAATCCTCTCTGGACCGCAGTCATGTCTTCACTCTTCAAAGCTGGACTGCAAACTGAACGAACAGGTATGCACTTCAATGTACTACAATTGTGTTTTTAACTTAGTGACATAATTTGGCCATTTTTTCATATTTTTGGACCAGATTTTCAACCTGCCTTTTTTGGGACACCACCTCATGAACAATGGTCCTGTTATTAGGCAAATCTGTACTGAAAGGTGATTTTGCACTCCCTGTACAAAATCACCTTTCAGGAAGGAGTTGAAAATGTTCTCTTCCCTTGTTCATGAGGCGGGGTCATAAGAAGGCTATGTTGAAACTTTGGAGTACAAATATTAAAAAACAACTAAGTTATGAGCCTACATTGACTTTTGCAAATGAAGGTTCAGCCATAAGAACTGGGGTTGTCTACAGGTCCCCAGACCAGAGGGAGGACATAGACACATTACTGTTAGAAGATATACAAAACATGACAGCTAATGGGGAGGTTCTGATAATGGGAGACTTCAACATGCCAGATACAGATTGGTCAATACCAGCAGGAACATCTGCAAGAACTAGACATATAGTGGATTCCCTGCAGGGGGAGGGCCTCAAACAACTGGTACAACAACCCACAAGAGACAGGGCTATCCTAGATCTAATACTGACTAACAGTGAAGGGATCACAGATCTCCAGGTAGAAGGTCACCTGGGGCCAGTGACCATCACATGGTATGGTTCAATTTGGCTACTACATCTAAATCATCCCATTCCAAGGCAAAAATATGGGACTTCAGAGGAGCTGACTTTGATAAGATGGCCAGCAGAGTTAAGCTAGCCCTGGCAAAAAGAAACACAGGTGAGGGGGTACAGGCAAAGTGGGCAAGCATTAAGGATACAATACTTGAAGCAACATCCTATTGTGTTAGACAGAAAAGGAAGTGCAAAAGAAGAAGGAAACCACTTTGGTTCTCACATACAGTAGCAGAAAGGGTCAGAGCCAAAAGGCTGCCTTTCAGGAAATATAAGAGAACACAGCGGGATGAAGATAGGGAGGCATACCAAACTGCCCTAAGGGAAGCAGGGAAGGCAGTAAGGCAGGCAAAGTCCCAAACTGAGGAAATACTAGCACGAACAGTGAAAGAAGGTGACAAGACTTTCTATAGATACATTAGTGAAAGGAGAAAGTCCAGAGGGGGTATTGCTAAGCTTAATGGAGAAAAGGGAGCATGTGAGGAGAAGGACCCTGTAAAAGCATCTATCCTAAATAGATACTTTTGCTCAGTATTTACTGAATAGAATGTAGGGCCGGGCCCACTGCTCAGCACCATGGACACAGGGGGGAGGGAGGTGAGCACTACTCCCTTCACAAAAGAAAGGGTCCTACAAGAGCTTGCTAAGCTCAGGGTGGATAAGGCAATGGGACCTGATGGCATACATCCCAGGGTACTTAAGGAGCTAAAGGTGGAACTAGCAGAGCCATTAGCAGAACTGTTTAGCGAGTCTCTGAGCACAGGAGAGGTCCCAGAAGACTGGAGAAGGGCTCATGTGATCCCGCCTACAAGTGTGGTAGCAGGGAGGAGGCAGGGAACTACAGACCAGTCAGTCCACTCAGTAGTGGGTAAGATTATGGAGGCACTCCTTAAGGAAAGGATAAGTGCAACACCTGGAATCTATAGGGGCACAGGATCCAAGACAGCATGGGTTTACAAAAGGAAGGCCCTGTCAAACTAATCTCATAGATTTCTTTGACTGGGTAACCAGAGTGGTGGACCAAGGGGGAGCAGTTGATGTCGCCTACCTTGACTTCAGCAAAGCTTTTGACAATGTTCCACATAGAAGATTGATAAATAAGCTGGGTAGGCTCGGGATGGGTCAGAAGTTGGTCAACTGGGTGGCAAACTGGTTGACGGGCAGAAAACAGAGAATGGTGGTAAATGGTATACAGTCAGAAGAGATGCAAGTCACAAGTGGGTACCCTTAGGGTCAGTCCTGGGGCCAGTCCTCTTCAACATCTTCATTAGTGACCTGCAGATGGACTAGAGGGTAAGGCTTGTCTGTTTGCAGATGACACCAAGATCTGCAACAGAGTAGATGATCCAGATTGGGTGCGAGAATGAGAAGAGATCTGGATAAACTAGCAAAATGGTCGGAAGAGTGGCAACTGGGATTTAATGCAAAGAAGTGCAAGGTCATGCACATAGGAAGAGAAACCTGAAGCCACCTATAGGCTGGGAGGTTGCTAGCAGTCACAAAGGAAGAAAGCGACTTGGGCATCATCATCACTGATGACCTGAAATCATCCAAGCAGACCTCTAAAGCAGCAGGTAAGGCTAGGGGGGTGTTAGGGTGTATTAGTAGGGGCATCACAAGTCGTAAGAGGGAGGTAATAATCCCTCTTTACAAGACACTGGTTAGGCCCCATCTGGAGTACTGCATACAGTATTGGAGTCCACACCTTCACAAGGACATTAACCAAATTGAGGCAGTCCAGAGAAGGGCAACCAAAATGGTGCAGGGACTGCATCAGAAGACATATGAGGACAGATTAACAGAGCTCAATATGTATACCCTTGAGCAAAGGAGGGAGAGAGGTGATATGATCGAGGCATTCAAACACCTTAAGGGCATTAACAAGGTGAAAGAGTCTAACATGTTTCAATATAAGAAAAATAGCAGGACAAGGGGACACAGCATGAGATTAGAGGGGGGCCAGTTAGGGGAATGTGAGGAAATTGTTTTCACGAAAGGTGATGGATGCATGGAATGGCCTACCTCAAGAGTGGTGGCTATGAATACAGTGCAGGGCTTCAAACAGGCATGGGATAGGCATAAGGGAGCAATACAAATGAGTATGAATAGATAGGCCACTGACAGAGCAAAGGCCGATGGCACATTTATAAGGTAGAAAAAGAAATGGGCAGACTGGAAGGGCCTTGCGGTCCTTATCTGCTGTCAACTTCTATGTTTCTATGTTTCTTAGGTTCGTAACTTTGCTAATTTTCAATATTTTTCCTCCAAATTCACAACCTAGCCATATCTTTACAGCACCTCAGGATTGTGACAGCTGTCATTCTTCAAATTCTGGCCAAAGTGTTTTTCTTTTTTCCCAAATAGGTGATTTCATGGTCCCTGCATGAAATCACCTTTCTGGCAGCAGTTACAAATTTTCTCTGCCCTTGTTCATGAAGTGGAGTCATAAGAAGATTATGTTGACAATTTGGTGTAGAAACATTAAACAACAATAAAGTTATGAGCCTACACTGAATTTTGAAATGCAGGCTTGTATCTTTGGTACTTTTCAATATTTTTACACAAAATTTACAACATATCTTCACAGCACATCATGAATGTGACAGGTGTAATTTTTCAAATCCTTGCCAAAATGTTTTGTTACATCCCAAAAGGTGGTTTTGCAGTCCCTGTAGAAAATCCACTTTTGGGTAGGCATTTAAATTTGGATCTGGCCTTGATCATGAGGTGGGGTCATAAGAAAGCTTTGTTGACAATTTGGTGTAAAAATATAATAAAAAAAAAGTTATGAGCCTACATTAATTTCTGAAAATGCAGGATTGTAACTTTGGTAATTTTCAATATTTTTACCCCAAATTTGCAACATAGGCATATCTTTCAAGCACCTCATAAATGTGACAGCCGTCATTTTTCAAATCCTTCCCAATATTTTTTTTACATCCTGAAAGATGATTTTGTGGAACAAAATAACTTCTCAGACAGGAGTTAAAAATGTTCTCTTGACCTTATTCATGAATTGGGGTGATAAGAAGTCTATTTCTTAAATCTGATGTAAAATTATTTTAAAAAAAACAACTTATGAAACTATGCTGAATTTTGCAAACACTGGCTCATAACTTTGGTAATATTAAACATTTGTAACTACATTTTCAACATAGCCATTTCTTTACAGAACCTCATGAATGTAAAGGCTGTAATTTTTCAGCTCCTGACCAAAATGCAATTTTGCATCCTGAAAGTAGATTTTTTTTAGTCCCTGCACAAAATCACCTTTATCCCAGGAGTTGCACATTTTCTCTTCCCTTCCTTATGAGACAGGGTCATAACAAGGCTATGTTGAACATTTAGTGGAAGATATTAAATAGCAAATTTTCAGTATTGGTACCTCAAATTCCTCACCTGCAGCCCTATCAGCTCTGTCCACATTTTGTTTTTCTACTACAGTAGATATTAACAACTGTTCCTTATTCATAATGGTGTCTATTTAAGAGGCTGAAACTCAGAATCCCAAAACTGATGGGATTGAGTTCAGTCTCCCAACATACTTAGATCCCCGTCAGGTGGAAGCTGATGCCGACAGGGGTACGGTAGTGGATGTGACAAACCACTACCCTACCCCTAGCCAGACATAACATTGAAGTGAAAAATGCAGACACTGGCCAGTCTGATCCCATGGCATGGAGGTCTAACGCAGTAGCAGCTAGGCCAGCATGGTCTAGTAGACCAGGGTTCTGCTCCTGGTCAAAACTAATTTTGCTGCACGCTATTCCACCCCCCATAATTTTCTGTTTTACTCCGAGGTCTGCTCCCCCTCAGAGTTGGTTATTGAAATTACGGGGGCTGTGGGGGCAAATCCCCCTGCATGGGTGGTGCAGGAGGCGAAGCCTCCCAAATTACATTTTCAGTACTTTGTGATCTTATGGAATCCAGTATCCTGAACTTGGTCTTGCAGCATTTGGGATACTGAATTTCTAGATTTCAAAATATATCCTTCATAATGTAGAAGGAAAAGCCTAGAAGGGGTCAAAAGGGCCAGTAAGGGGGCTGATGGTGATCCTGCTGGGGGACTCCATGACCAGGGGCAACTTGTGGGAGGGAGTAGGGGAGGGGATAAGAAGCCCGGTCAGGGCTAAATGTATTCTGGGACTATCCATTCACAAGGCCAAATTTCAGCTATATTCCTTAGCTTTGGAATGTGGGGATCCCCTGATTTCCTAGTACACCTGGGCACAAACAATTTGGAAGGGAACAGCAATCTGAAAATCCAGGCAAGGTTCCAGGAGCTAGCCATGGTCTGCCATTCTATAGGGAGATCAATTTCTTTTTCAGAAATCCTGCCGGTGCCTAGGGCATCTGGGGATCCAAGCACAAACTAAGAGGTGTGAACCAGTGGCTCAGGGATTGGTGCAGGGCAGAAGAGTTTGGACTGGTGGGGGACTGGGGGGACACATGGGATGATAAGGGGTTATATGCTAGGGATAGGTTACATCTTAACCTAGAGGGGAAGGAGATCTTAAAACTGAAACTCACCGAATTCATTAACGAGAACTGGGGTTTATACTTGTAAAAGGGGGACAGACTAGTGAAGGACTGGAGACAGGAGGACTGACAAAGACCCTTCTTCTACGGTGGCAAATAAGGTCAGGATGCTCCAATGGACACAATGCGAGAGCTGTGCAGGACAGGGAAAATAGGGAGTGTGCAGGGCTGATTCAGTTGTGCAGGGGGGGTGGGGTGGAGGATGGTCCTGGTCAATGCCAGGTGTATGGGCAACAAAATGCCTAAGCTACAGGTGATGCTGGCAGAGGTATCAGCAGATGTGGCAGCAATTACGGAAACATGGGCCACCCAGAAGAATGGTTGGGACCTAAAATTGGAGGGCTACAAAATATTCAGGAGGGATAGAGAAGTGGGTAGAGAAGGGAGTGTAGCACTGATAGTCAAGGATGTCATATTGGTGAGTGGAATGGAGGAGTCAGAAGGGGGAGTGGAAGCGATTTGTGTAACCCTACAATCGGGGGAAGGAAAAAGATTGAAAGTAGGGGTGGTATACAGACCACCCACAATGGATGAGGAACTAGAGGGAAAATTGGTTGAGAACATCAAGGAGCACTGTGACAGGGGAAAGGGTAGGGTGGTGGTCATGGGGGACCTAAATATGCCTGGGCCAGAGTGGGACACCACGACATCAGCAGTGGCCAGGGAGCAGAGGCTGATGGATGTGTTCCAAGAAGCCTTTCTGGTCCAACAGGTGGGGGAACTGACTAGGGAGGAGAGGATACTGGACGTTGTCCTTGCAGACAGCGACCAGATAAGGGCTCTGGAAGTGTGTAACCTGCTGGCAGGAGGAGACCATGCCACAGTCTGGTTTCTGCTGTGCCTAGGGAGGGAAGACAACTGCTCAAACAGAGTGGCAATGGATTTCAGGGGGACAGACTTCATGGGCAGGGGCAGGATACTGAGGGGAAGCTTGAGCCAGATCAGGCAAGACATGGATAGCTTGTGGAAAACCATTAAAAAGGGGTACAAGAGGCTACTAGCTTGTGTGCAAGGGTAAGGCATAAAAATGGTATGGCCAGCAAGCCGTGCTGGTAGACCAGGGAAGTGCAAGAGGTGGTAAGGGATAAGAAAGCTGCCTATGCATGTTATAAGCACTCTAGGGGGGAAAAGAAGAGAGGGGAGTATGAGTTGTCAGCTAGAAGGGTCACAAAGGTGGTGAAGGGAGCAAAGGTGAGGATGGAGCACAACCTGGCTAAGGTTACCCATGGGGTGGAAAGGGATTTTGTAGATACATAGGGGGAAAAGAGGAAGGGGAGAGCACAGATCTCCAGGATTAGGACTGGGGAAGGATGGGCTCAGGAGGCAGGGGAGTAGGCAGAGGTACTGAACAAGTACTTTGCCTCAGTTTTTAGAGAGGGAGACATGGGCTTCATTCAACCGGAAGGCGGGGGGATGGCTGAGAGGATAGGGCAGAGGGAGATGAGAGGATCAAAAGAGACTGGGGTACCATGTGGGCCAGGCCCAGAAGAGGATAGGGGTCTTATTGGGGGGAAGGCTAGGGAGGGAGAAATCACAGAGGGCAGTGTGAGGGAGGCCCTATGGGCGCTGAAAACTGACAAGGCACCAGGACCAGATGGGCTGCATCCAAGGGTACTGAAGTAACTGGCAAATGAATTAGCGGCTCCAATAGCTGCACTGTTCAGTGCCTCTCTCCAGACAGGAAGGGTGCCCCAGGATTGGAGGGTGGCTCACGTGGTGCCTATCCACAAAGGGGGAGGGTCTAGGGAGGAGAGGGGAAATTACAGGCCTGTCAGCTTAACTCTAGTGGTAGGCAACCTAATGGAGGGCTTCATCAAAGGGATGCTCGGGAGGCAACTGGATAGGCTGGGGAACATGGATGACAAACAGTATGGTTTCATCCCGGGGAGATTGTGCCAGACCAACCTCATAGATTTTTATGACTGGGTGACAGGGACCCTGGACAGACAGAGACCAGTGGACATCTTATATCTGGATTTCAGTAAGGCATTTGACTTGGTACCCCACTTTGGATTATTGACAAAGTTGGGGGGGATTGGGGTGGGAAGACATTTGCTTAGATGGGTGGAAAACTGGCTTACAGATAGAACACAGAGGGTGGTGGTTAGTGGGATTGTCTCCCCCAAGGAAGGTCTTCAGTGGGGTGCCCCAGGGTTCAGTACTTGGACCACTCCTGTTCAACACCTATGTCTCTGATATAGGGTCAGGAGTTAGGAGTAGGATGAGCCTCTTCACGTATGACTCTAAACTGGGAGCATTGGCCGACGGGGAGGAAGCGAGGGTGGCAGTCCAGAGGGATCTGTATACCCTGGAGGGTTGGTCAAGGAGGTGGGGGCTGAGGTTTAATCCAGAGAAGTGTAGGGTGATGCATCTGGGGGTCAGAAACCCAGGGCATGTATACACCATGGGAGGAGTCACACTGCAAGCCACTTTGAGTGATAGGGACCTCGGGGTGGTGGTAGACACCAGAATGAACAACAGTGAGAACTGCAGAAGAACAACAGCAAAGGCAAATAAGATACTGGGCTACATAGCCCAGGGAATAACATCCAGGAGGAGCGAGGTGATCCTACCTCTGTACAATGCCTTGGTCAGGCTGCATCTTCAGTATTGCATGTAGTTCTGGAGGCCGCATCTTAAGAAGGACATAGTACTGTTGGAGAGGGTCCAGAGAAGGGCAACCAGGATGATCCAGGGCATGACTGATAGGACCTATGAGGATAGGCTGGAAGTCCTTGGGCTGTATTCACTGGAGGAGAGGAGAGACAGGTGGGACATGATTGAGGTTTTCAAATATGTGAAAGTGATTAACAGGGGTAGAACCAAAGAAATATTCAGGCTAAAGCAAAGGGGCACAACCAGAGGGCATGAATGGAAGCTGGAGGGAGGAACCTGCAGGAGAGAACGTAGACAGCATTACCTCACAGAGAGGGTGGTCAAGCCATGGAATGCATTGCCCAAGAGTCTAGTAGAGCAAGGCACTGTGGAGGGCTTCAAGAGGGGGTGGGACAGATGCATGGGTGTACTGAAGTCAAGGTTGACCCTCTCAGGGACCAGGGGGAGGAGCTAGCACCCAATAGGGACTGGCTACCGAGCAGACACAAAAGACCATCAGGCCTATTCTGCTGGCTTTTAGTATATTAGTATAATGTCCACTAATTCCCTTGCTCCACAAATACAATCCATGTCATAATCATTCAGTACAATTTGTTCTTGTTCTTGTATGTTAAACTTTACAACAATACAAATAGTTGAGATTTTTTATATATATCCTTTCACTGCACTTTTGATTTCCATACTTGATTTCACATTTGGTCTTACACTCCCCCAAAACAAAACTGGAAAAATAAAAAAAAAATTAAAAAGAAATAAGGATACAAAATTTCTAGCTCCATATCCAAAAAATTATTATTATTGAATTGTGGAACAATTATATGTTAGTATGTACATATGGAAACAGATGTTTTATGTTTGCACAGGACAACTTTGTAAATAGGTCCGTTCAGGCCTAAAAGATATATCCTGTCAAAAAATAAAGTTTTAACTAGCAATATGAATTGCAGAATTATATATTAAACTGTGGAATGTCATTCCACATTCATGTGTATTATTCCATAGTTCAGTCAAAAATTCAGTGGAAGAGGGTGAAAATCCACTAAACTCATTTGGAAGATTCAAATCTCTCCAATGGCGAAAGTTCTGATAATTTCATGAAATTCTGAAATTTCGCAACAGTTCCAGAAAAGTAGAATTTGCAACTTTCGCCCAGCACTAATCAAAATGAGAACAAAGTGCACACTGAGCCCAATAAATTTTGCACAGAGTGTAATAAATTGGCTAGTAAAATGGGGGAACAATTAGAAAACACTGAAATGTTTTCCAGTGTGATCTAATAGTGGTTGTGGCAATCCCAGAAACGCCAAGGATAGTCTTCTCTAGGGGTCTTAACATAGGGAACATGGTGATAAGTAGTCACTATGAGGCACCAATATTTATCAACTTTCCATAGATTAAAAAGTTGCTGAAGGAATGCTATAAGTGTGAAAATTATAGCATATGTAAATGTAGTGCAGAGGAACAAATTTTTAAGAGCCCTAGATTAAACTAAAATTTTGGAAATTAGATATGTTATTGTAACACACGATTAATTTTCTATACAATCTGGTGTTCTAGTCCTTTTGTTTATACAGGAAGAGCTATGCAGAAGTGAAATAAAGAATGCAGCAGCATTTAGTAAACATATTACACAGAAATGTGGAGAATGCCATTGGACATTTCCTGGAATGCCATGGAACTGATTCATGCTGTCTAAAACTGATGGGTATAGACCATGTCCTACCATTTAAAAATGGGATAACAGAATCAAGAAACTACTACAGTTAGAATACCAATAGCTTTATCATTCAGACAATAGGACCCAAGCAATTTAAATAAAAGTTCAGACTTAACTCCATTCCTATAGTAGGGATGTATGTAAACTTCTAAAAAGTATCTGCTTGTGTAAATACTTCTAAGAAACAGAATTGTTATTATAATGCTGAAAAATTAAGCTTTTCAGTGTGCTGAATGCTAGAATGTAAATATGAACTACTTAATAATCATTTGGTATTGTAAAGGAAAAACATAGTAAGTATTCTGAAACATCAAGGGGCAGGATTTTTGAAATGAGGCACAGGGCTTACATCCAGCCCAGTGCCATGACACTTTGGTTCTGGCTGGGTGCCAAATCCTTTGCAGCAATTGTGCCTGATTTTACAACTCGGGGACAGCTGTGACATTTGTCATTAATTATGGCAGCTTGCTCCAAATATTTGGCACAAGCTCCATAAAATGGGCCCCTAAGATTGTTGCAAGCTGGACCAGAAAAAGTTGATATAGCTTGCGGCATTTGCCGCATGGGATAGAAAATCCCACAAGATTGCCACAAGCCCCATGCAGCACATGATTGGTGCGCCAGGGCTTGCGGTGATACAGGACATTTGAAAATCTGGTCCAAAGAGTTGTGATTCCTAAAAGCTATGAATTAAGAGTTATTATAATTATATAATTATTATAATGTGATTTGTAGGCATAGCATTAAAATCTAAGAATACATATAATGATTTGCAAAAAAAGTTATTAAAGTTGGATAAAGACTGAGGGATCTTTTTAATGTTGAGAACAGTCTCAGTAAGTTAAACAACTGGGAGACAATTTATCAAACTGAAATCTAAGAAATAAGGTTGCTAAATATTAGAGCTGTGCAGACTGGGAAAATTCTGAATCCACGGAATTTCAATGAAAGTTTGCAAAATTGCACGAAATTTTGTGGAATTGCATCGGAATTTCACTGTTTTTAAAATTTAGTAATATGGTTATAACTCAGCCGTCCTTCAAGCTAGAGCTCTGAAATTTGCTATGTATACTTGTTTGGTCATTTGGATGGACAGTGTCAAAATTTTAGGTGCTCAAATGTTGTCATTTTAAGGTTTGTGTGAAATTTCATGAACATTTTTATCTGCATATACCTTAACCATCTATTGGGTCAGGGATCTTAAATTTGGCATAATTTCTTGATAATAGGTATTCAAACAATGTGCCATATTTCATGACAATATGATGCATCATCTCAAAATTATATATGCTCAAAATCTGTCATTTATTTTTTTTCAGGAAATTTCATGAAAACGTTCATCTGCATATAACTCAGGCACCTTTGGAGCTAGGCATGTGTAAATTAGTAGGGATAACATTTTTGTAATGCTTATAGAATTACCTAAATATGGACAAAATTAGATAAGTGAATTTTAAGTTACATGGGTTCAGACTTTACTATGTAAATATTTGTAAAACTTTGTGAAAACTATCAAAAATGTAGATGCTTGTAACTTCTTTGCTCTTGCAACCAAAGGGTAAACATTTGACATGCATATCCATGGTCAGTGTATCCTGGTGTCTAACACAACTGGATAACTTGGTTAAGCAGTTTTAATTTGCAGAAGAAAAAAATGATTAGTAACATTTTCTCACATATTCATGATGGCATATGCTGTAGAGGAAGCATATAGAATTTTTTTTGTGGAATTTAACAGTAACAATGCATATATCACTACTTAATTTGATAAGTTGGGCTGAGCTTTTAGCAGTCCTGCTGTTCCTCTCTGGATGACTATCCCCCCATTCTCTTTTGGCATAGTCAGATTGACTCAGTAGAACTACTGATCCCACTGATATCCTCTTTGTTCTTTACAGTAACAAACTCCCTTAAAATGTGAGTCACCTACTCCTTTTCCTATCGATCTACTCTGTTGGACTAGCCAGAATTCTTTCTTCCTGCTGCCCAAGACATTGTCTTCCCCCACTACATCTTTTCGAGTACTTCTAAGTCCTAGACTTGCATGTAAGCCAGGCTCCCTGAATCATACATTTACTTGATGTGATCCTTAAATATCCTGCTTTCAGGTTGGAATCGTTGACACTCTGTGCTTTCTTGCTCCAACCTGGGGCTATACCACTTTTGTGCTACCCAGTTCAGCTGTCCATTTCTTGGTAAAATTGTGCATCTAACTCCAGAACCTGGTGACCCCCCTAAGCTACCTGCCTCTTATACTCCTATCCTCTAACCAGAATCCCCCAGATAAGGCTGAGTGAAATTAGAAAATTCCAGTTTCATGGAATTTTTCATGAAATTCTATAATTTTCACAAAGACTCATGGGATTTGTCTTTAAGTACACGTTATTTTACAATTTCTCACAGCAAACAATTAATAAGATTGGCATACACAGTCTCCTTGTAAGGTCTATGAACCTGCCAAATTTAATGATATTGCATTCTCTAGTTTTAAAGTTTCAGGGGTTTATACATTTGTAGTTTGCATTCTTGCAAAATAAAATTTTTTAAATGTTGTGAAAGTTTGACTACTTTTAATTCAATCCCATTTAAAACTTTTAAAGCTTGTGCTTATCGGGCGCCACTCTGGTTCAATGGTCTCAGCCCAACCATCTCCTCTGCCCCAACTATTGGTATGTTTAAAACTAGGCTCTGGGACTATCTCACTACCAACAGCTCCTATGACTGCCCAACTTAACCTTGTTTCTCAACTTCCCTTTCTGCTCTAGTTGCCCCCCCTCCCCTTCTCTCCTCACTGGATTCTACCCTCACATCTTGGTATACCCAGTGCTACACTTTTCACCCTCTTGCCACCCTTCCTACATTCCTTCTCCCCCCCTTCCCTCTTCCCTCTCCCTATGACTCTGGCACTTACTATCTGTTGTCTATTTTCTCTGACAAATGCCGCTGGCTGCCTTGTTACAATGCTACCCTTGAACTGTATTAATCTGTACTCTGTTTACAATGTCCACATTGTTGTAATGTCTGTCTTGATGTTACCCATAATTTGTATTTCTCTGACATGGAACCTTTGTAAAAGAGCCAAGGCTCAAAGGTATTTGTAATCCTAGACTTGACAAATAAATAAATAAAATAAATAAAGCTGAAATTATGAACTTTTTCAAAAATGACCACATGGTATAGTAGTTTAAATGTTTCAATTTTGGTTAAATTTGGATATGTAGTTTTAAATATAGAGGGAAATTAAATTAAAATGGCTATAACTCAATCCCATTTAAGCCTGAAATCTGAAACTATGTGCATGCACAAATGTGGTGATAACCTGTATACCTGTTAATTTTTGTAACATTTCAATGAATATTATCAAAAGTATACTAAAATTACAGAAATCCAAATTTTGGCAAAATATTTTGCTATCTATAACTCAGCTCCCATTAAAGCTTGAGACTTAAAACGTGGTCCATATATGCATTCTAGGTTCTTCTCTAAATATTAATATTGTGGATAAACTTTGATAAAAAATTTACAATTATCTCAAAATAACTGAACATTTAATTTTGATTAAATGTTTGGCCACCTATAACTCCGCCCCTTTCCATTTACAGTTCTGAAATTTTAGTACACTCTTGTAAGCATAGTGTACTGTTTATATTCCAAATTAGATGTTATTTGGATGGATACTGTTAAATGTATAGTGAAATAACTGAAATTTAAAATTTTGCAAAATGCTGTGGAATTTTCACGAACATTTAAAATTTTGCCAACTTCTGTGGAATTTTCACAAATATTCTGTGCAATTTTGTGGAATTGGAATGGACATTCCATGGGCATTTCATGGGCAGAATTTTATTTTCCTCCCAGCTCTACTAAATATATTATGCTGAGGAAGCTTACCTTTATGCATTAATCAGCAGTGTGTCTATGTAATTTTAAAAATCAATTACACTAATTAACTTGCCTAGTACCTATTTCCTTTAACACTTTATCATATGTGGTGCTTTGCTTTTAAACAATTTTTTTTTTATTGCCTAGGTATTAATAGGTAAATGGAAGCAAAACCCCTGTCTAAACTGCTTCAAAGCTCAGGTTCTTTGCTGCCCTGTTAGAATTTGGATAACAGAGAAAAATGAACCCTGTGCTGGCTTATATGACATGCCTGGCACCCCTCTGTTTGACTAAATTGGCTTACTAGTTGGGTAAAATTACTCAAAATCAGGCCCTTATTTGAAATGTCACTGGAATTAGATGGTTTAGATCCTTGAGCAGTTACTAATTGAGTAAGTCTGTAGTAGTAGCAGCAGAGGTTATGTATATTGGGCACTCTTCCCCACAGGCTCAGAGTGCCCTTATAGCAAGGGTATACAAATATACAGAAACAACAGTCAGGACAGTCAGCTTACAATACATAAAATTATTCCTAAACCCACTAAAAATCTAAAAACAGACTAATTTCCAGACTGTCAGATGGTCCCAGAATAACTATCTCAGGTCCTGAAGGCCTGCTCAAACAGGAAGGTCTTCAAATGTTTTTTAAACATCTCTACAGAAGATGCCTCCTGGAGGTACCCAGACAATGAATTCCAGAGGACCGGGGCTGCCAATTCAAATGCCCGGTCTCCGGAAGATTTAAGCCTAGCCATGGGGACCTCCAGGAGGGCCTCTCCAGCCAACCTGAGAGAGCAAGACAGGATATAGGGATGCAGGAGCTCCTTTAGATAGCCAGGACCCAACCTGTGTAGGGCTTTGTAAGTCAAAACACCTACTTTAAAGGTAATGTGCCAGTGCACTGGCAGCCAATGCAGTTCAGCAGCACCTGTGTAATATGACTGAACCCTTGATTGTCCAGTGAACAACCAGGCTGCTTCATTCTGCAAAAGCTGCAGGCACCGCATCACTCTTCCTCTGATCTTGAGGTAAAGTGCATTACAGTAGTTGAGCCTTGAGGTGATTAAAGCATGTACCAGCATGGCTGGATCATTGGGGGAATAAGGGACTTAATTTGGGTGATGTTCCGGAGATGAAAAAATCCAATCTGAACAACAGCTGACACTTGAACATCAAGCATCAGCTTGTTATCCAGAACAATGCCCAAATTCTTCACCTTTGCAGAGGTCTCCAGTTTGGTTGGGCCAATAAGAAAAGCCCAAACCTATTGCCAGAGGCCCAAACTCCTATCCTTTGACCTGGCTCAACCACCAACACCTAGGTCTTCCCTGTATTAATTTCCAGCCAGTATGATGATGTGCCTGTATCTTGGCCAAGCATTCATTTAGCACATCAACTGTGTCAGACCTCCTGGGTGCAAATAACAGGCAAAGCTGAGTATCATCAGCATAGCAATGAAAACTCAGCTCATACAGCCTTATAACCTTATAACATGTTCTACAGGCTTTATTATTTAGGCTACCAGATTCCCTTGTGATTTGTTCTACATAGTCTAGACTTAATTGACAACTGAAAACTAGGATAAATAAACATAAATCAGCCAGAAGAAAAAAAAAATCCTCACATATTGCAAAACATTTCAGTGAGAAAGCCTGCACTAAAATGGCACACTTGGCATATTTTGGAATATAAAAGATTAAGCCACCAAGAGGAAATGGGAAATGGTATAGAATAATGCTGAAATAAGAAACACAATGGATAATGGACTTTCAATTGTTGGAAAAGAAATTCTGACTAAATGAGAAAATGGAGTGTATTAGATTTATGAGATACTGTATGCTTATGGATATACACATACTGTAAGTAAAGTGCCCAGGTTTGTATGTGTTGAGAAATAGATTTGACTTTTTACATCCAATAGGTATGATTAACTGATAAGATCCAGGTATACTTTAAAAATAACAATGGTACAATGACAACACATATTCATGGAGCATGAACAATGAAACATTTACATATCTAATGCTTGCTAATACTGATTTAACCTAGGATAAATGTAAACAAGTATTAATAACTATTAAAACCCATTCTTAGAGATAGCACCACATGGCATCGGAACCATCCATTGCTTAACCTGACCCAAAATTATCACATAAGATAGAATAAGTTAAGCATGAGAAGAGCACAAGTTTTGATGTGAATGTGAAATTACAATTAAATTGATAGGGAAGCTTGAAACAAGTTGTTTCATGTATGTGATGCACTTTATTAGGGGAAGATATGGGGCTAGAATTTCAAAGACTTGGGTCACTATGATGACACAGTTGTGCTAATTTCACTAAGACTACTAGACAACAAAAAAGGTTGCCTAAAATTTAAATGCAGCTACCACAAGATGTGTACCAAACAAATGACATGTGCATCAAAATGATAATGCACACTTTTTTTTACAGTAAAGTGAGTAACATTGTAAATTAATCAGAATGTTTGAAAATAGGGAACAAACATTCTGACACATTTATTGTGATGCAGCTGTATCAGAAACAATGATGCAGGTGCTGTGTCGAGACTTTTAAAAATCTAGCTCAATAACTTTTGTAAAAGAAACCATATGAAAGGCAACATCAAAATGTTAAACATATGCCAATGAATAGCATGGAATGTAAGCATATCCCATGAAGGTAAAAATAAAAAGTAGAAGACATCACCCTAGTTCTGCATTTAAGAAGCCTGTTATGATAGGAGAATATTCAGATGTAACTTAAGTTATATTTTTTTTAAATAAGATTAGAATTTCTCTTTTGTTTGTCCCTTAATTGTGGCAGAAAATGGAGCAATGCTGTAAAACAAGATGATGGGGAACTCTCATTGCTGACACAGCATCAGAGAGAATTTTTTTTAGTATAGTTCTGCATCCTTTGACACAGCACCTGGATGGATGCAGGCCTATACTGGCGTGATGGTCTGCATCTGTCCAGGAGGGGAACCAGGATCCTAAGTGATAGGTTTAAATACTTCATTGGCAAGCATTTAAACTAGCCAAGGGGGGAGGCACTGGAAAGGAGCAGGGAAATCCTAGCTCCCCCCAAAAAATCAGGGTACTAAGTGAGGTAGACACCAACATAGAGATGTCAATAGGGAGAAGCGCAGGGGTAAATGGAGAAAGTGGCAAACGCAATAATGACAGGGATGGGGCAAAAAGGGGTAAGGCCATCAAGAAATGTAGGGTAATGAGTACCAATGCCTGTAGTCTGGGCAACAAGCTCCCTGAACTGGTGGCCTTGATGGAAGGGGGATGCCTGGATATTGTAGCAGTCACAGAAACATGGTACACAGAGAACTATGACTGGGATGTTAACGTACCAGGATAAACAACCTATAGGAGAGACAGGGAGAGCAGAAGGGGGGAGTAGCTCTCTATGTAAGGGAAGGGATAAAAGCAACTGAACAAAAGAGTAAACAGGGAGGAGAGGAGGCACTGTGGATCATCTTAGAGGCTGGAAATAGCACCACAATCCGCACAGGGGTTGTATACAGACCCCCATGTCAGGGGGAGGGAATGGACAAGGATATGATAGAAGGCATACTTAGGATGGCAGAGAAAGGGGAGGTACTGTTGATGGGGGACCTTAATATGCCAGATGTTAAATGGAGCACCTTTGCTGCAGCCACATCCAAAAGCAGGGCCTTTCTTGATGCTCTTCAGGTGGCATGCCTCAGACAGCTAGTTTGGAACCTACTTGTGAGGGAGCAATCTAGACCTCATACTCTCAAATGGGGACAGTGAGAGGATCTCAGATCTAGAAGTGGGTAGCCATTTTGGAACAAGTGACCACCAAATAGTGTGGTTCATGATAAACTCAGCTACAGAGTCAAGCCATACAAAAATGAGGGTTCTGGACTTCAGGAGGGCTGACTTTGGCAAGATGGGAGAGTGCCTTAGAAAAGCACTAGCAAGCAGGCTAGAAGGAGGGGTGGAGCAACAATGGAGAAATGTCAAAACTGCCATCACAGAGGCAACAAGCCTTTGTGTGAAGCAAATAAACAAATCCAAATGAAAGAAAAAGCCACTATGGTTCTCAAAAGAAGTGGCGGTGAAGGTTAGGGAAAAAAATATAGCATTTAGGAAGTATAAGGAAACACAGAATAAGCAGGACACAGAACCGTACCAGTTAAGGCAGAAGGAAGCAGGGAGGGTAGTCAGAATAGCAAAGGCACAAACTGAGGAAAAGATAGCCAACTAGGTTAAGAATGGGATAAAACCTTTTATAGGTACAGTATATCAGGGAGTGTAGAAAGACAAAGGGAGGGATAGTGAGACTGAATAGAATGGATGGTGGGTGGTCAGAGAGTGACAGTGAAAAAGCAGGGATACTGAATGAATACTTCTGTTCAGTATTCACAAAAGAGGAGTGGGGGACGTGCCTAATCCAATTAACAGAAGCACTCTGGAGAGGGGGGTCGATCCCAGTCCTTTCACAGAAGAAAGGGTTTTGAAAGAACTCCTAAAACTGAAGGTGGACAAAGCAATGGAGCCAGATGGAATTCACCCCAGAATTCTAAAAGAATTAAGCAGAGAACTAGTGAGACCACTGACTACCCTTTAAAATAAATCATGGGAGGATGGTGTGGTTCCTGAGGACTGGAAGAAGGCTGATGTGATTCCCCTTCACAAAAGTGGGAGCAAGACAGAGGCAGGAAACTACAGACCTGTCAGTTTGACCTCTGTGGTAGGGAACATGATGGAATCACTTCTGAAGAAAAGAATTGTTGAGTACCTAGAGGCCAGTGGGGCACAGGACCCAAGGCAGCATGGGTTCACAGCGGGAAGATCATGTCAGATGAATATAATTGATTTCTTTGACTGGGTGACCAAAGTAGTACACCAGGGAGGGGATGTGGACATGGCCAACCTAGACTTTAGCAAGGCATTTGACACAGTCCCACACAAAAGATTAGTAGTCAAATGCACCAGCCTTGGAGTGGGTCCCAGGGTGGTAGCCTGGGTATAACATTGGCTGAACAACAGGACACAGAAAGTAATTGTAAATGGAGTCCACTCTGAAGAAAGAGAGGTTACTAGTGGGGTCCTGTAGGGTTCAACACTGGGTCCAGTCCTTTTTAATGTCTTTATAAGTGACATTGCAGAGGGACTGGAAGGAAAAGTATGCCTCTTTGCAGATGACACAAAGATCTGCAACAGGGTTCATACACAAGGAGGCATGGAAAGGTTGAGAAGGGACTTGGCAAGGTTGGAGGAATGGTCAGAAGTATGGCAGCTTGGATTCAATGCAAAGAAGTGCAAAGTAATGCACCTGGGAAACAAAAATCCAGGGAAGATTACACAATGGCGGGGGAGGTAGTAACAGCAACAAAAATGGAAAGGAACCTAGGAGTAATCATGTCAGATGACCTTAAGGTTGGCAAGCAATGTGAGAAGGTGGTAGGGAGGGCTGGGGGGATACTGGGATGTATAGGGAGAGGCCTCACCAGCAGAAAACATGAAGTTGTTATCCCCCTGTACAGACAGTTGGTGAGACCCCATCTGGAGTACTGCATCTAGTTCTGGTGACCCCATCTCCACAAGGACATAGACAGGATAGAGGCAGTTCAGAGGAGGGCAACTAAAATGGTGCAGGGTCTGCAGGAGAAGCCATATGAGAAGAGGCTAAAGGAGCTTAATATGTATACCTTTGAGGAAAGGAGGGAGAGGGGTTACATGATAGAAATGTTTGAGTACCTCAGTGGAATCAACAAAGTCCAAGAGGGTAGCATCTTTAAGAAAAAGAGATGTGCAAGAACAAGGGGACACAATTTGAAGATAGAGGGGGGATGGCTCAGGGGCAATGTGAGGAAGTAATTTTTCACAGAGAGGGTGGTGGATGCATGGAACAGCCTTCCTGAGGAGGTTGTGGGGTCTAAAACTGTGGGAGAATTCCAGAATGCATGGGACAGACATAAGACAATTTTTGTGAGGGGTAGGAAGAAATAGGCTGTTGGTTAAATAGGATCTGCAGCTTATCCTCTAGGTAGGGAAATGGGCAGACTAGGTGGGCCAAGCGGTCCTTATCTGCCGTCAAAGTCTATGTTTCTATGTTTCTATGTTTACCACAAACAAACTGACTGGCTTAAGATATCGTGCTAGCCATATAATGATGTCATGATGCATCCACATCAGTGCCAGCCGGCCAGCTGCATGCAAAATGGAAATGAAGGCGTTAACACTTCCATGGTGTCCTCAGGAATGGAGTTTTAGCTGGTGGAGAACCGGATGCTACTTATATAAGAATCTACATTGAGAGCAGTGCTTTAAATGAATAAATCAAACAGCATACAGCTGAGTGAGGGTTACTAAAATGAGGACATATAATAAGGATGTTTTTTAATTTATTTTTCACATAAATGCTTAAACAAGCAGAGACAATAGAAATGGAGATGAAGTGATTGTCATCCATTACTCTAGGCTGGACATACTATAAAACATAAGACAAACTGTGATAATATGAAACCAAGGACTAGATTCTAAGTGTGATGAATTACAATAATTTGATTGTGCTCTCACAGGTTTCATATGGGAATGTAAAACATTAATTTCATGTGTATAAACTCTGAAACTGACTAGATACAGATATGTGAAATGAAATGCTTAGTAAGGTAATGGTGAATGGCAAAAACTTAGATATAAGCTGCATTTTAATTTAATGATAATTTTTGTGAGTATTTATAGAAACAATAATGTGATACTGATGAATGAAGCCTTTTCTGTTGTTTAATATATTAAGTGACAAGCATCAAAAGTGACATGAATAAGTGAGATCATTTGTTAACACTGTGGGAGAGCTAAGGGCATGATCAGAGAGTACTAATGAATATGAAGACACATTTTACATTTCTGACTCTAGTGAGGGTATACACTATATTATTTAACTGAGGATAAAAGTAATTTGTTGATAAAAATACTATTTGAATATTTTCATTAAATTTTCTAGTATCAAATCCCCCATAAGAAGCTGGTTTCTCCTCTGCTGGGCTTTTACTTGCCTTGGGGCTTCCCCTATGGAGGACCCCCATCTTCTCCCCTACCACTACCTTGGGTGCATCCTCCAGGCAGTCCTGTCCTACCAGAATGGTGAAGGAGTTTTCTAGTAGCAGAGTTTGAGGAATGGCCCCTGGCCCATCTCCCCTACCCTCCAGGAGCCCTTCACAGTGCACCTGTCCCTTCATCGCCTAGGCAACCTCTGGGACAATTGCATAAGACTCGGTGGCCCAAGGGTAGAGCAAGAGGTCCTCCGGACCCTAGCTAGCTCGACTCAGAGAGCAGTAACCTTCCCCTTCAACCCAGAGAGGTGCATGGTGTTGGGGCAACACCTCAATCTTCAGAAGACCTTTTGGAAAACTAGAGCTTTGTACCTATTAAACAGCAACACACCCATACTTGTCCTCATGTTTTTCTACTTAGTACTACCAACTGTGTCTTTCCCTTACTGCACCATTACTGTTGCTTTGTTCCCTTCCTGTTTACAACTTCTGCTGGTATTTGCTTTGTAACCCTACCCATGACACGGTAGATGGTTGTGAACCAATCTGCTGTGCTTGTGCTTGTGCTTGTGCTTGTGTCCTGGGTAGTGACTGAAAAGTGATGCAGTTATGCTGCAGTCTGCAAATATGCTGCAACTATGATGCAAGTAGATACAGTATATGACAGTTTGATGCAGCTATGAAAATATGGCACAATTATATTTCACATCTGCATGACACATATTTGCATTTCTTGATGCAATTGCATCATTTTGACCACTTCTGAAAACACTACCCATATTATTTAATTTTGTTTTTGTATCTGAATACTGTATAAAACTTTTTGTTTGAATGTGCCCTTTCAGGACAGAGGCTCTTCCCCCATAAAGGGCACTTTCACTTATTTTAGGGTCATATTAGGATCCAGGGAACTTTTTTTTAAATTAAATATACTTTATTAAAAGAATTATCACAAAAACATACAATAGTGTGAAAAGCAATGAACACATAAACTGTAAAATTCCCACCCCTATCCCTCACCCACCCTAACCCGCTCCCCATATACAGGGCTAAGGTGACGGGAATGAAAAATTACCATCATGAAGGCAGGTATAATCACAATGCCTCTGATGATGTATGTATTACCCTAAGGTGGACAGCCAGACATCCAAGGAGCTCCAGCACTGAACATACAATTGATAGCGATAGCGCATGGAGGCCAGCTAGCATTCCACTTGCAACATTTCTAACATTTCCTTGTGCCATTTCACAAAGGATGGCATAGTCTGATCCATCCAATGTTGTAACAGAATTTTTTTGATTGTATGGTGATTAGTGCAAAATGACAGTGCCTGGTGCCCATTAATGCCCAGGTGTACAACCCCAGAATACATCTTTCCTTTGTAAAAGCCTAATTCAAGCCCAAGTCAGGATCCAAAGCCTTCTTTATTCACTGCCAAAAAGGCTGGGCCCTGGTGCAGTCCGAGAGGATATGTGAAAGGGTGCCTTCCCCAGTGTTACATCTTGTACATGTTGTCGAATTCAGAAGCCACCACTTGAATAACTTCCACAGGGTGTTGTAAATAGCATATATGATTTTAAATTGGGTGAACCAATATCAATCTTTCTTTAAATATTGATAAATGTTTTGCCAGACTTTTTTCCATTGGTGTTCATCTGTTCTACAGACT
Organism: Neoceratodus forsteri; assembly: GCA_016271365.2. Taxonomy (NCBI): domain Eukaryota; kingdom Metazoa; phylum Chordata; order Ceratodontiformes; family Ceratodontidae; genus Neoceratodus; species Neoceratodus forsteri. The sequence goes on along the minus strand of CM057459.1, from coordinate 779,554,305 downwards.
AAGGCCTTCAGCCAATATTTAAGAGGTAAGCGATATCTGTTAGACCAGGCCTGTTGAAGCACCCAGTAGAGTGCAGAAATGGCATGTCTATTGATGCTTAACTTTCCCAACTCGATCAGGGAATTGGGGGTATGTCTGCTGGAACTACAGTTCCAAGTTTTGGATGAAGTAAATAATGGACTTGATAATAAAAAAAGTTACCTTTAGGAACCAGTGCATAGGTTTGCAAAGGAGGCGCAGCCATGTCCCTGACACAAATGGGGGACCTGGACTATGCCCTTATGCTGCCAACTGTTCTTGCAGAGTGACGTGCCCAGAATTGTGAGATTTGGATTCAACCAAAGAGGTTGTTCTAGCAGGTTACTCAAGGGAATTTTAGAATTAATTTTAATTGGTTATAAACAGAGGTACCCACCAGAGTTTCCCTGAGAGATTTAGGTAGAGAGGTACACATGACATAAAAGAGTGCCTGTATATTAATTCCCTTTTGATGGCATTGATCTTCTTCTATGGTCCACCACTGCTGGATATAGGAGGGAGATTGTCCTTACTTTGGGTGTGTCCACCGAAAATACTTGACCCCTTGTGTAGCACAAGAATAGCCTAGGAAATCTGGAGCATTCAGCCCTCCTCCAAGTTCGGCAATGCCAGCTTAAGATATTGGAGTCTAGGCTTATGTCCTTTTCATAAAAAGGCAGAAAACATAGCATGGAGTTCCTCAAACCATCACATCAGAAGCCAGACTGTTAACATATTCATGGGATAAAGGAAGTGGGGAAGGATTTTAGTTTTGAGTACACCGGTATAGTACATGCTTCTTACTGACAGCTCAGTTGGTGGCCGGACAAAGTGGTGTGAGGAGGGCTGTGCCAGTCACTGGCTCTGTTTCAGGTTGGGGGCAGCATGGTGGTGGGACACAGTCTAGCAAGGTGGGAGGCCACTAGATCACCAGGGCTGCTTATTTCTACAAAGGGGGATCAGGACTGGGGGTTGGGGACTGCTAGACCTCCCAGTTTATTTTTTACTTTGCATATGGGGAATCAGGGATGATTTGGGGACCACTAGACCACTAGGTTTATTCTTCCTTTACATATTGGGGATCGGGGATGATCAGGGGATCACTAGATCATGAGGTTTATTTTACTTTACATATCTGGGATAGAGGATGATCAGGGATGATTGGGGGACCACTCGATCACCAGATTTATATTACTATACATATCGGGGATCAGGGGACTACTAGACCACCAAGTTTATTTTACTTTACATATTGGGATGATCTTGGGACCACTAGACCACCAGGTTTAGTTTTCCTTTACATATTAAGCATCAGGGATGATTAGGGGTCCACTAGACCACCAGGGAGTTTTCATTTTAATATTTCACTGGGATCGGGGCTGGGGTGGGTGATAGCCACCAGGGACTGCTGTCCATGGTGCTATTGCCACACGGTTGCCTGCAGCTTGTGGCACTCCTTCAGAATGCGCTGTCTGACACAGTGCCAGGGTTGGTGTAAGCAATGGAAATTTGCCACCGGGATCTTACCCAATAGTGAATCAGGTGTAGGGTCACTGGCACACCGGCAGTCTGCACAACTTGTGCCAACCTTTATGAATTGGGCCAAGTGGCTCTACCTGTCAGCAAGTGTATATAAGGCATTATGTTCCCCAAAGTAATTAGTAAAGTACAAATAACTCTGGAAAACTAGACCCTAGTCTAACAGGGCAGCAGAAGCAAATATTTCTCTAACAACTTTCAGAAGAACCTTAATTCTGCTTCCAAGTTTTGGAATGTGCTCCATTCTATCTTTGTCCCCCCTTCCCACCCCCACCAAGTTAACACATTCTTCCATCTCTAACTTTGCAGAGGTTGTTGCATCTTGCAATGCCTTTTTTTCAGTTCCAGTGCTCTCTCCAGTCTCCTCTCCCAGTCCTCATCTCTTCTCTCACCATTTCTACCACCTTCTGTTACTGAGAACATCTCTGTACCACTTTATCCCCAGCCTCTCCCAATCTCTTCTGCATCTACACTTTTGTTCTACTAACCCATCTAAGCAACATAGCCCAAGTGGACAGGATCCTAAACTCTTTCATTTCCCTGCTCCTGCTTTTGCTGTACTTATTAAAATATGCATTTTGGTATCTTCCTGTGAAATGAAGCAAGCCAAAGTCCTTTCCTACACAAAAGCTGTAATTCCTTTTCTCCAAGAAACGCTGTTCCATCTCTTTTCTTCATGCACTGGCTGAAATTCAGAAAGAGTTTGTCCTTTCTCAGATCTCTCATTCTTCCTTGACTCATCCTCCTCCTTTCTCTCCCCCTTTAACCCACAAATTCCACTGTCCTTTGTTTTGCATAGAACAGGATTCTGACTCCATCCTGAAGGTGGGGAGGGTAGGGTCTGATCAATGCTGCCATCTTTATTGACTTGCCAATCATTTCAGTACTGCGACTCACTCCAACCTCTTGGAAAAATCAGTGTGGGATGGACGTTTGTCCCCAATGTTTGTTAGTTCCACTCTTATGAATCTGGTCACCATCAGTTGGTGCTCAATGGCAATGGCTTATCATCCCCTCCCCATTCACCCAGGAGCCACAAAGGACTCTGTCCTTGGTCTCATTCATTCTTTTAATCTTCCTCAGTGACTTTGACTTGGTCTGTGTCTCCTCACACATTTACATATAAACAGATGACACAATACTTTTTTGCACCAGGTGCCAAAGTCCCCAAGCTAGAATCCTCTGTGCAGCATGACTTCAGCAATCTCCAGTGGTTGTTCTGCTCAAATCTGCTCTATCCTAATGTTGAGAAGACAGCCTCCATGATCTGTAGCACTCTGAAAAGGCTGGCTAGGTTTCCCTGGTAGCCTAGTCTTCATGACACTTGAGGGCAACCTTTATCTTTGTGTTTGGCTGGATTTATTTCATGATTTCTTCTCCCACACCGATGCCATGCTTGAAACACGTCACCCCAAACTTGAAACACTACCACAAGTTTTTCCTTCCACTCCCAGTTCACTGTGAGATTGTCCTTCAATTGAGTATGCATATGTTAAATACATGGATGTGAATTATAGTGTCACCCTCAAATCTTTGCTTGCCTGACTGGACCCCCTTTCTCTATCCTTCTGTTGTTTAACCATTAAATCCACCCCTGTGCCCACCACAGATCTCTTTATCTTAACCTATCTCTCCTCACTTGAGGATCAGACCCTCTGTTAGTGTTCCTTCTTCCTTAGTACTGGTCACCCTTTTTTCTCTGTTACCTCTCCTCACTCGTCTCCCCGCTCCTTCCCTTCCCTTCCCTTCCCTTCCCTTCCCTTCCCTCCTCTTATTCCTGTGATAGTCCAGTGCCTGGTCTTTATCTCTCCCCTGGTGCTAAACCTCTTTTGAATACTTTGTATTTGCCTTAACTCCTTGCCCTTAGAACAGTCTCTCCCATTCTGCTCCTTTTATGTCTCTCTCTCTCTCTCTCTCAAAAACTTCCTAAGGAACCACTGGCCTGCTCCTGTGCCTACTCCTGGTAATTTCACTCTATTCCCTGCCACTTTCCCTTCCCTCCCCAGCCTCCCCTCCTCCCCACAGCCTAAAGTATCCCCACTTCTGTGCATGTTCCTCTGTCATGTTTTCTTTCTCATTTTTACCTCTCTTCCCCTCCTTGTTTACCTTTTTTATTTGTTCTGTTTCAAACTACACTTGTTGTATTGCCCATTTTATCACTTTGTTCTTGAGTATAGGCTGAGCAGCTGCCACAGATTTGTTTGCCAAATTGCAATGTTGCACTACCTTTTGTAATTTTGTACCTTTACCGTTGTCTTACTATCTTTATAGCCCCCTTCCCGATTCACACCTGGGAATGAGCACTGGCTCAGTATGTATTTTCAGGACAGCAACTTATAAATAACTATAGGAAATCAGTAAATAAGCTGTGCCAAGCCTCCTAGGTCATTACTTCTTCCAGATTTTGCCACAGCTATCTATGTGTGGATGGTCACGATTCTGTTTACCTGGATGCTCCTTATTGTCATGTGCATTTAATTTGTGTCATCACTTAAAGTTTCATACTCTGTCACCACCAGTGTGCATTTCTTTTATTTATTATTTAAATGACCATATCCTGTAAGTTTTTTATACTTCACTGTGTCCAACTATCATGTACCATATTTATTGCTTTCTTCAGTCACCTATCATCAGTTATTTGGACTGATTCATGCGACCACATGCCATATCTTATTTGCTGTGACACCAGACTTCACGGTGCCCACACAAATACTTCATTACTATGTGTTCAGTCACCTGTTATTAATTATTTGCCCACATTCACATTAACACAGCTGATGTCTGTTTCACTCTGACCCATTTAAACCATTGTATTCTTCCATTTCTTCAGGAAGCAGTTTATATATTAATATGGATTGCTAATAATATAAATCATACTAAAATGATAATATTAAAATAGAGTCTAATTGATGGAGTGTTGTACATTAAGGGGATGATTCTCAAAAGTCAGCTGCAAGCTCCACTAAAGGTGGCTTGCACTGACTACAGATGCACTGAGGACCCTGCACTTGATTCACTATTGAGCAGGGTCCCAGTGGCTAAGTCCCATGGCTTATGGCAAACTTTGCCCTGCACCAAACAAAGGGCACATCAGGAAGCCTTGCTGCAAGCTGTGGGTGGACTGTGTGGCAATAGCACCATGGACAGGTACCTTACCACCCCCCCAGCCCTGGTCTGCCAAATAATTCATATAGAATGCCCTGGTGGACAAGTGCCCTCCCAAGCCCTGATCTGCCATAGTATACATATAGATTGCTCCAGGAGGACTAGCAGACCCCCCCAAGCTCTGATCAACCATAATATTAATTGAAAGGTCCCTGGTGGTCTAGTGGACCCCCCACTTTGCAGTGCCCTACCACCCCCAACCTGTAGCCGGTGACTGGCCCAGCCACTGCTCACCACCATGGTCAGCCACTGACTGAATTATGAATGAGCACATACTGTATATAGTAAGTGCTCAGTAACTGACAGCTGCTGTCAGTCAGTGAGTACATACTATATACAGTACATGCTCATTCATAGCTCATTCAGTGGCTGGCCGTAGTGGTGAGCTGTGGGCTGTGTCAGTTGCCAGCTGGGTTATGGGTTGGGGGGTGGGGTGGTAGGGCACTTCATGGTGGGGGGTCCACAAGACCACCAGGGACTTTTCAATTAATATCATGGGTGATCAGAGCTTGGGGGAGTCAGCTAGCCAATTGGGCAATCTATATGTATACTATGGCAGATCGGGGCTTGGGGCGCACTAACTCACAAGGGCAACTTGAATTAATATTATGGGAGATTAGGGCTTGGGGGGACCCCCAGACCACCAGGATACTGTACATATTACATCAAGGGGATTGGAGCTGTTTGAGGGGGCTTCATGTACTATAGGGTATCAGCTGGCAGCACATTGGTGCAACTCCCAGAGGTCACCTAAGTACACTTAGACCAGCACCTGACTGGTCTAAATGTACTTTGACAGTTGTCCTCTATGGGTGGTTGGAGAGTATTATTTAGGGGATGTGGCAGCTTGCATTTGCCACAAACCCCTTAGCGCCATGCTGCAGACCATTTTATGGGTCAAGGCTGGTGCAAGTCCCTTTAGTTGCAAGCAGTCTGTGTTTGTCACAGGCTGCTTTTGAGAATGACTTGGAGTGCATTTTTTTACGCAAGATGCCACTTGCGTCATTTATGTTTTACACAGGCACCTTGCGTCATTCTAAGGGCTTTGAGAATCAACTCCCATGAGGTTTTTTGGTACCCTAGATGTGTAACATCACATAAACCATAAGTGTGAAGCTTGAGGGGTTTGTGATGGTATTACTCACTAAGGGTGTGAAAAACATGAATAATATTACACAGCCTATACTTTACTTTATATAATTGCTGATGCACAAATGTTTAACATTGAAAAACATTATCAGAAGAGAGAAGACAGCTTTTACTTAGTATGTCTGCTTGCCATCAGACTGCTACAGAATTGTGTTTAAGAGGTTGTGCTTTCAAAATGGTTGACTTTTTAAATGGTTATTCTTTTAAGTACATCACTTTGAATAAATATGCATTCGGCTAATATGAGGTTGAGATTTAATGAATGTTGTTGGACTGATGGTGGCAAGACAGGGCTTACTTTCACGTTTGCCGGGATTTTGTAGTTTAGAATGTTAACTAATGTTAACTACATTCATGTCTGTCTACACTCTAAAAGGGGGTTGAAAGGGTCTCATTTGTTTTATTTTACTGATTGTTTAACCTGGTGTGGGGGGGAGCTCCATGGTTCAAGATGCACAAATGATACTGAACTGCTGCAAATACCACTGAACTGATCAATTACATTGGGTAAGATTTAAAAAGACAATAATTTTTCAAAATAACCTTTTTGAGATGTTACTGTTTCCTTCTTGCTGAATGCCATAAAGATATTGTTTCAGATATTACACCAATTGATACAGTGTATGAATTCTGGTGTAACATGTTAAATGCTGTTTCTGCTTTTAACAGTGACTGGCTGACACCAACATTGTTATAACCAACTGGATGGTTATTATAGAACGGAACCCAATTATTACAGTGTTAGAAAGTGGTGTTAAGTCAATAAATAGACTGAACAATAAGTATATTAACAATACAAATGAATATTAAAAACTAATAAATCATACTGATTAAACAGTTTTAATTGTATTTGAAAAATAATACATAAAATCATAAAAAAAAAACCTGCTTACATTCATCATAATTCAATGTACACATCACACTACATTGTAAGCAGCATTTCTTGGGGAAGGGGTCTGACAGAATACTGGCACAAAGTAGTTATTCAGTGCTGCTACAAGTCAATCTGCTGAGCTATGTTTTTTCCATGTATCCAGTTCCTGTACCTTATTCCTGACTCTCCTTTTGCTAACTATGTAATAAAATAGGTTTACTATTTCCCTTTATCCCCAGTTTATTACTGTTTTCCAAGTCAGCCTTGACCTATACCATCAAGGTTCTGAATTCCTTTAATAATTTCATATACACTATTTTTTTTCCCCAGAATTCTTTTGCTTAATTGAAGCCTTCTCTTTCTTCCTCACTTCCCTTGCATTCTTTTGACAACTACAGAGGTCACTGCTTAGCTGCTTCAGTACCTCTCAGTTGGCATGAACAATCCCCCACCCCAGTGGCATATTTAACAATTTAGCCACGACCAAATCCCTCGGTTTATCAAAATGAGCACTATAAAGATAAGTCTGCTGGTTTTATTTTTAATGGAGTAGAATCCCTCAATCAGCTCAAATTAATTCCTCTTAAGATTTCTGCCACCCACTGATTTGCCACCTTTACTGCTCTGTCCATGTCATTCTCGTTACTGAGTAGCAGATCAATAACTGCATCCCCTCTTGTCCTTTGCCTGACATGCTGATAACAGAAATATTCCTTCAGTAATGCTGTTTTACGCCTTTGTAGATTGTTTGAGAATTATTTTAGCACCATACAGTGTTGCCTAATGCTGAGTCAGCCAAATTCTTCCATAGGGATTTGCATATGCTACTCATAATGTTTTGCACTGGTGCTGTTTGTAATTTTGGATCCCTCAATAATTGATGGGAACTCTCTCCCTACTTTTCTTGGGCAATTTCCATTCCCCACTCAGTCAAAAAGGCTGAAAAAATATAGAGGGTACTCATCCAATAGCCACTGGACATTATACATGAGGCTGAAAAGACTAAAAATATTCAATGTCTAAGCCTCAGCATGTACCATTAGTTGAAATCTGTAATGTTTCACATTGCTATTTGCTATAGCAAAGCAAAATGGGGCCTATGCTTGATGGTGCATAAGGTGCATAAACTGTGTGCAAAAGTGACATATCTAGCCAGCATGTCTATGTACCATGCAGGCAGCACTAACGGCACCACATGCACACATATGTGCTCAAGGAGGAGTGGAAAGAGAGGCAGGGATGACAGACATGCGAAGGTATGCACAGAGGTGTGCCAGTCAACCACACAAAAAAATGACACACCCCTTGACCCCACTATATATGGTGATACGCACCCCATTACATGGATCCAAGTACGTGAAAGCATCGACAATATGGCCAATTAGGCAGCACAGGGTAAAAAAGTGCCAGCCCGTGGCCAGCAGACATGCAGCTGCAGCCACCCATGGTACTGGGTGCACAGTGCCGGGCAAGGAAGGACACCCAGAGGGCACCCAGAAGTCCAGGTCAAGCAACTTCATGGGCATGCAGGTGACGGCTCTAGTTAATGACATCCAAGCAAGCTAAGACATCCTGTATGGGACACGTGCCCTGACCTTGGCCACCAACACCAAGCACAGGATCTGGCTGGACATACAGGTGGCCATCAATGCCACTGGCCCAGAGGCAGGGACAGTCTCTGTGATAAAACAGGTACCAGGTCAATATATCATGGATGAAACAGCACATGAAGAACTGTGCAGTCTAAAGCATGGAATGAATTACAATGACAGGGGTATAATAGCAGTAGGAAACTACCACTGCCCCTGTCGCTCACTAGGATCTGGAGGAAGGACTGAAGAGGCTACAGGTGCTGTACCTGCTTAAGCTGCTCCTGTAGTGGAGTGGCTAAGGCACAAGCACTGGTGAAGTGGAGACCCGAGGATAGGGGTTTGATTCCCCATCTCCTCAGATTTTTTTTTTAATTATTTAAAAAAAAAAACTAAGTTCCCCACTCCTGAGTATTCCCTTTTTCCCTCGGTCCACAACCCCCTCAGAGTTTGATATTTTTGTTTGAGGAGTGTGGGGGGAAAAGCCTCCCATGTTGGGAGCTCTGGATGGCTCTGCACCCTGCATGAACAAAGATTTTGTTACTGTTTCCAATGGTGTGCACTGCTGTGGTGCAGTTGGCATTGTCTCCCGAACTTATTTTGCTGCAAGACATTTTGTGTATGGCATTGTTGTTTTGTATGTTTTTTTCCAGGACAAAATGACCCCGTGCCCCAAAAAAACAAGTGTTGTGACCTCTGGTCAGCTATGAAGCAGAAGCTGTCTGTGGCCAACAGGGTCCTAATGGTCACCAGTGGTGGTCTGCCATCCCCTGAGCACATGATGAGACCCCTGGAGAAGATAGCGGTGGAGACCATCACTGAGGTCACATGGCACAGGGAGGCAGAGGGTGTGGACACAATGCCATGTGTGCTGTGACCATGGACAGGCATGCAGGAGTTGGGGGGCAGGACTGTGTCACAACTAACTGTTGTATCATACAGCACCCTCTGGATGACATGAATGACACAGCGCACCATCCCTGACAGCTGCATTCATACAAAAGTCCCCCCAAAGCACCTACAGCAGAACACATGGCAAACAGGGCAGGAATGGCCCATGACTTGACAGGAGATCAGCCACCATGGGTGTCCTGCAGACCCACTACCTGGAACTATGCCATCTTGAACTGGACAGGCTTGTGGCCTATCAGGAGTACCCAGAAGCATTGTGGTGCCTGACCAAGGTGGTGGCGGGTATGAGCCAGGGAATCGATTGCACAGGTGATGTGCTGGAGAGGATAGTGGACTGCATGATGGCAGGGACCTCCACCAATGTGCAGGTGCCCCCAGTGGTCATCCCCCACCACCAGCCTTCTATCAACACCACTGACACACACCCCAACATCACCACCCTCATTGACACACCACCACCACCACTCCCGTCAAACAGGGGGCCACCAAGCCCCCACTTGGGGCAACAACACAGCAATGTGCAGCAAGGGCACAGAGGGGTGCACTGCCACATGTTATACCATTGCATGTGAGTGTACATATACCACCTTCCATGGCTGGTCAAAGCCGTAAAGCCTCAAAGAATGTATCATCCCAGTACACTGCCACTGGTGCACACATAGTGGCACCATCACACACTGGTATACAGGACACACATCCCACCCACACACATGGCCCCCACCCACACACATGGCACCCAGCCATGCACCCAAACCACAAGGAGCCCCTCCAGGCAGATGCTGTGCCCTGGACACATCCCCTCTCAGTGCCCCTGCCATTGCCATAGCCCTGTTACACACATGGCACAGCACACATGGGGCCCAGTTGTGGGCAGTGGTGTAGTGCATGGGTGCATGGGCACTCAGGACAGTGGTTCATCACAGTGCCCATAGACCATCCACCTATCTACTGAATGAGCCGTGTGCCATAGTCTGGCAGACTGCATAGTTGGTGTGCATGTCCCATGGTGGCTTGACCCCCACAGGCCCATCTCAGGGGGCTCTGGGCACATGGTTTGACAACTGGTGTGGGTAGTCATCGGTGTGTACCTATGTTATGCAGCATGTCACAGAAGGTGAAATCTCAGCATGCCGTCACTGGGGCAAGCATCATTGTGCCATCTGTATAGCCTAGGCATTGGAACTGCATCATTAGTACTTCAGTGGTCCGCTTGACGATGGAGCATGTCTTCTGATATGTCTCAGTGTATGCCTCCTCTGCCTGTCCTTGTGGTGCCAGGTACGGTGTCATCAGGTATGGCCACAGTGGGTATGTGCTGTCATCTGAGGATGGAAGCATGGACAGTGTTAGTATAGTGCACTGTGGGCCACTCACTGCTCCTGTACCCACCTTTGCCATTACCTACCTAGCAGCCAACTGCCCACACAACCACATGCAGCAAGATGTGCATCTAGGCCCAAGCTGTCAAGAACATATGCATCATGGCACAACCCTGAGTGCTTCGCACACACATTGGTGATGATGCTGTGTGCATCACACATGACCTGACAATTTATGCTGTGGAACCCAGTCCAATTCCTGTATGCCTCCTTGTCCACAGATGAGGAGAGGATTGCAACATGTGTACCATCGATGATGACCATGATATTGGGCATGCCTTGCATGGTATAGGTGGCCTCCTTGGTTGCCTGCATCTCCTGCGATGATGTGGGGAACAGTATGTGGGTCTTGATATCATGCAGCAATGCATCTGTCACCTGATCTACTGCTTGGGATACAGAGGACTGGCTTACACCCTTCACATAACCACACACCCTCTAAGTGCTCTGTGGCATAGTATGATAATGCACACAGCACCTTTGTCTCCACCAACATGGCCTGTGACCAGAGCGTCCATGGCCACTAGTGGTGGCCGATCAGGAGGGACTGATGGAGGCCACTAATGAGTGAGCTAAAGTAAGAAATCTGAGGCCAAAAAGCCCAGCTGGTTTTGAAAGAATGAGGCAAATGCAAGAAGGGAAAAGAAGGCAGCCTTCTGGAAGTACAAATGTACTCAGAATGAGGAGGAGAGGGAGGTCCCTAGGGATAAATGAGGGTAGCATGCAGAGTGGTTAAAGAGGAAAAGGCTGCTAGGGAAGCATGGCTGACCCAGGGAATAAAATTGGGCAAGAAAGCCTTCTTCAAATATATAAGGGAGAAAAGAGATATTAAGGATGAAAGTGTCAGGTTAAAAAAGGTAGGGGGTTGGGCAGAAAGAACTGAAGAGGCAGTATAGTGTAGTGGTTTAAGGCTTTGAGCTGCAAATCTGGTGACATCCAGCAGACCAGACTTGGGTTTGAATCCCACAGCTTCCACTTGCATACTGTGTGACACTGAACAAGTCACTTAACTTCCCTGTGCTCCCAGATCGCTCCTGTAAAAAAGCTTTCAACTAAAAAAAAAAAAAAGAAAGCGGAGGTGTGTAACAATTAGTTCTGCTCTGTTTTCACTAGAGAAACATGAACCAGTGCCACAAGGGAGCAGGGGGTGGAGGCAGGAAAGGGGGTCACCAATGCTGTAATAGGGGTGGACAGGGTGCTAAAGGGCCTAAAGGCCCTGAAGGTGGATCATAGAGTACTAAGGTAACTGGCAAAGATGCTGGGGGGGGCCTCTGGAGTCTTGGAGTGTGGCCTGGGACTTGAGAACTGCACATGTGGTGCCTCCCCATGCTACTGTATGTTGACAATTTAGGCTAAAAATATAAGAAAACAACAAAGTTATGAGATTACAGTACATTAAAATTTTTCAATCCACTCTCATAACTGTGGTAATTTTCAATATTTTGACCACAACCTCTAAACATAGCCATTTTTTTCACACCACCTTATGAATGTGATGTGTCATTTTTCAAATCCTGGCCAAAATGTTTTTTCACACGTGCAGTGCAAAATCACCTTTTTGATGTTATTTGACAATTTTCTTCACCCTTGATCATGAACTGGGCTATTTTGAAAAGTTGGGGTAAAAATGTTAAAAATAAGCATAGTTATGAGTGTATTTTGAAAATGTTCAGTACACACTTATAACTGTTGGTCATCTTCAGTATTTTGACCCCACATAAGTAACATAGTCATTTTTTCACACCACCTCATGAATGTAACAGCTGTCATTTCTCAAACGCTACCCCAAATGTGTTTTCACACCTGTGGTGCAAAATTATGTTTCTTCCATTGTTTAATATATGGATTGTTAAAATAATATGCTTGAAAAGCATACCAAAAATCCTGTTAATACCATCGCTCCTGGAGCGATAATACTACTGTTTCTGAGTGATAATACTATTGTTCAGGTGCCGTAATACTATCGTTCGGCACCTGCATGATAGTATTATCAACAAAGCTGAAGAGTGCATGAGCAAGTCTATCCTCGACGTCTTACAAAGTGTGCCTTCTGATTGGCCACTTTTCCTCTGTGGGTGGGGAGAATAAGTCCGAAAATATGGCAGCTGGCTCCCACACTCAGTGAGAGAATTTTCAGCAGCAGCATCAGTTTTTCTTTACTTTTAAAAACATTTGTTTTGGATTATCAACGATCCAACTCTCTCCGCGGCTCCTCTTCTCGCCCAATACCCCCACCGACAAACAGTTTAAAAAAAGCAGTGCTAAATGAAGCCCACAGCACCCGCTCATGCACACAGCACTGGGGAACCCTGCCAGCATGCTCATGGACCCGCTGACTCCACTGCTCAACTGGAAGTGAGTCAATTCGCCTCATATCCATAAATAAAAAAAATAACAAATAGGTTCTGGCATAACAAGGAAGTAATTACATCTCGAGGTTCTGGGGATACATGAAACCTCTTGAGCTTCGCTCTCAAGGTTTTCTGTGTCCCCAGAACCTCTCGATGGAATTACTACCCTATAATATACCAGAACCTAACTATTATTCTATTGTAATATATGGATAATTAAAATAATACCCCCAAAATGCATACAAAAATCTCCTGTAATACATTGTCCAAAACTCAATAATACCATCGATGGAACTCAATAATACTATCGTTGAGATCTCGTAATACTATCGATGGAAGATCTCAACGATAGTATTATTGCGAACTCACAACAGCGCAAGCGCCACCGCCAGCTCGAGCAGCTTTCACTGATCATGCAGCGGCTTTTACTGTAACTGTCACATACAGTAAAAGCCGATCACACATTCAGGTTGTGGTAACACTCTCCAGGAAAATGTCTCTTTCAAAGCAGACACTCAGCAAAGTGCTCAGTTTTCTACCACACCAGGAAATAACTTTGGATCGCACTGCAACTTCTTTGGCAATGTAGCAATAAGCACTTCAAAATCTCCTCAGGCAGTGAAAAAAGACGCTACCTGATGTACTCAGACTCGAGTCCAACTAGCTCTCCACACTAACTGTCGCTCCTTCCACATGAAAAAAAAATTTACGACTGTTTTGTTCGCAAGTTCTTTAACACTGCTCGGTTTTGCTTTTTCAACTGTTAAAAAGTTCTCCAAGTTGCCACAATCATTGGCTGTTTCTTAACAAAATTACCTCACCACCAACCCAACCTAACATTCCTGACTCTATGGCAAAGGTAAGAAACTACAATTCTCTTACATCCATATATTACAAAAAATAACAAATATATTCTGGTGTTACAAGGCAGTAATTCATCTCGAGGATCTGGGGGCACTTAAAACCTCTCGAGCTTCGCTCTCGAGGTTTACTGTGCCCCAGATCTAATTACTGCCCTATAATATACCAGTACGTATCTATTATTCTATTTTTTTTTATAAATGACACCTGTAGTGTTGGGCGAACATTGTGAATTATCCTTGTTTGAAACTTTATTGAAAGTTCACCAATTTACATGACATTTTCTGAACTTCTGCCTTTGACAGACAGGAAATCTTCCTTTTTTTAATATAATAGCTCTATTGAGGTGATTACATAACACTATACATATAGGCTGTTAATGTTCAACATATGGACTACAATTGCTTTCCCTGGTCATGCTTAACATTGTTACTATACATAGACTCCTTATAATCTCAATTGTATAATACGTAAAAATATTCCTTATAATCACCAATCAAGTAACCGAGGAGAGAAATCCTCCATCAACCAATTTTCTATTTTGTTATTATATAAACTCGAACACTTTTGAAAATGTAACCATTGTATGCTGTTAAATATAGATGAAATAAATAAATGTTTCCATTCATTCCTTGGAAATGGTGATTTTTCTTTCTCTAATTTCCATTTTTTTTTAAATCAACCTCTTTATTGTCATAATATTAGCCTTCAACAATAAATGTTTCCATTCTGCTAGGCATTTAATCTTATTCATTTCTAGAAGGACTATTCTTGGATCATCCTAATATGGGAAAGAGACCCCAAAATGATCTAAAATTTCAAAAGATTCCCTCCACCAATTCTTCATTAAAGGACAATGACAAAACATATGCAACATATTGGCTTTATTCTCACTACAGTGCCAACAATTGTTGTCTTTTATGAATTTTTCAGATGAGACATTAAACCGAGGTCCCATCTGCCTGGATTGGTGGTAGTTCAGGTGGATGTAAAAGATCCCATGGCACTTATCGAAAAAAGCAGGGGAATTTCCCCGGTGTCCTGGCCAAATTTCCCTCATTCACTAAAAATGTCACAAACAGCTTAATCTGGTTCAAAGTCAGTTGGCATTTATCTGTATCCCCCTCCCCGGGGTCGTGCCTGAAAATAGGCAGGATTTGTCTAGTGCACTTACCCGGTCAACAAAAACTAAATAAATAAATTAATAATTTCATTCTCCATAACTTGTGAGGTGTAAAATGTGCTCGATTTAATATTTCATATTGCATAGCATGACCTCTCGTTAATTTATAATGGAGTTTGCCCTTCTAAGGGGCAGACCATGTTGTCCTGGTGTACCCCTTCCCTCCTGTAAGGAATGGTTATGCTCGGAAGGGGAAGGGATAGGGAAGGGGAGGAGCCAAGAGCCAGAACAATGGCCGGGTAGCAGGAAGGGGAGGGGGGTAGGGAGGTAGATAAGGGACAGCACAAGGGAGCCTCAGCCACTTTTGCTGGAGTTTTGATTTGATCAGCTGCAGCACGTCAGATTTGGCATTCATTTTGAGGTTGGTTCACAGCTGAAAGAGGTAAGGAGGCAACAATTGATTAGTTCAGATATGCGAATTTAGTAAAATAAAAATAGAAAAAAGAAAGCAAAGGAGAGAGAAAAAGAAATGTGTAGCATTTAAAAAAAAGTGAATTGCTAGCAGACAGGGTGGAACAGGTTCTGATGAAAACTCCTTTGCAAGAAGGAAGTGTCAGGGGAGAGTCGTTTTTAGGCAGCACAGAGGGTAGAATAAGTTTTTTTCTTTTTTGGAGGGTAGTTTGCAATTGTTTTTAAAAAAAAAGAAGAAAGAAAAAATGCTGGTTATCGGGGATTAGCAGGCCCAGGAATGGCCATGAAGGAAGGAGTCACAGCCAGGACTGGGGGCCACTTGGGTAGGCACGCTGCAAGGCGTTGTTTGGCAAAGAACATGAAGAGCTGGCCATGTGGGCTTGTGGAGGCAGTATAGGCCTCTGGGGGTGGAATGACCTGGGTTTCTTGATATTGGCTTGGTGTGCTACTGTTTTTTCCCCTCTCGTTAGCATGTTGCTGCTTTTAGGTCTGATAAGAGTGCATGGCTAGGATGAAGAGGTGCCTGGGAAGGCCAGGGACTGGTGTTTGAGCAAGTGACCCATTTGTGTGGCATCACATGTGGTTGGGAGCAGGGGTGAGCCTTTGGTGCTTAGTTTCATGTGGAGAAGGAGGGTGTGTGCCATGAGGTGGTTTTTGAAGCTGGCAGGGATGAATGGGAGGCGCATGGGCAGCACGCCATGCGGGGGTAGTCCTGAGGCCGAGGCGGCATTTGCATGCCATGTGGGACAGTCGAGGTAGGCTTGGAGGCTGCTGTTCGGCCTTGGTGGTTTTTTTTTTCATTTCAAGAGGCGTGGGGTATGGGATTTTGGTATGGAAGGGAAGGAACAGGAGACCCGGGCTGGTCATCATAGGGTACAGGGAGATCATGAAAGCTGGTGATTTGGGCAGTGAATAAGACACTGTGCAGGCTTTGATTGCTGGTGTGTAGAGAGAGAACCCGTGGTGGCTGGCTGGAAGGGGCCCTGTAGGGCTGTGGGGTGATCGCGGAGTGATGACCATGTGGCGTGATGTCACACGCCGAGTGGGGAGTCGCGATGGAGGCCATCTCATGCAGGGACCTATTCAGTCACATCTGGCTGGGTTTGGAAGTTCAGATGGAAAAGTTGTCGTAGTAATTTATTGATTCACATTGTCCCTCAACCCAGGATATCGCCCACAGAGGAGACCTTATTGTTTTTAGAGACTTAGTTATGCAGGCAAGTGCTATTAAAGGCATTACCATATTGGCAGGAGGCAATTTTAATACCAAAAAAAAAAAAATTTTGTGGAGACAGAGGGAGGAATGTGAATACGGATGGCACTTTGCCGAAAAAAAAAAAAGGGGGGGCATACAGTGAGAAGTGAACAAGTGCTTGTGGGGAAGTGGGCTCTGGGACACAGGGTCCACATTTTTAGGGACAAATGAGGGTGGATATGGCATGGCACCCCGAGGCCAGGCACTGGGGCCGAGGCCGGGTAACTCAGGGGTTGAGGATCTAAGCTGCAACCTGGTGACATCCGGTAGACAGACCCGGGTTTTTGAATTCCACAGCTCACATTTGCATACTGTATGACTCTGAGCATGTCACTTAGCTTTCCTGTACTCCTAGGTCATACAGGTAAAGCAGTTTTAAGGGGCAGGGTGCACCTCACTTGGTAAGGGTCGGCACGGACGGCGGAACCCGGGCTAATATATAAAAAAAAAAAAAAAAGAACGACCTGCCAGGCAGGGTAAGGGTAACCTAAGAACCATCCATCCCCCCCATTTCATGCACGGGTCCCAGTTGGCGTGGCATGAGGGGATGGGACAGACAAAAAAAAAATGTATAGGGAGGCATGGAGGCACGAATAACCATGTTTTTGTTTTCTGTAGTTGTTTTCACAGAGCGCAGAACAGAATGGACATGGCACCCAAGAAGAGCAGGCCATCGAAGGAAGAGGCTTACTAGGCTATAATCAAGCTGGCTGAAAAAGCAAGCAAAATGTGGGAACTGGTGGAGGGGGAGGACCCAGGGAAGCCCGGGGGGAAGAGAAAAGCTGACGCGGAAAAAGGTGGCAAAGGGAAGAGGTCACCTGGGGGGCGACACAGTCCCACTAGGGTAGCGCTGAGGGCAGCAGGGCCTGCCAAGGCTGCCAAGCTCATACCCATGCAGCCAGGTGACCCACTGGTGCCAGCACCCACCCCAGATCAAAGGGGACCCCCCCGGCAGAACCGGGACCTAAAACTCGGAGTGAGAGGTCCGACCCACAGATCCCAGTATCTCACCCTCCTCTTTCACCTCACCCACAAGAAGAAGCAAGGGGAGCTTTGGAGGCCTCTAGACACCCTGGACAGGATAAGGTCACAGGTAATGCGTCCAATACAGTAGGAGATGGTATAAAAGAGTATATAGGTCAAATAGTGACAGCACTGGGGACGGGTAGGCTGGGGCAGATGGAATTGGCTCTGGCAGAGATTAAGGCAAGAAAAGAGGTGCCAGGAGATATGTAAAATGGAGAAGAAAGAGAGGGACAAGGTACAAGAGAGGTGGGGGCACCGGGGATGAGAATAGGTGAGCATGTGCCCGTTGCCACAAAAGAAAAAATATGGAGGGGGGAATATGTGGATATATTTGCGTTGGTGAGCTGGGAGGCGGCGGCCAAATACGAAGAGGCAGAAAGCATAGGTAAGAGTGAGATGGCAGCTTCCATAGTGCTATTAGGAAAGAAAGAGGAAGACAAATTCACGAAAGGGAAGACCTGGGATGGGTGGTTCTTAGGTTTTGCAATCTTTTCAGCCATAACTCTGGAATGGAAGCCAGAGCTGGGTATCCCACTCATTACTTATTCATTGATAATATGGAGAGCTAAAGCAAAAGGCGAGGTGGGATGGATATACTATGATGAATATTTTCAGCAGAGAATGGCGACATTTGGGGATATAAGATGGAACACCAAGCAAATAGATTTATGGATGGATTATGTAACAGACCAGTCCACACCCAGTAGAGGGTGGGGTAGAAAAGGGGCTACACCTCAGAGATGTTGCTGGGCGTATAACAGGGCTTTCTGTTAATGGCCTCAGTGTCACTTTCGGCATGCCTGTGCAAAATGTGGGGGGGCACTCAGCTAGCAAGTGCAGAACAACAGATATACAAGGAGCACAAGGGTATTGGGGGCAAGGATCAGGCCAACAGTTTTTTCAGGATGGCCAAGGTTTTTGAGGACAAACATGGAACAACGGGGGAAGGGCAGAGGGAATGGGAGTAGGGGGAGTCAAAAACATTGAAGCAAAGGAAGATGGACAGGCAGGAAGGGAGGGTCCAAGGTGGCACAACAAGGGACAATTTGGGATGGCCAGAACCCCCATCAACATAGCGGCCTTGACAGTTCACCTGGACAGATACCCAGACATGAGCATGCGGGATATGATTTTATGTGGTTTTGACACAGGGTTTTCATTGCAGTCTAAAGGACCCAGACAGGCAAGGGAGGTGAGCAACCTGGGGTCTGTAAAGGGAAAAGAGGAAATGTTAAGGCAGAAGATTGAGAAAGAAAAAGCAACAGGTAGGGTGGAGGGTCCATTTGATGACCCCCCCATTGGAAACATGCGGATATCACCCTTGGATTTGGTACCTAAGAAACAGGAGGGGGAATACCGGGTGATACACCATTTGTCTTACCCAGAAGGAGAATCGGTGAATGACTATATTGGGGAGGAGCATAGTAGGGTGACTTATGCGACACTTGAAGACGTGGTCCGGATAATCTGGGCCACAGAGGATGCATGGATGGCAAAAAACGGACATTGAGTCCGCCTTCAGACTGCTTCCAGTCAGGAGGGAAGACTGGGATCTCTTGGGTTTTAAAAGTGATGGGCGGTATTACTTCGACAAAGCGATGCCAATGGGGTGCTCCACAGCATGTGTGACATTTGAGGTGTTCAGCACATGTTTGCAGTGGATATTCCAAGAGGAAATGGGTTATAAGTCAGTCATCCATTACCTGGATGATTTTCTCCTCATTGGAAAAGGCAAAAAGGAGACACAGAGGATGCTGGGTAAGTTTCAGGAATTGTGCCGGGAATTAGGAGTCCCACTGGCACCAGAAAAAATAGAGGGGGCCCAGCAAGGTTATGGAATTCCTCGGGATAGAGATTGATGCCACGAAAGAAGTATTTAGGTTACCGGACAAAAAAGTAAGGAGGTTGAAGGAGCTAATCAGGGTACATGCCAGCAAGAAAAGGGTTCAACTAAAGTTAGTTCAGCAGGTACTGGGGTACCTGAATTTCGCATGCAGGGCCGTTGGACCAGGAAGGGCATTCACAAGGAGGTTGGCCAGGGCAACAGCAGGGGTTACAAAACCACATCACTGGGTTAATTTGACTCGCAGCATCAGGCAGGATTTTAGCATATGGGAGGAATTCTTGAAGGACTATAATGGGTGTTCGTTTTGGCAGGAGGAGTGGCTGTACAACACAGACCTGGACCTATACATGGATGCAGCTGGGGGGCTGGGCATGGGGAGGTTACCTGAGGGGCAGGTGGTTTGCGGAACCATGGCCAGCCAGTTGGGTGAGGGATGGGAAAGTAAAAGATGTAACACTGCTGGAGATCATGTCCATATGGGCATGCACTCTGGTTTGGGGGGAGGAATTACGGGATCAGAAGGTGACATTTTGGTGTGACAATAGAATGGTGTTTGAGGTACTGAACAATAAGGGAGTCAGGTCGGACACAGTCATGCAGGTAGTACAACAGTTTGTTTTAAGGCCTCTGCAGCTGAACATGTCTTTCAGAGTAAAACATATAGAAGGGGTACACAATACCCTGGCTGACAGCCTTTTCCGTCTGCAGCTGGACCGTTTCCGGAAGCTGGCACCAGCAGCTGAAGAACAAATAACGCCCATACCAGTGAACATCTGGGATGTTGGCAGGAAGGAGCAGAACTGTTGTTTCATAGCTCATGGGCACCCCAGACTCTGAGGGCCTATGATGGGGCCTGGTGGGTTTTTCAAACATTCAGGGCAGAACACCAGATGGAGGTAAGTGGGCCACTATCTGAAGAACAGTTGGGAATGTTCACGGTGGAACAATGGCAGAAAGGGATGGCTCACACCACAATGGGGGTTTATCTGGCAGGGATCAGTGTGATCTGCAGCCTGAAAGGATGGAAGGACCCAACAAAGGCAAGGTTCATCAGAAGGATGATGCAGGGCTGGGGCAGGTTAAAAAGAGGGACTGGGGACAATAGGAGGCCTATAGGGGAGCAGTGGCTAATAAAGCTGAAAGGGGTGCTCCCGGCAATATGCAAATCAAAGGGGGAGGCCCAGCTATTTCACACGATTTATGTGATAATGTTTGCAGGGGCTATGAGGGTGAGTGAGGTGGTAGGCCATGGAAAAAATGGCAAGGAAGGTGGTGTGGAATGGGAGGATGTGAGTTGGGGGACAAGGGAAATACGGATCAAGCTAAGACAGTCTAAGACTGACCAAAAAGGGCAAGGGTGCATGATAACACTGAGAGGGCAATCAGAGATCGTGATATGCCCAGTACAGGCCCTGTGGGTTTTCGTCGCAGGGCAGGTAACCAGGACAGGGAAGCTGTTCATGCACGGGGATGGAAAAAGGGTCACCGACGATCAAATTACAGTGGTGTTGAAAAAGGCAATGGAGTTTTTGGGTGGGAACCCAGCTAATTACTCATCCCATTCCCTTAGGATTGGGGCGGCCTCACAGTGGGCGGCAATGGGTGAACCCGTGAAGGGCATCTTGGAAAAAGGTCGCTGGCAGTCAGCCAGTTATAAAAGATACATCAGAGCACTGACATAAAAAAAAAAGAGAGGGAATATAAATATATATATATAATAAGAAGGTGGGGGGGATAAGGCAGGGAGGATATGGAGAGTACATGTAAATTAACTAATTTTCTTTTTGTTGCACCCCATAGGTAGAGGGAGGAGCACAGAAGTCTGGATCTGTGGCCATTCCTATATTTACTGGGCTGGTAAGAGAGCAGAGACAAAAGCTGGGTGGAAGCAGTTATACCAGGATGCAAGGCAGTGTAGGTTGGTATGGCACAGCCTACGGGGGATGAGATGGGCACAGCTTCTCCCTGCTTTGAAAGAGCTCAGGGGACATCGGCCCAGTCCAGACCTAATCATTATACACCTAGGGGGCAATGACCTGGCAGGCAGACCATGGGTGCACACATATTTACAGATTAAGAGGGACTTAGCGGCAATAAGACAGTGGTGGCCTCAAGTATGCCTTGCCTGGTCAGATATAATACCAAGAAGGGTATGGAGACAGGAACACAGCCACAGGGTGGTGGAGAGGGCCAGGAGGAAGATGAATAGATGAGTGGGGACACTGATAAGCCAGATGGGAGGACAGGTGATACTGCGTGGGAGTCGAAGAATGGATGGATGATTTCTACAGATCAGACGGGGTACATCTGTCAGATATAGCAATAGATATGTTCAATGCAGAAACAATGGGTTTCATAGAAGAATGGAGAAGATGGACAAAAAGATAAAAAAACAAAAAAAAAAATGAAGGTAGGGGAGAGGGATACCCTAAGTTGGGGGTAAGCCAGTCATCCAACCCAAGCTGGAGACTGGCTAGTGGGTAAAAAGGGGGGTAGGACGGGAGGGGGGAAGAAAAAAGGAGTAACACAAGAGGAAGAAGAAGATGAAGGAGAAAGTGGTCTCGGTTTTCACCGTTACCTAACAGAAAAGGAGAAAAAAGAAGGCTCCCAGGTTTTCGCCTGGGGAATGGATAATCAGAAAGTGATATATGGATGGAAATAAATGAAAATTATGGATATATGACAATAAAGAAATGGAAAATGAATTATGGATTGATGAAGTTAAATAAATTAATTGCCAATCTGAGCACAACAACAAGCAATGGTCTCTGTGTTTTTGTGAGGGAAAAGGGGGGAATCCGGGACAATGCATTATCACATTTCCTGCTATACCCCATTGTTCATCTGTACACCCCTGGTTTAGCTCTTCTTCCCACTTTTGAAAAGTTGGCTAATATAATGTGGCATATGATGGCTGCATATTCTTCATTAACCATGCAGACAGTTTTTCAAATTAGTTGTTTTCTATTTTATTTAAATAATCTTCCAATTTCTTATTACAGGGGGCTCTTTCCCATCGACTATAATCCTTTTTATATTTACTTATCAGTTGATTAAAGAATAACCATTTATCATTTTCCACCTGATATTCAGTCTGAAATTTTTCCCCAAGATAATACTTTCCCCTTGTCAAAAAAAAAAATCCATTTTCAATCCCTTTCTCCTCCCATACTTTATTATGTAACACTTTTCCATTCTGTTTATAATTCAGATTATTCCATACATGATTTCTTGTGCAAAACTGAACATCCCAATTAATTTTCTTGGTGAATTTTATAATACATTCTGCAATATGGTGCAATATAGTACTCTTAATTTTCAAATAATGGCCTGCTGTAAATATAATTTGTGCTATACCTATTTTTTCCTTACATGTATCTGAAATAGCCTCATTAATAAATAGTATAATAAATCTATCTGGTTTAAGATCATAAGACCATTTCACCACCGTTTTCATTATGTATGCTAAATAGCATCTCTTTACATCTGGCATAGCCAATCCCCCTTGCTCAACTGGAAGACATAGTTTACTCCATGATATTCTTGATTGCTTATTATTCCAAATAAAATTCCTAAATTGTTTATGAATAGCTTTAAACCAGCTAACTGGAATTGGTATCATTATTGAATGAAGTCGGAAACATAACTATGGGATTGCCATCAGTTTTATAATTTGAATCTTACCCCAAAGTGACAAGGGAATTTTACTCCAACATTGGAGTTTCATCTAATAAGTCTTTAAAGTTATA
The DNA here is from genome assembly GCA_016271365.2 of Neoceratodus forsteri. Taxonomy (NCBI): domain Eukaryota; kingdom Metazoa; phylum Chordata; order Ceratodontiformes; family Ceratodontidae; genus Neoceratodus; species Neoceratodus forsteri. Next base: position 779,530,998 of record CM057459.1, on the reverse strand, counting down.
TTTAAAAAAGGAGTTGATATCACTGTGTATATTAATGCCTAAATATCTCATTCCATGTTCTTTATGGGGGGCCTTTATATGATGTTGAATTCCTTGTATGTTAGGCATATTGAAAGATAAAAATTCAGTTTTTTCTTCATTTATCTTATATGGGAAAAATGATTTAAAACCTTCAATAATTCCGGTCTACTATTTCCAGGATCCTGTAATATCATTAACACATCATCTGCAAAAGCATTTAACTTGCATTCTTCTCTCCCTACCTTAAACCCCTAAATAAAGTTATTTTTTCTGGATTTCATTCAACAATGGCTCCAAGCCTAAAATAAAGAAGGAGAGGGAAAGAGAGCAGCTCTGACACACCCCTCTTCCCAAAGCAATAACCTTAGATAAAGATCCATTTATTTTAATTTGGGCTTAGGGTGCTGAATACAAAGTTTTTATTATATCTACTATTTCACTGGGGAAGCCAACAACCTGCAATATATGAATTTTAAAAACGTGTATATATTCTGTTGGAGCTTCAATAATCCTACTTGTATTGATCTATTTGGAACAAAGCCAGTTTGGTTTATATGAATTAAGTTGTCTAAATATACCAATATTCTATTATTTATAATTTTAGTGAAGATTTTATAATCAACGTTTAATACCGATACTGCTCTATAATTTTCTACTCTACTTTTGTCTTTCCCCTGTTTTAATATTATTGATACATAGGCTTGTGAAAAAGAGGGGGGTATTTTTTTTCCTTCACAATCTGATTAAATAATATTTTTAAATAAGGTACAATTTCTTTTTTGAAGGCTATACAATATTCCAACAGGCAACCATCTAAACCCAGTACTTTGGATTTTGCCATTTGCGGTATTGTTTTAGATATCTCCCTTTCTGTTATTTCTTGTTTTAAAGTTTCCTGATCTAATTCTGATAATCTTCCTCCTACTGCCCTATCATAATATCTTAGTTCTTCCTTTGTCAGTACACACTCAGAAGTATATAGTTTTGTACAGAACCCGACAAACTCATCCATTATCACTTTTTTTTCTTTTACCAATTGACCTTCCAATGAAAAAATAGTGTTAATTTCCAATTTTGTTCTCTCTAAAACCTGAAGCCTATTGGCCGAGGCTTTCCCAATCATCTATTTTTCTCTTTGCTTTATTTCTCCATGCCCAAGTCTTTTTAGTATTAAAAAAGTCAGTTGCCTCCAATAATTTCTGAAGATCCCTTAATTCCTCAATTTTTGTAACATCTCCCCCTTTTACTGCTTGTTCCAAAATTTCTAGTTTTATTTCAACTTCCCTATATTTAACCTCACATTGTCTATTCCTCCATACAGCTTCCAAAATTATTACCCTTTGAATGGTGGCTTTTAATGCATCCCAACAGATAATAATATTATCTTCTTCTTTTACTTCATTATCTATCATGAAAAAATGCATAGTTTGTCAGACCCTATCCAAAACCACCTTCTCCTGTAATAAGGAACAATTCAATCACCATATACTGCCCTCCTTCCTTAACTCTTCTTCCATCTGCAGGCCAAAACAAACCGGACTATAATCTGAAATTAGTGTAGTATCTATGTTTGCATAACTTCATATACACTCTAACAACAAACCCTTTGATCAAAATATATTATCCAAACTGGAATGAGATTTGAATCTTGAAGAATAATAAGTATAGTCTCTTACATCACCATTTAGTTCCCTCCATAAATCCACCAACTCATTTAGATCCAGAAAATTGTTCAAGAGCTTGGCTTTATATTTCTCCCAACTTGAACTTTTTGTTGTCCTATCAAAATTATCATTCATAATTCAATTTAGATCTACTCTGATTATGAACAATGTACAGTTCCATATATACATTAATTTATTTATTTCTGCAAAATACAAATTACTATACCCTTTAAAAGGTGCATACACAGATCCAAAAACTATTTCTCTCCCCCTTATTTTTGTCAACACCAAAATAATTCTGCCTTGCTTATCTGAGACAGTGTCCAATATTTCACCTTCAAACTTCGTATCAAATAGAATGGTTATTCCTGCACTTTTTTGGTAGGTCCCAAGGAGAAAAACAATTTCCCAGTACATCCTTGTTTTAATTTTTCCCACTCTTTTTGGTTTAAAAATGTTTCTTGAAACATAGTTATCCTAGAATCCAACTTCCTAATTCTAGACAACACTCTGGATCTCTTGATTGGTGAATTTATACCATTCACATTCCAGGTACACCCTTTAATCATTACCCCCATCTTTACCATCTATGTATCCACACATGACCTTCATAATCCAATTTAACCTCAGCCCATCAAACTCTAATAAACCCTTAATCCCCTCAATGTTCCCATTTTCAACACCCATTATGCCTAACACCTAAGTCTGGCATATATACCTATATACCTAGTAGCAAGACTGTTCCAGCTGTTAGTGCCCCCCTAACATATTTATTCAGTCAATCATTTATTTCTGTCCTGTATCTGTAAACACCATTGGGAACCATATACTGAAATCTTTCCAGCCTTCTTGACATGGATTATAATATAATATCTGATTATTCAAAATCACCTTTAATTTAGTCGGAAATATCACAACGGCCTTAAAACATCAATGCCACAATTCTTGTTGTTTTCCCCCAAACTTCTTTCTTTGCTCCGAAAGATTTTTGAAAAATCATATTTAAAAAACATAGCTTGATCTTTATACTGAAAATTCTTGTGAGTACCAAAGGCCCTCATTATTATATCTAGGTTTATCATGTGCTTTTAGAGCCCCCAACCAATGTACTCTGTCAATCACTGGTAAATCTGTTCCTGAGGTAAGAAGAATACAAAAAATGTCTTCCACAATTTATTTCGAAGACTGTTATTTCTCCCATTCCAACTTTATTGCATATATACGAATGTTCTTTCTCCTAGCTCTATTTTCATATTTATCTAATTTCTCCTCAGTTAATCCCTGCTGTTTCTTTAATGCGATAATTTCCTGGTTCAAGTGTACCACTTGATCCTCTACGTCTGATTGTCTTTTTTCCAAATCTGACAGTCTCTGAAGGCCTTTTTCCAAATTACCATCCAACTTAGATATATTATCTGTCAATTCCTTTATAGAATCTGGTATTGACTGCAATTTAACCATTGCAACTTGAATAGCTGACACATTTTGGATTACTTGCAGGGCCCATTCTGGTGGATTCACTGCAGAAACAATTTCTCCTAACTTCCCTCATTGATTGGGATCAGCACCTTCAAGTTCAGATTCATTTTCAGGAGATTTTTCTAAAGGAGATGGATTTTCCTCACTTCCCATTTTATTGGACAAAACCATAGATTCCTCCATTTGTTGCATAGTTTTTGAACCTGAGGGAATAACCTTCCCTTTCCCATTCCTCTTTTCAAGGTCTTTTAGGTGGCATATTAATTGCTTTAGGGCCCCATGTCACAACAGGTTTTAAATGGTAATTTCAGGTGTAATAATCTTTTACTCTTCCCCCCACCTTGACTTCTTTAATGTGGTGATCAAGTTCTTTTTCTAGGTTAACACCTCCTCCTGATGACTGAAAGAGCTTAGCTATTCTTTTATGTTGAATTTGTTCTTTATACTCAGAGTCTCCCATAAATAATATTACATTATAACCAGGGAAAGAAAACAGAATACAAACAGTCAGCTGAGGTCTCCATTGTTGCTAAGCCTCTTCCCCAAATTTTTATTTTTCAATTGTTGCCTGAATCCAAAGCAGCTATCGACATTCGTGCTCTTCCCTCTGAACCCTTTTAATATAGTACATATATTTCTTAAAAAATGAAGAAGTAATTATCTCGAAATAAGTTTCAGCCAATATCTTTTTCAGCAGCAAAAGCTGAAAGTGTCCTCATTCCTTCTGCAGAATTTACCCTCTGGCCATATTCATCTGAAAATACTTGCATTTAAGGCAAATGTAGCATAACATCTCAGAGAGTGCTTTTACTGTCCTCCAATTCTGGTAACAAAAACCTAGCCCGGACCACTACTACCCACTTCTTCTTCCAAACAGTGCACCGGATGGTGAGCTTTCTGCTGAACTTCTAAGCCTCAACTGACCAAACACTGGAATTGCTGTTTGTTTAACAAATCTTGAAGCTTTTCCTGGTATATTGTATCACCAATGCAACTCTTTAGACTTTTTGTTTGATCTTTTTACCCATTTTTCCGGATCACGCAGGACCCAGACCACTACTACCACTTGACAGTCTGCTCCGACCTCCACTCAGCTAATAGAAACACAGAAACATAGAAACATAGAATTTGATGGCAGATAAAGACCATTTGGCCCACCCAGTCTGCCTATTTCCCTACCTAATGGATAAACTGCAGATCCTAGCTAACCAACAGCCTGCTTCTTCCAACCTCCACCCCCTAGAATTGCCTTATGTCTGTCCCATGCATTTTGAATTCCACCACTGTTTTTGACTCCACAACCTCCTCAAGAAGGCTCTTCCATGCATCCATAACACTCTCCATGAAAAAATACTTCGTCATATTACCTCTGAGCTGTCCCCCCTCTAGCTTCAAATTGTGCCTCCTTGTTCTTTCACTCCTCTTTTTCTGAAAGATGCTACCCTCTTGGACTTTGTTGATTCCCTTGAGGCATTTGAAAGTTTCTATCATGTCCCCCCTCTCTGTCCTCTCCTTATGGCTATTCATATTAAGATCCTTAAGTCTCTCTTGATATGTCTTCTGGTGCAGACCCTGCACCATTTTAGTTGCCCTCTTCAGGACTGTCTCCATCCTGTCTATGTCTTTGAGGAAATTGGGTCTCCAGAACTGCATGCAGTGCTCCAGATGGGGTCTCACCAGCTGTCTGTACAGAGGGATAACAACCTCCTGTTTTCTACTGGTGATGCCTCTCCCTATGCATCCCAGTATCCCACCAGCCCTACTTACTGCCCTTTCACATTGTTTGCTCACCTTTAGGTCATCTGATATGACTACCCACAGGTCCTTTCCATTTTTGTTGTTGTTACTATCTCACCCCCAATTGTGTACTCTTCCCCTGGATTTCTGTTTCCCAAGTGCATTACTTTGCACTTCTTAGCATTGAATCTAAGCTGTCATACATTTGACCATTCCTCCAACCTTGCCAAGTCCCTTCTCATCCTTTCCACCCCACCTTGTGTATCAACTCTGTTGCAGATCTTTGTGTCATCTGCAAAGAGACATACTTTTTCTTCTAGTCCCTCTGCAATGTCACTTATAAAGACATTAAAGATGACTGGTCCTAGTACTGAACCCTGCAGTACCCCAGTAGTAACCCCCCTTTTTTCAGTGTGGACTCCATTTACTATTACCCTCTGTGTCCTGTTCTCCAGCCAATTTGTTACCCAGACTACCATCTTGGGACCCACTCCCAGGCTGGCCAACTTGTATATTAATCTTTTGTGTGGGACTGTGTCAAATGCCTTGCAAAATTCTAGGTAGGCCATGTCTATAGCCCCTCCCTGATCTACTACTTTGGTCACCCAGTCAAAGAAATCTATTAGATTCATCTGACATGACCATCCTGCTGTGAATCCATGCTGCCTTGGGTCCTGCACTCTTCTGGCCTCTAGGTACTCAACAATTCTATCCTTCAGAAGTGATTCCATAATTTTCCCAATCACTGAGGTTAAACTACAGTAACAGGTCTGTAGTTTCCTGCTTCTGCACTGCTCCCACTTTTGTGAAGTGGAATCACATATGCCGCAATATATCAGCTTCTCCATTCTTCTGACCATTATTATTTACTTAATGCTGCTTTAGTTGCTAAACAAAAACATGAAGCCCTCACAAATTTTCTTTTCCTCTCTGATTTCTTTCTTTAACAGTTCCATCGCAGTGCCATAGTAGCGCAGGCTTAATAGAGATGGGAGCAGTATGCAGCTTCTTGCAGCCACCTGATCACTGAACCAGCACATTGCATCACTCCACACTACCATCTCCTCACAGACAGGAAATCTTCTGAATGTGTTTGGCGAATTTTCATAGCGTTTGGTGGAATTTTCTTGATGAACTGTGAAATAATACACATGAACTGTGGATCTAATTCACAATTCATGTAATTATTCTGCATTTCAGATAGGAAAATACAAACTTTTCCTGGTGTCTCTAGTGGCACCCCCCCTCACCCTCCGGTTGCCAGCCCCATAAGAATTGAAAGTTTCCCTGGTGTTTAGTGGCACCCCCTATGCTCTGAACACCAGCCCCATAAATGGTTTAAGTTTCCCTGGTGTTTAGTGGCAACTTCCACCCTCCAATTACTAGCCCTGTGTGGGTGGGTGCTGGGGGATGCTGGAGCCCTGGAGCAATGCAACTTGCATTGCTTTAAGGGCTCTTTGAGATTCAAACCCTATAAGTATTAAAATAATACATTTACTTTATTAACTAAACAAAAGAACTACAATCAATATTTTAACTGACTGAGAAAATAATTCATGTAAACACACACATTGTGCTACAGAAATAAAATAAGAAGTCACAGACCCCCAACCAAACATAATTAAGAAGAAAGACTGAAGAAAATAACTAAGACGGATGCTCAGACTGCTTGCAGACCTGCCTTGCTTGCTAGCTAAAACAACTCCTCTCCCCTACATAACACTTCCTCAATACATAAAATAAAACCTCTAATCTTAACTAAACAAATCTACAAAACTACCAATAAATGGAAATTTAGCAGCACAAAGCATGCTAGATATTTTCCAGAGTGATTTGGTTCTAAATACTCAGTGTTAGAAGTACATTTATAGAGCTTTTTGATCAGACAATCAGGGACAGACTTCTCTCCAGCTCTCTCCATAACAAGACTGCACTGAATGCAGTTTCTGCATAGCATACTGCTCATTTCAGTACCACATTACCCACAATGCCATTGTACATTGCCGACTTTGCTGTTGGTCCCACTCTGTGTTGAAGTTGCCAAATGCACCATCTGAGAAATTTGCCTGCACTGTATATTACAAATTCATCATACAGATTAAATTTGTGAAATTCAGTGATTTTGTAAAGTTATCCCCAGAGAGAAGTTTGGCAACTTCACACACCACTAATCTTAATTCAGGTTGTCCACAATGGAAAGGAGAAAATTGCAAAGGCACATAAGCAGGCAATGAAACAAGGATGATTGTTAAAGAATATTCTGACATGTTCACATAAACAGTTAGCGTTCAGTTTATGGAATAGACTCTAATCTACAGTATGTTTGTATTACCTGTCAGTATTCATATGTTTTAATTAATGTGAGATGAGTAGTATCTAAAAAAATGAGGAAGAAATGGTCATGGCTACGCTTTTGGTGGTGGTTTTGTATTTTTTCAGTTTGTACGGTGGAGACATGGGCCATAAAAGGCCTGATAGCTAGTATTTGATCTTGCTTTGTTCAAAATTGAAATAAACCCTAACTGACTTGAACAATGGTAGACTAGCTATACATAGTGGGCTGGCTTCATCCTTCAGCATAATTGAGTGATGTACCATATAGAAAGACAGGATCTACATCTGTCTGCAGACTGTCACCACAGCCTGCAGCACATCCCTTGCCCAGAGTACAGCACAGACTATCAGTCAGTCAAGACTGGAAATATTTAGGGAAAAAAAAACTACTGCCCCCAAGCACAGAGAATAATGTGCATACACATTTATTAGAGATAATGTTCCTACTCTTCCAACATAATAAACTCACCATAGCTTACAACAGGTGAGTGAAAGAGCTGGCTAAAGGACATAACTCAAAATATGCTCAGTGGATAGGAGCTAAGGGGCCCAAAGTAGGATGGGTGAGAAACACAGACCTGTGCTATATGATGGTAAATGTGAGGAGGGCAACTAACAATAAAGATGACCTGGGAGGTGGATTTATTAAGGTATTCAGTGAAGTAGTAAAACTCATGGGCCTGATATTCTAAAGTTTGCCCAGGTGCTAACAGGTCTATGCCTACTTAAACTGGGGTTTCTGCCAGATCCCCATATTCAAAGGGTGCTATTGCATGAGCAAAAAGGATTCACACCCATGCAAAACATAAAGGCCCAGATATTCAAAAGGGTCTCGCATGGTGCAACAGTGTTGCAGCATGCGCAACCCACTGATGCGCCCCAGCATGATATTCAAAAGGGAAAAGTGCGTGGCACAAATCCTGACGCACCGGAGTGCATCAGTAATGTATGCAGGCACAGGTAGGGGAGGCGTGCCCATGCATAACCTGTACAGCCCGATATTCAGCCTGGGATATGCAAAGCCATGCATGTGCAACCCCCACCTGTGCCAGCACAAAGTTAAGCCAAATAAAAAAGGAACATCTGATGGCCACCCACAGGTGAGCTGCTGCATTGCAGGGCGCAACACGGCAGCTGCCACCTGTGGGTGGCCACCCGAGTTCCCACCACACCTGGTGGTGCCCCCTATGCCCGATCACGGGCATCTGTGTATGAGAAAGATAGAAGTTCCTATATCCCTGGTGGTCCAGTGGACTGCTAGCTGCCTGTTCGCAGGCATGTGTATAAAAATGATAGAAGTTCCTATATCCCTGGTGGTCCAGTGGACCGCTAGCTGCCCGATCGCAGGCATTGTTAAAAAAACAAACATGTCCAATATCCCTGGTGGTCTAGGGTACCCACCCACTGAATTCTACTGCCCCACTCTCCTGAGTCAGCCGGCGGGCGGCAGCATCCCACCCGCCTGCCGCCCCACCGCCCCCCCGACTAACACCATTGGAAGGGCTGTACACCTATTGATTCACAGCGTGAGCCAATGGGCGTGCAGCCTGTACCGTACTACACATTCCAAATATGTGAATGAAAAGGGATTAAAGCAAGTAAGAAGTGAGTAGGAATGGGAACCCTACAGAAGCCTGGAGGAATTGGAGCCCTACAAGAGGGGAAAAAAACATCAAAATGGTGAGCACTCACAAACCAGGAATCATTGATACTACTGTAGAAGATGATTGCTTTGATCAGTAGACTGCATTATCAGGGCAAACATCCTAATGAAGATCAAAGTGGATCGAAGTACTGAGGTTTGACGCTTGGCTGTAATTGACCTTGTGTTGGTATTGAGATAGTCACTTGTATTTGCTGGGAATTTTTTTTTTTGAACTTGCTGTTTGCATTGATAATAAATTCTACTGATAATATCTGCTCCCCATTTAGGTGTTTATTGCAGATTTGAGCTGGCATCTCTTCGGGAGGCAACCATTACTGCACTGGAGTGCATATATCATGTGTGGTTGTTTGAGCTTTACGGAAAGACTGCAGCTGGAATTCGAATTCACAGCAGGCACACTTTGCAGAACAGAGAACATGACTTGGAATTGTCAAATGAAATTAAGAAGGCAACAACTATGGGGTCCTTTATTCTCATGAGGAATTTCAACCTAACAGACATAAACTGTGATGTGGAAAGTACATATAAGAAATCAGGGAGGATTTTATTCTGTTGTGATAGATGTTTTTCTTCCGGCACAGTACAAGTGTGTGTGTGTGTGTGTGTGTGTGTGTGTGTGTGTGTGTGGTCATTCTTGATTTGCTGCTGAGTAGTGGGAATGACATGATGAGACTAGTAAGGGTGGGGAAGCCATTAGGTGACAAGGACAAAAACAAGACTGAATTCAATCAAGGTACTGTAATTGAGGAAGCTATTCTACCAACAACAACAAAAAAATGACCAGGACATCCTTCATCTTCCTAATTCAACTCCCACTAGTGCTACTTACCAAGTATTGCCGTGATAGTTGAATCTTTGCATAAATCTAATACAATGTTATACTTACAGTTTATCTCCCTGGAGCTCAGTTTTTGAGAAATAAGTGAAATAATAAGTTATAACACTGTAACCATTGGTGCAATGCTAAGTGCAGTTGGGACTTATTAATTTCTATGTATTATTTTAATTGGAAACAATTAATTTAACAAATTCCAATTTTATTGCAATGATGTACACCCACTTGACACCTTTCACTATAATGAACTTTATCTCACTTCTAATTGTTCTCCATGAGACAGGTGCAGGTTACAAAAATGTATGAATAGCTTCATGAATATTCATAGAAAAAACTTTCAAATCACTGTCATGTGACTGAACACACTCCCCTCGATGAAGCCCCATATAAAGAGCATTTTGTAGGATTGTTGTAGGCACTATGTTTGTCTAGATATGGCTCTTTAATGAAGTGTTATTTATTTAATTGGTGAGTGTTCCACTTTACTTTTTTACACAAAACTTTAACATAGCTGATTTTGATAGGTTGAAGGAGACATCTATGGTTTTATTGGTGAACATGCCCCTGAGCCAGAGTGCAAATGTCAAGTGGGATGCCTTCAAGAGAAATACAGTGGAGGTAGTGGATAGATATGTTCCCTTGTCAACAAAAGCAAGATTAATTGATGAAGTTCTTTGTAGTTTTCTAAGGAAATCCAAGAAGGCAAGGACTAAAAAGAGGGCACTGAATCAATGGAATGATTTGAGGGCCTGAGCAAGGAAAGTAGAGAATAGCATACTATATTATAGGATAAATGTATGTCCTGATTTTATTTATGTATTTATTAATTGAAACGTATTTTAGATACTTCTCATAAATTTCAAAGCAACATTACAAAAACAGTATTGTAACACCAACATATCAAACATTAAACAAAAGGTCTGCAGTCTCCTTTTAAAATTTCAAAGTATTCTGATGCCCTAATGTCCATGGGTAATGTGTCTAAACTGAAAGCCCAATGTACATGAAGGCACACTGGTTAACTCTTCATGAGTCACCCCTTGGAACAGACAAAAAAATGGGGCTCGATTTTCAAAGTTTTGAGAATGATTCAAGGTGCTTGAATCAAAGAGACGTGACACAAGGGCACACTGCACTGCACCTTGCATCATTCTTGATTTTCAGATTGTGCCAATGGCCCTCTGGGACCTTTTGCACCTGAAACACATGCACTGGGCTTGCAACAAGGCACAGGCTGCTTCATGGTGCTGAGACAGCATGTGCCACATGTTGGCTGCAGTATCCCCCCCTGTGGGTGTTTCAGACTCTCCAGTGGCCACAGTTCATGGCTGCAGTTAGACCAGCCAGAGCTTGTCTAATGGCCTCCTGCACTGTCACCAGCACTAGCTTAGCACTGGGAGATCTGACAGACACAGTGGTGAGACAAGTGCAGTGGGCCACAAGAGGGTGGTAGGCGGCAGTCCACGGATTACATACAAATTTACCAAGCATCAACTTTTGTGTTGAGGTGGTACCATGTTGACAGCCAGAGAAAGTGAATGAAAGCACACCTCAGGATGGGACGAGTGGTCCTCCTTCCAATACCTCTGCCAGTGGCATGTAGACATGAGTCCCGGTATGTGGCCACATTCACATATGGCCACCTGTCCCATGCCCAGACTGCAGTACTCCCTGACTGTACTGAGGGTGGTAGTGTGCAGTACATCCTGTCTGTGATATTGCCCATCCAGAACTTATGTGGGCATACAAAGACTACACCATCCACTTGTGGAATACTGTTAACATGAATAGTCCTCACACTTTGGATACCTTACTGTAGCAGTGAAACGTATCCATTCTGTAGATATGATCATCTGTTTGTCAGCAGCCATCTACAATAGGTACTTGCACCCATGACCTGCCCTGTGCAGTATATTGGACCACAGTTTACCACTGGTGGGACAGATCATGCTCCAAGAAAGCATCCTTCAGTGGCACTAATGTCTCCTGGGTGCCATACATGTACCCCTTCTGCATTTGCAGGACCATTAGGTGTCTTCACCATGATATTGCAGTCCATGATTACTGCCAGTGAATCCCACCTGCACATCTCTCATGTGGCAGGTATGCTGCAGGATGTCAGTCACTGTCCACATGCGACAGCCTTTGCAAAACCCCTCCCATGCACCATGTACTTGATGCATGGGAGTGGTTGTGGCAACTGTAGAGTGTTTGGTGCTGGTACCCTTCCTGTTCCAAAATGTGGTTCAGGGTCCCTGGAGCACTGGGCTTTGACACAAGCTACCATTTGCTGCAGCTTGCATCGATCTATCAGGCTTTTTGAAAATCAAGTACATGGCCTTTAACTGAGTGCAATGATCTGGATTGTGTATAAGCTGTATCAGGCTAATTTATGTATTATAGAGTCACGTCCTGCATTGCTTTATGACATAAGGGTAAGCAAATGTGGAAATGGGAAACTTAGGTTTGGCTTTGAATCAGACCCTGTGTCTTCAGTTCAGCTTCAGCACTTTGGCCAAAGGCAGTTAAGGTTCCTGGGATTTGGGTTTAGCAGACTACAAACAGGTGTTAATGGGACCCCTTCACCATTACCCACACCACTGAATCCCAGCCTCCGCCACCCTTCTGTGGTCCTTTAGTCAGATAAAAAAAAAACAACTCAGTCATCACCCAGTACAGTGCCAGTAGCCAGAATTTTTTTTTAATACTAAAATGTCTGGAGAGGGAGGAATAAAGTGTAAAATAACTGGGGTGGGTAAAAGGGGTCATGGGACTAGCCTTTGCCACCAGAGGGGGCAAAGTGTTTTTTTAATTAACTGACTAAAGGCCAAAGTGGTTAGAAATTTTGACTGGGCTGAGTCAAAGAAATGTGCTGAATTTTGGAACCTTCACAAAATCCAAATTCAGCATTGACTCATCCTTATTAAAAACTAACACTCATTATTTGAATGTTGACCTATTACAGATATTAAGTTAGTGTAATTCATAGAATAACGGGGTGACATGTATTATACTTGACTGGTCTGAATGAAAATGTGTCTGGGTGGCCAACTCTGGATCACCTGCAGAGGATGAGCATTAGGCATTGGAAGAGCAACACACAAAGAGTTACAATAGTTCAATCTTGATACAATGAGTACACAAGCAAGATCCTAGGGAGCATATTGAGTCAAAAACTTCTGAAGATGGGACATGTTAAAAACTGAAAGTAAGAACAACAAGGAGCCTACTGGAAATCACCATAAGCATGGAATTCTTTATATGGTCTGTGGTGCTGGCCTGTGTCAGCATTTCATTTCACAAAGTAGAAGACCACTCAGGGCTGAAAATCATCAAAATCTCACTCAGTTTCCACTCAAGGATTTCTTTTTTTTTATTTTCAAAAACTCCATTTTGCCTATTCTGACCTCTTCTGGGGATACTGTAAATCATAATCTACATACAGTACTATGTATTGTAATTTTGCAGCAATATATTTGATAAGATTTAATTTCATTTATGCTCCTTCACAAAAAGTTGTGTTATTAGTACCTCTTATATTTTTGTTTACTTTATGTTGTCTTATGATACTAATGTACTTGCAGCATGGCTGCCCAAACAAAATAAAATAGGATTCCTGATATTAATTCTCAATCATGATGTGTAGGTATTGAGTAGGAACTATTTTTCCCATAACCTATCACACCAGCACCAAGCATGTGTTACTGTATTAAAAGTGCTGCACTGTGAGGATAGACCACTGGCACAGTGGTAGTGCTACCATCTGTGGTACTGATGGCCCAGATTCAGAAGCAAAGTTGGGGCATTGAAGGGTCAGCTGGGGAGATGAGGACTGAGCATCAGAGGGACTGCTGCCCTCCTTTGAGGGTGGCAGGAAGTGGAGCCTGGCATGAACCTCATCCCTATCAGAGGTTAGAGAGATAGGCAGTCTTGGGCCACCGGACGTGCATGTAGGTGTATTAGTAGGGAGGTAGAAGACTTGGTTTGCTGGCCAAGGCACCTAGCTTCACCTGAGCTCTTTCCTTCTAAGACTGCTTGAAAGGCAGAGTAGAGAAACTTACCAGAGCAAGGGAGAAGGATTAAGACTTAGTTAGGCTAAGCAGATTTACTGTGTGGTGGTGTTTTTATTTTTTACTCACAGGGATTGCTACTGTTTGTTGCTAACATTTCATTGCTTTATTTTTTCTCTGATTCAAATTGTTGTTGCTGGTATACCTTCTTCTGCATTATTACAAGGTGTGCCTACAGGTGTGTGCTAACAGATTACTGCTGTAATCTTCTGATTCAAATTGCCTTTTGCAAGGTATATCTTCTGTTACTGCTTTATTTTTCTCTGGAGCAAAGTGTTTCTTACAGGGTATATCTTCTCTGAAAGGTGGTGCTTTACAAGTTTTACAGTTTTATCTAACATTAGGATAAGCTTTCAGGGTTACTGCATTTGTTGTTGACTGATTGTTTCTGCTCGTACCTCCTTGCTCTTTCGTCCGTGGTTCTTCTTTTTAGGCAGGGGAAGGGCCCAGACACCCGCCCCCATCCCCAACCACCCCACGCTACACTCCTTTTATAGGGTACCACAGTTGTGACATTTCCTGTGGCAGAGCAGGAAGGGGCGGATCAGTGGGGCCTCCACAAGGTGATCTCATTTACAGGGCACTAGTATTTAACTTGTTATAACAAGTTAAACAAAGCACAATTAAACCATTACTTGCTATTTTTTCCTTCTAATTACTCTGACTAGGTTACAAACCCAGCAACTTATTTGGAATGGATTTCATTAACTGCAGGTACTGTGGAACAATTTTCAGAAGGACAGTCTTACAGGATTTAGGACACTGTCCTACATGCTGGGCCTTTGGAGATCTTAGGTCTCAGCTCCGGGCAGCATGGGCAGAGATTGCACGCCTCAAATTTCATATTGAAGAGGAAATACATCATAAGAACCACCCGCCATTTCCCCAGCATCCAACAGAAAAACCTCGACCGCAGAGGGTAGTTGGTCCAGGAGGTTGGCAGGTGGTTAGGAGGAGCAAATCAGGTGCCCCATCACTCTCTGCTCTCCAACACATTACCTCCAAAAACCATATAAACACTACAAACAGGTATCTGCCTCTATCTCTGAAATCAAATAAAGAGGCAGAAGACACTGCAGAGCAGGACACTGCGGCACAGGAGCTAGCACAACAAAACTCACCCAAATCAGGAACCAAAACTAAACAAGCACAAAGGAAATCCAAAAAACTTCTGATCATAGGAGACTCCATGATTCGGGGAGTTGATACTCATCTCCAGCCAGGGGTGATGGTCAGATGTCTCCCAGGTACATCAGCATGGAGAGACACTGACCGCATTGCTAAAATTGTTCACAAAGCAGGAGAAAACATTGATGTCCTAGTACACATAGGGACTAATGATCTCCAGCCGTCAGTTGTGGAGACCAAGGAACACCTGACTAGGCTGGGTGACAAACTATCATCTATTTCGTCCAGCATCTCCTTCTCTGAGATCCTGCCAGTCTGGGAGAAGGGAGCAGATGGACGGAAGGTCAGAGAAGGGGAGATAGGGGAGCTAAACACATGGCTCAAGGACTGGTGCCAGGAAAAAGGACACAGATTTGTAGGGAACTGGCAACAGTTCTGGGAGCGAAAGTTCTTTAAATTTGATGGACTGCATCTGACTAAAGAGGGAGTCAGTGCATTGGGGCAGAAGTTTGATGTCTTTGCAGAATATTTAAACTAGCAAATGGGGAGAGGTGCAGCACCCCATCCGTCGAATGGGAAGAACACCCTCCCCTCAGCTAGTATGGTCAAACAGGAATTCAGCGTGTTTGCCATTCATTTGCATCACCAGGTAAGAAAAAGGTTTGTCTCCCCATACGATGCACAGGGTGATGCCAAACTTCACTCAACAACTAACACACCAAAATCTGGCAAATGGAAAATCATGTACACAAATGCTCACAGCCTGGGAAATAAGATCCCAGACCTGCAGGCACAATGTCAGAGGCTAAACTGGACATAGTAGCAATTAGTGAGACGTGGTTTACCAGTAACCACACTTGGGAGACTTCAGTACCTGGCTATGTATTGTTCAGAAGAGACCGAGGTGCAAAAAGGGGGGGAGGAGTGGCCCTGTATGTTAATGAAAATATCAAAGCTACAGAAATTCAGAATACACATAAGGAGCCAGAAGAACTGTGGGTCACCCTGGAAACAGGAAATGGGACAGCCATAAGAACTGGGGTTGTCTACAGGCCCCCAGACCAGAGGGAGGACATAGACACATTACTGTTAGAAGATATACAAAACATGACAGCTAAAGGGGAGGTTCTGATAATGGGAGACTTCAACATGCCAGATACAGATTGGTCAATACCAGCAGGAACATCTGCCAGAACTAGACTCATAGTGGATTCCTGCAGGGGAGGGCCTCAAACAACTGGTACAGCAACCCACAAGAGACAGGGCTATCCTAGATCTAGTACTGACTAACAAAGAAGGGATCACAGATCTCCAGGTAGAAGGTCACCTGGGGCCAGTGACCATCACATGGTATGGTTCAATTTGGCTACTACATCTAAATCATCCCATTCCAAGGCAAAATATGGGACTTCAGAGGAGCTGACTTTGATAAGATGGCCAACAGAGTTAAGCTAGCCCTGGCAAAAGAAACACAGGTGAGGAGGTACAGGCAAAGTGGGCAAGCATTAAGGATACAATACTTGAAGCAACATCCCATTGTGTTAGACAGAAAAGGAAGTGCAAAAGAAGAAGGAAACCACTTTGGTTCTCAAATACAGTAGCAGAAAAGGTCAGAGCCAAAAGGCTGGCCTTCAGAAAATATAAGGAAACACAGCGGGATGAAGATAGGGAGGCATACCAAACTGCCCTAAGGGAAGCAGGTAAGGCAGTAAGGCAGGCAAAGTCCCAAACTGAGGAAACACTAGCACGAACAGTAAAAGAAGGTGACAAGACTTTCTATAGATACATTAGTGAAAGGAGAAAGTCCAGAGGGGGTATTGCTAAGCTTAATGGAGAAAAGGAGCATGTGAGGAGGAGGACCCTGTAAAGGCATCTATCCTAAATAGATACTTTTGCTCAGTATTTACTGAAGAGAAGGTAGGGCAGGGCCCACAGCTCAGCATCATGGACACAGGGGAGGGAGGTGAGCACTACTCCTTCACAAAAGAAAGGGTCCTACAAGAGCTTGCTAAGCTCAGGGTGGATAAGGCAATGGGACCTGATGGCATACATCCCAGGGTACTTAGGAGCTAAAGGAGGAACTAGCATAGCCATTAGCAGAATTGTTTAGTGAGTCTCTGAGCACAGGAGAGGTCCCAGAAGACTGGAGAAGGGCTCATGTGATCCCACCCACAAGAGTGGTAGCAGGAGGAGGCGGGGAACTACAGACCGGTCAGTCTTACTCTCAGTAGTGGGCAAGATTATGGAGGCACTCCTTAAGGAAAGGATAGTGCAACACCTGGAACCATAGGGCACAGGATCCAAGACAGCATGGGTTTACAAAGGAAGGTCCTTTCAAACTAATCTCATAGATTTCTTTGACTGGGTAACCAGAGTGGTGGACCAAGGGGAGCAGTTGATGTCGCCTACCTTGACTTCAGCAAAGCTTTTGACACTGTTCCACATAGAAGATTGATAAATAAGCTAGGTAGGCTCGGGTGGGTCAGAGTTGGTCAACTGGGTGGCAAACTGGTTGACTGGCAGAAAACAGAGTGGTGGTAAATGGTATACAGTCAGAAGAGATGCAAGTCACAAGTGGGTACTCAGGGATCAGTCCTGGGGCCAGTCCTATTCAACATCTTCATTAGTGACCTGCAGATGGACTAGAGGGTAAGGCTTGTCTGTTTGCAGATGACACCAAGATCTGCAACAGAGTAGATGATCCAGATGGGGTGGGCAGAATGAGAAGAGATCTGGATAAACTAGCAGAATGGTCAGAAGAGTGGCAACTGGGATTTAATGCAAAGAAGTGCAAAATCATGCACATAGGGAAGAGAACCCTGAAGCCACTTATAGGCTGGGAGGAGTTGCTAGCAGTCACAAGGAAGAAAGAGACTTGGGCATCATCATCACTGATGACCTAAAATCATCAAGCAGACCTCTAAAGCAGTAGGTAAGGCTAGGGGGTGTTAGGGTGTATTAGTAGGGTATCACAAGTTAAGTAGAGGAGGTAATAATCCTCTGTACAAGACATTGGTTAGGCCCCATCTGGAGTACTGCATGCAGTATTGGAGGCCACACCTTCACAAGGACATTAACCAAATTGAGGCAGTCCAGAGAAGGGCAACCAAAATGGTGCAGGGACTGCATCAGAAGATATATGAGGACAGATTAACGGAGCTCAATATGTATACCCTTGAGCAAAGGAGGGAGAGAGGTGATATGATCGAGACATTTAAACACCTTAAGGGCATAAACAAGGTGAAAGAGTCTAACATGTTTAAATATAAGAAAAATAGCAGGACAAGAGGACACAGCATGAGATTAGAGGGAGGCCGATTAAGGGGAATGTGAGGAAATTCTTTTCACAGAAAGGGTGGTAGATGCATGGAATGGCTTACCACAAGAAGTGGTGGCTATGAATACAGTGCAGGGCTTCAAACAGGCATGGGATAGGCATAAGGGAGCAATACAAATGACTATGAATAGATAGGTCACTGACAGAGCAAAGGCCGATGGCACATTTATAAGGTAGAAAAAGAAATGGGCAGACTGGATGGGCCTTGCGGTCCTTATCTGCCGTCAACTTCTATGTTTCTATGTTTCTATGTTTCTATGTTTCTAGTCATCAATACACGTCATGCAGGAATATGCAAATTCTGTCATGATGGCATTGCATGCCCACACCTCCTCCTGTGAACTGGGGAAAATGCCCAACCTGCAGAATACCACTGGTCCCTTGCAGGTCCTGAACCTGGCTATCCGTGTCCTGTCCAGTATAACCAGATTTAGATTGCTGGTGGTGGTTGGTGAACCCCACCTACCCTACTGGTGGGGGGGGGTCCTGAGGGCAGATGCAGGACAAGATAAGTCCTGAAGGACACTGGGATGAGGGCCCTGGGGGAACCAGTAGAAGGGAGCTGGTTGGACCGGGGAGAAAAAGAAAATAAAAAAAGTGCTGCAGTGAGTTAGCTACTGCAGTCCTGACCCACTTCTAAGGATCCATTAATACTTTAAACACAGTTTTTCTTTCTTTCTCTCTTTCTACCACATGATCTGTGTGTTGGAGAATTAACTAAATCTATATTACATACTAAGTACTGTTCTGTTGTACCAACAGGGGTCTGTACCATGCTCCTAGAATTGTCTTTATGCCTCCCTTTGAACCTAATTCAAGCCACTGACATTTTGTAAGGCTTTCATCCATCCTCACCTCCTTATTACTACTTGCTGTAGTATTTCTTGAGATTCAAAACAACTCTTCTACCTCTCTGACACTCCTTGTTCAGCTTGAAGAAATGTCGCACATCTACTCTTGCATCCCTTTTGCCCTGCTTCCACCACATCTCCATGAATCCTATTACATCCTATTTTGCCTCAAGAAGTTCACCTTTCATCTCATCTGTCTTGATTGATCTGCTTCTCACATTCACCAAAAAGCAGTGAAAGTCTGTATTTTTTTTTCCTTTCTTGTGGCCTCTTACAGCTGTCCTTTTTGATAATTTTACCTTCGTGGGTCAAACATATACTCCTTCACCTACCCGCTCCCATCTTAGATTAAAACCTCTAGTCAAAAATCAGTTTCTCCAGTAACAGTCAAGGCCACAGATGACAAACAAACAAGTACCCCCAAAAAAGTCTGGTCTCACACTCTGCCACAGAATCTTTACACAAATAACCAAAAATGGTTTCAAGTGCAAAAAATAATTTATTTCACCATAACATCAGTGATAACGCTTACAGACAGTAGAAGTGGAAAGTGCAAATATTTTGTGTGGGAGTGTGTGCTTTATCAATGCATAAAGAGTGCCCCCTAAGATGAATATTGTATACAACAAATAATTAAACTGAATTTGTGCCAATAAATGCAAAAAGTGAACTTTTATAAGCAGTTAAAAACAGCCTATCACTACCTAACTGGGAGAAACTAACTCTATTACTATGGCAGTACTAATCAAACTCATGATTACACGTCCAATATACTATACAATGCATGTAACTATCAGCATCAGTTTGAGCTAGAGAAGAGTTCATTCGTGTCTTGCTCCTTAGTAACATGTGTGACGTGTGAAAAGCTTGAGGCTTTTAGATGCTTTTTCCTTTTTTTAAGTTGGCTTGCACATGCATGAGCAAGTGACATTTTGTGGTAGCAGCACTGCACTAGCACTTTCAAAGGTGTGTCAGTGAAGCGGCGAATCCAGTGAACACTTTAGCCAGTGTGTCCCTCAGCTGCCAGTCAGTGAGCATGCCGTTGATGACAGCAGTTTCAGAGTGCCACCAACTTGAAAGAAATAAGCAGCTGCAATGAGAGACAGGCTCATCATTGCAGTGGCAGATCTTACACGCCTCCATTACATGCCAATCCTCATTTCAACAAACATGGTGGCAGCTCCCATCATCCACCTCTTACAATCCCTAGAAAGCTGACCTCAGGGGTGCCCAATCCCCTGTTGGCATGCCCCCTTCCCAGTTCAATTTGTTTGCTGCTGGGGGTGCCCAATTCCCATTGGCACAATGTCCCTCTAGTTTCATTCATCTGCCGATGGGGGTGCCCAATCCCCCTCGGCATCATGCCCCCCCAAACACAGACACTCTTTCTTTGCCAATGGGGTGCCCAATCCCTGTTGGCTTCAGTCCCCCTCAAAAAAACAGGTGGCACACTGGGAACCCACCCCAGTGTGCCCAGATGTATTTAGAAACCTGTGGGAAAAAACAACCTTCCACCGACTTTTTGCCCCTGTAAACAGAATCGGTGCCTCATGGTCACAACCCCCCAACCCCACCCACCCTCTCGTGCACCCCACCTCCCTCGCACCCTCACCCCATACTTACCTCCAGTGACCCAGTGCGGTAATCTTCAGTGGAGCAGGAGATGTCTGAACTCTTCAAAAGCTGACCGAGAACTGAAGAAAATCACGGTAAGCTGTATAATGGCATCAATGGGGGTTTCAACTTAGGTGGACATCTTGGCCATTTTTTTGAGTTTTGGCTCCAAATCTTCAGCATGGGGTTCTTGAGAACCCACCTCATGAAATCAGTCACTGCCTTTTCATTATTTGGTCCCGAAAGGTGATTTCATGGTCACTGTGCAAAATCACCTTTTGGGACTGATTAACGAAATGACAGTGCCACTGTTCATGAGGTGGGCTCACAAAAAGCGTATGTTGCAAATTTGGTGAAAAAATTCCAAAAAATGACTGTGGTACGAGCATACATTGTGAAGGTTCCATGCATGCTCGTAACTTCAAGAATTTTTTATATTTTCACTCCAGATTTTCAACATTGCCATTTTTCGCACCTTCTTATGAATGGTACAGCTGTCATTTTTCACATCCTGCCCACAATGTGTTTTTGGACATCTGGAGCACAATGGCATGGTCGCTGTGAGAAATTAATGTTCAGGACAGATTAAGCACATCACAATGACAGTGTTCATAAGGAGAGGTCCCAAAAAGCCCATGTTGGAAATTTGGTGAAAAAATTCACAAAAATGGCTGCATTACCAGCTTGAATTGTGCAGTTTCTGTGTGCACTCCTAGCTTCACCAGTTTTTTTATATTTTCACTCCAGATTTTCAACATTGCCATTTTGTGCACCTCTTTATGAACAGTACAACTGTCATTTTTCACATCCTATCCAAAACATGTTTTTGCACCTGTGGCGCACAATAGCTGTGGTCACTGTGCAAAATCAACATTTGGGACAGAGTAACAAAATCACAGTGCCACTGTTGATGAAGAGAGGTCCCAAAATGCCAATGTTGAAAATTTAGTAAAAAAAAAAAATCCCAAAAATGACTGCATTACGGGCATGCATTGAGCAGTATCTACGCACGCTCATAAGTTTGCAATTTTTTCATATTTTCTCTCCAGATTTTCAACATTGAAATCTTTTTTACATCTCCTCATGAACAGTACAGCTGTCATTTTCCGCATCCTGCCCAAAAAGTGTTTCCACACCTGTTTCTCCCAATGGTGCAGTTACTGTGTGAAATCACCTTTCAGGATTGAGTAACAAAATGATAGCACCACTGTTCATGAGGTGGGGTTCCAAAAAAAACCACTGTTGAAAATTTGGAGTGAAAATGCCAACAAACGTCCAGGGCAATAAGGTTTCCAACCATGCACCCACCCTGTAGATAATGACAGGCATCGGGGACATAACATGGGTTCATCAGCCATAATGTTTTCAGAATTCTACCCCCACCCCCCACCCTACAACCAGTGACAGGCATTGAGGTGTGCCTTGGGTTCTGTCACCCTAATGTTCCCCCCATTCTCCTATATTGCACCCATCTCAGCTTATTTTCTTATGGAATGAGGTGAGCATAAGCGCCGAAAACCCCAATGCACAACCCGACACCTGTCACTCTCTGCATCCTGGGGTGAGGTGGAATGGTGTAAATGTTATGACTGACCCAAAGCCACATTCCCAATGCCTTTCAGTCTCTGGGGGGGAGGAGTGTTGGGCGTTACTTCAATACTTCACTGCCATTCCTATTTTGCATTTCTTGCTCCTGCACTACCAATGCCAATGCCAGCAAGACAACATCCGGCGTTGGCAAATTTTTATCTTCCCATTTCTGCATTCTTTCAGCTAACTACACATCAGCCATAGGAAGGATTAAAACATTTTCCTTCTTGTACAGTTTTTTTGTGGTTTGTTATATCAAGGGCATATATGAATATATCCCAATGCCGGAGAGCTGGAGATGGTACATAAACAAAAGATGAGAGAAAAACATATGGTAATACATACTGTATTACAGAACTGGAAATAAATTGAACTTCTCATTCAGTCCCATCGGAGGAGTCATTGGGCCTGATTCTCATAGTCCTTAGATTGACACAAGGTGCCTGCGTAAAACATAAATGACACAAGTGGCACCTTGCTTCAAAAAATGCACCCTGAGTTATTCTCAAAAGCATCCTGCATCAAACGCAGGCTGCATGCTCCAAAGGGGACTTGCACCAGTCTTGTGTCACAAAAAGGGCTGCAGTATGGCTCTAGGGGACTTGTGGCAGATGCAGGCTGCTATATCCCCTCAGTTTGTATTCTCAAATGTCCTCAAAGAGGGCAATTATCTAAGTACTCTTAGACCAGCCTCATCTGGGAGGGTGTGCCAATGTGCTGCCACCCCCAAGCCCCTATCTTCTATTATAATATGTAGTAATATGTATAATATGACATTTATATTCGTGGGTAGCCTAGTAGCCTCCCCCCAAGTCTCGCTCTCTAATTATAATAGTTAATAATATCTGTGTTAGTCTAGTACCCCCCAAACCCTGATCTTCCATTATAATAATTAATAATATCCTTGGTAATCTAGTGGTCCCCCCATGCCCTGATCTCCCATTACAATGTTTAGGAATATGTATAATATAATATTTATATTACCTGGTGGTCTAGCAGACCAGCCCAACCCTAATCCATCAATAAATGAAATTCTGAAATTCCTGGTGGTCCAGTGGACCCCAAACCACACAATTGGAGACAATATGACCCACTAACCGGATATTGCTTTAGTTTTTGTTTTTTTTTATTTCATCTGATAATAGATCACCACCGCTTGTATTTGATCTATGTTGCATAGTTATCTAACTACATCATCAGGATCTAATTTCACAAATAAAAAGACATTTTTAACATAACATATTCATTTTAGGTAATGACACTGAATACAACACACACCTCTTTGTTCTATTATAATCATTTATACAAATAAGTTTTTGATAACTTTTTCATGAAACTTAATATGTAATTTAATAGATATATTAGAAACAACTTTTTCTTTTTTTTAAACAATGGTCCAGATATTCAAATGGGTTGCGCCTGGCACAACAGAGATGTGCCAGCGCAACCCCACATTGCACCCCGGTGGGATATTGAAAAGGCTGCCCAGTGCAGTGCAAATCCCAATGCGCTGGGGTGCAATGTAATGGTATGCAGTGCAGCTGCAGGGGGGTGTGCCCATGCATATGCAGCACATCCTGATATTCATCCCAGGACATGCGGTGCATATGCTGGTGCAACCATGCAGAGCGCCACATAGAGGGACACAAAGTTGTGCACCTGCAGAGTAGGAGCAACTACAGGCCACCCAAAGGTGGGCTGCAGTACTGCAGGGAGCAACACAGCAGTCCAGCCTTGGATGGCCACCAGCCCACCCAGAACATAATCCACAAGCACTCACTGTACCTGCCCGCCCCATAGCCGTGATCATGTGGCATACATTACAAATGATACCCTGGTAGTCTAGTAGCACCCCAGTCCATGAATCCCCATGCATAGAACATATGACCATCCCTGGTTGTCCAGTGGATCCCACTCCGACCTGAGTCCCCAGTCATGGTAATATGCACACACGGCATTCCCTGGTGATCCAGTGGCACTCTCCACCTCACCCACACTCACAGGACCCCTTGCCCACCCCACTCCCCCCATCATCAGCGGGCAGCTGCATCCCTCCCATACTGCCCGGCCGCCCATCGAATGACAAAGAGACATGTAAGTTGTCCTCAGGGACTAATGGGTTTGTAGATATTGTATTAGACAATCCCAAATATGTGAATGATCATTCAAACATTTGGGACTGTCTAGTACAGTATGCCCTAAGCCATTAGTTCACTACAGGGACCAATGGAGCTTACAGCCTATACTGTAACTGTCATTTGGCAATGCTGGCGCGCTAAGTGAGGGGAGATGCAGCCCGTCATGACGGGGTGGTGGGGTGGGAAAAGGGGTCCTGGGGAGGGTGGGTGGTATGGTGGTGCCATGATCGGGGACTCGGTGGGGGGGGAACAACTTGACCACCAGGGATGGACAACATATGTTCTATGCATAGGGGATTTGGGGACTGGGGGGCCACTGGACTACCAGGGATGTCTTTCTACACTTCTGCCATGTGATGGCAGCTACGGGGTTGGGGATGCCCCAGGATCCCCACAGCACACGTCATGCTGTACAGGGCACCAGGCACAAGTCACCTGGCTGCTCTGCACAAGGCATGCAAATGGGGCCATAATGACATGCAAATGGCCCCATTTGCACCGTGCATATATTATGGCCTCATTTACATGCCTCCTGCTGAATATCGTGGGTGATGCACCTAGCGCAACTGCACTTGTGCTGGTGTATCCCCATGCTCCCTAACTGTGGCTTGCACCGGCGCAGTGCCACTACAACATGTGCAATATGTGCGCTGGCCCTGGCATATTCAATGGTGCTTCACCATGGTGCATCCCTATTGAATATCACTCGGACCTGGCCCCAGTGCATCACAGTTGCACTGCTCCTAGGCTTGCGCCACTACCTGGTGCAGTCTGAATATCTGGTCCAATATCATGATGGCAAGATCAGAAATATACTGTGTTTTTTTAAACTTATATACGTGTTTCATTTTTAAATTTAATTGAATAAAGCTATGACCACCTAGATAAGTCGGTCCTCTCTTATTTGTGGTTTTCTGCCAGTATTAAGAAAGACACAAAATATTTTTTTGTTTAACCTATTCATAATGCATTTCAGTTTAGAAAAATACATCAATTTGTTATAGCAGATATAAACAAATTAATTAAATCATTGTCATATAATTACTGCCTTCTCCTGAAGCAATTATTTTCCAATGTCTGTTTCTATGTTTCTTAACAGAGAGGCTGACTTGCCTCTGTCCTGGTCCAAACCAGATTACTTCTTCTGCACCATCTTGTCCGACACGAGGAACACTCACTAACTCCTTCAAGGTGCCATTCCTCCGCACTTCCTTAGGCCAACAGTGCTTTGCATACCATGCCCCACACATACTTAACTCCCTTCTGAGTGGGCTACTTGCTGAAACCAGAATCGGGCCTTTCAAGTTAATACACCGCACCCACCTTGCAGGACGCATGAAGTGTACCTGCCCCTTATAACTCACGTTTTCCATGAAGGGCCAGCCCTGACCTCTCTCTGCATTTACTTACCTATGTGCCCCCTGCACTTATCTCAGCCTGATCAGATGCCTATACTACTACCAGATGCCTCCCATCTACTCCAGCCTCCCCACAGCCTCTCTTACTTGTCTTCCCTAATCCCTGCTCTCCTCCATACAACTACCCCTATCTCCACTCCCTTGCCCTGCTCCTTCCCCACCTCCAAAACTTTCCTGTCTCCCTACTACTCCCCAGTCACCTCACCTCAACTATGGAACTCTGTCCTGCCTGGTCTCTACACTCCTCACCCTATTGTCTACTACCCTCTCCCCACCCCCAACACCCTATTGCCTACTACTTTCCACTGGTAGACCTTCTGCCTCCTGTGTTGCTTAACAATCATCCTTGATTTTCACCACTTACAACCTTAGTCTACGCATGAATCTCGTATCCACGCCTGATCCATCTATGTAATTAGTTGTGAAACCACTGACTGTAACCTATATGTACCTTGAGACTGCATTAATCCAGTACTCACATTTGTATCTCCTGTGAAAATTGTTGTAAACCTTTGAATGTAACCTGTTTGTACCTAGTGAATGCCTGTTGTCTGTTTGACATGGAGCTTTTGCAAATGAGCTCCCAGCTCAAAGGTTATAATCTGAGACTTAAAATAAAATAAAAAAATAAATAAAACCCAATAGTGTTAAGCACAACCAAAGCCAATCAGTTTTAAACTTTTATTTCTTTTTTACTTTCCCTTACTTATATTCTGTTTTTAAACACATTTATTGTTCAATCTTTCTTAAATTCATTGTTTATTTTTACGTTGTAATCCACTTTAAGTATTGCAATATTTGAATAGCTTAAAAAAAATCTATCTACTTTTTTTTCCTCTACAAATGGTGTTTCATAAAAAAAAAACTCCCTTAGTTTATTTATTTATTTTTTTTGGTCTCACAGTTCTATCAAAAGGTTTTCAATGTAAAGAAAAAAAAAAGGAGTTGTCCCGGTGTATCTCCATTTTAAAACATCTGTGTCACACTTGCAATAGCTCACATCTTTCGATTGTAAACATTCACTTATGCACAGTTACAATGCTTTGCTTTTCTCTTTAAGATCTTTGTCTAACAATTTACACTTGTTCAGATCTGTTTTAGCAGTAAAAGTTAAAATTTGTATTCTTCTTACTCTGTGTCTCCTTTCTTTCTTTCTCCAGTCTGGCCAGCATTTTGAGTACATCATGGTACTTTTATACTATTTCTGTTGCTGAGGAGATCTGTGGGCATTCTCAGTTCACTTTTTTCTGTATTTTGTCATTTGGTGCTATTTTTTAAATCTTCTTTTCTTATGCATTTGTTTTTACGGTTTAATCATGGGACATTTTATACTTTTTTGATTTCCAGTTTCTTATTGGGTATCTCTGGTCATCGTAGTTTACATCTATAAATCTTTTAGAATGTTTTGTATATTTTCTCAATATATCAAAATCTGTCACTTAAAGGGTTATAAACTTATATCTGGCAATAACATACTCTAGTTTGGAATGTATCTAATTTTAGGCTTTGTGGAGTCCATATTTCCACTTTCGTCACTTGTCATTTGTATTGCTTAAAAATACTAAAATCTTGATCATATTTAAACTGCAACATTTTTATCACTTTCTGCTCATATTCTTTGTTTATTATTCACTAGCATAGACACTGATATAGACTGAATCAGGACAAGCAGGGCTTCACTCCACTTATGGAGGCCCTCATCCCAACTCACCCAGTGTAAAACACTGCTATTGAAGGCCACTGTCCCCAGAATCTCCAGCATGGCAACAACAAGACAGTGGTCAGTCTATTTTACTGCTGGGAGAGGGGGGCACGGTCAACAGATACCATCAAAGTTTGTTCTAGTTAGTTAATCATGTCTTCTAATATTAAGAAAATGTCATATGGTGCTATCTTTTTAAATCTTCTTTTCTTATGCACTTTTTTTACAGTTTAATCATGTGACATTTTATACTTTTTTTGATTTCCAGTTTCTTATTGGGTATCTCTGGTCATTGTAGTTTACATCTTTAAATCTTTTAGATTGTTTTGTATATTCTCTCAATACATCACAATCTGTCACTTAAAGGATTATAAACTTATATCTGGTGATAACATACTCTAGTTTGGAATGTATCTAATTTTAGGCTTTGTGGAGTCCATATTTCCACTTTCGTCTCTTGTCATTTGTATTGCTTAAAAATACTAAAATCTTGAGCATATTTAAACTGCAAAATTTTTATCACTTTCTGCTCACATTCTGTTTGTTATTCACTAGCATAGAAACTGATATAGACTGAATCAGGACAAACAGGGTTTCACTCAACTTGTGGAGTCTCTCATCCCAACCCACCCAGTGTAAAACATTGCTGTTGGTGGTCGCTGTCCCCAGAATCTCTAGCATGGCAACAACAAGACAGTGGCCAATCTATTTTATTGCTGGGGGGGGGGGCACAGTCAACAGATACCATCAAAGTTGGTTCTAGTTGGTTAATCATGTCTTCTAGTATTAAACAAATGTAATTTCATTTTATAGTTTGCATTTTGCTCTGTTCAAATGACAAACTCTGTCCATGTTAATTCCTCATTTATGCCATATCTCTTATCAAGTGTGCCAAATCTATCAATCCAGAAGGATTCACATTTTAATAAAGAGGGTCACCCACTTAAAATGGCAGACCCCATTGTCCTCATGCCCAGGCAAGCATGTGTGTGTGCCAGAATATAGGTGATTGGCAAGGCAGAGTGAGCAAAGGGGCGAGGGGCAGGGGAGGAAATAGTGAGGTCACAAAAGCGGAGAGTTTGTTGATGTCAGAGCAGGAGTGAGGTGGGAAGCTGGAATTGGCTGGGGCAGGAGAGACTGAGTGGCAAGTAATGGGGTATTTAAGGGCCTGCACAGGCCAGAGAGCTCACAAATTTTTCTCTAAGAGATTTTCCCACCAACCCACCCTGAAGACAAAGCGGTTCTGGTTGGTGCGATCACTGTGGTAGGTGGAGTGCAGTGGACAGGGGGTCTGCTGAAGGTGGATGGTAGTTACACCAAGGAGAGGAAAATAGGGAGGGAAAGGAGAGGATGGGGGGGTAAAGGGGGGAAATAAATTGGGATCAATAAAAAGCAGGGGTATGGTGCATATGCTTGTACCCCTTTGAAAAGAGGAGGATGAAGAAGAACCGCCCCTCATGATGTACATCTGGGGGGGGGGATAAGAAATAAAGGAGACAGAAATCAAGGATAAATTGTAAAATGAATTATTTGATAAGGTGGATTGGGAATGTATGATGTATAAAAAGGTATATAAATGTGACTGATGTGACTGATGTATATGTATACCCATAAAATTGTGAAAAATGGAATGCTTAAAAGAAAAAAATTAAGTTAATTAATTGCCAGATCTGAGCACCCATACAAGCTTGTCCATGTCTTTATTGGTGGGGATCTAGGGGACAAACAGTTTTGTACAGTTTACTACCACCTCTAGGTGGACTTTCTACTTTTTTCAGTCCTACAAAGTGTAAAGCAAATACATTGTGTCTATTCTCTACAAAATGTCTTGAAACCACTGAGTCTATATCACCCTTTCTGATATCCTTCTGTGCTCATTTAGACACAATTTTAGACATCTAGATGTTTGTCCTATGTAGTCTAAATCACATGGACACTTGAATAGGTATACAACTTGTTCAGTTTGATATGTAATGAACTGCTTAATTTCAAGATGTTCATCTCTATATGGATTAAACACTGTTTTAGTTTTTCTAGTACTGTTACAATTTTGGCATTTGCCACAAAGGTAATTACCAGTAATTTTACTTCTCCCTTTAAATATCTAATGTCTGAGATGTGGAATTGCTCTGGGATCTCCGTAATGCAGTGAATAGATGCTCCCTGAAGAACTGGTATAGTAGCTGCATAAGGGAGAATGAAACTGCCATATCAGAACTGTGGATTGTATCTGATACAAAGGGATTATTCTAGCTTTTTTGCTAGGTCTGTATTGTCTGTCTGCTGCAGAATATATGATTGCTCTTGCGCTAACTCCTTTGTTGATTGGCTGATTTAAATAGTCTTATATTTTAGGTTTTTATTCATCATTGTATAGTTATATATAGCGGTGGGGGACTGGTTTTTGTTTTTGGAGGGGTCTTCTTTTTTGGCTGTGGTTATTTGGGTGGTAGGAGAGGGGGGTTTGTTAGTAGGAAGTATAGACTGTTTGTAAGGAAGAATTAGTGTATGGTTGATGAGCTAAGGGGAGGCAATATTTGTGTGACAGGACAGATAAATATGTGTTGGGGGTGGCTGGTTAATTGGGGCAGGCTAGAATTGTGTACAGGGTGTCCCATCTTTATGACCTACATCCCTTTACCATCCTCCCGGTATCGGATACTACAGCTCGCCATTGCCTGGAGGTAGGAATTGGAAGGAGACATGTGGGCAAAAGCTAGAAGGGAACCCTGTACAAGGGGGAGGGGAAGGGAATAGGATTGAGGTAGTTGGGTACAGAAGGTGCCCTGGGAAGCGACGTGGTTTGGAGAAAGGCCAGATGGAGTTAATTCCTGTTCCCAGAGTTCCCATGAGATCTAGTGGGCAGGTAGCTAAAAGGGCTACATTGTCTACCAATCCCCTGAGGATGGTGCTATGCAATGCCAGGTCGATCAATAATTAGACTGCAATTATTGCAGATCAGATTTCATCAGTCGACCTGGCTTGCATTACGGAGACCTGGTTGAGGGATGATGCTGGGCCAGTGTTAGAGGCTGCTGTCCCCCCAGGTTATTCTGTTGTGCACTGCCCCAGAGTGGAACACAGGGGTGGAGGAGTGGCTATCTGTTTTAGAGGTGAGCTAGGCTTCACTGTGCACCCAGGTTTGTTTGAATGTGTGGCCATTCATGGGGGTCTGGGTGCAAGATGTTGGATTCTCCTGAAATACCGCCCTCCTGGGGCAGTCAGAGAGTTCCTGCAAGAAGTAGGTGACTTTGTGGTTGGTGAAACACTGGAGTCCTCCATATGTTCAGTTCTGGGGGACTTCAATATATGGGCCGATGACGAGTTATCCAGATTGGGTTATCACTTCCTTCAGTTGATGACATCACTGGGTATGGTGCAAGCATTTACCACTGTGACCCACCAGGGTGGCCACATGTTGGACCTGGTCTTCTCACTGGGGCTTGAGATTGAGAATCTCAGGACTGATCTGGTTGTTTGGTCTAATCATTGCACGGTGGAGTTCTTGCTCAGGGCCCCCTCTGAGATCCCTACCCCTGCAGAGATGGTGAGTTACCGGCCTTTGAAGGGATTGACCTCAGAGGGTTTTTTGGCAGTGGTGAACTTATCTAGTGCAGACAGTGCATGCAGAGGAGGTGTGGGTGAGGCAGTTGATGCCTATAACAGGGCAGCGACTGAGGCACTCGACTCCATTGCACTGGTCTGTGTACAACCCAGATCTTCTCACTTGAGGTCCCCATGGTTTGATGGGGAGCTCAAGGCATTGAAGATCAAGGGTCAGAGGTTAGAGCACTGCTGGCGGAGGTCCAGGTTGGAGGTGGACAAACTGGCCCTACTTGCACACTCAGTGTGTACCAGGGGGCAGTCAACCATAAGAAGGCAGTGGTCCTGTCCAGGGAGAGTGCTGCTGGAAGAAACCGACCAGCAATGCTTTTTTGGACTGTGGGAAGGCTATTACATCCTGCCTGTCTGCAGCCAAAAATAGCAGTTTCTGAAGCCTTGTGCAATGAGTTTGCTCATTTGTTCTCAGACAGGGTGTCCACCATCAGGCAGGGAGTTCCACCAGTGAGCCATATTATGGCCAACAGTGGGTGCCTGACTTGTCAACAAAGCACTCCACTCAGTTGTGGGGAGCTTAAACCAGTGGAGCTGGCTGATGTCATTGAGGTAATCTCAAAGCTGAAGCACACATATTGTGAACTGGATCTGGCACCGGCGCATTTCTTAGTGGGATGTGTTGATGCTGTTGGCTCGGTGTTCACCTTGATTGTCCACTGTTCCTTGTCTGAGGGGGTCATCCTAGATGCCTTGAAGGAGGCGTAGGTGAGACCCCTTCTGAAGAAGAAATCTTTGGACCCTGACATCATGGTGAATTATCAACCAGTCTCCAACCTTCCATTTTTGGGAAAGGTTGTGGAGAAGATTGTGGTGCAACAGTTGGGAGATCACCTCATGGCATTTGATATTTATGAGCCACTCCAGTCAGGGTTTCATGTGGGACACTCAACAGAAACCACATTAGTTCAGGTGCACAATGATCTCCTCAGGGTGAGGGATCGAGGGAAGGGGACAATTCTCATTCTACTAGATCTCTCCTCAGCTTTTGACATGGTGGACCATCAGGTGTTACTTGATTGCCTGAAGGACTTCTGTGGACTCACCGGCTCTGTCATTCACTGGTTTGAGTCCTTGTTGATAAAAAGGAGACAGAGGGTGGTGATTGTAAATTTTTCCTCATCTTTGAGCCTTCTGTCTTGTGGGGTACCTCAGGGTTTGGTGTTGTCACCAATGTTATTTGCTGTGTATATGCTACCCCTGGGAGAGATCATTAGGAAGTACAGCTTGGGGTTTCAGTGTTATGCCAATGATACCCAGCTGTACTTATCCTTTGCCCCTGGAACATCCAATGCGGTGGAAGTGTTAAACAACTGTCTGGCAGAGATAAAGGTCTTGATCGGCTCTAGCTGGTTGTGACTGAACCCCGATAAGATGGAGGTACTGGTGGTAGAGTCAAACAGGAGGTGTGAAGGGTTGCCTCTGGGGCAGATTCTGGACTGGTTCTAGGGTCTGTCCCATTGATATCTTCCTCTAAGGTGCGTAATCTTGGTGTGATATTTGACAGTGTTTTAACAATGGAATATCAGGTGTCTGCCATTGTCAAGGTGAGTTTTTTTCCATTTGAGAAATGTCGCCAGGATTAAGCACCTGATTTCATCCCGGACCTCCCAACCTTTGTACATGCATTTGTAATATCTAGGCTTGACTACTGTAATGCACTCTACCTCGGGATCTCTGAAGGTAACCTCCGTCGACTGTAGCTGGTGCAGAATGCAGCTGCCAGGTTGCTGACTGGTCTGTCGAAATACTGCCATGTCACCCCGGTGCTGCGGGAACTGCACTGGCTGCCAGTTCGATGGAGGGTGTTTTTTAAGGTGGGATTGCTCACTTATAAGACCCTACATGGACTGGGCCCTTGCTACCTGGCTGACTTTCTTACACTGGCTGCCTTGGTTTGTCCCCTCCAGACCTCTTCAAGGGGCCTTCTGGCAATTCCCAGGACAAGATTGAAAATGGCCTGTGATCGAGCTTTTAGTGTATCCTGCCCAGTTATGTGGAATTCACTTCCACCATTGGTGAGGGAGGTCCCATCGGTAGAGGTTTTTAAGGCCCGCCTAAAGCTTTATTTGTTTAGACAGGCCTTTGCAGATTCTGTATGATATCATTGATACTACTGATACTATTGTTATCAGTCCTGTGTAAACTAAAGTGGGGTGTATTTATATATAGTAATTGAGTGAGTTTTTATATTTGTACTACTATATTAAATGTTCATATTTTGTACGGCACCCAGAGCCTCTGAGATTGGGTACCAGAAAAATAAAATTTGCCTTGCCTTTTCGGGGGTTTGATAGACAGCATGGCATAGATGGTCAATAAGTTATTTCACTTTTTTGCTATTATTATTTTTTCTCTAAATATCTTTTCTCCTATATCATTTGATTTCAAGACATCCCAATGTTTATTTCTATGTTTTGATTATCACGAATTGGTAAGAATAGTTGATAGATAATGTATTTTTTTTTCTTATTTGTTTCATCCTTTCATCCTTTCATTTTGATTTCAGTAAGCTATCTTTACTCACTGAATCTGTTCTCTGTCTGGCTGTCTCCAGTAGATTTTCTTTATAACCTCTGTCCCTGAACTTAACCTCCAAGTTATCAGCTGCCTGGCAAAAGTCATATTGTGTGTTGCAATTTTGTATGGCTCTAATTAATTGGTCATATGGAATGGTTTCAATTACATGTGTTTTGTGAAAACATTTTGTATGCTGGAGTACATTTCTGTCATTTGGTTTTCTATACATCTTTGTTTCTAGTGTGTTGTCTTTCTTTATAATCAATAATTTTAAAAAGTTAATTGTTGTTTTGTCAAATGTCATAACAAATTTGAGAAATTCTGTTAGTTTGTTCAAGTACTCAAAAAAGGTTTTTAACTAATTTTCAGTTGCCTTCCAAATGCATAAGCACTCATCTATAAATTGCTCCCAATGTAAAATTTTATTCCATTATACATTGTTTTCATTATGTAACCCCTACCTGGCATGCCGTTTGTATCTGGCAGCAATACCAGGTGGGCTGGGTTCGGGGAGGAATATGTCACTCGGCACATAGGCTAGGGTTGGCTACTCTGCACAGGGGCACCCAAGGAACTCTGAACACAGGAAGCAACAACTGTAATGTCCAATACCAGAAGTGGGATTCTAAAGTGTGGCTTTTTTTCACATCCAAACAGAATAAACAAAGCATAGACAGACCCCCATGGGGCTACACTCCTAGTAATGCAGATTAAAGGAGGCCAGAACACATCCTTATCATTTTAGCCCTTAGGCTCTGAGCACACTGAGCACACAGCCCTGACTTGTATGCTGCTCTGGGTTTTCCCTGGCTCGGCTCCCTTGCCAGCCACTTGGACACCTTCCATATACAGTATCATGGAAACATTTACTGGTGGCTCCCTAAACCACCTAAGAACACCTTGGCTCCATCAGGGAATCTTCCTCTTAATCCCGTGTTTGGGTACTTTCCTCAGGCACTGGCCAAGTACCTGAGAGAAAGCAACAGGTGTCTCAGAGCAAATCCGTAGAGGTGAATTTGGTTACTAATGATGGGGGGTCTCCCACCTCTTGCTCCCACGATTCATACCCAGCCATTTCTCTGGACTGTAAACACCTCCTCCTTTAGAACCTGGCTGTGTAGATTCTTGCTAAATGTATTTCACATTCAGTCTACTTGTCTTGATTCCCATTTGTGCTGGACTTGTACATATTTAAAATAAGTGGCATTGTCCATTACTCTAGACCCCCCACAGGTTAAGCAGTCCAATCCCCACATCTTTCTTTCCGTTTGTGCTGGACTTGAACATACTTATAAGTGGCTTTGTCCATTACTCTAGACCCCCCACAGAGTTAAGCAGTCCAATCCCCACATCTTTCAACTGTACCTGGCTGTCTTTTCCTGATCCCACAGTAACAGTCCCTTTAGTTTCCTTCTGTTGAGGTGAAAACACTTCGCCCTTTTTTCAGAGCAAACTCACACTTTGGTTGCAGGTGCCCCACAGGCATTTCCTCCACAAAGAATCTCTTACAGAGCTTCTGGTGCCTCAGCACAACTCAAACAGGCAGCTTCTTTCCCTTAGCAGGACCCAGGGGGGTTGCCCTTGGAAAACAGGCAGACACCTTCCCCCCATCCCCTCAGGGATGGGGCTCTGAACCATTGAGAGTGGTCTCCACCACTTCAATTATCAGTTCCTGCGTTCCTCTTCAGGTGGAAATACACACCTAACACAAAAGTAACTCTGTAACAGAGCTTAAAGCTCTGAGGGCCTGCCCTCAGCAGAGCACCTCTGCTGCACTATAGACTCTCACTCAGACTGAACCAGAGCTGCTTCAAATTCTCCAGTGTTCTACTCTAGCCTCCAACTGAAACATTTCAGTGTGTCTTATGCAGCTGTGACTGTTCTAAAATGATGTCATCCCTCAGTCTCAGCTGAGACTGAGAACAGAGTGAGACAGTGTGAAATCCATTTAACTGGAGTTTCACAAGCTGACTTTCCTGCATACTACTAGGTCTTACTGGGATTCTAGTAACCCTGGGTAATAGGGGGGTTACAATTACATATGTATTTTGTTTCAAAACTGTCCATAAATATATTGCCATGATTAGGGGCCATAAAAGACCCCATAGCTGTGCCTTTACATTGCCAGAAGTAGTTGTTCTAAAATCTGAAATGGTTTTAAGTTAGTACTGTCTCTGACATTTTTAATACATATTCATTTGCAGGTTTTTCTGTTTCATTCCTTTCTTTTAGTTTTTCTGCTAGTGCTTCAGGACCTTTTCTATGGGGGGTGCTTGTGCACAGATCTCTGACATCCAATGTTACCAGTATACAATTTTCTGTAATCACATTTTCTGTGTTAAGTGTATTTAATAGCAGTATTGTATCTTTACTATCTTGAAGATATGCTGTTGTGTTTTTCACCAGGGGCTGTATATAGTAGTCTATATACACTGAAAGTGCTTCTAAGGTGCAGCCTATACCTGCAATTATAGACCTATCTGGGGGATTGGTAAGATTTTTGTGGATTTTATGTAGAATGTAGAAAACTGGCATTGTTGGCTGTTGTCTTAATAATTCTCCATGTTCTCAATCTGTTATGTATTTCTTGTCTATTCCTTCTTTAAATATGTCCTTTACAAGTGTACTGTTTCTGACAGATTTTTGTCACATTTCTTATAATACTGTGTTTTTTAGTTGTCTCAAACATTTATTTTTATAAACATCCTTGTCCATTATCACTATACCACCATCTTTGTCCACATTTTTAATTACAATCATGTTAACATTCTCCAAATGTCTTAAAGCTCCATATTAATTGGCAGTGAGATTAAACTTTTTTCTTCAGCCCTCTTGGTTTCTTTCTGCTCTGTCTATATATTTCTATAGGTGACTTGAAGGTTAAGTTCAGGGACAGAGATTATAATGAAAATGTACTGGAAACAGCCAGACAGAGAATAGATTCAGTGAGTAGAGATAGCTTACTGAAATCAAAACCAAAGGATGAAACAAATAAGGAAAGAATTACATTATCTATAAACTATTCTGACCACTTCAGGACAATCAGAACATATATAAGTAAACACTGGGATATTTTGAAATCAAATGCTATAGGAGAAAAGACATTTAGAGAAAAAAAACATTAATAATAGCTAAAAAAAAAGTGAAATCACTTGGTGACCGTCTCTGCCATGCTGTCTATCAAACCCCTGAAAAGAAACATGAGATATTTGAAGGGAGCCTGGTGTCAGACCAAAAGACATGGGCAGGTGGGGTGACGGGGTAGGACTTGGGATGACAGCGCCCTTTTCACTGAGGAAAGTTTACACTTGAGCAATTAGGGACAAGGGGTATTAGAACAGAGTTCACAATCTTCACTATTGGTAAGGCGCCAAAAAGGCATAAGCCCATACGTGTGCTTATGTTTCACTGATAATAATATAATTTCAAACCACTTTTAATAAGATTATCAAGACATTTTTTTTAAAAATGTCTCTATTATCACTCTGAACCAGACTTTCCGGTAAACTATTCCACAAGTCCACCACTCTCTCAGTAAAGAAAAACTTCCTTTTGTTTGTTCTAAATCTATTACCCTGTACTTGCAATGAATGACCTCTAGTGTGTGACTCTTGATTTTTTTGTTTAATGCCTAGTTCTGGGGGGATACATAGCAACCAGAGTGGATTTAAACTTGGTGTAGGAGGTGAGCAGAAGTGAAGCAGGGTCTCCAGATAGGGGAGCCAAATGAACTTACCTCCATACCAGGAGAGGTAGAATTAGGGAGTGTTCATACAAGGTGGTTAGGAATGCTGCTCAATAGTGGAATGGTAAAAGGGAACTTACCCAAGGGTAGTCTCCTTGAATGCAAGGAGTATGGGGAACAAATCTGCTGAGTTGCATGCTCTCATGGCACAGGGGGAGGCGGACATAGCTGCCATCACTGAAACATGGGCCACTCAATACCAGGACTGGGACCTGGTGTTCCCAGGGTACAGGATATTCCACAGGGATAGGGACAAAAGGAAAGTGGGAGCAGTGGCAATTTACATGATGGAGGGGAAAAGGTGTGCCAGGGAAGATGGGGGAGGATTGTAGAACAGAGGCATCATGGATGCAATTCCAGGATTCAAAGAACAGGAAACTTTGGATGGGAGTGGTGTACAGGCCATTTTCTCAGGAAGAGGACTTGGACAGAGAGCTAGCAGAGCAGATAAGGAGGGTCAACAGCAAGAGTAACAGTGATTTTGGGGGACTTCAATCTGCAAGGAGTGGATTAGAGCATCCCAGCCACCTCTAGTACTAGAAGGTTTGATTGCACAAGGGTGGATAAGGTGCCAGGACCAGATGGCATACACTCCAGGTTACTGAAAGAATTGGCGGAGGTCCTGGCAGAGCCATTGGCAGACCTGTTCAATACCTCCCTGGACACATGGAGCATACCACAGGACTGGAAGATGGTGCACATGGTAGGTACCCAGTTAGATTAGTGCTACCAGAATAGTGCCAATCAAATGAGCTCTAGTCTGGATAGCACTACTTTGGGCAGTGAGAGGGGATTTACAGCACTTGCAGTAAGCGCTCCCCTAGTTGCTGTCCATGGTGCCAATCAGGAACAAGGGCACCAGAATCCAAAAAGCTGGCTGAGCTGCTCCCATGGCATGGAGGTCTGGAGCATACAGCAGCTCAGCCAGTGCTATTGGAGACCAGGGTTCTAATCTGGTCTCCATTTATTTTACTCGCATTGGGATTTAGTTTATTTTTCCAAGGGGCTGTGAAATCAGTATTCCATGGCCTCAGAAATTTAACTTGCTCTATGATCTGCTCCCCCCAAGTGAGAATATTTAAGTCTGGGGGTGTGTAGGGGCAGAGGACCCTGCATTGGGGGTGTGGGGGGGCGAGGCCACCGCATAAAAAGAAATGGCACAGTTTTGACCACTTGCACCATGCTTACACTACTCTTGTCGACACTGTTTGGACCCAGTGCCCATGTGGTACCTTTTCACAAAAATGGTCCCAAGGATGAACTGGGCAACTATAGACCAGTAAGCCTCATATCCATTGTGGGAAAGTTAATGGAGACAATCCTTAAGGAGAGGTTGGTAACCTTTCTGGAAGATAATGAACTCCAGGACAGAAAACAGCATGGGTTTGTCTCTGGTAGATCCTGTCAGACCAACCTGGTTGAATATTATGACTGGGTGACTGGGGAACTGGACCGAGGCCATGCAGTGGATGTCCTGTATCTGGACTTCAGCAAGGTGTTTGATTCCATGCCACATGTTAGTAAGTTAAAATACCTGGGGGCAGGGACAAAGATGGTGAACTGGATCGAGAACTGGCTGCAGGGGAGGCAACAGAAAGTAGTGGTGGGAGGGGAACTCTCAATTCCAAGGACTGTGACAAGCTGGGTACTGCAGGGCTCTGTACTGGATGCAGTGTTACTTGGTATCCTCAAAGCAGACATCTTGAATGGCATTAAGAACAAGATAAGTCTGTTTGCAGATGACACAAAGATCAGGACATTGATGGATGACACACTAGGTTGGCAGGGGTTGCAGGCGATCTGGCTAAGTGGAGGACTAATCAGACACTTGGCAGTTGGGGTTCAATGCTAAGAAGTGCAAAGTTATGCACTTCTGAGCAAGGAACCCAAGGAAGAGCAATCATTTGGGGGGGAGGATACAGTTAACCACTACTGAGGAGAAGGATCTTGGCGTGATAATAACAGGGCAAATTAACAGCTCAGCACAGTGCAGGAAGGCAGCAGCTAAAGTCAACAGGATGCTGGGGTGAATCACATCCAGGAGAGGGGAAGTGATCCTGCCTTTGTACAGTGATGAAGATGATGCAGGGATTGGAAGACAAACCCTATGAGGGAAGGCTAAGGGAGCTCAACATGTACTCCCTGGAGGAAAGGAGGGATCAGAGTGATATGATTTTGATCTTTAAATACATGAAGGGCATAAACAAGACTAGTACGGAGGAGACATTTAAGTTGAGGGGAGGGAGAGACATGAGGGAGCATTGTCTGCAATTGGAGGGAGGAAGATTCAAGAGAGAAATAAGGAGGCACTTTTTCACAGAAAGGGTGGTGTCTAAGTGGAACAGTCTGCCAAGGTGGTGGAATCTTCAAAGACAGTGGGCATTTTTAAAATGGGATGGGACAAGGTGAGGTGAAGGGTCACTGTAAGGGTGGAGGGAGGGAGGAGGAGCAGCTGCAGTGTAAGGGATGCTAGCTGAACATTTGAGCAGACTTCATAGATCGTATGGCCTGTATCTGCTGGTGGTATTGAATGTTCATATGCTCATACTGTATATCTTTTTGCTTAACATTAGAAGACATGATTAACCAACTAGAACCCACTTTGATGGTATCTGTTGACTGTGCCCCCCTCCAGCTATAAAGCAGACTGACCACTGTCTTGTTGTTGCCATGCTGGTGATGTTGGGGACAGTGTCCAGTAAACAATGTTTTACAATGGATTGGTCAGGCTAAGGAGCTCCACAAGTGGAGTGAAGCCCTGTTTGTCCCAGTTCAGTCTATATTAGTTCCTATGCTAGTAAATAATAAACATAGAATATGAGTACAAAGAGAAATATGTTGCAGTTTAAATATGCTCAAGATTTTATATGTAAGCAATACAAATGACAAGTGATGTAAGTGGAAATATCGACTCTACAAAGACTAAAACTAGATACATTCCAAATTAGAGTATGTTATCACAAGATACAAGTTTGTAACCCTTTAGGTGACAGATTTTGATATATTGAGAGAATGTACAAAACAGTCTAAACGATTTATAGATGTAAACTACAATGGCCAGAGATACCCAATAAGAAACTGGAAATAAAAAAAAAAAGTATAAAATGTCCTATGACTTGTCCTAATTAAACTGTGAAAAAAGTGCATAAGAAAAGAAGGTTTAAAAAATTGCACCAAATGACAATGTATAGAAAAAAGTGAACTGAGTATGCCCATACAGTTCCTTAGCAATAAGAGTAGTATAAAAGTACCAGGATGCCCTCAAAATGACAAAGTACAGAAAAAGTGAACTGAGCATGCCTGTAGATCTCCTTAGCAACAGAAATAGTATAAAAGTACAAGGATGTACTCAAAATGCTGACCACACTGGAGAAACAAAGAAAAGAGACACAGGGTAAGAAGAATACAAATGTTAACTTTTACTGCAAAAACAGCTCTGAACAACAAGTTTCAATTGTTAGACTAAGATCTTAAGGAGAAAAGCAAAGCATTGTAACTGTGTAAAAGTGAATGTCTGCACTTGAAAGATATGAGCTATTGTAAGCGTGACACAGAAGTTTTAAAATTGAGATCCACTAGGACAACTCAGTGTTTATGTTCTTTACATTAAAAACCTTTTGATAAAACTATGAGACCAAAGAAAATAAATAAACTAAGGGAGTTTTTTTTTATGAAACACTGTTTGTAGAAAAAAAAAGTGGTTCGATGTTTATTTTTAAAAGCTATTCCTCTGTCGCAATATACCATCTATAATACCTAATGTGGATTACAATATCAAAATAAACAATGTATTTAAGAAAATATGAAACAATAAATGTGTTTAAAAATAGATTATAGGTAAAGTAAGATAAAAAAGAAGAAATCATAGTTTAAAGCTGAACAGGGTTGGTTGTGCTTAACACTATTAAGGTTGGTCCAGGACACAGGCAAGTCAGCTTCTCCTTTAAGAAACACAAACACACATTGGGAAATAATTGCCTCAAGACAAGGAGATAGTTATTTGAAAACAATTTAATTAATTTGTTTATATCTGGTATAACAAACTGATGTATTTTTGTAAATTGAAATGCACTGTAAATATTTTAAACAAAAATATATTTTGTGTCTTTCTTAATAGTGGTAGAAAACCACAAGTGAGAGAGGACCAACTTATCTAGGTGAGCATAGCTTTATTCAATTAAATTTAAAAATGAAATACATACATATGTTTCAAATAATATAGTATATTTCTGATCTTGCCAGCGTGTTATTGTTTAAAAAAGGATTTTTTTCTAATATATGTATTAAATTACATATTGTTAAGTTTCATGATAAATGTATCAAAAACATATGAGCATAAATGAATGCAATAGAAGAAAGGAGGTGTGTTGTATTCAGTGACATCACCTGAAATGAATAATTTATGTTAAAAATGTCTTTTTATTTTTGAAATTAGATCCTAACAAAGTAGTTAGATAACTATGAAACATAGATCAAATACAAGTGGTGGTCTACTATTAAATAAAATTAAAAAAAAAACTAAATCAACATTCGGTGGTTGGGTCATATTGTCTCCAATTGTGTGGTTTTGTTTTCAAGAAGTTATTGGAGCTTTGATCCCTCCCAGTATCTTCTTTATACCTATAGGCACTGGGTGGGTCACACTTCCTTCTTGCAGTGTCAGTCCAGTGGAACACACATCTGGCAGTGCTCTACCACCCCCCACTCATAAGCAAGCCAGTGACTGGCACAGCCCATCGCTCACAACCACAGACAGCCACCAACCAAGCTCTGAATGAGCACATACTGTATATAGAACACATTCAGTGATTGGCAACAGATATTACTGAATATTATAATGAGAGATCAGGGCTTGCGGTGGCACTAGACTACCAGGGATTTTATTAATTTTTATAATGGGAGATCGGGGCTCTTGGGGGGGCACTAGACTATCAGGGAATATAAGTATTGTATTATAAATATTACTAATATATAAGCATTGTATTATAAATATTACTAATTATTATAATGAGAGATTAGGGCTGGGCCACTAGACTGCCAGAGACTGCTCAGGGGACACTGCTGTATGAAAGCCCACAGCTTGTGGCAATCTGTCTAGGTACCCCCTCTGTTTGGCACACCACTGTAGTTGCCC
This sequence comes from Neoceratodus forsteri, assembly GCA_016271365.2. NCBI lineage: Eukaryota > Metazoa > Chordata > Ceratodontiformes > Ceratodontidae > Neoceratodus > Neoceratodus forsteri. The sequence goes on along the minus strand of CM057459.1, from coordinate 779,488,400 downwards.
CAAGCCATGGGACTTTGCCAACGGAACCCTGCCTGATAGAGAATCAGGCACAGGGTTAATTTCACACCAGCAATTGGCACAAGCCATCTTTGGTGCGGCTTGTGCTGAGTTTTGAGACTTCGGCCCATTATATTGCAGTAAAAGAACCACATAGCTGCACATCCCAATGTCACTTTTTCTAAGTCACTTCCTCTCTTTGAAGGGAATTCACTGTCTATGCTGCTAAATTTAAATGGTGATCTCCCCTGATCTTGCACAAGTCTTGACAATATACTAATATGCCATTCTCCATGTCGCAAAAATGCTGACCAATACAGATTTTGAACTTTCTTTTGGTCTTCCTAATATAATGTACCCCACAAGAACATACTGCCTGATATAAAACTTTTCTGTATTACCCATAATAAAATATCAAATATTAAACGTCATTCCTGAGTACACATTTTCAGACTCATTCTACTTCTGAACTACATTACAAAATTTACACTTGCCACATGGGTGTGTACCCTGAGGTGGCAGTGGCATCTATGTTACGGATTTCCTAACATCCATTATTTTAAAGCTTTGTGTTACCCTACAGGAAGCAGTGGTGCCCCTCCTATGTACAAACTGGGTCTGGACAGGGTGTTCGATCTCAAAACGGGATTTGACTTCAATAGGTCCCAACATTTGTCTACTGTGTGTTGGTTTCCCTTGGAGGAAACAGAATAAGCTGTAACAAAGTTTAAAGCTTTACTGTTACAAGACTCCATATTAGGACTTTGTAATACATTCACGCTGTCCCTCTCAGACATCCCCTGTCCCTCCCAAATGTTCCTCTGCTTTCCGTTCTCCTTTATCTATGGAAAATTCAGGGTACCCTCTATCTTGAAATCTTTGTGCCAGTTCCTTAATCCTAGACCTATAATCAGTGACAGCAGTAAAAATCCTTTTCATCCTGATGAACTGACTGCTGGTATATTAACCCAGGTATGGTGGAGGTGGGTATGCCGACCTGACGATGACACCAAAACAGCAACATACCTCACTGTCAGCAAAATCAGCACTTTGCCAACAGGTTGCTATGCTGGTGCACCTGAGACAGTGGCACACTGTCTGCTAGTCCTGCACCCTGAATCAGTTCTCCCTAGAGTTGATAATCCATAGTACGGGGGGTGTGGGGGGCTGAGACCCCACATGGAGAGTTCGGGGGTGAGGCCCCCCTTTAGAAAAACATGACCAGGAGATGCACAGTATTTATTTGTACTGCAACTTGCAGTCAACATAAATCAAGTCACTCTGATGCCAGTTGACAAAAGTGTTGTTGAACCTGCATCGTAGATCCATAGAGGTGACAGCTATTGAAATGTAAGAATGAGCTGCAATCAGTTTCATTATGAAACAAATTATCAGCCATCTCACCCCCTCTTTTGACAGTCTTACATCTGAAAACATAATTGTCTCCATGTTGTAGTTCAGTGTGAACCAAAGATTTTCATTGGTTCTTTCCAGGAATGTTACACAATTTAACAATTCATCTTCCCCACCCATCCATATCAGGAACAAATCATCTACAGTATATATCACCTATACAGGTCAATATATGACAACAACCATTTTACATTTTCATCTCTAACACATGTCTTCTCCCACTTTCCCAGAGAAACATTAGCAGAATCAGGTGCCACCAATGCCCACAGTACCATACCTTTAATTTATAAATAGTGTTTGTCAAGGAAAATTAAGTTATTGCATTTCAGTATGTTTACAGTAAAACCAGTAACAAACTCTGTTTCAGAATGTGAGATTAATTCTCTCTAAGACCATGGCCCAGATATTCAAAAGGGTTGAGCATGGCGCAACAGTGTTGTGCCATGCACAACCCACTGATGCACCCCGGTGCGATATTTAAGAGGGAAAAGTGCACCTGCACAAATCCCGATGTACCGGGACACATCAGTAATGTATGCAGGCACAGGTGGGGGGGCATGCCCATGCATAAACTGCACAGCCGATATTCAGCCGGGCCATGCAGAGTTATGCAGGCGCAACCCCCTACCGGCGCCTGCACAACTTTACACAAAAAAAAAAAAGGATCAAGTCGAGGGCCACCCACAGTTGAGCTGTAGCATTGCAGGGTGCAACACAGCAGCTGCCACCTGTGGGTGGCCCTCCACTTGTTCCCGGTGCCCTCCATGCCCCGATCGTGGGCATAATGTTAACTTCCCCCACCCCCCAAATAGCCCGATCGCGGGCATAATGTTAACGTCCCCCCACCCCCCGGATAGCCTGATCGCGAGGCATAATAGAAAGGGTCCCCGAGTAGCCCGATGCGTGGGCGGCATCCACACCCCCCGTCCAGACTCCTGGTGATCTAGTGGCCTCCCACCCCTCCGCCCATGGAGCCCCACCACCCCGCCCCTGTCAGCCGGTGGAGCGGCAGTACCTCACCCTTCTGCCGCTTGATTGCTCATTAACTGACAGCTTGGTAGGTTAGTTTATTGGTTCAGAGCATGAGCTATCGGGCGCAGTAGCCTATATCATACAAGGTGTTCAGATATGTGAATGAATCTATCATTCGATATATCCGACTGCCTTAGAGTGGTAGGGTTGCACGCCCATTGGTCTCATGCCTGAACCAATGGGTGTGCAGCCCTACCGAGCTGTCAGTCGGCGGGTGGCGGGTGGCAGCTGAGGATGCTGCCACCGCAGGCTGATGGGGGAGTGGGGCTCCAAGGGCGGGAGTGGTGGGGCCACGAATCACCAGGGAGTCTGGACGGGGTGGATGCTGCCCGGATCGGGCTACTCGGGGGCCTTTCTATTATGCCACGATTGGGCTATTCGGGGTGGGGACGCGAAGATTATGCCCGCGATCGGGCTTCAGGGGATGTCAGTCACCGATGGCTGCTGCCTGGCAGGGCGCCAGACGCAAGTCATCGAATCGTGCACCGCCATGCTAATGGCATGCAAATTGAGCTATAATTAGATGCAATGGCCCCCATGCACCTTTGCATAAATTATGGCCCCATTTGCATGTCACCTTTGAATATCGTGAGAAAGCGCGCAAGATGGCACAATGGAACTTGCACCACCGCATCTGAAAGCTTCACTCTAACCACTTGAGGTGGTGCAGTTCCACTGCGCCATGCACAGTGGCAGTGGCCAGGGGGTGATATTCAAAGAAGTTGCTCAATAGCACAACTCCATTGAATATCGCCCTGGTCACACCCAAGCGCAACTTCTTTGAGCAGCGCAAGGGCTTGTGCCACAGAATGGCGCAGTTTGAATATCTGGGCCCATGTTTCAATACTACCAGACCATCTGCATGAGGGATGTTGTTGTATAATGACACCATATCAAGAGTCACCAGTATTTTTTTTTATTATTATGTCTGCTTGCAAAATGTATGCATGCATAGTAATATTTATTGTAACATGAATAAATATACAAGAAAATAACAATAATAAAAACAGATATAATAATGGCACCTAGCATCACAATTTTTTTTATTTGTTTAACCAGGAGTAGCACACTGAGCTGAAAGATTTTTTTACAGGTGTGACCTGGGATCACAGGGAACTTAACTGACTTGCTCAGGGTCACACAGTAGGCAAGTGGAAGCTAAGAGATTCAAACCCCGGTCTGGTCTGCTGGATGACACCAGATTTGCAGCTCAGAGCCTTAAACCACTGTACTATACTGCCTCCACAATTTTTTAAAACACTACATTTGATGAGTAATCACAACAGTGATCTGGAGACATCATAGCAATATAAAAGCACATATCTAACCAGTTCATATCTCATGGGTGCAGGATAATAGCTTGGTAATAATTATTTTTCTAACTTTATTGCTGGCGAGAAAATAGTTGCTAGTCTCTAAATGGTCCAATCGTCTTCTGTATATAAAAGGATTGTTGTAATTGCAGGGTTATCCAGCTCTTTCCATGCCTTGAGATAAGGGCCTAGACAATATACCCAGGCCCATTCATACCACAAGCAGTTCCACATAATATGTATTAGATCTTCTTTGCCACCTGATGAGCAAAAACAGTTTTGTCCAACAAGAACTGGTTTGTTATATCTAGTCATAAGTACATTGCTGTCAAATAGCTCAAATTTATATTTAATAAAGACCCTCCTTAGTTGTGAATCATTAAGAATATCCAGATAATATTTTTATCCAAATTTAGTATTATTGGTTGCAAATCATGGGGGAAAATCTGGTCCTTGAAATGCTTTATAAGTCAAACTTGACCTAATAATTATTGATTTTTGTTTTGTTATACTTTTTGTATTTCAAACTGAGGGTTACCTTCTTTAAGATATATATTGAAGACTAGCAAATCATACTTGTTCAATTTATGTAGGATATCTTTGAACCAGCTGGATTCTCTGCATCCTAATAGGAGCCAACTCTATTTTTCCTCAAGACATTTATGTGGTATCCTATCCCATGATATTTGTGTTAGTTGGAGCCAGTAGTTAACCTTCCTTGAGTCCATAACCGAATTTATATTATCTAGACCAAGCTCAGATTTAATGTACACCACAGGACAGGAATAGCCCATTCCAACTGCTATCCTCAAAAGCTTGTACACTGGTACAGTAAGCTTATCTCTCTCTTTAATATCGAAAATCTCAGCCCCATATAACAATTGGGAAAAATACTTTGCTTTAATTACATCAACTAGGGGCTCATAGTGTGTCCATCATAAGCATAATTAAATTTCCTGAGACCAAAGGCCATTTTCCTAATGTCTTCAATAGTTTTAAAGACATGTTTTGTCCAGGAACCATTAGATGCAAAAACTGAGTCCAAATATACATAACTAGCAATAAGTTGTACCTTATGACTCCCAATAAACCAGTGACCTTTCATCTTATTTGCGCCAAAATTCAGAATTTGAGTTCTTGTAAGATTTATCTTAATTCTTATTTCCTTTACTTTTATGTCCAATAGATCTAGTTTCTCTGTAAACCTTTTTTGGACAGGGCTAATAAACTCAAGTCGTCAGCACAGGCCATTGCTGAACATAAACAATTGTTTATTTTAGGGGAGTCTGATTCAAGATGTTCAAAGTCTCTTAACATTTGATCAATAAATATAAACAAAACAGGGTAGGGGCCAGAACACACCCCTGCCTCACACCCCTATTTGTAAAAATGACACTAGAAATTTGGCCTCTGACTCCAAGTCTTTCACAAGCCCTGGTACACTTGTACAGGTTATATATTACATGAATCAGAAGTGGATCAATACCATGCTTCAAGATACTGTAAATGACCATAATATACACCTCAAATTGAATCAAATGCTGAGAAGAAGTCAACAAATACTACATCATAAGATGGACATATTTTTCTATCAAGTGCCATCAAATAAAGCTGTTGTTCATGGCGAAATAACCACTTCTAAATCCAGCCTGAGTGTCACCAAGTAGACAGTTTTTTTTCTATATGAACATTATGCAAAGTACTTAAGAAATCACCAGTACCATTAACCAATGAGGGATAACTCTTTGCTACATCTTTAATGTAAAATCCATGTATTTACTGGGGGGCTCAGTTAAAGATCTGATGCTGCTGACAATTGGTCTACCTGGTGGCTATATTAGACTTTTGTGAATTTTTGGAAGGGTATATATTGTTGTCATTACTAGTTTAACAACTATAAGCTATTAGTATTCCATTGCATGCTTCATAATGATGTTATTAACAAAAAAACAATTCCAAATTCTATCTTGTTCTCTCTTAAACCATTTAGTAGGATCCCTCTGTAGTTTATTTTATAAAAGCACTCCTTCATGAGCTGTCTCTGTTGTGACCTGATGCTTATAGTTACATGCATTACGTAGTATTTTGGATGAGTGTTGAGTTTGATTAGTGCTGTCATGTAACAGAGTTTCTTTCTCCCTGTTAGGTAGTGATAGGCTGTTTTTAACTGCTTTTATAAATCACATGCTATCTTTATTGGCACAAATTCACTTTAATTATTTGGTGTATATAAGATTCTCCTTAGGGGGCACTCTTTATGCATCAACCAAGCACACACTCCCGCACAAAACCTTTGCACATTCCGCTGCTGCTATCTATAAGCATCATTGCTGCTGTTATGCTAAAACATTTTTTTTTTGTACTTTGAACATATTTTTGCTTATTTCTGTAAAGGTGGTGTGGCACAGTGTCAGTCCAGACATTTTTGGGGGTACTAGTTTAAATCCTTCCCTAACCCTCCTCTCTCTATCCTGTCTGCCAGAACACATTCTTGGCTTAGCTAAAGCCATACTATAAGGGCAAGCTTATCCTGTCCAAGAATGCTCCCATGTTTGGGAGGTGGGGATTGTTTCACTCATACCTGAAGGGGGCACACATGTGCTGGGGGGGGTTCATGGCTACTACGAGATGGGGCAGCACTTTGTGTATGTTTGGGGGTATGCATACCAGCCATCGGGGATGGGGCATACCTGTGTGGGGTGGGGGCTGCTGTGCCAGGACCAGCCATACCTCTGTGTGTGTGCGTGTGTGCATGTGTTTGTGTGCATATGTGTGACTTGCTGGGTCTGAGTGGATGGGCACACTGCTGGGGTGCAGAACCATCACAACAGAACCCATGGGGTGATCAAAATGGCACTCACCTGATCAGCTGCCCCAGACCTCCCCTTTCTGCCTAGTGGTCTGGGCCAGAAAGGAGGGTTGTTGCCAGGTCCCACCACCACTGGTGGGTGTAGTCCATGGGGCTGCACATAGGGTTATGGCAGGGTCCAGGCTTCTGTAACCTGCTCACCACTACATACTCCTGTGAGCTGCACTATGCACCTTTGTGAATGGTTCACAGTGCAGGCACTCCCCTTGCCCGCCCCGGCACATTACTGTCCAAGTGGCAGGGGAATCAGGTGTGCATGGTATGTGTGCCCTTTCATGCATCCCACGCAGGGGTGCAATGGGTGTGGTGTGGCTTCACAATGCAGATATGTGGTGCATAGGCACTCCACACTTTCATGCATAGGGCCCAATATTCTAAGATGCTAAATTAAAAATAAACTTTGTACCAGTAAACACAATGGTTTCCACATTGTTCTAAGCCTGTATATCCATGTTTGAGGACATGTCCCTCTTTACAGAAACATAGAAAACAGAAAATCTGATGGTAGAAGGAGACCAAGTGTCCATCAAATCTGCCCAATGTTTCCCGAGACCTTCTCAGGTCCCAGGACCTAGCCCCCCCTGTATTTTTATTCAAGCATACTCTTTATCCCAGCCCAGTTTAAAAGCTGTCACCATCTTGGCTCCCACTTCCATCATGGGTAGCCTTTTCCAAGGCTCAACTACCCTGTCCAAGAAATAGTGATTCCTGAGTTCCCCATTGAAGCTCCCTCCCTGCAGCTTCCATTCGTGCCCCATAGTATTTGAGCTGGAAGCCCTGTTGAACAATTCAGAGCAGGCCACCTTCTTTATTCCCTTTAGGCACTTGAAGAAACATAGAATTTGATGTCAGATAAGGACCGTTTAGCCCACCTAGTCTGCTCATTTTCCCTACCTGTTTCATGTACCACAGATACTAATGATCTGTGCCTTACCATCTATTTCCTATTGCTAGAGTTCCTTTATGTCTGTCCCATGCATTTTTGAATTCCCATATTGTTTTCATCCCTACAACCTCTGCTGGGAGGCTGTTCCATGGATCCACCACCCTTTCCATGAAAAAAATTATTTCTCATGTTACCCCTAAGTCCAAACCCCTCTATCCTCATATCATGACCCCTTGTTCTTGAACGTCTTATTTTCTGAAAGATGCTACCCTCTTGTACTCCCATGAGGTATTTGAAAGTCTCTATCATATCCCTCCTCTCTCTTCTCTCCTCCAGGTAATACATATTGAGATCCTCTAGTCTCCCCACTTATGACTTTTGGTGCAGCTCCTGCACCATTTTTGTCACCCTTCTCTGAACCACTTCTACTCTGTCTATGTTCTTCCAGAGATGTGGCCTCCAGAACGGGACACAGTACTCTAGATGAGGTCTCACCAATGTTCTATAAAGTGGCATCACCACCTCCTTCCTTCTGCTGGGGATACCTGTCCTTATGCGCACCAGCATTCCACTGGCTCTCCTCACAGCCCTCTCCTATTATTTGGTAGCCTTTATTCATCAAATATGATTACTCCCAGGTCTCTATCATGTCACCTCTCTCCCTCCTAGTTTCAAGTGAGAACATATTCAATGCTTCCAAGTGCCCCTCATATGAAAGTCCCTGCATGCCCTGTATCATTTTCATTGCCCTTCTCTGCACTGTCTCCAATCTGTTTCTGTCCTTCTCAAGGTGTCAATTCCAAAACTGGACACAGTACTCCTGGTGAAGCCTTACAAGGTACGTATAGAGTGTCAGTATCACTTCCCTGTATCTGCTGTCAAAACCTCTCCCAATACATCCCAACATTTGACCCATTATGCAGGTCAGTGTCCTTCATTGTCCCACATTTCGAGTGTTTGTGTCCCTCATTTCAGTGACAAAAAGGATGAGATGTATGCTCTCAAGTCAGGAACTGAGTCTTCATTGAACAGTAGCCCACCTTACAATCAACCACATAAGACTCAGCACAACTGCTGATCTTTTCCCACCCAGGATGAAAATGAAAGAACCTGATGAAGTATTTATCTTGTTCAGAAAAAAGCTGATGGAACAGATCTCCAGAGTATGAGTGTTTAATGTGTTTTTCTTTCCCATATGTGTTCCATTTGTCAGAATAATGTTCTAATTCGATTATAGGATGCCCGTACTCAGATCCCACTTAAAACACTCAATACAGTTTAGAATAGGCATTTCTGCTGGTATGTCATCTCAATGGTGACAATTTTACCATGACTGACACTACAGCGACAACAGCGCCAGGTCACTGTAGTGTCAGCGTGAGACCCTGGCACTGCTTTCTGGGGGTATTGTGCCCCCTCCCCAAAGCAACTCCAATTCAGAGTTGATTACTTTAGTAGAGGGGGGTGTGGGGGCAGAGCCCCCCACATGGGGGGTTTGAGTGGCAAAGCCCCCAAAGAAAACACAGTCTGAAGTGACTGTCTTTATGCTGACCACAAATGTGGTAGATATAAAAGAGTTGCTGTAAAGTCAGTTGAAAACGAAATTCCATTTCTACCTTGTAGACAATCATCTTATATCACATAAGTAACAGTAACATTTTTCTAGTTAACAACTGAAAAAAAAACCTGATCAAACATAACTTGAAACATTGTAGAAAATAATAGTTTTTAACATGGAGTATAAAATACTTCAATTGACATAGTCCGAGCTATAAAAAAAGTATGGGTAATTTCCAGCTTAGATCTATGAATACTACACTGTTTGTGGCAATAGGGCACTTTTTCTTCTTTGCACTTCCCTCTTGAAGTTCCATGTTAGCTGTATGTGATAAATTCGCAGTACTTCAGGATTAGCTGCAAAATGGTCTGTTGTATACAATGTACTGTAGACCAGGACTACAATTCTGTTAAAGTTCATACTAGCAGTGATGCAATTCCTGGTACCAGTGACACACATTTCATGAAGAAAAAAAATCTATTCACTGGGATATTAGAATACTTATCACTGAAAAAACACACATTCAGGGTTATATGCATAGAAAATAAGTATAAAGAAGACATTGCCTGCCATGTGATTGACTTGATTCAGACTCCACTCAGAAATGTAAAAGATCAAAGCATGAATCCACTCTGCCACCCAGTCTCAGTAGGAAAAATGCATGAATATCTATCTCCCTGTGAAAAAGCAATTCCCTTTCATATCTTAACTGCCTGAAGAAGATTAGGGTGACCTGAAGAAAGATGGGGTCAGCTAACAAAAATATTTGAGGCTGAAGAAAGTTGAATTAGATTTATAATGTAGCATTTAATCTGAAAAATCTTTATGCACTGTTTTTATTGAGCTACATGGCTTTAAAGTTTGCATTTAAATTATGCTTTACTTGATGTAAGCTCAGTACTTTCACTTGCCACCAGCCTGACTACAAAGCTCTCAAAGAAAATAGGTATGCTGTGTGATGTATAAAGAAAAACATACTTTTTTTCAAGAACACATCTATTAGAAAAATCACAAGAATAGTAGCACTTTACTGTTCAGATTTTATCTTGAACACTTGTTGTCATTATCAGTTAAGTGAAATTTGGACATTAAAAAAATGATAACCATAAAAATTGTGTTGTTTTAAACAAGACAGATTGCACAATAAAGTTAGATTAAAATCCCGATCTATGAAAGTAAATACAGTACAATTAAAGCAATTTCATAAAAGTGGTTGAAACACACTTTCACTGAGATGTACCCTACAATATGTAAAACTCTCTTGTGGACATGTTCCAAAGTTTCTCTAACATGTTTCTCATTCTCATTATACTATAACATTAAAAAGAAGAGTATGCTCAGTAGTGATGGGCAAAATTGAACAAATCCGTTCACATACTTTTCATGACAATACATGCCACTTTCACAAATGTTTGTGCAGTTTTGCAAAATGACCATAGTTTATACAAAAGTCCAGTTTTTACATAGCAATACATTTGTTTTATGAAATACTTTCCATTCGTATTCAGTTTGTGCAAACTGAATGGTATTAGATGTGGTTACCAGTCAATATGCTGTATGAAGTATAGCTAAGGAATGACAGAGTTTCAAAATAGGGTTTGCATTTATAATACACTGATTTTATTGTTGTGTATCAACTATACCATGGACTGGAGATGTTGGTGTGTGTGTGTGTGTGTGTGTGTGTGTGTGTGTGTGTGTAGAGAAAATCATTTAATGCATTAGTTAGGTTATTTACACCAGCAAAAGTGAGGAAATTCAGTGTTAGGTCGAAGCCCCTTGGCCCCCGCCCCACACCCCCAACCGCATTGGGGTGTAATACGGTTGTCGGCCATAACTCTCACCCCATCACATGTGTAAAGAAGCAGAGGTAGGAGAATGGGGTGAGAGTTAGGACCGACAACCCCACGCGCACTTCGATGCCAGTTGGGTGGGTAGAGCCAAGGGGCTTTCAACCCTAACACTGAATTTCCTTGCTTTTGTCAGTGTGAAACAACCCTAACTAATGCATTAAATGGAGTTTTTTGCCTCTGATTTCCCTTCTTTTTGTGAATGAGAATGAGAAATAATGAATGTAATGCAGCGGCAGGGCCCCCGCTCCAGCCACATGATTGGCCTGATGTCTATTCTGAGTAAAATCCCAGAGGGAATTATCAAGGAATACTTAGGGGAAATAGTTAATATTGATTATTCCCAGCATGGCTTCGTAAAGGGCAGATCATGCCAGACAAATCTGCTGGAATTCTATGGTAAAGTTAGTATAGCTTTAGATAAAAATGAGGCAGTTGATGTCATTTTGTTGGACTTATCAAAAGCCTTTGATAAGGTCCCTCATGGTGAACTGTTAGACGCTTTGATTGAAATGGGTTTAAATGGTAATATTAACAAATGGGTGGAATCATGGTTGACCAGTAGAACACAAAAAGTCTGTATAAAAGGTTCATATTCAGGACAAGAACAGGTGTCCAGTGGTGTTCCCCAGGGCTCTGTGCTCAGCCCATATCTTTTTAATATATATATTGCCTCATTAAGTACGTCAGTCAGAGTATGGTTAACCAAATTTGCAGATGACACTCGCATTGGCCATATTGTAAACAATGTTGAAGATGCAAATACCCTACAGTTCGCACTTGGTGAACTTGAAAGTTGGGCAGATAAAAACATGTTAAACTTTAATGTAGATAAGTTTACCGTTATGCACTTTGGGAAAAATAATTTATTAGCCAAATATAAGTTGGGAGGTAAATTATTAATGTGGTGGAAGATGAAAGGGACTTGGGTGTAAGGGTACAAAATAATTTGAGTCCTAAACTTCATTGTCAACAAGTCATGAAAAAAGCTGGAGGAATACTTCACTGTATTAACAAGTAAATATATATATATATTTTATATAAAATATGGTAGCACGGTAGTGCTACCATAGTTAGGGTTGAGGAGCCATTTACATGTTTACCTAAAATTTAGCACCTTAATAACTTTGCAACTGTTCAACGGATTTGCCATAAATTTGGAATGCACAATCAAGACCCATATGCCTTGGGATCTGACAAGTTTCATATCAGTCGCATATATGGCTGTGGAGTTATTAAGCATGATCTGCGTGCGCGTTTATGCTTTTTTGGAATTCTACGGTCGCGCCTACAGGTCACACAGTTTGTGCGACTGGTCCAAAATCATCAGGGAATGTGTGGCCAGGGTCCCTGATGTGCCTTTTGAAGATTTCTTGAAAAAATATTAAACGGTTCAAAAGTTATTCAAAAAACAAGTTCCCATTATAAGTCAATGGGAAAAGTTAAAAAGTTCGACAGTGTCACAAATGCAGTTTTTACTTTTGCAAATGGCCCTTTTACTGTCACAAATCTGCCATTTTGTTTTCAGTTGGTGATCAGAAAAATGCTTGGATTTAAATTTGGGACCCTCTAGCAACCTAATTATTTTTGTATTCACCAAGTCGGACCCTGAGGATGCTAGCCAAGTCTTTATTTTGTGGTAAAACAGCCCAGAAATATATTTTTCAAATTTCTGGAAAAAGTACTTTCGAAAAGTACTGTCGCACTTGTGACACTGTCGAATGAATTTGCGTAAGTTTTCGCAAATTGCGACAGTACTTTTCTAGGCTGTGAGAAAATGACAGCAATTATTTGGCACCGTGCTGCAAAAGAACGGTTTGGTGTTTTGGGCTGAAATTTTGAGAGAATGCAGCCAACATCTCACATATGTGCCTTTCAGTGTTTTGTTGAAAAAATATTACATGGCGGCAAAGTTATGGCACTCCAAAATCAACACTTTTCCCCATTGGATAACATTACGTCGTCTGACGCATTGCAGCAATCCTTTGGCGCCCTGCTGCAAAATAATGGTTCAGTCTTTGGGGCTGAAAATTGGAAGGAAGACAGCCAACATCCCACAGATGTGCCTTTCTTTGTTTGGTGAAAAAATATTACAGGGAGGCAAAGTTATGGCACTCCGAACTTCTCTTTTTTTCCCATAGGACAACATTACAGTGTTCGCCGTGCCTTTCAGGGCCCATATCTCGGAAACGGTGCGAGCTACGGACTTTTCGTTGGAAAATTGCTTAGCCCCACTCAAAACTAGCCAGGAAAGTGATAATTCATATGACTTTTAAATTTTTTTTCTATGTCGTACGGTTCCTGAGATATAAGCAATTTACTATTCCAAGTTCTCATTTTCTGTTCCGAGAGTCATTATTTTGCTTACATTCTTTGTACTCACTGTCTTTCCATATGCAGCTTTTGGGGAAAACTATTATGTGCATTTCCATAACTCTTACCCTTAATTCTTCTGCTTCTGGTTCTGTACCTGTTTCACTTACTTTTCCTGTCTATGCCACCTTCTGCGTTACCCTTTGCGTTTTCATTTACGCTTCTATTTCTGTAATTTTAACCATTTGTGTCTACAGTACTGTTTATCTTTGTGTTTCGCTTTGTCACACTATGCGCATTACCATTTCTGTTTGTGGGCACTGTGTTACGCGCTCCCGTCGCCGGTCCCATCGCTGTATTACATTCACTATTTCCCAGTACTGTTTATCTTTGTGTTTCGCTTTATGTCACTATGCGCATTGCCATTTGCATTTGTGGGCACTGTGTTACTATGTGTGAAGACATCACATGGCGAGAGCATGGGGCCCAAAGGTCCCCGTGCTCCCACCGCCGGATTACATTCACTATTTCTTATTATCATTTTCAAAAAGAAGGGAAGTTAGAGGCAAAAAACTCCATTTAATGCATCAGTTAGGGTTGTTCCACAGCGACAAAAGTGAGGAAATTCGGTGTTAAGGTTGAAAACCCCTGACCCCCATCCCACCCCCAACCAGCATTGGGTGCACACTGGGGTCTTCGGTGTTAACTCTCACCCCATTCTCCTATACCTCTGCTTTTACACAGTGATGGGGTGAGAGTTAGGGCCGATGACCCCATTGTGCACCCCAATGCAGGTTGGGGGGTGGGCTGGGGGTCCAAGGGGGGTTTTCAACCCTAACACCGAATTTCCTCACTTTTGTCACTGTGGAACAACAGAGTTTTTTGCCTCTAATATATATATATATATATATATATACATACACATGGGCAGTGCGGGCGGCAGAGCCCCCTGCATAACATTGTAAAGAAAACATTGTAAAAAAATTGCTTTGGCCCTGTTTACAGTTGTTTCCTTTGACACGGTTCCTTGGCCTGCTTTGCAAGGTTTTGACTGCTTGCCATTTTATCAAGTAGCTGTTTTGTTGTAGCTGTAGTTTCTTAGAGGTTGCTATCATCAGAGATGTTTTTCTTTTAGGCATTATGACACAGTGCCATTAGATGTCACATGATTCATGCAGATATTATAACTTGTGATACTGGTGCCATTTTGTGCAAACCGTGCAGGTTTGGGCACAATTTGAATGAAACTGCATAATTTCCATAATATGTTTTCTAAAAGATGGGCACTTCAAAAATGCACAACATTTCTAATTAACAGGGAGAGGAAGGTGTTTCCCATGAATCCTTTGTATTTTTTGACTGAGCATGCTCCAGTGTTGGTCAGACATCTCTATGCATTTAAGAGACAGCTGTCAGAGCAGTCAGACTTATAGAACTATAATATTGCTCCTGTTGAGAGGTCTAAACCTCACTTTCAGATTCTTGACGATATTGGGAATGCAAGTAATCACAGACATGTTGCATTAGAGTAATAAACAAGTTTATTACTACCAAGGGATAAATCAAAGTTGCCCTAAGCAGTTCTTACCAATATGAACCGGGAGCCAGTGCTAAGCGTTCCCCACACCTCGAGGTTTCTCTGTTGTCTCTTGGGGTCTCTCGGGGTCTCCGAGGTGTAAGGCTTGTGCATTAAATTATATACCTATGATAATTACTATGGGTACCAAAAGATAGAAACATTTCTAGTTACAGAGATGAGACCTATTGGCTAAATTAGAGGCGGCTCCATGGTCCAAGATAACACTATACAACTCTGTAAAGTCATCAGTTTGAGAACAAAAGAGTTTTTATACAGAGTCTTACATAACTCAGTGTAGTAGTACAAATCACCAAAAGATGGCAATGCCGTCTTACATATTATAATTACTTCAAGGACACAGGTGTCTAGGCATTTGGCAAGTAAGAAATACACAGAAAATACATGGCAGAATATATGTGTATTAGCAAGCAAAGTGTATTACAACAATATGCATTCATGTCCTGACATCTACTCTTATATGGTAGATGCCCTTAGCCCTAAATATTAGTATAACCTATACCTAAGTGTTAGCTGTCTACGGTGTACCTCTGAGGGTACCAATTAGGGTGCAGGGACCTCATGTAACATTCCCCCCCTTGTTGCCTCTAAGGGCAACACAGGCAAATGTCTAGGGAAAGGACAAGAGCAGTAGTCATTCACAAACCCGACACGCGGGCCTTGTACAGGAACTTGAGCTGCTCATGGTGTTGGTGTAGTGTATGCCATAGGCAGCAAAGCATAATAATCAAAATGAAAATTAAAAATGCTTGTATAATAACAAAACCTTTAAAAGTAATCTCTAGCCAGGTGTTAGTTAATGTGTTATTCATATCTCCATCATTAATAAAGCGAGAACAGCTTCATTGGCTTTAGTCATATTATTGCTGATGTGGATGAGATGTGTGTCTTTCCTGTCTAACAGTGATTTCAGTGTAAGTGTGAGAGGATCTATGTGGACATTAAAATATGGCAGGTATTCTGATAGTGCGAGTAGATAATCTGGGTTACCATCAATAATGTCTGCATCCAACAGGGGGACGGGGGTTATAACAGTATGTCCAATAACAGTCTTCTGGTTGGGGACAAAACAGAAATTGGGGTAATCAATAGCACAGGTAACAGAACCATATGTGTAGGATTTATAGTTTGTAACTACACAATACTCTCCATCAGAATTATACTGTGAGCGCACAGTAGACAGTCTCCACTTTTGCAACTGGACAGGGCAGGTGTAGGTCGTCTTTGAAATCCATGTTGACAGGCGAGGAACCTTCTCACGATAGGATTGGTAGAGCTTATCTGGAGCCAAAGTTGAGTAAAGAGTTGGTGCCATTCGCAGTGATGTCATCATCCATTGTGAAAGTTCAATCAATGCTGTCTGGAGAGAAGCCACAAACAGGTTGGATAACATCAAACACATCATATCGGCACAAATAAATATATTGCTTTTTCACACAGCAGTCCGTGTGCGGAGCCACCCAGGCATCCAGGAAAGAATGGTAGACCAGTAGAGGTGGTAGATCCAGGCGTTCTCTGTAGATGTCTTCATCCAAATGCCCAATCGAATGAACCAGTGCAAGCTTGTCGAACAAGGCTGTAGTGGGATCAAAGCGTGGTAAGGAGACAGTGAAAGAAACAAACATGGTATCTGTTATGGAGCACTTCTTAGCAGTAAAACAAGGACCAGTATTAGGGTGTCTGGTCACAAATCCCAAATCCCTAGCTGTGGAGAGAGGAATAGTCAAAGTCTGTTGCATACACATGGAAACACAGCTAGTGGTTTTACTCCTTGGACAATAACATTTGGAAATGCGTCTATCATGTATAATATCAGGTATTCTTCCAGATTCTAGATCACAGAAGAGGTTATTGATGGTAGTGATAATGTAGGCGCCATAGGCAGAGCAAAGTATCTCTCTAGCAATGTATTGTTTATCTGCTTCCTTACTGTTCTGTTGTATGAGTACATTGATCTTATCTTTAGAATCAGTGAATGCCTTAGCAATGTTGTGTATGTTGTATACAGTGTATCTTTCTTCCTGACTAAGGCCATCCACACCATGCAATAATGGAGGTAAAATGTTATTGACCAAACCAGTGGAGAACTTGGCAGAATGACTTTTGATAGCAGCAATGTCTGCTTTATTCCAGATAGACATAGCCGTACCAAAAAGGCCGGTGACAGTACCTGTTGCACCTGTAACATCAGAACTGTCAACTTCACGTTTGTTACGTTTGTGATTTAAATTATCAGGAGAGGGCTTCTTCCTGAAGTTGCCTCTATGTTCAGTAGAATGGACCGCAGCAATAGGGTCTTGCATATGAATGTGAAACGCAGCTAAACTATCAAGCAATAATGTACTATAAAATGCTGATGTATTAGTATTGTGGCACATACCAAACTCTTTCATATTCCAATAAGTAAGATTAAACAAAATAGGTATATGCATAAACTGTAAGTTATTAATCAAAGAACCTGGGAGGGCAGTGGCTGTTAGACCACTACGGGGACCAGGGGTATGCTTTGGACATTCCAAAAGCTGCTTGTCAGTGGGTGGTAGCAAAGAGAGGTACATGGCTGCAGAAGCCATGTGGTGTATAGCACAGAATTTACTAGCAGAATCTTGGGACAAAGAATTACAGTAAGAAGGATCTAGTAAGGCAGTTACTGTATGTTGTACAAACCAGAATGTCTTAATGCAGTTTGTAACAAGGACAGTGAACCATTTGGGGATAATTTAGCATTGGGCCAACCTTGGAAAGTTCCTTTGGAGAGTTTGGCCACAGGGAGAATTTGTCCTTGTGATGTGGTTTGCCACTCAATTTGAAGGGTAGATTTATCAGGAGCAATAACCGAGGCAGTTAGGTAAGCATCAGAACCTTCCTGGACAGTGATCATACTATCTGGTATATTGATGGATACTCCCTCTGGAGGAGGTGCTGGAGGATCGAGGTGTTGTAGGAGGTCTGGTACCGTGCCTTGGATGCAGGGGATAACTCCTGAAAGGAGGAAATAATGGAACAAGATAGCTATCTTGTCAATGTATCTGAAAAGGAAGATCAAAGACTAGTATGTTAGTACAATTCTGCCCAATGGGGTGTGGAAAAATAATTTAAGCTCCTTTATACAGTTTCAACTGGTTTGCATGTAACCATTTGTCAGTCAACTTGTTGTTGTGGAGGAGTCTAACTTGATGGACTGCCGGACTGAGCTTATTGACAATAGGGTATGGGCCTTCCCACTTATTGGAGAAGGAGTGGGTGGGATGTGCAAATCGAAGTACCATTACCTGATCTCCAACTTGCCAATGCACTTCTTGTGCATGTTTGTCAAACTGTATTTTGGATTGTTGCTGGGCCTTGCCCATGCAATTGGCAGCGTACAAGTGTGTGTGTGTGTGTGTGAGGTCTTTTCTGAGTTTTTCCACATACTGGTCCACAGACACACGGTCTGCAGTGGGGGTGTGCAGGTCAAACAACAGGTGTTCAGGTAATCTCATCTGTCTACCAGTCATCACCTCAAAGGGTGTGAGCTGGGTGGTGGCTGAGGGTGTGCCCCTAATTGCCATAAGGAGTAAAGGCAATAGGGAATCCCAGGTCTTGGGATTGTCCTCAATGAATTTGGAAAGCATTTGCTTAATCCATCTGTTGGCTCTCTCTACTTGACCTGAGGATTGAGGGTGATAAGGTATGTGGAACTTTTGCTGAACTCCGAGGAGTTCAAGGGATCCTTTCATCAACTCACCTGTAAAACTGGTTCCTTTGTCAGAATCTACCTTAAGAGGTAGATCCCACCTGGAGAAAATCTGTTCCACCAGGATTTTGGCAGTAGTTTTCACTGTACATGTCTTAGTGGGGAAAGCTTCTACCCACTTAGAGAAGAGGTCAGTTACCACAAGAGCATACTTGTTATTTCTGCTGGTGTTGGTCAGAGGGCCAATGAAATCAATTTGAATGGCATGCCAAGGGCCAGAATGTCATTGTGGTAAAAGTTTGGCATTTCGTTTGGTAGGGATGGGGTTGTTTTGTGCACAAACAAGACAGTTGTCTAAGTATTGTTTAACATCTTTGATGATACCAGGCCACCAGGCGGTGGTCTTGAGTAGTTGAAGGGTATTTTCTGCTCCCTGGTGTCCACCAGTAGGAGTGTCATGCACTTGGTGCAAGAATTCAGATCTTAGATGTCTGGGGACCACCCACAGCTTGGTGGCAGAGTCATCTGGTTGAAACCAAATGAGCTTGTCATCTGGTGACAAGCGCAACTTACCTTCATGCCTCCAATAGGTATTATGTGTGGCAAGTTTCTCTTCAGTACCTTTGGCAAGGAATCTGAACACCTCTTTGAGTTCAGTATCAAGCTGCTGGGCTGCAGAGAGGTCCAACGGGGAAAAGGGTTCAGGTTTCTTCTTGAGTGCTGCAATGTGTACAGCTGCATTAGCCTCTGCATGGTCCATCATCCAGATGTCTCCCCCTTGGTCCCTTCCTTAGCAAGGGTGTCTGCTGTGTCATTGAAGGCATGGTAGGGGTCATGGAGAGAGTGGGCCTTAACCTTGTGTACATGGAGTTTGTGTGCAAATTTCTGTGCCAGTGAATGTATGTATATTACCAATTCTTTGTACTTTACTGGACTGCCATCAGAAGAAAAGAAGGAGTTCTTCTGCCAGAAGGGAAGAAATTCTGTAAGAGAACAACAAACCCAGTTAGAGTCTGTGAAAATTATGGTATCTTCGGTTCCATGTTGAATGAACTCGAGGGCACAGGCCACCACTGCCATCTCGGCATACTGTGATGAGGCTACACTACAGCACTTAGATATCTTGACAGTGTTCCCATAAAGGTAAACCACTAAAATACCCATCCCTGCAATTTGTTCTCCCTGATAATAGGATGCTGAACCATCAGTAAAGATACGGCACAAAGAGGTGCTTTCGAGGATTTGTGGCATGGCAGGGAGGAAAGGACCTGGATCAGGAAGATCAGGTGACTATAGTGTACAGTCATGGGGTTCTCCCTGGAAAAGGAGGCCATGATCTAACATAGATGGAACTTTAGTCGGTTGTACCTGTATATCTCTGTCCTGGAGAAGAAGTGACCAGTGCATCAGTCTGGTGTTAGAGACAGACCCATCCTTCACTCTGTCTGAGAGCAGGAAGGTGGTTGAGGTGTGGTTGGTGTTAATAATCAGTGGTGAGTACTCAATGATATACAGGAAGTGCTTGACAGCCCAGTAGGTGGCCAGAAGGTTCCTTTCACAAAGGCTGTACTTCTGTTCCACTGGGGTCAAGAGCTGTGAGGCATATGCAATGGGTCTCAAGGTGCCATGCACCTTCTGGGCCAGCACTGCTGACATGGCAATGTCAGAGGTGGCACACTCCAGATGAAATGGTAGTGCTGAATTGGGGTTGACCAGTGCTGCAGCGGAGGCCAAGGCCTGCTTCAGTGACGTCACAGCCTGGGTGTGAATAGGGCCCCAAGTCCATGGTACATCCTTTTTGAGTAATTCATACAGAGGAGCAGCTTTCTGAGCAAAATCACAAATGAAATTTCTCGAATAGTTTACCATACTTAGAAACCTTCTAAGAGTTGCCACACTGGTAGGTAATGGTAAGTCTTGTAATCCCTGTACCTTCTTCCAGGTAGGGCTTCGACCTTGGTCAGTTATTTTTAGATCTAGAAAGAGTACTTCTTTCTGACACAACTGTGCTTTTGCTGGGTTACATTTCAGGCCTGCTTTCTGAATGAGAGTCAATAGTTCATCCAAGAGATCCAAATGTTGTTCCTGTGTGGCTGTTGCTAGCAACAGATCATCCACATATTGTAAGAGACATTGGGGGGTAGAGAAACTCTCGAGGGCATCCATCATGTGGAGATGGAATAGGGATGGCCTGTTATGGAATCTGTAATAAGGGATAAAGAAGTTTGTCCTTATATTGCATGCTAACCTCATTTTGGTCTGAAACATTATGTGTCTGTGCAACAAATGTTGGCCTATAATTGGATTATATAAGCTTGTGAAGCCATAAGACAAACCAAGCCACAGTTGCAATATTAAAGTGCCTTTTTACATTGCAGATGTAAGTAATAGCAAACATTTGGCCTACGTGACTGCAAGCAGGAACACAGGGTAAAATCCAAATTCCCCTTTTGACTAATCTTTAGTGCTTGTCCTTATATGGACAGGCCAAAGTGCTTGTTTGTGCATTTTTGAGTTAGAAACTTATCTCTTCCTCCTGGACTTTGGTAACTGGTAGTGACAGCTGTTGCTAGCTGTATATGGTAATAAAATGTACACTATCTATATTTGTGCTGACCAAGGATGAGATCATACACATACCAAAAGAGTATTACCTTATAAGTTGATGTCTGTGCTTATTCTGAACCAATCATAGAAAACCATAAAAATTGATTTTGCTGTCTTTTACTATATAAGCAAGCTGCACATCCTGTTATTTTGAAGAATGTACCACTTGTAACCTCTTGCTGTGATTATCATTGTAATCAGTAAAATTCTTCAGCCATCAGTCTCGTCTCCATCCGTCTCATTTCTAAATACCTGTAATTGATAATTTGCTTACTATAGTTTTCACAATATTACAATTGGTGGCTTAAGACTCGGATCGCTGGTGCTGCATGCTGAGAGACTGCCTAAGTGCTGGTCGGTTAGCTTGAGAGCCCCATAGCAGGGTGATGATGCTCGGAGACGTGGTGCTGCTGGTTCAAAGCGAGAGAAGAAGGTACACACAGA
This sequence comes from Neoceratodus forsteri, assembly GCA_016271365.2. Lineage (NCBI taxonomy): Eukaryota > Metazoa > Chordata > Ceratodontiformes > Ceratodontidae > Neoceratodus > Neoceratodus forsteri. The sequence continues at coordinate 779,466,845 of CM057459.1, read as the reverse complement.
CGGTCACAGCCACTTGACAATCAGGTGATGTATGCTTCTCAATCTATTTAAATAAGAAGTAATGCTTAACTCTGTAGGAACTCATGGGGCAGAGTAGGTAAGTGAAGGTACTGGGACTTGCAAGCCGGACCTCACAAGGGAGCCGTAAGATGTAGCCAAACGGACCGGGGCACCAGTGCATGGGTGAGCCCGGCTGTGGAGGCTAGGAAGGCAAACAGATAAAAATGAGTATGGAAACAAACATAGGTAATTTTCTAGGAAAACACCTAAAGGGAGGAGCATACGAAGCGGCGCCCGATGATCAACAGGCACAATTGTATTTTACTCAACAGGTGTCCCTCCATAATGACGGAGTAAAAAATGAAAAGGAAATTTTTGCAAATGCGTTGCAAGGGCTGTGGCAGTATAATCAGACCATTGTGTGTCACCGAAGTAAAGAAGTGGCTCAGTTGAGGGATGAAAAAAATCAAAATGCTAAACTGCAGCAACAGCTAGAAGAGTTAATACTAAAGTATAAGGATAGTGTCCCGGTAGATAAACACCAAGAGTTAGAACAGCAGTGTTTAGACTTTAGGACACAGCTAATAAAGGCACAAGGGGATCTGTGCCTGTTAAATAGAGATCATGCCCTCCTACAAATTAAGTTAGATCAACAATCGCAAGAACATGCTAGTGAGACTAGATGCTTGTATAGTGAGCTCCAGAATGCTGCTAGTAAAATACAGGAATTGCAAGGAAAACAGGATTTGCTAGACAACCTACTAAGCGGGAAAAAGGGTGGGACGGTGACCATCGAGATGGTCCCCGTGAGCACTCGCGGGATGACCGCACAAGGGGGGACCATGTCGGCAGCCACCCAATACCAGCTAGAACAGTATTTATTAATGTTGACTACAAAACGTGATAAACACAGGTTAAAAAAAGAGTATGCTGAAAAGATGGGACAAAAGGAGGAGGCAGAGAGGCATAAAAAGTGGGAGGAGATGTATGAGGAAAAAGTAACTAAGGTAAGGGACACCCTAAGGGAGGACGATGACGCTCGAAGGGTGGTGGATGTAAGTAGGTTGTTAGGACCCTTAGCAGCAAATAGTGAAAATGCAATGGCAAAGGAAGAATGGGTGGAAGAAGTTGAGGAGCAGCAAATGGAGTTTGATGGCAAAGAATGGAAAACTGGAAATAAAATTAAGACAAAAAAGAAGGTAGTCCGAGAAACCCCGGAAGATCCTAGTAACAAAACAGACAGACAAGAGTCAGTAGTTAAGGACCTAACAATTGAAGAAATAACAAACCTGGGGCAAATAATAGGTCCTATAGACCATAAAACTAACTTACCAGAGCTCCGGCAAAAGCTAAAACAATTAACAACCACCCTCCGCTTAACCAACCAAGACGTATGGAGGCTGGCTATGTTTAAATTATCACCCACTTTAGCAGAAGCTATGCTGGAAGAAGTACAAGGAACTCATGAGGGAGCAACGCAAAATGCTAACTCATGGGCAGACTATGAGGGAGTAGTTGAGGCTATCAGAAAGGCTAGGGGAGGATCAGCAAAACAGGAAGTCGATTGGGACAGAATACTGCAGACAAAACCACAAATGAGGGAGGGGCCCCGGGTTTTTATCCCATGGCTCTTTGAGGTTTACCAAAGGTATGGAGGGCAAGATTGGCCCTCCGAAGATGATACCACATTCTGGGATCTATGGATTAGGGCATATGATCTAGATCCCACATTATGGACAGTTGTTAAACTGGCCCCAACCCAGGAGGAATGCATAACCCTCCTAGAAACCTACCTCAATGAAAAACAGCGAAAGGCGGAAGTTGCCACCGTGACATGGACAAATAAAGGGCCACAAAAAGAAACCAGAATGTGCTTTAATTGTAAGAAGCCTGGTCATGTAATGAGTGATTGCTGGGCAAAGGGGGGAGGCCAGGAAGGACAAGGACCTCGGCAAATGGGAAGGGGCCGGGGACAAAGAAGGCAAGACACGAGAGATAGGCCAGGAAAGGGGGGGCAATGATGCACAGGATTTGCTGGACCAATTGAAAACTATACTAGACGCGGCAGAACAAAAAAAACCAACCGCCCCACCCCTGGAGTCGGAGGAGGATGACCTCATTAGGCAGCTGGCAGCCATTAAACAGTTAACATAAAAATAGGGGTGCAGAGGCCCCGGGGCCCCTGACTCACAATAGGTATGTGCGTTAATGTTCGATAAACAGGGGCAGCCAACCGTACCACTCAAGGTGGGAAATAAACAGGTAATGGCTTTAATTGATACCGGGGCAGCCGTATCGCTTACTACTTTGCACATACCACGGGATACTGAAAAGCCACATTTGCAAAGAGAGGGTTGTATGGGGCATACTGCAAAAGGATATATAACTCACCCACAAATAGTCGCATTAGGGACTAAAGTAATTGGGGAAGGATGGTTTATTGTAATGGAAGGGGAGTCTCGCAGAACAAAATATAATAGGAAGTGACTTTTTAAAGAAACACCGTTTAATCATTGACTTGATTAATAAGTGTCTGCGACAAGTCACAGTTAAGGGGTATGGTACCACTACAGTGCCTGAGAGTTACATTTAGGCCTCAGTCAAATCTAATGAAGCGTATAGTCGGCCTGAAGTTAATCAAAAAGAAATACAACAGATAATAGACCGGTACCCTAGCGTATGGGCGGTGTCCGGAACGGATTGTGGAGCAGTGAGTGATACAGAAATAGCGGTAGAGGGACCCAACCCTGGGCATACAAAACAATACCCCATACCACAAGAAGTAGTAACGGGGATAGAACCAGTAATAAATGACCTATTATCTCAAGGGGTACTGCGACCTATTTGCTCGACAGCAAATAGCCCAATTTGGGCTTGTTAAAAAGCCCAACAGTAGGTATAGGCTAACTATTGATAACAGAAAATTAAATAAAGTAACTCCACAGGTTAGCCCTATTATAAGTAAGGCAATCGAAATGTTTAACAAACTTAAACCTACAAGTAAAGTTTTTTCAGTCCTCGATCTAGCAAACGGATTTTGGTCCCTACCCCTCAGACGGCAGGACCAGTATAGGTTTGCTTTTACCTTTAAAGATCAACAATACACCTTTACTTGCTTGCCCCAGGGGTTCCACTCCTCTCCAACGGTATTCCATCGCTATGTGCAACAAGTACTCCAAGAGGAGGGGTTGGAACATGAGGTAATCCAATACGTGGATGATCTGTTGTTGCAAAGCAGAAATATGGTGGAGCACACCCAATTATTAGATCGAGTGCTTAAAGCCATAGCTAAAAGAGGTCTTAAAATCAATCCAGAGAAGGTACAAATTGCTAGACCAGAAGTGACATTTTTAGGAACCACAGTGTCAGAGAAGGGTAGACGTATTGACCCTGGCAGGGCCACCCTTATGCAAAAGTTACCTTTACCAATAACTGTAACAGGGCTTAGAAAACTGTTAGGAATGACTAACTTTTGCAGAGACTACATTGAAGGGTATTCTGAGATCACTAAGTCGTTATATGCGTTACTCCGAGACAACCCACAAAAAGAGGACAAGCTGATATGGGAAGGGGAAGAGCTGCAGTGTTTTAAAAATTAAAACAAGCATTAATGCAAGCTCCAGCTTTAGCTATCCCAGATCATGCAAAGCCATTTATAATACAGGCTGTAGCGACAGATGACACCATAATAGCAGTACTATTACAAAATCGATGGGATAATCTGGTCCCGATAACATATTTGAACCGACAGTTGTCTAAAGTGGAACAAGGTTTTAGTCAGTGTGAAAAAACATTGTTGGCAATAGCATGGGCAGTACAGGCCTGCAAAGAAATAGTTGGGTTTAGCCCTATAATTATCCAAATGACTCATACACCCATTAAACTGTTGGTAGAAGGGAAAGCAAAGGGAGTCAGCCATAGTAGGCAAGCTAAATGGTTGTTAGCATTAGAGGATAAGCAAGTCACAGTACAAAAGCTTAACAAACCTCACATGATGCAGCACCTAGATTACCAAGGGGAACCCCATGATTGTGGGGAGCTCATACAACAAGAGGCATACATGTCCCCCTTCGTAGAAAGACATGGGGATGATAAAACTTACCAAATGCTATGTGTCGACAGGTCGCGATACTGGGAAAAAGGAAACGCATATACGGGAGCAGCCGTATATTTTAATACAGGGGATGACGATGACAAGAGGCCCCTAAATGAGCAACGGTTGCTTATTAAACTTTCACCAGGAGATTCGTCCCAATATGCAGAGTTAGTGGCCATATACGAAGCAATTAAAGCTGTCCCATATGGGCGTATTACAATCTGTACAGATTCGCAGTTCGCTATAGGTTCATTAACCACGCGGTTACCTATATGGGTGAGAAGAGATATGAAAACAGCAACAGGAGAACATGTGCGACATAGGCAACTTCTAAAAGCGATTTTAAGGGAAGGAAAAAAATGCCCAGGGAGAATAGCTTTAGTTAAGGTAAAAGTTCATACTAATAGTAAATACGGGACTTTTGAGGAATGGGGAAATGAAAAGGCAGACAAGTGGGCTAAGATCGCTGCCAAGGAAGGAGACCCCTGGAAAGGAATTAGAGATGATTGTTCACAAAATGAGCCAGCTCTGAGCTGAGTTAGTGAGGTAAAAAGGGGGGAAAATACAACTACCTTACAAGAACTCCAAAAACAGGATCAGTGGATACAAGACAAACTAAAACAAGTGCAGGAAGACCCAAAGGTCCATGGGGCATTTACAATAATAGACAACATCTTATATCAAACTGGGCAAGATAAAATACCAAAGTGGGTTGTACCTGACTCTTTACAAAAGGATATTGTTCTGAAAACCATAAATGGTGGGACACCAGGACAAGATAAAACTTGTCAAATCATTAAAAGTAAATACTAGTGGCCCAATATGACTAAAACTGTCCGATCAGTATTACAAACCTGCTTGATATGCCTCCAACAAGACCCCAAATGGGAGAAATACCCCTACAGCGATTACCACTGGCAGAGGGACCTTGGGATGCACTGCAAATCGATTATGTTGGGCCATTGCCCACCGCAAAGGGGATGCAAATATATGCTAGTAGTGATATGTTTTCAAAATGGGTAGAGGCGTTCCCAGTAAAGAATGCTAATGCAGTAACGACAGCTCGAATTTTGTACACACAAATTTGTGCCAGGTGGGGGTTCCCTAACACCATAGAATCCGACAGAGGAACTCATTTTGTAAACCAAGTAATGCAGGAGATGTGTAAGATAATGGGGGTCCAGCAGCGATTGCACTTACCATATAGACCACAGGCCTCAGGGATGGTGGAACGGTTAAACCGGACTTTAAAAAATGCCCTTAAAAAAGCAGTGTTAGACGAAGGAAAGGATTGGGTCACGCATCTCCTGGGGATCCTGATGGCTATTAGAGGAACCGTGCAGGCTAGTACTGGGTTAACCCCTTATGAGTTAATGACAGGAAGAAAGATGAGATTGGCCCATCCACAGGATGTATCTCCACCCAACTCACCTACCCAAGACAAAGTCAAACATGAACAATTTTTAAAGGAAATACAGTATCAATTGGAGAAATATTTAACTTTTGCCACCAGAAATATGGCTGTGGCACATGAGCAAAGTAAACAAGGTAGGCAGCCGGTGGCAGGATGGGGGCTGCCTATAGAGGAGGGAGATGTGGTAATGGTACGAAATTGGGAACAGAAAAATCAGTGGAAGAATGCTAATTGGCTAGGACCATACCAAGTATGCAAAAGGTTAGGTGAGAGTACGGTATATGTGGTTAAAGTAAGTGGCAAAAAAGGGGCTGGAGGAAGAAAACAAGAATTTTGGGTACATGTTGATCAGTGTAAAAAGTGTCAAACAAAGCTGGTTGAAAATTAAAATACTACACTTGATGTTTATAGCCATGAAGACACAAGGCATCATTATCATCGGCCTGGTGGCAGCCATAAGATTTCCTATAATCCTCAGCTTATACATCAATGTGGAACAGACTAATGTCACGTGTGAGTATGAACAGTCCATTACTCTGTTAGTCAGTTGGAACTGGGACCCTGTTGATACAAACACCTACACGACACGAGCATAGAAAGCCACCTGGACTAAGAATAACCATACTTTTATATCTACAAATTGGTGTGTGGACATATTTAACAGCTGGTCCAGCTGTGCCTCAGAGCTCAAGACTGGATCACAGCAAAGTTACATGGACTGGAAACAGAGAAATGGGTCTCTTGTTATAGAAAGGGCCACACCAAAGGACAATGGTGTTTATGTGTTAATTCTATCTTATTGTCTTTGTGGTAACAATAGTGTCTGTAATTATGCTAGTGTAAACAGCTCATTATGTTTTGCAGCTTCAGATGCTATACACTTAACTGTAACGCCAACTGAATGCCCAAATGTGACAACAGGGCCAGAGAGTGGACTGACATCGACACCTATTGATCAAATGCTTGTAAATAATGTGAAGTACAGTACAGTGCATATAAATCTGGATTTTTCCAGTCGGAATATAAATGTTAACAGTAGTTGCGCGGACACTGGTGTGTCAAAGTTTTATGCCACCATGTTAATTGACATGTTAAGTGTCTTCCATGCCAAAACTGGGAGTGTTATGGCCCCTCTTATTAGTAAAAATGAGGTTAGCAATACCAGGAAAAAATGAGATCTATGGGGAGATCTGGCTGGACTTTTTGGATCAGGAATGAGTATATGGAATAGGGCAGACCTAGAGGCCATTAAGGGGTACCAAGACCAGTTTAATACTAACACAGGAGAAAAAGGTTTGCTACCACTTATGTTAGGCCTGCAAGGTTTGGCAATGGAAGAGCGTTTGTCTGTGTACAATATACATGAGTTGGGCCGCCTGTTTAAAGAGGTGGAACACAAAATTAATGAAGTAGTGGCTGAGCATAATGAAGAAATTTGTAATAATACCGTAAATAAAGCTGTAGTGTGTAGTGCTTATGGATCTTATATTTTAAATCAAGTTAGCCAACTGCTACAGGAGATTACTAATAATCAATTGACTAATCAGATTTCTGATGCACAGTTAAAATTATGGTATTGTCCAGATTGCCTTAATGTTAATGATAGTAAGTGTATAACCTTTTGTATTAAAGCTAGAGCACCGCCCATATGGTGGGTTCGCAAAGGTGATCAAAGTATATGTTAAACCACAAGTATTCGGGCCCAATAGTACACTTAGTTGCACCATGAGGGTGTCCCTCGTGGTAAGACTACCTCATGTTGAGTATGATAAGGAGGTGTACTCCCAGATAGTAAAAGTACACTCCGTAGGGCATTTACAAGGCCAGTATTATGCATACTGAGTCTCACCCCAGAGATCCTTGTGCGCAGCAATGATGGGTCTTGGGTAGCGCCAAACTTACATTGCTGTGAGGAAATAAACAATCAATGGATATGCCAGTGTGACGTCATGTCACAAACACAACCAATCTGTGGGGAAATTCCCATAGGCCAAGCTGAAAACAATACTGCCAGGTGCCCTGTACAGTTAAAACGATGGTATACCCCACAAGTAGTTGTAACCTATAATGGTACCAACCAATACTGTGTTGTTACAAATATACCCATCTTATTTTATGAAGGACAAATGTGTACCATTTATGACCCAAACTTTTGTTTTATTCCCAAACATAATGACAAGGTGTTGCACCCTATTACAAACTCGGAGGATAAGAGTTATAATGTGACATTTGATACCCCACACCAGGCGTATGATATTAATAAGTATGTGCCATCATTTGCAGCTGTGATACCTCCTCTGTCTCTTAACGTGCAGTCACTTTTAAACCGAAAAGATACTCATTTGATACAAATCCAAAATTCCGCCCATAAGGCACAAGCAGCTATAAATGAGTTGCTCAGTGAAAGTGATAATGAAAGTGATAATGAGCACTTAATTTATAGCTATGCAGGGGGGCCCTTAGGAGTCCTGTCTTTTAAAGCTTTGCTTGTGTTGCAAGTGGTCTTAGTGTTCTTGTTAATTATAGGCCTGTATCGATTAAGACTTACTATTCTTAATGTACGCAGTGAGATGTACATGCTCCGAGGAGCTGTATTGTTGCACAAATAATAATTGGGCAATATAAGGCCAAGGGGGGCTTGTAATAAGGGATAAAGAAGTTTGTCCCTATATTGCATGCTAACCTCATTTTGGTCTGAAACATTATGTGTCTGTGTAACAAATTTTGGCCTATAATTGGGTTATATAAGCTTGTGAAGCCATAAGACAAACCAAGTCACAGTTGCAATATTAAAGTGCCTTTTTACATTGTAGATGTAGGTAATAGCAAAGATTTGGCCTACATGACTGCAAGCAGGAACACAGGGTAAAATCCAAATTCCCCTTTTGACTAATCTTTAGTGCTTGTCCTTATATGGACAGGCCAAAGTGCTTGTTTGTGCATTTTTGAGTTAGAAACTTATCTCTTCCTCCTGGACTTTGGTAACTGGTAGTGACAGCTGTTGCTAGCCCTATATGGTAATAAAATGCACACTATCTATATTTGTGCTGACCAAGGATGAGATCACACACATACCAAAAGAGTATTACCTTATAAGTTGATGTTTGTGCTTATTCTGAACCAATCATAGAAAACCATAAAAATTGATTTTGCTGTCTTTTACTACATAAGCAAGCTACACATCCTGTTATTTTGAAGAATGTACCACTTGTAACCTCTCGCTGTGATTATCATTGTAATCAGTAAAATTCTTCTGCCATCAGTCTCGTCTCCATCCATCTCATTTCTAAATACCTGTAATTGATAATTTGCTTACTATAGTTTTCACAACGTTACAGAATCCTTGTGGCAGGCAAGTCCACGTGTACTGTCTTCCTTTGAAGGTGAAGGCAAACTTATATTGACTCTTAAGGGCCAATGGCAATGACCAAAAACCATTGGAGATGTCCAGGACACTGAACCATTTCAGGTCAGGAGTCAGAAGTCGTAGCACATCTGGTGCTGATGCCACAGTTGGGGAACAACTGGGGGTGACCTGATTCAGTTTCCTGTAGTCAATAGTAAGTCTCCAGGCACCTGTGGGTTTCTTCACGGGCCATACTGGGGAGTTGGCAGTGGAAACACAAGTTCTGATTACTCCTTGCTTCAGGAGTGACTTCATCGTTTTTCTGAGGGAAGGCAAGGCCTCAGTTGGGAAAGGATGTTGCCTTTGCCTCTCATGTGCTGGGCCTGGCACTTCAATGACGGTGTGCATTCTGCCACAGTCATGCTTGTTGACTGCAAATGCTTCCAAATGTCATTGCAGAATAGGTAGGAGCTTTGGAAAAAGTTCATGATTCTTGAACAAATCTATGACGTCATACTCTTTGTCATTGGCAGATATCGTTGCCACAACGTGTGAGTCAGGAATCAAAATGGTATGATATTGACCCTGAATCTGTATCAGTAGCATGTTAGCTAAGTCCACCACACAGCCATGCGGTGCAAGGAAGTGTATCCCTATAATACTAGGATGATCATGCAGTGCCATTAGTTGTAAAGTGTGTGAAGCCTTTAAATGGCCTAACTCTACCGGTAAGGGTAGAGAACGGTATGCAGGTAGCCTAGTACCGTCAACTCCTGACATGTTGGTCCTCAGTCCAGTGGACCAAGGGGATGTGTCCGGGTGTTCGTCATGTAGCACAGATACAGCTGCACCTGTATCTAGCAAAACTACTAGTAGGCGGCCCCCGACCTTGGCCTCGGTGCATGGCCTTCTAGTTGTATCCAAGACTAGCTTGTTTACAATACGGACTGGGGCCTTTGTCAATCCGTACTGCCAGAAGCATGCAGAGGTTGGGCCTGGCTCATGTGAATCACTTCACCATGCTGTACTGATGCTATATAGGGAGGAGCTTCTGGGTTTAGACCTGTGTGGGCCTGAGGGCCTGTACCTCCAGTGTCCCCATGACTGGTTGTGGCCTGGGTTGCCAGTTGTACCGCCGCAAGGGCCTGTGTGGGAACAGCATCCACCACAGAGCGCACTTGTCCCAGGAGCTCTCGAAATTTCCGATTCTCTTCAGCTATCTCCCTATATGAAGGACTCGTTCTCTGTTGTGGTTTGCCTCTACCCTTATGCTTCCTGTTCTTATGACAATTCTGGTTCCCACCCCACTGCTGTTGTGGATGCAGTTGTTGTTGATGGGCCTGTTGGGGGTGTTGATTATCAGCTGGAGGGGCAGGTTGATGTTGAGCCTGTTGATGTTGCCCCTGCCCTTCCACTGTGTAGTGTGTCATGGCCTCTGAAACAAGTTCCACGGCAGCTACCTTTTTGGAACCGGAGCCCAAATCACGGATATACAGCTGATATACTCTCTTGGTTTTCCGAGGGATATTGGCAGACCTATCTGTATTTGGGTAGGTGGTTGGCTCTACCTTTTCTCTTACTGCTGGAATCATGTTCCTAAGGAACAGGGTCTTATATTCAATAAGATCTACATCTGCAGCTTCTTGTGCTAGGTGCTTTCCTGCTCGGTAGGCCATCCAGAGTCTCTGGTGGTAAGTCGCTGGACTTTCTTTTGCATTCTGCTTCACAAGGTATGCAAGCATCACTCCTACTACACCTGGACTGTGAGCAGAAATGAGCTGAGCTGCAATCTCATCAAAGGTAGCATTCCCATCCTGGTGAACAGCTTCAGGGAGTTTGGCCCATAAACCAGGATCGATGGTCTGACATAGTATTTGGACCTGATATTCTGCAGCGAGGCTAAGCATCTTGCATTTAGAACGTACCTTTTCCAAGTGACAGCTGAGGTTGTCAAACGGATTCATCCGACCAATGCTGTCAGCAATTTGCTGAACAGAGTAGGCCATTTGCAGGGGATTAGTGGGTCGATCAGGCAAAGGTAGATTGTCTCGAGCACCATCCAAGGCTGTGCGAGCTGCAGCTTTAGCCGCAGTGCAGACAATACCTTCCTGAGTGCCAGCCTCTTGGAAAAGCTGCCTAATCTGGGTTTTAATAGCCCTTTTACTCCTCTCAGGAAGAGGAATATTGCCTATCACAGTTTCAATCATGGTTTCTATCTCTTGCCTGTCTTCCACATTAATAACGGCTACCAGAGGTGCCATCGGGACCAGGCTTGGGCCTGCTCCCCCCCATCATGGGGGCTGCCATGTTGGCATCTCCCATGATGAGAGTCACGACGTCGCCGATGTGTGACATGGGGAGTTGGAGGCGGGGACCCGCCATGCTGTGGATGGCTGGGTGTGGAGTCTGGGCCATAGCAGGGGTGTGACTGGGCGTTGTATTGTGAAATGTCATCATCGGATAACTCCCCCTCTGATGAATGAAAGGCAGGGGCTATGCCTCCCATTGCCTTAACATGGCGAGCCAGAACCTCTCGCTGATGGCGCAGAGTTGCCATCTTAGTTCTACATTCATCGTGATTCACACTTGCAACATCCATATCAACCTGATCTTGCTTTTGCTCTTGCAAAACTCTATACGCAGCACTCAATTTGCGATTGTCCCTGTAAGCTACTTCTAAATCATTACGTACCTGGTTAATCTCATCCTGCAGCTCACCCATTTCGTCACTCAACTGAGCATTCACAGCACTCAGCAAATCATTCATTTGCACAGCCTGACTCTTATCCTGTCTCAAACTTTCACACTCCTGCTTCAACATACATATTTCCTGTTCACCAGCCTGGGCTGAATGATGCAATAGTGAATCCTTTTTATTCCGCAGAGTTTGGAGTTCAGACTCCAAGTTCTGTTGCAGTCTAATACATTCTGTTTCCTGCAAACCCATCTGTCGATTAAGAGATGAAATCTGCAGATCAAGGGTTCGAAATCTGGCTTCGGAGGCTTCCAAAGCAGCGTAGAGAGCCGTGACCATCAACCCTTTAGCATGACACTTATTGGTTGACTGTCTCATCTCTGCATACTGGGTTGAAATCCCCAGTATATGGTTGTCGGATTGACTTGCGTCCCTCGCGAAGTCAGCCCATCCTCAATGGGAGGCAAGGAAGTTCGAGACATCGAGTCTCAGTTCTGTGCAGATATCTGATACTGTGGCCATTGTGTGGCAGGGAACGAAAATTCAAACTGTGAAAAAGACAGCGTACTGCGTATCGATCCACAGCAAGAGTACTTTAAACACAGCCGGGCTACTGTCTTAGTTGCAGGCTTTCAATTCAAAACTGCTATGGAGTAGGTCTAGACGGCATCGACCATGCCCGAAAAGTCAGCTAGACTTTGCAAGTGACTACAAACTGGTTTTAAACGGGAGAGGTGATACAGGAATGTACACCTACTGTCCCCATGGGAAAGGGGAGAAGTTTAAGCAACAAGTGAAAACTTACAAACACCAAATATCGCCTTCACACGGTCGCCAATTTGTTGAGAGGTCTAAACCTCACTTTCAGATTCTTGACGATATTGGGAATGCAAGTAAACACAGACACATTGCATTAGAGTAATAAACAAGTTTATTACTACCAAGGGATAAATCTCAGTTGCCCTAAGCAGTTCTTACCAATATGAACCGGGAGCCAGTGCTAAGCATTCCCTACACCTCGAGGTTTCTCTGTTGTCTCTTGGGGTCTCTCAGGTCTCCGAGGTGTAAGGCTTGTGCATTACATTATATACCTATGATAATTACTATGGTTACCAAAAGATAGAAACATTTCTAGTTACAGAGATGAGACCTATTGGCTAAATTAGAGGTGGCTCCATGGTCCAAGATAACATTATAGAATTCTGTAAAGTCATCGGTTTGAGAACAAAAGAGTTCTTATACAGAGTCTTATATAACTCAGTGTAGTAGTACAAATCACCAAAAGATGGCAATGCTGTCTTACATATTATAATTACTTCAAGGACACAGGTGTCTAGGCATCTGACAAGTAAGAAATACACAGAAAATACATGGCAGAATATATGTGTATTAGCAAGCAAAGTGTATTACAACAATTTGCATTCATGTCCTGACAGCTACTCTTATATGGTAGATGCCCTTAGCCCTAAATATTAGTATAACCTATACCTAAGTGTTAGCTGTCTATGGTGTACCTCTGAGGGTACCAATTAGGGTGCAGGGACCTCGTATAACACTCCTTTCAAAATCTATAAGGAAAGACTGGCATTTTTGTGTTATTGTTCAGTCTCTGTAGTTTATAGTGTTTATTTAGAACAGGGAATTTTCATATTTCAAAACACATAAGGAAAGAAGTGTTTTCTGTGTCTGAGACTTCCTACAAATGCTAGATTGTTCAGGGTGTCTCGTGTACTGTGTTGCAATGCCATAGGTTTGCAGAACTGTAAAATTATTTTGCAGCACTGGAATTTGTCATGTATTGGTTATAAGTTGTGTTGTTAGCAGTCCTGGAATGCAGCATGCGACATAAACAGGGTTTTTTCCTAATCAGTCATTTTGTGGCTTGCGGGGTGTCAGCATAACTTTGTAAAGTGAAAGCCTGAGTGAGTAGTGTGGATGGTTGTGGGCTGGGATCTTGACCTACTGAGTTAAAGCACAGTGTTCACCCTTTCAAAATGAAAATGAAGGGACATGCCTTGTTGTGGTAGGAGGCATCAAGGTAGTAGCCCCAGGGAGATGCTGTCTGTCCATGAGGGGTAGTTACTTCACATACTGTATTACAAATCTGATCAAGAAAAAATAAGGGTCTGTCTGAACCCACTCAACTGTGAGCGGGGGCTTTTCCCTGCCTGTACATCCTTGGTACCCCCACTCTTCAGATCCTTCTGCCACCCATGAGTGATATTAAAAAAAAAACACAGAGACATTTTAAAGAAATTAAATAATACATATTTGAAAGTACAAAATGATGATATTTACCAAAAAAAAAAAAAAAGCCCCTTGGGTAGCCGGGACAATTTTTTCTTTTTTCTTTATTATGTTGCATTTATTACGAAGGGTTTGGGACTTTGGGTAAGATGTTTTTTGAAGATGTCAAGCTGTTAACTTCACAGTTTGATACACACTGGAAATATAACACATACCACAAATACCTTGGTGATCCAGCATTTCATTTATTGTCCCTGGGCTGGTGGCAACCTGGCAATGATGGCCTCTAGTATCCCCTCTACCTGACTCATCACTTGCCTGAGGTTGACTACTTCCCAGCCAAATGTTGCCCTCCCTCCTGATGCCCTCCCCCCACTGTTCACTTCTTATCACAAGGTGTTGGCACTCTGTGTCAGAGGGAGTGGCTGAAGACACCAATACCCTGTCTTTTTTTTTGTTTTTAATGTCCTTTTTTCTTATCTACCTTCCTTTTTTTCCTACACAGTGTTGCCTTTCCCCCTTCTCATAACTTGAATGTCTCTGGCATGCCTCCTTCTCACAGTGGACTTTCAATTCCTGCAGCACTTTTTCCTCATTGTGCTCTATCCTGGTGTCATGATTTTGTTTTGGATGGGCAGCTGCTCCCCATCTCCTATGCAGAGAGAGAGAGTGAGAGAGAGAGAGAGAAAGAGAGAAAAAGATTTCAGTAATTACATTAAAAACATATTTCTGCTCTTTCTCTCTCACTCTGTCTTGTTACTAGATTATAAATACACTTTTGTCTTGATTATTATAAAATGGCCTCAGAATGAGAACATTCTGATTGACTGTCACTATTCTGATGGGTTGACAGGAAATGATTTAAAAGTTTTTAGATTTATAGTAAATGTGTCATCTGTGGGGAAGCATGACTTTTTTTGACCATTCTGGTGTGTGAAAGGATACTATTTTTGCACTGATCAACTTTCCAGCTGATCCTTCTCTTCTTGGTGCCTGCCCTGGCCCCAGGGTAGCATGTGCAGTGATGTCTGCAAAGTAAAACACACAGGAAAATCTGCATTGAGAACTGCCACCATTAACTAGGATGGAGTGCACAGTCCTGTGCCTTGCTGTGCATATAGAAACATAGACTTTGATGGCAAATAAGGACCGCTTGGCCCACCTAGTCTGCCCATTTCCCTACCTCCAGGATAAGCCACAGATCCTAGTTAACCAACAGCCTATTTCTTCCTATCCCCCACAAGAATTGCCTTATGTCTGTCCCATGCATTCTTGAATTCTCCCACAGTTTTAGACCCCACAACCTCCTCAGGAAGGCTGTTCCATGCATCCACTACCCTGTCTGTGAAAAAATACTTCCTCACTGGTATATGTCACAGCACATGCTAGTGTGGGGCAAGGGTAAGCACCATGTAGAGAAGGAAAGGGATCAGTTGGATGGTCCATTGGGCCTAACATCGTTGACCTTTCCGCATGAACAGAGTGCAGAAAAAATTTGTCAATCACTGCTATGTGTGTTTTAGCTATGCTAACATTCCTCATAGAGAAACACATAATGAAATTTGTTATAACACTTTAATCACTTTTACACTATCATGTACAGCTTGAGTACCATTGCACATGAATTCTTCCTGTCAGCATTCCATTCTCTGTCACTGCTGAATAACTGGAATGAAGCATATTGATTTTGAAGAAGCATTATTAGGAATGTAGAAACATAGATGAGGCCAGCAGAAAAAGACCAATGTCCATCCAGTATGCCCATGTTTCCTTATCAATCCCCAGGACCTATTTGTCATCAAGAGTACTATTCCTCACTATCCATCTCCCATTCTCCGCCCTGCTACTATTGCCCTGAGTAGCCACTATACCCTTCACTCTGTCCTACCCCCTCCTTGACATCATTTATGGTTTGGGCACCTACCACCTCGGCTGGCAGACTGTTCCAAGGTTCCAACACCCCCTTGTAAAATAATATTTCCTTAGGCCTCTCTTGAACCTTCCACTTTCTAGCTTCCACTCATGCCTCCATGACCTTGAAGTGGTACTCATACTAAATAACTCCTTGCAGATCACCTTATTTATTCCTTTCATAAATTTGAAGGTCTCTATCATATCACCCTTCTCCTGTCTAGTCTCCAGTGAGTACATGTTTAGTGCCTTTACCATTAGATGAGCCTCATAAGGACTGCTCTGCTGGCCCTGTATCATCCTTGTCACCCTTTGTTTCACCACCTCTAGCTTGTCATTACCATTCTTGAGGTAAGAACTCCAGAATTGGGTATAGTACTCCATTAAGCAATTGATGAATTAACTTTTTTACTAGAAATTCCTCTTACTGAGGAACACATTGTAATGGTACACTTCTAACACATTTCTCTTGAAATCATTTTTATTTTGGCGTGCTTGTGCAGCCAAAATCTTGCGGCAGTGGGGATTTGGAGGCACAGTCGCTGTTGGGCGAATGCAGGGCATGCACCAGTAGGTGCATCCCTCATTCCCCAATCAGCCTGCATGCCGACACCATGCCATGCATACTAAGCTGGTGAGCACACCTAAGGAAAGGTCCACTGCAATCCAAGCAAAGCTCATCACACCAGCTAGTAGCATGGTGGCACAGTGGCTGCTACACTGCTGACAGCACCAACTTCAGGGTGCCCAATCCCCTGGTCAGCTTGCCCTGCCCCGTGAAGTATGTGCTGACGGGGGTGCCCAATCCCTGTCTGCATCTACCCCCCTTCCCGCTGTACTGTGCTGACGGGGGAGCCCACTCACTGTCGGCATGATGTCCCCCCTTCTGTTGTACTGATGGGGGTGCCCAATCCCCCATCAGCTACTGTACCCCCCAAAAGAAATGACCTGTAAAAAAGGAAACCATAAGTGATGGTTTTTTCCCCCATACCTGTAAACTGAAAACGGTCCTCGTAGTCTCCCTACCCACCACCCGCACCCACCCACTGCACACCCTGCCTCCCCCACCCCAATTCTATTCTACTCCAGAGTCCAGCGTGACGATCTTCAGTGGACCGGGAACACATCTGCACTCTTCAAAGCCGACCAAGAACTGAGGAAATGCCGGTAAGCTGTATAATGGAATAAATAGGGTTTTTTCAACTTTGCTCCATATCTTGGGCATTTTTTGGAATTTTTGTACCAAATTTTCAACATGGGGTTTCTGGGACCCCTCTTCATGAATTGTGTCACAGTTTTGATGTTAATCGGTCCCAGAAGGTAATTTCGCAGTCACTGCATGTAATCACCTTTTGGGACTGATTAATGCAAGGACAGTGGCAGTGTTCATGAGTGGGACTCTCCAAAAGCCTATGTTGCAAATTTGGTGGAAAAAATCCAAAAAATGGCTGTTTTATGAGCGTGCATTGAGCAGTTGCTATGCAAGCTTATAACTTTAAGAATTCACAATATTTTCATGCCAGATTTTCAACACTGTCATTTTTCTACATCTCCTTGTGAACAGTATAGCTGTCGTTTTCACATCATGGCAGAAATGTGTTTCCGCACTTCCAGCGCACAATACTGCGGTCACCGTGGGAAATCAGTGTTTGGGCCAGATTACAAAAATCACAGTAACACTGTTCATGAACAGAGGTCCTACAATGCCTATGTTTAAAATTTGGTGATGATACTCCGCAAAATGATTGTGTTGCGAGTTAATGCGTTAGCGCGGTTTACGCTTGCGCTCGTATTATGCACTTTGTAATATTTTCACTCTGGATTTTCACCATTGGCATTTTTCCACACCTTTTGATGAACAGTAAAGCTGTCATTTTACATATCCTGCCCGAAATATGTTTTCACACATCCGGTGTAGAATAGTGCGGTCGCTCTGCGAAATCACTTTTTGAGACAGCTTGAGGACATGACAGTGACACTGTACATGAGTAAAGGTGCTAAAATGCCTATGTTGAAAATTTTGGTGCTGAAACTCCATAAAATGCCTTTGTTACAAGTGCGTGTTGCGCATTTCCCACACACCCTTGTAACTTCGCATATTTGCAATACTTACATGCCACATTTTTACCACTGCCATTTTTTTACACCTCCTTATGAACAGTACAGCTGTCACTTTTCACATCCTGCCAAAAATGTGTTTCCACACTGCACTACCAAAGCCAATGCCAGCGTGACAACATTCAGCATTGACAAATGCTTGTTTATAATAGCAATAAGGCACTCCAAGGAGTTAGATTATCATTCTGTTTAGAACCCCCCCCACCACACATCAGTTATGCTGGCTCTGCTTGTACCACCAACTGTGTACCAGTGCACTCTTGCTAGAAGAACACAACATTGCTGACAGTCTTTTGGCCTCCCAGGGGGGGGGGTTGTTGCTGGAAACAGTTCCTTTTTAGCTGATACCTTCCCTCAGTGCAAGAGTCCCACTTTCAGCTTGGTATATAACCAGTCTGGATGATGGCACTTTAAACAGTTTTTAGCGACATACACAGCATACACATTAGCCACTCAATGAACCCAGAGCCCTCCAAGTAAAATCTCACTCCTAGCTCTTTTAGTCTCTTGCAAAAGATGAGACATTAGCTAGGGAGTTTATTTGGCAAGGGCTTACAATTATTAAGAAACACTTGCTTCTACCTGGTTCATGTGGGGGGGTGATGCTTGCTGCCATTCTCCCCCTCGATGGTCCGATCTGCCATAGATGTTTGGAGCTGGCAGGAGTCCTTGTTCCTGAATGACTTGTTGCATCATGATTTTGAGGCATGGTAGATGGCACAGGATTCTGCATGTTGTTGTCTATATTCTACCATCCTCTAACTTTGAGCTGCTCCAGAAAAACTTGTTGCTTACAGATGACATAATGATGGTATCAGATGTTGAGCAATACCACCTCTCTTGATGGCAATAGATGCTGAAATACCATCTTGATGGTATTGTTTTTCAGAGATACTACAGTACATCTCTTGATGGCATAAGATGCTCAGAATACCACTGTTGATGTCATTGTTGGATGTTAAACAGTACCATAATCTCTCTCAAGAAATTGTTGCAATTTTCTTCAGTAAATTTTATATAGCAAAAATGTTTTCATGCCTCATCATCAGACATTAAGACTGCTAAGCTGAATTTTGCTTACATCTCAGGAACATTTGATAAGTATGTTTTTGAATATTCCTCAAAAGTTAAAACCTTAGCAGAAAAACAACTATTCAGTCATTTCAACCTTAAAATGACAGGCTTTATTTATTTATTTATTTATTCATTTGTTAACTGGGTTGGTACAATAGTCCAGGGACCTTTTTTCAGGCATTGCCTGGGCCAGAAATTAGTACAAACAATTGAAAATACAGTGAGAACAAATAGCAGTGGAATAAACATAAGACATAACCACTATATAGTGCAAGTCAGGCTAACACACAGTGGTGAGGTAAGCTTTAGAAGAAAACAATGAACCAGGCCCGTAATTCAGGTTCAGACTTGACCTGAAAATATGTGACCTTTATGGCCAACATACAGTATGCCCCCTCCTGGAATCGTTAAGATGCTAAAATCATCTTCATTAGTTCAAACAACTACAATCAATACAAATTTGATATTAACTACATGTATTACTGAGAACGGTTATCAGACAGTTTCAACATTCCAACATGTAACATCTTGAAATTTCAATCTAGCATTCCCTGACTGACCCATGGAGACAGTTGACATGTAAGTTTCAGACTGGTTGTATTAGTGCAGGTGGTACCTGACGAGGTCTATCAATACCAGTTTCATCTAGGATAAAACACAAAGGAATCCTTTCAGTATTTAAAATTGACATAGTGTGGCAAGGTGCCATGGCAGAAAACAAACTGAAAAAAAAAATTCTCTGGGCACTCTGTGTACATGATTTCTACCTTACTCCGGAGCTTTACTACTTTCCATCATAACTAGTACCTTGTTTACATAATTAACATGAAACTATCTTAACATGGTGGTCAGTCTGACCTATCCCATTGTGTAACCACTTAGCCACCCAGGGTAAGTAGTCAAGGTACAGTGTTTACAAATGTGACCAGTTCACCAGCTCTGGATCTTAGTTCCAGGGCTGACCATTGTTTAGTACATTGCCAACTCTTGTAACATTTCTGCACGTCTCAGTAAAATGTAAACTGACAGTGGTAGTTGCAGAACACTAATGTTATGGAACCACTCTATAGGAGTCCTGGGATTCAGGAAGACCCAAACTGATACTTCCTTGAGGAAAGAGGCCCTCTGGACCTAACTAAAGGTCTGAGTAGTTCCCCTTCCCTTGCAGCACACACTTTCAATAAGAGGGCAACTGCACTTACTCCTTTTGGGCTACTTTTACAGTCCAGATGGCATGTTAGATTTCTATGGCAATGAAGTTCCTTAGCTTCTGCTAGTTTGGCCAGCCTCTGATCAATGCTGGCCATTAACCATTAGGATGGTGAAACATGTTTATCATCTATGGTCAGCATCCCTTTACTTGTGTGTTCAAATACCCTTCCCAGAAAAGAACAGTCTTTCCTGAAGCACTTGTGAGTAGTTAGGAAAATATATGGGCTTGCTGCACATAGAATGCCTTTGAATAGAAGAAGGTGTTAGCCTTTTTCCAATTATATCTTGCTTGCCACAGTTTAGGATATCCACATATGCCCTCTCCTGGCTATCTGACATTCCGTTTCTAACTGGGGAGAGCTAGTGATCTGTGATTACTTTCAGTAAGCCTTTTTCATGTGCTACCCGAATGCACTACAACTTTTGACCTAGTAGAAATAGTATTTTATTCATGAGACAGGAACAGGAACATATACCTTGAGCTAGCACTCATTATTTAAGGGACGTTGACAACGGGATATTACATCATTACTTAGTTACAGGGTTACGTAATTACATATTTACATAAATTACATAGTTTACATTGTTGCATACATGGTTGGGTGGTTCATTTATGTATCATGACAGATGATACAACTAGAATCTAGGTTGGAAGATGTAGAAGTTAGCTGAGTCAAAAATGACAGAGGCTGCAATCAGGCAGCGGGATCCTGTCAGATATCCCATGGTAGGAGTAAGGGAGGGGGGTGACAATAGGGGGAGGTGTTTGGCTTGTCTCTGTAGAGTGGAGAGAGGTAGAGATGGGGTTCAGATTTCCCAGGGGCAGGCAGCATGATGTAGGTGAGGATGCTGTTGATTGGAACCAGGCTTTAGTGTTATTCCATGAGATAGATTTGCCATGTTGTCTCAGGCGTTTTGGCAGACTGCTCCAAATTTGGTGTCCTTTGTAGCAGAAAGAGGAGTGATCTATTTTGGTTTTTAATATTGGGATCTTGATTTATAGGGTGGAGGCTGATCTTATGCCATTGTATGGTGACTTCACTTTGAGGTTCTCCCTTATATAGTTTGGAAGTCTACTCTTGAGGCACTTTGATATTACAGTAGGTTTGAGGTGTGGAGTTGTCACCTGAGGTCTAGTGGAAGCCATTTTAGATTTTGGTGTAGGGAACAGTGATGGGAGCATCTCAGCACATCTAGAATGAACCTCACCAGCCTGTTGTATAGCACATCCAATCTAGCAAGGTCAGTGCCAGAGGTCCCTCTGTATAACCCATCCCTATACTCTGTGATAGGGATTGTCACTGTGTTAACTACTTGGAGTCTTGATCCTTGAGGCAGTTCCCTTCTAACTCTGTGTAACATACCCAGCTTTTGGCATAGTTTCTTTATCAGGTTGTTTATGCGTGTACTCCAGCTACAGTGGTCATAAAGCCAGATTCCCAGGTATTTATACGCTTCCACCAGTTGTAGGGGCATGCCATTTTTTGAGGTGCTTGCAGGAGAGTGGCTGTCTTGTAGTTTTTACTGTTCTGTTGGAACAGCATGGCCTTTGATTTACTAGTGTTCAGAATTAGTTTAGAGTTGTGGAAGAACAACTGGAGCAAATTAAATTCCCCTTGTAGAGTGCATTGTATGTGTTATAGTTCAGTTGCCTTGGTGTAAATCATTGTGTTCTTTAATGTAAAGGTGAAGTTTTATATCTGGATTAGTGAAGCTGAGGTCATTTATATGGAGTTTAAAGGGAAGAGGATCTAGAATTGACCCTGAGGAACTCTGGAGATAATTTCTTTGAAGTCAGAGTGGTAGTGTCCCAGGTAGACAGTTTGCCAGTGCCCGATGAGGTAACTGTGGAACCACTTGACTGCATTGGAGAAGAGGCCCATATGAGAGAGTTTGAGCAGTAACAGGTTGTGGTCCAGGGTGGCAAATGCTTTCGGTAAGTTGATAAAGACTGCCAAATTACTTTCCATGTTTTCTAGTGCTAGTGGAATGTCATTAGTTACTTTGATTAGTGCAGCTTCCATGTCATAATGGTGATTGTCAAACCACAATCACTGTTAGAGTTAGTGTGCTTCACTAAAAATCAAAACAGAGATGTACACTCCCTGCAAATAACACAACAACATGGGCAAAACTCATAAAATATATTTATGCAAGGACTGTGCCCTCTCACACAACCCTTACTTTTGACTGTCAGCTCCAAGGGGGTGCATGTCAGGGAAGGGGAGACACTCATAAAAAAAATCCCTCTCCTGACATACAAAAGGTATATACCTCCCCAACCCCGAACCCTTAAACTACTGCACTGTAGCCAGCAACCCTCACCACCACACCACACAGCCAGCTCAATAGGTCCTCACCACACTACCTCCAACGTACTTTCTTCCTTAACCCTCCGCTTCTGGTCGATGTCCTATATCATTGCTCTTCTTCCCTCTCTACACTTCCAGGGTAGCTCAAATAATGGCTGCCAAAATTGAGTCACTCATATCTGAGTCACTCAATTTCAGTCGTCCATATCACAGGATACCATTAGTGCCATTTGCATGCTGTGCTTCTCTCTGAGGCCCAACTGGTTTGGATTTGTCAAGTTGTTATCCTGTAGGTATGCTTTTAGCTGCTTGGCAATTAGTCTTTCAGAGGTTTTTGTCATTAGTGGGAGCAGGGAGATGGGTTGGTAGTTTGAAATAGTGTTTCTTGAACAGTTTTTAAATACAGTGATAACTTTTGTGGTCTTCCAATCCAGTGGGACATCATGGGTTGATAAAGATAAGTTAAAGATGGCAGATATGGGGTATGCAATGACTGGGGCTGCATATTTTAGTAGCCTGGTGGGGATGCTGTCAAGCCCAATTACTTTATGGATATTTAATTGTAGTATATCTATCAGAACATGTTGTGGGAGGATTTTTTGGAGGTGGAGTGTAGTGGGTGGAAATGGCTTCTTTTCTGGTTGGGGGTCTGGAGTTGTCAGGTGGGGTAGGTGCAGTGCCAGATGCAGTGCCCAAAGCGCACTTCACAAAGAATTAATTGAATGCTTCTGTGACGGGTGGACTGGCTGTCATGTTAACCCCATTTATACTGAAGTTAGGTAGTAATTTGTCTGGTCATTGATTTTGGAGCTTTTGTATGATTCTCCAGAAGTTGCTGGGGTTAGAGTCTACGTTATTGCCTAGTAGGGTATAGTAATATTGTGATTTGGCTGACTTAACCTGAATTAAGTATTTGCTTCTCAATGCCATGTACAGTTGCCAGTCAGATTGTGCTTTGTCCTTTTTGCTTTGCCCCATACTTTGTTTTTTTTTTATTTTGTGTAGGTTACCTTGGTACCATGGGGCATTGTTGTTTTTAATACAAAATTTTCTTTTGTGGGCATGGTGATCACATACATGTAGAAATTCTTGCTTGAAGTAGGTACAAACTTCTTTTACTGTAGGGATGAGAGTTAGTCTCTCCCAGCTGTTTGCCTCAATGTCCCCCATGAAAGTGATATACTCAGAATTTTTGAAGGATCTTTTGTACACTACCTTTGCAATGTGTATGACCTTTGTACTGTTTCTGATGCAGAAAGTGCCCTGTTGGTCACTGAAGCTGTCAGCTAGTACTCCACAGGAGCCATAATGGGTGGGTTTTGATGGGAAGATTAGATAAAGTTGGGTGGATGCGTGCTGATCCCTGGGGTTTATCCTGATGCATTCTTTTGTTAGCTTGGTTAGACCTATGTTAGCACTTAGGTCATGTAGCTCACATAACTGACTTCCAGTTGAGATTGAAATCACCTGTAAGTAACAACTCATGGGTTGCAACATAATCTTTGCATAGATCATGCAGAGCAGCAAAATTCCCTGCTCTGGATTAGGGTAGTCTGTACACCCCCATTAGGAGAATGGGTTGGACATGCAGGGTTTTTAGTTCAATCATCATGTAGGACTTGGGAGTGGTCAGCATCTTGTTGGAAAGCAGGGTTGTGAATACCCAAGTTGCTCCTTCACTTCTGGATGTGTTCCAGATCACAGACCTTAAATAGTGTGGGGAGGGAAATTAGGTATGATGATATCTGCCACCATTCACAAGGTTAGTCTGGTCCTTAGCACTATTGACCTTGTACCACAGCTATCCACCAGGACAAAGGAGGTTGCTCCCTGTAACTCTTGTGAATCATCTTATGTCTTGAACTAGGGAGTAGTCTAGACTCTCAAAAAAAAAAAAATCAATCAATTTTTGTTTTATCAGGAAAAGCACCATTGATACAACTCATTTACAAGGTGGTCCTGGAAAGACACAAAGAAAATAGTAACACAAGCAGCACTACTAATACAATGCAATGCTAAAATACAAAATGTACAGACAGAACAATACATCAGGAATGGGCTAACAATATGTATCTAATATCACAAATGAAGAATAGATACAATAAGAAGGAAAACAACAATGTGGTGAACAAGGATCTGGTAAAAAGTGGAGAGGTAAGAGGGAGAAGATCAGTAGGGAAAGAAGGTCTGAAGGGTGTCACAACTGGAAGAGAGTATCAGGACTAACAACACCAAGTGGCAGACAGCAAGTGCTATAGAGATAATGCACAGCTCAGGGGTTCCTATAGGTTATGATGCAGGTTTGAGAATAGCAGTTGCCAAGTTTTCTTCAATGAGTGTCTCAGCAATATTTTAAAGGTAGACATCCCAACCAATTTTGGAAGTTTTAAAGTTTTTTGAAGGGTGTTCCAGAGTGTAGGGAGAGCATGATTTAGGGAGGATGCATTGTAATGAGTTCCGATCTTGGGAATATCAAATAGGATGTATGAGTATCTTCTGAAAGAGCATACTCAAGGGGTACATATGAAGAGATCAGAGATAAATTGGGGAAGTTTATTGGTGATAGCTCTGTAGGACCAGAGGGCAGCATTTTTCAATCTCCTAGCACTAAGTGATTGCCAACCAAGCTGTCTATAGAGGGAGCAATGATGAGTATTGTATGGGTCGCTGGTGATGAATCATAGAGCCCCGTGATACAGTGTGTCCAACTTGGCTAAAGTGGCATTGGGACAGTGGCTGTAGAAGAAGTCTACATAATCCACAAGTGGAAAGAACAACGTCTATACCAATCCTATTTTAGCCTCATAAGTAAGAAGATGTTTGATACGATAAAAGAGGCCTAACCTTTGTTTTAGCTTCATACTAACATACTAAAATGCCAGCAGAATAGGCCTAATGGTCTTTCGTGTCTGCTCGTTTGGTCAGCCCCCACCCTGGGTGCTGACCTTGCTGTCCCCCTCGCCTTCTCTGGCTTCTCCCTTCCCAGTTCCAGATATTCTTGCTGCATTGGATTTTGCTTCCTGAACCCTTCCCCTGTACCTGTCCCACCCCCTCTTGAACCCCTCCACTGTCTCTGCCTCCACCAGCCCCCTAGGTAGTGCATTCCATGGCTCTACCACCCTCCTCAGTGAAGTAGCACCTCCTCCTTTCTCCCCTGAATCTTCCCTCCAGCTTCCACCCATGCCCTCTAGTGGCCCCTCCTCCTTCCTTCAAGCACCCTCACTGTTCCTCCCTATTTATCCTCTTCATGTACCTGAAGACTCTATCATGTCCCTCCGGTCCCTTCTCTCCTCCAAAGCGTGCATATTTAGCTCTTGAGCCTCTCCTCATGGTCCTGTCCCCAAGCCCCAAATCATTTTGTTGCCCTCCTCTGGACCCTCTCCAGGAGGTTAATGTCCCTCTTTAAGTGCGGCCTCCAAAACTGCACGCAGTACTCCAGGTGCGGCCTCACCAAGCAGTTATACAGAGGGAGTATCACTTCCCTCCTTCTGGAGGTGATCCCCCTAGCGATGCATCCCAGCATCCTGTTGGCCTTGGCTGCTGCCCTCCTACAAGTCTCAGAGTTGTTTATCTTGACATCTACCACCACCCCCAGGTCCCTCTCAGCCATTGAGACTTGTAGTATTCCCCCCCCAGGGTGTACACTTGGCCTGGGTTTCTGGCCCAGGTGGAGTACCTTGCATTTCCTTGCATTAAACCTCAGCTTCCACTTTCTAGACCATCTTTCCAGAGCCTCCAGGTCCCTGCAGGGCCACCTCCCTCCTCCCCATCCACCACCGCCCAGTTTCGAGTCATCTGCAAAGAGACTCATCTCACTCCTGATTCCTGTCCTTATGTCAGATCGTGAGGCGTTGAACAGAAGGGGCCCAAGGACTGATACCTGTGGGACCCTCACTAATGACCCTCCTGGGGAAGAGACTATCCCACCAACTACGACCCTCTGGGTCCGGGTCCTGGAGCCAATTGCTCATCCATCGGATCATCTGGTTTCCCACCCCATTTCTCCTAGTTTATCCAACAGGCCCACGTGAGGAACAGAGTCAAATGCCTTGCTGAAGTCTAGAAAGAGGACATCCACTGGTCTACCCAGGTCCAAGGCACTTGTCACCCAGTCATAGAACTCCACCAGGTTTGTCTGACACGATTTCCCGGGATGAATCCATGCTGTCTATCATCCAGGCACCCTGACTTATCCAGGTCTCCCCAGCCTCTCTTGACAATGCCCTCCATCACCTGCTGCCACCACTGATGTCAGGCTGACAGGCCTGTAGTTCCCTGCCACCTCCCTTGATCCCCCCTTGTGGATAGGCACTACATGCACCACCTTCCAGTCTTGGGGCACCCACCCTGTCCTCAGAGAGATGGTGAAAAGCTCTGCCAGGGGTTTCGCCAGGACATCTGCAAGTTCCTTCAGCACTCTAGGATGTAATTTATCCGGCCCCAGTGCTTTCTCCGTCTTAAGGGAGCTGAGGGCTTCCCTCACTCTCTCTGCTGTGATTTCCACTTCCAGTACCTCTTCTCCCTGCTTAGCCCTCCCCCCACCTGCCAGTGATGCCCCTCTCCCCAGACCTGCCGATTGTCAGGGCCCCTCCTCATTATCTCTGTCTCCTCCTCTGTATGATGCAGCATCCCCATTTTCCCTGGTGAAAACTGAGGTGAAGTACTCATTTAGTACCTCAGCCTGCTCCTCTGGGTCTTGTGCCCATCTCTTCCCTGATTTAATCCTGCTAATCTGCCCTTCACCCTTACGTCTTTCCCAATGTATCTAAAGAACCCCTTTTCCTCTCCCTAATTTCCCTGGCCAGGTTCTGCTCCTTCCTTGCTAGCCACCCTCACCACTCTAGTGGCCCTTCTAGCCATCAGCTCATACTCACCTCGATCCCTTTCACCTTGAGCACTTGAATTTTTATAGACTGCTTTTCCCGCACCACCTCCTGGACCTCCCTGGTCCACCAACAGGGTTTTTGGGCCCCACCAATTTTCATCTTACTCTTGCACAGGTGCTGGTAGCATCCTGCACCCCTCTCCTGATGATTTCCCACCTACTATCAGCGTCCATGTCTGACCCAATCCCATCCAAATGCTCCTTAGGATCCTTCCCATTTCCTTAAAATCCACCCCTGAAGTCAGTTACTTCCGTCTTTGTGCAGCCTTCTACCCCTCCTAGGTCCAGGCAGAACCAGACCGTGGCATGGTCACTCCCCGCCAATGGGTCCCTTACCTCCAGGCCCCCAATCTGGTCACTGTCCACAAAGAGGTAGACACTTCATAGACAGTTCCTCTACGCGAATGGTAAAAGACAGTTTGCAGTTGAGCCAAAATGCCAAGTATTTTAATTTGTCCACTATTTCTTGCAGTTCCCCTAAAAGGGTCATGATCTGGAGCTTGGATTCTGTGGAATTAGAGGGCACCGAATGGGCTTGAGGGGAAAGGAACATGACTTTGGCCTTTTTTGCATTAAGTAACAGTTTCAGGTGCAGGAGGTTTTGTTGTAGTAGATTGAATTCATGCTGTAGCTCCAAACATGCTAGTTTGAGAGAAGGCTTAGCAATGTAAAGTACGGTGTCGTCCACAAAGAAGTAGACACTTGGTGTACTAATCTTAGAATTGATATTGTTTATATAAATAGCAAATAATAGAGGCCCCAGAATTGACCCCTGCCGCACTTCTTTCTGCAGGATTTTAAGAGGAGAGATGTTACCTTGGGTTTTGACCTGCTGATGCCTGCCTACAAGGTAAAAGGTAATCCATTGCAAAGCGATGTCATTGAGAACAATGCTGTGCAACATAAGTAGTAGTAAAACATGATCTACAGTATCAAAAACCTTGCTCCGGTCCAAAAATAGAGCACTGACATGATCTTTAGAGTTAATTGCAATTTGCTCATCATTCATCACCTTGGCAAAGGCAGATACTGTGCTATGTTTTGGTCTAAATCCAGACAGGGAAGAGTTAAGTATGTTATGGGAATCTAAGTGTTCTCTTATTTGTGAATTGATGTTTTCAAGAAGTTTTCATAAGGCAGGGAGCAGCGATATGGGCCGATAATTATTGAGGTCACTCAGGTCACCGGCCTCAAAGAGTGGAATGATGTGTGCTGTTTTCCACATAGGGGGATCCCCTTGTCAAAGGGACATATTGAAAATGTGGGTGATGGGTGCAGTCAGCAGATGATAGCCTAACTTTAGAAAGAAGGGTTCATGTTGATCAGCTCCGGTGCTTCTTTTAGTGTCCAAGGTCAGTAAAAGGTCTTTAACCTGCTTAAAGGATATTGATCTAAAGCTAAACTTGGCTGAATGTTGGGGGGAGGCTTTGTGGTGGGGGATGTAGTATCTGTATTGCATAGCTGAGTGAGTAATTCACTAGCAGGGGATGTGTCAACAACAAATAAAAAAAAGTGCGTGACTGAATACAGGAGTACATTGGAGGTGTAACACATGTCCCCTTATTGCTTGTTTCCAAAAAGGAAATCTTCACCTTGACATTGGTTGCCACAGCATTGTTGTCACTTGCCACTTGGCATGCCTAGGGCATAGTACATTTTGCTCTCATAAATACCTAGAACAACATAGAGGAGGATGTCACCTTTCAGGTTTGTGCAAACCTCTAAAGTGTATGTTTATGAAGATATTTCTTCACTAGGATGCCCATTTTCAGATAAAAAGGTTCACCACTCCTCTCCATCACATATAGCATGCATTATGATTACTAGTATATTGCAATTAACAAAACTCCAAAGCTTTAACAATTTCTTTTCATTTCCCTACTTTTCATTTCACTGACATGCATAATCAAGGCACAATACTAGAAAAAAATACTTCGTGAAGTCACAAAAATAATACAACAGGGTGTTAACATGCCCATTTCCCGTGAACCTGATTGCAATAGTTACTAGATTCTTATTAACTTAAAAACAAGTATTTAAGAAATGTGGGTTCTTTTACCCTTGCAAGGATTTAAAATCCAGTTTACATTCTCAAAGACATTTGATTTTATGTAACATAAAAAAAAAGGGCGGTGCGGCAAAGCCTCCTTAAACTCTGCCTTTAATTGCTGAGTCTTCTTGTACACTTGTATATGTGTGTGTGCATGTGTGGGGAGGGGGGTACCTGGCAATGGGTTCAATCCATGGACCCTCCCAACTGTTTTTCCCAGAAGCTACATTTTCCCTTTCCTTTACATAGGTAAATGCAAAGTGTCTGTGAAAGAAACCCTTTTTTTCTTTCAGGCTGCAAATACTCTAATGAAAAAGATTTCATCCCACCACTCCTGTTAAATCAGAACTTCTGACAAGAGCTTGTAGTGTGTTGGGGGGGTGGAGTGAGCGTTTCTCTACTGGGAGTAGCATGATTAGGGGAAAAATTTGGTCCCAGAATCATCTCAGAATAGGGTCAGAAGTGCTCACCTCCTCATCACAGGGTCTGGTATCGAAAGTCCGGGCTAGATTAAAATTGTCAATATCATTACAAACATGCTGTTACTATAAAGCATATACAAGGAATGGATAAAAACTGCAGAGCAAAGCATTTCCCTAATTGTAGTTGCTGAATAGTTACTGTTACTTTAAAAATTAACATTTGTTGATTAAAATAACAGTTCTCTCTTACTAATTAACTGTTTTCAAAACATTCACAGTGCTTGAAGTATTTGGCATTTAGCAGCCTTGTAACTCTTACAGAGAAAGAGAGAGAAAAAAGGAAAACAGTGTCTTACTTTAAATTCACCCAGCATTCAGTGGTATTGCATAGTTCCAATCATATCTAAAGATCAGATCACGTATTTAACTGGTAAGGCCACATCCAGAGTATGGAGTTCAGTAGTGGTGCCCACACCTCAAAAAGGATATTAATTTGCTGGAGAAGGTCCAGAGGAGGGCTACAAATTTGATAGCTGGTCAGCAGGGTAAGGCATATAAGGAGAGGTTGAGGGCACAGAACATGTGCTCCCTGGAAGACGGGGAGAGAGAGGGGACATGATTGGGACCTTCAAGTATTTGAAAGGGATAAATTAGGTTGATAAGGAGAGTCTCTTTAAGCTGAGTGGCAACCATAACATGAGGGGGTACATTCTCAATCTGGAGGGTGGGAGGTTTAGGAAAGAGGTTAGGAAGCACTTCTTCACAGAGAGTGTGGTAGACACTTGGAATGTGCTGCTGGAAGAGGTTATCTCATTGAAGACAGTGGGCAGCTTTAAGATAGGCTGAGATAGGCACAGAGGGAAGGTAAGGATCATGGTTTGGGAGGATGGGAGGGGTGGGGATGGAGGACAGGGACATTAACTCAAGCTGTGGACCCTGCAATACAAGCAGACTTGGTAGACCAAATGGCCTTCTTCTGCTGGCTTCTTCATATGTTTGTATGTTCGTATATATGTTAACTTGGCCTATTTTAGGACACCGTTTATGTAAAAGATCCTATACCCCATATTGGGCACCAAAACTGTGAGTATTAT
Source organism: Neoceratodus forsteri (assembly GCA_016271365.2). Lineage (NCBI taxonomy): Eukaryota > Metazoa > Chordata > Ceratodontiformes > Ceratodontidae > Neoceratodus > Neoceratodus forsteri. Next base: position 779,435,969 of record CM057459.1, on the reverse strand, counting down.
GACTCGGTTTTAGTTACCCAAATATGGTAGCCAAATGTGTGGTAGGCAACCTGAGTTACTTTATCGTACCCCAAGAGCAATTCTTAATCCCAGAGTTTGGATCTCACATAAATACCACAATGTTATCAGTTTCACAGGACAAGCAAACAACAAGAAACACACACTATACCATTCAATAGTTTTTTTTTTAAGCAGCAGGCTTGAAAAGAAAAAGATGACATATAAGCAAAGCAAGTAATTATGCAACAGTCCCTTTCAAATACACTTGTACCAGTGCACTTTTTGTTAGAAAAACGCAACATTGCTGACAGTCATTTGGCTTCCCCTGGAAGGGAGGAGGGGTTGCTGGAAACAGTTCCTTTTTAGCTGATACCCTCCCCTCAGTGCAAGAGTCCCAGTTTCAGCTTGGCATGTAACCAGTCCAGGTGATGACAGTTTATACAGTTTTTAGTAACAAGTATACACATTAGCCACTTGCTGAACCTATAGCCCTGCGGATAAAATGTCACTCCCAGCCCTTTTAGTCTCTTGCCAAAGATGAGATGTTAGCTAGGGAATTTATTTGGCAAGGGCTTACAGACATTGACATTTCTTTTACCTGTTTCTTGGCAGGGGAGTGATGCCTGCTGGCATTCTCGCCCTCGATAATCCGATCTGGTGTAGATGTTTGGGAGCTGGTGGGACCAGTGTAGATGTTTGGAGTTGATGGGAGTCTTGGACAGTTCCTGAATGACTTATCACATCATGGTTTTGTGGCATGGTAGATGGCATAGGATTCTGCATGTTGCTGTCTTTTTTCTGGTGTCCCATAACTCTAAGTTGCTGTAGAAAAATGTATTGCTTACAGATGACATAATTATGGCATCAGATGTTGAGCATATCATATCTCTTAATGGCTTTTTATTGTCGTTCAGAGATATTGCATCTCGTGATGGCAGGAGATGTTTAGAATACCTCCACTGGTAGAATTATTGGGTGTTAAGCAATACCATAATCTCTCTTGAGAAATTATCATATTTTATATAGTACATTTTACAAAGCAAATGTTTTTCATCTTATGTCATCAGACAAGACTTCTAAACTGAATTTTGCTTATGTTTCAGTTAGAAACATTAATAATCATGTTTTTGCAAATCCTTGAAGAGTTGAAAGCTTAGCAGAAAAACAACCATACAGTCATTTCAACCTTTAAACAACCAGCTGGTTTTAGCAGAAAATAGTGAACCAGGCCCATAATTCAGGTTCAAACTTGACCTAAAAGTGTGTGACCCTATGTAACCTAATTTTTAACCTATGCTGAATGTTGAAAATTGTCAAACTGTAAGCTATAATTTATGTTATATACACTGTAATGGTCTGATGTACACCGTTCTATGCTCACTGCACTACTGTCTGCTGAAAACTTTGCTAACTTACAAAATGTCAACCTGTATTCGTGTAATTTTATGGATTGTCTTGCCTGTAATTAACCCCACGTCACCCCTGAAAAAGTTACTGTCATGGCCTCAGTGGGTTTACCCAATTATCAAAATTAAATAAATAAAATAAATAAATAAATATTGCCCACCTCACCCAGATAAGATAAGAGGAGACCAGGCACACTCACACCCCTGATGAGGCAAGTGTCTACCAGGATATTCCACTATCCTTCCTCAGCCATCCCTTCAGTAATACAGGCTTACTCCAAAACCTAGGTCACTGGTTCAGTAAGACACAGAGCCTCATTTGCAACATTACTACAGTATGGGATGTTCAGTGAATTGCATAAGAGAAAAGGAAACATATCAACTTCGGGAAAGTTACTGGTCTCTGTCCCCTCTGGCTTTGTGCTTGCCTCCTCAGGAGTCAGACAATGCTTTGTTATACAAAATAATAGAAGCACAAAAAGTACATTAGTAAATATAGTATATTGAGACTTATTTATGATCCTGTTTAAATACATACCATATTCTAGGTGTTTTACCTTATGAGTCACCCAATAAAAGAGACATCTGGAAATACATTTTTAGCATATAGAATTATAAATTCTATATTTTGTGTTTATTTGTTAGTTTGCAACAGAGTAATACAAAATAGCCTCTCTGTGCACCGGTGGACAGAGTGAGCACTGGCTCCCACCCACTGCCTGCCATAGAGTCGCAGACCCCAGAGAGCACTAATGATAGTAATCTCCCTCGCTGTGCCATGTACCTCAAACTGTCATATATTGTAAGTGTATGACCACATCCTTTCATTCAGAAGGCAGCCATCTGAGGGTAACTGAGCAGAGGTTGAATTAAAGTGCTATGTTTAAATTTATACTGGTTAATCAGTATAAACTATCTCAATTTATACTGGATAATCAGTATAAACTATCTCTCCCTCTCACTCTCACTACTTGCAAAACTGCTATCTCTCATTTGTCATCTTCACTAAACTCACACCCTCACTTTCCAGTCTCACACTGTGGGTGGGAAAATCAGACTGTGCCAGGCAGGGGCGAAAGCCTGTGCACAGCACAACTGGGATGCGCCAGGGCATGGCCCGGGCGATATTCAACGGTGTTGCACCATGGCTCAGCATGTTGAATATGGCATTCGGGCTGCCCCCATTGTGCATGGTGCAGTGGCACTGAACCAGCGCAAGTGGCAAGTGAGGAGCAGGGGGATGCACCAGTGCAAGAGTGGGTGCCCTGGGTGCAGCAACTGTGATATTCAGCATTGGGAATGCAAATGAGGCCATTATGCATGCAAGGCGCAAATGGGGCCATTTGCATGTCATTATGGCCCCATTTGCATGCAGCTGCATTGATCCCCAGTGACTTGTGCTGGGCGCCCTGCAAGACTGCAGCCATCAGAGACCGATGCTCCCTGCTCCTCGGTGGGCAACGCGCCCCATCACCCAATCGCGGGTGTAATAGATCTATATCCCTGGTGGTACAGTGGACCCTCCCCCTTTGCCAGATCATGGGTGTAATGAAATCATCTCCCTGGTGGTCCAGTGGACCTACACCCCTGTGCAATCGTGGGCAAAGAAAGAAATTAATTCTCTGGTGGTCCAATGGACCCAATCCCTGACCCGATCGTGGGCAAATGAATACATTAAATTCCCTGGTGGTCCAGTGGACCCAATCCCCAGCCTGATCGCGGGCAAATGAATAATTTTAATTCCATGGTGGTCCAGTGGACTTGATCCCTGGCCTGATCTTGGGCAAGTGAATACAATAAAGTCCCTGGTGGTCCAGTGAACCTGATCCCCAGCCTGATTGTGGACAAATGAATAATATAAATTCCCTGGTGGTCCAGTGGACTGATCCTCAGCCCAATTGTGGGCTTTGGCTATAGTGAAATATCCAGGTGGTCAGCAGTACCCCTCCCCACCCACCCACTCAGACCCACCACCCTGCTCCCCCAGTCTTTCACGCTTTGGGCCTGTGTAGTACAGTACAGTCTGCACATCCATTAGCCCAAGAGTACAACAATGGGTGCACAGCCTTACTGTACACTGTCAGTTGGCAGGCGGCTGGGCGTGCTTGTGGGTGGGGAGCTGCCACCCGCCGCTGACCGGGGAGAGTGGGTAGCAGGTCTGAGTGGGTGGGTGGGGGGGTACCACTGGCCCACCTGGGCATTTCTTTACAACTGAAGCCCACTATTGGACTGGGGATCAGGTCAACTGGACCACCAGAAAATTTAATACTCATTTACCCGCGATCTGGCTGGGGATCGGGTCCACTAGACCACCAAGGAATTTAATTTACTTGTTCACCCATGATCGGGTGATGGGGTAGGTTCCACTGGACCACCATGGTATTTTCATACATTTTATGCCCACGATCAGGCATGGGGGGGCACAGCACCCAGCCTGTGTCACGGGAAGTTGGGTGGCCACCCACAGCAAACGGCTGCCGTGTTGCACCTTGCAATATGGCAGCTTGCCTGTAGGTGGCCAGGACTTGCTCCTGGTTTCACCAAGGACAACCTTGCACCACCCTGAGAAGCTCAAGGTGGGTATGTGCCAGCATATGCACCGCACATCCCGGGTTGAATATTGGGATGTGCGGCATATGCATGGACACACCCTCCACACTTGCGCCACATACATTACTGGTGCGCCCTGGAGCATCAGGATTTGTGCAGCGCAACATACCCCTTTGAATATCGCCCCGGGGCGCAACTCCTTTGAATATCCCACCCCCATATGTACATCTTGCATGGACAGGAAACTGCATCACACATTTTCAAGACAAAAATCATGCTCTTTCCAATATGCATTGAAAACAAGCCATTTTTTTTTTTAGAAAAGCACAATCTCAAATCAGAATGGTGCATTTTCACAAAATGCAGAAGGCAAATCTATACCAGATTATGGTGCATTTTTACAAAAAGTGCAGCAAAGAAAAAACCGTAAATTCCTATAATTTTACTAGAGTACTAAAACTTTCGCCCAGCACTAGTGCTCAGAGGAGACTGCACACTCAAAACTGTGTCGTGTAAAAGCTGGTGATGGTGTAGGAGGCCCAGAAAGGACCATTTTTAAATTACTAGCTTAGGAAAACTGTGGCAGTAAAATTAAGTTTGTAACTGCAAATTGACCTGAATCTTTTTTGCGTGAGCTGATGCTGACATGGAATGAGTAGCAGAGTTAAGCATCTAATTCTATTAATATTCTACATTATGGTAATATATTACTATTATTTATAGGACCACGGGGTCTAAGGTAGGAAATAGTCATGAACTGTTCTGAACTATCACCTATACCTTCTGTCATAACAGGGCCACCTGAACCATGCCTTAACCTTTTGTGAGAGAGGTCTGACATTGTGTGGTTACCCACAGTGTCAGTGCCCTGCCACATGCAATAATATTAAAGAAGGACAATGGAGAAAGCATCTCTCTCACCAGATACTCTGAACTTGTTGGGCTCAATTTTCAAAGCCTGTTAGAGTGGGACCTCTTACACCAATGACCCAACTGTGGCAAACTCAATGCACCAGGGACCCTGTGCCCAATTCCATAAAAAATGGAATCCTGGTGCCAAACACCCCAAGTTTGCCACAAGTCAGCCTGTATGCTGGACACCTGGTGCACAGGTGGGGAATGCCACAGACTGTGGCCATGTTGGGCAGCATTGGTGGCCATAGAGGTGACACTCTGGCTGCTGACAGGGTCTGTGAAGGTGGGCTAGGGCAGGATTGCGGGTGGGGGCATGGCAACTGACTACAGCTCCATCCATGATGGGTAGTGGGGGGAAGTACCATGATATGGAGGTGCTCTGGACCTCACAAATGGCAGTCCCTCCCACTCAGGGGACACTTGGCTGGGCATGGGAGGGTAGCAGATGCCCAATGGCAGGGGCAGTAATGGGGAGCACGGCCACTGTCTACCATGGCAGGGAACATGGAGTGGCACACAGGCCATTAGACCAACTCCTGGCTGCTCTAACACTGACAGACCATGATTTCCCTTGCCATGGGTTGCAGAACCTCAATTAAGGGGATACTGCAGTGCTGCTCTGGCACAAGCCTCACTCATCCATGCCACATCATTGCATCCATTGCAAGGATGGTACAAGAATGGCTGGCACAGGCAGACCCCCAGGGGCTTCAGGGGTCATCTGAAAATTGGGACTGGTGCAAGGTGAGGAGCAAGGTGCACCATGCACCATTTCTCCATTAAGCAAGCCCTTTATCTAGTCTTGAACCTTTGAAAATTGAACTTGTTGTTCCTGCAGAGTTCCCTACTCCTCCAACCCAGTAAGGGAGTGTAATTCTGGAAACAAACCCTGGTCTCTCATATAAAAACATGCCATGCTGTTCCCAGTACCACTAGACCTTAACTGTAGAATATTTTAAGGAAACTTTTATTATTTTAATAATTTTCATAATGCTAACTGCTAGAGATTTAAACAGCTTTGATTCTGATGTTGGTGTTGGGAGACTGGGGGGGGGGTTGGTAAGATAAGGTACTGTATGCCTGGGATAGGTGTCACCTAAATCCGGTAGGGAAGGAAGTTCTCAAATGGGGGATGACAGATTTCATTCAGGCTAGATGGAGTTTAAACTTGTGAAGGGGGGAAGGGGGTACTGCTGGGCTGATACGGCCATCCATACCACCAGTAGGACTGGCTGCAACCCCAAAGAGGGGGGACAGACAGTATTCTAGTGGAGAAGTGTGGACAGATGTATGAAAGATCTGGGGAGGATATGGTAAAGAGGGGTAGGGACAAGGGTTGAATGGTGGCTTTAATAAATGCCAGGAGCCTGGGGAATAAAATGCCTGAGTTCCATGCCATGCTGTTTGAGGGTGGGGTGAATGTAGCAGTGGTCACTGAAACTTGGGCCACCCCTGGCCATGACCAGGACCTTAATCTGAGTGGGTACCTTGTGCTAAGGATGGACAGAAAGGTGGGCAGAGGGGGAGGAGTGGCAATGTTCATTAGGGATAACATCGAGATTATGAGAGTGGAGGAAGCAGAGGGCAAAGTTGAGGCCCTATGGGTCACGTTGTGAACCCCAGTGGGAGGGAAGATCAAGTTGGGGGTGCTATATAGGCCCCCAGGACTACAGGAGGACCTGGAGGATTGCCTGTTGGCTAACATTAAGGGGCAGTGTGGACTGGAAGGGGAAGGAGTGGTGTTGATGGGGGACCTTAATATGCCAGCTACTGATTGGGGTACTATGATGTCCACTGTAACCAAGGAGCAGAAGCTGCTGGATGGCTTCCTGGACATGTTCCTCAATCAGCAGGTGATGGACCCAAGGAGGGAGGGTCATATCCTGGATGTGGTTTTAGCAGATGGGGATCTTGTACGAGATCTGGTTGTGGAAGAACCCCTGGATGGGAATGACCACAACACAGTCTGGTTTCGGCTTAAACTGGGGAGAGGGGATCATTCAAGGACAATGATAGTTGATTTTAGGGGGCAGACTTTCAGAAAATGGGGGAAATTCTCAAGTGGCATTTGAGGGAGATAAAACCAGGTTTGGATCTGGAAGGTAGGTGGGAGATCATAAAGCGGGGGCTAATGGAGGCCACCAGGACCTGTGCAAGAGTGAAGCACAGGGTGGTAGGTCTTGTAAAGCATACTGGTGGAACAAGGAGGTCCAGGAGGTAGAAAGGGAGAAGAAGGCTGCCTACAGTAGATACAAAAAAATTGAGATGAGAGAGGGATAGAGAGAATTATCACCCTGAAACCAGGAAAGTCACCAGAGTGGTGAGGGGGGCAAAAGCCTGGAAAGAGCAGAGGCTTGTGCACGAGATATGGGGTTGGGGAAAGGGGTTCTTTAGGTATATTGGTGAGCGGAGGAAGGTCAAGGGCCAGCTCAGTAGGTTGAGGACAGCTGGGGGGTGGGTGGAAGGGGCTGGAGAGTAGCCAGAGGGACTGAATGACTACTTTGCCTCAATGTTCACTAGGGAGGAGGCTGGGACACTTCCAAAAAAGGGATTGAAGGACACAGAAGGTGCAACAGACCTGACTATTGGGCTACCTACTGAAGAACAAGCCACTGGGGGAGGTAGGCCAGGGGTGAAATATCAGGCTGGTTCTGCTGAATGGCGGGGGGGGGGAGCAGGTGCTGATATTCCTATCGGTCGGTTATGGGAAGCCCTCCAGTCCCTAAAAAGGATAAATCTCCGGGACCTGATGCTATTCATCCCAGAGTACTGAGGGAGTTGGCAGATGTTTTGGCGGCACCATTGGTGGATCTCTTTAACTTGTCGTTGTAGACAGGTAGGGTGCCAAGGGATTGAAAACAGGTGCATGTTGTGCCCATCCATAAATGGGAATTGAGAGAAGAGCCAGGAAATTATAGACCCGTCAGTTTAACATCGGTGGTGGGGAAGGTAATGGACAGCATACTTAAGGAAAAGCTGGGTGGTTTCTTGGAGGAGATGGGTAACCTGGATGACCGGCAGCATGGGTTTGTGCTAGGTAGATCATGTCAAACAAACCTTGTAGAGTTCTATGAGTGGGTGACATCATCACTCAACGGGGGAGACCAGTGGATGTACTGTTCCTGAACTTCAGCAAGGCAATTGATTAGGTCCCTCACATTGGCCTAAGGGAGAAGCTGGGGGGATGGGGTAGGCCTATTGACGGTTAGGTGGATTGGAAATTGGCTTTCAGGTTGCACTCAGTGGGTAGTGGTCAGAGGGGAGATCTCATCTCCTAGAGAGGTCATAAGTGGGGTCCCACAGGGATCAGTCCTGGGGCCACTCCTGTTTAACGCCTACATCTCCGATATCAGGGAAGGTATTAGGTGTGAAATTAGTCTCTTTGTGGACAACTCTAAGCTGGGGGTGGTGGTGGAGGGGGAGGAGGGGAGATTGGCCCTGCAAGAGAACCTGGATACTCTGGATTGGTGGTCTTACACCTGGAAATTGAAATTTAACTCCTCCAAGTGCATGGTGCTACACCTAGGATGGGAAAACCCCAACTATGTGTACACCCTGGGGGGGATGAGTTGTAGGCCATGGCAGGGGAAAGAGACCTAGGAGTCTTGGTGGATGTTAACATGAATAATTCAGAGCAGTGCAGGAGGGCTGTGGTCAGGAAAAATAGGGTGCTAGGATGCATCCTTAGGGGGATTACCTCAAGGAAAAGGGATTTGATTTTGCCACTGTACAACAGCCTGGTTAGACCACATCTTGAGTACTGTGTGCAGTTCTGGAGGCCACACCTAAGGAGGGACTTCCAACTCCTGGAGAGGGTTCAGAGAAGAGCAACCAAAATGATCCGGGTCCTGGGGGATATGACATATGAGGAATTACTAGGGGAGCTCAACCTGTTCTCGCTGGAGGAGAGGAGGGGCCAGGGGGATATGATTGAGGTTTTCAAGTACCTCAGGGAGTAAATAAGGTAAGCTGAGATAGGATCTTTCGACTGAAGGAGGGTGGAATCACCAGAGGACACAGTTAGAAGATTGAGGGTGGTAGGATTATGGGGGAAAGGAGGAGGAGGAACTTTACTGAGAGAGTGGTGGAACCATGGAATGCACTGCCTGGGAAGCTGGTACAGGCAGCTATGGTTGAGGGATTCAAGAGAGGGTGGGACAGGTATAGGCAAGGGGTGAAGCAGAGGCTGGTTTGTCCAGGCAGGGGCAGGACTGGGGGGTGGAGTAACAGAGGAAGGAGACAGATAGAGGGCTACAGTACCCAAACAGCGTGCTAAAGCATGATCAGACTTGATAGACTAACAGGCCTACTCTGCTGGTGTCTAGTATATTAGTATGTTAAGTGCATAAAATATAGTATCTTTCAATATAGCATGTTCCAAAGATCTTATTTCTTTACGTGAAACACCTGGATTTTTTTTGTGATATTTTCAGTGCGAGTGAAAATGAAATCATTTTAGAGAGTTGGATGATGTGTTCCATTCTCTGATTTCACCCAGCCCCAAAAACTAGAAGAAGCAGCCAACAACAGCTATGTAGAAAATGAATGGTTGCTGCAGTATTTGCACCTTGAACACCCATGACATAGAAGACTGTCTGATTTACACAAGCTGGAGAAAGAGGGTCAGCAGGAAGCATGACCAGAGTATAACACACATTATACAATGGCAAGAAATTTTCCTGGTCTCTGGTTGGTCAGTGTGTCCCTGGCTCAGTGAGGTTATCCCAGCACAACCTCACAATATTGCTCTGGATGCCTTGGATGATAAGCATTTGATTGAGGAGCATTTGATTGAGCAGCATTTGATTGAGGAGCATTTGGATGATGAGTTGGATGCCATAAAATCTACTAAAAACATTTTTATTTTATTTCCTATAACAACGAGCCATTGTATAATAGCAATAATGCACTCCAGGGTGTGGGTTGTGCTGGGATAACCTCACTTCTGGGATGTTGGATGCACTCGGCCTGCAACCTCATGCCCAACCACCCAGGTGTGAGGTTATTCCAGCTCAACCCACACCCTGTTGTGCATTATTGCTTAAATATACATATACAGGAAGACCTAAAGGGACTTTAGAGGACTTTTCAGTGGGTGCAGAGGATTTGTCTGCTGGGGGTGCAGGTTTACTGATAAAAGGTCTATATAACACTTGATTTAAGAATTTTAAAAATGTTTCTTGCATGAGAAGGACTTGCTGAGTGAATTAGTCATGCAACTTATTGATGAACATGGAAAGTAAGTGCTGTAACAAAGAGAAAATGGACTTAGAAGGAAGAGGGTCAGGAGACTCTGTGTAAAGATTCTTCAGGCTTAATGTTCACACACAAGCAACATGTGCACACAGTTTGGAGACTTGGGGGACACATGGGTAACTACAGAGGATGTGGACTGTCTATCTTCTGAAGGGTACTCTTACAGGCAGGGGATTGCTCAATTTGCAAAATATTCATGGTCCTATGTACAGAATTAGCCTCCCTTTTGGCAGAAGTACAGCACCTGAAGAGTGTCTCAGCATGGGGTCAACTGGGAGAAATATTATCAATGCCTCAGCAGACACCATGTGTCGACTCTTGATTGCAGTAAGGAAGACAGAATGTGAGAGGAGGAGCACGACTGGCACAGGTGATCCCCAGAGGTGACAACCAAGAAAAGAATAACAATACTATTATAATTGGTTCAGGAATACTGCATTGGCAAGGGCCCAGCAGCTGATACCATATTGTGAATTGTTTTTTTCTAACAAAGATGTACAAGAGGGGAAGGGTTCAGGCTGAGCAGTAATAACAGGCAGCACTTTCTAGTCATAGCAGACTCCATAGTTAGAGAAATGGGGAGTTGGGTGTGCAACTTAATTAGAAGGATATATCCCTTCAGTGTCTTTCAGGGGTGACCACAAAAAAGAAAATCCCCCAGTTAGAGAAGCTGACCATAGAAAAGAGTAGGAAGCCAAGCAACATGATACATCTAGGTATTAACAGTCATGTGAGGAGCTCTGTAGAAAAGGTCAAAGGTGGATTCAGGGACTGAGGTAGTAAGCTTAATACAGTTGCAGATACAGTAATCTCATAGATCTGCCCATACCACATGCAGAAAAGAGCAAAATGGATAACAAATAGAGTTCTATGCATGTTTAAATGGCTGGTGTGTTGAGGAGGGTTCTATTACTTAGGGGGCTGGGAAGCCTTCAGTGATGAAAGCCAGATGTTCACAAGTGTAGCTTACACCTGCGAAGAGGGAGAACTAGTGCATTTGTGCAGGAGCTAGACATTACAGTTAGCATGATTTTGAACTAGGCAAGGAGGAGGAGGAGGGTAGTAATACAGTACAGGTGAGTGCACAGATACACAAACAGAGCCAGTATGGCTCTCCCCAAGTCACACAGGACAGAAAAATAGGAGGAGTCAAGCAGTGATTATTGTAGGAAAAATGTGCATTTAACAACAAACAAGAATAAGAAAACCCAAGGTACAGGCAGAGCTGATGAAAAGTTCTGTATGTGTAACAGCCCTTTTCTGCTGGCAGAGGGAGGATTATTAACTAAACTGCCTAGCCACTGATCCTGCTGATTAGTAAAGTGTCAGACAGTGGGTGGAGTTCTGAATGCCAGACGGTGGATGGTATGAGAAGTTTCTAGGTGGCAAAGTGATAAGAGGGTCAGCCTTGCCTCATGCCCCTTGCTAGGCAGCCTGAAGAAGCAAGGGCCCCTCACTTTCAGCATCTATCTTTGGCTCCAGTGTGTGAGAACAACAGAACTCATTGCCTTGTTATCTGGTAGCCTCCAGGGATAGACACCAGGACAGCAGTGAAGACTCAAATGGATTGGAGTCTGCAAGGCATTTAATGTTCATCATCATTAATTTTGGTGGAAGTGTAAAGGAAAAATTAGGAGAGTGGGAGTATCCTAAGGGTCTGTCCCTCAAAGAAAGTTTCTGAAAACCTTGAGGTGCAAAGAGGGTCTCATCAAAGTATGCATTTACATTTTGGGTGGTGATTTCAAATCTTTTCCTGAGAGATGCTACCAACTGTGCTGAAGATAGTGAGAACTCTGGTGAGAGGCATTGAGCTGCTTATACTGGAAGGAGATTGGCCTATTATTGGTATAGGGCATCCCAAGCTTGGAAAAACATCAGAGATGATATCTCTGGTGTAGGAGTTGGGGTGGTTGCCAGCCAATGCCACAGGGCAGACTGAAGTACACATGTCTGCATAACCGTCCAGTGCTCTCTCAAGTGAGCGTAAGGAGCTGGTTGATATGAGACACCCAGAGCCAGGTTGAACATCAGCCAGGAGTGGCCTGAGTAAAAGTCATTACAGCAGTGCTGCCTTCTGCACACTATCTGACCTGACACTAGTGTCATGTTGTATATGGGAAATATGTGAACCCAAAGCTCATTGCAAGATGGGAGACCTGATGCATTCTGAACAGAGTAGGCAAAGTCTCTGTCCTGAGGTATAACATTGTCCACTGCAGAACTGCATGGAATAAAAAGAGTCAGTGGCTCAGTAGGTAGCACACTCGCCTCTGAGGCTGGGAGATCAGAGGGCTGTGGGTTCAGTTCCCACATCTAGCACTTGGATTAATATCCCAGTACTGACACTGCAGTGCAGCATGAGAGGGGTGCTGCACTTCTGAGGTGCCGTCTTTCGGATGAGACGTTAAACCGAGGTCCCATCTGCCTGTATTGGTGGTAGTTCAGGTGCATGTTAAAGATCCCATGGCACTTATCAAAAAGAGTTGGGGAATTTCCCCGGTGTCCTGGCCAAATTTCCCTCATTCACTAAAAATACCACCGACAGCTTAATCTGGTTCAAAGTCAGTTGGCATTCATCTGTATCCCCCTCCCCCGGGTCGTGCCTGAAAATAGGCAGGATTTGTCTAGTGCACTTAACCTGGTCAACAAAAACCTAAATAAAATAATAGGGCTCCATAGGATGTGCAGAGGGTACAACCTGAACAAAAATACCCAAAGGTTCTGACTCATGTCTTGGGTCAGGATCGAGCCTATCTTACAGTACTGTCAAAGACAGGGGTTTAGGATCTGTGTTCCCTTGTGTGTGTAACTGTATATATGTTAAGTAAACATGACCAAAACTAAACACTTCGCAATGTGAAACATAGAAACATAGAATTTGTTGACAAAAATGACTGCTTGGCCCACCTAGTCTGCCCAGATAGTCCCCCAAAATCGCAAGCACCACTCTCTCTTGTGAGGGTCCCTGGAGGTCGTGAGGGCCTCGGACCAGCAAGTTAGCCCTCCCCACCCCCTGAAATCATGAGGTATAGAGCTGCAGTCTGAGGAATGCTGCTGAACTGCACGCTGAGCAGCTGCTTTCTGCGTTTCATGTTTGGCACCATTTTTGTTTGAATTTAGTCGGCATACATGTGTAGATAGTTTTTCCTTACTTTTAAAATGTGGAGTGACTGCACTTGTACCAGAATGAAACCAGGAACCCTTTATTTATTGTGCTGTTCTTTATATTTGTGGGATAACTGCATTTGTACCGTAAGGGAACTGGGAACCTTTAATTAATTACTGTGTTGGTTCCTCACTTATAGGAAGTTACTGCATTGTACTCTTTGTCCTATATTTATTTAATTTACTTGCAGTGCCTGAAGTCTTATGTTTAATTTACTTGTAGTGCCTGAAATCATCTAGTATAGGAGTTTCTGGAGTCATCCTTTTTCTTTGGTTAAGCTCCACTTTCCCTTAATTTGGATGAGTTCTGACAAGTTCATTGTGAGCCTTGTGCTTTAACTTGGATTCACTCCATCCCATGCCCACTCACAAACCGGGAGGCAAAACTTGTTTTGAGTTTCTTTGTCTGTCCTCTACTCACCCCCCCCCACCTGATACCTTTAGATTAATATCTCACCTTTTGTCCTTTTTCTCCACAGCACCACTCACTCCTGTGAGGGTTGCTGGAGGTCATGAGGGCCTCGGACCAGCAAGTTCGCCATCTCCCACCCCCCCAAAATAGCAAGGTGTGGAGCTGCAGTCTGAGGAACACTGCTGAACTGCACGCTGAGCAGTTGCTTTCTGCATTTTGGCCCCACTGACACTCCACGTTGGCTCCCCACCGCCCACACCACCACCTTTGGTTGACATGCCCTTATATAGGGGGTTGTTGTTGGCTGTTGAACCAATCAGCCCAATTCGCCATAAGCAGGCTATATCCTCTCACCACCAGTGGCCGCTCTTCTCTATCTTGCTACTTGTTTTCAGCTGCTTTTCCCCCTTGACAACTGCACACCTCCATTTGCACTATGCTTCTGTTACTCGCATTGTACACCCTGCTATCCCTGGCATTGTCCCCCAGGCATAAATACTGTACCCCCCATGCCATTGACTATTGCACACCTGCCTGGTAGTCTTGCTCCATAGCAGCACCAGTGTGGATAAAATGCCAAGTCTCTGACCCCAAATGATCTTGCAGATGGTTATACTCCTATGGTCTTTTCCCCATTTATCACTCCCAATGACATTCAGCCCACGCACATCACCCTAAGTTCTCTCTGCTACCTTTGGCAGCCATACCACCTGGATCCTTTCAAACAATTATGCTTGAACCCAGCCCTCAGGGTCCTCCTCCTCCTCCTTCTTCTCATGTCAGGGAATATCCACCCTAACCTGGACCTCTCACTCACCCTGCGCCAACTCACTCCCTTCTGTATGGGCTGTGCATTGCCACCCTAACCATCTGCAGTCTGTTAAAAAAGTGGGACTCCTTCTGGTGCTGGGTCCTACAACATAGGCCTAATGTTATTACCATGGCGGAAACCTGGCTCTCCCCCTGGATCCCAGACGTGTCCATAACCCTCACCAGTTATAACTTATATACAGCAGACTGGCAAAGTAAGAGTGGGGGTGGCTGCGCCATTTACGTCAAGGATGCACTAATTGGACAGATACTCCCTACCCCCCAGCTGGTGCCTGGACCTCAGACCCTCACTCTAAAACTAATCTTAGGATGTTCTCATACCCCCCCTACTCATCACTGAAGTTTACATTCCACCCAGAGACCAGAAGGTGGCCTTCCACTCAGTACTATCCTACCTGGCCACCCTCCCTTCTCAAACTGAGCAAATTGCACTCAGGGACTTCAACAACAATTGGTTAAGCAAGGCAGCTGCCCAGTTTTCAATGCAGCCTCTGCTCAAGACCTAACCCAAGTAGTCAAATCCCCCACCCGACTGAATCTGAATCTTCCTCATTGCTAGACCTCGTTCTCACCAATCACCCCCACAAAATCAAAAGTGCACTAGTGCTCCTGAATGCCATTAGTGACCACTCCCCAGTTCTCTGCCATTGCTTAGGCAAGGCACCCAAATTGCATCCCAAAATAATCTTACAACGTTAACTTGGCCCTGGCAAACTTGTCCATTTTAAATCGCATCTCAGCACTGTGGATTGGTCCCTCATAACAAACACCACTTATCCTGACCGAGCCCTCAACCTCTTCATCCTCTCCTTCAACACCATATGTGACAAGTTTGCCCTATTTACTAAAAGGGTGGTTAAAGGCAATCTGGTGCCCTGGATCACTGACCTCCTCCTGGCCCTGATATGGTCCGGAGATTCATTATGGCACCTCTCTAATGAATCTGGCCTCCCTTTTGATAGGCAAAAGTACAGAGAGGCCAGGAACAAATACACATGGGCCTTGCGGAAGGACAAAACAGAGTATTATAAATCCTCCTCAACATCTCCCTGGGGCTCTGGACACAAATTTTGGAACAACATTAAGGATATCTGTGGCAAAGTTCCTAATCCTGTCCCTAATCAGATAATGATAGATGGCTGCCTATCCTCAAATCCTTCCAGTATAGCCACAGCCTTCAACGACACCTTCACAAACCTCAACCACATTCTCCCTCCCAATTTTTTTGACCCACCCCCAGCCAGCTTCCACTCTCCCCCAGCTGATGCCCCCCCTTTCACCTACATTGCATTTTGCCTAAGTCAGCTGAGCCGTATCTTAAAAAAAGATCTAAGCCACTCCTGCTACAGTAGTGACACCCTAGATGTGAAACTTCTCCGGCTCACCCTCCCTGAGGTACTCAACCCCCTCATCCATATTCTAAACCGTTCTTTATATCTAGGAAAATTCCCCTCTAGATGTAAATCTGCCTTCATCACCACTATTTTCAAAAGCGGGAACTGTACCATCTCCAATAACTACTGCCCCATCTCCATTCTCTCTTCCCCTGTTCAAAGCCCTAGAGCGGATTGTCTCAAATCAGCTCACAGACCACCTTAACAAATACATCCTACTCTGCAAACAACAGCACAGCTTTCAGAAAGGCCACAGTACTACTACTGTTCTTCTGGAGCTAACAGCACACATCCACTCCACCCTGGATAGAGGCAATATCACTGGGGCTGTCTTCAATGATCTCACTAAAGCATTAGACACTGTCAACCACTCCCTCTTAATTACTGCACTCACCAACATTGGTCTCTCTCAGGACATCCTTGCCTGGTTCTCATTACCTCTCGAACCATTACCAGCAGGTCAAAATTGGTAACACCCTATCTACTAGAATGCCTGTCCTCTCCGGAGTTCCACAGGGATCCATACTAGGACCGCTGCCTCTTGGCCTCTTCCTTAACTCCCTTCCCAGTTCCTGCCCTGGCAATCTACTGCTTTATGCAGATGATGCCGTCCTATATTCCTTCAACTCTGACCCCTTTATACTCCACCATTCCCTGCAGTCCACTTTTAGTTGTGATGAAAATTGGTTCTCCTCTCAATGCCTTATCCTCAACTATAAGAAAACCAAAGTCATGCTATTCTCTCACCCTCTGAACTCCCAGAAAGAGCTGTGCCCCCAAATACTAATTACCAATCTTACCCCTTTGGAGCAAGTGGACTCCTTTAAATACCTTGGCATCACTCTAGACCCAGCCCTTAATTTCCACCAAAATATCCATCTCCTGTCCACCACCCTCATTCTTAGGCTTGGGTTATTGTATCATTTCAAACATGGCCTTATCCCTGATGCCCTTAGGCTTGCTGTCTCCTCCTCGGTCCTCTTCCTTCTCAAGTATGGTGTACTGATCTACAGTGCAGCAAACACCTCGGCCCTTGATAGACTTAATCTCTCACTGAATAAAGCCTACCGCCTCATACTGGGATGTGACCATCTCACCCATACTTGCTCACTCTATAATGACACCTACTGGCTGGATCTTGACAATAGAATTAGGTTCCACACTTGTCTCATGGCAAAAAAGACTATCCTTGGTCTCTACCTCCTGGACTCACTGCCATAGTCCAACCTGCCCCGGTGATTAAGCATACCTGTAGCTCTGACAAACATCTCCTCTCAGTTCCCCACTGTGAAAAAACTTCCAGTTCCAAAGGTCCTTCAGCTACAGGGCCCCTTCCTGGATAAACAACCTGCCCACGTCACTTGTGAATGAAAATAGAATTGGCCCCTTCAAAACCTACCTTAGGGCCCACTTAAGTCCTTTAATACCTGTGACCGTCACTGATCCTGCACTACCCCTCCTTTTATTTTTCTCTTCTCTCCCATGACTACGGCCTCTGGCCTGCTTTTCCCCTGGACCCTTATTTAAGCTGATGACTCTGCTATATCCTGATTATAAGTGTACTGTTACAGACTTGTACAAATTAACTTATTAGCCACTTGTTAGCCTACACTGCTCTTTGTAAATATGATGGACTGTATTGTTTGTTGAACTACATTCTAGTGTCTGTTCTGTTGTTATTCTGTGTGATGTGGAACCTTTGTAAATGAGTCCCTGACTCAAAGGTATATCCGAATACTCAATAAATAAAAATAACTAAATAATCTCTACAGAATGGAAGGGACGGTGACATGGAAACATTTAAAAATATCAGGTGGTACAATAGGGTGAATTCATCATCTACCATGGGGCCCAGTTAGTGATAGGTGAAGTTGGAAAACTTAGTTTGATGGATAATTTCACAAATTTTGAGGAACCCACAAAATTAATTTGCAAGGCTTAGTTGCACTTCGCCTGAAAGGCAGAATTCACAAATGCAGAAAATGGCAACATCACCTAACTTTGCCTAGGAATAATGGTCCTAAGGTGAAATTAGCAAGGCTTTATGGGATAGGAGGTCACATGGGCTCTTTTTCAAAGCAGAGAATGAGTGCAGTGCAGTGTGTGAAGGAGAGAGCTGGAGTCAGTTGTGTTCTCAGAGCTGCATGCCAAAAAAACTTTTAAAACCGCTAAAAGTGCAGACTTTTCTGTCCAAATTCACTCTATTAAATGTGTCTTGTGCCTGTGGATCATCAACTATTAATTGAAAGGCTATACCTGTAGTTCAATGGGGTGAGCAACCAGTCATGTCCTCTCCCTGAGCTATATAAGTAACTCCCCCTAACCTCCTTCTGAATCATTTCTTCTTTGCTGACTGGAGGCTCTGTCAGTCTGTCTTCTCCTTTGTGGCCTGCTGGGGTTTGTCCCAGCATTGCTGTGCTTTGGGCTCTGCTTAGTTTGTGGTGGACTTCTGTTTTTTGTGTTCTCCTGCTTTTGGTTTGTTTTGCTTGCCTCAGGCTGCTACATGCTTCCTTGTGTGCTTGTTTCCTTCCTGCTCCTGTACTTGTCCTTCCTGCTCTTGTACTTGTGTTTGCTTTGTTTGTTTGTTTATTTATTTATGTATTTATTTTCTTGCAGTGCTATCTTTGAGCTAAGAGCTCGTTTACAAAGATTCCACGTCAACAACAAAAAAGAAATACAGGATGTAATCAATAATTTGAGTACAAAGTTGAGTACATGGTAGAATACAAAATGGAATACATATTTAGGACACATAGTGGAACACAAGGTATATAAAACTTCATGGTATATACATAAATTCAGCAACATAATGAAGTCAGCAGTTGATGTTTTGTTTCTTTTGGGCTTTTTTTTTTTTTTATCTTTTTTTCTTCCAGTATCCTGGTAACCTCTGTCAGCACTGCCCTACCGTTCCCCCCATGTTCGGGCTTACCCCCCCCCAAATGGGGCCACTGTGTGGGCACTCCCTCCCAGCAGACAATGGTGGTGAGACCAGACTTAGCCCCCCCCTCCAGGTTGGGGCCACAGAAGTGAACCCCTCTGTGGACAATGGTGGCCTAGTGGGGCATGGTGGCAGTGCAGCGTCATATACGGGGCTGAATTTTTTGATAGTAAGTAAACCCCCTGGGGGCAGAGACATGCAATGATGACCAGCATCCACCCTGGCTCCGTTCCCTAACCTCGGATGTTGGCGCCACAGATGGATGCCTTGCCTCCGCGCAGACGGGCTGGTTTCTTTTGGGCTTTCTGGTTTTCTAGCGCCCTGTGTATACATTGTATATTTGTGTTTCAGGTAACATATTGTTGTTTCCTTACTTTAAGCTGTCCTGTGCCTGTGCCCTCAGGCTCTATTTACTCACCAGATTTTGCAAGCCCTCAGTCAACTACATTGTTATTTTGTTTCAGCTCCCACTGCTGTTTTCCTGCCTGATGTCGCCTTTGCAATCCACCTTAATTATTTGCACCTGGTCCAGCTTTCACCCTGCCACTCCCTCTGTGCTATGTGTGCTCAACAGCAGTCAGCACTTCTAAGTCTATTCAGTATTACTGTTCAGGGTGCTCTGCTCAATTTATCAGTGTTTGCTCAGCCACGCAGCTGCTCAATTCAAGCAACTTTTCTGATTCAGCCTGCCTATTCATTGCTGCCTCTATTTTTGGGAGTTCCTACGCTACCAACATTAGAGTTGCTTTTGGTTTTATGGTGCTGAGCTTGTGGCTTCTCTGGTATTCCCATGGTGGAGACTGTGATGTCACATAGGTTCATTGTGGCTCCAAGTAGCAGGAGCATGCTATTATGTTAGCTATATATTGCTCTGCCTCTTTGCATTCATGGCTGTCAGTTATCATGCTTCAATACATTTACGGGTTACTGTGTGTAGCCATAGTGGGATTCAGTGCATAGGTATGTTGCTGTAGTGGGATATGGTGCATATGTGTATAGCTGTAGTGAGATACGGTGTGTATGGTATGGCCATAGTGGGTACGGCATTAATGTGTGTCACTATAGCGGGATACAGTGTGTATACTTGTAGCCGTAGTGGTTACGGCACATATGTGTGTGTCGCCATAGCGGGTTATGCTGTGTATGTGTGTAGCCATAGTGGGTTACATCAGCTATGTGTGTTTCCATAGCAGGATACACTGGGTATGCATGTAGCTGTAGTGGGTTACAGCATGTATGGGTGACCCCATAGCATGATACGGTGTTTATGTGTATAGCCATAGCAGGTTGGGCATGTATGTGTGTTGCCATAGTGAGATATGGCACTTTTGTATGTCCCTGCAGTGGGTTAAGGTGCATATGTATGTAGCCATAGCGGGTTATGGCACATATTTGTGTTGCTGTAGCGGGATACGGCACTTATGTGTGTTGCCATAGTGGGTTGAAGTGCATATGTGTGCAGCTGTAGTTGGTTTTAGTGCTTTTGTGTGTAGCTGTAGCAGGTTATGGCATGTATGTGTGTAGCTGAAGCAGGATACAGCGCATATGTGTCTCATGGTAGTGGGTTAGAGCACATATATGTGTCACCGTAGTGGGTAATGGCACATATATCTGTAGCCGTAGAGGGTTACAGCACATATGTGTGCAGCTATAATGGGTTATGGCGTGTATGTGGGTCACCATAGCATGTTGTGGTGAGTATGTGTGTAGCCATAGTGAGATACAGTGCGTTAGTGTGTCACCATACTGGAATACAATGTGTATGTGTGTCGCTATAGTGGGATATGGCATATACAGTCACAGCCAAATACATGGTCAAATATTTCTTGAAATGTCTGTGATATTTCTAGAGAAGTCTCCTGCTTTCTGCAGTTCCACAGTAGGGGCAGCAGATAGAAACTCTTTAGAAATTTTGCAAAAAATCTGGACATATCTGATCATGTCTCTGGCTACTACTGTATGTGAGTAGCTGTACTGGGACATGGTGCATCTACGTGTAGCAGAGTCACTAAATAAACTACTCCCAGATTGGAAGGAAGGTGACCTAGGCCTTGGATCCCCAGAGATTTCCTCCTCTTCAAAGGGTTTTTTTTCCTCTCTTCTCCTCTCCTCCATGCCAAATGTCACAATGCATAGTTAGTTGTTTATACTATATTCCCTAGTTTCCTTAGGTAGGTTTCCACCATTGGATGGAGATGGATGGTGGCCCTTTTCACCATTACCTCTCTCCTTATGAAGCCCCCTTATGTCATCAGTGCAATCCATTTTATCAGTTCTATCCTGACAACCTATGCATCCATTCATGTTTTGTCAAGCTGACTCATTGCTGTCAATCTGCTTCTCTACCTCATTGTTAATGTTTACTGTTTAATGTTCTTTCCAGGGCTCCTTCCTAATGTACCTTTAGCCAATGGAATCTTCCTGTTGCACCTCTAGGTGCCTTGCCTTCGGTACCCCTACAGGGTGGTAATTCCCCATGGAATAGAGAGTATGAATGACCAAACAGTTATCACAGTTGCACAAAAACAACACTACTCAGGTTGTGTAGGCCCATTGGATTGAAAGGATATGCAAGTAGTTCAATGTGGTGAGCAACCAGCCACACAACCAGCCACACCCACTTCTTGAGCTAAATAAGCAGCTACTCCCAACCTCCTTTTGAAGCACTTTTTCTTTGCCTGTTTTCAGGAGTGACCCTGGACTGCTGAGAAGGTTAAGTGACTTGCTCAGATTCAGTTTAGAAATACCACTTTCTCAGTGCAGTTTAACTCCTGCAAGGTATATATTTTTTTTAAATCAAGGATGGAAATGAGAAAGGAAAATGTGGCCCACTGGGATTTGAACCTCAGATCTCTGGTATGCCGTTCCAGCACTCTAACCATTAAGCTACAGGCCCACCGGTTAAAGTGTCTGAGAAACTTCCTTTTTTACAGTTACACACAATCCTTTCTCTAGTGTTGCGCAATTATGCAACCAGGAACGAATTTAGAAATGCCACTTCTCTCAGTGCAGTTTAGCCCTTGCAAGGTATATATTTTTTTTAAATCAAGGATGGAAATGAGAAGGAAAATGTGGCCCACCAGGATTTGAACCTCAGATCTCTGGTATGCTGTTCCAGCACTCTAACCATTCAGCTACAGGCCCACCGGTTAAAGTGTCTGAGAAACTTCCTTTTTTGCAGTTACACACATTCCTTTCTCTAGTGTTGAAGAAGTGGTGAGAGAAGTGGTATTTCTAAATTTTTTCCTGGTTGCATGATGTCACAACACTAGAGAAAGGAATGTGTGTAACTGTAAAAAAGGAAGTTCTCAGACACTTTAACCAGTGGGCCTGTAGCTTAATGGTTAGAGCACTGGAATGGCATACCAGAGATCTGAGGTTCAAATCCTGGTGGCCACATTTTTGTTTCTTATTTCCATCCTTGCTCAGAGTCATACAGTATGCAAGTGGAGGTTGTTGGAATCAAACCCAGGTCTGTCTGCTGGATGTAGCAAGCTCATTCACAGTTCATTACTCTAACCTCTAGGCCATACTGCCCGTCTTTGGCACATAGAAACATAGAAACATAGAATTTGATGGCAGATAAGGACCACTTGGCCCATCCAGTCTGCCCATTTCCCTACCTAATGGATAAGCTGCAGATCCTAGTTAACCAGCAGCCTACTTCTTCCTACCCCCCCTAGAATTGCCTTATGACTGTCCCATGCATGCTTGAATTTCACCACTGTTTTTGACTGCACAACCTCCTCTGGAAGGCTGTTCCATGCATCCACAACCCTCTCTGTGAAAAAATACTTCCTTGAATTACCTCTGAGCTGCCCCCCATCTTCAAATTGTGCCCCCTTGTTCTTGCACACCTCTTTTTTGAAAGATGCTACCTCTTGGACTTTGTTGATTCTATTGAGGTACTTGAAAGTTTCTATCATGTCCCCTCTCCCTCCTTTTCTCGAGGCTATACATATTAAGCTCCTAAAGTCTCTCTTCATATGTCTTCTGGTGCAGACCCTGCACCATTTAGTTGCCCTCCTCCTAGACAGCTTCCATCCTGTCTATGTCTTTATGTGGAGATTGGTCTCCAGAACTGCAATGCAGTACTCCAGATGGGGTCTCACCAGCTGTCTGTACAGAGGATAATAACTTCCGTTTTCTACTGTTGATGCCTCCCTATGCATCCCAGTATCCCCCAGCCCTCCTTGCTGCCCTCTCACATTGCTTGTCCACCTTTAGGTCATCTGATATGACTACCCGAGGTCCCTTTCCATTTTTGCTGTTGTTAGTATCTCACCCCCATTGTGTACTCTTCCTCAGGGTTTTTGTTTCCCAGGTGCATTACCTTGCACTTCTTAGCATTGAATCTAAGCTGTCATATATTTGACCATTCCTGTAACCTTGCCAAGTTCCCTTCTCATCCTTACAACCCACCTTGTGCATCAACTCTGTTGCAGATCTTTGTGTCATCTGCAAAGAGACATACTTTTCCTTCCAGTCCCTCTGCAATGTCACTTATAAAGACATTGAAGAGGACCGGTCCTAACACTGAACCCTGCGGTACCCCACTAGTAACCCCACTTTCTTCAGACTGGGCTCCATTTACTATTACTCTCTGTGTCCTATTCTCCAACCAATTGTTTACCCAAGCTGTCATCTTGGGACCCACTCCAAGGCTGGCTAACTTGTATATTAATCTTTTGTGTGGGACTGTGTCAAATGCCTTGCTAAAGTCTAGGTAGGCCATGTCCACAGCCCCTCCCTGATCTACTACTTTGGTCACCCAGTCAAATAAATCTACCAGATTCATCTGGCATGACCTTCCTGCTGTGAATCCATGCTGCCTTGGGTCCTGTGCCCCACTGGCCTCTAGATACTCGGCAATTCTTTCCTTCAAAAGTGATTCCATCATATTCCCTATCACTGAGGTTAAACTAACAGGTCTGTAGTTTCCTGCTTCTGCCCTGCTCCCACTTTTGTGAAGGGGAATCACATCTGCCCTCCTCCAGTCCTTGGGTACCACCCCATCCTCCCATGATTTGTTAAAGAGGGTAGTCAGTGGTGTCACTAGTTCTACCCTTAGTTCTTTTAGAATTCTAGGATGAATCCCATCAGGCCCCATTGCTTTGTCCACCTTCAGTTTTAAGAGTTCCTTCAGAACCCTTTCTTCTGTAAATGGGATGGTATCAACTTCTGTATCCAGAGTGTTTCTATTGTTTGTTTTAGGTACCTCCCCCTCTTCATTTGTAAATACTGAGCAAAAATATTTGTTTAGTATCTCTGTCTTTTCACAGTCACCCTCTGCCCACCCTCCTCCCCTTTATTAAGCCTCACTATCCCTCCCTTGGTCTTCCTTCACTCACTGATGTACCTATAAAAGGTGTTATCCCCCTTCTTAACTGATTTGGCTATCTTTTCCTCGGTTTGGGCCTTTGCTGTTCTGACTGCCTTCCCAGCTTCCTTTTGCTTTAACTGATACAATTCTCTGTCCTGCTCCTTCTGTGATTCCTTGTACTTCCTGAATGCTTTCTTTTTCTCTTGAACCTTCACTGCCACTTACTTTGAGAATCATAGTGGTTTCTTACATCGTTTTGTTTTACTTGCTTCACACAAAGGCTCATTACCTCTGTGATGGCAGTTTTTATTATTCCCCATTGTTCTTCCACCCCTCCTTCCTGCCCATTTGCTAGTGCATTCTTTAGGCACTCACCCATTTTGGCAAAGTCAGCCCTCTTAAAGTCCGGTACTTTTGCCTTTGTATGGCTTGACTCTCTTGATGTGTTTATTGTGAACCATACTGTTCGATGGTCACTAGTTCCCAGATGGCTACCCACTTCTACATCTGTGATCCTCTCTCCATCTCCATTTGAGAGAACTAGTCACACTTTGAATTCCACAGGGAATTACCACCCCTACCTGTGGAACAGAAAGTGTGAATGGCCAAACAGTTATCACACTTGCACAAGCATAACTCTGTGCTGATTGTGTAGGCCCATTGAACTGATTTTTTGTAATTTTCTTACTTTAATTAGTACTTTCAAGAGCTCCGAATGCCTCAAAGAAAACATTGAAAAACATATTAAGTACAATTCAGCTTGTATTCCATAAATATTCATAAGAATCATAAGAATTAATACAGGTACTTGTAGCATAAGCCATTATTGGTCTGCACATAGTTAATCTAAAATTGATATCTTTCTTCAGTATTCTATATATTTTTCTTCCCCTTTATTTTTACTGAGTAAATTTGCATGACTATATGATTGTTATCCCTTAGAGTTCGATTAAAATTAATCTGCCTCTATAGCTTACTCCCTACTTCAAGTCATAATCCTCTGCTGTGACATCAGAATGTGTTGTCATGACAATAACTGTGATGTCAAAAGCAGTGCATTATGACCTTCAGTAGGGAGAAAACAAAACAAAAACAAATAGTGGAACTCTTCAGAAACAAAGATTTTGTTTTAATTCAAATGACCTCAGTAATAAATAATGGGGAGGAGGAAGACAGAACATGAAACACACGTTTAACTATGTCTAAATATTATGGTTTGTTAAAGTTTTCCTGAAGGTGTCAGCTGCTCTTTAACTTTTTGTATTTCAGACAGTGCAGTAGTCTGCTTTGGGGGAGGAAAGTTTATATAGCTCCAGTCCCGAAGCAGCAAAAGGTAGGCTTGCCTTATAGCCTACTGTGTAGTGCTGTTGTACTTAGTGGTTTTGGATTTTTTTTTTAATGTTTGCTGTGAATAGGTAGTTTAGTTGTGTAGAACAGTGAGGTTTGTTTTACTGAATTGTTTCTGTGAGGTAGCTTTATTTCGTGTATGTGTAGGCAGTGTCTTTTATGTGTCTGAGTTTGATCCCTAGTGTGAAATCCCTGTTGTGCATTGCTTTCATGCTGCTGTTTTTCTTAAAAACACACAAAATAATATAAACCTGCTGTTGTTTAACTGATGGTTTTGTGTACTGTCTGTGTAAAGTGTTGTGTGGTTGTCACATGAGAGTGTATGTGTCCTCCTAGTCCCAATAGTCCCACTTGAGCATTGTTCTGTCAAAACCAAAAAAAGAAAAGAAAAATCTGTTGTACTTGTTTTAGTGTAAAGTCTTGTAAAGTCTTGTGTGGGTTCCCTTAGTTGCAGCCTTAGGTCCATCTTGTGCATTGCCTTGTTAACTCCCCTCAAAAAAGGAAAAAAAAAATTTCTGTTCTTCTACTGTCCGTGTAAAGTGTTGTCAGTGTTGTGCATGGTTCCCTAGTATCTTAAATAATCCCTGTTGGATGCAGTTCAGCATCAAAACCAAAAAAATAAAGAGAAGTAAAAAATAAATGGCTTACTTGTTTCAGTGTAATGTCTTGTAAAGTCTTGTGTGAGTGTGGTCTTCTGTGGGTGCCCCTAAGTCTGGCCTTAAGTCCATCTTTGTATTGACCTGTTAAACCCCCCAAAAAGGAAAAAAAAGTTTATGTTGTTCTTCTACTGTCTGTGTAAAGTAAGTGTTGTTCATGGTTCCCTAGTACCTTAAATAAACCCTGTTGTGTGTACAACAGTTCAGCGTCAAAAACAAAACCAAAGGAGGTCACGTGATGGCAGCCTGAGCGTTGACAGCGCACTCCCGGAGCTCCGCCGCTCATTAACGAGATTTCGTCGTTTTGCAATAATTTTTTGCCGACTGAAGCCTCCCAAAATAGAAGAGCGAGTACTTACAGCGATTAGAAGCTGCTTCTTGATTGCTACTATGGAGGCTTTCGTTAAAAAATCGCGGCCTAAACACTCGCCTCCACAAACGCCAGAAAAGCAGAAGGCCACAAAATGAGCGAAGCAGCAGGCCACCAGCCTTTCTCAATTGCCCATCGCAGATGCGCCACTTTCAGAGGCGAGATTCTTAGAAATAATGCAGCCACTTCAAACCTCTATGGCATCGATTGCTGAAGATGTGCAAGATATAAAAAAATCGGTTGATTCCCTCAAGAGAAGGATAGAGGATGCAGAAGTTAACATGGCTTCTTTGGAAACCAGACAATCTGGGGTGGACACAGAATTAGTGTTGGCAAAGAGGAGAATTAAAAAGTTAGAAGAAAAGCTCGAAGATCTAGAGGGGCGTAGTAGAAGGAACAATTTGGTTGTCATTGGAATACCTGAAAAGGAGGAGGGGAACGCCCCAATTACTTTCCTGCAAAAGCTCTGCCACAAAGTCGCAGGTTCTCCCCCCGGAGGGGGCCAATACATAATAGAGAGAGCTCATCGAGCCTTACGCCCTTCCCCTGCACAAGGACAGCCTCCCAGACCTTTAATTCTGAGGTTTTTAAATTATCTGGATAAACAACATGTTTTAAATAAGATCAGAGGGATGAAGGAGCTCTTATGGGAGGGCAAGCAGATACGGATTATACAGGACCTGCCCCATTCGGTGAGGGTCAGAAGGCAAGAATTACACCCGATTGTCTCCAAACTCATTGCAGCATCTAAGCCATTTAAAGTTAAATATCCCGCTACGTTAATGGTTTGTCATGAAGGGAGATGGTTATCCTTTGACTCCTATCATCAGGCACTACAGGAGTTGCAGCGGCTTTTCCCAGACCTCTTCAAGTGAAAGCATGACTCACTCGTCTTGTATCAAATGGCGTAATATTTTGGACATTTCTGAACTACTCTTTTGTATACAACAGAGATATGTCATGTGTTTTTTTTTTTTTTCTTTCCTCTTTAGCTTTGGCCCTTCCTGCTATGATAGCCCACTGTTCTAATTCAGTGGCCTATTTAACTGTTGTCACTTTTTAGGGTGCACACTGGAGTTGTTTCATCCTGAGTGAAAAGGTTTCTCGACTACAATCATCTATTTTGGTTTAGAAATACTGGCCACTTTCTATGGTGCCAAGGACGGAATATGGAACTCATATCAGGACCCGGACATGTGGATTCTCATTTGGGCCCGAACAAGTAGCATATTGTTTGAACTACTATAAACAGATCCAGGAGGGCTAAATCAATTTTTTTTTTCTCTAGAGGATGAATAACCGGGGATGAGGGGGCTTCATTATATCTACCGAATTTAACTGTAATTGCTTTTTTTCTATTGGGTGGGGGGGCTCCAGATGGTGACACTGTGGTAAAAGTTTTGGGTTGTCTGGATGTATATCATGTGGCATGTTAGTTATAGGAGTGCAGTTCTCGAACTGGGGTTTTAGTAATAAGGGGAGAGGAATATATGGGATGATTGTTGTAGTGGGCGGTGGTGGGAGAGGAGTTCTTAGTTGGGTTGGGAGGGTGGGTGATGGGAGGGGATTTCCAAGGTTATGAGATAAGAGGAAGATGTGTTTTCTTTCGGCTTCAGGGAGTCTGTAATTTCCCTGTGGTTTCCTATATCAAAATACCCCAAATTATTGCTAACATAGGTTCTCCCAATAACTTTTCTCGCTATCATGATTTCACCTTACAAATTTGTTAGTTGGAACATTAAAGGAGCCAAGGATAGGGTTAAGAGGCAGGTAGTATTAAAACACTTTTCTCACTTGGGGGAGCAAATTGCTTTCCTTCAGGCGACCCACCTAAAAAGAAGTGATCTTCATTATTTTAGAAGAACGTGGGTAGCCCAAGTTTTTGGGGCTGGATCTTCGACTAAGAGGGCAGGGGTTGCTATACTCATCGCTAGAGGGGTTTCTTTTAAATTGGAGCATGAGTGTTGGGACCCGGAAGGGCGATATGTTTTTGTACAGGCCACCTTAGCATCGCAGTCAGTTATATTAGGCTCAGTCTATGGTCCTAATAGTGATTCCCCCTCTTTTTTTCGGAATCTTTTATGTAAGGTGGACTCGGTTGTCCATAAAATCATAATTGTTGGAGGAGACTGGAACTTGGTACTCCAAAATGACTTGGATAGGTCACATAACGGACGTAGGGGTCTATCTCCAGCACAAAGAGCCCTGGAAGATTTTATTAGCAAAGCAGCCTTAGTAGATATTTGGCGTATATTTAACCCTGAGAATTGGCAGTATTCCTTTTACTCACCTGTACATAATTCCCATTCAAGAATTGATTATATTTTAGTTAGCTCATCAGCGGTGCCCAATATGATTCAGGCAGATATCTCCGCCAGAGTAATATCAGATCATGCCCGGTTAGCATAACCTATAGGCCATTTCCAGAGAATCGACGTTCACCACAATGGAGATTAAATTCTCAAATTCTAAAAGAAGAATCCTCTTTAAGGGTCCTGAAGGACTTTATTGTGCACTTTATCGCGGATAATAAAGATTCCATAAATCAAAGAGACATGATCTGGGCTGCTTTAAAATGCTCATTAAGGGGAGAATTAATTAAGATCGCCTCTAGGAGGAAATGGGCTCAGAGGGATAAGTTAAGCTCCATTTTATCTTCGATTAAACATATTGAATCCAGCCTATCTCAGAATTCATCTGATTCCGAGTGGGTTAAGTTGCATCAACTACAGGCTCAATATTCGGGTCTTGTTTTTCAACAAGCAGAGCTAGCTCTCTCTCTCGAGACTTCAATATTTGGATATAGGGGAAAAGGCCAGTAAACTCTTAGCCTTGCGAGTAAAACAGCTTGAGTCGGCCCACTACATAGTGAGTGTACGTGTTGGTCAAGGTGATCAAGTCTGCACGGACCTGAGAGAAATACCTAAGATTTTTGGGGAATATTTTCAGAAATTATATGTGGAGGAATCCAAATTTGGGCCCTCGGCTTCAGAGATTACTGCATACTTAAGCACAATTAATTTACCCAAGTTAGCAGAAGCTGATGCCGGGACTTAAGTGCACCAATTTCGATTTCTGAAATACATCAGGCTATCCAGCAGTTGCCCCCTGATAAGTCCCCTGGACCTGATGGATTCCCGAGTAATTTCTATAAAGTGTTTCTTCCAAATATCTCTCCAATTTTATTAGACACATTTAGATATTGGTTTAATTTTGGCATCTCTGATCCAAGCTTCCTGGAGGCTACAATATCTTTAATATTAAAACCTGGGAAGGACCCTTCTAGTTTGGACAGTTATCGGTAATATCTCTCCTAAATACAGATATTAAAATACTGGCGAAAATTCTTGCTAATAGATTGTCTAAAGTTATGGATAATCTGTGTGCAGGGAACAAGTGGGTTTCATGAAAGGAGGTTACCCCATGATCATCTTAGGAAACTGTTGCATCTTATTGCAGAGGCTAAAGAATCTAAATCCCAGCAGTACTCCTCTCGCTTGACGCTGAAAAAGCTTTCGACCGGGTATCCTGGGTTTTTTTATTTGCTACCCTTTCGGCCTTTGGTTTACCTCGGAATTTTCTAAGATGGGTTAGAATTTCGTATTCTTTTCCCTCTGCGAGAGTGAAGTGCAACGGAATGTTGTCACCGGTTTTCAAGCTAGAGCGAGGTACTAGACAGGGTTGCCCTCTGTCCCCTTTGTTATTTAACCTGTATTTAGAGCCTTTGTTGCGTAGACTGATGAAGAACCCACTCATCAAAGGCATACAAGTAGGGGAGTCCAGATATATATGCTCGGCCTATGCTGATGATGTGCTATTGCATATTGAGAACCCAGGGACTTCCATACCACCCATACTAGAAGAAATAAATAGCTTCTCCAGATTATCCTTTTATAAGCTGAGTTGTTCGAAAACAAAAATTTTCCCTCTAAACCATTATGTTAGAAAAGTAGATCTCCAGGATCTAGGCCTGGTTTGGGAAACCAAATCCATAACATTTTTAGGCATTACCATTGGTACGAGTCTCGCCTTAATGATTAAGGATAACCTAGGTACTCTAGTTCATAAGCTCTCAGAGGATTTCAACAAATGGCATTTAATCTCCTTATCTTTGTGGGGTAGGTTGAATCTCTTAAAAATGATTACTCTTCCGAGGATATTATATCCTTTAGGTATGCTGGGGACCTACCTTTCAAAGGAATGGTTCACAAATTTACAGAAGATATTTAACTCCTTTTTGTGGCAAGGCAAAGTAACCCGTCGATCATATTTCAACTTGACAGCTCCCAGATCTAAAGGTGGCCTAGATGCCCCCTCGCTATTCATGTATTATTTGGTCCAACATGTTTGTAAATTGGCCTTATGGAATAAGGAACATGGAAAGTTAGCTTATTCACCTTTATGGCTCGATATTGAACAAGACCTGGCGAAGAAGGTGAAAAGCTCTTTATATGCTTTGTTGTTTGTTCCATTGGCTGCTGTCCTAAACTCCTCAAAATAACCCTATGGGTGGTCACTTAGGGCTTATCACCAGCTGCAACGTTATTTGGGTTCGCTGGTGGCTGTCGGGTTCCCAACCTATATTGGAAAATCTACAAATTAAAATAGGTGGAACTCCGATACCCACAGCATTTTGGCCGCAGATATGCCATTTTTCTGTAGCCGATTTTTGGGACCAAGACAGCCCATTCTCGTTTGATCTCTTAAGAAGGCTTTATGGATTCGTGGACTCTGACTTTTTTAAGTGGCTGCAGCTTAGCAAAGCTTTAGCCCAGGTATTCTCGTCGGTCTCCTTTTTTGGTCAGGGGGAGAAAAATGTTGATACTCTTTTGGCGGCCGCTACTCAATCACATGCAGTTTCCAAAGCTTATAAGCTCCTCCAAGAATGGGATCACAGGCTCCCCTCAGGTATATGTTATTATTGGGTAAAAGAACTGAATCTGTGAGATTCCCCGGAGGTTTGGAAAACACTTTGGATGACCGCGTATAGGTACATTAAACAAGATAGGCTAAGAATGGTGCACTTTAATATCATGCATCACCTCTACCTGACTCCTACTCATCTATTCAGAAGGGGCACACTCAGCTCACCTCGTTGTTGGAATTGTAAGAGGGAAGAGGGTACCCTGTATCACTTGTTATGGTTGTGCCCGGTGATTCGGACTCTTTGGAGAACTATTAGCAGACTATTAGACCCTATCCTTGACTCAAATAATATGGATGCTCCCGAGATTTGTTTGTTACATGCTTTCCCAATGACCACTTCCAAGGTTTGGAGAGCACGTGTCTCTCTCGTTTCAGCAGTTATGAAGTTGTTAATTTTAAGACTTTGGTCGTTGGATAAGGCTCCAACACTGTTGGAGTGGCATAGGGAATGTACCCTAGCATTACAACTCGAGAAACATATTGCTGGTATGCGGGGTAAGCGTGAGTATTATACATCTCTATGGGGCCCTTTAGAGCACTTTTTGATGACTTGGAAGCCGAAAAATTAAGTAGTCTCCATATCGATATGATCAACTTCTTACTTTCTACTGATTTTATTGCTTACAACCTTAGGGGTTGGGGGATGGGGGGAGGGTAGTAGGTTTTGGGTTTTCTTTTTCTTTGTTGTTATTGCAGCAGAAAGTGCGGTGAATGTAAATTTTGAATATTAGGGGGGTGACTATGCACTTTCAGTGTTACACTTCATTATTTGTGTATCTGATGTTTTTTTTGTGGTTAAAACTAATAAAATATCAATTACAAAAAAAGCAAAACCAAAAAAAAAGCAAAAAAGATTTCTGGTGTATTTGTATCAGTATATATGCTTGTAAAGTCTTGCGAGGTCCTCCATGGGTACCCCTAGTTCCAGCCTTAAACCCCTGTTGTGTATTCTCTTGCAACCACCATCCTCAAAAAAGAAAAAAAAATATTTCTGATGCTGTTGTTGTTCTTGTTGTTAACTGTCTGTGTGATATAAGAAAATGCTTGCAAAGAGACAGTCTTCTAAAAGGGTTTCTGGCAGTGGTGCTGATGCAAGAAGACCTTAGCTTCTGTGTTTCTTAAGGGTAGCACTCCAAGTTGTGATGATGCAGGTTCATCAGGGGCTAGTAATGGTAATTCTGATCATAGAACTGACAAGAAGTAGTTTCTGCAAGTGGAGGCATTAGTGTGTTGAAGTTTTTCTCTGCCAAATAAGTGGCATCAATGCTGGGGGGTGCTGCTGGGGATGGCAGTGTAGATGGTGCATGCAGGGACAACAGGAGCAGTAGTGCAGCAACCCACAAAAAGCTATCATGTGGGAATGTGGTTGAGTCCAAAGACTCATAGGTATTTCATGTCTCAAAAGTGTTGTAGAAGAACCTGAGCCTGAGTCACAATGTGATGTTGCAGCAGATCCTAGTGTCAGTGCATCAGATGATGCAGAGAATGAAACACAGGGCGATGAAAGTGAGGATGAGGAGTGGGAGGAGGTGGACATATCTCTGGAGGTTAGCATCATAAGTGGGGATGGGGATGATGATATGGACCATCTATCGGAACTAGAGAAAAAGAAAAGTAAGGGTGTGGGCAGAACATTAGTAAAGCCCCCCCCCCGGCCAGTTCTCCAGCTATTGGACCTGTTGCTCCAGTAGTAATAGTAACAGAGGAGGATGAGTCAATGGTTGCATCAGAACAGAAATCATGCCTGTGACCTTCCATTTCTAGTCCTCCAAAAATGTTACAGTATTCTATCTATCACCATCATGTCAAATCAAGGGCTGCAAAATCCCTAGTTGGGGATTTTTACATTCTAAATCCAAACGATGAAACAGTGGCTATCTGCTAGCTTTGCCAAGTATGTGTGCACCATGCAAAAAAGTGAAGCCACCTTGACACTGGGGAGCAGCACACACACACACACCTGAAGTCCAGGCACCTGGCACGCTGGACTCATCACCAAAGGGAAGCTGGTGCAGAAGGGACCTTCTCCCTTATGAATCTCATTCAGAAAAGTATTCCAAAGTGTGAAAGATAGCAATCTAGCACAGAAGTGTGAAGTAACTGCAGAGGATTACTACAGGCAAGAGGAGGAGGAGGAGGAGGAAGACTTGGTGGGATTTCTGAGTAGTGGTCATAGTAGCAGTGGTGGTGTGAGTATTAGCTGCCAACATAGTCGGCCAAGCACATCAACCGCAGTCTGTGAAACATCAAAAATCACATTTGATTGTCATCTGTGCCCCCCAAGTATAAAGCTACACTACCACTGCCAGTGTGCAGAGAGCAGCTGTTTGATGTCTCCAGCCCCAAACCCTGAATATTGCAACTTTCTGAAGACTGAAGAATATGTTTGTGCATTACACAAAATACCCATCAAATCATGCTGTTGCACACAAACTTAATGAAGCAACTACAGAAATGCTGTCAATTGACCTGTTGCCATTCTCATTTGTGGAAAATGTGGTGCTCCACAGGTTGAAGGCACGTTCCTGTCCAAAATGGAAGATCCTGTCATGGACATATTCCTCCACCAGTCCTGTTTTTGAGTTATATAGGACTAAGCCATGCCCTTCAGCATTCCGCATCACCATACATCCACTTATGTATGGATATGTGGACCAGTGGCCAAATAGCTGGTAGCTCTTATTTAAGTATTCCAACCCATTGGGCATAGGTGCCTGGGGTAGTATTTGATGCTGAAATTGGGAAAACCTATAATAAACCCAATTGTGGTGGTAGCAACATTACTGGTATTTGCCAGCATGCCACACTGGCAATGAGGAGTGTATCAGGGTCACATACAGGTCAAAACATGTTATAACTGCTCCTGACTGAAACTGATGAGTGGCTGCACCCACTGACCCTAAAAGCAGGTTTCATAGTAAGCGATAATGGCTCCAATGTGGTGAAATGCATTAGCAGTGGTGAGTTTGTCAGGGTTCACTGCATGGCACACTATCTTAATCTTGTAGTGAAGGAGTTTATGGCATACGCAGAAATTAAAGCAATGCTGACTGTGGCTCACCACATCTGTGCCCACTTTGCCTGTTCTGGAAAGGCCTGTAATCAGCTTAGGCAAATGCAGATCTAAAACAAGCTGCTTCAGCACTGTCTGAAGCTTGAAGCTGTCATGAGATGGAACTCCACTCTCTACATGATAGTGTGCTTGTATGAGCGGTACAAAGCAATTTCAGAATACCTGCTGCTATACACAAGCCGTGATAGTTCAGAAGCATCCATGTCTCCTGATGACCGAGCAATGGTGACACGTGGATAGCCTAATCATGATTCTGAGGCTATTTGAGCATGCCATACAGGTAGTGAGTGGGGACACTGCATCTATCAATCAGGATATCCCAATGCTAAGGAAGATAAGACAGACCTTGTTGAATGTACAGCAGGTGCCAGAGGCAGGCAGAGATAGTTCAAGTTGTGCATTACTGGAACACATGCTTCAAATATTAGATAGCAATAGCCACATTGCAAGCATTCTGAAGTCTCTTGAATTTGGAATTGCTACAATGCTGGACCCACGCTATAAAAGGGGCTTGTCATCCACAGCTGAGGGCGAGCATGATCAGGTGCAACATCTTACTGATCAGCTTGTAAGACGGGTTCATGGGGCACAAATGTTACAGGCACAGTTCAGCAAGCCACAACATGAGAATGATAACAGACTGGATGTTGCTAACACCTCCCTTAAGTGGGCTGGAAAACCAGGACTGCTTTCATGAGGACAATTGTCCATTAATCCTCTTTGGAATGGGTTGCCACAGGTGAGAATTTCAGATGTGGAGGAAAAGGAGTAGCAGGTGGATGAGTCATTAGGATTGTGGGCAACTCAGCATATGATGGAGGCCTATTTGGCAGACAACAGGCTCCTGAGCATACTGGAGGAGCCTCTGGTCTACTGGAGTGGCAAGGTGACTGAGTGGCCAGCGTTGTCATCCATAGCATTGAAATATCTTACCTGTCCACCCTTTAGTGTAAGTGTGGAGAGGGCATTTAGCTTGGTGGAGGCCTTTGTGTGGGACAGACGTACAAATCTATTGTCTAGAAATGTTGTCATGCTGACAATTATTAAAATGAATGAAGGGAATATTTCACCTAGGCAAAGTACATCTGTGTTTGTACCCCAGGACAATGGCAGTAGTGATGAGGGGAAGCAGAACAGCATGGTGTGAGTGGCAAACTGCATTCCATTGAGATGGATGAGGCACTCACTGAAAATAATTCCCAAGTAGGAACAACTCCAGTCTTGAAGACTGCAAGGACAGCTTCATTGATGAGTAAGATGATGGCAGCAGTGCATAAAGAGATATTTTTTCACCCCTGTCTTCTTCCTCATAATTTTAATCATGTGACATGTCCTGTAGCATTCAATTGTTTTCCATGTCAACATTTTCCTCAACTTGTTCAGTGATTCCCTACATTCATATCAATATGGTACATCTTAACTGGCAGCCATCCTGCTTGTACAACTCCTGCCAGTGTCAATAAGCCCCTCCCCAGCCAGCTAGCCTGCTTGTATAGCTCCTCCCAGTGCCAAGAATGCCTCCCAGCTAGCCACCTGCTTGAACAGATCCTTGCAGTGCTATGAAGGCCTCCCAGCTAGCCACTTGCTTGTACAGATCCTCCCAGTGCCAGAAATGTCTCCCAGCTAGCCACTAGGTTGTACAGCTCCTGCCAGTGCCAGTAATCCCACCAGCCACCTGAGGTACAGCAAAGGCCACCTGTGTATGCTGACATGGTTTGTTCATTTCCTTGAATGCAGCAGTATTTGTTAGTTGGCCACACATGTCATGCTATACTTCGTTAAGACACGTATTTATGATATCTTCTTTATTATCATGCTCTAAACCATGTATGCTTAATTTATTCTGATACTTTCAAAAGTGCTGTTACAGTTAATGTAGTAATTAATGACTGATGTCATTGAAGATGGCTGCCATTTTTAGTTTTTTAACTTGTGTTCTGTGGAGGACACCCTATATAGCAGGATGAT
Source organism: Neoceratodus forsteri (assembly GCA_016271365.2). Lineage (NCBI taxonomy): Eukaryota > Metazoa > Chordata > Ceratodontiformes > Ceratodontidae > Neoceratodus > Neoceratodus forsteri. The sequence continues at coordinate 779,399,436 of CM057459.1, read as the reverse complement.
ATGTAACACATGCTTCTTCTCTGCTAAGGAACAGAAAGCACTGTGACACCATGAACAATATTTAATTTTTTTGTTTGGTCCTGCGTGGCACATGATGTGACTGAGTTGTATGTTGTTTCAGGAATGAAGTCCAATGACAAAGAAAATGGGAATCTTAGTATTTTTTGTAGACAAATATTATTGCTGAGAAAAACTATAGACTTTGGAATGCATACTACGGTTTCACATGTGTTTCAATTTTCCCTTTTGTCTCCCTCTCACTTAAGACAACTGAGTGTTCTGCACCACTTGCTGTGGCATTGTTGTGCCACAAACTGCATGGTCATCAGACCTCTGATGGTAAGCGTGTGATATAATTTTTTCCTGTCTCTAATTTTTAATCTTATTTTCTTTCCTTTCACAAGTGAAGAGTGACACTCTGGGCATGCCAACCCCAAGTCCTGCTAAAAAATATCCCTTTGTTTCTTCACAGGTGACAGTTTGTCATCCATCGTGTGTGTCTGGTCACCCTATGTCCTCAAGGCCAGGCCATCACCTATGTGATGGTAAGTATCCTTTTAGAATGTTATTTTATGTTCTACTTTTTTAAGTATCTGTTCCTTTCATCACTAGTCTAAAGAGCTTAACATGGTATCTAAAAAAAATTGTATTTTCTCTTCACATCAGGTCTGATCATCTGACAGTGATACAGCCTGCCAGCAGCAAGAAAACCGAGTCCTTGTATAGCAAATGACCCATTGCCACCTGTTGCTTTCTGCTACATCACATTCATGGGCTTAACCATGCCAAGTAATGTGAGATTTCTAAAATGAGAGCGACAGAAGACAGCACTCACATATGGCTCCAGTCCTATGATTTTAGAAACAAAATACTTAACCTTCCCACATTGTACACTACTGTACAAAAGCAAACAAACATGGTAGAAACCATGCAGCGGCAGCACTGAATCACTCTCAAAAATACCTGCAAGCAGAGAAACAGTCACAAAAGATGTTTCACTGACATACGCAGCCAGTATAGTGTTATGGTTGTGCGACTGTGTTAGTTTCGTTGTGGCAGTTTGCACTGTCTATTTCAGAGGAATTACCACCCTGTAGGGTTACAAAATGCAAGGAACCCTCAGAGAGGGTTCCACCCCTAGAGGTGCCACGGTACAATTCCCGTGACTAAAGATACCTTAGGAATCCCCCTAAGAAGAGAGTTCTGCCACTGGAGGAGGAGGGGAGGATGGTGGGGCAAAGAAAAAATGCTTCACAATGAGGCTGAGAGGAACTGCATATATAGCTCAGGAAGTGGGAGTGGCTGGCTGCTTGGCCACTGAACTCCAGGCAAAGCCTTTCCAATTCACTGACCTACACAACCAGTATAGTGTTATGCTTCTGCAACTGTGTTAGTTTGGTTTTGGCCATTCACACTCTATTCTAGAGCAATTACCACCCAGTATGGTTACAAAAGGCAAGGAACCCTTGGAGAGGGTTCCACCACTAGAGGTGCCACGGGATGATTCCTGTGACTAAAGGTATCTTAGGAATCCCCAAAAGAAATGTATAATCATCCCCAAAGAAGGAGGCAACACGAAGCATATGAGCAAGCAGTAACTGTGACAACGAAGCAGTAACTGTAACATAGTAGTAGAGAAGCATAGGCAGTTTGATAATGCAATGAGATGCTCAGTTGGATAAAGTAATAACTGCCCAGGTTTGTGAAGCATGATACTGATGGTTTGCATTGAAATTGAGATTAGGGGATCCCCTAATGAAAGAAGAAATGGCAGGACATCCTCTACCTCCATCCAACAGCAGAACCTACCTAAAGAAACTAAGGGAAACAATTATGCTAAGTGTTATGACCTGAGGCAATGGAGGAGAGAAAAAAAGCCCTATGAGGAGGAAATCTCTGGGGATTCAAGGCCTAGGTCACCTTCCCTCCAGGCTTGGGATAGTTTATTTAGTGATGGCTCTGCAGCTGCAATTTGGAAAACCCAATTAAAGGGAGGTGGAAAATATTCCAATTTGGAGGAAGGCTCTCACTTAAACCCTCTAGTGGGAATGCCGTGGAAGGTTGTGAGAAAACTCTGCAACAATACCTGCAACCAAGGTGCACAAGGAGAACAACGACTGCTGAGGCCCTCACCTGGCCTACCCACCCTAAACTCAAACCAGGTGAACCAGAGGTAGTCATAGGGAGAATGCGGTGAAGGTGCCTTGCTAGGGAAACCATTAAAGTCAATGGCTAACCGTTATAGTGGAACACTAGAGCCAAAAGAGATCGTCATAACCACCTTTCACCACTAGTCCTAAATTCTACACCAGGAGCTGCTGTCACATAGCAGGCAGCTAAAACCAAGCCTGGGGCAAGGACATTCCCAGCTATGGGCCAGGTGAGAAGGATCCCACCCCAAGTTGGACAAGCTCGAGATGCGGACTATGCAGAGCAAGGCCGTTGGCTGCAGGAACTCTGAGCCAGACAGAATGGCTGGCCCCAGAAATTGAAAGCTAAAAAGCTGGTGAGCTGAATGAGCACACTGTGCTAAGATCATAATGAGCATTGAGTGCTGAGATCTTGCACTGTCAAATGCAGATTGAGTGCTGAAGCCAAGGGGATGGCAGTAGGCATCTAGCAATGGTTTGCATAAGCAAGGAACAACTGTTGCATAAGCCAGTGTGGGCCTGCACGTAGGTCAGTAAACAGAGTAGTAATAATTGGACCTGCATTTAGCTCTACATAAAGTAGGGCAATCAGCACTGAATAGTGGGGCAAGCCAGCCAGGCATTTCAAAGCCAAATCAAAGTGATAAACTCTGAGGATTTTCAGTGGCGAAGACAGGATTTAGAACCGAAATAGTTAGCCACATTGACCACAACCCTCCAAACACCTCCCAGTCCCCTCTGTAAGACAAACAAGAATGCAATGGAAGGGGCGAGAACCACATGCAGATATAAAAGCTAATTTAATAGCCTCAGTAGGAGCTTTAGCTAACCTCAGAGTAGAACAAGGCACAATTGCAATGGGAGTAAACAAAGCAGTAGCAGGAAGCAATTAGGCCTGTGCAGCAGTAGTGAAAACAATTGATTACACTGAGTTGTAACTGCAATAAACAAAATAAAAGGACATACAGTGCTCTAAAAGCACTGTCACCAGGCAGTGCAATGAGACTGCTGCAATGAGGTAATTAGAACAAGCATGAGTGAGCTGTATGGCTAGGTTCAAGTAAACCTGAGTCAGGTGAAAGTAATTGAGTATGCAACATGGAGCACCTATAGTTGAGCTGAAACACACAGATCAGGTTTGCAGGTGCAGTGCAAGTAGTTAGAGAGTTGTGAGTAACTGAAAGCAAGCAGTATGAGCTCTGCAGTAGCAGTATGCTAGGAGCTTAGAACAAAGACCCCCCCAAAATGAAGGAAGCACACACAGCCGAAGGCAAAATACAAACCAGAAGCAGGAAAATAAACACAGAAGCCCAGCAGAGACAAGTAGGACCAGCAAGGTGGGGGTGGCACAGGCAACAGCCAGCCAGAGAGGCCCAACCAGCTCAGAGGACAAACTGACAGAGCCTTCCGCTGCAAAGAAAAAATGCTTCACAATGAGGCTGAGAGGAACTGCTTATATAGCTCAGGAAGTGGGAGTGGCTGGCTGCTTGACCACTGAACTCCAGGCAAAGACTTTCCAATTAGAAAAACAATGGTTTCACTGTGGCACAACCACAACCCCCAAAAAAATACTTACCTTTGCTGGTATAGCAGTAGCTGCACCAGGTATCAGTAAGCAGCAGCAGCAAAGTATTTTTCACTTCTAATTGTAGAGCAGTTCTGGGCAGCAGTGGATATTTCAAAGAGAAGGAAGTGAACACTTCCTTCTCAGCCACTTCTTTCCTGCATTTCCTCAACAGAAGCAGCAGCAGCAGCACCTAGCATCAGGAAAGCATTTTGGGAATTGTGGCAGACCTTCTCATTTCATGACATCATCAGAATTTCTCAAGACAAGGCAATGAACTCTGGTGTCTTTCTGGCACATTTCTCTTGTTCATCTTATCGACAGTAGCACCAGTTTGGGACTTGGGCCACTACTTCTCATTTCTGGCCATCAGGAGAAATCTTCAAGACAAGACAAGAATTATATTTTGATTGTCAGGAAATTTTATCATGTGCATCTCCTTGACTTCTCTTGTCAGGTGTACACCACAGCAACAGCAGCACCTTGCAACAGGAAAGCAATTTAGGACTTATGCCACTACTTCTCATTTCTGGCCATCAGGAGAAATCTTCAAGACAAGACAAGAATTATACTCTTGGGAGTTGTACACCACAGCAACAGTATCACCTTGCAGCAAGAAAATAGTTTGTGAGTTGGGCCACTACTTCTCATTTCTGGCTATCAGGAGACATTTTCAAGGCAAGACAACTTCTCCACTTCTCCTGGCAATTCCTGTTACACACTTTGAACTATAGTACAGCAGGAAGCATGATGTAGCAACATCCCCAATTTTTACAACACTACAGAAGAATTCAGATCAAAGAAAATTGTGATTTTGGCACATTTCATAGTAGCTGAATGACACAACAGCAGTGCTGGTGTTGGGGCACTCTACAAACACGTAGCATAATACCATGTAGCAGTACCTGTTGCTGAGTGCAACCTATTAATTCTGGTAGGTGAGAAAAATTAAAGACAGGGAACAGCCAAATGTAGAGTCATGAAACTTAGACATGACATTTAGGTTGGGACTAGCAAATATAATAAATAGAAAAGATACCAATATTTTTTTGGAAGGCTATGCCCATAGTTCAATGGGGTGAGCAACCAGCCACACCCCCTTCCTGAGCTATATAAGCAGTTCCTTCCAGCCTCCTTCTGAAGCACTTTTTCTTTGCAGCAGGAGGCTCTGTCAGTCTGTGTTCTCCCTTGAGGCCCGCTGGGCTTTGCTTCCCCCATGTTGCTGAGCTTGGACTATGCTAGTTTGTGCTGGACCTCTGTTTTTTGTGTTCTTCTGCTTTTGGTTTGTATTGCTTGCCTCAGGCTGCTCCATGCTTCCTTGTGTGTTTGTTTCCTTCCTGCTCCTGTACTTATGTTTACCTTGTCTGTTTCTTTTGGGCTTTCTAGTTTTCTAGCACCCCGTGTATGCATTGTTTATTCATGCTTCACATTACAAACATTTTTTCCTTACCTTAAGTTGTACTGTGCCTGTGCCACAGGCTCCATTTACTCACCTGATTTTGTTCAGCCTGCTGCTTTCCTGCCTACCAATTCTACCAGTTTTTCTGCAATTGCTTTGTATGCTTCAGCTCCCATTCTTGTTTCTGTACTGTCTCCTGTGCTCCAGCTTAATTGTTTGCACCAGATTTTGGCTCAGTCTGCAAGTTAGCTGCTTCTTCCTGTTCTGCAGCTCTGCTGCAGTGCATTGTTGCCCTACTGCTTCAACAGCTGCTATCATTTTGCTGTGCTTACCTGAGGCTCTGCCAGTAAAAGCACCTCTATTGTGGGTGTTCCAACCCTATCAACATTACTTTGCTATTTGGTCTCATGGTGCTCATCTGTGGCTTCCTGTTATTCCCAAAGCGGGTGACTGTGATGTTGCGGTAGGGCATCGTAGCACAGAGTACCGGAAACATGCTTTATATAACCTACAGGACAAGATTTTGTCCTGAATTCTTGCCTTCATGTCTTTCAGTTATTCATGTATAAATCAGTAACCTCACAGCCTACATGGCCTTCAGATGTTCATTACATTCCATTACCATGCTGAAATGTTCTTACTGGAATAACCTGTCTCTGCCTTACTGGCATTTAAAGTATTCATGTCAATCATGCCTGGAACCGCCTACCCCAAGAGGTTGTAGGGGTCAACACTGTGGGGGGATTCAAGAATGCATGGGATAGACTCAAGGGAGTCCTGACTACAAGGGGCAACTAGAGTGTCAAAATAGATCTAAAACAAATGGGCAGACTAGATGGACTTAGCGGCCTCCTTGTGCCGTCAACTTCTATGTTTCTATAGCTCTAATTCACTATTCATGCAATCATATCAATTCTGTATTCATGCTGAAACCATAACATCAAAAGCTTTTGTGTAAACTATGTTTTGCTCCTTTATGAAACTGGTTGGTCGAACATATATGTAATTCAGCTAACCTAATATGCGAAGCATCATGCTTACCTATGCTGCTGCCCATTTTATTGCTGTTACAAATCCTGCTGCATATCTCATATCTGCTAAACTTCATTGATTCATTTATGCTAAACCTTATTGAGTCAGTCACTGGCATCATAGTCTTTCACTACCTAAACTCCTACCTTCTATGTCATCATCAATTTAGCTTCTGTAATGGACTTGGCTTGTTTTCTGCTGGTTGCTACTACTATGAAACCACCAAATGCTGGCTCTCACTGCAGCTTCCTACCTTACCAAGGTCCCATCTGGTAGTTCTCATGGTTACAGAGATTGCTCGCAACATTTCAATCTCATGGTTCCAGAGTTTGCTCACAACCTTTCAAGGCCTGCGTCCTTATCAATATGCAGCCACTGGCTTTGCCCGGCCTCCTCATCAAAAATCTGCTACCTAATCTATGGCTGCTGGCTTCTCCCATGCTCCTCCTATTTAGCACTCAATGTTGATTCATACTCTAAGTAACAAATCAGAGGCATGCCAATCATGTCCATTACTTTTCCACCTGAGGGGCTTGCCCTGTAAGTTGACAGTCTTGCTCTGCACTTACAAACTCTGCATCTTGAGCATGTTAACCTTGGGGCAGTGTCCTTCTCATCTTGCCCATAGTGGGAATGTTCTTGCTCCAGGTGGAGCTTTAGCATGCAGTTACATGGTGCTCCTCTTGATGCAGAATTTAAGACTTCAACTGCCAAAAGGTGGAGCACTTACAGCCCAAGGGTGCTTCTTTGGCTATGGCTTTGCTGTGGCACCTTCAAAAGCTATTCTCCCTATGACTGCCCCTGGTTCACATGGTTTGTTTTAGTCATTAGGCCAGCTGAGTACCTCAGCAGTCGTCACTCTCTTCCTCCCACCTTGGGGATCTACTGTTACTACAGAGTACCCATTGTTGCAGAAGCCTCTTGCAACCTGTCAGTTTTCCCATTAGAGGGATTGGAACAGCTTTCCACCAAATTGGAACATTTCTCCCCTTAGATTGGGTTTCTAAATTGCAGCAGCAGAGCCATCAATTTTCTTCATTTTTATAAAAGCTTTCTCTTTGTTATTAATTTGGGTTCTAACAGCCTTAGTTAGCCAGTCCATCATGGCTAACTAAGGCTGTTAGAACTCAAATTAATAACAAAGATAAAGCTTTCATAAGAATGAAGAAAATCAGAATTCATCAAACATTTCTAAATATAAAATTGAATTAAAAAAAATCTAAAAATATAATAAAGAGAGAATAAAGAAAGGTTGAATTCTAATTGGCACTAACTAAAACCCCCAAATCTTTCTTCTCATATATTAACAACAATAAACAACAAAGTTTTTATTCAATTACATTAAATGAAAATGGGAATGAATTAACTGATCCCTTGGATATATGTAACAAAATGAACAAATTTTTTGGGTCAGTGTTTAATATAGATCTAAAGGTTGAATATCAAAGACTAGTTAATACATCACCAGATGTAATAACTACGGAAGAAGTAGTTAAAGCAATTAAGGATTTAAGGACAGATTCAGCAACAGGGCCAGATGGTATAAACCCTAAATTAATAAAAAATACAAGTCTATCAATCTCTTCACCACTTGAAATATTATTTAATAATTCATTATGCCAAGGAAGTTTACCCACTAACTGGAAACAAGCAATAATTGTCCCAATTTATTAAAAAAAATGGAAGTAGAAACAACACAGAAAACTATAGAACTCTCAGCCTCACATCTGTGGTGTATAAAACAATAGAAATAATTCTTAAAAATAGAATTGAAATTGAGATGGATATAAAAGGAATAAAAGAGCTAAAGCAGCATAGATTTGTTAAAGGGAGATCATGCACTACTAATCTTATCGCCTTCTACAAATCAGTCATTAATTCATTGGATAAGGGTATACCAGTGGAAGTTATATATCTGGATTTCAAAAAGGCCTTTGATAAAGTATCTCATTACATTCTTGTTAAAATAATTGAATGATATCAAGTTAGATCAACATATCATAGGCTAGACAGCTGATTGGTTAACCAATAGAAGCCAGGTTGTCAGGATACAAACCGTCCATTCTGATCTGATCCAAGAGTCAAGCGGGGTACCACAAGGATCGGTCTCAGGTTCACTTCTTTTTGGTATATACATTGCAGATCTAAATGAGGGTAACACATGCCATAGCAGTAAATTTGCTGATGATACTAAAATAAGTGGAGAAGTAAATAATAGCGATAAGATCATATCCCTACAGAAGGATATTGTAACCTGGAGAATTGGGCAAAAAGTAATAATATGTCTTTTAACAAGAATAAATGCATAGTTATGCATTTAGGATAAAAAAATCAGAATTCTGATTACTACTTCAACAATAAAAAACTAAAACAAGTCACTTTTGAAAAAGATCTAGGTGTTCTGATTAATAATCAATTACTTCCAGGTAATCATGGTAGACAAACTGCCATTAGCTCCAACTACATCTTGAACTCTATTAAAAAAGAATTTATTAGTAGACAGGAAACCTGCATCTTAGCTCTATATAATTCATATATTAGACCACATTTGGATTACGGAGCAGCTTTCTGGGCACCCTATCTGACAAAGGATAAGACACTATTAGAGGGCGTACAGTGGAAAACTACAAAACTAATCCCAAGATTGAGAAATTTACAATATGAGGAAAGATGCAGGGAACTAAACCTGTATGACCTAGACGTTAGGCGTATGGCAGAAGATTTACTGCTACTATATAAAATACTCCAAGATAACCAACTAATGCAGGAATGTGGGATAAGATATGCAACTAAACCAAATACACTTAGAAGTAATAAACATCAACTTTTTGTACCAAGAGCAACAAAGAACAAAAGAAAATATTTTTTTCCACTAGATCAATACAACTGTGGAATAAACAGCCACAATATTTAATGAGCTCTGACAGTATCAAACAATTTAAAAACTGCTTGAATAAATATACAGTATAACAGGTAACTAAATAAAATTCCCACAAGGTGTGGGGGTAGACTTGATGGGTCCTATGGCTATCTTCTACCTTAATAAACTGTGTGAAACCATATGAATAAATAAATTGCCCCTAGCCTGGAGGGAAGGCAACCTAGGCCTTGGATCCCCAGAGATTTCCTACTCAAAAAATGTTTTTTTTCCTCTCCTCCATGCCAAAGATCATAATACATAGTTAGTTGTTGTAGTGTATTCCCTAGTTTCTATAGGGAAGTTTCTGCTGTTGCTTGGAGATGGATGGCGGCCCTACTCACCATTCCCTCTCTCTTAGGAAGCCCCCTGATGTCATCAGTGAATCCATTTTATCGGTTCAATCCTGACAAACCTGTGCATCTTATTTGTGTTTCATCATGCTGTCTGTTGCTGTCAAAATGCTTCTCTACCTCATAGTTAACATTTACTGCTCAATGTTCATTTTGGAATGCCTTCCTAAGGTACATTTAGCCAAAGAACTCTTTCCTGTGGCACCTTTAGGGGTGGAACACTCTTTGAGGGTTCCTTGACTTTGGTTCCCCTACAGGATGGTAATTCCCTGTGGAACAGAGAGTGTGAATGGCCAAACAGTTATCACAGTTGCACAAGCATGACGCTACTCTGATTGCGTAGGCCCATAGAATTGAAAGGCTATGCCTGTAGTACAATGGGGGTGAGCAACCAGGCACGGCCCCATCCTAAGCTATATAAGCAGTTCCTCACAGCCTCCTTCTGAAGCAGTCTTTCTTTGCCCCAACATCCTCCCCTCCTCCTCCAGAGGCTTGCCTCTCTTCTCAGGGGGGCTCCTTCCTTAGGTACCTTTGGCCAAGGGACTCTTTCCTGCAGCATCTCTATGGGTGAAACCCTCTTAGAGGGTTGCTTGCCTTCAGTAACCCTACAGGGTAGTAATTCCCCATGGAACAGACAGTACAAATGGCCAAACAGTTATCACAGTTGCACAATCATATCACTACTCTGGTTTTGTAGGCCCATTGAAGTATGTTTATACTTTTTCAGGGAGAAGAAATGAGTTTGAAACTTGGAACATTGGACAGACTATAAAAACAATAGGAAAGCTTTTTTGGTATTTTCAAAGTTTTTTAAGGGGGTATTTTTATTTCTTTGAGGCAAGAAGGATTATGAAACTTGAAAACAGTAAAGACTACAAAAGGATAGCACAGGAAGGAAAACTTTACTAAAAGAATGACAAGACAACTTTTTTAATATTTCAGGTTTTTAGAGGAGGTATATGACACTTGGAAAGGAACTTGGGACAGACTATGAAGAAGAGATGAAAGTTATTTTGGTATTTTTAAACTTTTTTTAATTTTTTGATATTTTTTTTTGTGTGGAGTAGGACTATAACTCTTGAAAACAGTATAGACTATAAGAGGATAGCACATGAAGGAAAACTTTACTAAATGAAAGATATGACTTTTTTTAGTATTTAGGTTGTTTGGGGGGATAAAACACTTTGAGAGAAACTTGGACAGACTATAATAATAATAATCTTTATTTATAAAGTGCAATTCTAAAACCAAAGTGCAATACAATGACAAAATACTTTAATCCATAAAATAATAACATCCAAAGATTCCAACAGTATATAAAAATATAACAAAAGTACATGTTTTTAAGGTGGACTTAAAGCTGTCCCTGGTCCTGCACTCTAGAATCTGCTGAGGTAGAGAATTTCACAGGGTGGGGGCTCCATACATAAAAGCACGGGCCCCAGAAGTTTTCAGCCATACCCTGGGAATCGTGAACAATCCCTCATCAGCTGAGCAGAGAGAACGGCCGGGGCAGAAGGATTCAGGAGTTCTTGCAGATAAAAGAGGATATGGAAGATTTTTTTGGCGTTTTTAAACTTTTGTTTACTTTTGGTATTTTTATTTTTTTTGGGGGGGAGGACTATGTAACTTGAAAGCAGCAAAGACTATAAGAGGATAGCACAGGAAGGAAAACTAGAAAAAAAGGCAAAACAAGACATCAAACAGCCCCATCACTGGCACCCATGTCATGACAGTGAAGCTCCTCAAGGCCCACTAGAATTTTGGCCTGATTCTCAAGCACTGTTTTTAGATCCTGCTGGACCTCAGTGAACTGGCAGCAGAGGTAACCCACTTCCTCCCTCACTGAGGCCAGGTCATCTGCTGTTGCTCTTCTTGCTGCTGGTGCTGCTCCTTCAAGGGGAGGAGGAGCTGCAACTACAGGGGCCATTACCTCTTCCTCTTCACGCACCCTGGCCTGTGACCTGGCACATCTCCCTATATCATAGCCTACTCATTCACTCTGGCTGCCATCCCCTTCCCCACCTCCAATTGTTGCTTCCCAAAGCCTCACCTGCCACTCTGCTTGGTAGTGAAATTTTAAGTGTTCCTCTACCCCTCAGTATCCAAATGGGTACCTTTCTTCCCTCTGCACACCACTTTGCCTCAAATATTGCAAGTGACTACACTTTGGTCCCTTGGGTGACTGGTAAAGAAGCTCCACACCAGTGAGCTCTTCAGATATCACTGCCGATGTGGGGGAGTAGACAAGGGGGGAGGCACTGCCTATGGGGGTGGAACAAGGCTGGAGGTTGGGAACCACAGGCTGCTGCTGCTTCTACAGCTGCTCCTGCTCCTTGCCCTTATGCTGATGCTCTGGGGCAGCCCTACTGTCCTCTGCAGCTGGTGGGCATGCCTGCTGGTGGCATGCAGTCTCAGCATCATGAGATGGTGAGTTTGAGGTGTGCCTGGCTCAGAAATTGCTCACTAGTCAGACATATGGCACTGCACCTGCCGCGCATCTGGGGACCATGATGCCCAGGTCCACCATGGACTCTATGCTGGCACTGCTCCATTTCCAATTATTAAACAAAAAGAAATGAAACAGAGAGAGAGACAGACAGACAGACAGGAAAAAACTCAAACATGAGCCAAAATAAAGATTAAGTAACTAAGGAAAGTCAAGAATAGCTAATTAATGAAAAAAAATCAAACTGTTGTTAGCAGTTCAAACTACTTGATTTTGTCACTCTGAGCCACAGCTTACTCACACACTGTGTGTCTGTGTATTGCAATTGAGAAACTGAAAGCAATGTGTTATTTCCCACCTGCTTGGAATGAACCTTGTGACCTTCAGAACCTCTGCCATAGAACAGAGCCTTTTTTTCATAACTTCACCATTACAACCATAAGGTGAAGGTGAAGTTCTAAAGCGATGTGGGCATAAGCAAAATTCCACTAAAAGGAGAAAAGTGTGAAGTTGTCCATGGAGGCAGAGTTGCTGACTTTGCTTTAACTTCAGAAGATCTCTAGGCCCAGTCTCAAGCTGGAAGAGGGGACAGTTAAAAAGGACAGTAGAAAGTATTTTTTCATGGAGCTTGTGGTGGATGGGTGGAATGATCTACCAAGCAATATGATTAATGCTGGAACTATAGCTGGGTTCAAATCACAGTGGGACTCCATTAATTGGGTTATAGTGAAATAATGCATTACATGCATTTCCGTCTTTCGGATGAGACGTTAAACCGAGGTCCCATCTGCCTGGATTGGTGGTAGTTCAGGTGGATGTTAAAGATCCCATGGCACTTATCGAAAAGAGTAGGGGAATTTCCCAGGTGTCCTGGCCAAATTTCCCTCATTCACTAAAAATACCACCAACAGCTTAATCTGGTTCAAGGTCAGTTGGCATTCATCTGTATCCCCCTCCCCCGGGTCGTGCCTGAAAATAGGCAGGATTTGTCTAGTGCACTTACCCGGTCAACAAAAGCTAAATAAATAAATAAATAAAAAATGTTTTCAGGATAGACTTGAGGGACTCATTTTCATTATCTGCTTAATTCTTCTATGTTTCTAGGTTTTGTAACTCCTTGAAATTTATAATCTGCTGAAAAGGAAGCTCATGGACCTTTCATACAGCCTAGTGACAGCTCATCACACTACCCTGTGATTGACCTGAGTTTGGGAGTGAGACTGGGCTCTTGGCAGTTCAGTCTCCTATGGTTGGGGAGTGTGGCTGGTGGGAGGTTAGAGCTTCCTTCTGCTGCTGCATTGACCCCTACTGTGAATAAAGAATCTGGATCTCTTCCACAGGAGTGCTACATAGATTGGGATGTCTTGGCAATAGTGGTACAGTATTTGGGAGAAAAAGGAAAAATGAGACAAAATCCAACCATGATCATCAGTATGATGGCCTATGATACTCTAAGCTCTCACCACACAATTAAACATCTGCCCTTGTGGGGCTACTGATGTGCCTCATTGGGTATGATCATGTGGGATAAAAAGTTATGGTAACAAAAGAAATAAAAGCTCTTGCAAAAACTAGCCTATCTTTTGCTGTTCAGGGTTATTTTAATTACAGTTAGGATACTACTGATACTCACGCATACTAACAAAGACAGAAGGCAGCACGTCTGAAGAAACTGAGGTGGTACAGCTATGGTAGCAAGCCCAAATCACTACAAAACACAAAAGTACAGTAGCTGCACTCAGCACAAGTTTGCTTTTGCAAGTAATAAGGTTTTATTACAGTTCACTCATGAGGACAAAACCCCATCACTTCAACCACCAAATTGATCTTTGTAATTTGTGTTGGGTGCAGCTACAGTACTTTAATGTTTTATACTCATGCACACTGTAAGCTGGGCATCCAGTCTGAGATGACTGGATGCCAGTTGGTTTTCCATGCTTCACCCTCAGTGCTGCTCCTTTAACTCTAAGAAATCAAAAGAAAGACCAGTCAGCCTCACCTCGGTAGTGGGGAAGATCATGGAAGCACTACTGAAGGAGAGATTGGTGGAACATCTGGTTGTCAATGGACTACAGGACCCAAGGCAGCATGGTTTCACCAGGAGGAGGTCATGTCAGACCAACCTCATTGAATTTTTTGACTGGGTGACTAGGGAGGTGGATCAGGGGAGGGCAGTCAACATGGCCTATCTGGACTTCAGCAAGGCCTTTGACACTGTGCCACATAGAAGACTATTACACAAACTGGGGAATATGGGTGTGGGCAGGACAGTAGTGTGGTGGGTAGGTAACTGGCTGGGTGGCAGGACACAGAGGGTGGTGGTAAATGGCTGTCACTCCACAGAGGGAAGATAGACCAGTGGGGTACCACAGGGATCAGTGCTGGGACCGGTCCTATTCAACATCTTCATCAGTGACATGGCGCAGGACCTAGAAGGCAGAATTTCACTGTTCGCTGATGATACAAGCTCTGTAACACAGTAGACACACCAGAGGTGTAGACAGAATGAGAAGTGACCTGCAGAAACTTGAAGAATGGTCAGGGGTTTGGCAGTTGAAATTCAATGCAAAGAAGTGCAAGATAATGCATATGGGGCACAAAAACCCTGGCACAATATATCAGTTGGGGGTGAGGATATAGCATGTACCAAGCAGGAAAGGGATCTTGGGGTTATCATCTCTGATGACCTCAAGGTAGGGAAACAGTGTGACAAGGCATCAGGTAAAGCAAATAGGATGCTGGGATGTATAGGCAGGGGCATTACCAGCAGGAAAAGGGAGGTCATAATTCCGCTATACAAGACACTAGTGAGGCCCCACCTGGAGTACAGTGTACAGTTCTGGAGACCATACCTACATAAGGACATAGACAGGGTAGAGAAGGTTCAGAGGAGGGCAACAAAGGTGGTGCATGGATTGCATCACAAGTCCTATGAAGACAGGTTGAAGGAACTGAACATGTACTCCCTGGAGGAGAGGAGAGAGAGGGATATGATAGAGACACATACAAGTATCTTACAGGGAGGAACAGGGTGCAGGAAAACACTATTTTTAAGCGAAAAAGGTGTTCCAGGACTAGATGGCATGGGATGAAGTTGGAGGGAGGACGATTCAGAGGAAACATGAGAAAGAATTTCTTCACAGAATGGGTGGTGGACATGTGGAACACCCTGCCAGAGGAAGTGGTGGGGGCTGAAACAATCACGGGATTTAAGAATGCATGGGATAGACATAAAGGAATTCTGGAGGTCAGGGGTAAGGTGCAACAGACTTCTAGGAAAACAAACTGAACTTACAAGCTCAAATGGGCAGACTGGGTGGGCCATAGGTCCTTATCTGCCGACACTGTCTATGTATGTAAAGAGAGAGTGAGATGCAAAGGTATTAAGATACAATTCAAGTGGTTCCTGGGCCAGGATCATTTAATGGCCCAAGAGAAATATATAAAACAGAGAAAGTAAGGACAAAAAGACACAAAGTCTGTCAAGTCTACTATGAGATACAACCTCACATTTTTATAACAAGCATTTGTCATTGCCCGAATATTGTCTTGCTGGCATTGGCAGTGGTAGTGCAGGAGTTAGAGAGATGCATAATAGGAATGACAGTGAAGTATTGAACTGATGCCAACCCACCCCCACCCTGCAGAGACTGACAGGCATTGGGGTGTCCCTTTGGGTGTTGGCCATAGAGCTCATGCCATTTCACCTCTCCTTATGCTGCAGACACCGACAAGTGGCGTGGTGTGCATTGGGGTCTTTGGGCTTTACGCTCACCCCATTCCATAAGGAAATACACTGAGATGGGTGCAGTATAGGACAGTGGGGTGAACATTGGAGCCAGAGCATCCAAGGCACATCTTGATGATTGTCATTGGCAGCAGGGTGGGGGTGGGGGGTGGAATGGCGTGAGCATTACGTCTGACAATCCCAAGTCACGCCCCTGACACCTGTCAGTCTCTACATATGGGCGTTTAGCACCAAATTTTCAACATAGGCATTTTAGCACCTCTGCTCATGTACAGTGTCACTGTCATTTCCTGAAAGTGTCCCAAGAAGTGATTTCACACAGCGAGCATGCTATTCTGTGCCGGAAGTGCAAAAACACATTTTGGTCAGGATATGTGAAATAACGGCTGTACGGTTCATCAAGAGGTGTGGAAAAATGGCAATGGTGAAAATCCAGAGTGAAACTATCACAAATGCACGACGGTACGAGCGTGCGTGCAATCTGCCAATGCACACTCGTAACACAGTCATTTTATGGAGTATCATTACCAAATTTTCAATATAGGCATTTTAGGACCTCTGCTCATGAACTGTGTCACTGTCATTTTCATAATCTGGCTCAAACACTGATTTCCCACAGCAACTGCTCTATTGTGCACTAGAAGTGCGGAAACACATTTCGGGCAGGATGTGGAAAATGACAGCTGTACTGTTCACAAGGAGGTGTACAAAAATGACAATGCTGAAAATCCAGTGCTAAAATATTGCTAATGTGCGAAGTTACGAGCCTGCGTAGCAACTGTGCAATGCATGCTCGTAAAACAGGCATTTGTTAGATTTTTTTCCACCAAATTTGGAACATAGGCTTTTTGAGAGGTTGCCTCATGAACACTGGCACTGTCATTTCGTTAATAGGTCCCAAAAGGTGATTTTGTGCAATGACTGCAAAATCACCTTTCAAGGCCGATTAACGCCATGACAGTGATAGAATTAATGAGGAGGGCACTCAAAAACCCCATGTTTAAAATTTGGTGCCAAAATTCCAACAAATGCCCGAGATATGCAGCAAAGTTGAAAAAATCCTATTAATTCCATTATACAGCTTATCGGCATTTCCTCGGTTCGCAGTCGGCTTTGAAGAGTGCAGACGTGTTCCCAGTCCACCGAAGATTGTCAAGCCGGACTCGGAGGTAAGTATGGGTGAGGGTGGTGGGGAGCATGTGGGAGGCAGGGTGCACAGTGGGTGGGTGTGGGTGGGGCAGGAGACTATGAGGGACCTTTTTGTTACAGGAAGGAAAAAAATACATCACGGGACAGTTTTTTTTCAGGGACATGGCATGCTGGTTGGGCTCCAGTGTGCCACCTAACTGTTTTTGGGTGAGGCTGCAGCTGACGGGGATTGGGCACCTCGTCAGCAGAAAATGGGGTGAATTTATGCCGACGGGGATTGGTCACCCCTGTCAGCACACAATGAAAGGCGGGGAGGCAAGAGCCAAGGGGGATTGGGAACCCCCCTCGGCATATAAGAAATGTGGGGGGGGTGGTTGATTTATGTCGATGGGGAGAGGGCTCCCCCATCAGCACACAATAAAAGCAGGGGGGATGCAAGAACCGAGGGTGATTGGGCACCCCCCTCGGCATATAGGAAATGGGGCGGGCTGCTTGTGCAGCCACAGTAAGCCACTGGGGGATTGGGCACCCCTGAAGTCGACCTTTGGGCGGGCGGCTGCCCACCATGCTGCTCATGTGGCGAGCACGCAGGAAGGGTCTGCTGCATCTGACAAGCTTTGCTCAGATTGCAGCGGACCTTTCCTTAGATGTGCTCACCACATTAGCATGCATGGGGCATGCAGGCTGATTGGGGAATGAGGGACCCACCTACTGATGTGTGCCCTGCATTCGCCCAATAGCATCCACGCCTCCAAATATGCACTGCCACAAGATGTTGACTTGCGCGCAAGCGCAGCAAGCCAACATAAAAATGTCCTACTATAACAACCACCTTTGTTGGATCTGCACATTCCATTGTTACACTCCAATTTCTAATAACCCTCAAAAGATATGTAACCGAGCATTGAACCCAGCAATGGACTCCACATTGAGCACAGTGCTGGGCAGACTATTTCATTTGTACGTTGCCCACTCTGTTAAAATATTTTACTAGTGACCTTATTAATAGTTCCTCATATCAGCTTGATATTGTGTCCTCTGGTGGTTGAATTGTCCTTCAGCTTAATCAGCCTGTGTTACATACCCTGTTGTACCCGTACAAGTGTTTGTATGTTTTTTGTCATATCTCCTCTTTCACTTGTGGCCTCTAGGAAGCAAGTGTTGTGGCATGTCAATCTCTTTTCATAACACCTCCCCCCCCCAGCTGACCATGAATAATTTGTGTTGCCTTCCCCTGTATGGTTTGTAACCTATACTGACACTTCTTTAATCTGAAACTACACAAAGGCCTCCAGGTGTGGCCTAACCAGTCAGATACAGAATGGCATAATTATCTCCTTCTTTTGACTGCACCTGATGCATTCCAGTATCATATTATCCAGTATAAGAACATGTTTCATGTAAGTCATGGTTATCCCTTTAAAAGATTTATGGAAGTCAAGTTTGTAACATATTCAGAATTGTAGATATATAATCTCTTCAACAGAAGGTTGCAAAACAAAAATGTTTTTGAGGACATTTGTACAGATTGTGATGCTTTCTGAATGACTGGAGCTCAAAGCTTTGAAAGTGTTTCAGTTATAGATGATGCTTTTGACTGAATGGTGTTTTGCCATGGAATGCATACAGTACAAATGGCACAATCTTCCATGCCTCAATCAATATGTCTTTATTTATGGAAATTTATTTAATACAGGAAGGTAATCAGAGAGACAAAACATTGAAAAAAAACATTTTCAGTTGTGACCTCTAAGGGGGCAAGTACAGATATAGGTGAGATCATTTGAAGACAGAATTCTCTCCATAATAATCTCTGAAAATGAGGAAACACAATATGAATATTTGAAAAGGGAACATTATGCTGATAAACAATGTGGTTTGAGTGCACTTTTCAAAGACATTGGAAAAAGAGAGATGGCAAACAAGTGCACTATTTGCAGACTGACAAAATTATATGGACACAAACTAATCAGAGAATATTTTCTTCTTGGTTTGTTATTAGGCTTACATAGCGTGGTCATGAAAGGTACAGCAAAAAAACGGAAACACCAAGTTATGTCAGCAGCGACAATGCAGATCTTCCCCACAGCGAAGGCACAATACCAATGCAAGTATTGTGCAGCCTGTTTTGTGGGTGTTTTCTGTGGGGGTTGTGCCTCTGCACCCCCCGGATGTTAAGATTCCAACTCCAGGTCGGAGTGGGTATAGGGAGGGAGAAGAACACTGGGGGAAGGCAAAACAGAGAAAAAGGACCATTACTGTGAATGTCACCGTGATGGTCTTTTTTTCCGTTTCTCCATCGGGGTGTTGCCATAAAGGGGTGCACCGCCAAAAAATAGCTGAACAAGTGCTGTGTACATTTAAGCAAGAGGAGTGCTTTGTACAGCACACCGAATCTGTTTCAAAAGTGGGATGTACTAATACTGTACTAGTGTCAGATGAGCCTATACCATTTTAGAAGCAGTTTTAGCATTGCAAAAGTGGGCTGGACTAATACTGTGCTAGTGACAGATGAGCCTATACCAAGAATAAAGGACATTATTGAAATAAGAAAATGGCAATAAACCCTGTTAGGTATAGTTTGGCATTAATTGTAAGCAGAAGCAAAATCAGAATGTAAGGCTTATTGCCTTGGAACATGAGAATCCCAATTGTTTCATGTGTGGCACATCTAGTGCACATTGACTCTATGCACCACTGATGAAAATAAACTTGTTGGATTACAGGTAGGAAAAAAATAAAGGCAGGTTTTTAGATAAAATGTTCTGGAGAGAATCTGATGATGGAAGAAACTGTGAGAAACTAGATCTGTGTAGATCTCTATGTCTGAATGTGTGTGTGTTTATCTGCATGTATGTAGAAACATGGAAACATAGATTTTAATATATATTGATGGCAGATAAAGATCGCTTGGCCCACCTAGGCTGGCCAATTTCTCTACCTACTATAACACCGCAGACCCTACTTGATCTACTTGATCTCCTACTTCCCCCCGCACCTCTAAGGTTCCCTAATATCTATCCCAGGCATACTTGAAGCCAATTACAGTTTTTGCCCCTGCCACCTCCTCTGGGAGGCTGTTTCAGGCATCCACTACTCTTTCTTTGAAGAAGTACTTCCTCACATATTTCTTGAGTCTCCCTCCCCACCTTCATAGCATGTCCCCTTTTTTTAAGCATCTTTTTTTTCCTAAAAAGTGTTTTTTTCTTGACTTTATTTACACTTGTGGGGTATTTGGATGTTTCTGTCATATCCCCCCTCCCTCCCTCCTTTCCTCCAGGGTGTACACATGGAGGTTCTTCAGTCTGTCCTCATAAAGCTTGTGATGCAGATCCTGCATCATTTTGGTTGTCTTCCTCTGGATCAGATCTACACAGTCTATGTTCTTCCAGAGATGTGGTCTCCAGAACTGGACACAGTACTCTAGGTGAGGTCTCACCAGTGATCTATACAGCAGTAACACCACCTTTCTCTTTCTGCTGGTGATACCGCTCCCTATGCATGCTAGCATCCCACTGTCTCTCCCTACTGCCTTGTCACACTGTCTGGCCACCTTTAGGTAATCAGATATGATTATTCCCAGGTCACTTTCCTGTTTGTGGTGGTTAATACTACCCCCCATTTTGTACTCTGCCCCAGGTTACTGTGCTCCAAGTGCATGAGTTTGCACTTCTTCGCAATGAAAACTAGCTGTAATATCATTGACCACTCCTCTAACTTTTCTAGATCACTATTAATACTCCCCCCCCCCGAGTGTCTATCCTATTACAGATTTTAGTGTCATCTGCAAAGAGGCATACCTTTCCTTCTAGTTCTTCTGCAATGTCTCTAATAAAGACAAAGAGGACTGGTCCTAGTACTGGTGCTGTGACACCCCACTTGTCACTCTCCCTTACTCAGAGTGAACTCAGTTTACCACCACCCTCTGTCTCCTGTCCTCCAACAAATTTCTTACCTAGTTTACCACCTTAGAACCCACTGCTTTGCTTCATAGTTTGTTTCTGACTCTCCTATGTGGAAATTGGTTGAATGATTTACTGAAATCTAGGTAGGCCACATCCACTGCTCCACCCAGATCCAATGTTCTGGTCACCCAGTCAAAGAAATCTATCAGATTTGTTTAACATGATCTCACCCAAGTGAATCCATGCTGCCTTGGATCCTGAAGGTCACTGAATTCCAGATATTCACAATACTCTCATTCAGTAGCGATTCCATTACTTTCCCCACTACCAAAGTGAGGCCGATTGACATGTAGTTCTCCACCTTGCTTTCTCTTTTGGGAAGTGGGACTACATCTCCCTCCTCCAGTCCTCCAGTACCACTCATGTCTCCAGTGAGTGGTTGAACAGGGCTGTCAGAGGTGTGGCCAGTACCTCCTTGAGCTCCCTCAATATCCTAGAATGCACTCCATCTACCCCCATTGCCTTGCCCACTTTCAGATTTGAAAGTTCACTCAGAACACTCTCCTCTGTAAATGGACTGGTGTCTATCTCTGTTCCTGCGATGCTCCTGGCATTTATCTGTGGTCTCTCTCCTTCCCCTTCCTCTGTGAGCACTGAACAAAAGTAGTTGTTTAAGACGTCCACTTTTTCCTGTTCCCCAACCACACACTCTCCTCCTTCCTTCCTAAGCCTTACTATCCCTCCCCTGGTCTTTCTCATTTCGTTTACATACCTGAAAAATACATTGTCCCCTTTCTGTACAGCCTGGGCTGTTTTCTCCACTGTCTGCACCTTTGTACTCCTAATTGCTTTCCCTGTTTCCTTCTGTTTCTACTGATACACCTCTCTATCTTCCTCTCTCTGTGTCTCCTTATACCTCCTGAATGCTAACTTTTTTGACCTGACCTTCCCGGCCACCTCTTTTGAGAACCATAGCAGTCTCTTTTTCCTCATGCTTTTCCTTGCTTGTCTGACACATAGGTTTGTTGCCATCTCTGTCACCTACTTTTAGATTTGCCCACTGTTCATCCACTCCTCTTAAGTCATCCCACACTGCCAGGGCATTCCTGGGGCATTATCCCTTCTTTTTAAAACTGGCTCTCCTGAAGTCCAGGACCCTCACTTTTGTGTAATTTGATCCTGCCACAGTACTTATATTGAATCATAATGTACGGTGATCACTTGTCCCCAGGTGGCTTCCCACTGTGGTGTCTGAAACACAGTCCTGTTGAGTACAATGTCCAGTACTGCCCTTCACGAGTGGGATCTTTTATTAGTTGCCTGAGGAACACCCCCTGCAGAGAGCCAGGATGTCCTTGCTCCAAGAAAGACTGTTTGGGTGCTTGGGTGTGGGTGTGACAACATATAACACTGAAAACTCTCCTCTGATGTGACCTTTAAAATGAAAAGGAAGTTGGGGAGGATTTTAGCAGAATAGTGGTGGTGAGCATGGGAAGCAATTGGGAGTCAACAATGGAAGGTAGCTTCATAAAATGACATGTAGAAACTCTTGATTCCTAAGAATATCACACTTGCCAATTGAGAAGCATGTAGTATGTTCATTATAGTTTTTCCTAAATATGCAGAATGTAGTGATGCCCAAAGACATTTTTAGTAGTACCATGCAGGATATTGAGGTAAGATGACCATCTGTTTGTAATGTGATGGAATTGTGGGTTCTGGGCAGTCAAGGTGTTGGCATCTGGGCACCAGCAAGTAGAGTGCCAGTAGGAGGTTACCAGCAGACACAGCGCCATGCCACAAAGCCATAGGAGACTGGGAGCTCCAACAAACACAGCGACGCTGGGCAGTGTCACACAGCACACACCCGCAGATACACCCACCTAAAGCTGATGGGGTGACAGGAGGCACAGCAACACCGAGGAACAACAAGAAGCCCAATGCATCAGTGACAAGGCCTCCCATGGACACAAAGCACAAGGGACTGGAGCACCATGCAGAAGACCACATAGCACAGCCACCGTCCCATACACCCAGTGCCACAGTGATGCTGTGCACACCACCAAATGGCCACTGACAGTAGTGCCAACCACCCAATGGCAGGGAGCCATGCATAGCAGACAGGCCGGCATGTGATGCAGCCCCCCTGGAACCATGGTGGTGGGGGTGGCAGGGGCAACATGACTCCCAACTGGGAGTAATAGACACCCAGAGAAAGAGCACCTGCAGTGGGCATGGCATGTGCACAGGGTGGTAGTGCTAACACCTGGAGGGGGGTGCATAGGGTCCACAAAGGTGACCATAGCCCCATGGGATGGCACCATAGCAGGGGCCAAGGGCAGCGGCAGGCTGTGGAAGTGGCACCCACAAAGCTGTATGTGACAGGGAGAGCCAGTGAACTGGGTGGAGGGACACATGCCAATAGTCCTGTACAGCACCACCCCATACCCAGAGTGCCTGCAGATGTACTCAAACCCCAATGCCCTGTCCACATGCCCAGCACCACCCCCACCCAGGCCACCTTGACACAGAGACAAAACCCAACTGTGCACCTGCTGGCCCCCACAGCACACAGCAGGCAGCCTACCATGCCACCAGGGCACAGTGCACTATGCACAACCACTGCATGCCAGGCCAGGTACACACACACACTACCACACACTGGCACACCCACCACCACACCCACATGCACACCACCATGCCTACACATGCACAGTCACGTGACCAAAGGAGGTGGGAGGCAATAATGCTGTTCACACTCATTTACTGGGAAATACACGATGTGTTAGATGTCACACATTCACTGGGCTTGTGGGACATATGAGGAGCATCCCTGCAGGCATGCACATGCAGTGGTCAGGCCAATGGGACTATACCTGCAGCTGGAAATGCATGGCAATGCCCTTAAGGTAGTCCTGGATGCTGTGCTCACTGTACTGCACCATGAGATCCATGATTCACTGGCCCCTGTCCCTGAGCCTCCTGCAGGGTGGTGCAACAGGTTCCCCTGCCATGTACTGCTGCACCTTTATCTCATTGAGATTTTCCTCAGACGTCTGACAGTCAATGAACGTCCAGATGGAGGGATGGGCAGCCCCCAGCAGGGAATTGAAACCCCTGTTCCAGCTTTTGACCACATTGATGGTCCATGGGAGACCAGAATGTGTGGCACTGAAGCAGTTCCAGAAGTCCACTGGGAAGGTAGGCTTGCACCTGTGGCCACTGCGGATAGGCCGCCCCAGCCAATAGTCCTCAGAATAATCCATGAGGGGAGTCAGCATGTCCTCCTGCTCTGAAAAGAACTTCCATGTCCTCAGCTTCTCAAAGGTCACCATGACCTTATCAGGTGGCACTTATTATAGGGCAGGGAGGAGATATATGTACAATGCAAAGTGTAGATCAGTTGTGTATTCATGCAGGATGTCTGTCAGCTGTTGTACCTTCTGCCACACCACCTGGCAGAGGTGAAACAAGCACCCCCGCAGTGTGGTATTACAGAGGACAGTGCGGAACGTCTTGTGCGCAGCCAGTTCAAAGTCCACCATGCTGGTCTGCGGCTTCAGGCTAGGATACAGCTCTGACAGTTTCCTGGGGATAGTGGTGGAGGCAGCTGTGCTGCACAGTGCCACAAGCATGTACACTGTGGGGATCACATTGCTGTACTCGAGCCCATGTATTGTGTACAGCTGCCTGAACAGGGGTGGGCAGCATTTGAAGGTCTCATCAGTTTACTAGTTCACACAGCACTCCATGTACTGGAGGTTCCTGGTGGTGGTGGTGAACAAAAGGAATCTGTCTGGCTCAGACCCTGTGTCCCATAGGAGGAATGGTTCCCCCTTCTGTGTGAGGCTGTAGGGCTCAGGTACCGCCAGGTCAGAGAGTGATGCTGGTTGCTGTGGTGCTGTGCTTGCTGACCTCCTACTGCGCCACATGGACTGTCATAGGTTCTCCAGGCATGGCAGCCATCCCCCCACTGCCTCTGGCAGTGCGCTGCAGCATGCTGCCACCACCTGTTGTGGTGTTTCTGGGGTCTGCAGTGCCCCCCTCCTGATGTTAGCCTGCACACACCGTAGTGTTGTGTCCGCATAGTCAGGGACATGGTTGTGCGTCCCCATGGTGGTTACAATGTCCCCCTGGCTGGTGTGCCCTCATGCCTTGCAGTGGCCCACACGGTACTCCACACACTTCCAATACATCTTCAGACCTTGTGTGTGCTCCTTTCTGAAGAGGTATCCTTCATGCAGCAGCAGTCGGTTGCCCCTTGGGCTGTCCACATAGCCCAGCGGCATTGCAGCAGCTCCTCCTGTGACTGTGGATGTTCTGCAGAACTGCTGCTAAGTACCTTCTGGGTGTAGGCCATTGGCAGCTGGGATGCAGTGTACCTGGAAGCCCTTCTGGTCTGCATACCTGTGTCACTCCCTGACTGGTGTATGCACAGTGTTGCAACATAGAGCAGGTTAGGGGCGTACCCCACGTGAGTGCATTCCACCCTGGTGGGCCTGTGTACAGCTGTCTGTCTTCCCTGTGGACTTCTGTGCAGGTATTAGACATGCAGTCCCTCACAGTTCATGCCTGCACTGTGCAGGGCTCTGCTGCATGCCTCGTTTGCTGTCCTGTAGCGTACATGCCCTGACATCCCACACTGTCCATTCCTGCTTCGGCACACCTTCTGGGCTCAGTGTGTTTGTATTACCATGGCAACGCACATTCCAGGGCACTCAGACAATTGCCTGCCTTTCTCTGAACTGCCCTGCCTGCATGCAGTCACTGTGGTGATGAATCAGTGGTGCTTAGCAGCACCTGTTTGGGTCCTTAGGGTGCAGACCTGCATTGTCATGGCTACAGTGCTACTAGCCGCTGTCTGCTGTCCCATCCTGTTCCATGGGACTGCCCACGCATGGCCATGCTTGGCCTGCCCCATACCCTGTGCTCCTCCACGGTGTCATTGTCATGGCCTGTGTTGTGCAGTCCATTCCCCCTTGGGGTGTCCTTCCCCTGTGCCCATTGGTGGTCTTGCCATGTTGGTTGTGCCTGCCGGTGCTTGACCACTCTGTGCCTGTGCCATTCCACCATTCGGTCATGGGGCTGCCTCAGTCATGCTGGTGGGTTCCATCCTGTCACCATGGTTATGGCCACTGCCATGCATGTGCCCATGGTGTGGGCACTGCTACCTCCTGGTGCTCTAATCACCAGTGTCACTTTGTACCACTGGGCACCGGGTGCCCTATTCCACTGGTGCTCTGCTTGTAGTCTACACCATCCTACTGTAGCTGTGCTTGCGTTGCCCTGATGCCGGCACCCTGACTGCCTGGAATCAGAATTGTGCATGTATGATGTTGAGATTGTTAAACATTTGAACTATTTCACACAAGATACCTGCACCCAAATGTACCCTTTAACCAGTGAATGCAATTTTGTTAAGATGAAATTTTGACCACATTGAGATGATACCATGCATGTACAATGTTTTGGCTCTTAAACATTGAGATTAATAAACACAATGGCACAAACAAATCATGATTTTCCTTATTTCAGTCAGACTATCGCAACTGAACATGAGTCTTTTTTAGGAAAGAAAACTCATCAGTTCTTTGGAGAGAATAAGACAAACAAAAATAAGAGCTCTAAGTAAATAACAGGCCAAAAACTGTTGCCTGCCATCTAAATGTATACATGTATATAGTACAAGTGTACATTCAGAATTATATTTTGTATTTATACAAATCTCATTAATGTGCAAAAATGGTTCCTTGCCACTCAGCTGGCTATGAACACTGAAAAAATCAGTCACTATGCTCTTTGACACAGCCCATTAGTTGCATTCAGTCCCCTCCACTTTAAAGCTGAGCTCCTTGTCTGGTGATCCTATCAATTATGATATTTTCTCTAAATACCTAGTGGTGGCCTCGATCAACATCTTGACAATTCACTTCAGAAAGAAAGGATCATCCAGTACAGCCCATATTCCACAAAAATGTGTAAAAAAACTACTATACAGGGTGGGCCTAATTCCAGCATATAGCTGACGCTATACAATCGAAAAAGACTATATTAGCATGGAAGATACATGAATAAACTATTTGGATGCTATATTTAAAGTCTTTTTCTTATGGGTTATATGGGAGAGTGGGCCCTACCCTATCCAGTATTGTCTTTTTCGACAAGTCACTTCACAAAAAAATATACAGTAACTTCAAAATATTTCAGCAAAGTAGGAACTCTTTATAGGGTTAAAAATGATTTCCCTCTTAAAACCAGGAAAACTATGGAACAGTGCTCGGTCTTCCCATTACTGGATAATGGAGATGTAGGTATCTCTGGAGCCTCCTCCTCTTCCCCAGCAAAGCTTATCATCCTCTTCAGCTCACTCTGTAGATTTGTGTTTTCTTGCCCTCCCTGCACCCATCATTACATAATATTTAAGGACCTAGACTGGGACTCACTTCCTGTGAGCCAGACCCTTCATTTTGCATACTAGGGGCCAAATGTTTTTGTGAAAAGCTACCAGGGTATCTCAGTGATATATTTTCCCCTCTTTCAATCCCCTATACTCTTTATGGTTGGAGGAGGGGAAAAAGACTATAAATTCCTAGCTGCAGACTCATTGTGGGTCAATCCACTATCAGGAACAAACTTCCCCATATATGAAACAGTCTTACCTCTTCCTTCACTATCACTACCAGTCTCCATTCTGTGAAGACTAAGCACTACAAGTCTGCTTTGCCCTGCCCAAATTGCCCTAGAGGTATTTATTAATTTTAATGGTGACCTGGTGTCTCAGTTTGTTTTCACCTACTCTGAAATATCAGTGATGGGCCTTCCTCACATGTGTTACACACAGCTGTATTTATTTACTTTTGTGTTGTGGGACTGTAGTCCCCCTTCTTCATGCATTATCTGAATATCTAAACATTGTGTTTACACTCTGTTTTTCAATGTCCTGTATGTAAGTTTTGTCCTGTACATTTAATGACTTGGTGACTTCATATATAAATATATTATAGGGGAGCTATAGTTAGGGTTGAGTAGGCTGTTTAATGTTAAACCCTAATTTTTGCACCATAATAATTTTGGCATCATTAAATGAAACAACACATCATTTGGTATGTGTGGTCTGGCTGTCAGAGTCTCAAGACTTGATATGTTTTGTGATGGCATCTAGTTCATTCTTTGAGATACGGAGGGCAAAACAACAGAAAAAAAATACATCT
This sequence comes from Neoceratodus forsteri, assembly GCA_016271365.2. Taxonomy (NCBI): domain Eukaryota; kingdom Metazoa; phylum Chordata; order Ceratodontiformes; family Ceratodontidae; genus Neoceratodus; species Neoceratodus forsteri. The sequence goes on along the minus strand of CM057459.1, from coordinate 779,371,559 downwards.
CTGTTTTCCTTATACTTAATATTGTTTTTTGGCTCTCACCTACAGCTTAGACAGAGTGGAATTTTTTCATGAAAGTTTCAGGGTTGAAGGGACCCGTGCCAAGGGTCTGCCATTGGAAGGTTTTGTGAAAAATACCATTTAAGAGTTATAAGGATATTTGAGTTAACCGAAAAATGTGAATGGTAAAAACATATATATATATATATATATATATATATATATATATATATATACTATCACAAGTCCTTGATTTTATGATTTACTTGTCGTGTGCAAAAAGGATGATCCTGAGGGTCAACTTTTTTTTAACTCACAAACATTGAAAATATGTCAAAATAATATATTTTCAAAAAAGAAACATCTGAACCTAGCTAAACTGGACCTGTTTAGCTAGATTCTGGTGTTTGTTTGTCAAAAACATTGCCAGAAATATTTTTTCTGGGCAACCCAACATTCAAGGTAGCCAGCTTAGCAAAAGGAGCCATGCACCAGTGTTCTCTGAATGAGAAGAGTGGGACTTTCTTGAATGCTGAAGCTACAGCTGGACGTCGTGGTGCCAGCTTCAGCCTGAAGCAGTGAGCAGGGATCCCCTTTTCTCTCTATCTCTGTCTGTCTGTCCATCGCTGGCTTTCTCTTCATCTGTCCATCTAGCTCTCAGTCTATCTATCTATCTATCTATCTATCTATCTATCTCTGTCTGTCTGTCTGTCTGTCTGTCTGTCTGTCTGTCTATCCATCTATCTATCTATGTATCTATCTCATTGTTTCTTCAGCAGATAAGGGTGCCCACCACTAGTACCACTTCTTTCTCCCCCCTTACTTCCAGGTCACCATTCCCAACATTTAAAGATCATGTGCAAAGGTTTTTGCATATTATTAATAAAGCTTGAACTCAAGTCCCTGTGTCATCATTAGATATTCCTGAAAATGTCATGCTCTTTGGTTGTGTGGTTTTCTTTCAATTGGCATTTGTTAACTTGCTCTACAATGGCTGAAAACAGTGGAGTTATGTCAATCTCTTTCTCAGTCAGGCTTGGAGAGTGATGACATCATTGTGGAGTACTGTAGCTTGCTGCTTCAGATTCCCAGTCACAGCAGGCTGTAGAGTTAATGGTTTGCTCAACAAGTTTCTTATAAACTCAGTCTGTTGTTTGTGTTTAGATAGATTGGCTTAAAATCTATCATTCTTTTCTTATAAAAGTTAATAATTTGAGTTCCAGTGCTGAATTGAAGTAGTGGAAATCTTCTTCTGTGACAGATCAGCTAGTCTGTATCACAGCTCTCCATTCTTTCTCATCAAAACTCAGATTTGTTCTAACTATATAACACAGGTTTGTTTAATGAATATAAAATAAATCAAAATTTTCTTCATTCATAGAAGTAGTTTGTCTTTGATGTAGCCTTCATAAATACATTCATGTAAGAACATTTTTTATGTCAGATTACCAAACAGGTGCCTATCACATTCTAGTATTTCAAGCACATGTCCTGTCTTAACTCACAAATTTCAGTCTTTTGGTGGTTTCTGCATGAAAATACATCATGTATGTGTGAAAATAGAAACACTATGTGGCATCCCAATGCACCGTGTCTCTTCCCCACAGTTCAGGCAGTCACACTTTACTGTCACCTGTCCCCTGCCCCACAAGCCCCTCTGCCTTCTGCTTCACATTTGAGGCTGCTGCATCCTGCTGCCCACTGTCTTCTCCCACAAAATCAGGGATTGTGCACACTGCTGCCCAGTGTGTTCTCCCACACAGTCAGGGATTGTGCACCCTGTTGCCACCATCCCTTGCCTAAAGAATCAGGCCTGCTGCACTCTGCTGCACTCTACCCAAACAGTTGGGGTTGCTGCACCCTGCTGCCCCCCCCCACAGTCAGGGATGCTGCACCTTTTGCCTCAAGTTCCTGTATCCAAAGTCAGGGTTGCTGTGCTCTACTAAGCCTTAGAGACCTAGGTCCCCCTGCCTCCACAGTTGAGGCTGCTACACCATGCTGCCCTAGGCCACCAAAGGTAGGGCTTTTTCTGTACCCTACTACCAAATTCCATTGTCCCAATTGAGCAGGGCTGCTGCACCATGCATGCTGTCTCATAGTCAGGGTTGCTGCACCCTGATGCCCCCTGTGTCCTGCCCCACAGTCAAGGCTTCTGCACCATGCTGTCCTCTGTCCACTATCACTACAACCAGGGCTGCTACACCCTGCTCCTGTCTATACAGTTGGGGTTGCTGTGGCCTGCTGTGCCCTAGAGCTCCATGCCTCTGCAGTTAGGTCTGCTGCACCATGCTGCCACTTTCCACAAGAGTCAGGGCATTTTCTGCACCCTCTTATATGCTTCCACAGTTGAGGCAGTTGCTTCTTGCTGCCCCCCCACCACCTTAGTCTGATCCTTTGATACATCCTGCTGCCTACATCCCTTGTCACAAAAAGGCATGGCTGCTGTATCCTGTACCATAGTTTGGGATGCTGTACCCTGATGACACCTCTATCTTCTGGACAACAGGGTGCCATGGCCATGGCTGTGGGGATGGGGACAGAGGGCAGCAGGATGCAGCAGCTCCAACTGTTTGGGTAGGAGATAGGCATGACATCAGGGTGCAGAAGTCCAAAATGAGGGACAGGGTGCAGCAGACATGCCTGTTTGGGACAAAGGATATGGGCAGCAGGGTGTAGCAAAGGATCTGTCTCTGGAAAAAGGGGGATGAGGGTGCAAATGTCTTAACTGTGGAGGCATACACCAGCATGCAGCAAATTCCATGACTCTTGTGGCAAGTGGCAGCATGGTGCAGCAGCCGTATCTGCAGAGGCATAGTGCTCCAGAGCACAAGCAGGCCACAGCAACTGCAACTGTGTAGACAGCAGGGTGCAGCAGCTCTGGCTGTGGTGATAGGGGACAGAGAACAGCATGATGTAGAAGCCTCAACTGTAGGGATGGACACAGAGGGGCATTTGGGTGCAGCAGCCCTGACTGTGAGACAGGGAGTGTGTGGTGCAGCAGCCCTACCTATTTGGAGCAATGGAAGTCAGAAGCAGGGTGCAGCAAAAGCCCCACTTCAGGTGACCTAGGGTAGCATGGTGCAGCTGGCCTCACTGTGGAGGCAGAGAGACCTAGGACACTAGGGCTTAGCAGAGCACAGCAACTCTGACTGTGGAGACAGGAACAGGGTGTAACTAGTGCAGCGTCCTGGACTGTGGGGATGGGTGAAAGAGGTCAGAAGGGTGCAGCGACCTCAACTGTTTGGGAAGAGGAGAGCAGAGTGCAGCAACCCTGATTCTTTAGGCAGGAGATGGAGGCAGCAGGGTGCACAATCCCTTACTGTGTGGGAGAAGACAGTGGGCAGCAGAGTGCAGCAGTCTCAATTATGGAGCAGAAGGCAGATGGCTTGTGGGGCAGGGGACAGGTGGTAGCAGAGTTCAGATGCCTCAGCTGTGGAGAAAAGACATGGTGCATCAGGATGCCATATAGTGTTTCTGTTTATACACATTCATGATGTATTTTCACACAGAAACCACAAAAGAACTGAAATTTGTCAGTAGCTAAGAAAGTGTGAGAAAAAAGTGAAAGAAAAAAGTAAGACATTCAGGAAATACAAAGAGACTCAGAAAGAAGACAGAGTGAAATAGCTGGAGAAGCATACAGAAGCTGAGAAAGCTGTCAGAGGGCTAAGGCAAGAATGGAGGAAGGAATAGCACAGGATATTAAGACAGGAGACAAGACCTTCTTCCATTATATTAGCAAGAGGAGGAAGACCAGAAATGGTATTGATAGGCTAAAGAAGGGAGAGAGTGGGTGGGTGGAGGCCGACCTTGAAAAAGCTGAGACACTGAACTAGTATTTTTGCTCAGCATTTACCAAGGAAGAGGCAGGTGAGGGGCCAAGACTCAAGAGGAAATGTTTACAGGGGGGAGAGGTAGACACCAACCCATTTACAGGGATAGAATCTTGGAGGAACTAGGGAAAGTAAAGACAGACAAGGCAATGGGGACAGATGGTAGTCACCCTAGAGTTTTGAAGGAACTCTGGGGAGTCCTAGTAGGCTCACTGACAACCCTCTTCAACCAATCACTAGACACAGTGAAGGTACCTGGGGACTAGAGGGGGGCAGAGATTGTCCCCATGCACAAGAGTGGAAGTAGGGAGGAGGCAGGCAATTATAGACCTGTAAGCCTGACCTCAGTGGTGGAGAAGCTGATGGAGTCCCTGCTTAAGGAGAGAGTGGTGATTGTCCTGGTGTCAAGTATTGCAAAAGACCCAAGGCAGTATGGATTCACTGAGGAAAGGTACTGTCAGACTAATCTTATCAATTTCATTGGCTAGGAGACCAGTGTGGTGACTCATGGAGGGGCAGCGGAAGTGGCCTACCTAGATTTCAGCAAGGTCATCAACACCGTTCTGTATAGAAGGTTGCTTAACAAATTGGGGAATCTGGGCGTGGGCTCTGAAGTGGTAAAATGGGTTGAAACTGGCAAAAAGGCAGGACCCAGAGGGTGGCAGTAAATGGCATTAAATCTAAAGAGGGGGAGGTGACCAGTGGGGTGCCACAGGGATCAGTGCTGGGTCCAGTCCTATTCAATGTCTTTATAAGTGACATTGCAGAGGGACTGGAGGAGAAAGTATGCCTGTTCACAAATGACACCAAGACCTGCAACAGAGTCAACACACTGGAGGGTCTAGATAAAATGAGAAACAATCTAAGACTACTTGAGGAATTGTCAAGGGTTTGGTAGTTGGGTTTGAACACTAAGAAGTGCAAGATAATGCACCTGGAACACAGAAACCCAAGAGAGGAATACAAGATGGGGGCAGGTTCTAGCCACCACAAGTCAGGAGAGAGAGAGAGACCTGGGGGTTATCATATCCAATTACCTGAAGTCATGCAAACAATGTGACAAAGCAGTGGGGAAAGCAATCAGAATGCTGGGGTACATAAGAAGGGGCACAACCAGTAGGAGGAGTGAAGTGGTGATGCAACTGTATAGATCACTGGTAAGGCCTCATCTGAAATACAGTGTCCAATTCTGGAACCAGCATCTCAGGAAGGACATAGACAGAATGGAAGCAGTCCAGAGAAGAGCAACAAACATGATACGTGCACTGCAGCACAAGCCTTATGAGAAAAGACTAAAGGAACTTAACATCTATTCACTGAAACAGAGAAGGGAGAGAGGGGATATGATGAGAGACTTTCAAATGCCATAGAGGAATAAATAGGCTACAGGAGGGCAGTATATTTCAGAGAACAAAGTGCACAAGGACAAGGGGACATAACATGAGGCTGGAGGGAGGGAGGGAGGCTTGGGGGAATGTTAGAAAGTATTTTTTCACAGAGAGGGTGGTGGATTTGTGGAACAGCATACCAGCAGAGGTGGTGGAAGCAAAAACAGTACAGGTATTCAAAAGTGTATGAGATAAGCATAAAGGCATCCTGTTGTACAGCAGAGCACAGGGAAAGCAGTCCTGAAAAGAGTAGGTATTGCCAAACCAAGTAGGGAAATGGGCAGACAAGGTGGATGTGTGCTCCTTATCTGCCAACAGATTTTATGTTTCTATCTATGATTTCAGACAGTACATGTGCTTGAAATAGTAGAGTGTGGCAGGCACCTGTTTTTCAATCTGACATGAAAAAAAAAGTTCTTACATGAATGTATTTATGAAGACTACATCAATGACAAACTATTTCTATGAATGAACAAAATTTTGATTTATTTTATATTCATTAAACAAATCTGTGTTATATAGTTAGAACAAATCTGAGTTTTGATGAGAAAGAATGGAGAGCTGTGATACAGACTAGCTGATCTGTCACAGAAAAAGATTTCCACTACTTCAATTCAGCACTGGAACTCAAATTATCAACTTTTATAAGAAGAGAATAATAGCTTTTAAGCTAATTAATCTAAACACAAACCACAAACTGAGTTTATAAGAAACCTGGTGAGCAAACCATTAACTATACAGCTTGCTGTGATTGGGAATCTGAAGCAGCAAACTACAGTACTCCACAATGATGTCATCACTCTTCAAGCCTGACTGAGGAGACAGAAATAACTCCATTGTTTTCAGCCACTGTAGTGTAAATTAACATATGCTGATTTAAAGAAAACCACAAAACCAAACAACATGAAATTTTCATGAAACTCTAATCATGACACATGGACTTGAATCCATGCTTTATTAACAATATGCAAACACCTGATCTTTAAAAGCTTTTAAATATGTTTATAGGCAGACCAGAATGCCTACCCAAGAACTGCTTCTACTGACCCCCTCCCCTCCAGGTTGCTCTTTCCCACTATGTATGTGATGGTACCAGAGTGCCCACCTGCTAGTGACACCAAACAGTAGCCTGAATCTGGGGTGTCCAGTCTCCAGTGTTGGAAAGGAAGATCCCCTGAAACAAAGAAAACCATCCATTGATGTTTTTTTCTTTAAACCTGTAAAAAAGAAAATGGTCCCCTGCCAGTCTTATCCCCACCCCACATTGACTTCCCACTCAGCACCCACCACCCCACACCCCACATACCTTCACTCACCTGAACATGTCCCACAGCATAGCTTAACTCTCCAATCGAAGACACATCCTGCTGAGGGAACCACCAACTGCAATATGAGAAAATAAGGCATGTGTGGTATAATGTATTATATTCCAGTGGGGGGTTGAACTTTGATTTATAACTTTGTAAATTTTACATATTTTGACCACACAGTTTCAACATGGCCTTTTTGGGATGGCACTTCATGACCAATGGTGGTGGAACTATGCAAATGTAGCCCAAAAGGGGATTTTGCAGTCACTTTGCAACATCATCTTTGGGGCAGGATTTGAAAATTTTCACTACCCTTGGTCATGAGGTGGAGTCATAAAAAGGCTATGTTGAAAATTTGGGGTCAAAAGATGTAAAAATGGCAACATTATGAGCGAACTTTGAAATTTTTCTATGCTGTCTCATAACTTTGGCAATGTTAAATATTTTGACTCAAAATTTTCTGCATAGCCATTTTTTGATACTGCCTCATGAATGTGACAGCTGTACTTTTCCAAATCCTGGCAAAATGTGTCTTTGCACCTGTGCCATGGAATGATGTTTCACCAGGGATTTGAAACTTTTTAACCTACTGGGCTCATAAGGTTTGCTAATAACAAGGCTATACTGCAAATCTGGTGTACAAATATGATAACGTGCAGGTTATAGTGATCATTACAGTATTTTAATGCTCACTCATAACTTCACTAATTTTCAATATTTTGACTCCAAACTTTCAACATAACCATTTTTTATACCACCTCATAAATGTGACTGGTACCATTTTTAATCCTGGACAAGAAATGTTTTCATACTTCTGGTGCAAAATGCAATTTTGGCCCATATATTAAAAATGCTGCATGTCATGTTTATCAGGTGAGTTATAAAACAACTATCTTGGAAATCTGGGGTCAAAAATAAAAACATATATAATTGTTAAGAAACTTTGATTGTAGTGCCAGTCTTGACACCAGTGGGTATGCTTTGTGGTCCCCTTCCAGTGACTTGAGTTTGTGAGCTAGCTCAGTGGCCCAGCTGGATGGGATGTATTTGGGGGGATGATGCTATTATGTGACAGCCCCCCTTCAGTCAGGGAATGAAAGCTGTAAGGTTGTTCACACAGGGCTGGGTACCATATACTGAATACAACTGTTCTGTTGGCATAAGGCCCTGCACCTCTGCACCCGTGGGTGGCAGAAGGCCATCTGCATTGGCTAACAGATGGACTCTTTGTCCTGTGTGCCTCTAGCTGTGGCCACATGGATGTACAGAGACCAGAGGGCCCTGTGCATCTGCAGCCCACCAGACAGCCCAATTATATTAGTGCAAGGTACAAAGGGACCTGCACATCTGCAGCTGTTCCTGATGGGAACTGTGTGAATGAGGAAGAAAGGAAATTCTCTGCAAAAAAACTTTATTAATGCACCAGTTAGGGTTCAGCTTAATGCCACCAAATTAGAGAAATGTTACATTATGGTTTCCAACCCTAACTCCCCATCCTCACCCCTAAAGCCTCAAAATTAGAAAACATTAGGGTTTGGGGTCTCCAGAGTCTTGGCATATAGTTGGTGGGGTCTTACTTGGGGTTTGCAACCCTAATGCTCACCCCTCCATGCAGCCCATAGCCTCCTGCCTGAAGCACAAGGTACATCTCCAAGTCAGTGCCTCATAGTAATACATTCTTCAAAGATAGGGAAGTATGTTTCACCATATTCTGCCAACACAATTGATCATGTCTAAAGTTGGTTACTCAGAGAACAGGGTGGGCACAATGATAATGTTAGGAGATACTTCTTCTCCTAGGCCATGGAGAATGTTTGGCACAGTCTACAAGCAAAGAGAGTGGAAATGAAGGCAGAACAGGCCTTCAGATTAGGCCTGGAAAAACATGTGCTTACCAAGTGAATTTCAGGGTACCCTCAGTAGTAGACCGGGTATGGAATTCCGTAAATATTTGTGTGGTGCACAGCATACTGATTCATCCTTGTTTATGAAGCTGAGGGACTGGGCTGATGAACCAAGACTGTCTCCCAACTACACATTTCTATGTTACTGCACTGAAGTAGAAAAGAAAATAATCCACTGTCTTTACAATCAACAGAGGAATCATTCTGTAAATAACAGGTAAGGTACCCTTTTAAGCTGGGCCCTTTGCCATCTGTAGTGTCCATCAACCCAAACTCTATAAATTTAAGTTCAGTTCTAAACCTGGGTCTCCCAACTTATACTGCAACCATATCCTCTGGTCAGTTGAAAGCCCTTTTGACAGTATAGATACAGTATATAGCACAATATTACCTGCCTCTAGGGCAGTTCCCAGAACAATTTATTTCTGACATGGGTACACTTATGGCAAGAAGGTTCTGGAAAGGTGGACAAGAGAATTTGATTAACATATATTCTAACATTATCTTGTCTATTGATGTACTGAAGAACAAGTCTGACAAGTAACTACAGAACATTAGTAAAAATACAAAATATCATACAGTATGCAACTACCCCCCTTACCTCTACTATTTTCCCTGCCAGATGGAAAACTGCCAGGTGATAGCAGTATGCAAGGATGGGGACTTGTGGTTATTATCCGAGTATAGGTATGTTATCCTCCTACTGGCTAACTCCAGATTGTTGGAGAAATGTGTTTCTGAACAGCTGACAAATCACATATTATATAGTGACCTGGTCAGTCTGGGTTAGTCCAGATTTGGCCCTAAGTGTGGCACCCTATCAGGTGTAACCTCAATTACCAATAATATTCTAAATGTTATGGATCAGGGACTAATGACTGGACGAATTCTCTTGACCTGAACAAAGGTGATTACTGATTTGTCTCCTTCAGTCTACAATAGTTTCAGAGTTACTTATTTGTCTGTCATCAGTGTGTTGCCATCAGAGGTTCCAAGTATAGTCTCTCTAATGTCTCTACTGTAATGCCACAGGGCTAGTTTCTGGTCTGTGCACTGTAGAGCTAATTTACACACTGACAACACTAATGTGTACTTCACTGTTAAGACATGGGCAGCACCCAAGCCAGGCTACAGAATGATTTTCTAAGAAATAAGCTGGTTCTTAATGTCAAAAAGTATCCCTGTTTATAGTCATCGGTTCCCAAGCTACCCTTCAAAAAGAGCCTAGTCATCGAATTACGATAACTCTGAATGGTACTCAACTGTCAGTACCAAGGTCCTATGAATACCAACCTAAGTGCTTTTTGAGACACTGCTTAAAGATGGAGACCTATATTAACAGACATTCAAGAGTAAAAGGAAGGCTCAACTTCTGTAGCATAGAGTTGTTCAGTATTTTTATTATGACCACCACAAAAACTGCCAATGGTTTATGGCAAATACCACTTCATCAGGGAAAAGTGGTTGCTTCAGTATTTAGCTGATAAACCAACATGTGGTAATATATCCAAAGGAATCATCTTAAACTCCTGTGCATCCAGTGGTTCTCATGATGATCTTTTTCTGTGTATCAGCACAAATCTTGGGTGTCCTCAGTCATTTTACATGTAAGCAGAATACATGGTCTGGGAGAGCCAGGTCTAGTTGAGAACATTCTAAGATGATTCTCATATATTTCTATACTACAGCAGTCAGGTCTTCTTTTTGCTATTTGATGTCTGTAGTTGTGCTGGTGTGAAGACTCTGCTGACCTACTTTTTATTGGCTAAGCCCAGTCAAAGGGTATGAGCATCTTGGGATCCGAAACATAGAAACATAGAAACTTCCTATGTTTCTATGACCTACTTTTTATTGGCTAAGCCCAGTTAAAGGGTATGAGCATCTTGGGATCTGCTTGTTTATATTAAAATAATTAGAAAAGTCAAAACTAGAATCAGTTTCCTGTTTTGAAATGAAGACAACCTCTCAATGGTCACTGACTTCAAAATAGATAACTCCAAAATTATTCCCATCTTTGGCTATCTTTATGGGCAGGCTGCCAAAGTCCTACTGCTGAAATGTTATATCCTCTTGAACACCCTGGCTCATTTTATACTGGCTGCCCCAGATACTCTCTTTACTGTGGTATGCGCAGACAGGTACACCAGACCATGCTGGTTGATTGGAGACTTTGACAGCTACTGCTAGTTGCACACAGATGTGTAAAGGGTCTTGCACCTCCTTACCTGTGCAGACTACTTATAACACAGCTTACAGTTCTGGTTGTGAAAAGTAATTTTGACAGGCAATAATTCTCATTCTCTATAGCCAGAATATGGAAGTCCCTGACAGTCAGATGGCATTCTAGAAGTGACCCTTTCCCCTCAACTTCACTACTATCCCACTGGTTCAGGAATAAAGCAAATGTTTCTCATAACTGCTGCTGCTGCTGAGCACATGTTATTTAACCAGTGATTTTAATACCTGTATGCCTTGGAAAAATATTGCATCTGTTGCTCATCATCAACTAATGCTGAAACATTTTGACTTCATCCTTGAAATACAATACATGTATCATTCTACCTGAACTGCTTTGTAAATAACCGTGGCTCAAGGGCTTTCTGATTATCTCCAAATAAACTTAAAAGGGCACTGTAAGTTTTATAATGAGATTTTTTTTTTATCTCATTATGCCAAAAGTGCCTGCACTCCCTGCAGCCTTCATAATGTCCCTAAAATATATACGCCTGCTTAGGATGTCAGAAAATTACTTTTGTTTTCATTTTTAATGTAGGGTGAAACGCTGGTGTACCATTTTTACCTGTAACCACCCAACATTGATGCATGCTGACATATAGATAATGGCATTGAAGTGTCAGTAGGCTTGTCCATGGATGAGTTTTAACAATTTTAATCCACATGAGAAAAATACTGATATAGGTTATATAACTATAGCTATACTTACTCTTGTAATTCTTTTGCCAAATTGAGGGTTATTTTACAGGAAGATTTACATTTCAAAAGCATGCCCTGTGTCACAGCTTGCCTTTCAACCATGGATTTAGCTGTAATACACCCCTCATTTGGCAAAACAATTACAAGAGTAAGTTCAGCTGTAGTTATGTAACCTACTATTAGAAAAATACAAGTTTGGTAGATTTACTTATCTGGTATAAAATGCCTAATTCTGTGAAATTATTCGTTTTTACCAGTATACAGGCAGTCCAGATTCTGGAATTTTATTGGGCTTTCCAGTAAAAACCAAAAATACAGTGACCTTGGCAATACCATATCCGAATACATAACATGCATGTAAAGGAAAATGGGGGGCAATTAACCATGTAAAAATCATTTTGTATCCTGTCACCTTTAAGAAAATTACCGGTAAATATCCAGCCAGAAAATGCATTTGCAATAATTGATAACGTATGTTTACTCACCGCTGCTTCCATTGTCAGTGAATAGAGTCAAACACAATCCATTTAAGCTATACACTGTTTATTCTCTGTGTCATATGTCCAGATGCAAAACCATTTACTGGTTTATTCCCAGGGATTGTGTTCTAGACTTACTGTACAAGTTACATATACTGCACACCAGTTACAATCTCAGATCATTTTCTTGTATTGTTAAGAGATTCGCTATGTTATCTGCCATACCAAGAATCTCTGGGTGTCATCAGATTTGATTTATGATGCATTGTCATGCTCATGGCAGTCCTCAAAATGTTGCACACATATTGAATGTTGCTCCCTTCCTGTATCACCTATAACTTTGGTTGCTTAAATGCAGATAAAGTTTTTGACCAGGCATTATGGTTATATCTATTTCACTTGTTTGAGAGATATGGGGCCAGACTATACAAGGCATAAGATAGCTGCAAGACCCGGGTGCGCCAATGATATCACACACTGGACTTGCAGCAATCTAAAGGGATCTGCTATCCCTTGAGAAAAAAGATGCTTGCTAGATCATCTTTTTGTGATCTAGTTAGCATCAATACCCAGTATGTTTTATATGGAGCTTGTGCCCAGGATTTGGTACACGCTGCCAGAAATTGGATCGATTGTAGCAACTGTGCCCAAGATTATGAAATCAGGTGCAGTTGCAGCAAACAGCAATGCCACAGCAGTGGTGATGCAAGGGTTTGACACAGGCTTGGACATTAACCCTGCTTCACCCTTCTAAAATCCAACCCATGGCTTTCGACAGTCTTCATACATTTTACAGCTCTTACACTTTGCACCTAAGGCCATGGTTTGTACTAATGGTCTTTTGTCAACCCCATTTAATCTTTTGCAATGTATCTGACAGGGGTATATTATTTCCCTATCTTTTTATTTAAATTTGGCTTTTACACCTTTAATGTGCTGTAAATCTGCCAGTGCCAAAATACAAGGGGTGGCCATTGGACACCACCAGGTTAAAAGTTTTTTGTATGCGGATGACCTGTAGGTATCTCACTTTTATCAGCATGATTCACTCCTGGAGCTGTTATGGGAAACTTCAGTACAGTATGTGGTGCCTTTTTGAGGTAGCCTTTAAATATTAAGTACCAGAAATTATGCCTGTCTCCTTTGTCATGAATGTCACAATTCTGATTTTGGACTATGTTGGGCACCCAAACCAATTAAATATTTGGATAACAGTCTTTGCAGAACCAGAGCTGAAATAAGAAGAGCAAACATTATTGAGCTTTACAGAGTGCTGCACAATAATCTGTTTAGATGACGTATTGGATTGGGTCACATACAGTGAAGCCTATCAGGATACAACACAATACTGCAGAGTTCTGTAGAAGAGTAACTGCAAGAAACAAGGCAATGCCAATGGTTGTTAATCCCTCTAGTCATGCAGGAATCTTTGACACTGTGTTGCATCCTGGTAGACTCCACTGTATGCTATGTCAGTGCTTCTGGATCATACTGTATACCATTGGCTTGGTTGAAAAACTATAATCATTAATAGTTAATTGTATTTCGGTCTGTAGAAAACCTAGGTGTGCCTATATTAGGTTTTCTCTTTTACAGCCTAAAGGTGGGTCAAAATTCCTAGACTTGCAAATATATTACACAGCTATACAGCTTGTACACTTGCAGAAATGGTACCCTGTACAAAAAAATGGAAAGGTATACTATACATTGTTTCATAGCTATTACCTGAAATTGCTCTCTGTTATTGTTATTGTTATTGTAATTATTACTGGGGCCACTGCTCTTCCACATCTTTTTTAAACAATCTGGAATCTGAGGTCTCCAGCAGGCTACATTCAGTATGATTCCATATGACACAAAGTTGAACAGGAAGTTGGACTCCCTTAAGGATAGAGATGCAGTGAATTTAAATTTCGCCGGTGAAGTGAATGCGAAGTGGGCACTTTGCATTGTGACTCCGCTTCGTGGAGTGGCCAGCTTGAAATGCCCACTTCGCCTTGTTATTATTACTTCGCATTGTCATTCCGCCTTAACGCTAAGTAAGGTGGAGTGACAACAATACTGGCAGCCCCCCACACACACAGTCTCTAGAATTAATGTGCATCACCAAAATGCTACTGTTGTCTTGTCTCCAGAATATTCCTCAGTGCTGATGAAGTGAAATGAGTGCATAACAAGAAATGCAAAGTCTCCCAGAATTAGTGGCACACTCAGTCATCCGGGCAGTGGTTAGACAAAGTCAACAGAATTAATGTTCATCCCAAAATGCTACTGTCTTGTGTCCAGAAAAGTCCTCAGTGCTGACGAAGTGAAATGAGAGTGTAACAAGACATGCAAAGTCTCCCATCTTAGAGATGCAGTGAATTTAAATTGCACTGGTAAAGTGCCCACAAAGTGGGCACTTTGCATTGTCACTCTACTATGTAGAGTGGTCAGCATGAAATGCCCACTTCGCCTTGTTATTGTGATTGAGACTTCTTGTTGTCATTCCACCTTAACCTGAAGTAAGGAGGAGTGACAACAATATTGGCAGCCCCCGGACCCCCACACATCGCATGGATTACAGTACTGTAACTCACATGCTGTACAGGAATGCGAATGCCTATGGCTGTAGTTCCCCGATAACAATGACCTGTATCACAAAACTCCCCAATTTGAAAACTCATATCAATGAGTACAGTGGTAAAGTCTGGAAAGATACTAAAAAACATGCTTACATGATGCATGTCACTAGTAAAAAAAATAATTTTGTGATTCCTGATGTGATGGTGAATCATGACTGCATTCGTGACCATGAAAAGTGAATTTATTTTTCTCGGACTTGGAGCTGACGAGCATATTGGGAATGCAAATGCCTACAGTTGTACTTCCCTGATGACTTGGCTGTTCACAAAGCTCACCAGCTTGAAAACTCATATCAATGGGTACAGTGGTGAAGCCTGGAGAGATACTACAAAACATTAATTTTGTGATTCGTGATGTGATCGTGAATCATGTGCACCACATCAGTACTTTGAAGAGAAGACAAAGAAACAACTGTGACTTAAGTAACAAATGGAGACTGGGCCCTAAAGAGATGTAAATGCACAGATTAAGATTGTGCTGTGCACTAAAGAGGTGCAGAAACAAAGGCACAACAACACAACCTAACCAGTGCTCACCATCAGAAATCCAAATTTGGAAAAGAATTGTCACAACAATAAATTCGCTTACCCTAGATAAAGCCCCAGGCCCTGATGGGTTCTCCCCTAACTTTTACAAATGCTTTGCCACACAGTTAGCCCCTAGGTTAAGAAGATTATTTCAATGTATTTTGAACTCTGAGAAGGTAAACAAGCATCTATTTGCAGCCCTTATTATTGTTATCCCTAAAGAAGATAAGGAGCCAGATAAAGTGTCCAGTTACAGGCCTATCTCATTAATAAACTACGATGTTAAGATTTTAGCAAAAATCTTGGTGAATCGTTTAGCTAAAGTAATGCCCCTACTCATTCATAGTGATCAGGTAGGTTTCATGGCGGGCAGAACGGCCTCTGACTACCAACGTAAACTGGCTAATGTCTTCTCTGCATCCAGGGATCACTGCTTGCCTTCCAGGTTGGTCTCCGTGGATGCAGAGAAGGTGTTTGACAGGGTGGATTGGCAGTTTTTATTTCTTACTATGGTGAAATTTGGTCTCCCCCTCCTCTTTATTAAGAGTGTTTTCTCCCTGTATAGTCAACAGAGCGCACAGATCTACTGTAATGGGATTTTTTCTTCAATATTTCCCCTGTGCTCGTGAACTAGACAGGGATGCCCCTTATCACCCTTTCTTTTCAATCTTTATCTGGAACCTCTACTGACAAAAATAAGGCAGGACCATAAGGTTCAATGCATCAAAGTAGGTTCCCATGAGTTTAAACTTTCTGCTTATGCAGATGACATTCTTCTCCATTTAACTCGCCCCACTACCACTATTCCCGTGGTCATGGGGCTTATAGAGGAGTATAGCAGGTTCTCCAACTACAAAATGAATAGAGAGAAAACCCTGGGATTCCCACTGAACTCTAAATTATTCAAGTCTGAAATCACTGCATTAGGTTTACAATGGAGCCCGCATAAGCTCAAATATTTAGGGGTAATACTCACCCGGAGTGACTCTAACATGGTGCAGCTGAACTTAGATTCGATTAAGAATGCCATTCAACAAGACCTTACAAGATGGGCCAAACTCCCGATATCTTTATGGGGAAGGGTGAGTTTAACGAAAATGAATGTGTTACTTTGGGTACTTTATCCTTTAACCCTGTTGAACTCCTGGCTGCCATTAAGGTGGTTTAAAAACTTGAAATGCTGTAATATTAGCCTTCATCTTGCAAGGGAAAACCCCACACAGAGCCTATTATAGAATGGCTGCAGCCAGCGAAAAGGCTGAGTTATGATTACCACATATGGGATTATATTATTGGGCAAGTAATGCTGGTAAGTACCTAAAGTGGCTGGTAATTCCCACAGAACATTGCTCACTCTCTTATGTCCTCTCATGGGTCAAATTAGAAGTGGATTTAATAAAGGAATTTGGTATTGATCCGATTGCCCTTCTTTACACTTCACCGAAGTCCCTCCCCTCTGATCTATTTCCCACCCCGATAAAAACCTCTTTAAGAATACATGCACAGTTATGCTCATTCTTAAAATATACTCCCACTAAAGATAGGCACCAACCTTTGTGCCGGAATCCGAATTTAAAAATTAGGGGGAAACTAATTCAGGAATCTTGGCTTCCTGAGATAAAGAGCTTAATGGTAGCAAATCTTTTTCAGGAGGGGAAGTGCCTCTAAGTCACAAATTTAATTAATAAATGTCATACGGCCCCTAGTCAAATATTTAAAGTTTTTCAGCTCAGACATTTAATGGTGCAATCCCTCTGGAAGTTTGATGGGTCTCAGCCATGCGACAGTTTATTTGAAACCCTCGCCCAGACTGTATGGGAGCCACATGTAGTTTCCAGATTCTACAATAGTCTGTTCAGTCAAGCATATCAGCATCTTGATGGTACTCCCCGTTACGGGAACACCATTTTGGGGGGGGCAGAGAGGGATTGGGACATAATTTGGCAGAACACTTATGGGTATATAACCCAAGATAGATTGAGAATTATGCAATTTCAATTTTTAAATAATATGTTTTGGACCCCGTCAAAGTTGCATAAGATGGGCTGTATTCCTGATTCAAAATGTAACGGTTGTCACCAACAGGAAGGGACATTATTCCACATTTTTTGGGAATGTCCCAGGGTTAAATCCCTGTGGGACACGGTTAAAGAAAGAGCAGACTCCCTGTTGGGACTTGAACTTTTCTTCAGTCCTGAGATTTGCCTATTGGGTGATTACTCCAGGGTTAAAGTAAAAGTCAGGAGGTATCACGTGGCCATCATATCATCGTCACTCAAAAAGGTAGCACTGAAACATTGGGTGGATGGTACCTCAATTTCCTTCACAGAGTGGTTACAAAAGTTGCTTTTTAATTTGAACATGGAGAAATTCAGTGCGAATAGAAGAGACTGTTTGCTGAGGTACTGTAAGGTATGGGAAAAACTACATGAGTTGTATCTACTCCTGACAGGTGCTTATTCTTCACAGTACAGGACTAAACTGCATGGTGATTCAACAATATGCGCCTTGTAATATTGTTCTGTCTGCTTTGGGGAGAGGATAGGATGAGGGAGGGAGGGGGAGCAAGAAGCATTTGGACATTGTTTCTGGGCATGTTTATAATGATATTAGAATGCACTGCATTATGGAGTGATGTATGTACTTGAATCTTGCTCTATAATGGGGTAAAAGTTGAATAAACTTGAATTTCAAATTTGGAAAAGAATACCTTTTGCCAGTTGGGGGGTAGTGCACTTCAGTAACAGTGCACTGCTACCAGTAAAGATACCACAAGCAGTATAAATAATTCATGCAGGTGCAGCAGATAGCAGGTTCACACTGCTGAAATTACTCTGTTGCACAATAAATGGTATCTGACTTAATGGCAAGCGTGCATCTCACACACACACACTACAAGTAACGCGTAGCAAATTGAAAACCTTTAGTAATATAACCAAATGTTTTAAACAAACTGAAATTATACATTGCTGCACCACAAAAATCAGCAAAAAAATTTCAAGAATCACTGAAAATATTACTATGAGTACATTAACACAGTTATACAAGAAAAATGTAACCATAACAGAAAGACTGCCTTTTTCTCCCAGTTAATCTACCTACACCACAGATACACCCCTTCCCCAGCGCAAACTTCACAGTACACAGACTGACTGTTCTAAATTAACATTTGAAATCCACACACAAACAATAAACACTTGATGATATGTGCACAGAAGGGTTTCCTACAATCGATATACTAAATTTTGAGCAAAAAAATTTTCAAAAAGGCTTTTTTAACAGCTTTTAGAGGATTTGAATGGCAGAGTTCTGAGAGGAAACTGTCCCCATCTATCACTACACACACACTACACAGAACTGAGGCTGTGCAGAACAATCTAGAGCTCATGTGACTTGCAATCCCATGAAGTACTGCAAATTCACTTTGGAACTCAATAACAAGGCGAAGTGATGCGAAGTACATTGATTTCAGTGTCACTTCAACTTAAAATTGGTGGAGAAGTGGTTTGGGGAAGGTGGAGTAACACAAAGTCATTGTTTTCAATGGATGTCACGTTTCCCATTATAACACGAAGCACTCCGCTTCGCATTGTGGAGCACTTCACAGATTCTGCGTTACTCCACGAATCACTTTGCAGAGCAAATTTAGCCCACTTTGCCCACCACTACTTAAGGATGGGGACAGACTTCAGGAGAACCTGAGCAAGTTGGATGACTTGTTAGGCTCCTAGAGCTTCAGATTCAATTTAGCCTAATGAAAGGTGCTACACCTGGAAAGGAAAACTAGAGGAAGAACCTACATACTGTGCAGTGCTCTTCTTCCTGCAGTCAAAGAAGAATTGGTCCTGGTGGTAATAATGGACAAAGGGCTAAAGCAGGACAAGCAGTGCATGACCCACTCTCAAGAAAGGCAACAGAATGCCAAGGTGCAATAAATGTCAGTGACCAGCAGATCAGGGGATGTAATCCTGTTACTTATCAAGGCCCTGGTCAAGCTCCACTTTGAGTTTTGCATGCAAATTTATTTTCCTCAATACAGAAAGGACATTGAGACAGTCAAGAAGGTGCAACACGGGTCAATGAAAATGATCAGCGGTTTGTGGACAAGGGCTGTGAGGAGAGGCTGGAGACCCTTAACATGCTCAACCCCAGTGTTTCCTCTAGTTTACCTTAGCTATAAATTCCTCGGGGCCCTGCTTCGGCACACAGTGAGCAGGAGGCTTACCTCCCCAACTATAGTCTCTTGTGCTATAGAACTTCCTTTTCTATGGGTCATATCATTAACTCTCACTCTAGCCTGGGATATTGAAACTAAACCAGGCCCCTTGGTTTCTCCTAGCCCTTCCAGCCCCGCTGCCACCCATCTCCTTCCTCATGCTCCAGGCCTGTCTTTTGCACACATCAACATCCACAGTTTACTTGCCAATCTCCCAGTGCTGGAAGCCTGGGTTATGGTAAATAACCTTGATATCCTTGTGTTATCTGAAACCTAATTAAAACCTACTGTCCTGGACAATAGCTGTGCCCAACCTGGAAATAACATGTATCATGCTGACTGGACTTCCCCCAAAAGAGGGGGTGGACTTGCTCTGTATTACAAGTCTCACCTGAATGTCACTCTGATGACATCCCTCTGCCTAAACAACAGTGAGGTACTGCACTCTCTCTTGCTCCTTGGAGTGCCAAGAAGTTATTCATATTTGGGGTATATTCTCCTCCCAGTAATAGTAAACTTGGCTTCAAGGAGCTCACTGGACTGATTCCTGCCCTAACTAAGAACAATGAGGTGATCTGTCTGGGAGACTTTAATCTGGATTGGCTGGGTCCCAACTCCTCTTCATTTACTTCTATAGTCAGCAAGGTCAACCTCGAGCAACTCATCTTTTCCCACACTCGGATAACTAAGAATAACCTCAGTTGTTCTTTGATTGACTGGATCGTTACCAATCGCAAAGACTGCTAATCCCTTACGGGGGTTCTACCAGACACTATCAGTGACCACTGCCCTGTCTACTGTATAAGGGATCCCTCCTCTGCCACACCTCCTCCTAAAGTACTGTTCTTTGCTAAATTTTCCAATCTGGACACCGCTGCATTCCTTCATGATCTAAAACAAGCCGACTGGTCCTCACTATTTCAAACTAATGACATCAGCATGGCTACTGATCATTTCAATGCCACTCTGCTAGCCTTACAGGCTAAACATAACCCAGTCTCTACATGTAGGGTCATAGGGAAGGTGTCCAAGTGGCTGGAACAGCCTCTCCTGCAACTATTCAAGGAACGTGACAAACTTTGGACTAAATGGAAAGCATCCTCATTTCAGACTGACTTTGTTGACTACTGGACACTACGTAACTCCTGCAAGAAAGAGATTCAGGCTGCCAAGAGTAGCTGTTACCAGAAACTCCTCCAGTCTTTGGCCTCTGACCCCAAGTATTATTGGAGCCAGATCAATGAGATCTTGGGGAACAACAAACCTATGACCCCCAAGAATATGCTAATTAATGATACTCCGTGCAACAACCCCCAGACTATAGCCAACGCTTTTAACTCCCTTTTTACTGAGGCTCCTAAAATCTCCCCTCCAGCATCTTGTGGCCCCATCTCCCCCTCTTCAGCTCCTCGACCACTTGCCCTCTCTAATATTGCTCAGTTGGACATTCTCAGAATACTCCAGTCCATTCCTCCACATGGGATCCCTGGGCCTGATGGAATTGAACCCTGGATAATTAGACTTGGGGCCCTTCTCCTCACCACCACTATCACTAGGTAGTTAAATCTGTCTATCTGTACCTCAATGGTGCCCTCAGCCTGGAAGGCTGCCAGGGTTATTCCTGTCTTCAAAAAAGGTGACCCTATTGCCGGCCTGATGATGCAGAGGGCTGAGGCACTGGACGTCTCACCTCATGCCACACTGGTGACTCAGGTTCAGGAGCTAGCCTGGGTCATCAGAGGTGGGCAAGGGGAGGGGGGCGGCCAGAGCTGGATGGAGCGGCCAACAAGGCAGCGCTTCTCTCTGGGGAAGTGGGGTGGTATCCCTCACTCATGGCTACCCCCTGGTGGAGGCCGAGGGGCTGTGCAAGCAAGGGTGCCAGTGATAGGCCAATGGGGTGGGCAGAGGAGGACCATTACCAGGGCTGTAAGGCACATGCGTGCATCCACATGCATGCGTACTTCTCCTGGGGTCCTCTGGAAAATAAGAGGAGAAAAGCAGAAAAAGACACCGGCATCAGGATGGCAACTGACTCTCCGCAGGCACCACCCCCAGACCGGGCATTAGGTAAGCTCCTGTAATTCTGGGGGATGGAGCTAGGGGAGTCAGTCAGATGGGGGCTGTATGGGACAGAAGAAATATAGATGTGATAAAAAAAAAAGGTGACCCTAAAATCTTAGCTTATTATTGGCCCATAGCCTTACTACCAACCCTCAGTAAGATCTTAGAGAAACTTATTCATCACCAGATCTCAACTCATCTATTGAATTTTGATCTTCAGTCACCTGCTCAACATGGATTTAGGGCAGGACATAGCACCACCATTGCCCTCACTTTATTCATCAGCGAGGTTAAGTCCAGCATGGACAATGGTCTACTCACTGGTGCCATGTTTATCGACCTCACCAAGGCATTAGACCTGGTAAACCATCCTCTGCTGCTGAAAAAACTACATTCTTTAGGTGCCTCTGGACCCACCCTATCTTGGTTCAGTAGCTATCTCAATAATTGATCCCAATCCATCTCCTTTGGCATAGTTCTTTCATCTCCTGTGGCATACCTCAAGGCTCCATTCTAGGAACTTTACTCATTTCCATCTTCATCAATGACACTCCCTCCTCCTCTCCCCACTGTCACTACATCATGTATGCTGATGACCTGGTACTCAAAGCTGCCTCTCATTCTTTCCCAGACATCAATACTCACCTGTCTTTTCCATTCCAACAGATTCAACACTGGCTATCCTCCAACTCACTCTTACTCAACCTACCTCAGACCCAGGCCATGCTTTTTGGGTCCACTAAGAAAGTCTTTGCTGTGGCTACCAAGCTCCGCGTGGTTAGCTGTAACAGATCGATAGTCAAGTCTACTAGCTCCTTCAAATACCTAGGAGTGACTCTTGATCCTGTCCTTCATTTCTCCTCACACGTAAATGAGGTTTGCAGGTCTGTTAGCATCAAGTTTGAAGCTTCCTACCATGTGTGTCATTTCCTAACTCCTGCTGCCAGAATCTCTGTGGCATGGGGCGTACTGCTTCTCAGGCTTCTGTATGGTCTCACCATTCTCTCACATGCCAATGTGGGTATCCTTCATAACTAGGACACTACATATTACAACATCTGTACATTTGCCCTCTCTGCCCCTCACCTTACCCAGCACTGTATACTATACTCCACATTGCACTGGTAGTCCCCCAGATCCCAACTCTCCTTCTCTCTGGGTTGTTTTATAGACTCCATGAACAGATCCCCCGTCCTGACTGTATTAGGGCCATGCTTACCCCTGTGATTCATTCCCATACTCTGAGGTCCTCTGACTCGCATCTGTTCTCTGTCCCCCACTGCTCAACAAAAATGGGGGAAAAAACGTTCTTCTATTTTGCTCCCAAATTCTGGAACTCCATACCGGACACCTTAAAGGGCTCCTCATCTCACTCTGCCTTTAAAACTGCACTTTTTTCCCACCTCAAAGCACTTGATTCCTGTATATGGACCTAACCTGCCATGAACTCTGCCTCCTGCCTTCCCTTCCCAGCTCCTCTAGGTTTCTCTAACTATACTGTATTGTCTAACTGTATCAAATGTTCTATTTTTCATCCCTGCGTGGATGGTTACTGCTTGCTGTTATACCGTGACTCTCTCTGAGGGGGTCACTGTTTGTATTCTGTTCGGACCATTTTGTAATCTGTTCATTTCTTGTATGTATTTAATTCACCCTGGCTATTTGTATGCCTGTAATTGACAACTGTTTGTATCTGTTTTTGTGATGATTGTCACCGATTGTTTACTGTACTGTCCCGGGTCGTCCTTGAAAATAGGCAGGACTAATGCCTAATGCACTTAACAGGTTACCAAAAGCTAATAAATAAAATAGATAAACCTGGAGAAATGGAAAGATTGAAACATAGAAACACTGAAGTTGTAGACAGATAAGGACCTATTGGCCCACCTGGTGTACCCTATTTTCCCTACCTAGAGTGCCACCGCAGACCCTAGTTGGTCTCAGATTTGAACCCCCATGCCTTACTTCTAAGATCCCTTTGTGTCTATCCCATGCTTTCTTGAATCCTGCAATGATTTTAGCCCCGACCACCTCCTCTCAGAGTCTGTTCTAAGCATCTACCACCCTTTCTGTGAAGAAGTGCTTCCTCACATTTCCTCGCAGTCTCTCCCCCCTACAGCTTCATAGTGTGATCCCTTGTCCTCAAGCATCTGTTTGTCTGGAGAATGTTCCCTTCCTGTACCTGGTTTATACCTGTGAGGTATTTAAATGTTTCTATCATATCCTCCCTTTCCCTCCTTTCTTCTTGGGAGTACATATTTATTTCCTTAAGCCTTTCTTTGTAGGGCTTCTGGAAACTGAGGGGGGCATGATATCAGTCTATTGCATACTTGTGTATAAACAAGACTGACTAGTCAGATATGTTTGATCTGGTGTACTGCAGTAGGGGATGTGGGGACACAATCTAAAGTTAAGGGGAGGTAAATTCATGGGTACTGTTTAGAGGAACTTTATCTTACAGATGGTGGTGAATCCATGGAACAGCCTAACAGTGGAGACAGTGAATATAAAGATGTTACTGACCTTGATGATATTCCTGGATAAATTTCTGCTTAAGGGAATCCCTTGGTATGCTGGTAATAGAGTGGGTAGAAAAGTCCTATGTGTTGGTGAATGTTTGTACAGCAACTGATTTGATCCCTGCTTATAAAGTAAGGGAGTATTCATAGTGGACCTAGAGTTCCTTCCAACTTTAAATCACTATGTTACTATGCATTGCATTACCAGTACCTACTAATTATGGGCATTGCTAACAAAGGGGTGGACTACTTGTCATAATCTCCACAGATCTCTAAAACATTTGGTGTAAATCAGTGATTCCCAACCACTATAGAACAATCACAGCTATTTAACTGGAAACAAAGTGCAAAAATCCCACATGGCAAAATAAGGGCATCTGACAGAGAGCTCATTTACTGGGTACTGAAGGGATTCAAGAGGTTACTGTTGATAGATATGTGTATGTATCTGGGTGATGATGCACATTATTACATGTATTAAAGCTTTCCATTATGCATTTCAGTTGCACTTGTCCTGGGTGATCGTGCCCTGCCTTCTGTTACACAAGAATCTTTGTGTATATGGTGCTCAATTCTTAAAGGTTAGAGAATGATGCAAGGTGCTTGCACCAGAAAAGAATGATGCAAGCTGCATCAAAACTGGCAATTCTGATTTTCTAATATTACTTGCATCAAAAGCGGAACAGTCTGAGCCAAAGTGGCTTGCCTCAGGCTTGCATCAAAAAATGGGTGTGCCATGTCACAAGGGAGCTTGCATCATAAAAATGATGCACCATCGCCTTTATTTGTATTTTCAAAGCTGGGAGCTGCTGACACAGAAGATACATGCTGCTGTTAGACCAGCTAGATCTGGTCTAACCAATGCTGATGCATATAAAGGTGAGGATAGATTATGAAGGGGGTTGGTTATAGAGCCAATATCCCTTTGCTGGACTAGTTAATAATATTTCGGGGACGTTACATGCCATTGTTCTGGCCATTTTCTCCATGGTAGTTTTTGACTCTGTTTGCATCATTTTTTGCTCCATGCACCCTCTTTGTGACTCAACTTACTTCATTTTTTCACTCAACTTGCTCAATTTTTTTTACTCAAGTTGTGTCATTGGTTGACTCGGCTTTGAGTCACTTTTCTCCATGCCTGTAGTTTTTGACTCAACCTGCTTCATTTTGTTTTTGATTTAACTTGCATCATTTTCACTCTGCATCATATTTTTGACTCAATCTGTAGTCATTTTAACTCCGTCTTTTGCCTCATATTTGCCTCATTCTCAGCTTGCGTCATTCTCACCCCATGCATCATATTTTTGATGCAACAGATCTCTTGCATCATTTTGGGTATCTTTGTCACAGAGAACGTGTTTCTTGCAAAAGAGGGCACACAGTCTTTGGTGCACCTGGATTTGATGCAAATTGGGTGTTTGACACACCATGTGCCATTCTTAAAGCCCTTTGAACATCCAGCCCAGGGACTCTACCTTATAATTTGTCCCAGTACTATGCCTTCCTACTTTCACATCTTTAAGGGGAAGCAACGCAAGTGTATTGTGCTGGGAGGAAGTATTATTAGCTAGCCCTGTGCAAGAATATGGGAAATATGTTTATTTATTTATTTTTGTACTGTGAAAGGAGAACTAGGCAATGTTGTCTATTTCAAGCCTTGTCATGGGGGAATACAGACCTAAACCAACTGCAATTGACAGCTGCCATCAGTATAGTCCTGCAGACATGTTGCAAGCATAGTACAGTAAAAGAAGCTTACCAGATAGCAAATGGACTTTTTAAATAGTGGAGGTGAATGGCAATCACTGAACGTTCACTGCATTATTTTGTCCTTAATTACCAGTAGAACACAACACTCTATGCTGTGTCCAAGATGGCCTCTGGAGTTCTCTGCACATGTGTGATGACTCACACATGCACACTGAACTCCTGCAGCATGGTGACACAGTCTGCTGTGTCCAAGATGGCCGCTGGAGCCCAATGTGCACACACAAGTCACAGAGCATGCGCAGAGAACTCCGCCGATCATCTTGGATATGGTGCACACTGCAATGTTCTGCCATGACCTTGTTTTCTAAAGTTACTTTAATCCTCACTTTTCACTTAATTGTCCAGCACTCATTATGCTGGCATTAATGTAAAATAAATACAGCAATATATTTTACAGCTCATAAACTGAAATGACTGTAACTGTGGCTAACACGTGATACTGTTTTGGGGATATTTAAGCAGTACTACCACCATTAAATCACACCTCCTAACAAAGCTCTGTATTGGGAGCAAAATGTCGAAGTAGTTAAAGGAAGCGACTTGGAGTAAGGCTCTTTTTTGCATTTTTTTGCATTGTTTTGGCACAGCACTTTAAACAGGAGAAATGTATTCTGAACAAGCTTGAAAGGAATTCACATGAATTAACTGTGAACTGCTACAGCTACTGTTGCTGTCGCATCTTGAATCACTAGCTATACATTTTGTGTGGGGCTCTGGTAGAGCAGAATGAAATTCAACCAGAAAGAAATTAATATTTTAAAGTATAAATCTCAAGCATCATGCTTCATTTCTTCCACCAGTTGAAAATCATAGTGTTGAATATATTTAGTGTCTGCCCTTGGGTACCCACTTATTCTTTTGTGTTCTTGCTATTATTTTTGTAGGAATTAGCCATCTTGAAGAACGAGCACCATGCCTAAAACCACAAGCATGGCACATCCATTTTTGTTCTCAAATTCACAAGCCTTATTTAATAAAAAGTAATATCTCCACAAAAGTGCCCTTTATGTCCTATTTATTTTTCATTCCCATCATTCCCAACTTAAGGTTTTGTTTTATTTTTCCTTTCTTGCTTTTATTTTTTATTTGATATCAATTCCCAAATCTATAAAAAAAAATACTTGGTCCTTTGGCCAATTTTAGGTATAACAAAATACAAACAGAAGAAAGAAAGATGTGCCTTAGCTGGGACTTCAACCCAGGCCACCTGGAATACCATTCCAATTGTATTACCTTCTGTGCCACCAAGTCAACTGGAAACAGGGATGTCCCGAGGCAGCTTACTCTTTCTCAAATGCACTACCTGGTGCTGCACAGATAATTACATTTTCAATCATAAGGGTGCATTCTGCACATTTGAAATGAAAATGAATTATCTGTGCAGCACCAGATTGTGCATTAGATAAACAGTAAGGTGCCTTAGGATGTCCCAGTTTCCAGTTGCCTTGGTGCACAGCTGATAGCATAACCAGAAAGGTATTCCGGGCAGCCTGGGTTCAAGTCCCAACTAAGGCACTTATGCATGACCCCTTGTTCTTGAACATCTTCTTTTTCTGAAAAATACTTCCTTCTTGTACTTTATTTATACATGTGAGGTATTTGAAAGGCTCTATCACACCCCCCTCTCCCTCCTGTCCTCCAGGGTGTACATATAGAGGTCCTTAGGTCTCTTCTCATAGGGCTTTTGGGACTCATACACTTGGTTACAGACATATTGACTCTGTCCAGATCTTGTTTTAGTGAGTGTGTAAATCACATACATCTGTGTAGGATTACAAAGTCATGCAATGTCACATAGCATATAATTTATGCTATACTGTACACCCCAGAAACTTAAATGGAATTCAGTTGTATGCCCATCTGAGAACGCTATAGGTGTAAACACTGTGTTGGTATTTTAATGCACTTAATGTGGGGATGTGCTCATAGTCACACTTTTTGGAGTTCTGTTAAATGGTATAAAGACCACCTATTGGGGCCACATAATTTCTTCATCTCCTCTAATTGTGCGTTGGGACAAGAGATACATTTCTACTCCAACATCCTGTGAAAGTAGGCTTGCCATTTCTCTTTTATCACTTGTGACAAAGAAACTCATTGTAAGAGCATAGCTAAACAATCATTTCTAACACACAAAATGATTTATTTGCTCCAGTTGGAGACACTTGCTCTTGAGCTAAAAAATGCCATTGCTATCTATCACAAGAAATGGAGCATGTTTGAAATATTACTGTTACAGAATAACTGATGGTCAGTGTTACCTGTCAACTATTCCATAACTGTTCTTTTTATTCATAACGTGAAGTACAGTAGGGCTTAGCCTCATTTGTATCATGACAATTTTTTCTGTACTTTTTTAAAAATTGTTTGATCCATTCATCTCATTGTATTTATGCACTTTTGTATTATGCGTCTTGATAACTGTATATATTTATTTAAGATGTTCTATTAGGAATGTATAGCTCAGTCTATCCACATTCAGATCTCCCTTGACTCAGTGCTGTCACAGACAAATAAACACTTTGCAATCCATGTACTGCACTGTACTGGGTCCAATTCTACTGAGACTTAAGTGTAAAAACTGTTTCACTACACCAGCCAATCAGTCCCCAAGTAACTTATTCTTTTTAGTATTTCTTTCTTTCTTTTGCAGATTGTCAGTTGCAGTCATTGTATTTACAAGAGTAAATACTGCCCACTGCAAGTTGCCAGTAGGAATGTCTGTCAACAACAGAAGTATGAGAGAGGGGCAGTGGAGCCATCCTGACTGTTAACCTATGCATTCTTTGCATTCACACTATATGGTCAACATCACCCTCTCATTCTCATGACATGCAAAACTCACTGCTGTTGTTTGCCACCACAGTCTCCCACCAGTCCATGACTGAGAAGATATTGGCTGGACAAAGGGTAGGCAATGTGGACAAGTTAACAGAAACTCAACTCAGTATATAATTGTACTCAGTAGCACTGGTGGGAGGGGTTGGTTGGCCAGGTGTGGTGTGTACTGTGCTAGGCTACAGTATCAGCTAAGAACTGATGGATCAGGCTGTGTGAAATGTGTGTATGTGCGGTATTCTGGAGATGAGGAAAATCACAATGTGATACAGTGGCAGAAAGGGTGCCCAGTAATTGGGATGAGGCAGGGGTAAAATAAAGAGGCAGGTAGGGAATCCAGAAAATGAGAGTGATAAACAAGATGGGAAGGTATCCACTAGATTGTTGTGGGCAGGTGTATAACAGAGGTGTATGTTAGAGTGCCAACAATGGGAGAGGCCAGATATGCCATAACGGAGCAGGAAGGGTGTCCTGACAATGGAACGGGAATAACATACAGTACATGCATACTGGGATAAGAAGCATAATGGGTGTCAGTAAATGGAAGGATCAAGGACAGTGGGGAAGGATAAGATTCAGTGGATGGTAGTGGCATGAGGGATGTGCATACTGGGGTGAGGAGACTGGCAGCAGAAGGGACTAACTGGGGCTATCCATATTGGGCAGGTAGGTGGGCTGTAGATATATCTAATCAGTGGGACTAAGCTTCAAAATTCAGGTTAAGGGAAATTAGAAAAAGTGACATCTTTAATTAAGGAGAAATAGGAGATACAGTTGAACAATGCACAAAGTGGAGCCAGTAACACAGACCAACATGCACAGGTGAGAAAATAATTCATTTTGCATTTGTTAGTACATTTTCTGATTATTTCAGGTATTTCCATCATTTTCTTAAAGATTTTAATTTAAATCAGAACTAATCAGGACTGTGAACAGGATCCTAGTCCTGATGCTGTAATAATGGTCTGGAACCTTTATTGTCCATCTGTCCCTACTTTTTATGCATTGTGCAGCTGTCAATATCCTACCAAATGATGTGCTTGTTATTGTCTGATGGTTTGATTATCTGTGTTGAAGATTAAATATATCCTATCAATTACAAAAAAAATGCAAAAAAAAAAAATGTCGTAATTTGACTTGTACATCATGGGTCAAGTCCACAAGCTTCAATGTACAAAATTCATACTTTTTTTGGGGGGTGTGGGAGGTACTCATTACAAATGTTGTTCTGTCAGATGAATCTGAATATGAATTGCAATATCTGGAACAGGAGATCCTTTCCAAAAAATAAGCAAAGTTGAAAATTAATTTGAAATTTCTTAATTGCCCAACATTATTAACACTGAACAAGTTTGGCTTTCTTGTGGCATTAATAGGAACTAAACAGGAATAAGAAGTCAGTCTGTTTATTTCTTGAAGAGAATTGCATAACTAAGCTCAAGTATGTAATAAACCCAGGTAGTTAGTACAGATAAAATTGTAGATTTTTCTTTCACTGACAACCAGAACAGAATTCCAGCAGAATTGATAGATGGTATACACCAAAGCAACACTTATTTAATGTGGATTAATGTGAGATACTCAAACAAATCAAACTCAGTCAATGGCAAAGTGTCCCTAGTAGTAAATCTGGAAGGAATTAAAAGAAAGGACGCCTGGCGCAAGATATTCAAAACTTAGCTAAGGGGCTAAATTAGCCCTGAACCAGTAGCAAGCTATATTCAAAGGAATAGCCCCAGAGATAAACCTGATGAATACAGCATGCAAATGAAGCAGTGCAAACAGGACTGGGAGTGCAGTGCTAAAGTAGTCTGAGAAATAAAACAGATTTGAATATAGCAACAGGGAAGTGCAAAATGTAACAGCAGCTCAATGGACACAGAGGTGGAGTACGGCAGAGCAGAAGTTGATGGACAATGTGTGTGATAGCAATGAAGTGTTGCACAACTGCAAACAAAAATACAGGCCACAAACTGCAGAACTGTGCTATGCTTTTGAGAGGATTGCCCAAGGCTAACCCAACTGCACAGTGCAAAAACATTAGCCCGGTGCAAACACAATAGCCTGGGGCAAAAGTTTGCTATATTCAAAGCTTCTATGCAAGTGAGCCTACTTAAGCAATCCGTGTGCAAACAACCACATTAGTGTCTCATTAAGGCCTGCTTAGCATACATTAAAAGAACAAGGGCAATTACAGCTCAACAGCAATGAAGGTGCAAGTTCAAAAAAATATAATACCAAAGCTACAATAAACCGCACTACATCGGCCAGAAAGGTGTATGAAAAGCATGTGTTCAATAAAAAACACAATGCTTAAGGGAGCAGGCTAAAATCAGGCTCAGTAGTTGGAAACCTCGACTGGTTTCATACACTCTAGTATATCTTCAGGAGGTTGAGGTACTGGCCTAGTAATAGGCAGGGCCCCTGGTGTTCTGCGGCAGAATTTTCTGATTTCTGCGGCAGGGCTCCTTGACTTCTGCGGCAGCATTTTCTGATTTCTGCGGCGTGATTTATTCATTTCTCTGGCAGAATGCAGTCCTGTCATTGGCTAAATATGATGTGATGTCATCGATGACATCATATGATGAGCACAGAGGAGGGTCTTCAGGATAAACGAGGTGGGAAAGAAAGCCTGACACTATGGAAAAACAGTATATTTATATGAAAATTCACCAAAAACAATGAATTCTGCGGCACTATATATATTCTGCGGCATGATGCAAATTCTGCGGCAAATTCCACAACCGCAGAACAGCAGAATTCCAGGGGCCTTGGTAATAGGCTTATAAAGAACACTCTTAAAGTGACAGTACAATTTTAAACATCAGTGCATTAAGTTTGAAAGTGTTCAATAGTGCCAATATACAAAGATACATAACTTTGCTATCCACATCAATATCTCTATCACAGATACTTAAAACCACAATCATTGTATTGTACTTAAAGGGAATTTCAGATCATAATAATATCACAATCATATTCATCAACAAACAGAAGTACCATCAATTACATTTAAATATCAACTCTGGGGTTCCTTCACAGATGCCCAATTGAACAGGAAAAATGATGGAAACCTCAAAAGAAGCATGGAGAGGAGAGAATAAATACAGGTGTATCATATGTTAAATCCCAAATAAATAGCACATTATAGGCAGAACTGGACAGAGACCACTATTTGCAGAGGTACATGCAATCCAATCATTTTTTTCCTTTTTTATGCAAGGTAGGAGGTCAATGCAGTCATTTAGGCCTGGTGGTGTGAGGGTCTCAAGGGTATATATCCAATATGACTCCCTAACCCTCAGGATTTCATCAACATCTCCCCCTCTAGGGCCCAAATGCACCATCTCCAGGCTGCAGAATTTAAAGACATGATTTACGTCTGCACATCTTGTCATTCTACAATGATTAGCAGGGGCACTCCTTGCATCATTGTTGGTCACAACTGCAAATGCTCCCCAATTCTCACCTTCAATGCCCTTGTGGTCTTTCCCACTTAAAAAGCCCCACACTGACATGTAGTCAGGCAAACCACATTGCCAGCAGTGCAACTAATAAAATCCCTTATCTGAAAGTCCCTATCATAGTTACAACAAGTGAAAGTCCAGCACTTCATGGCACAGTTACAAAAGTTTAGAGAAGGTCTGTGGTAGTTATGTCTACTGAAAAATATATTAATGAGATTCATCATCAACTGAGTAGTACTGAATTTTATCTACCACTTTCCACTGACCCTACTGCTAGGCTCAAGCTAGTTCTTGATGCATTTTTATTTGAATCTGAATGTGGGGGTTTAATCACACATGAAAAAGTTTTGTTTTTGACTGTGGATCATCCTGTAAGGGCCTCCATGTATGTTCTTCCTTTGATACACAAGGATTTGCATGATCCCTCATGATGCCCAATTATTGCTGGTGTAGGGTCATTGGTGAAACCATTATCTAGGTATGTGGATGCCCACATTAAGCATTATGTAACAGCATTACCATCATACATACATGATACAGCACACATATTAGGAGTCCTGGGGACAAGCAGATTGAAATGTCCTGGTATTTGGTATCCACGGACATTACCTCCCTTTATATGAATAGTCCCCATGCATGGTGGTGCTGGAAGCCCTGAGGTACTGGTTCAGTTTAGACTTCAATATTAGTAATGGTATGAAATAATTTCTGGTACAATGTGCTGAGCATGTTCCTACTAAAAACTATTTTCTATTTCATCAAAGTTCTACCTACAACTCAAGGGTACTGCTATGGGGGCAACGTTTGCTCCCAATTATGCTAATTTGTACCTGGGCCAATGGAAGAAAACAACAGTCTATGATGTACACAGCAATCCTTATCTTAAAAGGATTGACATCTGGCATCGCTTCATAGATGACATTTTCATGGTGTGGCATAGCATGCTGGATGAGCTGGACAATTTCATAAAGTATTTGGAAAAAAGTAATTTGAACCTGAAATATTCAGTGCAATGTGACTCTTATACAGTCTCCTTCCTAGACTTGCAAATTTCTATGAAACTGGATGGTACATTACTCACAAACTTTTATAGGAAGGTGACCAATAGGAACTCATTGCTACTGGCATCCAGCTGCCACCTACACCATATGGTTTCCAACATCCCAAAAGTCTAACTACTGAGAGTAAGCAGAAACTGTAGTTAGGAGGATGATTACATGCAGAGCACCACTGCCATGTGCAACAGATTAAAAAAAGGGGGTATTCTGAGAGTTTAGTGAACCATGCCCAGAGGGAAGTGAATGCTATAAATAGGGAGAGCTTATTGCTACCTAAGACCCCCAACAGCAGTCCCACCAGGACTAATTTTGTCACTACTTATATGAGACATTCAGGTGACATACAAAAAAATAATTGGAATTGGAATATACTAGAATGGGGACCACTGATGGAGGATGTCACTGGGAGTAGACAAAGAATGGTATACAAAAGGGGCCTCAACATTAAAGATAGGTTGGTTCACAGTCTTCAAAGGAGCACTTCTTCTTCTTCTAAGCCCCCTTTCCCATGGGAATGCACCCATATGGCAATTGCAAGTTTTGTAACTCTGTCCTGAAGTGCTGGAGTTTCACAAATTATAACTGTGATAGGGACTTTCAGATAAGGGATTTTATCAGTTGCACTACTGGCAATGTGGTTTACCTGGCTACATACCAGTATGGGGCATTTTATGTGGGTAAGACTATGGGGGCATTGAAGATAAGAATTGGGGAGCATTTGTGGTCAGTGACCAACCATGATCAAAGAGTACCCTTGCTAATCATTGTAGAATGACAAGATGTGCAGACAGAAATCATGTCTTTAAATTCTGCAGCTTGGAAATGGTGCATTTGGACTCTAGAGGGGGAGATGTTGATGAAATCCTGAGGGTTAGGGAGTCATATTGGATATATACCCTTGGGTTCCTCACACCACCAGGCCTAAATGGCTGCATTGACCTCCTACCTTGCATAAAAAGGAGAACATGATTGGATTGCATGTACCTCTGCAAAGAGTGGTCTCTGTCCAGTTCTGTCTATAATG
The DNA here is from genome assembly GCA_016271365.2 of Neoceratodus forsteri. Classification (NCBI taxonomy): domain Eukaryota; kingdom Metazoa; phylum Chordata; order Ceratodontiformes; family Ceratodontidae; genus Neoceratodus; species Neoceratodus forsteri. The sequence continues at coordinate 779,337,609 of CM057459.1, read as the reverse complement.
TGCTATTTATTTAGTATTTAACACGTTACACCTGTATTTATTCTCTCTTCTCCAGGCTTCTTTTGAAGTTTCCATCATTTTTCCTGTTCAATTGGGCATCTGTGAAGGAACACCAGAGCTGATATTTAAATGTAACTGATGGTACCTCTGTTTGTTGATGAATATGATTGTGATATTATTATGAATTGAAAATCTCCTTTAAGTACAATACAATGATTGTGGTTTTAGGTATTTGTGATAGAGATATTGATATGGACCGCACACTTATGTATTTTTGTATATTGACACTATTGAGCACTTTCAAACTTAATGCACTGATGTTTAAAATTGTACTGTCACTTTAAGAGTGTTCTTTATGAGCCTATTACTATGCCAGTACCTCAACCTCCTGATGATGTACTAGAGTGTATGAAACCAGTCAAGGTTTCCAAACTACTGAGCCTGCTTTTAGCCTGCTCCCTTAAGCATTGTTTTTTTTTAATGAATACATGCTTTTTATACACCTTTCTGGCTGATGTAGTGCAGTTTATTGTAGCTTTGGTATTAGCATACATTAGCATGAAGACTGCCCAGTGCTAATCCATGGTCCACACAGCTCCACCTGTTGGTCAGACTGGAACTACAGGTCAATAACTGCAGGCTGAATGGTGCCCACAGCTCCACCTGTAGGTCAGACTGGTTGTGCAGGCTAAAAGCCGGAGGCTGGGGTTTGCACATAGCTCCACCTGCCAGCCTTGAGAAACAGTTTAACTGCAGGCTATGGGTGTCGTCAGGCATATGCAATGCATACCTCCCACCCAGTCAGCACTGGAATGAGGGACACAGACACTGTGAATGTGGAACAAAGAGGGACTCTGATCCCCATAATGAGAGGCACATCTGCAAACATGGAGACACAAACACAAGACACAATGGAAGCCATTGCCTTTGTATGTACACAGGGTAAGAGTTATGTAGCACCATAGAATAATATAACTCCCTGCTTGAAAGTCTGGATGTACAGTACAGTCTCTGTGTGTACCACTGTTCCCAGGATGGATGAATGCAGGTCAAGGCTATAGTGAGAGGAACACAGAGGAATGTCCCCGCTACTGAGGGACACTGTAGAGGACTGTATAACTGTGTGTATGTATGTATGTATATCTATATCTATCAATCTAGCTATCTATATATATATATATATATATATATATATATATATATATATTCATTGCAAAAAAATCCATTAATGCATCAATTGGGATGAATAATATAGTGACAAAAGCAGGGAAATGAGGTGTTAGAGTTTCTGACCCTAACATCACACCAACAAGGTTCTCACCCCTACCACTCCACCCCCACCCCTCCACCCTCCACACCTCCACACATCAACAGGTGCCTAGGTGTGCATTGGGGTTGACAGCCTTACTCTCACCCCATTCCATGTGTAAACAAGCTGAGATGGTGCGGTACAGGAAAATGGGGTGAAAGTTATGCTAATGACCCCAACACACATCCAGATGCCTGTTGGTGTGTGGAGGGTGGAGGGGTGTGGGTGGAGTAGTAGCGGTGAGAACCTAGGAGGGTGGGGTGTTAGGGTTGCAAACCCTAATGCCTCATTTCCCTGCTTTTGTCACTATAGTATTTACCCTAACTGATGCATTAATTTACAGATAGTATAACTGTATCCTCATTTTGCTGTGGGTGCACAGGGTCTCATTCCTCCAACCAGATAGTACAACAGTATCTATATGTCACAGTGGGAGTGCAAGGCCCTTTGGACCCTGTGCTCCCATCCCTCCACAGATGCACATATTTATCTAGTTGTGGAAACACAGGGGTCTCTGGCCCCTCCACTTCCACACATAAAGTTATGAGCAGGCGTAGTGAAATCACAACAAATAGTCAGAACTGTGCCATCTTAAATAATTTTCACCCCAAATGGTCAACATAACCTTCTTATCACCTCACTGCCCAGTACAAAAACTTCAAATTCCTCTGGAAATATAATTCTATGCAACTGTAATGCTGTTTTTCACCACTGGTGCAGAAAAACATTTTTGGCAGGATCTGAAAGCTTAAAGCTGTACTATTCATGAGCTGGTGTGAAAAATGGTAATGTTGAAAATGTGGAATGAAAACATGACAAATTGGTGAAGTGAGGAGCGTGCATAGAAACTGTGCAATGCACACTAACTCTGTCATTTTTTTGGAATTTTGTCACCAAATTGTCAACATGGTTTTTTGGGGACCTTCCCTCATGAACAGTTGCACTGTGATTTTGTTAATCCATTCCAAAAGTGCATTTTGCACAGTGACCATGCCATTCTGTGCCACAGGTGCAAAAACACATTTTGGGCAGGATGTGAAAAATGATAGCTATACTGTTCATGAGGAGATGTGAAAAGATGGTAACGTTGAAACTCTGGGGTGAAAATATTAAACATTGGTGACATTATGAGCATGCGTGGAAACTGCACTATAGTAATGCAGTCATTTTTTGGATTTATTTCTCCAAATTTGCAACATGGTCTTTTTGGAACCCCATCTCATGAACAGTGGCACTGTTGTTTCATTAATCAGTCCCAAAAGGTGATTCTGTGCAGCAACAGCAAAATCACCTTTTGGGATTGAGTAATGACATTACAGTGACAGTGATCATGAGATGGGGTCCCAAGAACCCCATGTTTAGAATTTGGGGTAAAAATTCCTAAAAATGACTGAGATATAATCATAAGTTGAAACCCCAACTGACAGCCATTATACAGTGCTCACTTTTGATACTTCATTTTGCAGTTTGGCTTTGAAAAGTGCAGACATGTCCCAGTCCTCAGGAGATGACAGTGTAGATGTCTGGAAGTAAGTATGGGGTAAGGAGGGTAAGGGGAGGTGAGTGCTCAGTTGGAGGGTGGGGATGGGGAGATGACGAGGGACCATTTTCATTTTTCCAGATTTAAAAAACAAATAACATGTCAGGGGTCAGTTTTCTTTATTTACAGGAATGAACAATAAATAAATAATTGTGGGCAGAAGATATTTTAATCCCTTAAAATGAGTTATAGATGTACCGGTTCAGAAGAGAAATCTAGAATAGCGCGGTTCTAAATCACACTATCAGAACAGCAAAACCAAACATAGCTACAGGGATAGAATAGTGAAGTCAACATTAGTGCTATCCCTGTAGCTGTTGGGTGTAAGGGTGAACAGGAACAAGAGGAAAGAGTGTGTTGCGGGGTGTGCTGTCGAGCAGCTCCCATGTTGTGGAGGGCAGGGCACAGGCAATGGAGGTTGGTGAGATATTGGAGGATCGAGGTTTGACTTCTGGTCCAGGGACAAGCTATATGTGTTTTTTTGTCTGGTGATGAGGTCTTGTTTTGGTCCTTCACCTGACTTGTGTGGAGCCTGTGTCTGCCCCCATCCTAAACATTTTGCCTCCCACACCTAGATTATCTGCTGGGTCCTTATTATGCCCTCTCAGCAATCCCTCCCACATCCACCCACCCCACATTTTCTCCCCATCCCTGAGTTGCCTCCCCCGGGAGGTGATTATTTTTAGTTTGTGGAGTTTGGGGGTACAGCCCCCCCCATGAACGCTCAGTAGCACCCTATTGTTTCCTGTGGTGCTGTAGTTGTTGTTTCTGTTTTTCAGCATTTTGGTTTTGTGCTTCTGGACCATGCTGTTCTGGATTTGGGATTATTACCTAATGCTTTTAGAGAAGATCCAATGTTCGTTTCCCTGACAGTGGCGGTGTTAGGCCTTGAAAACTTGCCTGTACTCCTCCCAGTTCCATCAATGAACCACTAGAAAGAAGCATACCAGAGTTGAAGACCACTATATCTTCAGGCCAGAGCACCCCCCCGTTCACCACCAGCTGTAGCACCAGCTGCAGGAGGCATCACAGAGGAGTTCACAATTATGATAGGCAGCAGCATAGTGCTACCCCTGTTGCACAGCCCCAACCTAAAGTAGTCACAGCTGCTGCCCTCTCCATTGCAACTTCTCTAGTACCAGCTTCAGGAGGCTGCAGAGAGGAGTCCACCATTAAGACTACAGGCAGTAGCATGGTGGCATAGCTTGTTGCACTGTCCCAATGTTTAGTAGTGCAACAATTGACAGGACAGTTACACCTCTGACGCAAGCTACACCACCGAGAATCATCCCCCCAGTTGGCCATCAGAGTCCTTTGAGACATTCTCATCATTGATCCTCTTGACAGTAGTGTGGCAATTTGCAGTCTCTGTGACACCAGAGTCAGACATGGAAAGAAGGGTAGCCATGTTGGTACTGGTGGCCAACATACTCACCTTAAAAATAACCATATCACAGTCTAGGCAGAACACCACAAAAAAGCAATGGATCCAGGAGGTGAAGATTCCACTGCTAGATGTGGTGTTGGTGATCATTATGGTTGATCAGGAGAATCATGATCAAGAACTTCATCTTCCAAATGCAAGGGTCATCATCACAAACCAAAAAAATGCACCCTGGTGGCAAGTGAGGAGGAGGAGGAATCTGACCCTGACAAAAGCAGGCAGTCCATGGTGTGCAGGCTGAGGGTTCTTGAAAAAAATGCATATTGTCATTGAAAACCAACAAAAGCTACTTGAAGCATGCCTTGCCTGTACCAAGTTAACATAGAGAAAGTGAGAATAGTGCTATCAAAATCATGCTGTCAAAATAGTGAAAGACAAAACAGCTACAGGGATAGTATGGCACAGGTAGGATTAGTGCTAACCCTATCCCTGTAACTGTTCACCGCAGGAAGAAAGAGGATACAGGGTCCGTTGGGGTGTTTACATCTGAGCAGCTGCTGTGGTGCACAGGGTAGTGCCATAAGCAGTGGAGGGTGGCAGAATGGTGGTGTAATGGGTTTTGAGTCTTAGTCCCAGAACTTATGCTTATGTTTGCTTTTTTCTCCTCTGACTGTTTTGGTTTTTTAATTTATTTCCATAACCATCTTATAAGTGCACTCAAACACTCCATGGTACACAGTAATAACATATTTTCCATGTGTCTGAAGGCACTCAGTTCCACCTCTTGCCTCACAGCCCACCTTGAGCATGCAGTAATTTGTCATTAACACACATTCTGACATCTGTTTTGCTTACTTCATGCATGACCAGGGTACAATGTAATGCACTTGGCGTCAAGGAGTCTCCTAATTCAAAATTTGCCTTTCCATGGGTCTGTACAATTATTATGAACTGGTTTAAATCCTACCTCACTGGCAGGACCCAATTGGTGAGAATCCTTGATTCAATCTCTCCTCCACTCCCCATCAACCCTGGTGTCCCTCAGGGCTCAGTGCTTGGTCTCCTACTATTCTTCATTTTCCTTAATGATCTTCAGACACCCTGCTCATCCTCATCTATCCATATGTATGCTGACGATACTGTTTTATACAGTTACGGCAAAAATCCTACTGCTGTGGAAACCAGCTTACAGCTTCAGCTCTGGTTTGCGTTTCACCAGCTTTTTCTAAATGCCAAGAAGACAGTCTCACCAGGCAGAGACTTTCTAGGTTCCCGTCCCTATCTACCTTCCACACCCTAGACAGGACCATCCTGAAGGACACCCCCTCATATAGATATCTGGGGATTTGGCTGGACCAGCACCTCAGCTTTTCTGTACATATCGATGCTATCATGAAGAAACTACACCCCAAGTTTGGTGCTTTATACAGGAATTGTAGTTGCACCCCGCTGACTGCAAGGCGTGAAATTGTCCAGAAGATGATACTCCCTATCTTTGACTACTGTGACATAGTCTATGGTGCTGCTCCCAAATCTTCCCTGACCAAGTTGGATACTCTCTTTGACTCCTTCTGCCGCTTTGCTGTCGACTCCCCTTCCCACTCCCACTACTGTGAACTCTATCACTCTCTAACCTTTCTTTCACTATCTCAGAGACGCATCTCACACTGTGCCAAACTAACCTCCAAATTCTGGTTCAGATTTCTCCCCTCCTATCTCTTATCCTCTCTCTCCACCCCTCCCCCACCCACTCTCAGATATAATGACGTCCACACCTTGAATGCCCCTCGCCACTCTACCCTCATCGGTCACACTGGTTTCGCACATCGCTTCCCTAAAATCTGGAATTCCCTTCCCCCTGAAATATGACACTACTCCTCCAACTACTCCTCCCTTACCTCTGCCCTACACAATTGCCTCTCCTCAGCTAATCCTGCTTTAACCCTCCTTAATACCTATCCCCAGTTTCTGCCTTCCTACTCTGACCACCCCCCAAGCAGGATTCTCAACATCCTGAAGGAGGAATCAGGAAATGGCTATCCCTACTCCTCTCCCCCTCTCTTCTCTGCCTGCCCTTCTGGGTCACCCGTGTGCACAAACTATCCCATCCTTTTTACTCCAACAGCACTTCTGTACTACCTCAAGCCTGAACCTGGTACACTCATGCACTATAATGGTTCTGTTGCATTATTACTGTTTTGTACATTTATATGTTCTTTTGTATGATTGTGGACATGTACTGTAATTTACCCAATGTTCCACTACTGTTTATTGTACAATACCTTGTGTTCCAACTGTTGCACAATCTTACAGTGTTATATTGTTTGTACTACCCACATACTATTGTAACTGTTCATCCTTCACAACCCTGTGTAACCCCCTTCCCCAGGTCGCACCATGAGATGAGCAACTTTATGTTCAGTGTGCCCTCCTGGTGAAACATTTCATAAAATAAATAATTATAAAAAGTAATTTTTGCTTGTTTGTTGTCTTACCAAACCTTTCAAACACTCATTTTATAGTGTAGCTAAGTCTATGTCCCAATTATGCAATTAAGTGCAATGAATCATCCTTATCTTCATGCTGTGTCTATTGTTTATCGAAGTAAACATGATGCCTATAACCTCCTAAGTTCCAGCCTTAGCCTCATCCATGCCACTTGCTGCACCCTGTGGCTGTGGTACTTTACTCACAGTCACAGCATTAACCACTACTAAAAATGTTGCTACTACAAATTGAACAGTTTGCCTGTTTCCACCAGCACATCAGCATGTCCATGCCATTGACTGCAGCTGTGCATCTGTGGTATGTTGCACTTCCTTCACTGCACCAGATCCATCAGATGCAGCAACACAGGAAACCATACAACATCTACTATAGGATTGTTCCTTCCAGTCCAACCTCCAGTTCACTGTCATGCTGAAGACTAAGCTTTCTATGTCTTATTTCCTTACAGTTAGTAAGATGCTGTCCAGACAGCAGCACAGTAAATAGAGAATGAAATACCTTCCAAAAATGTACTTTAACTGCAAAATTACTTACTTTTCACTTCATTGGAGAAGTGAGGTGGCATGAAAATGAGGCAGTATCATGTGATAAAAGAGCCTCAGTTAACATGGTTCCCCTTTCAATGTTTGAGACAGGATTTCTTGTGCTCTGTGCAGACCTATTTACTGTAGGAGTGGTGGAGTTAGGCTCTGTTCTGATAAAGACCGTTGATTACTATCTTTTAAATCACTGCTAAGTGTGAGATTTTGTGCACTACAATATTATCTTTAGCTAGTGCATCTCTGGGAATAATTGTTTGACAATTTCCATCAATATTTAATCTTTTTTATGATCTGAAAAACCTTCAGTATCTGGATGAGTGTCTGTGTGTGTTGGGGGAAGGGGAGTTTTTTCTCCAAGCTGGTCTGCTCTCTGCATCAGTGTAGTGGTTTTGAACTTATCCCTATGAGTCTGTGTAATGTGAACTTGTGTTTCACATATCTGAAGTAAGTGCATTTTTAAGTTTCTTACTTTTAAGCAATAGTTATTGTTTTGTTATTTACAAAAAAAGCTATTTGTGTGACTGTATTTGTGTGTCGATTGTGAAAAGTGAAAAATTCAGAAGTGTGGTTTTATTTTCACTGCTTCTGTTACCTCTTGCTGCAGTCTTAATTTTCTGTGAAACAGCTGTACTACATGAAGGAAGATGAGTGGCCATGAACGTGGTAGTGGTCGTCATCTTGTGTCTCATGCAGGTAAAGTCAGGGTCGAGCCAGTAGTGGCATGTGAGATGCAATCAGTAATAAGGGCAGTGGATCAGCTGGCCATTCTGTGTACAAATGTGGCATGTCTTCATTGCTTATTATGGTTCCTCCAGCTCAAGCCATGGGGCAAGTGTGGACTATGAGTATGAGTGGCTTAGTTGCTGTATTACTAGTGAGTGCTAAGGTTATTTCAGCTGCTGATTTGGCATCCGTGCTTGCAGACAATAGGAGTGGCACTGATGAGGAGGCAGAAATCTTCATTCTAATGAGGATGATTACTCTCAGGAACTTGTTTTGCCTGGATAGGAAGTGATGGATAATCATGCTGTAGTTGTGGAAATGTAACCTGAGGGACAGAGTGAGGTAAACTGTGAGAGGTACACACATGATTTACCAGAGAAAGATATATATCTAAATGCTGGAGTTACCAAGCAAGGGCAGGAACTGGATGGAACAAGATGAGACTGAAGCTGACATGACTGATGGTGTTGACAGTGTCAGTGATCCACTATGGGAGCCAGACGTTAAGGTAAAAGAAGATGCTATTTGGCAAGGTTATGGGCATTATGGGGCATATGGTTGCCAAAACATGCAAAAAAATCCAGTGATACCCAATGCAGTTGACACACACATTCCAGCTACTGATGTTAAGGTAGCATCAGAAGTATGTGCACCACCACTACTGTCAATAACCTCACCATGCTCTCAGCAAAGTCGGCAGAATCTTGAACAGTCTCCAACAGTGGTTGTCGACAGTGGCACTCATGCAAGATCTGCAAAACCATGAAAATCCCTTGTTTAAGATTATTTTATCCTTGATCCCCAGGATGACAGTTTTGCAATCTGCCAGTTCTGTCAGACATGAGTAAGCTGTGGGTAAAAAGGGACACACACTGGCACTGGTAGTCAGCACACACACTTAAAAAGCATGCACAGGTCAAGTTGGAGGATCATAATAGGCAGGTGAGGGGTGGATATAGGGCTGTTGGTGCATTTCAGCAGACCATATCACATGAAGCTGAACATGAAGAAGGTCTGACTGTAGTGGAGGAAGACACTGATGAAGAGGAAATACTCAATACTTGATTAAGTGATAACCCTTAAATACATCTGCAACAGACAGTGAGTGCTTCACTTACAATTTTAAATACCCCTTATTAAAAGTCTTGCACTGTGTCCAAAAAAAACAAAACAGGATTCCTTATATATCTGGTGTTCCTTTTCAGCAGTACGAACATCAGTGGTCACGTGGCAAGTTGTGCACAACCACTCCAAACCAAAAGCAGTCATCGCAGTCACAACCAGCTCTCACCGACATTTTAATGGCACACGAAATATCATAACAATCATGTGGTAGCTTGAGAACTGAATGCTGCTGCAGCTCAAATGATAGCAATTGACTTGCTGCCATTTTCATTCATAGAGAATGAAGGGTTCCATTGGTTTACAGAGAAAGCGTGCCCAAAATGGAAAGTACCATCAAGGACATACATGTCCACTCATGTTGCTCCTGAGCTACATGATGTTCTGAAGTGTTCCCTGCTACATGCAGTACAGCGTTCTGCATGCAAATGTATATGTATGCTATAACCCACTACAGACTGTGGGTGTTTGGGGGCATTAATGAATGCCCTGGCTGTGTTGTGAGACAAGGGCTTGCCCGAGTGACTTTGACCAGGAGGGAACTGCATTAATGCCCCTGATACACCCACTGTCTGGAATGGGTTATTGCACTTATAAAATGGCTTGCTAGCTGTAAAAAGCAAATCATCAAAAGCTTTTTACAGTTGGCATGTCAACTGCATGTCTACCAGGGCATTAATACATGATCAGTGGCACTTTCTGGCCAGTGACAAGTTATCATTTGACCAAGCATTAATGCCCATTTTATACATTTTAGTACGGAGCAGTGGTCCAAGAGCTGCAACTTTGCAAATTCCTATTTGTGTGTCACAGCACTCTTGGCACAGCTACCAGCTGAGGTTGGGAATCCAGTTAAGAAATGCATGATGCATAACTGCAATGGTGGAAGCTGTGCACTTGGAGTTTGTCCGCACTGCACGCAAGCAATGAAAAGCATGGTAACAGCACAAAGGGGAATGAATATGCTTTTCATCTTTACTTGACAAAATAGATAGCTGGATGCTGGCCATGGTCGAGAGCGGAGGACTGTGCCAGTTGCTGGCTCAATGATGGGATGGAGGTGTGGGTGGTAGGGCACTACCTGTTGGTATGGAAGTGGGGGCTCCACTAGACACCAGGGAACTGGTTTAATTCTACTTTATTGGAGACTGGGGATAGAGAGGGGGGACCACTGGACACCAAGAAGAGGGTTTAATTCTACTTTATTGGCTATCAAGGAGGAGGGGAGCACTGGAAACCAGGGAGTGGGTCTATAATATTTTACAGGGGATCAGGGATTGGGGGACTACTGGACACCAGGGAAAAATTACTATATGTTTATTCAGGAACAGAGAGAGGGGTCCGCTAGACATTAAAGAAAAATTACTATACAGCTGCTCGGAGATAGGGAAGGATAATTCAGATTCATACATTCATTCCACAATTCAGTGACTCACTGAGCTGTGCAATGAATGTACGTACTGCGTGCTGTTCTGAGTCAGAATTTCAATGAAAGTTGGCAGAATGATTTCTTAACATTCATTGAAGTGAAAGTCCAACTTTGAGCGAATCCTAACGGTGGAAAATTTTTTTCACATAACACTAAGCAGGACATTTGACAGGGAACTGTGACTGGATGCAGGATGTGAATAAAAATAAACTCTACATACATTTCCAATGAAAGCCACTTTGTCCACAATTAACACGTTTCATACTTGAGAAATACATACTGATACAATAATATAGAAACAATGACAGAGACTCCTTAAAGTCTTAAAGCCACTTTTTTTTTTAGAAACTGAGGAAAGCTATTTATGCATATCAAAAACATAAAAAGCCCTAATATGTATGCCTGTGGGACACTTTCTCATAAATGTATTTATTTTTATGTTATTTATTTAGAATATCGGAATTACAAACCTTTGAGTCATAGACTCATTTTCAAAGGCTCCACGTCAGTTACAAAGCAAGACACATTAAGGCAGGTACAGAGTGGACATTTAAACAGATATAGGATGGTGATGTGTCCTATACAAAATGTTAGCTAAGCAGGGCAGGGGAAAAACATAGTTACATAGATACAAATATATCAGCAACTCAGAGGAATGTGGTCTATACAAGAGGTTAGCTAAGCATGGTCCCTGTGATAAAAGAACTAGTCATAGACAGAGGAAACAGCGCAGTCAGGAGAGATCAGACTTTGTCATAGCAATATTCATAGGTAGTATGGATGCTTCCAGGCTCAGGTTCTCAGGTAGCAGATAGTATGGCTAAGGGTAGGTGCAGGAGTGGGTAGTGAAAAGGTGGTTTCTAAAGGGCGCCTTGAAAGGACCCAGTTTGGTGAGGCTAGTGACAAATGGAGGGAGGACATTGTAGAAGGTGGGGGCCATGACCGTAAATGACCTCTGTGCCAGGGTTGTCTTGACCCTGGGGATTAGCATGGAGGTGGTGCTAGTGCTGCAAATGTTTACTGGGTGCTCTTTGGTAGTAAGGGATGCTGCCAATCCCAGCAGTGTTAGCCCAAGGAGAGATTTCTTGACTGTGAGACAGGCCTGATACTGGAGCCTCTCGACAAAGTTGAGGATCTGCGTTAGGGAGTAGAGGGTGCAAGTGTGCGTAGTCCATGCCACACCTGACAGAAGCCTGCAAGCTTTGTTCAGGACTACTTTGATTTTGTTGAGAGCCATTGTGTCTGCCATGCTATAGCTCAGGAGACTGTAGTCTATCAGGGATATGACAGATGCAGTGGTGTCTAGCTTTAATGCTTCAGGGGGTAAGCAGTCCTTGTGGTGATAGAGGAGGCTGATGAGGCTGTTCACTGCAGATGTGAGTGTGTGAATGTGGGTATGTAAGATGAGGGCAGGGTCAAAGGTAACTCCTAGATATTTGAAGGAGTAGACCTGTTCTAGAGGGTGGAGTGAGCAGGAAACAATGTGGAGGGGGTGAGTTCTTTAGCTTGCTCTGATGGTGCGCAAATAACAGGGCCTTAGTTTTCTTCAGGTTCATAACCAGCCTGTTCTTACTGAACCAGTGTTCAGCCAGGCTAACGGATTGCTGGAGTGAGGCCTGCAGGCTGGTAGGGTTTGCATGGGTGGCGCAGAGTATGGCATCATTGGCGTCAAGTAGGATTTTTCCATGGCGGAGGGAGGGGAAGGCATTGAGAAAGAGACTAAAGAGTAGTGGCCCAAGGATAGAGCCCTGGGGGTGCTCCAGAGTATATTGGGCAGGAGAGGGATAGTGTGGTATTAATCTTGGCACACTACATCCGTGACATGAGGTAGCTGGAGATCCAGTCAAGGGGACCTTGAGAGAAACCTAATTTGAGGAGGGTGTCCAGCAGGAGATGGTTGGTTTACTGTGTTGAAGGCCTTGGAGAGGTCTACGAACATGGCCGCCACTAGTGGTCCCTTATCAAGTGTAGTGTGGATATAGGATGAGAATTCCAGGAGGGCCGTGGTGGTGCTGTTAGATGCAGAGCAGGTTATGAGTGTTTGGTAGGCAGTTAGCTGATCAGCCACCACCATTTCTAGGGTTTGGGGGAGGATTGAGATTGGTTGGTAGTTCTCTGTGGATAGGTGATTCCTACCTTTATGGATGGGCGTCACTACTGCAGTTTTCCATTTTTTGGGGATCTGACCAAGGCAAAGGGAGAAATTCAGGATGCCCATCTGGTGGGGGGGGCAGTAAATCCAGTGCCAGTCAGAGTAGTCTAGTGCTCAGTGGGTCATTCAGGGGGCTGGTGCCTTTCAGGTCCTTGGCCAGGTATGGCTCAGCTTCCTGACGGGTGATTGCCCTCAGGTAGAAAGGTGGGTGAGAGAGCTGGGTGAGGGTCAGAGGTGGGGATGAAGAAATTTTGGGGGAGGACTAAACTCAGGTCGGTGAAACTGCTGTTGAGGGTATCAGCTATTTCCTTAGGGTCAGTGGTAACGGAGCTGTTTATTGAGATCTGTGATGGGAGTGGGAACCACGATTTGCCATTGAGTGTTTTTATGTTGTTCCAAAATTTACAGGAGGACTCCCAGGAGGAGGAGGAGGTAAGTTGGGCCCTGAAGTGTTCAGCTTTCTCTTGGCAGATGGCCCAGGTACATTTATTCTGCTCTGCATGATAGGCCTGCCTGTGGGCAGCCTTTGCAGAGTCCCTGACCTTGAGCCACAGATTTCTCTATGCTTTAGCTGTTGGATGAGTGCAGGGGTTATCCAGGGTGCATTATTCTGCTTGCAGTGGGTTTTCTTTTGAGGGGCGAAGATGTCAAAGGCAGAAGTAAATGAGTCGTGGAAGTAGTCTAGTGTAGTGTCCATGTTAGTGGCCTGATAAATTGGGGTCCAATCCCAGTGGGCAAGGTGTTCTTTGAATTTGGTGAGGTTACCCGGGTGGAGGATGTGCTGGAGTGTGGTGGTGGGTGCAGGGGTAAGGCTGTTTGCCTGACCAGGTACAGTTCACTGGTGAGTGGTCACTCATGGAGTCTGGAAGGACAGTTATGTCATTAATTCTATGGGGCCAATTAGTGATTATGACATCCAGCAGGGCATCCTTACCTGTGGCTGAGTTGTGCCTGGTGGGCTGAGTCACAAGCTGATGGAGGTCTAAGGCTGTGAGAGCATCCTTGGAGGCAGTGATCATGTCGGAGAGCCAGTTTAGGTTGAGGTCCCCCAGGATGATATGTTCAGCTTTGTGCAGGAGGCTGGTGATATATTCTGTAAGGGATAACCTGGTAATTTAGTTTCTTTTAGCTAAAAAAAGCTAAATTACCAGTTTCTGACAAGTGTGTAACTACCATCACACATTAGGTTCTGTTTTTAAGATATAGTGCTTCCTCTCTATAAATAACCCCTCTATTACAAACTCCCTCTTATAGTGAACACCTTTGATGGCACTCATTGTTCACTAAGTAGGCATATTAGTACCTTGCTATAGTGAACACCTAGCTATAGTGAACACTTCAGCTTACTCCATAGATGTTCATTATAGAATTGGAGCACTATACAATCCAACTGCATATTTGTGTTATTTGAAATCCCAATTGTTTCCATTTTAGCTAAAAGAATATCATGGCTCACCAAGTTGAAAGCCTTCGAGAGGTCTAGTATCACAAGTTTATAGATCAATCATTAAGAACAATCATTACAAAATACAATAAAAAAACAGCAAATATATAAAAATAAAAAGCAAACAATTCAATAAATAAGTAGATTCATCCAAAAGCCAAAGTTTTAACAATATTTCTCAGCATCCTTTTCCATTACATTACCTTCCGTAATTATATGAATTTTGACCCTCAGGCTTTTCTTATTGACGTCGCTTGTACTGACTGGTCCTCCCTCTATAGCTCATCAGATGCTCAGTCTGCCCTAGACATTTTTGACCAAATTCCTAGCTATACAAGAAAAACACAGCCATCTTGTGACTAGGCGTGTAAGAAATAGGCAGACCTGATGGCTGAAATCTGACCTTCTCTCTAAATTACGACTGAGGGACAAAAGCTGGTTTTGCTACAAGAAATCTGGCCTACTAGAAGATTTTCATACCTACAGAGCTCTGAGAAATGCCTGCAAAAGAGAAATCAAGCAAGCAAAAAGCTCCTATTGTAAGGATCTACTAACAGATTCTCAGGGGGCCCTGAAAAAATGTTGGTCCAATATCAAGTTTTTCCTGGGTTCAAACCAGTCTGCCACTCCCAATAATATGTCTCTAAAAGGCATACACTGTAACAATCCCCTCACTATTGCTAACTTCTTTAACTCTCAATTTGCTGACCTTACTCAATACACCTCCACTTTCCCTACCCCATCAATTCCTGTCATACAAGCAAACTTCACTGGGCACACCTTCCACTTCAAATCTATTCAGATTAATGAGGTTCTCAGACTTCTACAAGCCATCTCAGATTATGTAGCCATGGGGTCTGATAACCTGGAACCTAAGCTCCTAAAATTAGCTGCCCCACAAATAGACTTGCTACCATTTTTACTCTCTCTCTCTCTGTCAAAGCTCTATCCCTTAGAAATGGAAGTCGTCCAAACTTACTCCTGTGCTTAAAAAAGGCGACCTGCTTGACCCTACCAACTACAGTCCCATTGCCATCCTATCTACACTCCGCAAAATTCTAGAAGAACTAGTTGCCATCCAAACCACTGACTTTCTTCTGAAACATGACCTCTTAACTGACGCTCAACATGGTTTCCACAAGGGTCATAGCACCACTACTGCTCTGCTCAAACTCATGTCTGACACTCTTATGGCCATGGACTCTGGCTGGCTCACAGGGGCCATTTTCATTGACATGATCAAGGCATTCAATCTTGTTGACCATTCCATCCTCACTGCTACCCTTGACTCTCTAGGCTTCTCATCAAATGTTGTAAACTGGTTTAATAGCTATCTGACTGATAGGTCTCAATATGTGAAATTTAACTCCACCCTCTCTGATAAGGTTACCATCAACATTGGTGTTCCCCAAGGATCTATCTTAGGTCTTCTGCTTTTCTCAATTTTTATCAATAGCATCACCTCTAATCTCCTAAAACTTCATCTCTACTATATGCAGATGACATTGTACTGTATACTAATTCCAAGAGTATTGATGATATAAACTGTCAACTCTCTTGTGACTTTCAACTTATCCACCAGTGGCTTACAAATCACAAACTTATTCTAAATAAATCAAAGACCCAAGTAATGTTATTTGGCTCCAGTCTCAAACTTAGACATGCTCAAGCAAACTTTAGTGTCTCCTCCCCTGATGGCACATCTGTTGGTGTGGTAAACTCATTCAAATATCTAGGTGTCACTCTTGACCCATCTCTGAGTTTTGGCCTCCACATTCAAGCTACCAGTAAGCAGGTAAACTCCAAACTCTGTATTGCCTACCGGACTTGCTATGCGCTCAACCCCTCAGCAAGGCTGGCCATTGCCTGTGTCGTACTACTTCCCTCTCTCACATATGGGGTTACCACGTATGTTTCTGCCTGCTACTCAAGTCTACGTAAGTGGGATGTTACCTAGAACAATATTTGTCGCTTTGAATCTTGCTCCACCCATCTGAAACATCACTGTCTCCTCTACTCAGAACTGGGTTGGCTTCCTCCCCAAGAACTAAGGTCTTACACACTTGGATCCATTACTGACAACATCATTAGATCCCACTCACCTAAACCCCTGGCCAGTCTCTTTTCCTACCACAAAACCAACTATGCTTTACGCTCTACGGATCATATCCCTGTTCTTATTCCAAAACACCATATTTCGAAAGGTGGTCGTGCTTTTGCCTGTCAAGCACCACTTTTCTGGAACACACTCCCTTTAACCCTACATCAAACTGCATCCCACATCTCCTTTAAAAGAGAACTATGCCACTATCTCTTCTCCTCCTATGTATGCTCCTGCTACAAACCGCCATAGCCTGAACTCTCAAATCCCACCACTCTCTCTGGCTGTCCCCTGGGAGCCTGATGGTTCACTCCAACTGGGAGAACTTTTTTTTCAAACTCACCTCCTAAATTTCCCTTACCTTTTTCTTTCCTTTCTACTTTTATCTTCTGATAGATTTCTCTGTTGTGCCTTCTTGTTTTAACTGTACAGCCCTCCTCTTCCATCACCAGCTGAATCCATATTTTTGTGTAACCTGCACTTACTTTCACCTTATCTATTTCCCCCCAAAACTATTTGCCTCCCTCCTCTCGCCACCTTTCTCTCTACCTCCCCTTTCATCAAACTCTGCCTGGCCTCTACTTGCTCTCACAGCACTTTATTCCTCACTGTCTGTATACTGCTCAGTTACTCTAAAAATGACCTGGTTGCTGTCTCTTCCATGTAAACTTAAATGCTGTATTGTTTTTATCATATTTACCACTGTAAATTGTTTCAGACATTAACCTGTTATTGAATTATATACAAATATGTTTTTATTTGAGGTTTGTCTCTGTACCCTCCCTGGTCATGCCTGAAAATAGCCTTGTGGCTAATGCACCTATCCGGTAAAAGAAAACTAAATAAATACATAATTAACTTTTCTGTTATCATAAAATATTTTGCTACCCTTTGTATTATAAACATCTTCTGTAGTTAAAAATACTATTACAATAATGCTTTAATCTGTTTGCATTAAAGTGCTAACAGTTGGATAAATTCATTTGGACCATGCCTTATTGTACCATACACACTTCAGGAGGACAAGCACTAAATTCTCCTTCTCATTTCTACCACACTAACACAGAGAGTCACTAGGATTGTTAGATTTATTGTATTTTGCAGTCCTGGAATTTTACTCTAGGAGCCCGATTCCAAAAGCATTACAACCGATACAAGGTGCTTGCATCAGACATCACTGATGCAATATGCATCTTGCATCATAAATTGCAATGATCCCTATTCCAGAATGTGGTCTGCATTGGACTTGGATGCCACTGTGGCAAAGGGGCACTGTGCCACTCTTGTGACCAGCATCAAGGTAAGCCAGGTCACAAGAGGGCTTGAGCCATGGTGGGGCTTCAACATCCCCTTCACTGAGATTCTGAAAGCCCCACTGTGGCAGTAGTAAGAGGGTCCAATAAGACCAGCCAGCAGGTGGTCTACACCCCTTGCAGCATTGCTCCTCAAGGTGGGGAGCTCACAGAGGTCCTTATTTGTGGTCCAGGGGCAGAAGGGGGTGATCCGGCACCCGGAGGGCATACACCATTATGTGACTGGTGCCAACAAGAGTACCTCTTCCAGGTGCCTGATCATCCCCCTGGCATACTCACCTGCTTCCTAACACTCTATATGGCATCCCCTGTACCACTTCTGGCCCATGATCCCTCCAGTCATTACATTCCATCGTGCACCTGCTGGGGGGATAGATCTGTGCATCAGGTGCTGCAGGTGTGCCTAGCATTTGGTTCTTGCCTGCCTTTGCAGCAAATCCAGGGCTTTTGGTGCAGGGACACCCAATTTTATGGAATCGGGTGCATGGTCCCTGATGCACCAGGAGAGCACCATAGCCATAGATCACCGGAACTTTGCGCCAATCTAAGGGATCTTTCAGAATTTGGCCCAAAGAGTTCACACTGAAATTGAGTAAATATTTTAAGTAAATTAGGGTCCTCGAGTAGGTCCAGATAAAATCTGTACTCATGCTGGCAGTCATTACTACTATACAGCTTAGCATAATTTGAGGCCCTAACTAGGTCCTGGTCTCTTTCTTTATAACACTTTACAATTTTATTTTTAATATGTGGCCTATACCGATCACTTAAGATAATATTCCTTGTTAAATAAGTGGAAGAGAATTCAGTGCATGCCTTTCCAAAAGTTTTTTTTTTTAAATGCATGTACTGTACCAAGCTGATTCCTTGCATTCCAATTTTTCCCAATCTAATTTCTTTGCAATACACTGCCTAACCAGTCTGTTATCAGGTAATTTAGTTATTCTGATCCAGTAATTGATCACCATGATATTCACAAGGGCCTGTAAATACCCAGTTATGTTAATACAAAATGGACTGGAGTTGATATATGACAGCCCAGTGATGATCTCAGGAGTTGCATGATTGGTTTCTGTAGCCTGTCTGTGTAAGAATGAACCCAATCCTCTGCCACATATAATGTGTACAAATTGTTTTTAAATTCATTGCTCTCAGAAGTGGTCTAATAGAAGACTCACCATACAGGTGGTTTAATCTAGCTAATGCTCGAGCTTGAATTTTAACTTTTACTAAGGTTGCATCACAATGAGATTTCCAGCAAGCATTGTTTGAGCATGTCAATCCCAGATATAAATACTTTTTGACTACCTCAAGAGGTGCTGAGTTGATTCTCCAAGTATATTTTGGTTTCCTAGTAGTGCTGTTCGGAATGCAGAAGTCTGTGGTGGAATTAGAGCTGAATGGCCATTCTGCCAGTAGAATTTCTGCAGGAATATCTCATATTCTTCAGGGAATTCTACCCACTGTGGTCTGTGGAATAGTATTCCATAGAAAAAGCTATTTTTCTGAGGAAAATTATTCCACAACAGTTTCCGTGGAAAATGTTGAGATACGCAGAATAATATTCAGTGGAACAACACTTTTCTGTGGAAAATCATTCCACAACTATTTTCTACAGTGGAATTTCACTATTCTATTTGTGGTGAGATTCTGCAGAATTTTGGCAGAATTTTGAACATTCCGTGGAATTTCTTTCCACCAGAATTTGAAGATTCCACACAGCACTATTTCCTAGTGCCCATTACCATAGTTTTGAATTTTTGCAAATTAATTTTTAGGGACAAAATTTCAGAATGTTTCCCAAGGATACAGGAGGGTCATCAGTGGTGGCCCCCAGGGTTTGGTCCTGGGGCCACTCCTGTTCAATTCCTTTGTCTCAGACAAGGGAGGGGTGTTAGGAGTAGGTTGAGTCTCTTTGCAGATGACTCAAAACTGGGAGCACTGGCAGATGGGCAGGAGGGGAGAGATGCCTTGCAGGGGAATCTGGATACCTTGGGGGGGTGAGCAAGGAAGTGAGGGTTGAAGTTCAATGCAGAGAAATGTAGGGTGCTGCATCTTGGGGCCAGAAACGTGGGACATGCATACACCCTGTGGGGGACCACTCTGCAAGTCACTTAGGGATAGCGGTGGACAGGAAAATGAATAACACAGAGAATTGTAAAAGAGCTGCAGTAAAAGCAAACAGGATACTGGGCTGCATAACCAAGGGGGATTACCTCCAGGAGGAGGGAGGTGATCCTCCCTTTGTATAATGCCCTGGTTAGGCCGCATCTTGAGTACTGTGTGCAGTTCTGGAGACCCCATCTTAAGAAGGACATAGCACTGCTGGAGAGGGTCCAGAGGAGGGTGACCAGGATGATTCAGGGCATGGAAGGTAGGACCTAAGAGGAGAGAATGGATGAACTCAATCTGTATGCATTTGAGGAGAGGAGGGACAAAGGGGACATGATAGAAACGTTCAAGTATGTGAAGGGGATAAATAAGGGCAGATTCAGGGAAGTGTTCAGGCTTAAGAAGGGGGGAACTACCAGGGGGCATGAGTGGAAACTGGAAAGGGGAAGTACAGGGGAGGATCGCAGGAGACACTTCTTCACAGAGAGGGTGGTGGAACCATGAATGCACTGCCCAGGAGACTGGTGGAAAAGACCACAGTGGAAGGATTCAAGAAGGGTTGGGACAGGTACGGGGGAAGCTGAGGCCAGGGAGGGCCACCCCTGGGGTGGAGGGATGGAGGAGCGAGCTCCCAGTAGGGGGCTAGCTTCTGAGGAGACACGGTAGACTATGGGGCCTATTTTGCTGGCTTTTACTATGATACTATGATATTGTGTTTTTTTTCTGAAGACTTCACGATGAGAGGGGAAAAAAGGACTAAGTCATCGGCATATGCCAAAGTAGCACAGGGAATAGAATTAACCCTAGGTGAATTTGTAATTGAGGTTTGTAATTCTAACAGAAGTCTGTTAATGTAAACAGAATATAACAAGGGGGTTAGAATACAGGCTTACCTAACTCCCTTGTTAGTACTGAATGCATCAGATAAATACCTTTGCTCAAGTATTTGAATACAAATTCCTTATACTATTTATCAGGATGGGAGAAATGTCCCATTCATGCATACAGTAATAGTCCATAATATATCTCTATTAATTGTAATGAAAGCTCAACTGCAGTCAATGCAAGCCATATAAAGTTTTTGTTTCCGCAGTATTATATATTTTTCTATAAAATGTTGGACTATAAAACAATTATCAATCATTAAATGGTTTTCCCCCAAATCTGCTTGCAGTAAGGACAGATCTCTCGGGTTTTTAACTTCAGCCTTAAGCCTACTGAGTCTTTAGTAAAAATGTTCCCAATAATGTCCAGTAGGCTTATGGGCTTGTAAATTTTTGGGATCAACTTTTGGTCCCTTTTGTGAATAGAGACAATTATGGAACCTAACCAAGATGGAGGGATATAGGTCTGAGTTATACATTTATTATAGAAAATCATTAACAAATTTGATCATTCATTCACCATGCATATATAAACTTTGCCCAGAATTCTGTTTGGTCCTGGTGCCTTATTGCATTTTAAGTTCTGAATTGCTGCTACTACTTCTGATTTAGTGAAATGGTTAAAAGTCCAGCTAATATATCATACTTCCAGTGGAACCCAGGAGAAAATATTCTTGTGAAATGTTGAATCCATACCTCAATATGAACATAATTATTAAGTTTTCCTCCCTTTGTACTCTTTGGCATCCATTGCCCAAAAGGTTTGATATCATTGTTTGTAATTGCTACTAGCATATGTTCCCACTGGGTTTCATGATATGTTTTTTTTCTTTTTCTTGAGAAAAGCCCTATATGGTTTCCTGGTTGCTTTTAAATTGATGGCATTTTCCAAGTCAGCTTTTTTTTCGCTGTTCTTAATACAGAACCTAGTTTCTTCTTTTGAGTATTGCAATCTGCATCAAACCAGCCTTCTTTAATGATTACATTTTGTTTTCTACTAGCTCTCTCAATGTATAACTGCACATCTAATTGTTTGAAAAAGAGATGTACTTTTTGATTCATGACATCAGCACTTGTGTTATGCGCTCTTAGTTCAATCCGTTCGGATAAAAATGAATTAATTTTATTTTTGACAGCATGTTCTAACATTGTTGTCCATGTTAACTTCTTAGTATACCTTAATTCCTGATTATTTATTTCAACCCCTTTCTCCAAGGACCTGTTATTGGCATTACAAGCTACTCTATAAAGAGAAATTGGAAAATTATTGCTCTCGGTCTGGGGTTGGACAGTGAGCCCAGACCAAGTATCAGGGGGACCCTGCCAAAGGAACAGATCAATGACAGAACCCTTTGGCTTATAAAATAAGTGGGGGAGCCATTGGAATCACCTGATAGCTGTCCGCCAGAGAGCCTCATGGTTGGATGGGACTCTCAGAGAGTTGAAGACAAGGGGCTGAAAGTTGGCGTGGTGCTAACAGAGATCACAGTCTGATGGGGGCAAGCTTATTTTGATGTCTCATTATAGATAGTATCAAACAGCAATTTCCTGTAAGAAGGCAGAGTTCCTGTCCAGAAAGATTGTTGCAGTAACTAACAGACCAACTCATCTCTACCAGACAGTCAACAGGCTATGTAATCTGGCTTGTCTTCAGTCCATTAGAGCCTTTTCACAATCTAAGTGTAATGAGATTGCTATGTTTTTTGCTAATAAGAGCTCCTCTATCAGATCTGGGAATCAGTCAGTGCCCTTCAGGAGGGATTGCAGTGGCAAGCTGAAGTTTGCCATGCGCATTCTGTTTGTCTTGTCTGACCTTGACCAATTGATGGTTGAGGATGTCGTTAAGGTCATCCAGGAGTTAAGGCCCACCTGCTGTAGCTGGACCTGGGTCCAACGTGCTTACTTGTGGGGTGCATTGAGTCCATCTGCCTGATCCTCAATAAGATAATCTGGAGTTCTTTAGTTGGGGGGGGTGTTTCCTGAGCCTCTTAAGGAAGCAGTGGTGAGATCTGTCTTGAAAAAACTCTCATTAGACCCAGACTGCCTGGCAAACTACAGACCTGTCTCTAACCTACCATTTTTGGGGAAGGTTATTGAGAAGGTTTTAACTTTACAAATGGAGGCCTGTTTGTCAAATTACAAAATCTATGACCCTCTTCAGTTGGGTTTCAGGAAAATGCTCAGTACTGAGATTGTCTTGGTCCGGGTGCTTAATGATCTCCAGGTGGTGAGGAATAAAGGAGAGCATTCTATTCTTGTTCTCCTTGACCTCTTAGGTGCATTTCACACCATGGACCATGGAGTACTTTTGGATCACCTGTGGGTCTGTTGTGGACTTTCTGGTGAAGTCGTCAACTGGTTCTGTTCTTTCTTCACTGGCAGGATGCAGAGGGTGGTCTTGGGGACTTTGTCCTCCAGAACTCTGCCACTGCCATGTGGAGTGCTGCTAGGTTCCACTTTGTCCCCCATGTTGCACACAGTGTATATGTACAACTAAAGGAAGAAGGAGAAGAGGAAGAAGAAGAAGAAGAATTATTTATATAGCACTTTTCATACACAGTGGATCCCAAAGTGCTTTACAAGCAATGCTAGACTGGTAGTGAAGTGACTGAATGTGTAGTGGTGGTCAGATTGCACATCAGCACTAACACACAGCCTGTACAATTGTATCAACTGGTTTTATGGGAAGGAGAATGTTGGCCAGGACACCAGGAATGTTCCCTACTCTTTGTGAAGAATGCCCTGGGTTCCTTTACTTCCACCTGGATACCCACCAGGACAGCACCAGGTTGGGTAGATGGGACTTCAGTTTAATGTCTCATCTGAAAGACAGCATACCCCAGCAGTATAGCACCCCCAATACTGAACTCGGGTGCCAGCATTTTAGGTACAAGTTCAATCTTGATGCGGACGAGAACCCATGACCTTCTGGTGCAGAGGCAAATGTGTTACCAACTGAGCCATGCTAAGACAATTATAAGATGGTACATGCTTAGTTTTCATTTCTGTGCTGATGATACTCAGCTGTACCTGTTGTTTGCTCCCAAACAACAAGATGCGGTCTCAGTTTTCAATCGGTGCCTTGCTGAAATCCAAGATTGGATGAGTGTCAACTGGATAAAGTTAAATCTGGATAAAACAAAAGTACTGATGGTGGAATCTGGTTGCTTGAGGGTTGGTGTGCAGGCTGGTCAAGTCACCCAGCTTAGGGTTGGAGATTCCCAGCTCCTTGCCCTTCTAAGGTGAAAAATCTTGGTGTTGTGCTGGACAGCAGACTAACTCTTGAATCTCAGGTGTTGGCCGTGGTCCAGAGTTGTTTCTATCATCTTCAAAACATTGATAGGGTTAAGCACCAGATTCCCTTGGGTGATCTGCCATCACTAGTCTATGTATTTGTGACATCATGGCTTGATTATTGCAATGCCTTTTACCTAGGGCTATTGGGAGTTGATCATTGCTGCTTGCAGCTAGTGCAGAATGCAGCAGCCAAGCTGTTGACTGGCCTTTTGAGGTCATGTCACATTATGCCTGTGCTGCACTCTCTGCACTGGCTCCCTATTAAGTGGTGGATTACCTTCAAGGTTGGTTGCTGATCTAAAAAGTCCTACATGGACTGGGGCCTGGTTACTTGCAAGACCTCTTTCAGCCTTACCGCCCATCTTGTCCCCTCTGGTCAGCTCATGAGGGCCTCCAAGTGATTACAAGAGTCCATCTTAAGTCATGTAGTGCCCAGGCATTTTCTTTAGCACTGCTGACCCTCTGGAATTCACTACCTTAGTTGCTCATTAAGGCCCTCTCAGTTAATGCCTTCAAGAGGGATCTGAAGACCTTTTTATTTAATAAAGATTTTCCCTCCTTTTACCATTTTACATAATAAGAGATTCTAGCCATACTGGTCCTTGGAAAACAGTAGATGCTGGAAGGTTTGATACCTTTTATTGGACCAAGAAGAGTCTTGTACAAAGATGAAATTCTACACAAGCTTTCAGGGACTTATAAGTCCCTTCTTCAGGTGAATGACAAAACTGAGTGACATAAGCAGTATTTATATATGCTGTGGAGCAATGTATACAAACAGTACAAAAGAATTACAGGAAGGGTAGAATGGTAGGTAGAGTGAAGCTCAGAAGTGAAGAATAGAATACAGAGCAATTAAGCCTTGAGATAAGAGTCTATAAGAGTTGCAAAGTAATAAACAATAGGATGTGTGAGAAGAACTAAGGGTGAGTGGTTGGGTGGCAAAAATAGGATCAGGGCATATGAAAATAGTGACAAGACAGGAACACAGATAAGAAAGTTTGAGATACAAGATGTAGGCGGGAAGGGTGGGTGGTAGGAAATGTTAAGAAATTAAAGGAAACTTTGAAGGAATGAAATAACACAAAACATGAAAAGCCTGGATAAACAATGTAGTAGGTAAGTATACACAGGGAAGTGTGGGATGGCGAGAATCTGGGTAGGACTCAGGCTGAAAGGAAAATGTAAGAGAGGCAGGAAAGAACAGGTAATAAGAAGCATTAGGCAGGAACACAACGGAAGAGACAAAAAAAACTTTGGGTATCAAGAAACAAAAGAATTACAGTTTAGCATAGTGTCATAAATCCAATGTCTCTATTCAGTCCACAAATATTAGAATTAAATTGTTTAACATATTCAAGTTTCCACGTCCTTCTCTCCTGAGTGTTTTTGAAATTGCCTCTTAATATCATGACAGATAAGTCAGAGATGGAACTATCTGTTTGTGATAAAATGGTTTCCTGCTGGTGTGCTGCTAATCTTACATACATAAGAACATGCAAAGAAGCCAGCAGAAGAAGGCCATTTGGTCTAGCAAGCCCACTCATATTACAGGATGCACAGCTTGAGCTACTGCCCCTGCCCTCCTTCCCAACTCCTCCCATCCTACCTACCCATGATCCTTACCTTCCCCATATGCCTATTCCAGCCTCTCTTAAAGCTGTCCACTGTCTTCAATGAGATGACCTTTTCCGACAGTGCATTCCAAGTGTTCACACCCTCTCTGTGAAGAAGTACTTCCTGACCTCCTGCCTAAACCTCCCACCCTCCAGCTTTAGACTGTGCTCCCTCATGTTATGGTTATATGGATAAAGACAATTTCATGAAAAGACACACGCATACAGTAAAAATTTAAAACAGGCAATAAACAGAGTTGAAGCAGCTAGCACAAATATATTATGCTGAGAGAGATTTAAAGAAAGAGAGAGTAGTTAAATGGAGTTAAAAAAGGTCCAGTTGTTTACTCAGTATTTATACATAATGAGAAGTGAACCTGCATATGTTGTAGTTTCTTATAGCGGCTTCTTCGTGTTGCAATCTTAACCTTCCTGACCTTCTCCTATAAGTGTAGGTCATGCTTTCTTTTCATAATGTCCTTTTTTATGTTCTCAGTTGGGTTGGGGCAAATGATGAATCTAGTAGTAACTCTTGCAGAGGCACAGCATATAGGTACATAGGACTTAAGTTTTCAGAGCAACAAGTCACAGTCAGGAAGAAAAGAGCATTAACATTACCACTCATCACCTGGTAAGATGGCCATCAGACTGGGCATGCTGCACTCTGCTGCAAACTGCAACTAAGATTTGTACCTTTTTTCCTTGATATTCTTACTATTTTCACTTTTCTGCCTGATAGCCCCATTATTTTTGTTCTGTTTGATAGCTCTAGATTTATTGTGGTTAAAGATTATTTTTAGTCATACTTGATAAATAGTTAGTTGGGGACCAATAAAGTTGAGGTAGTGAGTGAACTGTGTGTTATGCAAGCAATAAGATATGATGAGGTATGGGTTATCTCCTGATAAGAGCACGCCCAGTTGCATTGTTAGGCACAAGGCGCTTGCACCGAGTGCCTTATGCACCTGGGCATGCTCTAATCAGGAGATAAACCCACACCTTGGAGTGTCTTATTGCACTTATAAAGTGGGTCCCCCTGTAAAAAAATTAATTTAAAAAAATGCTTATAAAAAGAGCGCATGCAGATTTAAAAAAAAGTAGAAAAGTTTAAAAAATAGTCCCTGCATTTGTAATCCAGAACATATGTAAAATCCCCTCACCCCCACCCCCACATTGTACTTTTTCCCCACATACCCAGTACACACACATTTTATTCTTCTTTTTTTTTTCCTACTGAGTGTTTCTTTTTCAGCAGGCAATGAAATCGCAGGTTGCTTTTTGTGTGTTTATGTACTTGCCGATTGGTGGATCTGGATTGGAAGCGAGTGGCCCCTTACCGGCTGCCGTAGACAACAATCTGACTTGTCCCTCATTTTTTGTAAGAGATGGCATAGAGTTACTGTGCCTAACTTCAGCTGTGTTTTATCTGTACAGTAATGAATAAATAAGGGGAATAGTTGTGGCTACAGAACTAGTGGAGTCATCAGTAGAGGTAAGCTATTTGTTACCAGCATGAGGGATGCTCGGTCGATCGCAAGCAACTTATTAGGAGTAACTGTTTCATTTTAATCTCAGGGACCAGAGGTGATCCCTTCTCTTTCAAATTTAATTTGCTTAACTAGTTTGTGTATGATTATAAAGTGTGTGTGTGGGGGGGTTGTTAAGCTGTGAGACAGGAGATTTATTCAGAAAGGCTTTTTTGACTGGTTTACAGGTGTGTGGGCAGTCTGGAGCGTCATGGTGAATGCCTGCTAGTAGTACCTGAGGTTGGCGATGAAGAGTAGCAGTGGAGTACTGAGTTTTTTTATTTATTTAAATCCAATACATCTTTCACCAGTGACTAAAGGAGGAGTAAGAGTGGATATTTTTCAGGATTTATAATAGTTACCTCGCGGTTCGCTCTGTTCAGTCAGGAGTTTCTGAGCACTGCTTCAAATCCTGGGAATAAGAGCTGTACACTGGTGGCCAAGGTCAGATGAGCAGTGAAAATAAATAAATAACAGGTACGAAGTCAGCCGACTATTTTTGTCATTTAGTAACTGGAGGATGTTGTATATATGGCTGTTTTTTTCTGTTGGTGGCACTGCTCTTCTGGTTGGACATCTGCTTAGCTTGGCACAGAGCTCCAGAACAGAGCTGCAGGTTGTTTTTCTTCAGAGCATGGTGTTGGGCACAGTGATATTTTTGTGTGGTTAGGCTGAGTTTGACAGAATTAGTGCCAGTTGGCAAAATACATGCTAAGGACATGGCTGAAACTAGTTTTAGCCAATCAGCATTGTGGATTCTTTTAAGCCATTTTATAATGGAATTTGATTACACCTTGAAATGTGCACTAGGGACATTTAACAGTCCCGATACTGCCCAGAAAAGGATTTTTATTCTGGTCCATCCGCCGCAACAATTTCGACAATATACTTTTTAAACGGATTTGCCGCTTTTTACTGCTTTGTTTTTGTGAAGCCATCCAAAGTTGAGGAGAGTGAGTGTGGGGACATTCCCAGACAAGGCATCACCGAGGAGCCAGAGTGGAGCTCGCATGTGTATATCCCTCTTATTGTGCTGGTCTCTGATCGGATGCTCAAAGATTGGGTTTACTGCTGTTTGGTCTGCTATTGGGATTTGGCCCATTCTTTCTTGAAGTGGTTTTGGGACATCATGGTTCTGAGTCTGAATGCCTGTGGAGTCTATGGGTCTGTTGCTGGTGCTGTGAGAGGGCCAGATGCTGTCCCAGTGACTGGTTGCTGGATTTGCTGCTGTACAGGGGACCTGGCTTTCAGTCAACTGGAGAACCAGCTGATGAGCTTGTGGTTCTACTAGGCCACCGCGGGGGCTCAGCTGCTGGGCTTACACTCACTGTGGGACAAAGTTGCAGCAATAAAAGATTTCTAGTGGCGGTTCCCAGGGGCAGAGTTTTTTGGGCCCCCACCTGCTCCCAGATAGACCAGACCCCAGATTTCTAACACAGGAAATAACTCATCTCAAGAATGCAGATTCCAAACACAGTCAGACCTTTTTGATTTTTACAGTACTGACTTGCTCTGAGCAATATTTCAGGCAGTGAGAGTGCCTGGTGAATTTTCAGAATCTTCAGGCAGTGAGAGTGTCTGAAGTGCCTGAATACATTCTATGTAATGATCTATTTGGATTCAGTGTATCCTAGTGAGAGGAGGTGCATCTGAATTTTATTTGGTCATCTGAAGTGTCCAAGTACATTTTATTTAATAACTTGTCTGGATTTAGTGTATCCTAGTGAGAGGAGGTGCACTTGATCTCCATGTGGACATCTACTCTGTGGAAGGGCAAGCTCCTTGAACTGAATTACTGATATACAAGACCTTGGTGACTGGCCTTTATAGGTTTTAGTTTTAGTTGCTCTTTGGCAGCTGTTATTTAGCCCTTCATATAATGAAGGGCATTGTATGGGTGGAGGGGGGGAGTGTAGGATTTGCATTATTTTGATTTGATTTTTGTTTATTGTTATTTTAAATTGTTTGTTTAAACCCCATCCTCTCTGTCCAAGAGAGCGGAGGAGTATCTATTAAGTTATTTGAAGGAGTGGGTCTTATTTGTTGGTTTTGATTTTATTATTTTATTCGATTCGATCTTCCACCTAGTGAGAGATTGTGGTAAATTTAACTGAATTACATTTTAGGTCCTCCGTGGTTGTTCCAGGGGGTGGTATTTTTATTTTGGATTATTATTTCTTTTAATGTTGTCTCCTCCTTGTGAGATATTGTACTTTTTATTGGTTTTGGGTGTGATTTTATTTGTTTTATATTGTTGGGTACTTGGGTTTTGGTGTAGAACTTGAGGTTCTGGGGGTATCAAAATGTGTTGGTGGTCTGCCCTCCCCCCCTGGTCGTACGCTCTATTCATCCTATGAACTTCATGACCTCCACCCTATTGTTTCCCCTCCTTTACAGTTCTCAGTCTATCAGTGCTGTAGGGTGCTGGGAATCTCTTGTTGGGGGATGGGTGGGAGGTGTCGAACAGTGGAGGATGAAATGAGCGGAGTTTTTACATTGGGATAGTTAGGTCCAGGAGACACCCTGGGGTGAAATGGAATCTAATCTGGACCATGGTCCTCCATGTCTGGTTTCCATACCCAAGGGCCCCACCATTGGTGGGCAGGTAGCTTGTGTGGCCCCGGAATCCCATCCAACTTGAGAAGTGCTATGCAATGCCAGATCAATTAATAACAAGACTGGAATTATTGCAGATTTTGTCAGGACAACTGATTTGGCTTGCATCACTGAGACCTGGCTGGATGAGGATGCTGGCCCCATATTGGAGGCTGCGTTTCTGGCTGGGTACTCAGTGATATATTGCTCGAGATCAGACCACAGGGGTTGGGTATCGATCTGTTTCAAGGTCAAACTGGACCTCTCAAATGTGCTAGTTTAGGAGATCAACTCATTCGAGTGTACCATGGTAGCAGGTGTAGGTTGTAGGATCACCCTCCTCTACCATCCACCCAGGAATGAGAAGCATTTCCTTCACGAAGTAGCAGACTTCGTGGTTGACATGGTATTTGAGTCCTGGGTGACTTTAATGCCTGGGTTGATGATGAACTCTCACGATTCGGACAAGACTTCTTCCAGTTGATGACATTACTGGGCTTTACACAGGTGGTTACATCTGCTACTCATAAACATGATTGCTTCCTTGACCTGGTTTTCCTCCTGGGGATTGAAACCTCTGACATGGTGGTGGAACCGGTCAGATGGTCATATCATCATAATATGAGGTTCAGTTTTTGCACCCCACTTCATAGGACAGCCCCTGTGGAGATGGTCAGATACCATCCTTTATGGGATGTAAGCCCTGAAGTCCTAGCTGTGGTACTTGACCTATCGTTAATTTTGGAGGCAAGTGGCAGTTCAGAGAGCCTGGTCCAGGTCTATAACAATGCTGTTACTGTGGCCCTGGACTCTATAGCTCCTGTCTGAGCTTGTCCTCTCTCCCTTCACCCTCGGTCCTCATGGTTTGATGGGACCTTGAGGGAGATGCAGCGATGTGGATGAAGTTTGGACCATTGCTGGCAGAAATCCACCTTGGAAGCTGACCACCATAGACTGGTGGAACAGTATCAAGTCTACTAATCAACAATCACCCATAAGAAGGCAGAGTTCCTGTCCTGGGAGATTGCTGCTGCTCTGAACTGACCGGCACAGCTCTTTCAAACTGTGGAAAGACTGTGCAACCCAGCCTGTCTCCAGTCTCAAAGAGCTTTCTCACAGATTGAGTGTGATGAGCTCGCTCAATTCTTTTAGATAAGGTGGCCATCGGTCGGTGAATGGTCACCCCTCCTTGCTCTGTCTGGGGTTTCTTCAACTGGCCAGAGTTTGGAGATGTATGCATTGTCTGGGGTATGCACCCCAACATGCTGTAGTTTGGATATGGACCCAACTTCCCTGATTATGGGTTGTTGCGATATTGTTGGCCCGATCCTTGCAAAGATAGTTTGGTGCTCCTTTGTGTCTGGCGAGTTTCCTAGATCCTTGAAGGAGGCGGTGGTGACACCTCTTGTGAAGAAAGCTGCTCTGGACCCAGGCTGCCTTGTGAACTACAGACCAATCTCTAACCTTCCCTTTTTTGGGAAGGTGATTGAGAAGGTTGTGGAACTACAGCTAGAGAACTATTTCATCATCCACAACATCTACGAACCTCTCCCAATCCAGTTTTCACAAGAGACATAGTACTGAACCACGCTGGTTTGGGTGCTCAATGATATCTTGATGGCAAGAGATCAGAAGTGCCATTCTATCTCGGTACTTCTAGATCTCCCCTCAGCTTTTGACACCATGGACCATGGAGTATTCCTAGAATGCCTGAGGTTCATCTGTGGCCTATTGGGTACAGTTCTCAGGTGGTTTAAGTCTTTCCTCACTGGCAGAATCCAGAGGGTGGTGTCAGGGATTTTTTCCTCTGACTCATTCTCTCTGTCATGTGGGGTTCCTCAGGGCTCGGTGTTGTCCCCTATGTTGTTCATGGTGTATATGCTGCCCCTCAGAGACATTGTAGGAGAGTATTGGCTGAAGTTTCACTGCTAAGCTGATGATGCCCAGCTCTACCTGTCTTTTGCACCCAACCAGGATAGTGCACATCTGGTATTTAACACCTGCCTCGCTGAAATCCAGGATTGGATGAATTCCAGCTGGTTGAAGTTGAACTCAGGAAAGACGGAGATGATGGTCATGGATCTGGGACACCAGAAAAAAGGGTTGGGAGCTGGTCAACCTACAGAAATTTGTCTGGGAGGCTCTCAGCATCTTCCCT
This sequence comes from Neoceratodus forsteri, assembly GCA_016271365.2. Lineage (NCBI taxonomy): Eukaryota > Metazoa > Chordata > Ceratodontiformes > Ceratodontidae > Neoceratodus > Neoceratodus forsteri. Next base: position 779,305,854 of record CM057459.1, on the reverse strand, counting down.
CTGAATTGGTGCAGAACCTGGGGGTGATTTTTGATGATAGACTGACACTGTGATCTCAGGTGTCGACAGTCATCAAGTCCTCTTTTTACCATCTGAGGAATATCACCTGGGTCAAGCACCTAGTTACAACCGGTGACCTTCCTAAATTGATTCACACCTTTGTGACCTCATGCCTTGACAACTTCAACTCCCATTACCTAGGGTTAAAGGGGGTTAATATCCATTGCTTGCAGCTAGTGCAGAATGCTGTGGCCCAGTTGTTGACAGGGACCCCATGGGTGTGTCATGTCCCACTGGTGCTGTGTGAACTGCACTGGCTGCCCATTCAGTGGTGGATCACCTTCAAGGTTTGGCTTCTGACCTACAAAGCCCTACAAGGACTGGGCCCAGGCTATCTGAAAGAGCTCCTGTCCCCTAATGCCCCAGCGACCACTTCACTCGGCTGACGAGGGGTTGCTGGAGATTCCCAGGGTAACTTTGAAGACTTTGGGGGCCCATGCATTTATGTATGTGGCCCCAGCTTAGTGGAATTCTCTACCCCATCAGTTACTGGAGTGCATAACTGTGGAGGGCTTTAAGAAGGCCCTAAGGCTCACCTATGGTTACCAAAATGATTTTAGCTGTGATTTTAGTTATGTATCTGAATTGTGATTTTTATTGTGTTATTTAGTTATGTATCTGAATTGTGATTTTATTGTGTTATTTATTTGAATGCTCAGCTCCATGATATGTGAAATGAGCTATACAAATAAAGATATTATTATTAAAAATGAGAATGTGAAACAGTATTCATAACATGAAAAATTCAGTGAAGCTTTCAACGATCATAGAAATGTCACCACGGTTCCTGAGGTTTTATGTCTGGACAGAGTTGCAGGAACAGTGTTCTGAATCTTGCCTCTTGTTGCTTGGTCATATACACAGTAGCAGAAGATAGTAATCCAGGCTATTATCTATTAAATAAAAAGAAGCAAGTTCAGTTCTAATAGAAAGTACAAATGGGCACCACCAATCAATCTTAGACAAGACTATCGGCTTTCTCCTTTAAATGTGGTGGCAGAATAAGGAATCAAGTTATATAGAATACATTTCTACATATATGTTCTACATTTTCTACAGCTGGCAGAACATAGTAGAGCTTTAGTAAAATAACAGTTTAAATACCTATAACTAAATCTGTCTCTCAATTGTTAAATTTACCTGCATCATATAAAATAAAAAGTCGACTCTCATCTTAGGCAACAATAATACTCAGATGCGAGGCAGTGCAGTATAACATCTCTAAAGGCTGAGTGCCCCAAAAAGACCTAGAGGCAGGAACAGAGATCTAAAAGGGAGATACAGCAATTTTTTTACCTCAAAAAAAAAAACAGATAAGTTGAGATATTATGCAAACTCTGGACCTACCGTGATTAAGTCAAAAGGAAAATGATAATTAGAAGAGAGCTCTTGCAGCTATTGCATCAAAAATGTGCTTCATACCACACCAATGCAACAAGCTTCTTACATGTAAATGGTGTACAGCATACTGAGAATGCCAACGCTTGTCTATTGATACTGATGGTCACGTGATGCACTAGCACAAAAACATAATATAAATTAAAAATTAAATATAATAATAGACAGAATTAATTAAAAAAAAGATAAAAACAAGATAATCACAGACCTGAATTAGAGCTTATTACATTTTAGGTCTCCTTTATTGTAAAAATGCTTGTCACTCCATAAAAACAGAAGCTCCTGGAGACAGGGAAAAAAATACCAAGCAAATAATTACGAGCAACGTCTGAGATATCAACCCCCTCCCAAAAAAAATGAAAGGGCACATACATTAGAAGAGAGGAAGGGAAATTAACCTAGCAGGTTGCCAGGTCAACAACAATACTGTCCTCAGCAGGTCTCTGCATTTACACTCCACAGGGTTAACCATGGTCTGATACTGGAGTGAGTGTCCTGCCACCTCAAACTCCTCAACCAGCAAGGCTTGAACGCAGTACAGAAAGTGATATCGGAAAAGTAATAGTGACACAAATCAATCTGGAAAAACTTTGTGATGTTTGCAATTCATTGTGAAAATAAACTCAGTGTACAGGTGATGGTGGCATACCTGCGTAATGCAAATGAATGCCTTCACAAAGTCCTGCTCTCACTTCTTCTCCGCAGTAGTGCAGTGTGTGGTCACTCATCCCTCTCCAGGAATAGTGTCAGTGTGTAGAGAGGTCTATGAACACCTAATCCACTGAATCCCTAATGTCCATTGTTCCTGCTACTATACTAAACAAATCCATGAGTGTAGTGTTCTTAGAATGACCTGTTCTAATAGCTAACTAATGAACCATAAACAAGTCATAGGATTTCAAACAAGAGCACATTACTTTCAGACCATCTTCTCCAGTAACTTCAAGAAGACAGACAAGAGAACTTCTGACCTATAGTTAGATGGATTATTAGCAGCACTCCTTTGAAAGGTGGGACAATTTTTGTATATTTCTATACACAAGAACAATTTATTTTGATTATATTTTTATTAAAAATGTAGTTAAGACGGGGGATGTTATAGAAGTTGATTCTTTTAGAAATCTTTTGATCTGTTTGGTCTAGTCTTCGCTATTTAATTGCATTATCTTGTTTTTGTTTAATTATATACACATTTTAGTTTTATTACTTTAAAACCAAAAAATGGAATAGAAGATGTGCCCCCTTTACATCCACCTGTTCTCTCCCAGCTATCTGATGAAGCATCATCAGGATGTTCCACTCACAGAGTTGGAATGTCTGGCAATGTGTATACATATTCATTTAGTATGCTAGTGGACATTTTAGAATGGCATTCCATCATCATGAGTAAAGTTAATTTTGCAGGCACTTCAAAGCTCCATCAAAGTTCCAGTGAATGAAGTGCTAGGGTGACTAACCATGGCAGTGAGGCAGGAAAGAATATATATTTGGGAACATGAGTCTGTGGCTTAAATTTTTAATACTGAAATTTTACACCTTTTTTCAAAATCAGAAGAAATACCTTTTGCAATAGTCATAGTGGACATTAATTCATTGTGTTTTTCCTGACAGACAAAGGTGAATGTGATCTGTTTTGCTTTGTTCCTCTTTCAAAGCTCTTTACCAGTTTCCAGCAAGATTTGAGAGCTTTTGTTTTATTCTCTTCATTTTTATAATATTTTTATTTGGCCTTTTTGATATTTTTTTTACATTGACTTTCCAGAATTTTGAACTTTTCCTGATCACTTGCATCTGTTATTTTGTCATCTTTCTTCCATAGGAGGACATGTATCTTTATTGCTTTATTCTAATTTTTTACAGCCACCTGCCCACAGCTTGTGAGGTGGTCTACCTGCCGCCTCCTGCCACCGCCCTGACTCTCCAGACATTTCCTGACCGCCCTTGCGGTCCCCGAAATGAGACACTTGTCTAAGGGATCAGCGCCAGAAGCGGCGCCCACAGCTCGTGAGGTGGGCTACCTGCTGCCTCCTGCCACCGCTGCCGCCCTGACTCTCCAGACATTTCCTGACCGCCCCTTGCAGCCCCTGAAATCAGACACTTGCCTAAGAGATCAGCACCAGAAGTGGTGCCAATAGCTCGTGAGGTGAGATACCTGCCACTTCCAGCCACCGCCGCACCGACTCTCCGGACATTTCCTGACCACCCTCATGGTCGCCAAAATTGGACCCTTGCCTAAGGGATCAGTGCCAGAAGTGGCGCCCACAGCTCATGAGGCGGGCTACCTTCCACCCCAACTCTCAGGACATTTTCTGACAGCCCTCGTGGTCTCCGAAATTGGACACTTGCCTAAGGTACATCCGCTAGCTGTTTGTAAGCGCTGAAGCCACTGACTGGTGCGCCTTTTCTGCAGGAGGCTCCTCACTGGTCTGCTCTCTGCCTCCCTGCCCTCTGGATTGGTAAGCCTTTTCTATGGGCTTCTGCACTATTTCCTTTGAGTCTGTGACTACCTGTTGCTCGTATCTCCTCGAGCCGATGTTTAACCTACTGTGATTTGTTCGCCTAACCTCTGCATGAATATTACTTTTTGGCACCCTGACAAACTGCCTAACGTTAACTGTTGTTAAATTTTTTATTATTTTTTTCCATTGATCTGTATGCTGTTTAAACATATTGCCTAAAAGTGCCCGGAGTCATTAGCTAGCTTATCTTAGTTTTTGCTTCTACTGCTGTGTATTACAACTCAACTACTGTGTCCTTTATTGCTTACCTAAACTCTCAACTACTGTGCTCTTTTCTTGTCTTTACACTCAAACTCTACCCCCATCTCTATACTCAAACCTCCCTACTGCAAATTGCTAAACCCTCCCCACTTGACTATCTTGTGACCTCTGCTCATGGTCTTTTTTTCCACCCTCCTCTCTAGCCTTTTGTCTCACCTAAATTGCTGTACTATTGTCTGAAACCTGCTTCCAACCCCTGCTGATCGGCCTGTCGCCAGCTGACCACCCATGCCTCCTTTCTCTGATTCGCTACTTATTGCTGCTTTCTCTCCCTCTATTCTCTACAGAGATCACCACCAGAAGTGGAACCCATGGTTCATGAGGCGGGCTACCTGCCGCCTTCTGCCTCTGACACCCTGACTCTCCGGACATTTTCTGACCACTCTCGCAGTCCCCAAAATTGGACACTTGCCTAAGGTATGGCCGCTAGCTGTTTATAAGTGCTGAAGCCACTGATTGGTGTGCCTTTTCTGCAGGAGGAACCTCATTGGTCCACTCTCTGCGTTCCTGCCCTCGGGATTGGTGTGCCTTTTCTATGGGCTTCTGCACTATTTCCTTTGGGTCTGGGACTGGCTGCTGCTCAGATCTCCTTGAGCCAGTATTTAACCTACTGTGATTTTTCTACCCAACCCCTCCTCCTCCCCTGCCCAGGCCTCCTTTAAATACGCGACCGCTCCGCCTACATTTATACATCTGTCCTCTCTCATTCCTCTTGCAGTCTGTAGCTCCTCCTTCCTTCCACTGTCAGTCTTTCATCTCTCTCCCATTAAACAAACTCTTACAAACTCCTCAATCCTAGCTCCCTTTTATGCACCTTCACGAGTTTCCTTGGTCGCCCTTTTGTGCCAGCACAGACCCAGCTTTCCAAGTCAATACCTACAACTCTCCTATTACAATGAAAGTAAACATGTTACTGTCTCTTATCATACCCTCAATTGCTCAGCTCCACCTATCCCTACCCACTGCACTTTCTGCTCCATGACTAACCCACTATTCCTCCCCCTTGATTACATTTTCTCCGACCTTCTCCAGCTGCTCTCTCTCCATTCTGACCAAACCTCACTTTTATTAAGCCAACCTTGGCTCCATTTGGTGGCCTATGTACTTAAACAATGTCCCCTGAACACAAAGACCCTATGTCCCTTCCTGCAACATAAACTTTGGTATCTCTTATTATTAGCCCTACTGCTCTCGGGGGATAAACACTCCAACCCTTGTCCAAGCACTATCATACAGAATCCCCTCCCCGGTGCAAAAGGCCTAACCACAGTACACCACAACATCAGGAGCCTAATGCATAACCTTGCTGAAGTACAATCTTGGGTCGTTCTTTACAAGCCGGATATCATCTGCCTTATGGAAACATGGCTTAAACCTCACATCTTGGACTCTCAGTGCTCATTCCCCTCCTACACTCTCCTGAGATCTGACAGACCTGCTCCCAAAAGAGGGGTGGCACTGCCATTTATTTCAAAAATCATCTACAACTCTCCCCTATCCTTTCCTCTCCCCTAAACCACTGTGAAGTGCTTCATGTCCTGCTCACTCTTGGCTCCAAAAAGCTACATATTGTATGTGCCTACAATCCCCTGACCAGCGGCCTGAAAGGACTTAAAGAACTGCTTGATCAGACCTCCCTTCTTTCTGGAAGAACTGAGGTCCTTTTACATAGAAACATAGAAACATAGAAGTTGAAGGCAGATAAGGACCACAAGGCCCATCCAGTTGGCCCATTTCATTTTCTACTTTATAAATGTGCCATCAGCCTTTGCTCTGTCAGCAGCTATCTATTCATACTCATCTGTATTGCTCCCTTATGCCTATCCCATGCCTGTTTGAAGCTCTGCACTGTATTCATAGCCACCACTTCCTGAGGTAGGCCATTCCATGCATCCATCACCCTTTCTGTGAAAAAGAATTTCCTCACATTCTCCTTTAATCAGCCTCCCTCTAATCTCATGCTGTGTCCTCTTGTCCTGTTATTTTTCTTATATTTAAATATGTTAGACTCTTTCACCTTGTTAACGCCCTTAAGGTATTTGAATGTCTTGATCATATCACCTCTCTCCCTCCTTTTCTCAAGAGTATACATATTGAGCTCCGTTGATCTGTCCTCATATGTCTTGCAGTCCCTGCACCATTTTGGTTGCCCTTCTCTGGACTGCCTCAATTTGGTTTATGCCCTTGTGAAGGTGTGGCCTCCAGTACTGCATGCAGTACTCCAGATGGGGCCTAACCAGTGTCTTGTAAAAAGGAATTATTACCTCCCTCTTATGACTTGTGATACCCCTACTAATACATCCTAACACCCCCCTAGCCTTACCTACTACTTTAGAGGTCTGCTTGGATGATTTCAGGTTATCGTTGATGATGATGCCCAAGGCTCTTTCTTCCTTTGTAACTGCCAGCAACTCCCCTCCCAGTCTATAGATGGCTTCAGGGTTTCTCTTCCGTATGTGCATGATCTTGCACTTCTTTGCATTAAATCCTAGTTGCCACTCTTCTGACCATTTTGCTAGTTTATCCAGATCTCTTCTAATTCTACCCACCCCATCTGGACCATCTACTCTGTTGCAGATCTTGGTGTCATCCGCAAACAGACAAGCCTTACCCTCTAGTCCATCTGCAATGTCACTAATGAAGATATTGAAGAGGACTGGCCCCAGGACTGATCCCTGTGGTACCCCACTTGTGACTTGCATCTCTTCTGACTGTATACCATTTACCACCACTCTCTGTTTTCTGCATGTCAACTAGTTTGCCACCCAGTTGACCAACTTCTGTCCCACCCCAAGCCTACCCAGCTTATGTATCAATCTTCTATGTGGAACAGTGTCGAAAGCTTTGATGAAGTCGAGGTAGACAACATCAACTGCTCCCCCTTGGTCCACCACTCTGGTTACTCAGTCAAAGAAATCTATGAGATTATTGTGACAGGACCTTCCTTTTGTAAACCCATGCTGTCTTGGATCCTGTGCCCCTATGGATTCCAGGTGTTGCACTATCCTTTCTTTAAAGAGTGCCTCCATAGTCTTGCCCACTACTGAGGTAAGACCGACTGGTCTGTAGTTCCCTGCCTCCTCCCTGCTACCACTCTTGTGGAGCAGGATCACATGAGCCATTCTCCAGTCTTCTGGGACCTCTACTGTGCTCAGAGACTCACTAAACAGTCCTGCTAATGGCTCTGGTAATTCCACCCTTAGCTCCTTAAGTAACCTGGGATGTATGCCATCAGGTCCCATTGCCTTGTCCACCCTGAGCTTAGCGAGGTCTTGTAGGACCCTTTCTTTTGTGAAGGGAGTAGTGCTCACCTCCCTCCCCCCTGTGTCCATGGTGCTGAGCTGTGGGCCCTGCCCTACCTTCTCTTCAGTAAATACTGAGTAAAAGTATCTATTTAGGATAGATGCTTTTACAGGGTCCTCCTCCTCACATGCCCCCTTTTCTCCATTGAGCATAGCAATACCCCCTCTGGACTTTCTCCTTTCACTAATGTATCTATAGAAAGTCTTGTCACCTTCTTTTACTGTTCGCTAGTGTTTCCTCAGTTTGGGACTTTGCCTGCCTTACTGCCTTCCCTGCTCCCCTTAGGGCAGTTTGGTATGCCTCCCTATCTTCATCCCGCTGTGTTCCCTTATACTTCCTGAAGGCCAGCCTTCTGGCTCTGACCTTTTCTGCTACTGTATTTGAGAAACAAAATGGTTTCCTTCTTCTTTTGCAATTCCTTTTCTGTCTAACACAATGGGATGTTGCTTCAAGTATTGCATCCTTAATGCTTACCCATTTTGCCTGTACCCCCTCACCTATGTTTCTTTTTGCCAGGGCTAGCTGAACTCTGTTGGCTATCTTATCAAGGTCAGCTCCTCTGAAGTCCCATATTTTTGCCTTGGAATGTGATGGTTTAGATGTAGTGGCCAAATTGAACCATACCATATGATGGTCACTGGCCCCCAGGTGACCTTCTACCTGGAGATCTGTGATCCCTTCCCTGTTAGTCAGTGCTAGATCTAGGAGAGCCCTGTCTCTTGTGGGTTGTTGCACCAGTTGTTTGAGGCCCTCCCCTTGCAGGGAATCCACCACGTGTCTAGCTCTGGCAGATGTTCCTGCTGGTATTGTCTAATCTGTATCCGGCATGTTGAAGTCTCCCATTATCAGAACCTCCCCTTTAGCTGTCATGTTTTGTATATCTTCTAACAGTAGTGTGTCTATGTCCTCCCCCCGGTCTGGGGGCCTGTAGATAACCCCAGTTCTTTTGACTGTCCCATTTCCTGTTTCCAGGGTGACCCACAGTTCTTCTGGCTCCTTATGTGTATTCTGAATTTCTGTAGCTTTGATATTTTTATTGACATACAGGGCCACTCCACCCCATCCCTTTTTGCACCTCGGTCTCTTCTGAACAGTACATAGCCAGGTACTGAAGTCTTCCAAGTGTGGTTACTGGTAAACCACGTCTCACTAATTGCTACTATGTCCAGTTTAGCCTCTGACATTATTGCCTGCAGGTCTGGGATCTTATTTCCCAGGCTGTGAGCATTTGTGTACATGATTTTCCATGGATTTTACTCTGTGATCTCAATCTAATCTGGCTAGAAAACTCTCTTCCCACCCTGCAGGCCAAAATTCAAAGTTTCAACCTTCACCAGATGATCAGTGAACCCACTAGGCCTGCCCCACACTTAAACTCTAGTTCATTGATGGACTGGATAATGACCAATCACCCAGAAAACATTGTCTCCTCTGGTGTACTAGCAGATGCAATCTCAGACCACTCCCCTACCATTTGTATATGGGGCAAAACTAGACACTCCCCCTCTAAGCCACACTTTATCACTTTTCGTACCTACTTTAATCTTGACACACAATCATTCCTGCTGGACGTTGCCACTGTTGACTCGACCTTCATATTTAACTCCAATGACACGCAGATTGCTCTAAACATATTCCTGACTTGCTTTCTGGAAATCCACGAAAAGCATTGCCCCCTTATCACCCATAGGGTAAAAAATAAACATACTCGATGGCTAAAATTTGACCTTCTCTCCAAGCTGAGACAGAGGGGCAAATACTGGCACCACTACAAAAAAATGGGACTCCCTGCTGACCTTAACGCCTATAGAGCCCTCAGGAACTCATGCAAGAAGGATATCAAGAGGGCCAAAAGTGCATACTGCAGAGATCTCTTAAATAAATCATATGGCGATCCCAAAAAACTCTGGTCACATATTAAATGTTTCCTAGGATCTACTCCTGCCCCCACTCCAACCGATATGTCCCTCAATGGGTCCACTGTAATAATCCCTCTACAATAGCTAACTTCCTCAATACCCAGTTCTCTGACCGCACTAACTATTCCTTATCGATCTCTCCCAGACCTCACTCATATGACAAGTCTCCTGTTAATGGGTCCAAATTTCTTTTAAAATCTGTCATGTGCCTTAAAGTTCTAAGGCTACTCAACAATAGCTCTGATTTACTGTCACTGGGTCAGATAACCTTGACCCTAAACTACTAAAACTAGCAGCCCCTTATATAGCTGCACCTCTTGCTAAAATCCTTTCCCTCTCCCTCTGTCATAGCTATGTTCCCGCTATCTGGAAAACTGCCAGATTACCCCAATTTTCAGAAAAGGGGACTGCAAAAATCCATCTAACTATAGACCTATTGCCATTTTACCTGCTTTAAGCAAAATCCTGGAGAAGCTTGTTGCCAACCACACTATTGACTATCTACAGAAGCTAAACCTTCTCTCGTCAGTGCAGCATGGTTTCTGCAAGGGTCATAGCTCCACCACTGCATTACTTAAGTTTAGAACAGATATCATAACAGCTATGGACTCAGGTCTCCTAACAGGAGCAATTTTTATTGACATGACCAAGGCCTTCGACCTTGTTGATCATCCTATTCTTCTCGGTACTCTAAGATCACTAGGTTTCTTACAGAGGGTGACTGCATGGTTTGATAGCTACCTGACAGGCCACAAGCAGCAGGTTACATTTAACTCTACCCCATCAGATTATGCCACCATTAATATTGGTGTACCCCAAGGTTCTATCCTTGGTCCACTGCTTTTCTCCCTATTTATAAATGATATTACCTCAGTCATCCCCAATACTGATTCCCTACTTTATGCTGATGACATCATCTTGTACACCAGCTCAAAGAGCATCTCTGACATTAATCTGTGACTTTCCCAAGATTTTATACAAATTAAAGAATGGATGGATAAAAAGAGACTTCTACTAAATGTCTCCAAAACCCAAGCCATGCTGTTTGGCTCAAACAATAAATGTAAATTCACCCAGCCCACTTTCAACATCTCCACCAAAAGTGGATCTGCTGTTCAGGTTGTACCCTCTTTTAAGTATCTAGGTATCACACTTGATCCCACTCTCACCTTTGATCTACATATCCAGCAGATGTGCAAGCTGGCTAATATGAAACTTGGTATGACCTACCACTCCAACTATGCACTCACTCTGTCAGCTAGGCTTGCCATAGTCCATGGCATACTACTACCATCACTCATGTATGGGGTGGCAGCATATGCCTCATCATGTAAGACAAGCTTTCAGAAGTAGGAAGTAACATACAACAACATCTGTAGGTATGCATCTTCCTCAAATCGACTAAAACACCACTGTCTCTGAGCTAGGATGGCTTTCTCCAGCAACCTCCCATGACTATGCACTCTACTCCATCATAGACAATATCCGAAATCAAACACCTAAACCCCTGGCAGAAATTTTCCTTAACCAGATGCCTAGCTACCAACTACAGTCTGCTGCCAATGCCCCGTCATAATCCCTAGACACTACTCCTTCAAAGGTGATAGTGCCTTCTCCTGCCATGCACCAAAAAAAGTGGAACTTCCTATGTCTAATTATTCATCAAGCATCTTCCCATGCCTCTTTCAAATACTTGCTCCATGATCATCTTTCTATCTCTTGCTCTTGCCCCCATTTCAAACCCCCTTAGCACATCACTTTCACTTCACTATATTTTCCCCCACCCACAGCCTCTTTCACTGCTTCTTCCCTCAACCAACTACTGTCAGCACTATCCTGTCTCCTAGCCTGTTTCAGTACAACTTTTAAGTTGAAGCCCTTACCTCACCCCATTTTCTTCTTCTTATCCCCTTACACCTCCCCCTACCTCGATTATCCCTCCTTTCTTTGCTTCCTTTCCCCTTGACTACCAGTTGACACACTCACGTAACTTAACCTAATTTATGTTTTCTGCCACAATGTTGCTCAAGACTTTTACTATGCTGCCCTCCTTTATTTTTACTATTGCTACATTTTTTTCTTGCTAAATCAGTTGTTTCTACTTTGTATTAAATTGTTTTACCATTATTTACACTGCATTGATATATTTGTATGTACTTAATGTCTATATGTTCTTGTATTGTCTTTTATAAAAATGTTTTATTTCATGCATTTCTCCCAGGTTGTGCCTGAAAATAGTCATTTCTATGGCTAGTGCACCTTACCTGGTCAACAAAAACTAAATAAAAAAAATATGAAGTTTCCATACCTACTTGATTTTTGAGGTGCATGTTGGTTTCAGATGTCTATCACGAAGAAGCTGTTTGTCCACTCAGGTCTTCCACATTACCTATTCTAGCAACCCTGAAACCTCACCTTATCACTGGAAAGTGATCTTTTGCCAACTCTGCCACCATGGCCTGGAATGCACTACCACCCCATCTTCTCTCTTGCCCCTCCCTATCACTATTCAGAATATCGCTAGCCATGCACCTGCTCAAGCCCCCATCTTGCATTGATTTTCACTAAATCTCTGCCTGCTGTGTACCCAATTTACTCAAATGTAATTGTCTCAGGTGCATTCTTTCCAATCATGCTTTCTCTCACTGTACTATGTTCACACCAATCCTACTATTTTCTATAGCCTGCTGAGTAAATCCCAGGAGAAACTGCTTCATGAACTTTTGTAAACTTGTATATTGCACTATAGATTTTGTAAATCTCTCTGTATATAATTTTGTAATTAATCTATATATGATGTATTGTATTGTATTATATTGTATTGTCTCCCGGGTTACCCCTGAAAAAGGGATTGCATGGTCTCAGCAGGCTCAACCAGTTACCAAAATTCAAATAAATAAATAAATAAAGATGTTCAGTTTTGTATGAATTAAAATATAGACACCCAATTCAAGAATTAAATTTGCCGATTCCCAGTGTTTATGTTGAATAATATAGTTAAAAGCTAAGGTGTTAGGGATTTTCAAACACATTAATGCTTGATATTGCAGTTCAAAATACATAGATTAACACATAATATATATAGGAAGGAACAAACCAACATGTTTAAAGGCCCCTCCTAATGTAAAGTAAGGAGAAAGGTGGGCAGGCCACCTCAAAGTCAAGAAATATTTCCCAGTGGCCCAATTACCATAATCTTTAACCTGGATTACAAGCAAGACAGATACAGTCTGGATGGAAATTGAGGACGAACAGATTCTGGGCAATATTGAGCAATACTGGACTGCCCATAGGCTTAATGAGGCCTGACACAGCAGGCAGAGGGCCTTATAGCACAAGGAAGGTTCAGCATTGCCCATACCACCCACCCTGAAGGGTATTATAGCACTTAGAAAATGGTCTACATGGGACATTTCTGTGCAGGATTGATAAAATAAAAAAAATGTAAACAAATTGCTAAAGCAGATAGGAAGTTGTTTTACTGGTAAAGTAGTCCATCTACTGGTACGCTTGCCAGTAGATTGTACTGCAGTGCTTTACAATTGTTTTACCAGGAAGTTAGTGCTGTCTTTTTCCCCTTACTGCTGTTTACTGTGCCCTTCTGCTGTTAAAGTTCCACGGTATTCTGTTTACAGTTCAGCTGAATGGAATACCGTGAATATGTAGAGTGACTGTGGTCAGGGAGTGATGTGTGAGCATTGTTGATTGATGAGCAGGGGAGTCGCCCATGGTGTATGAGGGATTGCAGGTCAGATTGAATTTTTTTGCTGTCTTTTTTTTTAATTAAGTAATTGTTGCCAAGAGTGTGAGCAGGGAGTAAATGTCGAGACCAGCCAGTAGGTGCAGAGTGGTTGCAGTCCATGATCTGTGGGATAGTGACTATTTTTCATTTTTTTAATTAAGTAATTGTTGCCAGAGTGTGAGTGGTGAGTGAGTGCTGAGCTCAGCTGAGAAGTGCAGAGTGGCTGTGGTCTGAGTTCTTGAGTAATCACTGGCAAGACGTGGAGTAGGGAAGAAAAATAAAAAAAGAACTGCAGCAACAGTTTGAAATAAAAAAGGTACACAGCTTTCATTTATGGATTTTATATTCATTTAAATCTCCCCTAGAAAGCTGGGGGCAGCGAGGGGGTGTACCGAGGTAACTCTCGCTAAGTGAGAGAAAAAAACATGGTGGCAGACTGATTCCAAAAATTAAGTTGGCACAGTGATTTCAAATGTTAAGGGGCAGCCTGGCATGGGGACTTGTTATTTCCTGATCTTGACTGAAGTTAATAAACCCCTTATCAAGGGTAACAGCCAATCAGGGACCAGGAAATAAGAATCCCATTTTCTAAGCAGCTCTTACCAGTCTATATCATTCCTCAACATGGATTATAAAATATATACATCCATATTAGTAAAAGTCTCAACCTGCTATTACTGACCATCATAGACCTAGACCAAATGGTCTTAATTCTGGGAAGACAGGCTCCAGATAACATCCGACATGCACTAGATGTAATAAATGTAATCAATCTTAAGAAAATTTCAGCCTATGTCATGAGTTTTGATGCTGAGAAAGCCTTTGATAAGGTGGTATGGAGTTTTCTCTTCCTAGTCTTAGAATACTTTGACCTTCCAGAAGAATTTGTTAATTGGGTAAAAAGCTAATACTCTTCCCCTTAAGCATATGTTTGTACCAATGGTGGCATCTCACCTTGATTTAACCTATACTGGGACATGCAGCAGGGTTTCCCCCTCTCACCCCTATTGTTCATCTTATATATTAAACCTTTGGACAAGTGGATTAGATACCATCCTACTATCACAGGAGTAAATGTGGGAGGACCCCCTCCCAAAAAAAGTAGCACTCTATTCATCATTATTTGATGCCAATATTATCCCTCTAACCAGAAAAGTACAAGAAGATTTAACTGGATAGTCTATGGCTATAGTCCTGGATTGAGTCATTAACAATGATTCTATTTGGCCCACCTAGAAACTTCAATACCTTAAGTCTGGAATGATTTAGAACCCATTGGGATGCATGCAAGTTATTTCCTAAACAACAAAAAAATAAAAGAAAGTACTCAAATTTAACTATAACCCCTCCAAAGGCATTAAAGAATTGCTACCCTTGAAATGGCAGATGACATAAATGAGATACTTGGGAGTGAAAATTATGAAAAATCTTCACATTTTATTTAATGCCAATTTTGTCCCTCTAACCAGAAAAGTACAAGAAGATGTAACTTGATGGTCTCTGACTATATTTCTGGATAGAGTCATTAATGAGTGTCATACCTTGCTACCTACTGTATACCTTTTTCAAAGTCTCCCTATCCCTATATTCAAAAAGCAATTTCTCCAATGGCAAAAAACTTCCTCAAAGTACTTATGGTCAGGTGGACAATCCTGTATCTAATATAAACTGCTACAAGCAAGTAAGTTGGTGGGGGGGGGGCAGTCCCAGATCTAGAAGAATATTATCTAGCTGTTCTCCTGCAATCCTTGTTTCTGTGAATGGCGCCTGAGTACAAAACCATAGGGAAACTTATAGAACAGAGTGAGAAGGGTGGACCCCCCTGGGAGCCAAGGTGATGGACCCTGCCTTTAAAGGGAAAACACAGATATCACACTTACAGCAGTAAGATACACCCTATCAGGTGGGGGAAAAGAACATGGGATAAGTTTAACTTGGACCCATTTAGATGGCTTGCATGTCACCAATCTTTCCAATCAGCACTAATGGACAGGACCTATAGAAGGTGGGCCCGTCAAAGTCTGTGTTCACCAATACTACTCTACAGAGGAGGAGATTTTAACACTCTTAAATAGGCTTTCAATTTATATAATTTGGACCACTTTAAGTACCTTCAAATTAGTGATCACAATCAGACTCAGAGTTAGGCGATAAGGGAAACATCCTCAAATAAGCAATTTTTAGCAATGCTGGAAGCCATATTGAAGGGGGAAATTAGAACGGGACAGGTATCTGCCCTCTAAAAACCCTACAAAGCTTGCAAACAGATCAAGCAGCTACTATAAAATAGAAAGGTACAGGGGAGATGGAAATCAAACTCATAGAGAAAGAGTGGCCCCTGACCTTCCAGTCAGCTTTTAAAACCACCAATAATTTGCTAGGAAGTTGAGAATACAATTATTTTACATCCCAATTATATATGGAAAATGGGTGCAGAATGCCTTACAGTCTGCCAGGGGCAGTGCTCAGAAACTAAGGTACAACACACACACACACACAGATTTTGGCCATATCCAAAATCAAAACACTTTTGAGAGCAGATAGCTGTAATGCTTACAGAACTATTTTTGTTAAATGTCCCACTCACTACTCCACAAGCCATCCTGGGCCTTCCTCCTGATGGGTGAGAGGCAAGCATCTCCTTTACTTATGGCAAGTGCTGCTGGTGGCTGCACATAAAGCCATAACAAGACAGTGGATACAAGCACCATCTCATAAACAAAGTCAAGATATTGTGGGGGAGATATCGCATATGGAAGAACTGACCTTCCTTGACAATCATTGGGTGCCCTGATTTCAAAAGAAGATAGGCACACTGGATATTATACTTGGAAGAGCAAGATTCAGATGATTCCCATTGACAGGCACTGCCATATCTATTCCAGGAGTCCCCCATCCACATGCCTGGCTATGGGAGCTAATAACTAGGCCTTTAGGAGAAGGAAGGTGCCTATTACCTCACTGTTAATACCTATTCAGGCATACATTACAGTATATGTATAGAATTCTGTACAATTCAGGTATATTAGCTGTAATTTGTAAATTACTGCTGTAAGGTGAGCTGCAAAATGAAATGTAAGAATATCTGGTTGTACTCCATCTCTTTATGTTTCCTGTACCCATGTTGATAAATAAACATTTTTTTAATAGGGTGGGAAACAAGGCATCCTTAGCACAATTAACCCCCAAGATAGGTAGCCAAGATTTCCCACCATATCTTAATAGAAGTAAAATATGGGCAGCCAAAGGCATAAGGACAATAAACACTCTCTTGGATTAGAAGGTACTCAAATTATTCATGCAGCTTTAACAAGACTTCTACAGGTACCTCCAAGTCTGCATCAGCATACAATCCACAGAAATGTGGCCAAGTCTAAACAGACTACACCTTTTGAACACTATATAGGATTAATAAAAAATCTGCAGTGGTAAACTAGATAATTCTTGAGTATGTACAGAATTTTGGTAGATTACAAGTAAGAAATGCCCTTAAGAATATGCTGCAAATTCAGCACTATGGAGTGAGTTCAGATGGAAAACCTTTGTTTGCTTTTTCAGGGTCCAAACAGTCACCAGACATTTCAACCAAATGTATCCAGATAGTTGCTAGAGAGGTTGTGGGTTTAAAGAGGCCCACCATCAAATCTTTTTGGATTGCCCAGTCCTGAGTGGTTTTGGAAAAGCATCAGTCAGGCATGGACTGATATAAAGGTTTTGGGTATCCCAAGAGTATTTTAATACCTCTCTTTGTGGGAATTCTCCTGGAGGGATATAAAAGCCCAAACTGTAGATGCCTGTTTTGAATACCGTATGTTGCAGCTCTGAAATCAAGTAATAGAAAATGGTAATTTCCAGAGTGCCCATGGAGGAGGAGTGGCTGACCACAATAAATGAAATCAGAGCAATGGAAGAAATATTTGGCAGACTTAATTGGCTGGGAAAATTACAAACTAAATTCTTAGATACCTTGGGAAAGATATATTGATTTTAGAGTAGGCAACTTGACCAATGGTTCAAAGGGCCAGAGATGGAGGGGCAAATGCTCTCAGTTGACATATAGTATATGGCTGAAATGAAAAAAGGCCTTAACACACAATTTCAAAATTGTTTATCAACAGCATTGTTGTCTCTTAAGGTTTTCAATGTTTATTTACTTATTTATTTGTTCAATTTGGACATAGACCTTTGAGAACAAGTGCTCATTTACCAAGATTACTCATCATCAAAAGATTAAAGCACAATTTCAAATAATAAAGATCTTACATGATAGTAGCAGTAGAAACAATGCAGCTCACATGTGGCTTTGCCTAAGTACAAGTCAATCATAGTAGAGAGAGTACAAGGAGCAAGGCAACAGTAAACTACAAGCGCTTTGTCAAGTGCTGAGAAGGTTGCACAAGCACAGTCTAAGGCAGATCAGTGGCAGTCACAGTTGGCAGAGGGGGTAAGGACCTGTCTTAATTCCCTCTGAAACTGTCCATATTTGGGGTGGCCCATCAGAGATTACAATACTTTATTACTTGCTTTTTAGAGTGTTACAGGTTTTAACAATGCTACATTTAATAGTTGCTTTAGGAGAACACAATTACTAACAGAAAAAGACACAAAAAGGGAAAACTGTACACATTTAAGTGGATTCCATATATATAGTCAAATAATTTAATGTTTTTAGAAACTGCCAGAACTGATGTAAGGGTGACTAATGTATATTAGTACCTGTTGGATGTGGATTCTGTGTATCTGTTATGATGCAATGCATGCAGGTTATTGCTGTAATTACAAAAGTATGCTTATTATAAACAGTTAACATGGTATGAATTATATTTGTCACTTTATGATCTTTGAACAACAATAAAATACAAGTTTTTTAAACAAAAAATTACCCCAATCAGATATTATTTCACAGTGAAGTCTAGAGATGTATCTTGCCTATAAACTAGGAATACTGAATATGGCTCAGTTATTTGACATTTGATCATGAGTGAATATAAACTGATGAACAGTAGTTACCCCATGTCAGTGCTGACAATTTCTAAAAACATAACATTCTTCGACTATATTCAACATTATATATATGTCAAAGGTCAACAAGCATGCCACAAACAAAGATCAAATGTGTCACTGGCTAACGTGTTAATGACACTGGCAACAATTCAGTCTGAGTCTTTGTAGACTCGTGCTGCTTCAGCTGAGATTCCATGGACAGCTTAGAGATCTGTTGGATGTGGACATCAGTATCTTTGCCAAAGATGACAATAATTTAAAATATCTGAGGCATGAAATTAACAAGGGTAATCTTACTCCAGAGCTAAAGACCTTTACATGTCATAAATTCTCAGACAGCTAAGCAATTTATAATGTATCTATAATATTTTAGACCACAATATTTCAAAATTATTGTCAGTGTTTGGATAGCAGTGATTCACATTTTTATTGACTCTTGTTAACTGAGTCTGCAAAAGAAAGACATGTTTTCTACTCTCTGTTATGAACTAGACAAATTTTAGATGTCTGCAATTGAACAGAATTTCACAGTTACTGATTCAGCAAGTTATTGGCAAATTTAAGTGTCATTAATAATTCACTAAAAATACCACCAACAGCTTAATCTGGTTCACAGTCAGTTGACATTCGTCTGTATTCCCCTTCCCCAGGTCATGCCTGAAAATAGGCAAGATTTGTCTAGTGCACTTACCTGGTCAAAAAAACTAAGCAAATAAAAACTAAATAAATATTGTGCAAGATTAATACATTCAGCATTATTTAGATGTTTATATGAATTAAACTCAATGCCATTTATTTTGTGCAATAAGATGACTTCTTAGGATTGATGGACATTATGCTAGTTTGTTTATACTGTACTGGGAACAGCATCTATTTTTTCTTAGATAATATAATTTATTTTTCTTTGGTGATAAAACTGTATAATTTTTTCTTTGCAAAAAAACTACTTTAAGGCACCAGTTAGGGTGTTTTAATGCCAAAATTCAGGAAATGTGGAAGTATGCTTTACAACCCTAACTCCCCATCCCCACCCTGCAGACAGCAACAGGAAAAACCATTACAGTTTCCCCTCCTTTGCATCTTTACAAATCAGTCATGGGGTGTGACTTGGGGTTGTCAGCCCTAATGGTCACCCCATTCTCATATACTGTACCCATCTCAGCTTCTTTACTGATGAAATGAGGTGCACATTAGGGTTGCTATCCCCAAGGCACACCCCACACCTGATTTGCAAAGACACAAGAGAGGTGAAACTGTAATGATTTTTCCTGTTGCTGCCTGCAAGGTGGGGATGGGGAGTTAGGGTTGTAAACTCCTAACACCCCATTTCCTGACTTTTTCTGGCATTAAGCCACCCTAGCTGGTGTATTAATGTAGTTTTTTTTGCAACAAATGTCCTTTCTTTTTGAGAAATTGGAATCATATCCTCATTCATACATGATCCTTTGGGACCTGCATGATCAGATGCATACATACACCTTTTGGGGTCTTAGAAACATTTTTCTTATTAGAGGTACTGAATGGCTACAGGCTACTCATATTTAGCCTGTCAATGTGCAACAGCTAATCTCTGTCTGACCAACCACCATATACTTGCAATCAGTGTTGGACTGCAACGCTCAGTCTTGGAATCACCCTCCACCCATAAAGTGTATCCCCTGTGTGTGCTGCTAACTAGGTAGATAGATAGATAGATAGATAGATAGATAGATAGATAGACAATCACATATGATATCACATATTATTTCAGACATTGGGAACAGTTCTAGGAAACAGTTTTCTGTAATATACAGGGAACTGTTTCTGAGAACTGCTCCTGATGTCTGAAATCCTATTTGCTATATTGAACCTGAAAGAGAGCACATCAAAAAAACACATGGGCCTGATTCTCAAAGCCGTTAAAGGGATGCAAGGTGCAAGTGCCAAACATTTTTGACACAAGTGGCACCTTGCATCCAAAGATATGTGGATTGTTATTCCAAAAGGCAGTCTGAACTTTCCAAAAGGGATTTGTGCCACCCTTGTGCCTAAAACTCAGCTGTGACATGGTGCAAGGGAGGGTTAATGGCAGCAGCAGTGCCCTATTCCCAAACGGCAGCTGCCACAACCACTGATTTGGTATTCCTGAACAACCCACAAAGGACATCCATCAAAGTACAGTTACAGAAGCTAAAAGCTGGCAAACATGTACTTTGCTGCTTACCAGGGGTTGCGCCAATGTGCCCCCAACTGTGCCACCATAGCATGTAGCCCCCCATCCAGCCCCAATCCTGAAAATATCACTCAGTATCCCCCAAGCCCTGATCCACCAAAATGTACAGTAATCTCTCCCAAGCTCCAATCTCCAGATTTATTAATAGGTAGCCCCCCACTCCTCACCCCAATCCCTGAAATAATAAATTCCCAGTCCATCGGACCATGACTGGTAATTGTTCCCTTGTAGCCCTGGTGGTCTTGTGGCCCCCACCTTCTCGAACCAGCAGTGCCAGGCCACCCCGCTCCCCCTGCCCATACCCATCTGGCAACTGGCACAGCCCACCTCTCACCACTGCAGTCAGCTGCCGACTGAGCTCTGTATGTGTGCGTACTGTAAATAGTAAGTTCTTGGTGAATGACTGCTGCTGTCATTCACCAAGCTCTTACTGTTTACAGTATGTGCAAAAACAAAGCTCAGCTGGTGGCTGGCCATGGTGCTGAGTGGTGGGTTGTGCCAGTCACCAGCTGGGTACAGGTGATCCGGGGATCAGGGTTTGGGGGAGGTTTCTGGACAATTGCAGAGATCAAGGTGGGGGCATGTGTGCCCTTTTTGTTGGCATTGTGGCAGGCTAGTGGCACACTGCTAAGGTGCAACCTCAAATTGGCTCACTGCTTGTGGTGCCACAAGTCACAGGACATAGCAGCAGGGACCCTGTCTGATAGAGAATCGGGTGCAAGGTCCCCTGTGCATCAGCATTTGGTGCAAGTCACCTGTGGCATGACTTGCACCATGCCTTTGAGAATCAGGCCCATAGACTCTAAATTGAGCTTCCAGTCAGTTATCAGTTACGGAAACTCTATGTTTGTGACTGGAGTAGAGAGAGAGAATAAGTTTATTTGTTCGGTCAAAGGACCATTACAATAAAATGCAAAATGACATCTCATTATTATAAATACATTAGAAGACAATAAATACAAATATTATACAGCAGCACATTGGTTCTTAATCTTTCATCATTAATAAAGGAAAAAACTAAATACACAACATAACTAGCAAAGTTCCAATTAAAAGCATTGTCTCCAGTACAAAAGAAAAATATTTTACTTATCACCAGTTATTAGGATTTGTCTAGAATTTACATGGAGTAGGATTCTTTTTAATTTAATAAAACTGTTTAAACCTGACCCCCCCCCCTTTTTTTTAGCAAAGCTATACCTGCCCGGTCAATTTTCAAAGCCCATCAACTGTAATTAGCCAGTTTTGTCACAAACTGTTATGGTATGAGGGTCAGAGAGCAATCCTACGGAACAATCAGACCTATATTTTATATGTAAGGCAACCAGTCCCAGAATATTTGTCCTCCTTTTAGACTTTATGGATGATCCCTCCCCACAAAAAAAAAAGGGACAAAAGGACCAAGAAAAAGAAACGCCAGCTGTCTATGTTCACTGTTGTGCACAGTCTTTTATTTTCCAATGCCAAATTTCTTTATGAAATATATCCAACATTTTTAGATCTCACCCCAATCTCTTCTTCAGGTATTGGTTAAAAGGTTAAATCAAAATATATACCAATTATTATTGCTTTACAGCCATAAGCATCACTAGTTATTTAATTATTATTGAATCATGGAGTGGAGAAAACCCTCCATAGTACCTAATGTTCTTCACTAGATATGCACAATCAAGTCAATTACTGGTTTGTTTCACTAAGTTCACACATCTGTAATCAAAATCTGAATAAATATTAATTTGTATTAAATTACTACCTAATTTGTAAAGTGTTTGTCTTACTTGCTCACCTGTAATTAATATTACTTAAGCATCAAATGTAAAATATGCTCTTTGTCTCCTCTCACCGAGCTTTATCCCTTTCAAATGAAAATAATTTTTTCTGGTGGTCTTGTGGTCCCTCCCCCCCCAATCACTTATCACTGTCCTGTTATTTATTTTCTATACATTCCCTGGTGGTCCATTGGTCCCTCCATGATTGCCGATTCCTGTCCCGTTATGTTTTTTTAATAATTTATCTGGTAGACTAGTAGCCCCTCCCCCTTCCCCGATGCTGATTGCTGTCCCATTCTGTATTTTTTTATAATGTCCCTGATAGTCTTGTGGTCTCTCCCTGTCCCTGATCCAGCTCCTGTGAAATGCATATCAACATAACCTTTATGGTCTGTTATGATTTACTTATTTAGTTGTTTATTTATTTATTGAAATGTTTCACCAGGAAGGCACACTGTGCAACAGGTTGCTAATTTCCCGGTGCAACCTGGGGGACACAATAGGGGAAAGACATTTTACATAAAATTACAAGGATCAGTACAGTATAGTTAATTTGGCATTTGCTACAACAATGTAGCATACGTATGAAATTTGTGAGAAAAAAATAAGTGCAATGGTAAAAGTAAACAAGTGCTATCATGAAATAAGGTATAAAGGAAGAGAGGGTGAAATGACAGATAGGGAAGAAATGTGCCCCAGAGAGACCCCTTCAGGATGCTGGGAACCCTGCAAGAGGCCAGGGGATTAGAGAGAAAGAGTGGGAGCAAGTGTGATTATCACTTAGGAGGGGGAGTAAGGCCTGATCCAGAACAAGAACCCTTCAGGATGTGGTGAACTCTGCAAGGAGGTGGGGAAGGTCAGGCAATTATTAATCCTCCTTTGGCTAGGCATTGTAATTTTAGAGTGATAGTGAGAGGGAGGAAATGGAAATAACACCTGGGCTGGGATGAGGTCTGGTCCAAAGTATCCCTCCCGGGTGCTGGGGGCCTGCAAGGGGACCTGGAACCAGGATAGATAGATGGGAGAAGAAAGGGAGGCAAGCCTAGGCACTTTAGGACCCCTTTAGGATGCTGAGAACAATGCAAGGGGAGTGTGAAGACTAGGGAAAAAAGAGGGGGGGAGAGAATAGGGGAGGGAGAAAGGTATGAGAACTAGCACCTAGGAGGGGCCAGAGTCAGCAGAGGCAGAGAAGTCGATGGAGTCAATGTGAAAATTCTGAAGAGGACAAGCTGTAAGGAGCTAGATGAAGGAAATTAAGGAGGGGCATGACAGGAACAGTTAGGTGCAAGTAAGTTGGAGAGGGTGGAGTTGATGGAATAGAGAGAGGAGGAGTGATGGATTTGGGGTGGAAGAGAGTTTTAAATTTTAGGGAAGTGGTGGGAGTTCCCAGACTGGCCAGAGGTGGTGGAGCGGCAGGGGAAAGTTAATGTGTAAGTGTCAGTATACCAGAGGGAGTGGGAAGGAGGAGGCAGTGTTATAAAGGAGAGGTAGGAAGGGAGTTCACCCAGCCAGTGTTTAGAGGTGAATTTGACGCAGTGTGAGAGGCCTTTATTTGTAAGGGAAGGGAAAGAAAGGGCTCGATAGAGGTCACAGTGATGGGTGCAAGAGGGAGCATCAAGGGCAAAGCAGCAAAAGGAGTTGAAGAGAGTGTCCAAACTGGTAAGGGAGGACTTGAGAGAAGCACCATAGACTACGTCGCAGTAGTCAAAAATGGGAAGGATCATCTTCTGAGCAAGTTTACACCTAGCCACAGGATGGATGCAGCTGTGGTTCCTGAACAAGGCACCGAACTTGGGGTGCAATTTTTTCTGGATGGCTTCAATATGTCCAGAGAAGTTCAGGTGTTGGACTAACCAAACCCCTAGGTATTTGAAGGATAATGTGTCCTCAGGTACAGTCCCATCAAGAGTGCAGAAAGTGGGCAGGAAGGGAAACCTAGGGAGTCACTGCCTTGTGCCAAAGGTCATGGATATGGTCTTCTTGGCATTGAGGAATAATTGATGGTTTGCAAACCAGAGCTGGACCTTGTTGAAGCAGAGCTGCAAGCTGGATGTATCCTCAGATGTGCATGACCCAGATGCATACAAAATGGTATCATTGGCGTACATGTATATGGCAGCGGTGGGGGAACATACAGAAGGGAGGTAATTTAAGAAGATTGAGAATAGTAGGGGACCAAGCACAGAGCCCTGAGGGACCCCAGTGCAGAACAGGAGGGGAGGTAAGATGGCATCTGTGATCTTAACTAAGTTCTACCAGTAATGCAGTCCTTAAACCAGTTGATGGCAGAGGGGGTTAGACCAGCAGATGAGAAGAAACTAAGGAGAAGGGATTGGGAAACAGTGTCAAAAGCCTTGGCAAGGTCAACAAATGTGGCTGAGGTGATTTGGCCATTGTTCGTCCAAGAGAGGATGATGTCAGTGAGCCGAAGTAGGGAGGTGGTGGTAAAGTGTTTCTTCCTGAATCCAGATTGGAACAGGGTGAAGAAGGAGGTAACAGATAGAAAGGAGGTGAATTGAGAGAGGACTAGATGTTCTTGTAGTTTGGCAAGGGTAGGGAGTAGCGATATAGGGCTATAGTTGCCTGGGGATGAGGGACTACCACCTTTTGGTAAGGGGAGGACCACTGCATGCTTCCATGTGGAAGGGACATCGGAGGTTGTGAAGGAGAAATTTAAGATAATGGAGAGGGGGTAGGCAATGGCCAGGGCTGAGAGAGAGGAGTTTAAGTCTAGGTCATCTGTAGAAGATCCTTTTGAGGGGTTGACGGCTAGGAGGGCATTTAGAGTATCGATCGGGGAGACTGGAGAGAATGAGAAGGATGAGTGTGAGGAAACAGGAAGTGGAGCAGATTGTGGGGGGGATATAGAGGGTGGCCGTGGCATTTAAGGGGGAGGGGGGAGGGGTAGATTGGGAGGGACTTTAGTAGTTTGGTTGCACAGGAGGTATAATAAGAGTTAAATTCCATAGCTACAGCATGAGAGTTGGCGACAAGATTACCACTTATCTTTAACATTGGGGAAGAGGGGCAGGACTGAGGGGTAAAAAGAGGCATGAACCACCTTCCAGTACTTGAAAGGGGAATTTATGTTAGTGAGGAAAGTATTTTTGAAGTATTCAGATTTGGCTAGTCTTATTGCCCTGGTACAGGAGTTCCAGAGTTTACTGTAGTCCGTGAGGTCACTAGGAAGCTGGGTGGATTTGTAGTGCTTCCAGACACAATCTCTGGCCCTTAGACAGGTAAGAGTTCAGAAGTAATCCACGGTAGATGGTCTCCCCTAACCCTTACAGATGACTCCAAATGTGTCATATGCCCTTCTGTATCATGCCTGCAGCTATTACTTTTTCCACTATGAAGTGCAGTATGCACTTCCTCTGTATATTCTACAGAGCACTGTAACTTTCAGCAACATGTATGTCTGTCACCTGAAACCTTCCTTGGCAGGACACCACCGTAAATGAGCTCATTAGTATTAATCTTGAATAAAATAGAATTTAAGTGTATGTCACTATCTCAACAGACACTGTTTGTAGAGCTTTAACTACAAAGAACATGATAGACTACCTGTAGCATGATCCCCCACTTTAGAAAAGTAGAACACAACACTAAGTCTATACAAAAATAGTTTTTACAGCTTGTACCCAGTGTGCTGATAAGGTTACTGCTAAGCAAATAGATTGTGAAATATCATGTCTTGCACCTTAACTGAATGTAAGTGGGCCAAACATGAGAGCTAGATTTGTGCTGTCCTTCAGATAATTTAATAAGAATAAAATGTCAGAGATGTGAGTGGAAATATAATTAGTTTCAGAAACTGGTAACTTTGTTGTCATTGCTGACATTTTGTATCGCAAATGGTCAATAATGACATTCATACTGGATGATTAAACAACCAGCAATCCCTGGAAACATAATTGCTGAAGTCCTAAATTGATGTCTTTAATCACCTGAAGAGCAGTCCATTCAGGCTTTTAGCAAGAGGATATTTGAAGTTCAGACTTGGCTTTAATAGCAAATGTGTTGCAGGTGTTCAACATTGGTATAAACATTACATTAACTTCTCCATACAGATATACCCTTGGGAAAAGTACCTAATGACCACATATCTAGGTGACAGCTGATCTTCTAAATGGCCTTTCTAGTGACTGAAAGCAGTCATTTTCTCCATAAGTAATTCACCTTACAAAATTGTAGCAGGTAAAGTATTTTCTCTGGATGTCAAGAGATTCTTGTATGTTTGCAGAGGAAGCAGTCACTAGGCACACATAATCATGTGCATTTTTTGTAGAGTAATGTGCCCATGTCAGCCAAGCCCACATTAGCTTAATAAACAATTCAATCAAATGCAATGTTTCTGCATACCTATTTTATGCTACAACCAAGAGATTTAAGCCCACTTTAATAGTGATGTTCTCTAGCAGCCACCAAAAAAATTTGATCTCTTTTTACTTCTTAGCTTATCTTGCTAAGGACACAGACAAATTGCCTTTCTACCCAATCAGACAATAAGGTTTTATGTAGTACAGCTAGTTTTATTTTTATAAATTACACTATCTATAAGGAGAAAGAACTGCACTCCAAAATGATGCAGAAATATTGATCAAATGATATTTATACTTTCTTCTTAATTTCAGATGCAGAAGTGCAGAAACAGTTACAGAGACTGAAGATACCATCAGCAGACATATAAATCTGAAGCAAACAGAAGTTTTGTGTGCTAAGGTAAATTGTGCTGCTTTACTATTGATGAAAATAATTTGAGAATTAGAAATTTTTCAAAGATATGGGAAAAGATAGGAAATGCTAGATGATAAATAATGAAGGGTCTGTCATTTTGACTTTTACCATCCTGGCAGCTACATTATTTAATATTGCAGTATGTAAGATACCAGGTAGGCATTGTTTAATGGGAAGTACTACCAGTAGATGTTGTGGACATTTGTAACATGAAAAGCAATACCAGGAGTGATAAAAACCTCTGAGAACCTGAGGCCATGTGATCTGCCTCTTGTCTCCTAGACTTTATAATTGTGCTTTGCAATATACTCCATGAAACCCTTCCTTCCACACCTGCTTCAGCATTTCAAATTCTACCATCAGTTTCCATTATTTTGTTTTCCTCTCATTCCGCCTGCTACCTAACACCTCTTACAGACTCCTATAACCTTCCCCTTTTCCCTTCTGCCTTTCTCCCCATACATAGTATCCATGTAAGTACCCACCCTATATGTGGCCTCTACTGGAGGATTTCTTACTGTTGTTGGTGACTGTCAAAAACGATAAGTGCAATTTTTATACATTTATGGAAGATTCCCTCCTGGTTTCCTTTTAGTAAAGGTCTACAGTATATTCTGATGCATTTGGACCTCTTTTTGTTAAATTTATTATATAAATTTCATTGTTGTTGTATCTACCTAGAATCATTCTCTCCTTACAAACCACTACTCTATTATTTCAGACAACTTGAAGGTTCTGTGGCATCAGTTACATCATTTTGGGCCCTTTAAATAAATAGTATGGAATGTTGTAACTGATGTCATGGAATGTTTTGAATGTATCAAAAGAAAGAACAGCAGCTGCTGAGGAGATGGGAACATAATGTAGATTTTAGCGGACTACAAAGCTATTATCATTCATTTATAAAAAAAATATTCAAAGCATATCAGAATACATAAGTGAAATGGAAAGGAACATGGGCATTAAACAGTATAACACATATTTATTATCTTTGAGTTACTGATGGCATATTTATTGGCACCTACAGTGGTAATTGGGCAAAAGTTGACTTGGTACCACATGGTACGCATCATTGCCTGGTATTGCTATACATGTTATTCAATGGGTGCTGTGTTTGCACACTGCTTGGTATATCGAACTACCGGTAAACTTTTGTGTGACTACCACTGTATTTAAGACATTATTGTATTTTAATTGGTGAATCAATGATTCTTATTTTTTTTGACAGTTTGGTACAATATATACAGTAAATACAGCACAGCCAGCCACAATGCAACCCAGTAACTTAACAAAATAACATGCCATGAAATAACTGTGTAACAAAAGGTCTTAACTGCCATTGAATTGCACTGTTCCCTGTAGTATACTGCATCATTCTGTGATACAATGCAGCATTACATCATCATTAGGAATGGCATCAATATATGTAGGGTGGAGAGGGCAGAAGGAAATGTAGCAGTGTCATGGGTTACCTTGCAGGTGCCTGGGGTTAAGAGGTTCAGTCTGGGGGTGGTTTATATGTCACCCATGCAGGCAGTGGAACTCGAGGAGGGCTTGATGGTGAATCTAAGGAATCACTGTGGTAATAGGGAGGGCATAACTGTGGTGCTGGGGGACCTTAACATGCAGAGGGTTGATTGGGGCACTATGACATCTTCATTGGCTAGGGAGCAGTGCTTGCTGGACGTCTTTCAGCATGCATTCCTATCACAACTGGTGACTGACCTGATGAGGGAGGGTAGCATCCTGGATGTGTTCATCTCAGACAGCAACCTAAACATAGAAACATAGAAGAATAGAATTTGATGGCAGATATGGACCACTTGGCCCACCTAGTCTGCCCCTTTCCCTACCTGATGGATAAGCTGCAGATTCTAGTTAATCAACAGCTTACTTCCTCCTACCCCCCACTAGAATTGCCTTATGCCTGTCCCATGCATTATTGAATTAGCCCACTGTGTCTGACTCCACAACCTCCTCAGGAAAGCTGTTCCATGCATCCACAACCCTCTCTGTGAAAAAATACTTTCTAACATTACCTCTGAGCCATCCTCCCCTCTATCTTCAAATTGTGCCCCCTTGTTCTTGCATATCTCTTCTTCTGAAAGATGCTACCCTCTTGTACTTTGTTAATTCCCTTGAGATACAGTACTTGAAAGTTTCTATCATGTCCCCCCTTCCCTCCATTTTTCAAGGGTATACATATTAAGCTGCTTTAGTCTCTTCTCGTATGTCTTCTGGTGCATGCCCTGCACAATTTTGGTTGCCCTTATCTGAACAGCATCCACTCTGTCTATGTCTTTGCGGAGATGGGGTCTCCAGAATTACATGCAGTATTCCAGATGGGGTCTCACCAACTGTTTGCACATAGGGATAACAACTTCCTGTTTTCTACTGTTGATGCCTCTCCCTATGCATCCCAGTACCCCCCCAGCCCTCCTTACTGCCTTCTCACATTGCTTTCCCACCTTTAGGTCATTTGATATAATTACCCCTAGGTGTCTTTCGATTTTTGCTGTTGTTATTAACTCACCCCCCCCCCCATTGTGTACTCTTCCCCTGGGTTTTGTTTCCAAAATGCATTACCTTGCACTTCTTTGCATTGAATCTAAGCTGCCACATATTTGACCATTCCTCCAACCTTGCCAAGTTCCTTTTCATCCTTTCCACCCTACCTTGTGGATCAACCCTGTTGCAGATCTTTGTGTCACCTGCAAAGAGACATACCTTTCCTTCCAGATGCTCTCCAATGTCACATATAAAGACATTAAAGAGGACCAGTCCCAATACCGAACCCTGTGGTACCCAGCTAATTGCCCTCCTTTCATCACTGTGGACTCCTTTTACTATTACCCTTTGTGTCCTGTTGTGCAGTCAGCTTTTTATCCAGGCTTCGACCTTGGGACCTACTCCATATTAATCTTTTGTCTGAGACTGTGTCAAATGCCTTAGTAAAATCTAGATAGGAGATATCCACAGTCCCTCCCTGGTCACCCAGTCAAAGAAATCTATTGGGTTCATCCAACATGACCTTATTGCTGTGAAACCATGCTGGCTTGGGTCCTGTGCCCCACTGGTCTCTAGGTACTTAACAATTCTTTCCTTCAGACATAATTCCATCATTTTCCCTACCACTGAGGTCAAACTAACTGGTCTGTAGCTTCCTGCCTCTGCCCTGCTCCCACTTTTGTGAAGTGGAATCACATTTACCCCCCTCCAGTCCTCAGGTACCACCCCATCCTCCCATGATTTGTTAAAGAGTGTAGTCAGTGTTGTTACTAGTTCTACCCTTAGTTCTTTTAGAATTCTTGGGTGAATTCCATTAGGCCCCATTGCTTTGTCCAAGCCTCAGTTTCAAGAGTTCTTTCAAAACTCTTTCTTCTGTGAATGGACTGGTATCGACCACCTATTCAGAGTTTCTTTCTTGTTTGGCTTAGGTACCCCCCCCTCCTCTTCTGTTGTAAATACTGAGCAGAAATATTCGTTTAGTATCCCTGCTTTTTCACTGTCACTCCCTGCCCACATTCCTTCCCCTTTATTAAGTCTCTGTATCCCTTCCTTGGTCTTTCTTTTCTCCCTAATGTGCCTATTAAAGGTTTTATCCCCCTTCTTAACAGAGTTGGCTATCTTTTCCTTAGATTGTGGCTTTGATATTCTGACTGCCTTCCCTGCTTTAACTGATAAATTTCTCTGTCCTGCTCCTTCTGTGTTTCCTTATATTTCTTGAATGATATCCTTTTCTCCTTAACCTTCTCTTCCACCTCTTTTGAGAACCATAGAACCTGGTTATAAGCCTGGCTGTAGGGGATCCACCAGTGGTGAGCAATCATGCCATGGTTTGGTTCCCCTGGATCTGGGGGGGGGAAATAGCACCAAAATGGAAGCATTTAACTTTTGGGGAGCAGACTTTAAGGGTATGGAGGGGCTCTTCAGGGGGAATTTGGAGGGAATTAGACCAGATACGGATACAGGAAGCAGGTGGGAAATTATTGAAAGAGGGATCCTGGAAGCTACCAATGCCTGCATGAAGGTCTGATGCCAGTTTGGGAAGACCAATAAGCTGAGTTGGTGGACCAGGAGGTCCAGGATGTGATGAGGGAGAAAAAAGCTGCTTCTAGAAGATACAAGCACTCATGGGAGGATGTGGAAAAATTGGAATATGATAGGTTAACCAAAAAGGTAATTAGGGTGGTGATATTGGCCAAGGCGAGGACAGAACAGAGGCTAGCACAGGGGATTAGGAATGGGGAAAAAGGGTTCTTTAGGTACACTAGGAATAAGATGAAAATGAAGGGACAGATTAGTAAACTGAGGTCAGGAAGTGGGTGGGCCAAGAAGGCCAGGGAGCAGGTGAAAGTACAAATTCTTAGCCTCGGTCTTAACAAGAGATGATGAAGGGGCAACACCAGACTGGGAGAGGTGGGCTAGGACTCAGGAAGAGGGGCAGCTCTCTGATGTTGATATTCCTGTTGGCAGGGTGTGGGAGGCCCTTAAGTCTCTGAGAATGGATAAGGCACTGGGTCTGGATGGCCTTCATCCCAGGGTGCTGAAGGAGATGGTGGATGTCCTTGCTGCATCTCTGGTGGACATTTTTAACTCTTCCCTACAAACTGGTTGGGTGCCTCAGGATTGGAGGACGGCTCATGTTGTGCCCATCCACAAAAGCGGCTTACGGGAGGAGCTGGGCAACTACAGGCTTGTCACTCTGACATTGGTGGTGGGCAAAATGATGGAGACCATCTTAAAAGAGAGGCTGAAGGTGTTCCTGGAGGCATGAGGTAATCTGGATGATCACCAACATGGCTTCATTCAGGGCAGATCATGTCATACTAACCTTGTAGAGGTCTACAATTGGGTGACAAAAGCGCTGGTCCAGGGAAGGTCAGTGGATGTCCTCTTTCTAGATTTCAGCAAGGTGTTTGACTCTGTGCCACACATAGGGTTGCTGGATAAGCTGTAGGGGGGGATAGGGTAGGAGAAAGGATGGTAAGGTAGATAGGGAAATGGCTAACTGGGTGGTCTCAGAGGCAGGTGGTTGGGAGAGGTATCATCTCCAAGAAGGGTCATTAGCTGGGTCCTGCAATGGTCAGTGTTGGGCCCAATTCTGTTTAATGCTTACATCTCAGACATCAGGAACAGTATCAAGAGTGAGATGAGCCTCTTTGCTGATGACTCGAAGCTGAGAGTGGTGGTGGACAGGAAGGAGGGTAGAATAGCCCTACAGGGGGACCTAGAGATTCTAGAGAGGTGGTCACACACTTGGAAATTTTGGTTTAATACCAAGAAATGTAGGGTTCTCCACTTGGGGCTTAGGAACCTGGTTCATGAGTACTTTTTGGGTGGGAAGAAACTACAGGTCTCGGGGGTAAGGGATCTTGGGGTGGTCATGGATGCCAAAATAAATAGCTCTGAGCAGTGTAGGAGGGCTATGTCTTGAGCAAATAAAATGCTTGGGTACATTGCCATGGGGATATCCTTGAGGAGGTGGGAGGTGCTTCTTCCTCTGTATATAACTGCCTGGTTCAACCACACCTTGAGTACTGTATGCAGTTTTGGTACCCTTAACTAAAACAATACATTGCACTTCTGGAGAGGGTCCAGATGAGAGTGGCCAGGATGATACAGGGTCTGGGGGAGAGATCCTATGAGGAAATACTTTAGGAGCTGAAGTTGTACTCCTGAAGGAGAGGAGGGACAGAGGGAATATGATTGAGGTCTTTAAATATCTAAATGGAATCAACCGGGTCCACCTAAACAGGGTTTTCCAGCTAAGGAAGGAGGGGGCCACCGGGGACATTCCATGAGGCTGACTGATGGGAAGCTCAGGGGGGGAGACTAGGGTACACTACTTTACTGAGAGGGTGGTGGACCCATGAAATGCACTGCCTGCAGAGCTGGTGGCTATGGGTACATTAGAGGTATTCAAGAGGGGATGGGACAGATATAAGGTGAAGGTAAAGCTGAGAAATGCCAGATCTGCAGGTACAACTGTTAGGGGATGGGGCTGAGTGGAATTATGGAGCAAGAGGGGAGGGCAGCAATGGTGCCCAGACCAGGTGCTGATTTTCGAGCAGACTTGATAGACCTTTAGGGCTACTCTGCTGGCATCTTACTATGTTAGTATTACTGCTTTGTATCCTGGCTGTCACCATGGTGTATAAGTTCTGCTTGTAATGTAGCAAAAAGCACAAGGTCCCACAGAACATGAGACAGGTCAGCACCACATGATGAACAGACAGGACCAGCAGTCTCAACTCAATACAAAGGACTTTTTTTTTGCATGCATCACAGTAAGAAAGTTTAAAAGCTCACATGCATTACAGTCGTTTGAAGGAAGTCCCAATATAAACTTATGTGATAGCCACTAAAATCTCACAACCAGCTGTGTGCTAGTTATTTGGCTAAGAAATGAGCCAAGTGTGCAGAACGTAACATCAGATACAGCTGGCAAACAGAGCTGCAATGGAGCCAAAAATAGCATCAGAGACAACTTCTGTGGTTATAATAAAACAGCCATATAAGCTAAAAAAACAAACTGGTGGCCCACAATGCCTGTTGGTCATGCTGTTCACGATCAGTTGGTAGTATAAGTGCTTATGTACTGACCTTCATCATCATCAGACCATATAGCGCAGATCTCTTATGTCACTTAAAAAAGAGCCTCTTGAAGAGATATCCCACTAAAAAACAAACAAGAAACCAAACAAAGAAGCCAAGGACACATATGTTATACAGCACTCAAGCATCTTAGTGCAGAAAATATACATAAACTCAAATCACACAACACAGTTCATTTAAATATTGATGCAGGAAAAATATAAATGCAAGAACAGGTAAACATTGCGATAAACATTTATATCTCACCAAAAGCCACTATCTGTAGTACTTCACTTAAAATCCAGGAAATGTATTTAACAATGGCAGAACTGGTAAGTCATGCCATTGTCTTTATTTTCAAATGGCAGATACTATTTCATTTAAAACAGCAGAGCCAACAAGTCATACCATTATTTTCTAAGAAGGACATGAATACAATCCATAGTAAAGCCTTTAGGTCATACCGCTGATACTTATGGACCAATAGGCAGAGAGGTAATAAAATGAAGATCAAACTGCAGCTCATAAATAGCTGTACATCGGTATTTCATCATTCGGTCCCAAAGAAGCCAGTGTATTAAGAGTAAATATCCGAAACAACTCCCACTGAAGTAACTTCCTAGTCTGGTCATCTCCCCGTGATCCCAAATCCACTTTCTCAGTCTCAACAAACTTGAGTGAGGCTGCTGAGCCATGATCGGCTTCTACATAATGCCTTGTGATGGAATAAATTAAAATTCTGATTTCAAATGGCAGCTTTCAGTCCCCCACTCATGTCTTTTGTACTCTTTTTGTGTGTCCCACATAACTCATGCCCCAGGGGCAGGTCAGTATCTACACGACTCCTGTTGAACTGCAGTATATGAATCCATTAATGTAAAAGTGCTGTCCTGACTGAGAATGGTTAAATATGTGGGTGTTGCATGTGTTGAAACAGTCAACACAATTTCCACATTGAAAGTTGACACAAGGGGGTTTTTGAAGCCAGTTTCTGTGATTCTGAAGGGGGTACTGCACAAGCCAGAAAATCTGTGTGGTTTTTCCCTTATCAGTACATGATCCTATAGACTTGTGATGACATACAGTTCAACCTAGGATCTAATTAAAGTATAGCCCAGTGTGTGTGTTTTTTTTATAACTGTTTCAGTTTTGGGGGCTAACATGTTATATTGTGTTATGAAAATGGCCCAGTGTGCATTCACAGTTAACAAATGAACAAATAACTAAATGTGATGGTTTTAACTACCTACACCATTCTAGTGTCACTGAAATCATAGAAATAAACAATTGCTTATAGCCAAACCCTATGATACCAACATATACAGTATATACTGATAAGTTGGTTAGGGAGAATGATATGGAAATACTACAGCCTTCAGCAGCAAAAACTACTACTCACAGGTCATTGGAAATCAAATTGCACTAGTTAGGCAAATACTATGAGAACAGCTACTGTCATACAGAGAGAAAAAAGACTCACAATAAACACCACTGGTTGTGACATACAACCCATCAATAAGTCCACAACAGAAACTCTTCTGATAATTGCAACCAGTCCCACACAGCTGTAACAGATGTTCCACTATATTCTGTGAACCACCTATAAAATCATACAGACAACCACCAAATCTGGGATGAACAACAGCCAGGAATATCACCCTCACCATTCAAATAGAAATACAAGGAACAAGACCATGCAGCAAGTCAAGATGCAAAACACACAGCATGATTGACACATGTAACTCTGTCTACTCTCTATGTACTAAAGATGAATACAGAATAAAAGGGTCTTTCTCATGCATTACCAACAATTTGACTTATCTAATAAAATGCCAAAGTTGGTTGCCTATATGAAACATGAGTGAAATGGGATAAACATGCCATAAACATATGAATGGACTCAGATTCACCAGCAAGCATTCAGGCAGTCAGACACAGGTGGCTAAGTACATCTCCTAGAACAACCCAATTCCTGAAGGATCTCAGAATTGCAGTTTTGAGAGGAAACTCTCAAAACTGCCATTTGAGGACCCACTCCCAGCCTGCAATTGGGTCCCAGAATGGTAGCCTGGGTAAAAAACATGGCTAGATAACAGGATGCAGAGAGTAATAGTAAACAGAGTCCACTCCAAAGAAAGGGGGGTTACTAGTGGGGTACCGAAGGGTTCAGTACTGGGACTGGTCTTCTTTAATATCTTTATAGGTGACATTGCAGAGAGGCTGTAAGGAAAAGTATGCCTGTTTGCAGATGATACAAAGATCTGCAACAGGGTTGATACAGAAGGGGGGGGGTGGAAAGGATGAGAGGGAATCTAGCAAAGTTGGAGGAATGGTCAAATGTATGGCAGTTTAGATTCAATGCAAAGAATGCAAAGTAACGCATATGGGAAACAAAAACCCAGGGGAAGAGTACACAATGGGGGGTGAGATACTGACAACAACAAAAATGGAAAGGGACTGTGGGTGGTCATATCAGTCAACCTAAAGGTAGGCAAATAATGTGAGAATGCAGTAAGGAGTGCTGGGGGATACAGGGATACACAGGGAGAGGCATCGCCAGTATAAAACAAGAAGCTGTTATCCCTCGGTACAGGCAGTTGGTGAGATCCCATCTGGAGTACTGCATGCCGTTCTGGAGACCCTATCTCTGCAAGGACATAGACAGAATGGAGGTGGTCCAGAGGAGGGCAACCAGAATGGTTCAGGGTCTGCACCTGAAGCCATATGAAGAGAGACTAAAGGAGCTTAATATGTATACCCTTGAGGAAAGGAGGGGTTGGGGGACTTGATGGAAACTTTCAGGTACCTCAAGGGAATCAACAGAGTCCAAGAGTGTAGCATCTTGCAGAACTTCACCTGTTTCTAAAGAAAGGCTAAACAGGGCAGTCAGTGGTTTTGGGTGTATCCCATCTGGTCTCATTGCCTCATTAACTCAATTTTGCCAGTTCCCTGAGGACCTCTTCCTTTGAAAAAGTGCCAGTGTCCATCTCTATGTCCATGATGCCCCTAGCACTTGTTGGCCCACTCCCTGGCCCTTCCACCATAAAAACTGAGGAGAAATATTTGTTCAGTATATCTGCTTTTTGTCGGTCATCCTCTGCACTGCTCCCATTTCCCCCTTTCAGTCACACAGTCCACCCTCTTGCCGTATTTTTTCACTGATGTACCTGTAAAAGGTTTTGTCTCCCTTTACCACTGAATTTGCTGTACATACTTCTGCTCATGCCTTGGCTTCCCTAACTGCCTTCCTGCCTCACTCTGTTTTTTTTCTACCAATCCCTCTCCCCTTCCTCCTGAGTCTTTTTGTATTGCCTGAATGCTGCTTTTTATTTAACCTTTTCTGCTACCTCCTTAGAAAACGATAGTGGTCTCTTCTTTCTCTTCCCCTTACTCACCTGTTTGACACAGAGTTGAGTCACCATTGCAATTCCTGCTTTGATTGCCTCCCACCATTGCTCTACACCTTTCTTTTCCCCAACTCCAGTCAGAGCTTCATTTAGGCTTTCTCCAGTCTTTCTGAAGTCTGCCTTCTTAAAGTCTAGGATTCTTGTTCTTGTGTGGCTTGGTACTGCCCCCTCAGGTATTTCAAACCACACTGTTCAGTGATCACTGTTCCCCAGGAGCTCACCACTGTAACCCCTGCCACGTTATCCCCATTTGTATGCACCAGGTCCAGTAATTCTTCCTCCCTTGCAGGCCCTTTGACCATCTGTGGTGTTAAAGGAATACCTCCTGTAGGGAGTCCAATATGCTCCTGCTCCTAGCTGTTGCTGCTGTGGGGAAGCACCTGTCTATATACGGTTGATTGAAATCACTGACTAGCAACACCTCTCCCTTGTGTGTCATCATTTGAATTGATTGCAACATCTCCCTTCCTATGTCCTCTTCCTGAGTTTGTGGTCTGTAAATTATTCCTGTATGGATGGATATGCCCTTTTTCCTTTCTATTGTAACCCACAGTATCTCCCCTCCACCCTGTTCCCCTTCAATTTATTTGGCCTTTATGCTTTCCCTCACATATAGAGCCACTTCTCCCACTTTCTGCTTACTCTGCCCTTCCTGAGTAGATTGTATCCTGGAATGGACACTTCACAGCTCTGGTTTTTGTAACATTAAGTCTCTGTGATGATCACAATGTTCAAGCCAGATTCACCATGGTAGCCTTGAGGTCCCCTGTCTTGTTACTCAGACTTTGGGCATTTTCAAATGTAGCTTTCCAATATATGGTGCCCCTCCTGTGCTTTTCTCTAAAAAGCCTTTTCCTCTTTGATCTTAATCCTTGCCAGTCTGAGAAGTAGTCTCTCCCAGCTCCCTGTTTATGTTGATGTGATCCCTCAGTCGATCTGCTTCCCTTCAGTTTTTCCCCATAGGTCCTGTGCTCTTGCCCAGGGATGAGTATATACAAACTAGGAGCAGGAACACATTGTTTATTTAAGGAAGTAAGAGCAGTAGTCACTCCAGAAGGCCTGGCTAGAAGGACTCTGCCTGATCATGGCTGGAATGGTGGTCCAGAGTCTAAGGTGAGTGCAGGAGAAGGCTATTTCACCTAATTTGTTTTTTTGTTGTTGATAAGGACAGGAGATCAGGATCAGAGGACCATTGGAAATATCAGTTTTTTCTAAGTAGTAGAAGAGAGTCAAGGGGTAACGGTGACTGAGCACAGTATTATAAATGACACCTCCCAAGGTAATGTTATATAGGGTGGGGGAGTCATCCAAGTTTCAAATATAGGTTGCAGTGGTGGGTAAATTGATTGGTGTGGGGGTGCAAAGCAGCAACTGTTATTATATGCTACATCCCACTTATGCAAAATAGTCTTAGAAGCTGAAAAGAATACATAGAGAGGAGATACATAAAGATATACATAGAGGAGCTTTTAGAGTAGAATGCCACAAGCTATGGCAAAGCAGACTTTGGGGGGAGACTTGATGAACTTTAAAGGAGATCCCCAATCTAGAATGAACTGCCTTACAGGTAGAAGCCACGTGAAGTGAGAAAGCCAGTGAGGAGTCAAGTATAGTATCCAGATGATTAAAAATGGGGACTAAGACAAAGGATGCCCCATTATCTCAAACAATGGACAGTGGGGTTGTGCAGGTTTTTATCCTGGGAGCAGAACCAGTCAAAGTTTAGTTCATTGAGCAGTCAAAGACC
Organism: Neoceratodus forsteri; assembly: GCA_016271365.2. NCBI lineage: Eukaryota > Metazoa > Chordata > Ceratodontiformes > Ceratodontidae > Neoceratodus > Neoceratodus forsteri. The sequence goes on along the minus strand of CM057459.1, from coordinate 779,267,179 downwards.
TTGACAACATACGGAAATTGAATTATACATACAAACTTTTGTAAACAAACAGTTCTATACATAATTTAATACACATCATATAGCTTCCCTATCAAAAAGAAACAGATATAGAGCATAGAAATAAATATGTAAATGCTCTATAAATACTTTAAAGTGCAATAGACAGTATTATGTGTTCATAAACCAGATCTGGATCACTCAATGGGACACTATTTACTTCAGGTGCAATTTGTTTTATATTCTGACAACCCATCAGTCACTCACTATTACTTTCCATTTAAAATGTTAAATTGTATTCTAGATATGTTTACTAGATAGTTGGCTACAACTCTAATTACAGTTTCATCATTAGATGTAAAAAAAGATTATTAATAAGATATTTTGATCTGTCATTTGTATAGTTTGACAAAGTGGCCAGATCCATTTAACTTTGGGTAAATCATACCATTTACAAGTAAACATAACATGCTCAAAATTCTCTAGAGTGGTGCAAGTACAGGAACAGCATCTGGAACAAACAGAGGTATCCTTCCTTTATATAACTTATAGTATATTATTTGGAAACACTTCCAATCTATGCCTAATATATTGCCTTCTTTGCTCAGCATCTGTAAGGATATCAAAATGCTGTCTGTAGAGATGCATCAGGTTATTTGCCCTATACCAAGGGGAACATCTTCAGCTTCTTAATATAATTAAGATCTACCATTCTGTAATATTCTTTAATTTTATTTGTAACATAGGTCTGATATTTTAAACTAATTGTAATTCCCAGATCCCTGTAGTTATACAAGTAAGTTAACCCCACTTCCTGCAATAGCAGGAATATAAATGTCAGCCACTCAGATTTCAGATGGCCAAGGGAACTCCAGGAATATTTTTCTTTAAAAACAGGGAGATATATCTATCCTGCCTGTGCTAGAGAAGTTTAATCCAATAATTAACTCCCCTGGCATCAAAAAATGCCTTCAGACAGGAGATCCCTGTTTCAGCCCTTAATGCAGCAGCAGGGACATAATTATTTAATCCTAAAATAGCATGAAGTAACTTATTTAAGGGAATCTCCAGATTGTTCATTTTATGATGATGCCATATCTCAGCATTAAATAAGGCCTGGGCATTATATTTAGCTTGAGCTGCTATCAAAAGTAGTTTGATTGAGTTTTCACCATGCTTTTTGTTCAACAGAAATAAAGAGTTAGCTGTACTTTTTAGTTTAATAAGTGTAGTCTCTAGTTGCTTATTCCATTTACCAGCTTTAGTAAATTGTATCCCCAGATATATGTAACTATCTACAGTGCCTATCCTTTCCCTCCCTAATTCCCAAGTTTTTATATTTTTCCCCTTGATCCAAAAATAAGGACCTGGCTCTTCTGGATATTTATACTCAAATTAAACTTACATGCATAATCAACCAATATGTTTAATTAAGCCTGTAGTCCTGCCTGTGTTAAAGAAAACAGGACCAAATTGTCCACATAGGCCAGCACACCACAGTGTTTGTCAAAAATCTTAGGGGAATCAGTATTACTAGAATTCAGATCACATAGTAGATTATCAATGTAAATACAGAAAAGAAGCAGAGCAATTACACAGCCCTATCTTACTCCCATATTAGTAGGGAAGATCGAAGAAAACTGTCCCCCAGTACCCATTTTCACTTGAGCCCAAGTTGAGGAGTAACATTCTCTAATAATTACTAATAATTCCAGTGAGAAACATTTTTTCTCACATTATGTCCCACAACAGATTCCTTGTTACTGAATCTAAAGCTGTGCTAAAATCTATAATTGCAGCAAATAGTTTCCATTTCCTCAACTGAACATATTTTTCATATGAATGTCTAATTATGAAGAAGTTATCAGTGGTACTGAACCCAGCTCTAAAACCTGCCTGGGCATCAGAAAGATCCCCCAATTGTATCAGTTGCTCACTAAGTCTATTTAAAATAAGTCTAGAAAAGATTTTCCCTAAACTATCTAATAATGAGATAGGCCTATACATTGTTGGGTCAGCCTTATCACCTTTTTTATAAATTGATATTATTATTGCACCTTTCCATGAAGAAGGAAATGTCAAGTTTTGGCAGCAGTAATTAAAGTACTTGGGAAGCACTGTGGTCCATAAAGAGGGGCACTCAAGTATTTTTTTTTTATTTATTTAGTTTTTTTGTTTACTAGACAGGTGCACTAGCCATAGAGATGACTATTTTCAGGCACAACCCGGGAGGTTACGGGATACAACAGTACAGAGATACAACAATAGGAAGTTACAGTAAGGTATATACAAAGGTGGTCCATGTCAAGTATGTACAGTACAAATTATAAGCAGGTATTTAGTGGGTAGGATACAAGGTAGTAAAACAATATTGGCAATTGGATGATACAATTATGACAGTAGGCCAAAACAGTGTTATTACAGTGTACAGACAGTAAATAAGAAATACATGGGAAACAACAAAATAAGAAAATAGCCAGAAAGCAGATATGACCCTATGAGAAGACACAGTTTTTAAGACAAACAAGGAAGATGCAAGAACAATAATTATTGCTAAGTGCACAGGGGGTTAGAAAGCAGGGAATGAGAAAACGGGGTTAATTAAGTTTGTGGAAGGGCAAGCTTCTGAGATATATCAACTAAAGCAAGAAAAAAGTGGTTGAAAGGTAGATTAGTCAGACTACACAGAGGTAGGTAGCGAGTGTGTATAGTTAATAGGAATAAGATAACAGAGCCAGATAGGAGCAAGGGGTAAAAGATTGCAGGGGGTAGGCAAGATGAGAATAGATAAGGTTAGGAGCTGGGATAAGTATAGGAGATGCAGGCCCAACAGAGTAGTGGGTGCATCTGGAGAGAGGCATAAGAGAAAAGAACAACTGAGAAATAGAGTTTGTAGAGACAGGAGAGAGAGAGCTGAAACCAGTGAGGAGGATAGGGAGCTAAGGGGATTTAAAACAGGAGCATTGGTCAGCTGAGATGAGGTGGAGATGGAGAGCTTTTTTAAAGGTGTCTTGTGTGGGATTTTGGCAGACATCTAGGGGGAAGGAGTTCCACAGTTGAGAAGCTTGATGAGCTAAAGAACTGGCGCCTTTGATGGTTGTGTACTTAGGCACACTCAAAAAGGATTTGTCAGCTGAGCATAGCCCATTGCTTGAGGTCTGCAGATTGAGCATTTTTGCCGGTGATTTAGGGGTTTGAGATCTCATAATACTGTCTATGGTAGAGCCAAAGGAGTAGAGCCTGGTGGCATTTGGAGATAGCCAGTTGAGATCAGGGTAAAGGGAACAGTGGTGTTTCTGCCTGTGGGACAGGGTGGCATATCAACATATGTTATTATAGGCAATGTCCCACCTATGAAGATTCATTTTAGGTATGGTGGCATACGAGGATACTCCATAAGTTAGTGTAGGTAGAAGTATTCCCCAGGCAATCGCTAGTCTCGCTGAGGGGGTAAAAGCATAGCAAGTGCAACATGCAATGCCTAGCTTGGAGTTTGCAGACTTACATGTATTTGAAATGTGATTTTCAAAGCTTAAGGATTGATCCAAAGTGACTCCCAGGTACTTAAATGAGTAACTGAGCCAATAAATGAACCATCCAAGCAAGAGACCCTAAAATTGTTTTGGAGTGATTGGTGTTTCAAGGGGGTTCCAAATAGCATGGACTGAGTTTTGGTCTCATTAAGTACAAGGTGATAATCCAAGAGCCAGGTTTGGATGTGTTGGAAATCAGCAGAAATCAATAGATTGATGTCAGATACATTTTCCACACTGGTATAGAGGACTATGTCATCCACATAGAGTAAGGTGGAGGCAGAGAGTTTGGAGGAAAGGCCATTAATGAAAATAGAAAATAGAAGTGGTCCCAGGATAGAGCCTTGGGATACTCCAACATTGGCTGTAGCCTTCTCCAAATAGAATGATTTGAACCTAACAACTTGGACTCTGTTTGATAGGTAGCTGTTGAACCAGCTAACTACGTTTGGCATGAAGCCCTATAGATTGCAGGGTGATGAAGAGAAAAGGTTGGTTCGCCAGGTCAAAAGCCTTTGTCACATCAATGAAGACAGCCCCTGTTAGGAGACCACTATCCATAGCCGTGAGAGTGTCTGAGGTAAATTTTAGCAGGGCAGTAGAGGTGCTATGACCTTTCTGAAAACCATGCTGGGCAGTTGTTAGGAGGTCGTGCTTGATAAGAAATTCTATAGTTTGAGTGGTGACTAGCTTTTCTAGGATTTTGCTTAGCACTGATAGGATGGCTATTAGTCTATAGTTATGGGGGTCACTAGGATCCCTCTTTTTAAGGACAGGGGAGACTCATGCTATCTTCCATATGTCAGGGACACTACTTTGACATAAGGAGAGGGTAAAGATTTTAGCCAGAGGTGCAGCAATGAGAGGGGCAGCTAGTTTTAGTAGTCTGGGCTCAATACAATCTGGGCCTGTGGCAGAACTATCAGAGATCAGCTGAAGAAGTTTTGTAACCTCAATCAGGGTAATGGCTCTAAAGTAAAAGGGGTGGCAGCAGATGCTTTGATAGAGGGAGCTGGAGCACTTGTATAGAGGTAGGGATGGAGGATATGAATTTAGTTAGGTCAAAGAACTGATTATTAAAGAAATATGCAATTGTCTGAGGATTGCTACAGTGAGTACCATTAAGAATCATATCACTAGGGGTAGATGATTGATTAGATCCTAGGAAGGATTTGATGTGGGACCAGAACTTTTTTTGGGTCCTCTGAAGCATTGGTTAGAACATTTTTCAATAAGAACTTTTTGCAGCTCTTACATCCTTTTTGCAGGCATTCCTTAGCATCCTATAGGTATTATAGTCCTCTGGAAGTCCAGAGGACTTGAGGCAGCTCCAGATCTTGTCTCTCTCTTTTATTTTGGTAAGTAGGTCCTTTTTAAGCCATCTAGTATGTTTACCCTTGCCACGGCGGGTTTTAAGAGGGGAGTGATGATCCTGCAGAGTAGAGAAGTTAGAGATGAAAATGGTCAGTGCAGACTGGACATCTTGAGCATTGTAGAGATCTGACCAATTGATGTTTGCCACATCTTGAAGAAAATTTTGCTGATTCAGGTTGACATAGTCGTGAAAGGTGATGAGGTGACGTTTTACTTGAGAGGGTGGAGCCAATCCGCGCAGATGCAAAAAATAGGGGAGTGGTCAGAGATGGCATCAGCAATAGTATCGACAGACTGGATGTGCTCAGGGCAGTTAGCTAACAACCAGTCAATGAGAGTACTGGAGTTTGAGCTAGGAGTACACCATGTTGGTTCAGTAATGACCTGATGGAGTTAATGGCTCTGGATCTTGGTAAGCAAGGTAGACTGGTAATTCCCAAGCCAGTTTAAGTTGATGTCACCTAGGATGATCCTTTCATTTTTGCCAGAGAGTAGGGATGTCTGTTTCAGAAGCTTATCTAGGCCAGTGCGGCCACTGTTAGGTGGGTTATAGGCACATATGATATGTAGTGTTTTATTCCCAAGTGTGAGGAGTGGATGTAGTGACTCACAGTGCATCGTAGGATCAGTGTTTAGTGCAGTGAGATGGTGACTTTTGTAATAGGTAGCCACTCTCCCCCTTTTAGGGGATGGTCTGTCCTTCTGAAGGAGGCTGTAGGATGGCTCTGAACAGTGAGAGTCAGATATAGAGGATTTCAGCCAAGTTTTGGACAGGCACAGTATGTCCGGCTTGTAAAGGGAGATCCAAGCTTCGAGTTCTGCAGTTGTGATCAAGGCTTCTGATGTTATAATAGGCTATAAGGAGATTTTTGGGGAACCTTTGGGGTACATTAGAGTGAGAGAGATGTCCTACAGGGCCAGGGTTTGTCTAAATGTCCCTGGACAGCAAAATAGCCAGTAGTAGAAAGAACCATAGCTTCCGTTGGGTAAGAGGGGAAAGAATTAAGTGGTGAAGGAGGCATTTTTTAGGGTTATGTATAGATTGGTAGATAACTCCTTTTTTTAATAGGATTGGGGATGAATCCCAGGGTGAGTCACGATGGAGAAGGAGGTTGGAGAAATGGAAGTTGTCTAGAGATTGGATGATGTCAGGGTGGGCACTGTTAGCATTGTAGTTAGTGGAGGATGATATGTAGAGCAGTGAAAGAAATACAGTAGTGGAGATTGTGTGCATTTGGTGACCCATGATATAGGTAGTATTTGTACCATGTGGGAACCTGAGTTATGGAGGAGCATAAAAGTCATAGGATTGATTGCAACCTTGTAGTTGTACAGCAATAAAGTGGTCTAGGAAATGTGGGATTAGATCATATGAGGAGACCATAGAGATTTGACCCAATAGGGGTGAAACAAGTAATGAGAGAATATGGCTTAGGGAGAGTAGGTCAGAGATAAGGAAGTGGGCTTGCAGAGAGAAAAGAAACTCAGGGAAATGGGGGGAGTAGGGAATAGTAAAGCACTAGGGGAAGGGATCAAGTAGAGAGATTAGGCACAAGAATAGGCAGAAGTGAAAGTTATTCATATAGCCAGGCAGTAATAGTGAGACAGATGGGTGGAAATCCTCAAAACAGAGAGAAAAGGGAGGACTAACTCACTGAAAAAAAGTGTAAAACAGAAGCAGATAGAGGAAAGGATTGCAGCCAATAATGGTTTAGGATGATGTTGGAGGGAGGAGCCAAGGAGTATTTAATAGAGGCCAGGGTTGGGGAGGGTGGTGTGGGACAAAATGACACACTACACAGCTAAGCAATAGTAGCTGGTGAAGTCACCAAAAAAAGCCACGTGCTCAGACCAAAAACTGCCAGCAGCCAATAACGAAGCAGGGGCAGACACAAAAGCCAATGGCAGAGTAGGCAAGAGAAGGCAGGGACCTATCCACATTTGGGCTTTCAAATCCTTTGTGGAGCTGTACCTGTGAGCCAGAGAGCGGGTGGCCGAATGGAGCTCTGCTCCACGCCGCAGTCACTTGAAGCAGTGGGGATCCCTTGTGTTTCAATCATATCAGGGCCTGGAGGGTTCCTATTTTTTAAAGATGCAATTACACAATATACTTCAGCAAGCAACAATGGAGGAAATAACTGCATTATAAAATCTAACATTGCCCTGCATTTGCAGCATCAGATGAAAATAATTTTGTGGAGTAATGAGAGAACCAGGTATCTAATGTGATATAAGTATCTATTTCATATTTAATGTTGTTTGTCCCTTTTGCTACAAGCATCAAATAAGTTTGATAATCATTACTATTTATATTCTTAAGCATATTGTCCCACTGTTTTTGTTGGCATTCTCCACATTTAATGACAAGAAACTTCTTGTACCCTTCTCTATGCAAGCAATAATACCCAACAGGGTGGCCGGTATTGGGCAATACCGGACCGCCCAGGGGCATAATGAGGCCCAATGCAGGCAAAGGGCCTTATAGCTCCTGGGTGGTACAGTATTGCCCAATACCGCCCACCCTGGAGGGTATTATTGCACTTAGAAAATGTACAACCTTTATAGATAAATTCAATGAGGCATGTGTTTAATTTTATACATTTTAAAACAATTTTATTTGATAAAAATATTACAACAAGAGAAAAAATAGTCCCTTTATGGGATCAATCAGATAATGTTGCTCTCTGACAGTGGAGGTTTTGATTGACTGATGTTGGTTGCTAATGGTGACAGTATACGCAATCTCAAGGAATGCTACTGTGTATAAGACTGGCGGTATTTTCTTGCTTTACCCTACTGCAGATGGACACCCATCTGTGGTATGGTAACTCAGGAAAATGCCGGTGATTTCATGGCTGGTTCTGACATCTAGTAGTTTGTTTTACAGTACACACAGGAAATAAATTTGTATCCCTTTGCACATTAAGTACGTCCACCACCATCCAACACTCTGTCCAACATGGTAATGAGGGGGCCAAAGGCAGCGGCAGCATGATTAGAGTGTCGCTGGTCACCCGTCTCAGCACCCAGTGAAAGGCAGTACAGTGGCAGCTCGGGAGGTTGGTACGAGCCCAGCGTGATCAGGAAGAGCGTCAGGGACAGGCTCCATATGCACATGGAGCTGGGGTATGAGGAGGGGGACGTGGCAGTGGAGGACCTGGCAAGCTACACCAGGCAGGAGGGCAGCGGGGACACAAATATTCAAACAAATATAGATGCAGGTAAGAGCACAGCATTACTTAAACAGATTGTTTGGAGTTTTCCTATAGAGACTGAGCAGCGACAGCAGGGGACGCCTCACCTGACCTTCTTGATTATTTGACTGAAACACGCAGCCGCTACTGGGGGTTAGAGCAGCCTCACAAACAGTTCCTGTTGCCGTAATGCCTTAGGTGATTTTAACAGTTTTGTATGCTTTCTGAGCCAGATTAAGCTCTTTGAGGCATTTCTAGTGAACTCGTAACAAAGGTTAATGGTTCTATTAAGTGAAACTTCCCTTGGGTGGGGGAGTGGGGGGAGGTTCAAACAAGTGTGTGACTGTGTTCCCAGTAATACTCAGTTGTGATGGGAGGAAGTGGAACAAATGGCCTATGAAGGTGGGGTGATTTTTGTTCATAACTATTTTTAGACACTATTTCTAAGGAAACAATAAAACTTTTACTGATTATTTGACTAAGACATGCAGCCACTACTGGGGGTTAGAGCAGCCTCACAAACAGTTCCTGTTGCCGTAATGTCTCCAGTAATTTTATTATGTCTTACACATTTACGATTGGGATATTACTTTTTCTGCTAAGAAGCTGATCCTCACCACTTAAAAAACTTTATTTTAATGATTTTTTGGGTACTGTGTTACAGTGGGACCAAGGGCGAGGAGAGGATCATGCATAGCAGCACCAGTGGGGATAAGCTACTGAAACTAAAAGTAAACCTGTGGTTTTTTTTTGTCAGTTTGTTACTGAAGTTCAACTCACTTTGGACAAGAGGGAAACTACTGCTGTGCATTTTTGTTTACAACATTACTGGGTGAGTAAAGGATTTAATGGGAGGGAATCTTGGTAACTCTCTCGCTAAGTGGGGATAAAAAATGGCAGTGAATATTAAATATTAAATTTAAGTTGTAGCCAATTAGGAAGCAGAGTGGGTGCTAGGGTAGTACAGTGGGTAAAGGGGCACTGTAGCCAGGCTCTCATTTTTAGCAGGGCATCTATTGTCTGATAAATGGCCACCTAAAAACGTGCCTCAGCCAATCAGGATAGAGAATTATCTTTTGACATTTTCTAAATTTATTTAGTTTGCTAAGATTATGTGTAGTTTTTTGTAGGGTGATCTTTCTTATCTTTATATCAAGTTCTTTTTTTGTCTTACAGCATTCCTCATCAAACCAAGTAAAATTTTTTCTTCATGTTTTTATTCCTAATTGTAACCTGAAGTGTATTTTTAATTTGATCGAGACACACAAACAGATGATGATGCAAAGACTTATAACCCAGATACTCATGGGTAAGCTTTGTAACTAGGTCCAGGAAAGAATCTCTTAAAGAAGGAATCACACTGTCTTGCCATTTAATCTTATTATTATGTATCTCAAGATGTGCAAATTGAGGAGGAATATAAGAACAACAGTCTATATCCTTTGCTTGTAAAATAAGTGGAAAATGATTACTCTCCCCACTAATGGGGATCTTTAAGGATTCCCAGAATGTCATATCCCCATTCCAGTAAATATAATCTATAATTGAAAGGCCCTTAGTGGAAAAATATGTACAATTTTCCTCCAAATAACCAGGGATCCTACCATTAATGGGTGCCAAGTTATACAATGGTAAAAACTCCATTAACCTTTGTCCAGTTTTATTCATCCTTTTATCTTTAGACTTTCTAGGAATCCTAGAAGCTTCTAGAGGACACCAATTATGATAGTTACTATCTGCATAGCCATCATGAGACCCAATACTTGCATTAAAGTCATCACATAGAAGTATTTCTTCACAGTTAGTTACAGCCCTACTCTTGTGTATCAGGTCCTCCAATTGATCCCATGATAAGGGAGTATAAAACTTAGAATTAGATGGGGTGAAATACACATTTACTAAGCAAAAGTTGTTCCCCTTTTTAAATTGAATAAATAGTATCATAATATTCTTATTACTATGCAGAAGATCCACAGTAGTGCCCTTATCTATTTTAACCAGGGTAATTAAGCCACCTACAATTCTACCTCTATTTGAAGCTTTCACCCCAGGTATTTAAAATGTTTGATATCTATTCAATAGAATCTCTTGTTCTTGACATGACTCAAAGGAGTGACAGGAGACCACACCCATGAGGGGAGAGAGAGTTGGCATGGCATGTTAAAAGTGCTATGTGAGCGTAAGCTGCTAGACGCTCACCCAACCTTCCCCCGTGGAAGAAAAATAATGTTACTTAAGGTATGAAAAAAATGTATTTTGAACCAGAAGATCCTATTGAAAAGAAAAACATCAAGCTGTTTAATGCATATGGGATGAGAACACCTTATGAAATGATGACGAAATCCTCTAATCTGTCTGCAGTAGTTCGGGTGAGAAGTAAAAGGCAAGTTAACTTGGACGCACGTAAAGCTCAAGATGCCTCATTAAATAAAGCTAAATGTTTCCAAACTGACACAGTCACAAATGGTGGTGTGTTGGGGGAAGGTCTTCCTAAGTTATTTCCACTGTTTACACCCTCTCCTGTGCAAACAAATGAGCTACAAAATGCAGGTGATGTAGAAGAGCTGTCCAAATCAAACCAGGAAGTAAAAGAGCTGCAAATTACCCCTGTGTCAACTTCGACGAGGTGAGAGTCAGCAACATTGAATCCATGTTTGGTAAAGCCCACGACTTTGAGTGGGGACGTTGAGTTCGAGAAGAGCGAGCTGGATAACTAAATCAGAGATGACTCCATTAGGCCACAGGAACAACCTTTGAGGGTGGCTGATTTCAAATTGGAGTCACATAGAGCTGAATTAGAGCTGGAGTCCAGTCAATGCAATCTGGTAGAGAAGGCCAACGCAGAGCCAAACAGTAAAGTTATGTTTAAAGCTGCCACTTCAGGTGTGCAGTTAAACTATCCACAGGAAGATTCAGAGGTAAGAGACACTATTTCTTAACATCATACTAGCTTGTACACAAATAACCAACCTGTTAAGGAAAATGCAGTGGGTATAGTACATGAGGGAGAAAAAAATAAAGACAGTGAACATACAGTAGTAGCCACAGACATTGCCAGCTATTTCCAGATATTTTGCAATATTTCTGAAGAGTTCCTCTCTGCTGCCCCTACTGTGGAAATGCAGAAAGCAGTAGATATTTCTGGAAATATCACCAAAATTTCAGGAAATAGCTGGCAGTGTCTGTGGCTGCTACTGTAGCATTTCTTCTGATGGGGAATTCAACTCTTCTGAATGTGAAACTGATGAATCAGATCCTCCCGGGCTAATCTATTGTTTTAGAAAGTCAATTTTATATCTTTGACATTGGAAGATATGTACAAACATCAGGAAAAACTGGAACAATGTTTTCTTTCAACACAAACCTTATTACAAGAAAATAAAGTAACCAAACAGGACATAGTAGAAATTAAGCAACACTTGTCTACCCTAGCAGACATCACTGCACCTCATTCCAGGCAGATACAAAATTTGGAAACAACAAATGCTTCTTTTAAAGAAAAAATCCTTGACCAAGAAGCAAGAGCTAGGAGAAACAATGTTAGAATTCTGGGTGTGCCTGAAATATGGGATTCCTCCAGACCATTGAGAGACTCTTTCAAAATTGTTGCATATGGAAACAGAAGCAGCTGAACTTGACTGGGTTATTGAAAGAATACATAGGAGCATCAGAAATTTGTCTAATAAGAATAATTATCCCAGACCTATTATTTTGAAATTTAAGAATTATGCAGAAAAAGAGCAGTTTATGTCAAAAGTATATGAAAAGAAAAGATTGTCTGTATTGGGGGCTGATATTTTGGTCTATAATGATTTGCCACATGAAACCACTTTGAAGAGGAAATGCTTTGATGAGATCAGAAAAAAACTGTAGTCCCTAGGATACAAAGAAACAATGATTCATCCAGCCAAGTTGAAAGTTGTTATTAAGGGGATTAGATATGTTTTTCAGGATGTTAAACAAGCTTGGGAAGAATTACCAGATAAAATAGAAAATTGGTGTTAATTGAGCTCTATTCAGCATGATTTTATACAAGATTAAATAAATATTCCTATGTTGTAGGTCATGCTGTTTACTTAAGTACCTAGAGTGAGCAGAAGAGGGTGAGCTAAAATTCAGCATATCCAAGAGAAAGGGGATGTCTCCACATATGAGTATTTATATTTCATTCTTATTTGTTTTGCAGGGAAAACAACTTAGTTTAGATAGTTATTTTTTTGTTGTTATTAGGGGCATATCTAACTACCTATTATATTGGTCCATTATATTGAAGAAATATGGGAATGTACATATTCAGCTTATAGTGCTACTATGTCTAAATCTGAAAATATAAAAATTGTGTCCATGAATGTTAATGGCTTGAATACACTGAGGAAAAGATCTTGTGTATTAGCTTATTTTAAACAATCTAATGCCGAAATAATGTGTATTCAAGAGTCACATTTATTAGATAGAGATGTTGATAAATTGAAGAGGAAGTGGGTAAAAGCTATTTATCATTCTGCTGGGTTGAAAAAGAGTAGAGGTGTTACTATTTTATAAAAAAAGGTCAGGATTTGCTGGTAGTGGACTATTATAAAGATACAACGGGCAGAGTGTTGATTCTTAAAATCAAAATCCACAAACATGAACTCGGGATAGGTTCAGTCTATGCACCATTTAGTTATTATGGGGATTTTTTAGCCAAAATTACTGAAGGTCTTCAATTTATTCAGTGTCATGATATTATTTTGGCAGGAGATTATAATGCTCTTCAATCACCATTGTTAGATAAATCAAACGTACCTATATTTCAGAATATAACTACGTCCACAAAGCTAAATAGCTTTTTGGAACAAGAATGCCTTGTTGATATCTGGCGATTAAATTATGGGTCGACAAGAAACTACACTCATTATGATAGGAAACAAAAGATTTTTGCTAGATTGGATTATTTTTTATTTCAAGATCTCTAGTTAAAAATGTACACTCATCTTTAATTGACCCCATCTGCTTAGTAGATCATGCAATGCTAACATTAGAATTAGCATTTGAACAGAGTGATAGGAAATACACCAAGTTTTGGTCTTTCAATAATACTTTATTGAGAGACTCCTCATTTTTTGCCTTGATTAAGAACTCAATAAGAGAGTTTTGGTACTATCATTTTGCAAGAGCAGAAACAGTTCTCTCAATATGGGATGCACTATTATATCTTATCAAATAAAGATTAATAGAATAAGAAATAAAGAAAGAACATTATTGGATATCAGATTGAGCCAATTAGAGAAATTAGTTTTAAGGGACCATGATAAATACTTTAAAGAATGGCAAGAACTTAAAATCAAAAAAGCAGATTTAATTAATCAAGAAACAATTAGATTAATGACTCACATTAAAAAATATAAATACTACCATATAGATAGGTCTGGGAAGTTATTAGCCAATTTGTTAAATAGTGAGAAACAAAAAAAAAGCTTAATTACTAAAATAAAATATGATGAAGTGGAATTATTAACCTCTGATACTGATATTGCACAAGAATTCATTAAAACATACAAGAAAATATTTCAAAACGATTTCATATCCAATAGTAAGAACATACAAAAACTGTTCCATAGAGCAAATTTAATATCTATTCCCTTTGGTTTTACACCTATTTCATTGAGTGACATTGAAACAATAATTAGACAATTACCCAGGGGTAAAGCCTCAGGCTTAGATGGGTTCACTAATGAATTCTACCTAACCTTTAAGGAGGATATAGCACCTTGGTTAAAACGGATGTTGGAAGAATTATTAGAAAATAAAGAGAGTAGTTCAATCCCCGATTCTATGAACTTTGCAAAAGTTATTTTAATTCACAAAGAAAATAAGCCTGCAGATTCAGTAGACCATTACAAACCTATAACATTGTTAAATTCTGATTACAAAATAATTGCTAAATGAATTAATAATAGCATTTTGCCATTTCTGGATAATTTACTGAAGGTGATCAATATGGGTTTATGAAAAACAGGAATATATTTCACGCCAATAAAAAACTTCAAGTGATTAATTATCTAACAAATTCAGATCCTAACTACAAGAGAGATAACTATTATGTGGTTGCCTTAGATGCTAGTAAGGTTTTTGATTTAATAAATAGAAATTATATATTTGAAGTACTTTTGGCTTATGGTATTCCAGACTCATTAATCACTTTAATAAAAAAAAAATATTCAATAATACATTGGTCCAATTACAAATAAATGGTTATCTAACTGAAACATTTGAAATGAGGAACAGGGTCAGGCAAGGTTGCCCCCTTTCCCCTACTCTTTTTATTTTGGCATTGGAACCATATCTCTCTGTTATAAGAAATAACACAACAATTCAAGGCTTTATTTGTAATGATACACAAACAAAAATGCGTGTATTTGCGGATGATATTCTCTTGATATTTAAGAATATAAATACCTCTATAGAAGAATATCTTTCATTAACTAACTTCTTTTTGAGCATTTCGGGTTATCAAATAAATAAGAACAAATCCATTATTATGCATTTAACTAAAACATTATATTTTCAAGAAGATATAGTAAATCAAGATTTTAAACAACTGGACTCTACAAAATACTTAGGGATATACTTAACTAATAATAAGCATCTAGACATTAAAAATAATTACAATGAAGCTAAAGTAAAAATAGAAAATTTAATATCCAATTGGAAAAAATTAAAACTCTCTTTATGGGGTAAAGTGAATTTGTTAAAAATGATGGTGCTACCTCATTTAATGTTTGTTATGAAGAACATCTTAGGATGTCCAAGTTATAAGTGGTTTATGGATTTTAAGAGAATATTCAGCAAAGTTTTATGGATAGGTGGCAAGCCACGGATTGCATGTAACATAATGTGTGCTACTAGGAAACAAGGGGGGGATAGGATGTCCTAACCCGATTAAATATATGAAGGCAAATGTAGTCTCCAGTTTCTTTTTATGGTCATTTTTTCCAGATAGAGATTCATATTTATTCAAAAAGACATTATTTGATAATAACCTTTCTGGGAAAATTCACCATATCTGGTTGGATCAGGAACTTTATAAACATCCTATCCATATGTTAACTTCCTGGTTTTCTTTTATTAAGAAATATATTAATAGACCAGTTACTATACCCATCCCCTGGTTATTTTGTCCAATAGATTATATGCAAAGAATTTGGGGAAAACATAAAAAATTAAATTTCTCCATACTTAAAAGAAACAAGGTTGAAATATGGTTGAACCTTTTTATAAAAGACAAACTACCCTCATATAACCAGGCATTTAAAAAATGGAAAGAGAAAGGATGGGATATGCTTTTCCATTTTACATTATTAGCTAAATTTAGGAAACTGTTGAAAATATATAAGGTACAAGAAGGATCGTTGCGTAGAATAAAAACTTTACAAATGACTCAAATCAAGGTTGGAACAGAGAAAACAATGTCTAAAATATATAACTCATTATTGGATTCCCTCCAAAGGAATTTCCATCCCATTCAAAATCAATAGAATAAAGAAAATTACATTGGTCTTTCTTCCGAGGAATGGAATAATATAAGGCTATTTAGTAACACTATATATGTTTCAGCAAGAAATAAATCTATTCAATGTAATATTTTGAATAGAACATATTTAACTCCTACATGGTTGGCTAAGATCAACAATGAGTATTCGGACTTATGTTGGCATGGTTGACATCAGAGTGCAACAGTTACTCATTGTTTATGGTCATGTCCTAGGATTACACCTTGGTGGAAAAAAAAAAGATAATTCTTCAAACATTATTGAAGATGGAGATTCCTTTGGAGGTTGACACATTTTTATTGAATAATGTTAATAATAGGATTTTTCAGGAAACAGAAAACTTTTTTTACTTTGGCAACAATGGCCTTAAAATGGCTAATACTAGAAAACTGGAAAAATGATAAAATGCCCATTTTTCAGCATCGTAAATGGGGATTTACATTTAAGGAACCCTTACAATATGAAGAAATTATTTACAATCCTGATTTTAATCTTGATGATCTGACTGGTCAGTCATGGAAAGAAATTATTAATAACATCATCCCCCTTATTAGTTGACATAGAAACCCACTTAATTACAGTAAACTAGCTACAATTCCCATAGTTATTTTACATGAGCGTTGTTGGTACATTCTCACTTAGATACCCCATGGTTAAATGCTTTAGTACATGTTTTCTAAAGAATTATAAGGAAGAACTATCTAAAAATGTTGGGGAGGGCTAGAGTGTTTATAGGATTGTAAGTATAGTGTTCATATAGGTCAACTATGTATCAGACATATTTATTGTCTAGATAACTTAATGTATATCTTGATTGATGTATCACTGTCTTGATGAAATTATAATAAAAATTATTTGAAAAAAAAAAAAAGAATCTCTTGTTCTTTATTGTGCCAAGTTTCCTGAA
Organism: Neoceratodus forsteri; assembly: GCA_016271365.2. Lineage (NCBI taxonomy): Eukaryota > Metazoa > Chordata > Ceratodontiformes > Ceratodontidae > Neoceratodus > Neoceratodus forsteri. The sequence continues at coordinate 779,250,642 of CM057459.1, read as the reverse complement.
AGCACCGAATATTGAACTTGGTTACAAAGTCCAGCAACTCCTGATCCACTAGTTTGGTGAAAAACCCCACAATGTTCCATGAAATTAGTGTTATTCAGGAAGGATGCTTTTCTAATTGTAACCTTAATGAATCATCCGGTCAATCAAACTGCGTAGCAAGGAGTTCAAACTTGTTATATACTGAAATGTTAAATATCAATTCCTCCTGATTTTTTTTTTGTCTAGTGGTTTATGTTTAAGTACTAACTGTTGTGAACAATCATCCTGCAGGACTAAATACAGGCCTAGTGTATCTAATAAACACATAATATCAACAACTTTTCTATATAGGCTTAAAACCACCACTTTCATGATTATTACATCGCAATCAGGATCAGATCCTTGCCTATTAACAGTAATTGCATCAGAACTTTCTATAGAGACATTTAGTAGCTGATTTAAGATATCTGTCACTGTGTCTCTGAGTTTGTTATTATTCTCATCCTTAGTTCTGCCCAGACCATATAGGTACAATAATTTGGGGTATTTATCTGCCATTTTTTAATATTTCTTAGAAACAGCACTTTGTTTATTTTCCCTATTTAACAGTGCTCTGTCCACTATGTGAACCCCAGCTTCATCCAGTAATGTGGTTATATCTAAATTACTTCCTGCTAGTTCTGGGTTCTGTACCATAACATCCACACACCCTAAACTTGTACCTCTATCCCATCTAGAAACTATTTTAAAACCAAAATCTCCAACCAGAATTCTTAACACATGATTAGTTAAAGTTACCAACATGATCTTTAGTTTGCTCAAGCACATTTGGGGATGATTTTAGGTCAAAGATGTTGAGATAGTAAGGCTGATTTTTCACAGCTTGATTCCCCTTATTCAGCATCTCCCTATTCACATATTTAATGTTACAGCCAAATCTCCTGAAATCTTCTTCATTGATCCAGATCTGATTTGCTGTACGTGGTGCTGTGCAAAATATATATATAAGAAGTCTATTCCATTAACATTCTTATCATTCCAGATTTGTGCAATATCTGAAGATAAAATGTCCACTCCTGTAGCTGCCCTTATTAGGTTCACAATCTTATCCCTAAGTACAGGATAGGACCAATTGTGTACCATGTTAAAACCATATAAAACAAAAATTGAACATTTACAAATTTCTAATTTTTTCTTAGTAATATTCCCTTCAGGGTCGTTGCAATGTGAACTCTCAGCTTTCATAATTAAACCTAGTTCATTTTGTACTGAGCTCCCTTCTGTCAATAGAACTTTGCCCCAACTAAGGCCATCAGTTTCCAACTGGTCATGGCTTAACCCAGAATTACCCAGAGGAACTGTTTGACCTTCTATTATTAAATAGTTTATATATTCCATGTGTTCTACTACAGTTATCTTTTTGGGAGATAATATTACCTTATTTTAAATTGACATTATTTATACTCAAGGATTTTTTCCAATACTTCCTGTATACTAATTGAATCATGAAAGCTTTCCCCAGCTGATAAAACCCTCACTTTTCCAAAATTGCTGTTATTTATATTTATTTTATTTTTCCTCCTCATGTTTTTATTTTTCCCTGGACCTCCGTTAGCTTTACCTTTACCATCCCTTGCTTTGGTTGATGTAGTGGGAAATCTAAAGGGGGAAATCAGGCTGAGGCTGTATTTGAGGGACATTTTCCAAAATAATTGATGGTGAACTTATACTCTCAATTGGGGCAATCTTATTTAAGTTCTGTAACACACTATCCAATCTAGATCCATTTATTGCAACATTCTCTTTCAATAGATCCAGCTCAAATTTCAAATTTATTAAATGATCCAAAATCATTAAATGGGCAGTATGTGGATTACTGACAGCCAAACAGAGACCTTTACTCAGAACAGTAGGGTTATTAGCTGCTGAATTGGTAGCTAGTTATTGCTCTGGGCTGGTAACACCCGGCTAGCTAAAGCCTGTGAACTGCTTGAGACCATTTATGGTCTCCTGAAGCTCACCAGCTATGTGTTTTAAATCACATTGCCAGGCAGGACCTGTATTAGATTCAATAAAGTACATTGGGGAAAATTTTAGTAACCCTGCCAAGCAATTGCAGTGCAGGCAGAAAACTCATTATATATACTTTCAAAAGCTTCTATAACAATATGATCCCCCAAACCTGATTTGTCTATTAATATGGTAGGATTGTGCCCTAATCTGTTTTTTAACATAACTGGATCACTTACCGAGCAACTGAAGATCCAGATAGCACAAATATCTACAATATAAGACAGCAACAGCCAGTGATCAATGGCCAATTGCAACCAACTAGCAGACAAAGATCAAATGCTAAAAGTGTATCACAAATTTAGATAATAGCTTGAATAATAAATCTAATACCTTTAAAAGAAAAAAAAAGGATGGGACTGTCCAGAGTTGTTATGTGTACAGGTACAGTTTGCAGATAAATACTTGCTCAGGGCTGATATTGTCCTTATAGTCTGGACAGTAATCCCTCCAGCCGATAATCAGTACACTTTTCCTGTTCACACAGTTCGCTCAGTCTCTGCTACTTCAGTCAGTTTAAATGATTCAAATGATTAAGAAGGCCATTGGCTTCACCAGCTAAAGTAATCTTGTGTAGCAAACTCAGCTTAAAAATTCATCCACTTCTTGTTTACCATCTCACTCCACGTTTTTCGGCCCACAATCTGTCCTCCTTTTGAAGCACTGTACAACAGGAAAAAGAGGAACCTTATGAGTTTTTTCTAACACTCACATTAATCATTATCTGCAACAAGCTACCAGACTCCTTCCTAAATTTTCTAACTATCATAAAACCAGATAAAATTTTTCTGTACACTTACTTCCGTAGAAACAACAGTAACAGTACTACAAGGTCAAAAGACCGGCAACACTCAAAAGTTCTTCACAGAATGTAAGTGTTTTATGTCCCAACAAACTGTTGCTCTAGTGTGCGAGTGCTGAAGTATTCAAATACTTGAGTAAAAATGCTCACTTAAACTATCAATTGGAAAAAAACACGCTGTTCAATACACTAAAAAGCAATACCAATTGTGCTCAAGATACAAGCTAAATTCGACTAATCAAGAGGAACTTTCACCACTGTTCAGACACAAACTCTGACTTAGCAGCATTACCCTGGCTCACCAAAGCTAGCTAGAGCTGATTGCTGAACACCACTCCCCTGTCATGCACAGCTTTGTAACACAGAATCACATGTTTGAAAGCTAGTCAAGTGCACAAAAATTAAAAAGCATTAACATTTAAAATAGAGAAAATAAAATAATCAAAACAAAACCCACACTACACCATGCAAAAAATAAGCACTTATCATACAATATATAGGGATTAGACAATCACATTGGCTAAACATATGCTGCTTATCAACTTGTCAGCTTGTCAGTTTATCAACTTGTCGATTTATGACCACAACAGCAGCATTAAAGCAGCATTAAACAGCACTACCAAGCAAAAAGAACAACAGCAGAAAAGCTGGACAACACCTCTTTTTAGGGGTGGTGAGCTTTGCTCTCACTGATAATTTTGTGTCCTCCTTCACCATCTGACCAGTGTCTCCATCAAGCCTGCAGTGCAGGCAACGCCACTGCTCCTCCACAACCCTCTGCACTTCACCAGGCTAACTCCTTCAGGTGAAAATAAGAGAAAGAAGACAGTGCACCAACCAGGATGGACAAGCAATAAGATTGTCTGGTAAGGTTAGCCACTTTGGCAATAATATTATACCTGTAGTAAAAATAAAACTTGCTGTGTAACCTTGCTGTCAAGGTCTACTCTTCAGACTCTGAATCGCTTAGCTTTGTGTGTCCTTCCAATCCAGCCAGTCTTAGTTACTAAGCACTCATCAGAAGTCTTTGCCTATGCTGGTCACCGTGTGGTACCCAGGGAGCAGTCAGTCTGGAGCAGAGCCAAAAAGCATGATCTGTGACTTGATGGTATTAAAGAGGAGCCTGTTTGAGGAGAACAAGTTTTGGACGGCTTGCTGATCAGATTACAGGCAAGTATTTTCAGTATTTTTACTATGCAACAGGAGCTTATGAAAAAGACCAAGCCATCCGTATAGAGGATAAGAATACTATGTGAGAGACATTGGTGGATGGAGTTGATATACTGTAGAGGGAGGAAAGAGAGGTCCAAGTATTGATCCTTGGGTCATCCCCACTGTGGCTGGCACTGGTTAAGACAGGGAGGAAACAAACTTTACACACTGGTATCTATTAGCCATGTAATTCTGAAACCATGGCAGCACAGAGGAGGAAATACCCATGGTGCTACATTTCTCACAGAGCAGGGAGTGATCTATCAAATCGAATGCCTTTCTGAGGTTAATAAGGACTGTACCTGTTAATTCACCTTTATCCATTGCAGTAGCAATGTTCATTGTGATTGATAGGAGGGGAGTGGGAGTGTTTTTTTTTTTTTTGGAAACCATGCTGTGCCAGAAAATCTGTGAGTTGAGAGACAACTATTTTTTCAAGAGCCTTCTTGAACATAGGAAGTATTGCTATAGGACTATAATTACTGTTGGTTTTAATATTACCTTATACTCAGGCACAATGTGGGATACCTTCCAGAAGCCTGGCACAGTTTGAGTTTTCAGTGATAAATTAAAGATTATTATGATTGGTGCAGTGAATACATTGGCAGTGACCTGAGAAATTTAGGCTTAACCCTGTCAAAGCCAGCAGATTTGGTTACAGGCATCTGCATAAGGTGTTTGTGCACATCATAGACCTTGACAACTTTGAGGCAAAAAGGGGAATGATGCAGCTGGCAATCATCAGAGGTGGATGGGGGGTCAAAATTATGGGGGAGGAAGACCCACTAATGGTTGAAAGATTAGCAAAACAATGACTAAATGTTTTAGCTGCTATTATAGAATTGATGTGATTGACCCCATTGATACCCACATCCAAAGGTGTTACCACATTGACCCAAGGCTTGTTTTTTACATCTCCAGAACTGGCTTGGGTTTTCAGTAGTGTAATCAAAGAGTGACTTGATATGTTGATTTTTCTTGTACCCAGTGGTCCTTTTAAATTAATTTCTGAGTGTTATAAACGGTGAGCTACATCAAAGTGGTAACATAAGAAAGGGAGTGATTGCTGGAAATGTTCAAGTTGAGTATATAGGATGTGTGGCACTGGCAGTTCAGAAAGTTAATTGAGCTGTGTTTAAAAAGTCAATTATATCCCAAAAAGCAGAGAGGGTTTAAAAAATGGAAAACAGTAGGACCCAGAGCTAATGTGAAAACTAACAAAACTCAGTTTGAGACCTGGTAATATGAGGAAGCCTACATTTTTGTTAAGTTCATGGATATCTGTTCCAAAATGTTTCATGCATTTGGCTTCCCTGAAAATATTTGTCTGAGTCTCTTTAGAAACATAGAGACAGACTTTGATGGCAGATAAGGACCGCTTGGCCCACCCACTCTGCTCATTTCCCTACCTACTGTATAAGCTGCAAATCCTACTTAACCAACAGCTTACTTCCTCCTACCTCTCTTTACACATGGCACCTGAGCATGAAGTGTTGGGAAGGAATTGCACAGTCAGGTGACATTTCTTACCCAATTAAGTTTCTAGATTTTTCCCTCACCATTTCATAATTTAAAGGCAGTATAAGGCAGAGGTTTAGTCCATGGAACTACAAACCTGGAGACCTGGGATTGAATCCCACAGCCCCCATGTGCATACTGTGTGATCTTAAGAAAGTTACTTAACTTCCTTGTGCTCCCAGGTTGCACCTGGGAACAAGCTTCGCATAGTGTGCTTTTCCTGGTTAAACAATTTCCTCTTTCCCTTTCCCTAAAATATTCAGATACAGTTCGGCTAATACCCAATCAACCATCTGTATTAAATTGTAGTCATTCTTTGCTACTGAGGATAGTTGTAGGAAAACAGGATCATTGTCAGCTAGACATCATCTGCTCTTAATGCTTCAACTTCCAATTATGTCACAGTTCTTTTTGATCTTGTGATCTGTTGCTGTGGAAAGAATTGTGATGGCACAACTTAGAGAATACTGGTTGGGCAACCATGCACAATCAGCCTGTGATGCCACCGAGAGGTTTAGATTACAGCAGACCTTGAGAGCAAAGCTCTACAGGTCCATTGAAATCTGAATCTCAAGGTGGCAGCACAGGATAGTTGGGCATGGTTTTGCCAAACCAGTATTTTTATGGTGTATGACACTAAAAAATATTTTTTTTCTGCTTAAACTGTTGTCCATTCTGCCTAAGTCATGTCCCATTGTTGGACATTCTCCTGTTGTGAATTATAAGTGACTTTTAATATGGAAAAATGGCTGTTTTTTTCTTTAAAAAAATAAGTAAATGTCCATAGAAAAGTTACATTGCTCTAACCTTTTAGGAAAAAGAGAGAAAACTAGCAAAATGTTCACATTATAGAGTTTGGCTTTCTGGTATCTGTTGGGGGTGCAGTGTTTTTGTTTTGTTTTGTTTTTTTATTCAGCACTTCTTTCATTAGAGATGGCTTCATGGACATTGTTTTCACATGTGTAGAACTCTGTTGTACCACAGAAGGGTGCAACCACATACTATGACCTTTGCACTGTGGTACAACAGCATTCTGCTTAGGATGAAAAGCTGTGCAGAGCAAACTTCTTCTTTACTGTATAAGAGGATTGTGTCTTCACTGGTAATTAAAGTGAGGGGGCAGATAACATCTTTTTTTTCTTACAAATAGCCACTGTAATAAAGAATGAGGGGAGAAGAATATAGAATATCAATGAGAGATTAATGAATTGTTACTGCATATGATGTTTTAAAATGTTTACCTGGATACAAAAAAATTACTCTAAATACTTGATTATTAATGCCTTATTTTCTTTCGGGCCTAAGATAACAATCACAACCTTGGCCTAGGGCATTTCTTGCGGAATTAATCACTGACAAAGGTTAATGGCCCTCGGTCCAATAGCTGGTCATTTATCACTAGGAAATGTCTAGGGGTCTGATAATAATTGTTCACATATTCCCTATGTCTCTTATGTCTTTAATGCAGGAATCAGCTTTCAGAATGAAAAGTGATTTTTTTTTTCTGGCATCTACTGTACTCTTGTTGAGGCTGTCTTAACCAACTGTTACATTTTGGAGTACATCTCCTTCACTACTACCTTCACTACTATTTGATGCTGAAGTCTTAAATGTTTGCCCATAAAATAACCTCTACATTTTTTAAATAACATAGAGAGCCATTGGCACAGATGAGCAAAATTCCACAAAATAATGTCCCTGCTGTTAGACTTTATTGTTACTTGTTAATGCTTTTTTATTTAAAATCATACAGGTGGGAGAAAAGAAATAAAATACATTACATTATTTAAAATGTGACCTTTATCAACATCATCTAATCAACCTGTCTTTCTCTTTCCATGTATTTTCAAATGAAAGGCTTGGCTGCAACATTCATGTTAACCTTTTTCTCCTTTTCAATGTGTTTTATTACTTTGCTTTCCTGCTGTCTTCTTTATTCTGTGCTGAATCAGCACCTGTTGTCCAAATGAAAGATTTTTTGGCTAACACATTGATTTTAACCATTGTTCTCCCTTTTTACTTTATTATTCTGTTGTGTTTTTACATAATAAGTGTGACTATTATCAAGAAGTTGGCATCTCTTTGCAAGAACTGTCTGGAAAGTAGCTGTTACAGGACGTTTGAGAAGATATGTTTGATGTTATGAAATGGTGTCATAATTTTCTTTCAGCAAACCAGGCTTTGTGTTTTGGATGGACTATGAAGAGAAATGTGTCTGTGTAGCACATGAACAGACTACCAACATTTTCTTTATTGTAACATATCATCTTGGCCCTTTATATTGTTGGGCTACTTTTTTTTTATTTGCTTCCTGATAATTCTCACTAAAGGATTTTTTTTTTACAAGTTTTCTCAAAATCTTGCAGGAGAAACTCTTCAGCTCCTTAACAATATCTATTAAATGTCTATGTCGGATCACTGTACACATATATTTTTATCATCTTATTATTGTTTATAGTGAGTCCTTACTGTAGCTGCACTGTAAATGTTATATGTTTATTCTATGTTATGTTTACTGTCTGTGTTCCATGATGAGGAGCCTTTGTAAATGAGTCTATGACTCAAAGGTTTGCAATTCCAATTAATTTAATAAATAAACAAAAAATAAAATCTATTAAAGAGGGATATCACATTTTGGGAAATGTTCAACAGTATAAGATAAAAAACATAGACCATGTTTTCAGAATATTTTTGCCATGGACACAGAATGGGATAGCAGCTTTTGAAAATAAGGCATGCTGTCAGGTAAGGGGGACAGAAAATGGAAAAAAGCAGCAGACAGCATGACACCCGGACCTCTTTCTTTCTTGCATTTCCACCCAAACAAGGCCAACATTTGGACGTAGATTTCAGGGGAGAGGGAGGATGACTCTCCCCCTCCTGACCCACCACTGGGGACAATCCATGGGGATGTTCATGTTATGTATGTCCTAGGGTAGGAATCCACCAGTCGGGGAGTGGGGCTAAGGCTGAGAAGCCAGACTGCACTGAAGGCAACAAAAGCTATATATGGAAATAAATCTTGTGTTTATGTACCTATTGTTGTATATGAAGAAGAGCAGTAGACTGTTTTCACAGACACAGTTGGTTTATTCTTCTCATAAATCAACATAACTATTTTATGTAAAGAGAACATTCTTGTTAAATCAGAACTGCTTCTCACAGTATTTAACTACAGTACCAACATTCTTTATCCAACACACTGCTTAATTGATACAGTAAGTGGAACAATATCAAGCTGTTGATATCTGTTATCTATAACTGAGACAGTATGTTTGCAGAAGTCTGGACCACAGGGCCAGCAGCATTGATGGGAGGGCAGATAGCCTAATTTCTTGTGTTTATTTTTTATGTGCTGAAAACTACTGATTGGGGTGTGTGGTTGGGAATGGCAGGATGAGTGGAGGGAGGCATTGTGGGACATGGTGGGGTGGGCATAACAGCAGCTGAATTCAGCACCATTTATGTTGGGTTGTACAGACTTAGTATCTGACTAGTACCAATCAAGCAGTGGCAGTAAAAAGTTTAAAAATAAAACTGCAACTGTTCTTTATGAACCAGTCAGGATTGAAGGGACAGAAGTGGCAATGAGAAAGCAGAGAGCATGATTTCTTTGGGTTGACTCGCAAAAGTTCTGGGAATGTCACAAGCCCCAGATATGCTAAGTATACCGTGCACAGGGCTTGCGGCATTCCCTGGCCAGCAATTGTGATTCTTGATCTCTTTAGTTACTGTCACGTTAGGCCAGCTTTTTCTGGTCTAACTTGTGGCAATATCGGTAACCTTTTTATGGGGCTTGTGCCAAATATTTGGTGCAAGCTGCTGTAAATCATGAAAAGTATCACAAATGTGCCCAATCTTCTTGAACCAAGTGTATTTTGTAGCAAAGAGTTTGGCACTGCAGCACCAAAGAACAGGTTTGATGCAGGGCCAAGCCCTGTGCCCCCATTTGTGAATCAGGCCCCTTGTGTTTAGCTGTGTTTCTGCTAAAACCTGTACTGATTGAGGTATATTGTGCGGAAATTCAGGATGTCTTGAGGGAAGTATTGAGGGAGGTAGAGAAAAAGGGCATAGTGGCACCAAATCTGGGACCATTTGTGTTGGAGTGGCAGACAACATGACTAACTTGCCCCAGTTAGGGGTGTCTGGTCAAAACCGTGACAGCAAATGCGTGCATTCAAAAACCGTGCAGTCATAACAGCGCCATGCAGTTTCGGAGTTAGTATATCTAATCTAGCATGGTTTTGGACAGCGTGGTTTTATACTGACTGCTTGGCATGGTTATTAACCGTGCTGTTTTTCATTGTATGGTCTTGACATAGCACCGTGTCTTATCTTCTCTCTGGGGTACCAGAAATGGAGTTTCCTGCTGACCTGTGGACTCCCTGTGGACAACCTTGCAAGCACTGTCCTCCTTCTCATAGTCCTTACTATTGGGTTTGTTCAGATTAGGGGTTGCTCAATTCTATAAGATTAAAATAGGGGACTGCTAGTGCCTAAATGGGGTGCTATGTGAAGACTGTGCAGTCAAAAACAGAGCGGTCAATAACTGTGCCACTCAGTCTGTACAAAACTGTGTGGTTCATAACCACGCTAGATTAGATATACTAACTCTAAAACAGCACAGCACTCTTATGACCATGTAGTTTTTAGCCACGTGTATTTGCTATCGTGGTTTTGACCAGACACCATAAGATAGTAGTTATCTTCAATTGAGGGAACTAAACTGTAATCATTGGGAACTATAGGGAAGAGAAAGTATTGGAAAGGGTGTAATCTTTTTTTGATTTCCACATACAGTACTATGCAGGGTGACCACTGACTGGTGAAATGTGCACTAGGGGACAGGTAGACAGAGTGACCTTTGAGTCCATGGGGATAGTGTAGATTGTCACTAATTTTACAGAGCTCCTGAAGAAAGCCTATCTATGGCACCCTTGAAAACAGATCCTTGGAGGACAATCAGCCTAAGCACCTGTGGTAGAAAACTAGGTGAGTAGCCACTAGAGCAATAGGTGAATCAGGATTCCAGGTGGGTGATATTATATGATGTGGGGAGCAGAGAGGGAACAGGTAGGAATGGGGGAGGGTACCTGTTAGAGTGCAACACCTGTGGAGCAGCGATCTCTAGAGAGATTGCAGTGCTGCCTATTGTGCATCAGGATTCCAGCCCTTGCTATAAAACTTGCCATAGTAAAGGTGGAAATTATACTTCTCTAGAGCAGGTCTGAGTGAAGGCTGGTGCAGACAGCCACTACTGCTCTTTCCCAGATGATGCCTAAGGTCCAGACTGAGGGATGCACTGTAATTGGCAGGAGGGGATGCATGAGAAGGGTCCATTCACAAAGGGGCTGGGTCCTTGAGGTGGTGACACTGAACTGGTCTGCTCCACTGTGTGGTCTGGTATGTTAGTGACCCCCAAAATGGAGTTAGAAACTGTTGCCACTCAGGATACCAGGTCTATCCCAAGGCAGACACCTGAGATGTGCCTGGAGTCCAAAGGGAATGAAAGGGCAAGGAGCCATGCTGTTTTCCCCATCTGAAGTATTGCATGCAGTACTGGAGGCTGCACCTGCACAAGGACATTAACAAAACAGAGGCAGTCCAGAGAAGGGCAACCAAAATGGTGCAGGGATTGCATCAGAAAACATATGAGGACAGATTAACGGAGCTCAATATGTATACCCTACAGCAAAGGAGAGAGAGAGAGGTAATATGATTGAAACATTCAAACATCTCAAGGGCAGTAACAAGGTGAAAGAGTCTAACATGTTTCAATATAAGAAAAATAGCAGGACAAGAGGACACACCATGAGATTAGAGGTAGGCCAATTAAGGGGTAATGTGAGGAAGTTCTTTTTCACAGAAAGGGTGGTGGATGCATAGAACCGCTTACCTCAGGAAGTGGTGAATATGAATACAGTGCAGGGCTTCAAACAGGAATGGGATAGGCATAAGGGAGCAATACAGGTGAGTATAAATAGATAGGACATTGACAGAATAAAAGCCTATGACACATTCATAAGGTAAAAAAAATGGACAGACTGTATGGGCCTTGAGGTCCTTAGCTGCCGTCAACTTCTATGTTTCTATGAAATTGCTAGGAACAGGGATATTGAATCATGGGTAGAATGGGAAAGTAGTAGGTATGGGACCCAAGGGAAGTAGGATGGTCTGGTGCCTTGCAGGGGCATTGGCAGGAAAGGATGCATATAGGATAGAGAGTATTATCTGAGGTGTGGGAGAGGGAGAGACGGGCTCAATATTACTGTCCAGCTAGGGACTAATTACCTGGCTAGCAGGCCCTTAGGGTGAGTGAATGATAACTTTTGAAAGGTACGAGGGAATCTCAAGCTGTAAGAGACCTCTGTTTCCTTTTCTGAGATCCTGCTTGTTTGTACTAAGGGAGGTTTCTTCTGATCACTTACTTCAACACCTCATTGAAGGAGTAGTGCAGAGAGGAGGGCTCTGGGTAAGTGGGAAATTGGGACCACTCCTGGAGTAGTAAATGGCTAAAAAAATGGTATAGCCTGCTAAAACCCTCCAAAGAGTGCACTAGGATGCTATGGCATAAGTGCAAAGAGCATATCAAGATGCTTTTAAACAAGCAGAAAGGTGAGGCAGATCAGTTACTGTTAGGTGTAGTTACTCAAAAGGCAAAGGCCTGGATGGCTTCCTCCCCAGCCCTAGCAGAAAGGGGTGAACAGGGGGAAACAAAGTGGAGACAATGGGATGACCTAGCTAGTTCAAGAACAAGAGCTGTGAGGTATCCAGAGGAGAGTAGGATAGGGAGGGCAGTAGAGGGATCAAACATGAGTGTAAGGGAAAAATGGGGACAGGGAGCTAGGGGAACAGGAAAGCAGGAGTCATAGAAGGCTATATGCATTTCTGCCAGCAGCCTGGGGAACAAAACCAGTGATCTGCTGGTAGTAGTGATAGAAACCTACTTATACCTACTGGTCATTACAGAGACATGAGTCATGCAATACCATGACAGGAATCTGAACATCCCGGGGTTTATTTTGTTTAGGGGCTACAAAGAGGGGAAGGGGTAACACTATACATGCAAGAAGGTGTAGAAATATAGAAAACATGATGGCAGGTAAAGACTCAAGGTCCATTTAGTCTGCCTAAGATCCGTACCTGTACTTTATCACATTTGTTTTGTAATGAAAACATAGACTAATTATAATGTAATTCTCCACTATCCCCTTATCAACTAACTTTCCTACAACCCTTCACCCGTGTCCTATTCTCTGTACTACAGTAGAGATAACTAGTCCCCTGTGCTTATGCCAGCCTTTCTTAAAACTATCAATAGATCCAGGTTCAACGATCTCTCTTGGCACGCCATTCAATTTTTCCACAACCCTGTCTGTGAAATATAATTTTCTGAGATCCTTTTTAAATCTCCCCCCACCAGTCTACACATGTGACCTCTTGTCACTATGTTGTCATTCCTGGGGAAGAGTACCCACCTATCAACCTTCTATATTCCCACAGGATTCTGTAGATTTCAGTCATATTTCCATTTCCCTTCTGACCTAAATGTTCAGGTCCTTCAGTCATTCCTTATAAGATTTTCCTTGATGGCCATGGATTAGTTTAGTTACTCTTTGTTGAATGGCCTCCTGTCTGCATCTGTCCTTTTAAACAAGGACTCCAGAACAGTACACCATGTTCCAGTCTGACTTTAACCAGGGACTGATATGAGGGTACTATGACTTCTGTACTTCCTTTCTAAAGCCCCTTCCTATACAACCAATTATTTTAATTGCTTTACTGTGCCTTGTTGCTCTGTTTGGATGTTTAAGGTCATTACTTACAATAACACTCAAGACTCTTTTCTCTGTTGCCATGGAAATCTAGACATCTCCCATCCAGTATCTACACCTGACTATTTTTTTGCCAATATGAATTGCCTTACAATTGTTTGCATTGAATTTAAACTACATGATTTAAGACCACCACTCCAGCGTCTCTGTGATTGTTCTCATTTTTGGAGTCCCTTCCTTACTAACAACCAACCACGGATCTTTTCATATGAAAAAAAAAACAAACAAATAAAAAAACACATTGTTGCTCTGTATTCCTTCCCCAGTGTCACTGTAACAGACAGGTCCCTCGCAGACTCAGCCTGTACTCTATTATCACCTTTCTGAAACACTTCAGTTGCATGCAAGTGTACTTCTTTATTGGCCAGCACTCAATACAGACACTAGCTAAGGGTATTCCTAGATCTGAATCTCACCAGAGCCACTGCCCACACAGTACACTGCTCACTACCAAAGGGAAAATTTCACACCACTCTGTCACAGCTGGGAACACCTCATTTTAGTTACAAAATATGATAACAGTAGCCTTCTCCTCAGAGACAGAAACACTTTTTGTCAGTTATAAGTCAATTATCTGTACCTCAAAGGACTCAGTCACAGACACACAGTGTATATAAAATATACAATATTTAATACTTCAAAATATTTACACACAGAATATAGGATGCTACATTAAGATTATGAGGAACAGTACTTCTACAAAGATAAAAAGAAATGTTTTTTAACAGCAGAAAAAAAAAACCAGAAAAATCTTGCTACACTTCCTAACTTTCCCAAAGTAGAAAGGGCTTACCACAAAGGACAATTTGATGAATCAGGGTAAACTCAAACCTTCAATGTTAACTTCTCAAGGTCTCAAAACCAAACATGTCTTAGGGTATGGCAAGCCATCAAAACCCTTCAGCTGCCAGCCCCCCATGACACATTATGCACTGTGTCACTCTGACATCATATATTTGACACTTCCTTTGTGTCCTGGAAAACCTCCCACCAGGAAAACTGGCCTAAATGGGAATCTTAGATTTTTTGGGACTCTTAAACCTTCTCATTATTCTGAGCCCTATCTACCCAGCATATGTGGCTGCATGGCCAGGAGATGAAAGACCCTGACCTCTTTGAAGATGCCTCTTTAACTGGCCAGGTGGTCTTATTGCTACAAGACAAAGGGATTGCAATTTCATCTGAGTGCCAGCTGCTTTAGTCTCTGGCAACAATTTTCGTGTAATTTCTCCAGCCCATCTCTGTCCTCACAGTAGATAGAGTTAATTAAAAAAAATAGAGAAAAACATTACAAAATTATTGTTACATCTCCCCCCCAAAAATGGAGAAACACATTCCATTAGCTCCTCTAACAGATGCTTGTTTTTTTCAGGTGAGCCATCTGGCTCCACTTGTTATTCCCTCTGTTCACTCTCCAAGTGAACACAGAAACACAGATATTGTTGGCAGATAAGAACAGCCTGGCCCATCTAGTCTACCTATAAACTCTTGTACTGGAACCCCCACATTAGTTTCTCATAGTGCCTGTCCCACATGAAAAAGGGGATACTAACTGTTGTCTGGACAACTCACCCATATTGCTATGCTTCAACCAACTGTGGTGCCTAATGTACATATTACAGGGACTGCAGCACCAGACTCCACCATAGCAATTTAGAGTTTTGTCTGCTGGTCCTATACAACCAAATAAGGAGGTTGTTGTCAGTAGCCAGGGTGAACTCCCTCCCATGCAAATAAGGCTGCACCTTCTGCAAAGCCCAGGCAATACCTAGACCCTCCTTCTGTATTGTGGCATAAGCCTCCTCTCTGGGCAGCAGCGTCCTGCTCAGGTACATGACAGGGTGTTCCTTTCTCAAATGTATAACCTGACTCAGAGCCATGCCTAGCCCATGATCACATGCTTCAATGTCTACAATAAACCTTAGAGAACAGTCTAGGCTGGTGAGCACAGGGGCCAGACACAATCCCTCCTTCAGTTGGTGGAACACTGTATTACAGGTTTCCATTCACTGAACCTCTTCTGGCACTTTTTTCCTTGTGAGATCAAACAGGAGTTTGGCCATGCTGCTGAAATTTGGCACAAATGTACTGTAGTACCCTGCTTTCAATAGGAAGACCTGTACTTTTCTCTTGGTCATGGGTGTGGGCCATCCCTTTATGGCCTCAATTTTTACTGACTCAGGTCAGATGTACCCACTCATCACCCTGTGACAAATTTATGACACTTCTGCCATGCCTATCTGATACCACTGCACCTTGACTGTCAGCCTAGAAGCCTCCAGTTGGAGGAACACCTTCATCATATGCCTGATGTGATCCTTCCATGTCTGACTATCGGAGGCAATGTTATCCATGTATGCCATAGCAAAGTTTCCAACCCCATTCAGAATGCGATCCATGAGCTGTTGAAAGGTGGCTGGCACATGCTTCATCCCAAACGGCATTACCCAGAACTCAAATAATCCAAACCTGGTGACAAAGCCAACTTCTCTCTGGCTTCAGGGGCTGAGAGTGCCTACCTATATCCCTTTGTCAGGTCTATAGTGGACAGCTAAAGGGCTCCCCTTAGCCTATCTAGGACCTCATCCATCCTGGGAATGGTGTATGCATCCAACTCTTTGCAGCTTTTGAGCTTGCGATAGTCAATGCAGTACCACATGGTTCAATCATTTTTTGGGGATCAGTACAAATGGGAAGACCCAGGGACTACTGGAATTCTGGCTCACATGGAGAGCCAGCATATCCTTGATCTTCCCTTCTATGGCATGTCTTACTCCTTCTGTAACTCTGTAGGGTGTCTGTCTCAGTTGGTCTTGGGACCCTGTATCCATGTGGTGCTCTGCCAGTATGGTATATCCTGGCTTCTCTGTGAACATTTCACCAAATGTGTAGAGTACTCCCATGCATTTCAACAGCCTGGGACAGTATCAGCCACTTTGAGAGGGTGACAGCATCTACTGAATATTCTCCCTTGCCCTCTTCCAGGTGATACTGAAATGGATCAGCTTTGACTCCTCCTCCAGATAGCTGCACACAATCAGGACAATCTCATCCTGGTCATGGTGGGGTTTCATCATGTTTACCTGGCAGACTCACTGTCTACAACTCTGTCTGGTAGCTCCACCATGTTATTAGCATAATTTACCCTCCTGACTACTGAGTAAGGCTCCTCCCAAGCCACTTATAATTTAGTCTGTAAGATGGGGATGATTATCATCACCCATTGCCTGGCCCCATAGTTGTACCATCTCTTCTGCCTCTGTTGTGCAGTGGCTAGGTGCTCCAGAACAAACCTCAAGAGCTCCTTGAGCCATGACCTGAAATTCAAGACATGTTTCACAATGGATTTCCACTGGGGAGCAAGCTCACCATCCCATTCATCTCCTTCCAAATCAAGGGGGCCCCTTACCCTATGGCCAAACAGGAGCTCCAAGGGTGAGAACTCTGTGGAATCTTGAAGGACTATTCCACATATAAATGAGAGATGGGTTAAGTACTTGTACCAGTCTCTCACATGCTGGTCAGCAAATGCCCTTAACATGATCTTAAGAGACCCATTGATTTGCTTGACCAGACCATTGGTCTCTGGGTGGTCTGGAGAGGCCATGAGGTACCTTGTCCCACGTTTCTTCCAGAGACAAGCCATGAGGTCAGACATGAAGCTGCTGCCCCAGTCTGACAGAATCTCCTGGAAAAAAACACCCAGCTAAATACTCCCAGTAGTTTGTTGGCCACCTTCTCTGCCTTAATTGAGGGCAAGGGCACTGCCTCTGGGTTCTTTGTGGCATAATCAATGACCACCAAGATGTCCCACTTGCCAGTGCAACTTGGGGTGCTGAGTGCCCCCCACATTGTCCACAGCAACTCACCAAAATGGTTCTTCAATAATAAGCATGGGAATCAAAGCTGCCTTAGCATTGTCCCCAACTGTTCCCACCCTATAGCACTGTGGACAAATCCTGCAGTAGTTTGCTATGTCTTTAAACAATTCTAAATCAGTTAAAATTGCTAGTAAGTACCTTTTTGTATGGCTGAGCCCTTGGTGCCCAGAAAATAGCATGTCATAGGTTAAGACCAGAAGCTGCTTTCTATACTACCTAGGAACCATTACCAGTCAGAGTACCCCTTTCTCCAGTGCTCCCTCAGGAATCCACTCATGGTACAGGTGCCCATACTCACAGTACTCCTCCCCTCTTCCCAGAACTCAAAGAGTCACCTTCCACACTAGTGACTAACTCCCTTAATTTGTGCAATGATTGTTCAGCTTGATGAGCTCTCCCTAGCTCTGTATGCCTGCTCTCCCCCAAACACACTCTGCTGTGGGAAAGCTGTCCATGGATGGGGTCTCCTCAATCTGTAGCTGGGGCTCAGAACTACTGCTCCAGCTCATTCTTCAACTATAACTTCTCTTGCTATTGAAGTAGGGGTTGCATCTCTTTATACAATGCCCCTTCTGTGTCCTTAGTAGCTGGTTCCTTCACCTTGGTAAGGGTGGTGACACACACAATATTGGCCCTACTATCAAAGTCATTACCCAGAATTAAATCCACAGGAATGTCTAGTACAACACCCACCTCCCATATGCCCTGGCCACCTTCCCAGCTTAGAAAGAACTGGGCTCTGGGACTGAGACTGCAGTATCCATTGTGGCAAGTTAGCCACTGCTGTCATGTCTTCAGACATATTTTGTTATATTTGTAAGTGATTTTGTGTATGTGTAAATGCCACATGAATGCCAGTGTTAATGAAAGGGTCACATAGGGAGAGAAACTGTATTGCAAGATATTCGGCATTCCTCTGACCTGAGGGGAAGCATGCTTGACAGGAAGCTAAATTACAGTACCTTTCAAAGGCTGCTCAACAAAGATGTGCCAGAAAACCATTACCTGTCATAAAGTTTTCACTTCAAAGCAGGATGTTTTAGAAACAGGATTTGGGAAATAGCCATCCTTGAAGGCTAGTGTAAATCATCTTACAGGTCTTATATTGTCAGGGAGGTGGGACATCAAAGGCAGCCAGGGAATTGGATTGAAGGAAATAGATACAATAAGTCCCACAAATTTTGGGGAAAGAGCAAGAGAGACCCCTATTGGCCTAAAAGATAAGGCCTCAGCTGAAAAAAGCATGGGAAAAAACTGCCAGCTGGAAGCAAAAAGGGGTTTTGCAGACTGAAACAGAGGGTATAAAAAGGCCCTCACATCAGAAGCTCAGGGCTTTTTGGCATTGCATTTGGAGACATTTTCCTGACCATAAGAGAAGCAAGACTGTCACAACACACAGACAGACTAAGAACCAGTGAATGCTATAGAAGGACTGAAACATTTGCCAACTTTTTTTGGTTCTGGGCTTTCTGAATTTTCCTCAAACAAGGTAGAAATTAAACAGTTACATTTTGCAGTGTTTTTTTATGTATAATTCCAACTTTTACTTTATTTTGTAACCAAATTTTTCTGAATTCTTTTGTTTGTAAAGTCTGCATGATAATCATTTAAATTTAGTAAAAGCATGTTACTTTTAAATCTGCCTGTGAGTGATTTTGCACGTGTAATGGTAAAAAGGTTTATTCAATTCTGAGACCAACCTGATTAATGCAATGTGTCACCATTCACTACCAAGACTAGGGTCCAAAAAGGTAATATCTGGGTGCCTTAAGTAAGGGAGATATACAGGTCTCAGTAGGAGTCTGTAAAGGGGGGAACTAGGTGCTGCACAACTCATGGGAGATTATACAATCAGGTTTATGAGGGCAAACCCTGAAGAGCTCAGAATGCCTAGGTCTTCCCCCCAGTATAGCAACTGAGGAGAGTTCTCACCTGGCTACAAATTCGAGACAGTACTGTATCCTTACCCTTGATAGAGAGAGAAAGCCCTGGGACCTTGTGCCGGGTGTTCAGTTGTGAACTCGGTGAGCACTCTAGAGGGACACTTGGAAGATATTTCTGTTCCCCCTGTCATGGATTGCACTTAGGGATGGGCACTGTGAACTCAATGGACCAGGCCTCCAGCAGTGGATTTGTGACACCCATCACTCATTTAATACTATAAAACTAGCCAGGCAGGATCCTGCTTCACTATAGAAATGGAGTCCCCAGTATTCCTCAATCCCTGTGTCACCATCCCAATTCAAATACAGGATTCATGGAGCCATATGCACCAATGGGCTGGTAAGATACACCGATGGTGCATTACCCACCCACAGAGCTCTGTACCTGTGGACTGGTGCACCCAGCCAGCAGTCACTACCGGCCGCCACCTGTCCACAACCTGCCCCCCCAGTGAACAGGACACTGCAGGGCGGCTGGGGGTGGAGTCACAGACCTGGCCAGCCATCTAATCAGATGGCTGGAACAGGTCACACTGTGGATCCCTTATGTGGTGGGGCAGGTGTTGGCAGTGCACCCCAAGGATGTCTGACAGCTGATGCTGAGGAGGTGAGTGGAGGGCAGTGCCACCAGCTGTATCCAGGTACACCGCCATGCAGGCATGGGGACTGGGGGAGTGGGGGGGAGATGATGGTGCCACAGGCGGGGAGGCACGGGCCACCACGGGAACAGCAAGACACAGAGCACCAGACTTCCAAGTGTTGGTGTTGGGGGATCACAGTATTTTGATTGGGGTCCACAGAATTGGGTCGGGTGGCATCTGCTGGCCCTATAGACAGGGATACTGTGCAGGGGCGGGAGGTGCCTCCAGACATATGGGAAGGGGGCTGCCATATATGCAAGGAACACGTAGAAGGCTTCCAGCAGGGTTCTCCCTGGTAAACTCTGCACCCCTCTGCACACCCACATGAGCTAGCCCATATAGCAGCACACATACTTTTTTTTTCACAATTTTTGAACAACCATAAGACAAACTCCCCAGTTTCTGGTGGATATAGCACTTGCATTCACCTGTCTTCTTCCTTTTGAAACCAGGAGGCTTCCCTCTTTGTTAAAGCACAAGATGGCTCCTTTAGGTTGCCTATGGGGTTCCATTAAAACCACCCAATGTCCCTTTCCCATTACCTTTGTAATGATAAGATGGTTGGCTGGATATGAACTGATCAGCCCCCTTGGCTGCCTATCCCATTGATCTCAGTGTTCTATCTAACAAATGAATTCTCATTTCCTTAGTTACAGTTTTTAGTAACTGTTCCAGAAGAAATACATCTTTTACTTCCTCTACAAAGTGAGCTTTTGCATCCTCTACTCAGAAATCTAACACACAGTTCAGCATATCTATCTCTCGGTGCCTTTCTTAATCCTCCAATTTTTTGCCTATAGTTCTTGGGAGTTATCTCAAAATTCTTTAGTAAGACATTTTTTTCATTTTTGTCATAGTTCATGCAGTTCACATTGTCCATTTTGGCAAAAACGTCTAATGCCTTGCCTGTAAGCAGTAGCAATAGGTGAGTTGTCCCAGAAGCCCCACTTAATTCAAATTGCCCATAGAATCTATCACGAGATCTTAAAATCAAATCAAGACCATCTCCTTCCTGATATCTAGGAATAATTTTAGAATGAATTTTGGCCTCCTGGGTCAAATCCTTCATGCCATTACTCACAATATATGGTGCTGTCCTCAGTCACAGAAAATCTATCTGTCTCTCATGCTCATGCATTTTCTATTGCTCCTCTCCCAGTCAGATCTTTTGCTGGCACTGCCTCTCTTGCTCCTGTCACTCTCACTGGATCTCGTGCTGATGCTGCTTTTCCTGCTTCTAAGCCTTCTGCTTCTCTACATTCTCTCATGCTATTGTGTCCCGCTTCATCTTCATCTTCAGCAGCTCTGCATGTGTATTTTGCCTCTCAGTTTCTGCCTTCACCTCAACCAGGGCAAGCTCCAGCTTCAACATTTATACCTGGTCTGCTTGTGCAGCTGTCCTTGCCAAAGGGTCTGGCTCATCTGCATTCTCCCTAGTTTATGTCTAATGAATTTGGCTAACAATGACAACTTTTTCACAGCTTCCCTGGTCACTTATTTTGAGAATGTCTATGAGTTCCACCCATGTCTGGCCTTCCTTATAGACCAGTTCTCTCCCTTTGCACAGCTCCTGCAGGTTTGGCATTGTGCAGTTCTCATATGGCTCTGACATAATGTCTTATTACTATCTGCTTTTGCTTAGCATAGAAACAGAAGCTGTCAGCAGATAAGGGTCACATGACCCATCAGTCTGCACTTTTTTGTTGCATTGATTGCATTGCAGACCCCTCCGGGTCCATGGCACTTTCTATGCCACCCCCTTACCTATCCCTTATGACTCCCTTGTGCTTATCCCAGGCTTTTTTGAATCCCACCACTGTTTTCACTCCCACATCCTTCTCTAGAAGACCATTCAAGGCATTCACCACCCTTTCTGTGAAGAAGTAATTCCTCACATCTCTCCTAAATCTACCCCCATCAGCATCATATCATGGCCCTTTGTTATGAAGCACCCATTTTTCTGAAAAATACCTCCCACTTGCAACTTATTCATCCCTGTGAGGTATTTCAAGCTCTTGATCATATCCCCCTTATCCCTTCTCTCCTCCAGGGTGTACATGTTTAAGTCCTTTAAGTTCTCCTCATAGGACATTTGATGTAGACCCTGTACCATCTTGGCAGCCCTCCTCTGGATGGCCTCCATTCTGTCCTTCCTGAGATGTGGCCTCCAAAACTGGACAGAGGGTCCCAAAAGATTAAAAGTCAAATTAACCAGCCTGGGAGTGGGTCCCAGGGTGGTAGCCTGGGTAAAACACTGGCTGGACAACATGACACAGAAGGTAATTGTAAATGGAGTCCACTCAAAGAAAGAGGGGGTACTAGTGGGGTACCACAGGGTTCAGTACTGGGTCCAGTCCTTTTTAATGTCTTCATAAGTGACATTGCAGAGGGACTGGAAGGAAAAGTATGCCTCTTTGCAGATGACACAAAGATCTGCAACAGGGTTGATACACAAGGAGGCATGAAAAGGATGAGAAGGGACTTGGCAAGGTTGGAGGAATGGTCAGAAATATGGCAGCTAGGATTCAATGCAAAGAAGTGCAAAATAATGCACCTGGGAAACAAGAACCCAGGGGAAGAATACACAATGGACGGAGGTAGTAACAACAACAAAAAAGGAAAGGGACCTGGGGGTAATCATATCAGATGACCTTAAGGTTAGCAAGCAATGTGAGAAGGCAGTAGGGAGGGCTGGGGGTATACTGGGATGCATAGGGAGAGGCATCAGCAGCAGAAAACAAGAAGTTGTTATCTCTCTGTACAGACAGTTGGTGAGACCCCATCTGAGTACTGCGTCCAGTTATGGAGACCCCATCTCCTAAGGACATAGACAGGATAGGGGCAGTCCAGAGAGGGCAACTAAAATGGTGCAGGGTCTGGTAAGAGAAGCCGTATGAGGAGAGACTAAAGGAGTTTAATATGTATACCCTTGAGGAAAGAAGGGAGAAGGGGAATATGATAGAAACTTTTAAGTACCTCAGTGGAATCAACAAAGTCCAAGAGGGTAGCATCTTTCAGAAAAAGAGACTTGCAAGAACAAGTGGACACAATTTAAAGATAGAGGGGGCGTTCAGGGCAATGTGATGAAGTATTATTTCACAGAGAGGGTAGTGGATGCATGGAACAGCCTTCCTGAGGAGGTTGTGGGGTCTAAAACTGTGGGAGAATTCAAGAATGCATGGGACAGACATAAGGCAATTCTTGTGGGGGGTAGGAAGAAATAGGCTGTTGGTTAACTAGGATCTGCAGCCTGTCCTGTAGGTAGGGAAATGGGCAGACTAGATGGGCCAAGCAGTCCTTATCTGCCATCAAAGTCTATGTTTCTATGTTTCTAGGTGGGGTTTTAGCAAAGACCTACATAGAGACAACACCACTTCCCTCTTCCTGCTGGTAATACCCCTACCTATACATCCCAGCATCCCACTAGTTCTCCCGATCACATTGTCTGGCCACTGTCAGGTCATCCAATATGATTTCCCTCTGGTCTCTTTCCTGCTTGGTTGCTGCTAGTATCTCTCACCCCATTTTGTACTGCACCCTCAGGTTTCTGTGACCCAAGTGCATTATTTTGCACTTCTTCTGCATCCAACCTTAGCTGCTAAACTTTCTACCACTCCTCTAGTCATTTCAAGTCTCTTTCCATCCTTTGTAACCCCTCCAGAGTGTCTAACCTGTTGCAGATCCTGCTGTCATCAACAAAGAGGCAGACCTTTTCTTCCAGTTTTTCTGCTATGTCACTAATGAAGACATTAAAAAGGACTGACCCTGGTACTGACCCCTGCTGTGTCCCACTGGTTACTCCCTTCCTCAGAGTGAACTTCATTTATTACAACCCTCTGCCTCCTATCCCCTAACAAGTTTCTTACCCAGGTTACCACCTTATTGCCCACCCCATGCTATCCAACTTGTTGACTAGACTCCTATGTGGAATGGTGTCTAAGGCCTTGCTGAAGTTCAAGTAGGCAATGTCCACCTCACCCCCAATACAACACCCTGGTTACCCAGTAAAAAAAAAAATCTGTCAGATTTCTTTGGCATGACCTCCCCTCTGTAAAGCCATGCTGCCTCAGGTCCTACAGTTTATTGGATTCCAGGTGTTCCATGATTCTTTCCTTTAATAGTGTTTTCATCAATTTCCCTACTTCAGATGTCAGGCTGACATGCCTGTAATTTCCTGCCTGCTCCTTGCTAGCCCTTTTGTGAATGTGGACTATGTCCACTCATCTCTGGTCCTCTGAGAGCACACTGGTCTCTAGTGAACTGTTAAACAAGTCTGTCAGGGGTGCAGCTAGCACCTTCCTGCGTTCCTTTAACACTCTTGGATGAACTCTGTCTGGCCCCATGGCTTTATCTACCCTCAGATTAGCAAGTGCTTTCCTGACCCTCTTCTTAGAAAAGAGACTGGTGTCCATTTCCCTCAACCCCAATCTATTGGTGCTTATTTATGGTCCCTTCCTTTCTCCTTCAGAAGTAAATACTGATCAGAAATATTTCTTTAAGATACTTACCTTTTCCTTGTCCTCCTCTGTATTGTTCCCTGCCTCCTTTATTAACTGTGCAATACCTCCCTTGGTCTTCCTTTTCTCATTGATATACCTGAAAAATGTCTTGTCCCCCTTTTGATACTGTCTAGTCTGCTCTTTCCTCAGTTTGTGCTTTTGTGCTCCTTTTTGCTTTGCCTGCCTCTGTCCATTTCCCAAGATACACTTCTCTGTCCCACTCTTTCTGGGTTTCCTTATACCTTCAGAATGCCGCTATTTTTGCCCTTACCTTTTCTGCCTCTTCTCTCAAGAACAATAATGGTATCCTCTTCCTCCTCTTTCTGCTTTTGCTTATTTGCCCGACATACAAGTTTCTAGGCTTTACTATGCTGTCTTTTATTTTGGCTCATTTTTAATCCACCCTTGACATCTTCCCTTGCCAGCTTGGATGCATCCCCCCATCTTTGTAAAGTCAGCACTTCTGAAATCCAGGACCCTTGCCCTTGTGCAGATGGATTCTGCTGTTGTTCTTATATTAAACCATACTGTGCTACCGGCCCCATGGTGTCAGGCAATGGGGGATCACCTGGCATACTGGTGACCAGGTTCATGCCCCAAACCTGAGATGGCAGGAGCAGAGGTTGGCAGTAAGGGATCAAGAGCATCCTTCAGATGCTCACCTCCTGGGGGGCAGGGTTAAGTAGACACTGCCATTTGGCGGCTCCTAGTGGCCAGTTTTGTCATCATGCATTGCAGCAATACCACATGTGCGATTGGGCTAGGACATCATGGTGTGCCTACAAGTGAGAGGGGGAAAGGTTAACTGAAAAATGTCCACCTAGCCTTCCAGATGATGGCAGCCAACCTCCCGTCTCTGTGAGAGCCTGGGGTTTGCCTGTGCTGTGCTGTCACCACCCTGGTGAAGATGGAAGAAGTGCCTTTGGGGCACAGACAGTCTCACCCACACTGGTCATGACCACAGGAGATGCCCCCCCGATGAAGGGAGGTGTCAGGTTGGTTGGGGGCAGAGGATGGTAGATGGGAGGAGTGTGTAGGTGGGCCTGGCTGCCCAAAAGAGTGGAGGGCTAATCTGGAAGGGAAGAATAAAGAGCATAACACAAAAAACAACTGCTAACAAAATTAAACTGGTAGAATACACAGTCCATTTTTGTATATCCTTTTCTGTTACTGGATATGTAATCTTCATAATGAAAAACTGTTTCAGCTCTCACTCACTGCTTCTAGTTTGTAACAGGCTAGTCTTTCCCAGACTCAGCCTGTACTCTGTTACCACCTTTTTCAAACCCTTCAGATGCATGCAGGGCAGTAGCTGCCACCACTCAGCATAGACAATCTCTAAGGGTATCATTAGGTCTAAATCCCAAAAGAGCCACTGCTCACAAAGTATATCACTATGACAGACCAAGGAGGCTAATAAACAAACTGGAAAATATGGACGTATGGCAAAAAATTGTAAACTGGGTCCAGAATTGGTTCGATGGTAGGACCCAGAGAGTACTGGTAAATGGCACTCTGTCAGAGGAGGGTAGAGTGACAAGTGGAGTTCCTCAGGGTTCAATACTGGGTCCAATCCTTTTCAATCTACTCATCAGAGACATAGCTGCAGACCTAAATGGGAAGGTATGCCTATTTGCAGATGACACTAAGCTCTGCATTAGAGTGGACACAGTTGATGGGGCTCAAGTGATGGAGCAAGACTTAAGGAAATTGGAGGAATGGTCAGATCATTGGCAGTTGAAGTAATGCACCTGGGGAGACATAACCCAGGGAGGAAATACTTTCTAAATGGGCAGCAGTTGGCAGTAACAGAACTTGAGTGTGGTCTTAGGGTTATTATTGCTAAGGACTTGGGGTAGGCAAGCAATGTGAGAAGGCTAGACAAAAGGCTAGCAGCATCTTGGGATGCATAGGAAGGGGCATAACCAGTAGAAAAAAGAAGGTGATTATGCCACTATACAGGTCCCTGGAAAGGCCTCACCTGGAGTACTGTGTCCAGTTCTGAAGGCCTCACCTAAAGAAGGACATAGATAGACTAGAGTCCATACAGAGAAGCTCAACTAAAATGGTACATTGTCTGCATCATGAGCCATATAACATAAGCCTTAAACAGCTAAACAGGTACTCCCTGGAGCAAAGAAGAGATGAGTGGGACATGATAGAGATATTCAAATACCTGAAGGGTATAAACAAGGTACATGCACAGAATATCCTTCAGGTAAGCAATTGCACATGGATCAGGGGTCACAACATGCACCTGAAGGGGGGTGGTTTTGAGATCAATCACAGAAGGTGTTCCTTTACAGAGTGGTGGGGCCCTGGAATGGCATCACCTCAGGGGTGGTAGAGTCAAAAACTGTCAGGGAATTCAAGCTGGCATGGTACAGACAGTGAAGGAAACTTCATACAGCAGCATGGGGGGTGTTGCAAACATAGGCAGACTTGATGGTCCATATGGACCCCATCTGCTGACACATTCTATGTTTCTATGTATGCAAACAAGAAGAAAGCTCTGTACTCAATGACCCTGATTAAACTATTGTCCAGGCAAAAAAATAAATAAATAAATATGTTTTATGCTATTTATTGGTGTGGCATCAGCTGAAGAACAGTCCAACTAGGACCTTGAGCCATGGTGCCTCAGATCTATCTGGGTGTTTGTCAGAGGGTGGGTCTAGTGCACATCAGGAGAATCAACCATTTATGTGATACATGTAAAGTGAAATATAAATGTTAACATTTTAACACATTTTATATGTTCTCAATTCACACTCGAAATACATGTCTTAAACATAATAGGTATGCAAAAAATATAATAGAAGTAAAGAAACACTAAGAAATTCAAAATGTGTAGCTTATTAAATTGATACTTAGACATTCTTTTCTATACAGGCAAAATTATAAAAAAACTATAAAAAAATGTAAAACTGGAAATCTTAAAATGGGTGGTGGAGCATGGTGACACAATGCATTTATCTATTGGTTAGGCAGCATGGGGAAGCTGCACACCTCTATGCAAGCTCACCACATGGCAAATGCTAGTTCTCTCTAAAAATTAACCTAGAAGAAGGAAACACTTTGAGGTCAGTTCTTGTACTTCTCCATCTAAAACAGTCCTTATTTTTCTCCCAGAAATGGTTGCCTGAGTCTACGTCCTCAAAGAGGAACAGTAACATTAGCGGTCTGGTGAGCAGGGTTCCCGGAATTGGTCCGAAAGGACAGTGTTTAAAATGAACGCTAATCACAGTTTTGGTCTGATGTCAACAGATTAATGGAAATTGACACGAGCTGAAGCAGCAATTCTGAAAGAAGTTTCTAGGCACCAGAGATTTCAAGGTGGGAGCCTAGAAAGACAAAAAAGAATACATAAGAAAAGTCACAACAGGCAAGAAGAATGGACAAATGTTGACATACAAGGAGGAAAATTAAATGAACAACAGAACTAATGAAGACCAGAGTGACTTATGAAAGATAAGAGGAGAAATGCCAACTTTGAGCAAGCGGATCTTCAGAAACGGACCAGGCATTGGACAGAATAAAAAAAAATATTTTTGAGATAAGTACCTGAAATCTTTCTTTGTATTGAAAGACCTGGTTTTGGTTATGCCCATATTGGTGGACAATTGAAAGTGTGTTTGGCCCAAAAATATATATGGTGATCTAAAATTCCCCAGTTTTGACTTATTAGAGAAGGGAGAGCTAAAAAATACATGACGAAGTGTGCAAACCAGAGGTAGTATATCCAGCACATGTTGAAGGGAGAGTTGAATACTGAGCTGGCAAAAAAATGTTTTTCTAAACTTTTTGAAAACTCTGAAGGCAAACAACAATCACCACTAAAAAGTAACCACAATATCCCTGGCCAGATTAAAAAAGGCACACTGGAATCTGGTAGAAGGAAGTTAGGACAATTGCAATTATTGTTTAAGAACTGTTGCAATATATCAGGTCTAAATACAACCAAAATGGGGCCAAAATCCCAAGTGGAGCCAGAAAAGAAAAAAGAAAAGAAAGGAAGGGCAGCATCCCGTTTGAGTAAATTAACACAAAGTGGCCAAGGGGCAGAGATGACTAATACAAAGGGAACACCAACTCAACAGAATTTTCATTGGTGTCACCAGATTTACTTCAACGCTCAGATGAAGAAACAGAATCCAATACTAAACAATATGAAGACACAGAAAATAAGAAAGAAGAAACAGCAGGAACCAGTCAGAGGAAGCCTAACAAGGATCTACCACCAGAATGGGCATCACAGTTAATAAAATCTTTGTTGTGTTACAAACATCTATAGGCAAATTGCAGCATCTCCCTGATTCTGTACAAAACCTATCAGAAACTATCTTAAATATGGATTCAAAATTGGAGCCAGGTGCTAAAAGAATAAATGAATTAGAGGTGAGACATTCAAAATTAGAAGATACTGTGGTTCCAATGTTGCAAGAGGTTAAAGCTTTACAGAAGCATCATGAGTCTCTCAAGTTGAAAGTGGGTGATCAAGAAAACCGTGCAAGAAGGAAAAACATTTGTATTTTTTGACTGTTACCTGAATGGGAAAAAGACCCTCCATTAAAAGACCTGGTTATGGACATTATTTGTAAATTGTTGGGTCAGAAATGGACTTACCAATAATAGACATGGTGTACTGGCTCACATATGGGAGAGAAGAAGGCAGACGGAGGGCTAGACCAGCAACTGTGAAAATACTAACATCAGAAGGAAAAGACAGAATAATGCAAGCTTTTCTTTTTTTATTAGTTAGTCCTTTTTACCTTTGCTTCCTGGTCTGCCTCACACATCCAGGCATCTTGTTCCTCCAGCCACCGTCCAGTCTTCTCCCGGCCTAATGGAGCCCCTGCTGCCATTTACCCCTGTGGCTTGCATCCCGTGGTGGGGTGGTGGAGAGTCCCCCTTACTCTCTGACCAAACCAGGATCAAGCAATGCAGTGATGCCCCCTGACCAGGTGTCCCACAGATGTCCATCAAGCTGCCATGACCATTCTGCCATATTTCCCTTTTTCTGTGGCAGTGCGAGTGAGGTGTGCAATGATGCCAAGGGAGGGTACGCACACGCTCCCACCCAACACCATGCCCCAACTCACCCCTCCAAGCTCAGTGCCAGTGCACCTACTCTCCACCTCCACTAGGGGCCACAAGTGCACCAGCAACTGAAGACCCCCTCCCTGGAGAGAGAGAGCATTCCCACAGATGCTCAATCCCTCTCCACCCCTGCCGACCTGAGTCCATTCCCGAACCCAGGTCACTGGCATGGAGTGAGGTGTGGCTTCCAGCTCCTCAACCCTCAATGCCACTGAGCAGGCTAATGCCAGCTTTCTTTAGAACAAACAAATTTATTTACAAGGAACAAGATGTATATTTAAAACATGATTTTTCAAAAGCATTATGGGAGCAAAGGAAATAATTTTGGGGTGGTAAAACAAATATTGCAGAAAGAGGGGATCAAAGCATATGTGATGTTTCCTTCCAGGCTGAAAGTTTTATTTAACAACCCAAATTTGTTTTACAACACTGTAACTGAAGCTGTACATGACTTAATCTGTCCAGAATTTTTTCTACTTTTGAACAGGGATAAAGAGAAAAAGAAGATGACTGGACATCAGGTTCAAAAGGTAAAATGATTAAAAGGGAATGTAGTGGGATGGGGGGGCTGGCTACAGCTAAACAATTGTCTCCAAGTGGAAAAAGAGGGTATGCCAGACCAGGATCATTGGCATAATGGGGGGAAGTAAGGGGGGGATAAAGGGAGGGGAAAGGTAAAGGAAAACAGTGTAACAAGGGAAAAGGATGGGACAAGTCAAATTAAGGTTACAAAATATTTGAAGGTGATGGCAGGTGGCAATTTGATGCAAGAAGTTGGGAATTTGCAAAGGGGCAAATTGTAATGTGAATGGTATTAATTCATCAATTAAAAGAGCAAGAATTCTATTCAGAATTAAAAAAATCAATTTTGATATGAATATGCTTCAGGATATCTTTTTAAACAGTAAAGAGATAGACTAAAGAAAAGATGGCTTGGACAAATGTAGCATTCACAAAGTATAAACAAAAAAGTGCAGCAGTGGCCTATTTATTTAGTAAGAATTTTAAAGGGAAAATAGTAGATTCAGCAATGGACAAAATTAGAAGAAGTGTGCTCTTAAGAACAGTAATAGAGGGGTTGGATATTATTGTTGTATCAATTTATGCACCCTTTAAAGGCTATTGAATTTTTTTAGCTGAAATATGCAAACAATTATTTAGTTGAAACTGTGTGAGTATTGTATTGGGGGATCTCAATTGTACACTTAAAAGCTCTATAGATAAAACATTAACAGGCTCTAAGTGGGATAAGTATAAACAATGCTTTTGCAATTGATTTTAGAAACACAATTTGGTTGATTTATGGAGAGATCTACATGATGATGATATATATATATATATATATATATATATATATATATATATATATATATATATATATATATATATATATATATATATATATATATATATATATAGTGATGTGAGAAATTAAAAAAATTTAGCCCAGCAACATATTTCACGTAATCCCTTCATTTTGCAAAATATTTTGGGGGGCCGAAATCCCTCCAGGCAAAATGTGGAATTCTGTCCACGAAATGCTAATTTTGCTGGCAAAATGTGGAATTTTGCCACTCACAGGTGAAATTCTGCATTTGAAAGCCAGGGGGATGATAACATAATAAAAAGTGTCTGACATTGGGCTGATTAAAGTCACTATGAGGGAGAGTTTTTAAAACACAATATTCACAATTTCTGATGCTGGGGTTGGAAATGAGTGCTGCTAGTGCAGCTTGTATGGCTAAAGGGTGTCACTGTCAGTTGTTAGGTGAAAGTGTCAGAGTTCAGGAGACGACCTAGTGGAAAGGTTCTTAAAGGAGATGGGAAGCAGTGTTTTTGGGGCGTTGTCTGGATTGTCACTTTGGGAAAGTGGCAGCAAGCAGGAGGATCATCAAGGCATGGTCAGCAGCAGCAGGGAGCTGGACTGAGCCATGGTAGCAACTCTAAGAAGAGCGAGAATGAGCAGCAGCAAGCTGTAACTGCGATCAGCCATATGAGCAGGTAGCATGGTGTAATTGTGAGCAGGCACACAAGGAATGCAAAATGGCAAAAACAAGGTATTTTTTTAACTCAAAGAAATACAGTATATATAGTACTGGCTCCTTAGTATAATCAGGCTTATTTTTTGCTTTGACCCTGGGTACAGTATGTGCATTGTCCAGTTGGGGCCTTGTTATTGTTGAGAGTAGAATTCTGTGAGTGGCAGTCAACAGCATTGTGGAGATTTTATTTAAATTCTACATACATGTTTCAGGTCATTTGCAGGCTCTTGGTTAGCATATAATATCAAACATTTATATGGCCAGCAACATGGTGATACTGTAGAACAGAAAATGTGTGTGGTTCTTTTCATTTTGCTATGTTCACTGAAAGGACCTGTATCACGAACAAAGAAGTACTGCAAACATATGACCACATATGTTAATTTTAAATGTGCTTTCAAGATCGCCCACCCCCATAACCCACTCCCCTAACCAGGTCTCCTGCTGTCTTTTTGAAAGGCCTAGACAATTACTTTGTAGCTCATTATTGTTTACTTAAAACTTTCCTCGATGCCTCAATGCCTCAATTTCTCGAATACAGGACAACAAACAAATGCTGTGTGCTGCCACCCTTCGCTATCCCTTCAGTTCACCACCTCTTTCCTCACATCACCACTACAATCACTCAGCATTTCTTTTAACATAAATACAGTACTGTACCAGTACTGTTTGGGTTTACATTTTCAGACACTAGCATGGACATCTCAAAGTCACTAGCGAACATGGGTTTGAGCAGTCGCTAAGAGAGCAATCATTCCTGTGCCTTTCCACGGTCCAGCCATTTCAGGACAGGCATACTGCAGTTGCTCTGAGCTCACCAGTATTTTACTGTAGAATATGGAATGCAATAGGCAGAGGCAGTAGCAGAGTATGACACAAACATGCAGCTTAAGAAGGTGTATACTGCTACTACTACATATGAGAGACAGCTAAATTATTTAATTACAGTACTTGACAGTACTTGACAGTGATTGCCTCTTAACTTGTCTAACTGGTATCTGTAATTGAGTGCCTGTAATTAACCTTCTATTACACATTAGACCATACTTGAGTTGTAGTTAACTATTGTGCTGTAGGTAGTCAGTTCTGCTTTGAAGTGTGGTCAGTGTATATAAAGTATCTGAATGCTATTTAAACACATTAGGAATGAAGTGTACTGCAACATATGAGGACTGCAAATATGTCACAGCTGTGGCAGTGTAAAATTTTTATTGACGTGGCTTGTGTCTATTCTATACCATAGCTGATAAGGGCAGGAACTGAAGGTAACTGTGTGAACTGCTCTGGTAACAGCACCTTTGCACTGCATGAGGAGTGAGTCTGAAGTGTAGGAAGCCACCTGGATAAGGGCATACCACATTCCAACACTGCTCTTGATGGGCAGATTGTGGCCTATCAGGCAGCTCAGACAGCAAGAGCACTCTCAGTGGGATGTGGGGTCTTGGGGCTGTTGGAGCGATAAATATTTTAATCTTGGTGTGGATGAGAGGGGGGAAACCCTTTTTTACATTTTTTCTACAAGAAATTCCATATTTTGCACTAGCAAAATTTGGGTAAAGTGCACCAATTTCACAAAATATTTTGCATGGCAAAATTCCTGAATTTTATGGAATTTTGCCAGTGAAATAACATTTTGCTGCATGTTCTCTCTCTCTCTCTCTATATATATATATATATATATATAATATATACGGTTTAGCCAGACATAAAATGCAGTCAAGATTAGACAACATTTTTATGTCCAGAGAGCTTCTAGTAAATAGTCTAGGTACTACAGCTAATATAGAAGCTCTTCTTATCTCTGACCACAATCCAGATAGTTTTGTACAATATTAGATATGCATAATAAAAAGAAGGACACATGGAGGTTTAATAACAATTTATTAAAAGTCATACTTTTTAAGCAAAAAAATTAATAAGGCTATAGATAATTTCATAATAGACAACTCAGATACAAAAGACAACATTTTGGATTGTTGGGATGCTCTTAACATTACAGTAAGGGGCTATACAATTTCAGAAGCATCATGGAAAAACAAAGAACTTTGACATTAAAGAAAGTAGAAGAACAACTTAAAGTATTAGAGTTAGCAGTTAAAAATGATGAAACAGCTAAGGAACAGGAATTAAATGAACTTAAAAAAGTAATGCAACAGAAATTACAGAGGTTAAACAGAATTGGGCAAGATATAGCTGGATTTGGAAAATAATCAGTGATGTAGTTGGGAATATGTTAGCAAAAAGAATACAGACTCTAGAAAAGGAAAAATCAGAAATTACTCTAATTAAAAATACAGATGGACAAGTTGTGACTGAGCAGGAGGAGATTGCAAAAGAATTGTCAGAGTTTTGTCTGCCTTATATACTTCTGAATGTCATCCTTTAAAGGAAGAAATCAGATATTATGAACAATATTGTTTAAACAAGATAACAGATGAAGAGGCAGAACAACTGATTTAGTCAATTACATCTATAGAAATTAAAGAAATAATACATAGCATGACAAACGCTAAATGTCCAGGATTGGATGGCTATACTGTATGCTGGAATTCTATTTAGCCTTTTAATCTACTTTGGTGCCTTTGCTAGAAAAAAACAAAACTATACAACCAAATACAAACAATATATAAAATCCCTAAATACTTTTTTAGGGCTTATATTTCATTGATACCTAAACAAGGGAAAGATAGAAGTTGAGTAGAGAACTGTAGACCAGAAGCAATTCTCAATGTAGATTACAAAATATATACTAAAATATAAAACAATAGGATACTGCCATTACTAAACAAAATTATACATAATAATCATAAAGGATTTATTCCTGAGAAAATTATTCAGTCAAGTTTGTACAACATAAAGTTCATTACAGAATATCTAAAGAACTCCAATATACCAGCAAACCTGTTGGCTTTAAATTCAACTAAAGCATTCAATATGCTGGAATGGGAATATCTATATGGGGCATTAAGAAATTTTTATTTTCCAGATATGTTTATTGAAAATATGAAAACCATTTACAGTAAACCTGTGGCACAAATAAATGTCAACAATATTTTTTTCAGAACCTATAATGCTCCATAGAGGAGCAAGGCAAGGGTGCCACTTGTCAACATCTCTATTTAATATTGGACTGGAATTATTACTGAATGAAATAAGGACAAACAACATAGTAAAATAGGTCAAGAAAGGCACACAAGAGACCAAATTAAATGCATACAGAGACAATGTATTACTTTTATTACAATATCCAGAGACAAGCTTACAAGAACTAAAAACAATAATAAACAGATTTTCTAAGATTGCAGGGTACAAAATAAATGAAAAAAAAATCAGAAATAATTATCTTTAACAGAGACCAACCAGGGAACTTACAAAAAAATAATAAAAAGCAAATATAAATGAGAATGGAATGAAATATTTAGGAATTAATATAAATAACAAATTTGAGAGGTTTTATATCCTAAATCATAAAGAATTATATAAATCTCAATGGGACAAATTTTTAGGTAGGAGTAAAATTCCACTACTCTTTTTGGGCAAGATCCCGACCATCAAGATGGTGGCAATTCCTTTTCTATCATATAGGTTACAAACTGTTCTTACCCAAATACCTCATGTGTGGTTTAAACAGATAAACAACCTAGTCAAGAAATTTATATGGAATAATAAACCTGCCAGAATTTCATGGTGCAGACTGTGTTTAACCAAAGATTAGCTTGTCCTGACATTGAAAAGTGCTACATGGCCTTTTTGATGAAACTGGCAATTAAATGGCAAAGGATGAAGAAAATAATACATATTATGACATTTCAAATTTAATGGTAAAACAAGTGTATGAGACAATCAATATAAAACAAATTTTGTTTACAGCCAAAAAGTTAATAAAATCTAAGAGTTTTATTACAAAAACACTTGGCCGAAGTGATTCCCAGGTTCACCAATCACCAACAGGACTAAAAGAGAAACACATATACCTCAAATGAACAAAATTTGACAAAATACCAATTTCAGAATTGATGGGAAGATGTT
Source organism: Neoceratodus forsteri (assembly GCA_016271365.2). Classification (NCBI taxonomy): domain Eukaryota; kingdom Metazoa; phylum Chordata; order Ceratodontiformes; family Ceratodontidae; genus Neoceratodus; species Neoceratodus forsteri. Next base: position 779,215,091 of record CM057459.1, on the reverse strand, counting down.
GGATAATATGGTCTTGAAAATAAAAGAATAAGAAGATGTCAAGATTTTTTTGGAAAAAAGGATGTAAATTAAAATGGGAGCAATTTAGAGGACATGTTTTACTACACGAACATCAACATCTATATTTTAATCAACTCAGCAGTACATATGCAAAATACTATAAGCAGTGGGAAAGAGCTCCCAATAATAAAATGATAGAAAATGAGTTGTCAAACATTTTGGAGAACAAGCCAAAGAAATAATATGCTTGGTTAATAAAAAGGTTACAGAAACCCTTTAATGAGTTATACAAAGCAACATTTATCAAATGGGGGAAATAATTGAATCAGCAATGTACAGAACAACAATTGTTGCTTGCCTGTAACTATATCTCACAATAAAAACTCTCTAGAGATAGAGCCATATAATGCAAAATTCTGAATAGAGGCTAGTATTCGCCATGCAGATTGCATACGATAAATCCTGAAATTTCAGATAGTTGTTGGCACTATTGGACAGCAAAGGCAGATATGATACATCTACTATGGGTATATCAACTGAGTTGTTCCTGCTAGACTCAATCCTTTGAGATGTATAAAACAGGCTTTAAGTTTCCACAGTGGGAAGATCCTAAATTTGTGATTTTAGAAATGTTTAATGAAAAGCTTTAAAAAAAGGTGTTACAGAATTGGCTTTTGGATAATGATAAGTGCAATTGTTTTCAGGAATAAGATTGTCTTTTGCTTTTTATGACGTTGTTTGTATTTGTTTAATTGTTATTTATGTAGTGTTGTAGTATGTATGTGAATGTTTGTATTTTGTATTTTGTAAACTTGTTACATATGAAAAAGGCAGTTATGCTCATCATGCTTACAAGTATAAAATAAAGAAAAAAAAATAGAATACGGTCTGAATATAAATTGATCCTGAAAGCTAACATCATCGTAACTAAAAGGTTACTTCTTAAAATTTGAAAATGTGACACAAATTTGAAGCGTTTTCCAAAAATAGAATGGAAACAATTTTTTTAAGCACTTTATATAATTATACATTTTTTGGGAGATTTTAAACCATTGAGGAAGTTAACAAAGATATTGAGAACTGGGTAATAGAAGATTTCATATATTGAAGATAGACTAAATTATGTTACTATTTTCCCATATATTTTTATAGAAAATATGACATAGTATATATGCAACCTGCCAAATATGTGAATTTGGATGACCTTTTATCTTTAAAAAAAGATATTATGAAGTTATAATATGTTCTATATTTATGGAAATCATGAAAAATAAAAATATTATTTGCAGCTATAAATCTTAAAAGTTTGGCCAAATAAGTAAGTAATGCTTAGACTAAAGCCAGATGTTTAACAGTGCTTAAAAGTACAGTGAAAAAAGAGCAGGGCTTAATGAGAGTTAGAAAGACAAATGGAAATAAAAGCCATCTATAACCTGTAGCAAAGGAGGAAAAAATATAGATGGTCTATAAGGCAAAGTTGTAGGTGTGGGGAGTGGGAGTTGTTTTAAAGCGTAAAGCACAAAATTTCAGAGATGAAAGAAGGGAAGTTGAAAGGGAAGTAAGGGAACAGGGGATGAAAATACTGTTTCGGGACTAAAGGTATGTGTGTAAATTAGACCCCTTAGACAGATATAAGTGTAGATGCTAAATGGGATGCACTGAGGATCTCCATTCGGGTCAGAGTACAGCAGTAGTGCCACAGAGAAAGGGGCTGTGGTAACCTCAAGCAGTCAATTATTCAGTAATCCACAATCCATAATTTAGTTTTCTAGAAAAAATGAGGAGATGTGAAAAAAAATATATTGCCCCAATTTTATGTTAGGTCACTTATTTATATAACTTTATGCAAAAAAGTATTTGTTTGTTATTGAAATTTTGATCCTGCAGTTTGATTCTGCATTCTAATTCTATCTTTTCTTACCTCCTAGTTTTTTTAGAGGCCTCCCTTATGGATTATAAACTACTCAATAAGTGATTACCAGAAGTTACCACAGCCCGTTTCTCCACTGCACTGTTGCTTGTGTTCAGACCTGAATGGAGATCCTCAGTGGATCCCATTCAGGATCTACATATATATCTAAGGGGTCTAATGCACACACACACACACACACCCTTTACTTTCCTTCTACCTTAACTACTTTCCTGGATTTTGTTATTTACCCTTTCACCCTCCCACACACACACACACACACACACACACACACACACACACACACACTTACTACTTTGCTTTACAGACTGTCTTTCTTTTACCTCTTTTGCTATAGATTGTAGGTGGCTTTTGTTTCTATTTTTCTTTCTAACTCTCATTAAACCCTACTTTTTTCTCCTGCAAGTTTTTAGCAGTTTCCCATCTGGCTTTGGTCTTGGCATTGTTTACTTCTATTAGCCAAACCTTTTGACTTATTTGGACAGTGGTATACTGTGCTATTATTTAAAACTCAGAAGATTTATAAAGTCTTATAATTTTATGGGTTTTTTTATAGCTTTTGATAGTATTGGTTACATGGAACAGAATGCAAGTAAGTTTAAAACGTTTCTTAGTATCAATTTAATAAGCTTAAAATATTGAGTTCTTTTGTGTTTTATACTTCCATCAGAGCTTTTTTGCATACCTATCAGGTTTAAGACATGTATTTGGAGTATGAGCTGTGTATATATAAAATGTGTTAAAAATGTTAACATGTGTATTTCACTTTAAATGTACCACATAAATAAATGATGGACTCTCCTGATGTGCACTAGACCCGTCCCTTGGTGAAGACCCAGACAGGGTTGAAGTGCCAGAGCTCAAAGTCATAGTCAAACAACTCTTCTACTGATGCCACTCTAAAAAGTAGCATATAACTTTCATTTTTCACCTAGGCAATTGTTTAATTAGGGTCACTGAGTGCAGAGCTTTCATCTTCATTGTTAGTAGCACACTGGCTGCCTTGGTCTGCACTGCCTCCACTTTCTGAATGCAACATTACTTGAATTAATATTTATTTATTTATTTATTTATTTACCAGGTGCCTTTTTTCAGGCATAGTTCAGGTAATGAAAATGCATTACAGTAAACCAAAATATGCAGATAGGAATATAAATCCATACATATGACTGTGAATCAGGCAAAGGTATACAAGATTGAATAAGAGTTACATAAAACATGAACATACATTTAGATTTTCCGGTAATCTTTCAGTTTAACATTAAAGACTATAAGTGTTGAAGACAACGTGATAGAAAAAGTGATGGCTTTCCAAAAGGAAGCAACTCAGTAGATGAATGATCCCTGCCCCTTGCATGTATGCATGTGAGGAATTTACAGTAAGTTGTTTGCTGTAGAGCAGGAAAATGTGTTATTGATGAACATGAGAACCTCATATAGTCAGAGGGGTACTTTTCATGCAGTATCTTGAATACAAAAGTAGCTTAATATAATTGGGCCCTGTATTCTGGTTGCAGCTATATCAAGGATTAAAAATTTGTGCAGTGATGGGACCTTTGACCTTGATTGGATGCAAATTTGGCCACTTTATAAAATAAGCTCTTTTTTGCCCAAATTATATTTGTGTGGCAGCTGTGACAATGGAGCCATATTCAATCAGTGGAAGTATGTTGCTCTCGACAATTATAATTCTTACATCAGGTATTAAAAACTTTTCAAGGAAGGGCCTGCTTATCAGTGCTGTGGTAGTGCCACTGCTCGAGATGCCAACAACTGGGGTTCAGGAATGAGCTTGGGTTAATGGGGGCCAGCCAGAGGGAAGAGGTTTGAGTATCCCACAGGATGCTCTCCTCCTTTGGGGGTGTCACACCATCTAGTTCCTGTTGCTATGAGATGAACGGCAGCAGCTCAGGACCAGCAGTGTATGGAATGGGGAGGATGCCATTAGGTACTTGGCTGGATATGCATCACAACATCTACAGATTGCACTTTCATCTTTGTGCTGGCATCCTCTGGGGTAGGGCTTCGAGTGGTCAACATAAGATCAAAGCCTTCACTACCATGCACTATGATCCTCGATAGGGGTGAGTACAGATGGTCAGTACAACCACTACCAAGCCTCACCAGCAGTGGGTGATAAACAAAGTAAAACAAATCAGAACTTTTGAAGGCGATATAATAACCCCAATTTTTAGTACACAGACTTAGTCACATTCTTTACTTGCCTGTCAAATGTAAAACAGGGGTAAATAGTTACACCTAGATATCTGAATTCATCAACTGATTTAATTTTTACTCCACCCCAAGGTTGAAATGCATAAATCCTAAGAAAAACATTTTACCTTTCAGATGGACCACAACAAAATGGCTTCTGTTTTGAGGATGTTCAGGGCCATTTTCCTTTCAGGAACCAACTTTGTGGGTAATAAAAATTGCACTCTATGGATTCAGTTATTCCATTGATATCCTTCCAATGCACATAAATGACCATCATTTGAATAAAGCTAAGTATTTGTAGTGTTACAGACTTTGGGCATATTCTTAATTAAATTCTCAATAAAAGGGGCCCTTAAATGGATCCCTGGTGGACACCACAGGTGATGGAGTTTGCCGTGGACTCCACTGGGACATTTTTGATAATTTGGGGCTGTTGTGCAGGTAGTTTGAGAACTATAGGATCACTGAGGAGCCCAGACCTATACTGGAAAGTATTTGAATAAGTAGACCATGATCTACTAGATCACAAGCTATAGTCAGATCCACAAACACTGCAACTGCCATTTAGCCCCTGTTCATGTCTTGATGTACTGTGCTTGTGAATTTGACCTGTGCTATGTAGCTGCCATGATCGTTGAATCAGTTTTCCTCACAAAGCAGCCCATACTGATCCAAATAGGAAGTAAGATTATTACTGGCAATCCTCTCTTCGACTTTAGCCAAGGCTGATAGAATAGATACAGCCTGAAATTGTTCAATACAGCATAAGTATTATTTATGTGAAGAGGTACATCTGAAACTGATTTCCAGACATTAGGGATTGTTTCAGTCTCAAAAGATAGATAAAATGTTTTAGTGATGGGTATTACAGTTTGAGGTGCAGCTAATTTAAGAAATGTGGGTATTAGTCCAATGCTGACAGCATATTTATGGGCATGGGCTGGCAGTATAGCCTAGAGGTTAGAGGAATGAGGTGTGAATGAGCTTGATACATCCAGCAGACCAGACCTGAGTTTGATTCTCACAACCTCCACTTGCATGCTGTGTGACTCTGAGCAAGTCACTTAACCACCCAGTGCTCCCAGGTCACCTCTGAAAACAGGCACTTGTGCCTAGTGGACCTTACCCGGTTACCAAAGATTAAACATATTTATCTGCCTGTTTTAGCAAGTTGCAGACTTCTCTTTTGAAATAAAAAAGAGAATGACATAGCTCTTAGTTTGAGTTAAATGAGTTCATGTGCTGTGCCTCTGACTTCCTTGACTGTGACTCTTTTGAAATAAAAGAGGGAATGATGTGGCTCTAAGCTTGAGTTAAATAAGTCAGTGTGCCGCTCCTCTTCATTTTTAGGGCATCTATATTTCTCTAAGTTGTAGAAACGGTTATTGAACAAATCTGCTAATATCTTGGGTCTGTGTGCCTAACACTATTGACTTCAAGGTTCAGTGTGGTTGTGGTGGTTCAGACATTGAGTAGTGAGTTAATAAAATTCCAGAATGTTTTGAGGTCACTCAGGTTATCTGTTTACCGACACTTAAAATAAGTGCTTTTGGCTAAGTTAAGTTCACATTTACATTTCTGGACATTCGGAGGGCTGACTTTGGCAAAATGGGAGAGTGCCTCAGAAAAGCACTAGCAAATGGGCAAGAAGGAGGAGTGGAGGAACAATGGAGAAAAATCAAAACTGCCATCACAAAGGCAACAAGCCTTTGTGTGAAGTAAATAAATAAAACAAAACAAAGGAAAAAAAAACACTATGGTTCTCAAAAGAGTTGGTGGGGAAGGTTAGGGAGAAAAAGATAGCATTCATGAAGTATAAGGAAACAAAGAAGGAGCAGGACAGAAAACTGTACCAATTAAATCAGAAGAAAATGGGGAAGGCAGTCAGAATAGAAAAGGTTCAAACCAAGGAAAAGATAGCCAACTCAGTTAAGAAGGGGATGAAATCTTTTACATTAGGGGGTGAAGAAAGACCAAAGGAGGGATATTGATGCCTAATAAAGGGAAGGGGGTGGGCAGAGGGTGACAGTTAAAATGCAGGGATACTGAACAAATACTTTTGCTTAGTATTCACAAAAGAAGAGATGGAGGAGGTACCTTAACCAATCAATAGAAGCACTATGGATAGATAAGTCGATACCAGTCCATTCACAGAAGAAAGGGTCCTGAAAGAACTCCTGAAACTGAAGACGGACAAAGCAATGGGGCCTGACAGGATTCACCCCAGAATTCTAAAAGAACTAAGGGGAGAACTACTAACACCATTGACTACCCTTTTTAACAAATCATGGGAGGATGATGTGGTCAATGAGGACTGGAGAAGGGTGGATGTGATTCCCATTCACAAAAGTGGGAGCAAGGCAGAGGCAGGAAACTACAGACTTGTTAGTTTGACCTCAGGGGTAGGGAAAATGATTGAAACACTTCTCAAAGAAAAAATTGTTGAGTACCTAGAGGCCAGTGGGGCACAGGACCCAAGGCAGTATGGATTCACAGCAGGAAGGTCATGTCAGACAAATCTAATAGATTTATTTGACTGGGTGACCAAGGTAGTAGACCATGGAGGGGCAGTGGACATGATCTACCTAGACTTTGGCAAAGCATTTGACACAGTCTCACACAAAAGATTAATAAACAAGTTAACCAGCCTGGGAGTGGATCCAAGGGTGGTAGCCTGTGTAAAATTTGGCTGGACAACAGGACATAGATGGTAATAGTAAACGGAGTCCACTCCGAAGAAAGGGGTGTTACTAGCGGGGTACACAGGGGTCAGTACTGGGATCGGTCCTCTTCAATGTCTTTTTAGGTGACATTGCAGAGGGACTGGAAGGAAAAGTATGCCTCTTTGCAGATGACATAAAAATCAACAGGGTTGATACACGAGGGGGGTGGAAAAGATGAGAAGGGACTTGACAAGGTTGGGGAAATGGTCAAAAGTATGGCAGCTTAGATTCACCTCAAAGAAGTGCAATGTAATGCACCTGGGAAACAAAATCCCAAGGGAAGAGTACACAATGGGGGGGTATTAACAACAACAAAAATGGAAAGGGACCTGAGGATAGTCATATCAGATGACCTAAAGCCAGGCAAGCAATGTGAGAAGGCAGTAAGTAGGGCTAGGGGGATACTGGGATGTACAGGGAGAGGCAACACCAGTAGAAAATAGGAAATTGTTATCCCTCTGTACAGACAGTTGGTGAGACCCCATCTGGAGTACTGTGTGCAGTTCTGGAGACCCTATTTCTGCAAGGACATAGACAGGATATAGGCAGTCCAGAAAAGGTCAACCAAAATGGTGCAGAGTCTGCACCAGAAGCCATATGAAGAGAAACTAATAGAGCTTAATATGTATAGCCTCAAGGAAAGGAGGGAGAGGGGGGACATGACAGAAATTTTCAAGTACCTCAAGAGAATCAAGAGTGTAGCATCTTTCTGAAAAAGAAATGTACAAGAACAAGGAAGTACAACTTGAAGATAGAGGAGGGATCGCCCAGGGGAAATGTGAGGAAGTATTTTTTATGGAGAAGGTGGTGGACACATAGAACAGCCTTTCTGAGGAGGTTGTGGGTTCAAAAAAGTGGGGGAAGTTAAGAATGCATGGGACAGACATAAAGCAATTCTAGTGGGGGTTGGAGGAAGTAGGCTGTTGGTTAACTAGGATCTGCAGCCAATCTAATAGGTAAGGAAATGGGCAGACTGGGTGGGCCAGGAGGTCCTTATCTGCCATCAAAGTCTATCATCCAGATTCACAAAAGGCAACTCAGGGTGCAAAGCAACTTGCATTCAAAAATGTGGTGCAAGCAGCACTTGTGTCCTGGGTTGCATCATGTTGGGATTCACAAAGGCAGCCTGTAACATGCTGCAGGCTTCCTGCACCCAACTGCACCATTGCACCATAACCCCCCTTGTGACATGGTGTAAGGGGGTTTGTAACAGCAATTGCACTCTATTCAGGAAGGGGGGGCATCAAAGTCCCCAAATCAGGATTCAGAAAGAACCTCCGGTGGACATCCCTCAAAGAACACTTATGCCCGCTATGAGGTTTCATAAGTGGTGTTTGCCATTCACTGGAGGTTGTCAATGTGCAGGCAGTGCTGCACAACTGTGAGGCCACCATGGCTCCACCCCAGCCCCATACCTCTAGCATACAGCACTGCCCTCATGCCCGCAGTCACCACAATAGCCAGCACAATGCCCAATGTGTACTATCGTCCACCCCCATCCTGATATTGCCAGGTGTGCATCCCTCTGGGCTGCCTGAACATCCCCCTTCCCAGCCCTGATACCCACTTCCCGCACCCCACACCCACATCCCAGCCCCACAGGCACCATACACACTGGGCACTACATATGGCCTGTACAACCCTGGTGATCCAGTGGTCCCCTCCCCCTCACCCAATAGTGTGAGCCCCCCAGTCCCCTACCAATACCCCACTAGCAACTGGCACAGCCCTCACCTCACCACCACTGTCAGCCGCTGACTGAGCTGTACCGGAAGTGCATATTGTACACATACGTGCTCAGTGAATGACAGCTGCTGTCATTCAATGGGCCGCAGTATATATGTATACATGCACTGATACAGCCAGTCAGTAGCTGGCCATGGTGGCGAGTGGAGGGATGTGCCAGTCACTGGCAGGTTATTGGGGGCTGATTGGGGGGACTCGCACTGTTGGGAGGGGGCCACTAGACTACCAGAGAGTTACGGGAGTGGACGGTGGAGGGGAGCTATACATATTAAGGGGGAATGGGGCTGGGGTCCACACCTGATGGGGATTGGGGGCTGCAATTGGAGGCACACAGCTCTGTTCTGCAGGTGTATCTGCCAGCTGCCCCATTTCATTGCTTGCAGCATACATGGGGGCTGTTCCCTACCTTGCACAGAAGCCATAAGCCACGGGACACAGGCTTCTGGATGTTTGTTTCTGCATCAGGCGCAGAGTCCAGGACACAGGGGCCATTGCCACAAGCTGACATTGTTGCAGCTTGTGGCAACCCTTTGTGAATCCAGCCCCATGTTTCTATGTTTCTATATTACACCTATTTCACTGATATCTATTGACTGACCAATAAGACTGTGAAGTAGTATTCTTGAACACACCCAAGGCTGTGTCTCTATCTGTCATTAATTGTAAGATATTTTGGTTAACCATTTTGAGTTCATGTTTTTAATTCTGTGTTTGCTCAAAGAGGCATGCAGATCAATAGTCTCATGAACCCTTTGATAAAAGTCCAGTGCACAGTTAATGATGGTTATGACATCCAGTAAGGAAAAATCGATGTGCAACAGGTCAGACAGGCATGCTTGGGATTCAAAGCCTTTACAATTATGAAATATGACATCTTTTGGGGTTGGGTTGTGGACAGAACCATTGTGTCAGAGGCAGTAGAGTGTGTTATGATCCCTGTCCCAGTCTGGTTAATTGTCTAGACAACTTGATTCTGTCAGGGTTACTAACTAGAATCCACTCAGTGAGGGTGTGATTTCCTGATTTGTTATTTAACCTAAGGGGAGCAGTAAGGATTTGCTGAAAGTTGCAGTCAACCAAAGAGATCCCTGTAAACTGCAGTGTTGCTTAGCCAATTAAGTTAAAATCATCCACTATTAATAATTCAGTGTGGCCAAGGGTAGCTGTCACTTTTATCTCGTCCTTCAGACCCTAGATTCCAAACATGGATGGATTGTACACACATCAAATGTTTTGTTTCTTGATTCCATGGTCCAGTTGAATGACAGCCATTTCATAGTCAGTAGTGACTATATTCTGTAGCTAGAGGTAAGAATTTCAACATCCAGGTCTGACCTGACATAAAACAGAATGCCTCCACCCCTCTTATTCACTTAATCCTATCTCTCTGCAATGGAGTTGTCCCTGATATCTGGAAGATGGCCAGAATCACACTGGTCTATAAGAAAGGTGATAATAGGGAAATAACTATCAACCGATTGCTATATCAATCATCAATCAATCATTCTTTATTTGTATAAGGCGCCTTTCTTGAACCAAGGTGCCTGTACAGGTTACATAAAACAATAAATTATTAAAACAACATTAAAATAATCAACAATCATAAAAAGCTTTACTAAAAAGGTAGGTTTTCAAGGCTCCTTTAAAGCTTTGGACAGTCTGGCAGTTTCGCACCTGACAAGGTAGAGAATTCCACAGGGTCAGGGCCATGAAACTAAAAGATCTTGTCCCTGAGGTTTTTAAGTGAACCCTGGGAATCTCTAGCAATCCTCATCAGTGGATCAGAGAAGCGGGGGGGACAATAGGGACAAAGGAGCTCTTTCAGGTAAGCAGGTCCCTGATCGTGTATGGCCTTATAGGTCAGCAAACCAAACTTGAAGGTGATTCGACAGCAAACTGGCAGCCAGTGCAGTCCGCGGAGCACAGGCGTTATATGACTGGACCTAGAAGAACCAGTCAACAGCCTGGCTGCCGCATTCTGCACTAGCTGCAAGCGGCGAAGTTCAACTCCCATTAGCCCCAAGTAAAGGGCATTGCAGTAGTCCAAGCAGGAGGTAACAAAGGCATGGACCAAAGTTGGAAGATCCTGTGGAGGAACCAGGTGCTTCACCCGGTGATGTTCCTCGGATGGTAAAAAGAGGTTTTGACAACCGCTGACACCTGAGATTTAAAAGTCAGACAGTCATCAAATACAACACCCAGGTTCCGCACCCGGTTTAAGGTAGTCAGCCGGACACCCCCAAGCCATAAGCCCAAGGGTGATCCAGCTAACAAACCCACCTCCCAGTGACCCTGGTCCACAACCAACACCTCTGTTTTTTCAGGGTTCAACCACAGCCAACTCACATTCATCCAGTCTTGGATTTCAGCAAGACAGTTGTTAAAGACCGAAATGGCAGCATCCTGGCCGGGCACAAAGGACATGTACAGCTGGGTATCATCTGCATAGCAATGAAAACCCAAGCTGTACTGCCTAATGATCACTCCCAATGGCATATACACTGCAAGCAACATGGGTGCTAAAATGGAACCCTGTGGTACCCCGCAGGATAGGGAGACTGATGTTGAGGAAAAATTCCAGACACCACTCTCTGAGTCCTACCCTCGAGGTAAGATCGAAACCACCTGAGGACTGTATCAGACAGTCCACAGATAGATCGCAAATGTTCCAGTAGCACACCATGGTCCACAGTGTCAAACACTGCAGAGAGATCAAGAAGGACCAAGATGGAACAGGTCCTTCGATCTCTTGCTATTAGGAGGTCATTCAGTACCCGAACAAGTGCTGTCTCGGTACTATGCCTTTTCCTAAATCCAGACTGGAGAGAATCATAGACATTGTTGTTGGTCAGATGATCATCCAACTGCGATGCAACCACCTTCTCAATAACTTTACCCACAAAGGGTAAGTTAGAGACAGGCCTGTAATTTGAAAGACAGTCTGGGTCCAAGGAGGACTTCTTAAGAAGGGGCTTAACTACAGCATCCTTAAGAGGATCTGGAAAAATCCCCTTTTCCAAGGACCTCCAGACTATCTCAGCAAGGACTGGGCCAATTTTATCCACACAATCCACTAAGAGACGTGTGGGGCCCGGGTCCAAATTACAGTTGGTCGGATGCAGTGATTGGATGGCCATCACAATGTCACTGATTGTGGGGAGGCTGAAGTCAGACCACATAAACTGGGTGTCTGACATCTCCTGCCGACCATCACAACTCCCATTTGAGAGGGTCAAGTGGACATCCGATCTGATTTTGGAAACCTTATCTGCAAAGAAAAGAGCAAACTCCTCACACCGTTCTTGAGAAAAGGCTCTTCTTGGCTGAAGACAGATTGGATTGCACAATCTGTCCACTGTCCAGAAGAGCTGAGCTGGTCTATTCTGTGCAGCCGCAATCTCTCTGGACAGGAATTCTGCCTTCTTATGAGAGATTGCAGATTGATAGACCACATAGTGGTCCATCAAACTAAGTTTGTCAGCATCCAGACCCGACCTCCGCCAGCACCTCTCCAACCTTCGTCCAACTCTCCTCAACTCCCTCAGAGTCTCATCAAACCAAGGAGACCTGGGGCGAAGAATGAGAGGATGAACATGAACAGGAGCAATGGAATCCAGGGCCCCTGCCACCACCTTATTATAGGCAAGTACCAGCTCTCCTGAATCCATGCAATCTCTCAGTAAGCCCAATAGGTCCAGCACTGCCATCAGGTCATCCGGGGAAACACCGCTTCATGGGCAGCACCGGACCATTTCCATAGAGGCTGACCTACTAGGAGTGGCCTCTAAACTGAACCCAATGACGAGATGGTCCGACCATCCAACCGGTTCCACCACCAAGTCGGATATCTCCATCCCCAGAAGGAACACCAAATCCAGAGAATGACCACCAATATGGGTCGAGGAAGAAATAACCTGTGTGAAGCCCAGTGAAATTATTATCTGGAGGAAGTCTGGGCCAAAATGCAAGAGTTTATCATTGACCCAGACATTGAAGTCCCCCAGAACCAACCATCTGGGGGATCCCAATGTCAGGTCGACAATGAAGTCTGCAACTTCCTGCAGGAAAACATTCCCATCACCTGGTGGATGGTATATGAGAAGTATCCTGCGCCCCACACCCTGGCCTAGAATACATTCAAAGGATTTGGTAGTTCCCACTGGCACATCCACTAGGCCCAGTTCTGTTCTAATGCAGATAGCAACACCCCTGCCCCTACGATCCACCCTCGGGCAGTGTATCACCGAGTACCTGGCCGGAACTGCTGCTGCCAAAACTGGTCCAGCATTTTCATCAAGCTAGGTCTTGGTGATGCAGGCCAGGTCAGATGACCAAACAAAATCAGCTATAATAGCCGTCTTGTTTTTAATAGATCTGGCATTGCACAACACTGCCCGAGTAGGATGCACCTCTGAGGATGACCGTGCTACCTGCTGACTATAATCAGAATCCTTGGGTATGGGCACCAGACAGGGAGGTCCCCTTTCCTTGGCCCATTTTGCCCCAGGGCATCTCCTTGTCCCCACTGTCCCTATCCGCTCACTCCTTTCCATTCCCCATCCAGAGCCAGCCCCATCCTCCTCCTCCTCCTCCTCCTCACAATCCCCAAAGCCCTACATTGTCTATAGACCTCCGGCGGTAAGGAGGGACAAGAAAAGGGATGAAGATCCCTGAGCCTGGAAGGGGAATAATACCCGACTGTCCTAGTGTTGTCCCAGCACATAATTATCACACCAAATAAACAATCCAAAGAATTAACCCACATCTAAAACTTAAGTAAATACAAAGCTCTATAATGAAAGTAAATGACAATTTAACCAAACCTCAGACTATTAATTTTAAAGACTCTTACCCTCCAAACCCAAACAAAAGAATAAAAACAAATACAAAACATTAACTAAATTCCCCTTCCCCACCCTATCCTCTCATCACTGGGAAACACTATACCTTACAATCAATAATTAAATTAATTTAATTTAATTTAATTCCCTTCCCACTCAGTCCTCTCACCACTGGGGAGAGAAGAAAATACCACCAATATCAAACAATAATATAAACTAAAAATCTAATAAACAAAATAAGTAAATAACTGGATATAGAGTCCTCTCACCACCCAAATATCCAGATAAAATGTTATAAATCAATTCCTTCAAACCAAACAAAGTATCTATAACTTAAAAATAAAAGATTAAATTCTGAAGTCAAGTGTCCACCAGAATTTCACCAAGCTCTAGGCTGGCCAGTAACCAGTTCACCCTCTCACAGGTGAAACCAGATCAATACTGCAGACTGCTCTCAGAATAAGTCAAATATTTGTCTCTCCAAATAATGGTTCAGGTTTCAAAATGAGCTCCCACTTTCACTTAAAAACCTTAGACAGAAGTCTCATCTTCAAATAAATAAGAGCAGTCTGAATTAAAGTTTACTGCAAACCCACAGAGCAGGGAGGATCCAAAAATCAAACATCCAACTAAATTTAATAACTCACAACTGGAATGGAGCAGAGAAAACCAGTCCAGGATATCCAGAGGATAGCAATACACTTCCTTCACACAGTCAGGAGACAGAGGATCAAGTTCTTCATGCAACCTGCTAAATTATAGCAGACATCGCCTTCCAACGCCAAACATTCCACAAGTTCAATACATCTGGCTTCTCTCACCTGGCCGCAGGGAGATCCCCACCCCTAACCCAGTCCCTCCCCCCAGATCCACTCACCACCCTGGCTGCCCGCCAACTGCCGAGTGGCGAACGCGGAAGAGCTGAAAGTACAGCCGCCCTACAGCAGCGACACCACGGCTCACCACTGGCTCGAGATCAGGGCTAGGGAAAGGATCTCCCCCAATTCACCAGGAACAGAAAAACGCTTCAGACTCCTGGCCACTCGTAGAAGTCTCATCTGTATTGTCTGATTGCAGCAAAGAAAGCACGGTTCACCAGACCACTCGCTACTTCCTTGCAGCACTCCAGGCAATCCTGATTGAAACGCGCTGCTCCTTAATCAGCAGACCACTTCCTCACTCTGGGCTCCACTTACTCCACTCTGCCCCAACTCCTAGTGCAGTTCTTGGTCAGATCCTAACAGCCACGATCCTAAAACGCGATCCTTGAACGTGATTTCAAATCAAGAAAATAACACTAACAAGTTTATCAAACGAATTAAAACGATAACAAACTAAAACGAACAAAAATAACAGTAGAATAAACTTGAAACAGAACACTGACCTCCCACTCCTGAAGGCTAGCCCAGCGTGGCTGCCATCTTGTTCCCTCAGTTTATTATCAGTTCTGTGCAAAATAATGGAAAAGCTAGTATCAACCCAGCTCACTGAATTTATGACAAAGTATAACCTTCTCTCGCCTATCCAATGCGGATTTTGCAAAGGTCATAGTACCACCACGGCATTGCTCCACCTTGTAAATGATACTCTAACAGCTATTGATAATGGTTACCTCACAGGGCTGTTTTCATTGACCTCACAAAGGCGTTTGACCTTGTTGATCATTCTCTTCTTCTAGATAGTATCTTAGCCCTTGGTTTCTCTCAAACCTCGGTGGCCTGGTTCAAGACCTATCTATGTGATAGAACTCAGTCTGTTAGATTTAACTCTGCAGTGTCCAGCCTGATGACCATTAACCTAGGTGTTCCTCAGAGATCAATACTAGGTCCCCTTTTCTTCTCTATTTTTATTAATAATATCTCGTTAGACATCCCTGAATGCTCGGCTATCCAGTATGCGGATGACCTGGTCTTATACTGTAGTGATAATAATATACACCATATCAACTTGACCCTCACTACTGCTTTCAAATCTATTCAATCATGGATCTTCCAACACAAACTAATCCTTAATGTTGAAAAAATGAGTATAATGCTGTTTGGATCTGCATCTAAATTAAATAATATCTGCAACCTCTTTAAAGTCACAGGGCAGGATAGGATGACTCTGGATCCAGTCTGCTTATTTAAATATCTAGGAGTACTACTTGATGAGAATCTTAACTTTGACAAGCATATAGCATTTACTTGTAAAACAGTCAATGCTGAAATTGGTGTAGCCTATAAAACCAGCTACATCCTAACATAGCCTGCTAGATTAGCCATAGCCTGAGGGATCTTACTCCTGTCTTTATCTTATGGAGTAGTCACTTATCTCAATACAACCACAACTCTTCTAAGAAAGTGGGATACCACTTATAACAGCATATGTATGTATGCCTCGGCTTCTCCCTGGTCAAAACACCATTGTTTGCTTTACGCAGATCTGAACTGGCTGCCCCCTTCTGATGCTCGTACTCTTGCTCTTGGATCACTGACCAATAATGTCATCAGAACCAACATCCCAGTCTTGCTGGCCTTCCTATTAACTCTGCTGCCCCCCTCCCATGGCCTCCACTCAGCTAATAAAGCATTGTTGAAAATACCAAGATGTAAATCAAACAAAGGCACCCTTGCCTTTTCTTAGTCAGTGGCCAAACTCTGGAACTCCTTGCCTCTTGAGGGTCACCTAGCCCCTACACATGCCCTGTTTAAAAGTAATTTTTGCTTCTTCTTCTTTAGCCAGGTCTCCTGAACCTGCTTCAAACCCCCTTGAACTCTTCATCTGTCTCCCTCTCCCTCATATCCCCAACTGCTACATACTATTCTCTGTCTACCTCTTCTAGCTCAGACTATAAGCACGTATGTGGTATGCTTTGTTGTTGTGTCTAACTGCTTTCAACCCAGTGTTTTGATAAAAGGAATAAGGTATAGTCACGAAAAATATACTACTGATATGCCTTTTGGCCATGCATGTCAGCTACTTGTGAAATCTTTGTGTCTTTGAGGAACTTACAAAAGTCAACATGCATGTATTCTTCCCTGCTTACCCCTACCTATTGTCAATCTACATCTGCATATTGTGTATTTTTTTTGATCTTGTGATGTATCGATGTAGTTATCCCTGATTTTGGCAAAATGCATGTAATGCAAATGTATGTTTTCTCTAAGTTTTCCTACCCATTGTAATCTCCCGGGTCATGCCTTAAAATAGTCATGTCTTGGCTATGATGCTTACCCGGTAAACAAAAACTAAATAAATAAATCCTTGCAAAGTACTACATAGTTAGGTAACACAATTTTGGAGTTACAAACATAAGGCTTTATGAAGGGGCTTACAATGACTGTAAAATGTCCATAATTTATGTGATGTGTGCTTAAAGTTTGTTCGGGGATTTTGCATAGAATGGAGTAGTGTGGAAGCTGCAGTGGGAGGACTGAAGGAGGGCTCTGAGTGATTGGTATGAATGCTATTGGAAGGGAGCCAAACCTCATGGCTTCAGGACACTAATAGGGCTCCTATAGTTTTTGAGAATAAAAGAAGTGAGAATGTATTGTTAGGCCTCACAGTGGAACGCACGTCAAGAGCAGAGCACCAGAGGCAGTGATCAACCAGATAAGTAGATTTTTATGAAAGGGATTACAGTGAATGTAAAATGTTTATAATTTAAGTGGTGTGTGCTTAATGTTTATTTGGGGATTTTTCACAGAAGGAAGGAGGGCAGAAGTTGCAGTGGGGGGACTTACGGAGGGCTCCGAGCGATTGGCCCGAATGCCATTGAAAGGGAGCTGAACCTTGTGGCTGCAGTTCCTATTTAATACCCAAAATTCCTAGCAACCCTGACCTGACTAAGAGGCATCTGTGAATCAGCAGGCCATCCACAGGGAAAACTGCAGGCAGCAGGCCATGCTAGTCAGGGCACAGTAGATAAATATACAACATGCCACAGGCCATGCTGGTCAGGGCACAGTAGGAAAGTACACAACAGGGGAATGGAAGCAGATTCTGTTAGTGCACAGTGGGGACTATGTAAGTTAGTCTATCTAGCAAGAGCATGGAGTCAGCAAGGAAGGGCAATTGCAGCAAAACCCTATCTATGGTCAGTCTACAGGTGAAATAAGAACAGGGAACAACACAGTAACATAGTTAGGGGAATATAGACTAACTGGGGAGGATATGAACGTTTTGGAGCTGGCAGAGACATTGGGACATTTGAGAGCCATGGAGGAGGAGGAGGAGGGAGGAGGGAGGAGGGAAGATACAGTTCACAGGGCATGGAAGGGAGGGTGATCAGCTGCAATGGATGTGGGGCTGCAGTCTTTCTGGAAACAATGTGGAGGGTAGGGGGCTATCCAGTGTGCAGAAACCTTGGGCAACATAGGAAAGAAATAAGGTGGCTAAGATGGGAATTTGAAATAGGGAGGAGGACTTGAGGGAAGAACAGTGACTGAAAGGGCAGGTAAGGGCTGCTATGGGCCACATGGATGGAAGGCACAGGATAGATACAGGGAGGTTACCAAAGCATCCAGGGACATCCTGTCCTGAGGGTCACTGCAGAACCAGGGCAGAGGATTGGCAGGCGGTAAGGAGAAAAGGTAGGTGAGTAAGGTAATCAACATAAAGAGGAAAGGGAGAGGAAGGGGGTGGGATAACAGAGGTAAGTTCTGATAAGGGGGGGGGCCTTCATTGAACAGGTATACAGTACTGGCCAGGTTGGAGGAATGGGGTGGGCAGGTGGGGAGCTAGAGGATTGAAAATACATAGAGTCAAAAGATAGTGGCAAGAGGGTGAGAGGGGTGAGTAGCTCAGGAGAGCAAGTGAGGGGGAAGAGTTGGTACAGATAGAAATACAGCCAAGTCAGACAGGAGTAGATGAATGAGGAAGATGCTGTTTCACCAGAAGTGCATAGAAGACCAAAAAACAGACCTGCAGGTGATGCAAGGGTGATTGTCATTGGGGATTCTATAATTAAGGGTATCCACTGGGGAAGGAAGGGAGACCCAATAAAGAGAAGATTTGTCTGTTTACCGGGGATGGAGGTGGGAAGGGCAGAATCTAGGATCAGGGAGATTGTAAGGGGGTGGGGGAAAGCCTCATTTGATCATCCACCTGGGAAGCAATGACTTGGCAGAGGAAGAGGTGGGTGTGGTACAGAAAAAGTTCAAAGAGCTGGCAAGGAACTGCAGGGATACAGTGAGGTTATTGGCCTTGCCAGTGGTACTCCCTGCCCCCACAGCTAGCACCATCAGTAAAAGGAGGATTGAAGAGTTAAATGATTGCCTGAGGAGCTGATGCAAGGTGGAAGGGTTCTACTGGAGGATGGGGAAACAGGTGGTCAGACAAAGGGCTATATTCAAAGGATAGGCTGCACCTAAATTGTAAAGGTCAGATGTACTCAGGGACAAGCTGAGAGAATGCATGGACAAAGATCTGGGTTTAAACTGCTGAGATGGGGGAGGTGGGCCAGTGGGCACAAAAGCTTCAGGACAGGGAGATCTCTGGACCTCCCCCACATACAGGAAATGGCAATCAGGTGGGAGAATGTAGGGACAAGGGAGGGCATCCAATGACTGGGGGTGAAAAAGAGTTTAGGGGACTGGGAAAACAAGAAGGATTCAGGAAATGAGCAGGGACGAGTAGGGACAAGATGGAGGGAGGTGTTTTTCACAATGCTCACAGTCTTAGTAACAAGATGGCAGACATGAAGGCCCTCTCAGCGGAGGGGAAGATAGATATAGCAGCAGTTACTGAGATCTGCACTTCACTACACCATGACTGGGACCTATCAATCCCAGGGTACAGGCTATACAAGAGGGACAGAGTGGTAGGCAAAAGGGGGGGTGGCAGCATACATCAGGGAGGGGATAATATGCACTAGGAAGGAGACTGAGGAGGGGGAAGTGGAATCGCTATAGATCCAGCTTCAGACCAACAAGGGAAAGAAGGTCAGTTTAGGGGTGGCCTACAGACTGCCCAATCAAGAGGAGGAAAAAGACACAGAACTGTGTTAGTAATTGCTATAAGCAGCAGGTAAGGGGAAGTGTTGGTGATGAGGGACTAAGGTGGACTGCGATACACCAGCCACATCCTGTGCGAGGAGTTGAAAGATCCTGGATGCCATTCAAGGAGGATTCATTAACCAGTTAGTTAAGGAGCCACAAGAGAGGGGACAATCCTTGATCTGATGCTCACAGATGGGAAGCACATACATGAGATAATGGTCAGGGAGCCCCCGGTGGGGGAGTGATCACAGCATGGTGTGGTTTATTTTGGATATGATGGGAAAGCTTACACACCAAAAACAAAACCCTGAACATCAGGAGAGATTTCCTTAAAATGAGAGAGGTGCTGAGGAAGCAACTAGAGGGTATCAACGAACAAATGGGAGAGGACAGACAATGGGCCATCATCAGAGATGCAATACTAGAAGCCACAGCAGATTGTGTAAGGTTAAGGGCAAAATCTCTCATCTGGTTCAACTCTGAGGTTGCTAGGATGGTGAGGGAAAAAAGAATGGCTTACAAGAGATATAAGAGGACAGAGAGTGGAGCAGATAAGGAAGATTACTTAAGGCTAATTAAGCAGGCAGGCAAAGTGGTGCAGCAAGCAAAGTCACAGAAAGAACTGCAGATTGCCGAAGGGATTAAAACTGGGGAGAAGACTTTCTTTTGCTACATAAGTGAGAAGAGGGCAGGAAGGACAGGATAGTCAAGCTGAGAAACGGGGATGGATGGGTAAAGGATGAAGTGAGCAAGGCAGAAGTACTAAATGAGTACTTCTTCTCTGTCTTTACCAGAGAAAAAGCTGAACTGGTTCCACCGGAGGGAGAAGAAGGGACGGGTCAAGGGGCCACAGACATGTTTATAGAGGTAGATAGAGTTAGGGAAGGACTGCTGGCATTGAAGGTGGCAAGTCCCCAGGACTGGATGGCATACACCTGAGGGTATTGAATGAGCTAACTGAAGAGCTTGCAGGGTCACTGGCGGATCTCTTCAATGAATCCCTGGAGTTGGGAGTGGTACTGCAAGAATGGAGAATGGTACATGTGGTGCCTCTCCACAAGAGTGGGCCCATGGATGATCCAGGTAACACTAGACCAGTACGTCTGACTTTGATCATGTGCAAACTCATGGAGACCATACTAAAAGAAAGGCTGGTAAGGTACATAGAGGAGAATGGTCTCCAGGATGAGAGTCAGCATGGGGTTGTGTACAGAAGATCCTGTCAGATGAACCTGTTTGACTTTTTCGACTGGGTCAATCACCAGGGAGATGGATTGGGGCAAAGAGGTAGACATCAATTACCTGGACTTTAGCAAGGTCTTCAATTCAGTGTTGCATAAGAGATTAAGCAGCAAACTGAAGGATCTGGGTGTTGAGGAGAAACTGACATGGTGAGCAACCCACTGGCTAAGTGACAGAACCCAGAGGGCGGTAGCTTGGGAGAGTTATCCAGTACCAAGAAGGTAACCAGAAGAGTCCTGCAGGGATCAGTGCAGGGGCCGGTGTTGTTCAATGTCTTCATAAATGACATTGGGGAAGGCATAAATGGCAAGATGTGCCTTTTTGCCGATGACACCAAACTCTGCGGGAGGGTGGATACTGTTTAAGGTGTATAGATAGGACCTGCAGGAAGACCTCAGGAAATGTGAGGGATGGTCCCTGGCAACTTGGCTTCCATGCCAAGAAATGCAAAGTGATGCTCACTGGGGTCAGGAATCCTAGGACCAAATATTACCCTAGGGGGAGGGGGACAGATAGCAGCATTAGGGGAAGAAATAAATCTAGGGGTGGTGATCACCAGTGACTAAAAATACTCCACGTAATGCAAGAAAACAGCAGCAAAGGTGAAAAGGATTTTGGGGTGCATAGCCGGGGATTCAGCAGCAGGCGGAGTAAGGTCATAATGCCCTGTACTGGTCACTGGTGAGACTGCATTTAAATATGTGGTAAGGTACTGGAATCCATATAAGAGGCACATTAACATGTTGGATAGGGAACAAAGGGGGGGGCAACCAAATGATAGGGGGACAGCAGGACAGCCGGGGCAGTCCTATGAGGAGAGGCTGGGAGCCCTGAAAATGTACTCCCCAGAGGAGAGGGAAGACAGAGAGAGTAGGGATATGATAGAGACCTTTAAGTACCTGAAGAGAATAAATAGAGTGGTTAGGGAAGGTCTCTTCAAGCTGAGTGACAACAGGTCCACGGGGGGCAGTTTGAAGTTATTGGGGGGAGGCGGGTTAGGAGGGATGTTAGGAAACATTTTTTCACAGATAGGGTGGTGGACAAATGGAATGCACTGCCACAGGAGGTGGTCTCATTGAAGATGGTGGGAGGCTTTAAGAGGGCCTGAGATAGGCATTAAGGGAACACATGGGATTATAGAGGAAGTGATAGGAAGGAAAGGTTGACAGGGGAAGGGAGCAGGGTCAGTTGTGTAAGCCAGGGACACTGCATTACAAATGAGCAGTCTCGATAGACCATGTTGTCCTCCTTCTGCTGGTTCTGTTCTATGTTTGTATGTTCTTATGGCCTAAAAGCCATTTTGTTCCACAAATGCAAAGCCTTGTTTCAGCCAGGATTTGAAAGGTGACAACTGTGGTTTTTATTTATTTATTTATTTATTTACATTGAATATACTTTAGTGATATTTTTAAACACAACAATGAACCACCCATAAAAAAAAAACAAAGAAGGCAGAAGATACAACAAATGTCACCTGAAACGTTTGCAATCATTGATAATTAAAATAGAAAACTTAGATGACAATAGTATTCACCTTTACGCCCCCCCACATGTAAACTCCTCACCCCCAACCTTGCCAACCCTCTTACCTGCCCACCCTGGCCCAGAAGAGGAGAAGACACATTAATCTAACATTTCTGAAACTTGAAATAAGAGAAAAACTAGCACTGAACATACTAGGCTTCAGATAGTTATACAATGAATGAGTTCAGTTCCACAGATTAGACAAAATAACTTTTTCCATCCCTTAATAAACCAACATACAATCACCGCTGTGCTCAATCCAAACAATAAACCATGTCCCAAGGTTACATCAGTAATGTTAAACTAGACAAGTACCCCATATTGGATGGAGACTGCCCCAAAGCAAGGAGAACTAGAAATGTATTTGGTTAGTAAGACATAAAGGCTCCCATATCTTTTTATATCTGTTGAAGTGATCCATCATACTGGTGATGATCCGCTCAGCTTACAATGCAAATAAGATTTCTCTAAGCCACTCCAAATATTGGGGAACTAAAGTGTCACACCAATTCCATAAAATGACCTTTTTGGCCCAAGCAGTAATCAATGCCATGTGGTAATGTGGATTCTCACCTGGGAGCTCTGTAAAATCACCAAGCAAACACATTTCAGGTAAGAAGATGTTAGGCCCAGTAATGGATCTAATCGGTGATGTATAGAATTCCAAAATTGAACTACTTTTCCACATGTCCAAAGAATGTGCAGCAACGATCTCATGTCCTGACCACATCTGGTACACATTGAGATAGGGATCTTGCCCATTGTGTGCAATTTAACAGGGGTAAGATATAGGTTGTGAAGTATTTGGAACTGCATAAAACCTATACCAATCCCATTTTATAAATCTGTAAACATTCTGCCGTAATAATTTTCAATTATGCACACCTTTTGGGAATGGGAGTGCCTGATCCCAATAATAACTTATTCCCATCTCTTAGTGTAATAGTATCTCATAAACGTTATCATAAATGTAAGATATTGCATGTGGGGCAGTCACATTCGGGATCAGGGGAAGAATATGTGATTCATAGGTATTAGACCATTGCCCATGCCCAAAATCATGTACCATAGAATGTGCCACTTGAAGGTACTTGAAACAAACTGAAGAGGGCAAGTTGTATTTTAATTGGGCCTGCTGGAAAGTGTGGAGCTTACCATCATGAACCAAATGGTCCACCATCGTAATAGCCACATAAGGCCAAAACTTCTTGGTGATAAGTTGACCAATGAGTTTAAAATTCGGGTTCTCCACTACTGGTTGAAAAGTATCTTTAACAGGGTCCAGCAGTAGAAAGGAACACAGCTACTTATGGACTTAAATTGATGTATCTATAGGGGTACTTTGCAGAGTTTAAGGAACTTCTTCCTGGGAATATGAAGTAGAGCATGGATATCTATCCCCAATTGAGCGGTTAAATAAGAAAGCAATAAGACACGACAGGGTGTGGGTTGTTGATTGATAAAAGCACACCCCCAGGTGCGTTGTTAGACACGAGGCACTTGCGCCGAGTGACTACAGCAGCTGGGTAGTGCTCTTTTCGATCAACAACCCACACCCTGAAGTATCGTATTGCTCTTATAAAATGAGTAACAACTATTTCTATAAAAATCAAACAAAACTCTGGATGCATTATTAAAGATTTAATAATAGTATGCTATTTTATTTAAATATGGTGAAAAAATAGTCCCCAGACTTGGGTGGAGGAGTGGTAAAATTGATTGAACAGCGACTCACTGAAAAATGCTAAAACAGTGAGTTGGAGGGACAGCAATGTATTATTTGAGCAGTTTGGATCTGGTTCTGTAACTGTGTTTTCCCACCTTTTCTTTTTGTTTATAAAGTGTTACTGTATTGCCTACTTTCTTCATCCTGTTTTTTTTTTCTATCTTTTTCCCTCATTCAAGACACAGAATGTTTATCATGGAATGTTAACCATGGAATACAGGGACTCAGAATTCTGCTCAGTTCCACTGGTAGAATGTTACTCTCCCAACATACTATACACACGACAACAAAGGCCTGTTTTAGAGCCAGTGACTCAATTATCTCACTGTCAAGGCAAGCAGAAGAGATTTCCCTGATAAGCAGGTAAAGACAGAAGGGGGAATTTTCACTGTTAGTAAAGAAACAGTTGTAATGAAAACTATAAACAATACTTAATGTTTCTAATTTGTTTATGTATGTAAGGAGAGTATGATGATCAGGGAAACAACATTTAATTAATGTGTTTTATTTTTTATTTAAGGTAGTTTTATTTTTAGGGCCCAGTTGAAGGTTTTTACAGTGTAAAGGTAGCAGGCATGTTTGTGATGGAAGATCAGTTCTGGTTGCAGAGGGACTGATGGAAGATATCAGTTGCTCAATGATATTGCTGCCCTTTCACCTATGGAGGTTAAGGTATTAGGAAAATAGTGCCACCTCAGTTTGTTGACAGGTAAGGAAACGCCTTTTGACCAATCAGGGTGAAGGATTTCTTTTTCCCATTTTATAATGCTTGATATACAGCCATAGGGGTACATATTCAACACCAGGGTCCTGCTGTCTAGGCCGTAGCCATTGAAGGTATGTGGAGATATGTATAGCCAAATATTACATAAGAAAATTAGGGACCTTCAACCCCCCCCTTTCTTTGGTAACCATTAATTTAGTAAGAGCTCTCCTGGGTGGCTTACTCTTCCATAGAAATGTTGAGATAAATCTAGGTACATTGAAGAACCAGGATTTTGGTAAGTATCAGTTAAGCATGATCACATTTATGAGGTAGTCTGAAAAAATGGCTATGTTGAAAGTCTTGGGTCAAAATATTGAAAAATGCCAAAGTTATGAGCAAGCATTGGAAAGTTTCAATGCACATTCATAACATTGCTTTTTTTACTATTTTTCTACCAAACATTCAACATACCCTCCTTACGATCCCGCCTTATGCACGAATGTGGAGGAAATTTTCAAATCCTGTCCAAAAGGTGATTTTGCACAGTGACTGTCAAATTATCTTTTTGGGAAGAATTTGTATAATTCCACAACCATTGTTCACGAGGAGAGGTCCCAAAAAGGCTGTGTTGAAAATTTGGTGTTACAATATGTGAAAATGTCAAAGTTATGAGTAAATTTAAAACCCCAATGAAATACATTAAACTGGACATGCCTTATTTTCTTATTTGACAGTGACTGTTCCAGCAGTAGAACATGTCTTTGATCAGAGAGTGGATCTACACTGTGGGACATGTTCAGGTGAGTGAGTGGGTGTGGGTGGTGGGTGATGAGTGGAGGTTCTGGGTGAGTGGGTGGGTGGGTGAGGTGTTAGGGGTCACTAGTAAAAGACATCAATGGACTGTTTTCTGATTTGAAAGTGAAATTTAGTCTAACAAAAAAATACTATAAGGGATGGTTACCTATTCACATTTACAGAATGACACTAGGTAATGAAGACACCATAGTGTCATGTATGTTTGGCAGCCCTGGAGGTGGAGACCTTGATGTCTGCATATATGATGGGGTTTGGGGGCTGCACAACATTGGGGGGGTTAACTCACAATATAAATTACATGTAGAGGGTGACACTGGGGATTGGGCACCCCGGTGTCTGCATACATGATGGAGGTTGGGGCAACACAACATTGAAGGGCGAGATTCACAATACCAATAACACATACTGGGCGACACTGGGGACTAGGCACCAAAGTGTCAGAGATACTTGGTGGTATAGCTTGAGGGCACCCCAGTGTCCATCAATATGATAACAAGAACATGGCTGTGGAAAATGTCATGAATATTCGTGCCCCCACAGGCTCCAGTCCCACACCAACAGCCTATGAAGAAGGAAGCCAGTTATAAAGATAATGAGAAGGGTGAACCCCTGGAAACAAGTGTTTCACCCAAGCAGGAATCTGGTTCTCCTCCCAGGATTACACATTCCACTACTCCTTTGTTAGGCAAATGGTAAACACTCTCAAAATCCCCTCCCATGAAACTGAGGAGGATGAACAGAAGATTGAATTTATGGATATGATGGGTCTGGCTCCCACAAGGAGGTTTCTACCTCCCATCTATAAATCTCTCCAAAAAGCCACTTCCTAAATCATCTCAGTGCTTAATTCAGCTGCTGGCATTGACAAAAACATTGAAAAGAAGTATCAGGTGGGCAGGCAGGTGGTTAAGTCCCAGTGTGCCCACCCTGATTATGAGAGAGTGGTCCAGGTTAATGCATGTGAGAAAGCTAAGGTGCCTATCTATCCCCAAGAATAAATCAGTATGGCTTTAAATTGCAATCGGTCTACGGATGAAGATGCCCCAGAGATATAATTTATGCTAATTTTGGAATCTTAGAATTAGAACAATGTTCAGATTCTGCACGGTGGTCACACTCCCTCAGCAGTAAGATTTGTTTCTACATTTGAAGAGAGCAGCCACCCCAAAGTATAGCTTCACTATCCTGGTCTGCAGAATGGTGTAGCATTCCTATTTCTTTTTTTTTCTTCTATTTATATTTTTTGGGCCCTGCCTACCGCCAAGCATCCGCCCGGTCATGGACCCTCATGGCTGCAGCACCCCCACATTAGCCACTCTCCCGGGACCCCCTGGATTTCCCCCATGGCGGGGTCATTGCACATGTCCCTTAGGTGCCACAAACAATGGGATAGGGCAGAAGTTGGCCTGGGGGAGCCAAGTGCAACCACAGATGGGCTTCATAGAGGCGGTAAGTGGGCAAGTTTTTCCCTGTTTGTGAGTGGTGGGAATGTGCAATGACACCAGCATCTGTCCCGCTTCTTGTGTTCCTTGTTGGCACCGACTGCTGTGGAACCCCTGGCCTCCATCAGGGGTCCACCCTGCACCAGCAACATCCCATGCCCTCCCCCCAGAGAAGGAGAGCAGTCCATAGGATGCTCAATCCAACTCCCCCAGCCAGCCCTCCAATGACCCAGGTCCATTCCTGAACCTAGGTCACCAGCATCCCATGCAGAAATCCAACTGCTGCAACAGTGGGCCAGCCTAGCATTTCTATTTCTATAAAAAAAGTATTATTTTAGTTAATTTTTCAATACTCTTCATTATTTTGTTTTTGTGTTATTTGTGATTTCACTGGTTTCTCTGATTACCTTTCAGGTCCCATAAGTTCCCTGGAGAAGACCTGAAGTTAACATGTATCCCACCTTTGGAGAACCACATTCTTGTAGTAAAAATATAATTTTATTAAAATAGCTGCTGTTTTGTTCTTATTTTGTCTAGAAGTTTTCATTATTTGAGTTGCGGTTCCTGCCAGAGGGAATTGAACTGCTAAGAAAATTTCCTGAAAATGACACATGAACCTCATATGTATTATAAAAAAAAGTATTCGTTTTTAGACCAAAATTACTGTGGTTAAAGTTTTTCTGGAATCCTGACTGACAGATTCTTTCTTAAAGCCTTGTTATAACTTTTGATGTCCGTTAAAATTTATTTGACTCTTTTTGGGAACCAATATAAGTATTTATAATGTATCAGTGTTTGGCATGATTGACAGACCAAAGAAGTAAGGTACAGGACCTACAGGCTTTAAAAATTGTACCATTTTTTACCTCCACTCATGACAGGGTTCATCTCCTCGGAAACAGCGGCAGTCCCTTTCAATGGGTTTTATGAGTTCACAGAGGGGAGGTCACGTCAAATGAATCTGATAGATTTCTTTGACTGGGTGACCAAGGAACCCTATCAGGTTGAAACAGTGAATGTGGTCCACCTAGATTTCAGTAAGGCTTTTAACACTGTTTCACATGGAGACTACTAAGCAAACTAGGTAGCTTTGGAGTGGATCCAAATGTGGTAAATTAGATAAGAAATTGGTTAGAATATAGATGACAGAAGATGGTGATAATAACAGTTCACTTTGAGGAATGCAGGGTAACCAGCAGGGTGCCTCAGGGATCAGTGTTGGGACTGGTCAAGTGACACTGCAGATCAGCTGGAAGGAAAGGTCTGCCTCATTGTGGATGGCATCAAAATCTTCAATCTGGTGGACATTGGGGGGGGTGAAAAGGATGAGTAGAAACCTGAGAAAATTAGAGTATTGGTCAAGGGTATGGCAGCTGGGTTACAATGCAAAAAAAGTGCAAAATAATGCACTTAGGGCATAGAAACCCAGGGGCAGAGTACAAAATAGGTGGAGTGGTATTAATGACCACCAAACAGGAAAGAGAGCTGGGAGATAATCATATTTGATAAACTACAGGTGGTCAGGCAGTGTGACAAGGCAGTAATGAGGGCTAGTGGGATGCTAGCGTATGTAGGGAGGGGTATCATCAGCAGAAACAGGAAGGTGGTGTTGCCTCAGCATAGATCACTGGTAAGACCCCACCTAGAGTACTGTGTCCAGATCTGGAGACCACATCTCTAGAAGGACATACACAGAACAGAGGTGGCTCAGAGGAAGGCAACTAAAATGGTGCTTGGTCCACATCAAAAGCTCTATGAGGAGAGACTAAAGGACCTCAATATGTACACCCTGGAAGAGAGGAGGGAGAGGGGGGAGAGGACAGACACCTTTAAAAACCTCATGGGGTTAAATAAGTACAGGAGGGAATTATTTTCGGAAGAAAAGGTGCTCAAGAACAAAGGAACATGCTATGAAGCTGGAGGGGGTTAGATTCAGGAGAGATATGAGGAAGTACTTCTTCACAGAAAGAGTTTGGGATTTCAGAAACATCCTTCCAGCAGAGGGGGTGGAGGTGAAAACAGTGGTGGAGTTCAAGAATGCTTGGGATAGGCAGAAGGGAATCATACCTGAAAGGAAGGGAAGTGGGACAAAGGGGTGTAGACTGGACACAGTCTGTGGTAATAGTATAGCTAGAGAGAAATGGGCAGACTGAATGGGCCAAGTGGTCCTTATCTGCAATTAAATTCTATATTTCTATGAATGAGTCTGGTGGCAGTACAACACTGGGGGGAACCAATAATACAAACTGCAGTCTCAGCACCACCTATGTGTGTGGGGAGAGATTACAGACCACACAATTAGCAATTTTAGACTAAACTATTAAAATGTCCATACTATGAAGGGACCAGCTGCTGCACTACATGGAAGCATGGCTTATTGTGACATCAAGAGTGAAACTGCCACTTTAGCCAGGTTATCAGTTATAGTCATCAAGGTTGATAACATAGAAACATAGAAGTTGACTGCAGATAAGGACCATCCAGTCTGCCCATTTCTTTTTCTACCTTATGAATATGCCATCAGCCTTTGGTCTGTCAATGGCCTATCTATTCATACTCATCTGTATTTCTCCCTTATGTCTATACCATGCCTGTTTGAAGCCATGCACTGTATTCATATCCACCGCTTCTTGAGGTAGGCCAATCCATGCATCCACCACCCTTTTGGTGAAAAAGAACTTCCTCACATTACCCCCTTAATCGGCCTCCCTCTAATCTCATGCTGTGTCCTCTTGTCGTGCTATTTTTCTTATATTGAAACATGTTAGACTCTTTCACCTTGTTAATGCCCTTAAGGTGTTTGAATGTTTCAATTATATAACCTCTCTCCCTCCTTTTCTCTAGGGTATACATATTGATCTCCATTAATCTGTCCTCTTATGTCTTCTGATGCAGTCCCAGGATCATTCTGGTTGCCATTCTCTGGACTGCCTCAGTTTGGTTACTGTTCTTGTGAAGGTGTGGCCTCCAGTACAGCATGCAGTACTCCAGATGGGGCCTAACCAGTGTCTTGTAAAGAGGGATTATTAGCTCCCTCTTCTGACTTGTGATACCCCTACTAATACGCTCTAATATCCCCCTAGCCTTACCTACTGCTTTAGTGGTGTGCTTGGATGATTTCAGGTCATCGATGATAATGACACCCAAGTCTCTTTCTTCCCTTGTGACTGCCAGCAACTCCTCTCCCAGCCTATAGGTGGCTTCAGGGTTTCTCTTCCCTATGTATACGATCTTGCACTTCTTTGCATTAAACCCCAGTTGCCACTCTTCCGACCATTTTGCCAGTTTATCCAGAGCTCTTCTCATTCTGCCCACTCCATCTGGATCCTCTACTCTGTTGCAGATCTTGGTGTCATCTGCAAACAGACAAACCTTACCCTCCAGTCCATCTGCAATGTCACTAATGAAGATATTGAAGAGGACTAGCTCCAGGACTGATACCGGAGGTACCCCACTTGTGACTTGCATCTCTACTGACTGTATACCATCTACCACCACTCTCTGTTTTCTGCCCATCAACCAGTTTGCCACCCAGTTGACCAACTTCTGACCCACCCCGAGCCTACCCAGCTTATTAATCAATCTTCTGTGTGGAACAGTATCGAAAGCTTTGCTGAAGTCAAGGTAGGCGACATCAACTGCTCCCCCGTGGTCCACCACTCTGGTTACCCAGTCAAAGAAATCTATGAGATTAGTTTGACAGGACCCTCTTTTTTGTAAACCAATGCTGTCTTGGATCCTGTGCTCCTATGGATTCCAGGTGTTGCATTATCCTTTCCTTAAGGAGTGCCTCTATAATCTTTCCAACTACTGAGGTAAGACTGACTGGTCCGTAGTTCCCTACCTCCTCCCTGCTGCCACTCTTGTGGAGTGGGACCACATGAGCCCTTCTCCAGTCTTCTGGGACCTCTCCTATGCTCAGAGACTCACTAAACAGTTCTGATAATGGCTCTGCTAGTTCCACCCTTAGCTCCTGTAGTACCCTGGGATGTATGCCATCAGGTCCCATTGCCTTGTCCACCCTGAGCTTATCAAACTCTTGTAGGATCCTTTCTTTTGTGAAGGGACTAGTGTTCATCTCCCTCCACCCTTTGTCCAAGGTGCTGAGCTGTGGGCCCTGTCCTACCTTCTCTTCAGTAAATACTGAGCAGAAGTATCTACTTAGGATAGATGCTTTTACATGGTCCTCCTCCTCACACACACCCTTATCTCCTTTGATCTTAGCAATACCTCCTCTGGACTTTCTCCTTTCAGAAATGTGTCTATAGAAAGTCTTGTCCCCTTCTTTTACTGCTCGTGCTAGTGTTTCCTCAGTTTGGGCCTTTGTCTGCCTTACTGCCTTCCCTGCTTCCCTAAGGGAAGTTTGGTATGCCTCCCTATCTTCATCCCACTGTGTTCCCTTATGTTTCCTGAAGGCTAGCCTTTTGGCTCTGACCTTTTCTGCTACTGTTTTTGAGAACCAAAGTGGTTTCCTTCTTCTTTTGCACATCCTTTTCTCTCTAACACAATGGGATGTTGCTTCAAGTATTGCATCCTTAATGCTGTCCCACTTTGTTACGGCTCACATTCTTACCCTTTGTCATTTTTTATGGAGCATATACACTATGACTATGCTCAGCACTCTCTGTGCTGAGTAGAGTCATGGAAGCATGCACCATACCTCACATTTTGTCACTGAAATGAGGGACACAGGCACTCAAAATGAGGGACAGTGAGGAACATTAACCCTCAGGATGATCAGGACAAATCCTGAAACATGAAGATACAGTATATCAGAACACAATGGAAACCACTGTATTTACTTGTACTGATGTTAGCTCCTCAGAATTAATTTCCACCACCAAGAAGGGGTGCCATTTAGGTAGGGCAGAGGGGGGCAGTTGCCCCTCCACCACATCTGTGCCTAGTTTGTTCTTATGGTGTGGCAATAATGGCATAACATTTGGATTTAATATTTTGTACAGTAAGTGCCCCCTTGGCCTGTGTTGCACTCACCTTGCAAGTGCACTCCTGACTTGACAGTGTCTGTATTGTGTTGTGCACTCTCTCCACCTATTAGCAGTGGTACCATCATACATAAAGTGGAGGACCTCCAGGAAAGCAAGAGCACATGAGTCATGCAAGTGGGACACTGTCTATCCTGCCACAGAGTACACAGGCTGCACACTACAGCTTGGAGGAGTCAGTGAGTACTAAACTTTCAATGGCAGTGTTGTGGTAGCATATTTTTGTTGGTCTACACTTAATGAGTCTCCATCTCTCTTCTTGGTGTAAGGGGATCAGAATTAATGAGTTTACCTAACTTTAGTGGGAAATCAATGAGAACTGTATTTTAATGGCTCTAATTGCTAGAAGTTGCATGAGAAATAGAAACTGATGTATTTTTTTAGATGAGATTTGCAACAGCTTAGTTGTTGCACACATGGCAAGCATGGAACATGTGAACCTGATGTGGTTTTTAAATATAGAAACATAGAAGTTGATGGCAGATAAGGACCGCAAGGCCGAAAGTGCCATTCAAATTTTGCACCAGTCAGACCCGGTTATGATAGCATTACCTCCAAGATTTCACATCATGTGCACCATATGCATTTCATTAATATATTATAGTAGTAATCTGCCATAAGTCAATAAATTCGAGACTGTGTGCACACAGAGTCCTTTACACAGAAGCAGAATATATAGAAGGGAGGCATTTAGAAGAGGTGTGAAATCCACCATCATCCATTCTTATAGTTTTGTTCTAACAAAACACTCACCTAGACACAGTACATAGGATTTTGCCTCCCTTGTAAAATGTAAGGAAACAAAAAAGGAAAACATCCCCTACATAGTAAACTTTATTAAAGAAATATTAGAGAACAACATTTACATCCAGTTCTGGCTTACTCATGAGTTCAAACAAAAAAAAAACATTAGTCCCCCCTCAGACACATCTTCAACTGGACCCTGCTTGATTCTACTCACCAGCTTCTCCTCATATTTTGGCTCATTGAAAGGAATCTTGAGTTGCCAGAGGGGGCTTCTAACTGCACCAAACAATTTTCTGCCACATCTGTTACAGTAACAGAGATCTGGATAAAGGAAAATACTGTTTCCATGGACCACTGACTCTGTGGTTTACATACATTCGAATGACAATGTTTAATGCCATTTTAATTTCACTGGCGGTGTCTCACTAGCAAATATAACAAAAATATAACAAAAATCTAATGGTATTAAACGTTCTACAGTATTCAAAATAGGGACTGCTTTAAGGGAGAAACAAGAATTGCTGGAAACTGTTGGAATAAAAAGCACTAAAAAGGGGTTACCCAGGAGAAGTTGCTGATTAAGGCTGGGTAAATGGAACACTATGAGCAGGCAAACTAGGTAGTTGGGATGAAGTGGGATGAAGCAGTAGTAACTGATACAGGATGGGTAAATGAAGTACTATAAAGGGAATACCCAGATATGGAGGAGAATCAATTATTGAATATGGTCTGTATTAAAGACACACAAGGGATGGGCCACCCAAAAAGGGAGTAAGGTTAGATGCTCACACAAAATGGATGGATACCATAAAATGATCACCCAAACAGTGAGGGACAGTAGCTGTTAAAAGGACTGAGTAAAATGGTACACTAGAAACAGTCCATCTGGGGTGGGTGTAATAATGGCTGCCATCACAAGATAGGTAAGTAGCATCCTAAATGAAAAAGGTACTCAAGAAGGGTGAAACAATACAGCTGCAGCCATTGACGTGGTCAGATATTTCTCTTTAGAGATTTTCTATGGTGACCCAAAACCAGTATTCTAATCAGGAGGGAATTTCTCTAGAGATATCACAGAAATTTCAGGACCTATCTGAGTATGGCAATGGCTGCAACTGTAGCTTACTTCAAATAAGTACAGGCACAACAGATATGCAGCAAACTAACTATAAAGGCTGCTCAGGAAGGGTACAAATAAAGCACAGTAAAAGACTTACTTGATTAATATGCTGGCCTAAATAAGCTACAACAGCATTATCTTTGTTGGGTTTCAGACTACTAAAGGTTACAAGACACTAGCAAGTGATAATGACCATTGTATGGCTCTTAGAGGAATGGGTCTTATGGCCAGTCACTAACTGCCTTCTCTTCTGAGATAACATAGGCAGATGCCAGCCTTGATGTCATTTATGCTACAGACTTTAGTGCTCTGTACCGTAGTACTCTGGATCACTAGGAATGAGCAGTTTTAGAGGGGAGAAGCTCCACCCTTGAGTCCTGATGTCACTGCTTGATTACTTGCTGGTGGAGGGTTGGAGAAGTGGCAAGGAGGTCTTGAGGTCTATATCCTTCTGCTAGGCTACTGGCAGAGGCTGGTGGTCAGTGGGAGGAGGGAACAGATGCAGGTTTGAACATCTTGCGACCCCTGAAGTGTTGTTGCAATGCTGTTAGCAGGAGGGGAGTGCTCCAAGAAAGTGTACCATTCAGATTTTAAATTTCATCAGGCTGCGTAAGCTCCTCTCATGATTCCCATTGCTGCCAGTTGATTTGTTCCTAGTGGAGGGCTAGAAAATGGATAAGCTAATCTGGGGGGGGCCCAGTCTCAGTGCTGGCAGTGGTCAGTTGTCAGTGGGGGGGGTAGATGAAGGCTTGAACGTCCTCTCAATCCCTGAAGAGCTCGGCTGACACTGCTTGGTGGGAAGGGAGTGTGCCAAAAAAGCATGCCATTCAGTTTTTAAATTTTGGCGGGCTGTGCAAGCTCTGCCCACAAGTCCTGATGCTGCCACTTGACTGGTTGCTGCTGAAGGGTTGGGAAAGTGGCAACCCATTCTAGAGGTCCTGGCTTGGTGCTGACAGTAGACAGTGGTGGGGAGGGAGCAGATGCAGGATGAACTCACTTGTGACACAAAGGGGAAAAGAAAGCAGATTTTGATTCTGATATGGCTAAACTGTGTGTTTCAATTCTGAATAAATGATTAACATGATTTATTGTTACTTGGTTTCATTTTTTATGTTATTCAGTACATTTTCTGACTACTAACTGTGAAGTCACTTCTCAGTGTTCTTTTGCTGCTTGAGACTGTTGCAGATGATGACTCCAATCATGCATTCTACCTGTGCATGGCTCTCCATTCAGAATCAGCACAGCAAACAATGTGTTTTCACATTTCAGTGCTGACCCGCTTCACATATAACTGTATGTTGTCTGTCAGTGGATGTTCATACTCTGCACTAAAATGCAAAAGGCTATTAATTCTTCTCTCCTGAGTGTTTAATCATTAGGTGATCACTGATCAGTCTATAGTACAGCTCCCATTTCCCTCCCACCAACTTGCCATTTCAGTCACAATATAATTTTACTGTCATGCTTTTTTCCTAACAAGCCCTTAACCCACACTCTCTCTCTTGGTTTAGATATATACTATGACACAGGCTAATTCAATGTGTGGATTGTACTGATGATCAGCTTACGGGAGCTATGTATGTGATTAAGAGCTGAAAGCCAACTTAGTGGGAAGAATCTTTATTTAATTCAGTACACCGCTTCTTCTCATTGAGTTGGTTCTCAGTTCTTATCACATACAGAGCGTGCTGCAGCTCTTGTAAGCTGGTAACTGATCATCAGTACAATCCCCAAATCAAACTAGCCTGTATCATAGCGTTAATTTAAACAAGCAATAATAGCCAACAGTGTGGGCAGTATTGGGCAATACTGGACCACCCAGGGGCATAATGAGGCCCAATGCTGCAGGCGGAGGGCCTTATAGCCCCTGGAAGATCTGGTATTGCCCATACCACCCATCCTGGAGGGTATTATTGTGCTTAGAAAATGGGCTATGTGTGATACATTTATGTGGGATTTAATAAAATATAAAAATAAGTAAATAGAGTGTAATACAATTAAAGCACTTATATTGTAAAGTAGTCCCTCCTTTTTTGTGCTGTTCCATGTCTTGTTGCCACCCCCTACAGCTATTCTGTTCTCCTCCCTTGACACTTGAAGTCTGCACCCCGGCCCTCCACTCACTTGCGTTCACTTTCTTTTTTTATTAATTTCATACTGACACAGCATGGTGTAACCCTCATGTTATTACTTTAATTTTTCAGCTCACTTTCACTTTGAGATGCTGGTGGTCATCTAAGGCACGATCAGATAGTTAGCACGAAAGTCGGGTTGTGAACTCTACGACTGGGGAATGTAAAGGAGGTACTTTAATTCCTCTTCCCAAAGAAGGAAAGTTATTCCTGTGGGGGTGATTTGTTTTGGGGATAGTGAGCTAAACAGTTTTGTCTAATGGAACAGAGCAATGTTGACCGCGAGTAGCGCTGAGCGCGAGATGCAGTAGCGCTACTCAGTCAGTAGTTGTTTTTTTTTTGCATGCGAGAACTGAGAGAAAAGTGGCAGTCTGTGTGCCACTTCAGTATATTTTGTTGAATCTGCAGTTTACGAGTGATGGGGGGGTGCATCGCTAACCAAGTGGGAACAAATGACTGCCAATCTGTTGTTAGAGGACCGTGGTGCCAGCCCAGTATCTCTTGCTTAGTGAGAGAAAAAAATGGCTGCAATTTTAAATAAATATTGGTTGGTTTTGACCAATTGCAGAGCAGGGTGGGCACTAGGATATTTGACTGGGTTGGCATGGCTGGGACTTTTAACTTACAGGACTCTCACTGTAAGTTAATGTACCCCTGCCAGCCAATTAGATTTCTTTTATTCTTAAGCCCATTTTCTAAACCAAGAGAGAGTGCAGGTTTAGGGCTTGTAAAAAAAAAAAAAGCATGACAGTGTCTGATCCCCATGGTGACTCATCCTAATCAAAATATTTTGAAGCCAGCAGGTTTCCCTTGCCGATTACCAAAACAAACATAGCCTGCCTACTTGTTGGAGCAAATCTAAACTGAAGGCTTGTTTAAAAAAACAAAAACACACTATAGGTCAGACTTCATGACAGGTGAAAGCAGTGGAAAGAAAAGTTAAATTCTTTCTCTAAAAATCTCAACAACAGTTGCTCTGTAGATCATACTTCATGTCAGGTGATAGCAGTGGGAAGGAAACTGAAATGGGAAGTAATATTGTACTGTGACTGAGATGGCGAACTGGCGGGCGACAACTGGGACCTGCAATGTAGACTGATCACATAATGATAAAACACTCAGAAGATTAATATCATTCTGCATTTTAGTGCAGGGGCAGGGCATAAACCTACAGTAAAGGAACATTTTTGTAGCTTTCAGTATGTCGGTGCCAGGGAAGGGGTGTGGACCAGGAATGGGAGCTGAGAACAAAAGATCATGTTGTTCACTGTGTGATTAGTTTATATTCTTCTAAATTTTGGAGGTAATGCCTTATTTTAACTTCAAGCTACAGCAATTAATCTCCTGTGGGGCTTTTTTTTTTAAGACAAAGCTCACAGTGACTGACAATGGGCACTACTGTACAGCTCAGGAATGTCCACTGCTGCATATCACTGTTCTACAGTGCTGCTAACCATTACAATTTTATCAAACTAGAAGGATGCTTCATTGAAACTATTTGACAGCACTTTAAGAATACTGAGTGCTTGGCATGAGTACAGCAGTTGGCCCCAAAGCATGAACAGGCATGACATGACAAAACCAGCATGATCACTTCTCCCATGTAAATACCTTCAGGTTAGGGAAGTGGCTCCAGTAATGGCCATATTGTGAAAATCAATTAATTTATTAATATTAAAATAAAAATAACAAATGCCATTTCCTTTCAGATGAATATTCAAACCAACAACATATGTAATAATGACAGAATTAATTTTCTTGAACAAGTATCATTTTTTATTTCCTAGCCTCTTTAAAGAGATGAACCAATGCTGGCTGGCGGGCAGGAGGGGAATGCAGCAAGAAAGAGTGTTGCTCAGTTTTTAAATTTCAGTAGGCTGTGCAACCTCTGCCCATCAATCTTGATGCTGCTACTTGACTGGTTGATTGTAGAAGGCTAGAGAAGAAGCAAGCCAATCTGGAGGTCCTGATCCCAGTGCTGGTGGTGGTCAAAGGCTGGTAAGGCGGGGGAGCATATGCTGACTTGAACTCTGTCACAAGTCCTGAAGTGCTGTTATGATGCTTGCTGGTGGGAGTGGAGTGCGTCAAGAAAGTGCATCATTTAGATTTCACATTTTGGTGGGCTGTACAAGCTCTGCCAATGAGTCCTGATGCCACTACTTGAGTGGTTGCTGGTGGAGGGCTGGGAAATCAAAAGCCAACTTGAAGATCCCGGTCCCAGTGATGGTGGCTGTTGGTAGTCTGTAGGGGGTAAGAGAAGAGAGCAGGTGCAGGCTTGAACTTCTTTGCAGTCCCTGAAGAGCTGGTTATATAAGAACATAAGAAAAGTGTTGGCAGATGGGGACCATGTGATCCATCTAGTCTGCCCAAGGTGGCTACCCCAATTATATTTTTTTCCTAAGTTGTCCACATTGCCTGTCCCAACTGAGTTTGAATACCCTTACTGTCTTTGATGCCACCACTCCTGGTAGCAGGCTGTTCCATGGGTCTGTCACTCTCTCAGTGAAAAAGTACTTTCTAGAGTTGCTTTTAAACTTTCCTCCCACCAGATGCAAGTTGTGCCTTCTTGTACGTGCCACCCTGTTTTCCTGGAAGAGGTTTTACTTCTGAGTTGTGTTAATTCCCTTGATGTACTTAAATGTTTCTATCATGTCCTCCCTGTTTCTTCTCTGTGCCAGAGAGAATAAATTCAACTCTGAGTCTTGCCTTGTATGGCTTATGAGGCTGCCCCTGTGCCATCTTTGTGGCTCTTCTCTGCACCATCTCTAGATGGTCAATGTCCTTTTTAGGTGAGGCCTCCTGAGCCAGACACAGTACTAGAGGAAAGGCCTCACCAAAGATCTGTAGAGGGGCATATTAACTTCCTGCTTTCTGCTCATAATATCCCTTCCAGTGCATCCCAGGATACCACTTGCCTTCTGTGCTGCATTTTCACATTGTTTTCCTACCTTTAGGTCATTGGTAATGATGACACCAAGCTCCCATTCCATCTTTATCTCCTCTAATTGATGCCCTTCTAGTACTTACTTTTTTCCTGGGTTCTGCTTCCCCAGGTGCATTATCTTACACTTCCTGGTGTTAAATTTTAACTGCCAGTTTCTGGACCATTCTTCCAGTCTCCTCAGGTCAGTTTCCATATCAAATGACCCCTCTAGTGTATCCATCCTGTTGCAGAGCTTTGTATCATCTGCAAACAGGCAAAACTTCCCTCTAATTCATCGATGATGTCACTGATGAATATGTTGAAGAGGACTGAACCCATCACTGATCCCTGTGGTATGCCACTGGTCACACCTCCCTCCCTTCCTTGATAATGCCCCATTGACCAAAACCTCATTGGGTCGTATTCTGCAGCCAATTTCGAATCCAGTTTACTATTTTCTGTCGACTCCTGAGTTTTCTAGTTTGTTAGCAAGTCTTCTGTAGGGAACAGTGTCAAAAGCCTTGCTGAAGTCTAGGTACACCATGTCCACCGCCCCAGCCTGGTCCACTGTTCTGGTAACCCAATCAAAGAAATCGATCATGTTTGTTTGGCACTAGTGCCCTGCTGTTTGGGGTCAAGCTTTCCAGTTTCCTTTAAGAAGTAGATATTCTCTCCTTTAGTAATGTCTCCATAATTTTCCCCACTATAGAAGTCAGTCTGACTGGGCAGTAGTGTCCTGCCTCTTCCTTGCTTCCACTTTTGTGTAAGGGTACAACTGTTGCCCTTTTCCAGTCTTGAGGTACTCTGCTGCTTTCCAGAGATACATTGAACAGCTCAGCTAGTGGTGTAGCTATTTCTTCCTGAAGTTCTTTTAGTATTCTGGGGTGGATACCATCTGGCCCCATGGCTTCATTCACCTTAAGTTTGCTTAGCTCTTCTAAGACCCCTCTCTTTTGTGAAGGGGCTTCTGTCTGCACCTCCACTATCCTGCTCTGTCTTACTTAGTGTAGGTTCTTTGCCAATATCTTTTATTGTAACGACTGAGCAGAAGAATTTGTTATATGCTAACAGGTAGGGGTAGCTATAATGTTCAGGGATAGTGTGGTGTGTAAGCGCATAAAGTCAGTGTGGGTACATGTGGTTAAAAATCAGGAGAGGAACATGAGGACAGAAGTAGTATATACAGCAGAGCCAGCCAGAATACAACACAGTGCCTTGCATGTCTACTACATGTTCCTTGTTTGCAAGTCAAAAAATACCAACAAATTTATCTGACATGCTCTGCCGCGCAGATCCATTCTAATTGTTACCCTACAGCCCATTTGACTAAAAGTATTCCACAGCCTGTTCTTTGACAATTATTTTCAAGAGATTTCCAACAACTGATGTGAGACTTACTGGCCTGCAGTTACCCGAATCCTCTTTGTCCTGTCCCCTCTGCAACAGGACAACACTGGCAAACGTCCTTAGCCACCTCCCTAGTCTACAGGGAGCATTTAAACAGATAAGTCAAGGATGGCACCAACTCAAGCACCATTTCTTGTGATACTCAAGGATGTAACCCATCTGGACATGAAGCCTTTTCCACTTTAAGGGCTGCAAGGATCATTCCAACCTTCCCCACTGTTTTTTTTAATTCTTTATTAACCAGGTAATGCCTGTTTTCAGGGGCAACCCATGAGCACTGGGTAGGTTATGTGACTTGCTCAAAGTCACACAGTATGCAAGAGAAGGTTGTGGGAATCAACTCCAGGTATATTAGATGTACCAAGTTCATCCACAGGTACTATAATTACTCTAACCTCTAGGATATATTGTAATCTCAAGGAAGGCAGAGGGGCTGCTGAATAGTAGAAGAGATGTTCCTCAGTGTGATAAGATACTGTAGGCAGCAACTCAGATACATCTGGTTACATCACTTCACTAAGTGAAAAATAGCCAGAGCTGCTTGAAACATTGCAGGAGTACATTGGTTTATGGGCGGGGTCATTTTATCCATTTGTTATTTAATAAAGGACTTGCAACTTGGAAGCAATGGCTGCACTTCTTCCTTTTGTCACTGAGTGGAGTGTTCTGACCATTTTTCTGTGAGTTAATTGTAATCTCGATCATTCCCATTTTTGTTATTACTCTCTATGATGCATTTATCCAGCTGACCAGCAATGTCCCGTCTTGTACTATTAAGACACACACCACCGATTGTTGTTTAGCCTCCTCTACACATCTGTTTTCTTTTCTTCATCTTACTATCCATCAATTTTCCCATATTGTACAGTATCTGAAAACATCCATATTACCATCTTTATTGTTTTTGTAAAACTTAACTCTGCTTTAGCCTTCCTTATGGTGTCTTCAACTCCTTTGGTTTCTTTTGATACGCTTTTCACCTTTCCTCTCCCTTATTACCTTTATACCTTCTGAAGGAATTATTTTTATATTTTGCCACTACCCCCACCTTTTTAAAATATGAGATTGTCTTCTTGTGTATATTTCTATTAGCAACTTTATATATACAGGAGTGTGTAACATGCATTATTGCTCTCTTTACTATTTTCAATTTAGTTTATATTCTGTTTGCCATACTCACATTCTATAATTTGTCATAAATTGTAATTCTCATATTCTCATAATTTGTACTTTTAAGATCAAGTATCACTGGCCTGGATAATAACTGTGATCTTCCTGTTACTAACTCAAACCAGAGGCATGGTTGCTGGTACCCAGATGATCTCTAATTGTGACTCACTTCACAACCTCCGTGTTAGAAAGTGCCAGGTCTAGAATGGTGTCTTTTCTGGAATGTTGTATAATGCACTGCAGTAAGAAATAATCATGCATGATATCTAACATAGCCCAACTCCTTTCACTTATGGCTATCAGTCCAACCAGATCTATAAACATACCACATAAAGGTATAAAAGCTATGGAGGTCAGCAATAGTATGGAAGGCAAGTGTATACAATCAATGTGGTTACAGGTGGTTACAAATTGGGAGTGGAACATAAGTACAGAATAATACATATAGCAGATCCAGCAAGGATGTAACACAGTCCATGTAACAAATGGCATGTCACAAAATACTGCATGCCAAAAGGGCTTTATTGCCATTGAACTTCATTGCTCCCTGAAGCATACTGCAGCTGTTTGCAATAATGCTGCAAGCTATTGAATTTTATCATGGCTAACACCACTGTTGACCACTACCACAGAAACTGGTAACAGACAGGGAACTAGGTAATGAAATTAGGAAGACAGCAAATAATGGAGAGTAGCTGCTAGAAAGTGATTTCAATATTCAAGATGTGAACTGGAGTATCACAGAAGCAGAAAATGGCAGATGTCAGCTGCCAGTAGAGGTGATCAAGGGGACATTCTTTACCCAAAGGGTCAAGGATCCAGAAGTGATGGGGCCATCCTTAGCTTAGTCATTAGGAACAGGGATAGCATAGGGTAGACCACAGTACAGGAGCTGATTGTAACTAGTGACCATCAATTTGTGTGGTTTACTGTCGTATCAGAAGTGGAGAAAAATAAGTAACAGACAAAAGCCTCGGACTTCAGGAGGGCATACTTTGGCAGTATGATGGAGTTGCTGCAGGAGAATATAGAAAGGGTGAAGGCAGCACAGGCAGTAGAAATAAAATGGGAACTGATAAAGAATGCAACATTCAAACTTATTTACAGCATTACTGAATCAAAGTAGTAGTAAACACATGAGTGGCAGGAAATCACTGTGGTTCACATGGAAGATAGGAGAAGATCTATGTAAGGGGGAAGGAAGGCCTTATGAAAGTACAAGAAGAGCCAGAGTGGAGGGTGGAGTACCTAAGCAACATGAAGAAGGCCAGAAGCCTGTGAGAAGAGTGAAGTCTGATGCAGAGATGAGGATAGTACAGGGGAGGAAGAAAGGAGATTTTTGACAAAATGATTTAACAAATCTATATTGGATACAGGGTTTCTGTTGCACAGTCTAAAACAAGGGATAAATATAGGAACACTTGTGGGCACCAGCCCTGGGAGGAGCATTTTTTATTTAGCTGTTTAACCAGGTATAGCACACTAAGCTGAAAGCAACCTGGGAGCACAAGGAGGTTAAGCGACTTGCTCAGGGTCACACAGTATGCAAGTGAAAGCTGTGGGATTCAAACCCAGCTCTGGTCTGCTGGATGTCACCAAATTTGCAGCTCAGAGCCTTAGACCACTGCGCTATACTGCCTCAATGAACTGATGTAGTCTTCAGTTTGTTCTGGGCTGTCTTCCATACAGTGCAGTTCCAGACCACTAAGCTACTGTGTAGCTGCAGACTCCAGGGGTAGGATTTTCCAAAGTATTCGATCACTGCAAGCCCCGGTGTGCTGATGATAGGTGCATGGGGTTTGTGGCAGTCAAATGGGATCTTCTAACCCGTGTGGCAATTATCGCAAATTAGACCAACTTATTCTGATCTAACTTGCAGCAATCCTGATTGCCATTATTACAGAGCTTGCCTCAGATGCTTGATACAAGCTGCCATACTCCATGGAAACTGTCGCAACTGCACCCAAGATTGTAAAATCGGGCACAGTTGTGGCAAAGTGTTTGGTGCACTGCCAAAACCTAAGTGCTGTGGTGCAGGGCTGGATGCAAGCCCTGTGCCATGGTTGGAAAATCTGTCCCCAAGTATTTAGGAGTCCTTTGGCAATGGTGAGGGGGGCCTTCCATTCTGATATCATTCTTGATATTGTCACTCCCTCCACTGTACGATATATAAAATGAGAAACTCCAGACCTCTGGTTGCTTTCTTCACTGTGGGAGCCAGCCAGAGGACTGACAGATTTCCCAATGTTGTATCAGTGAGTTAAGCATACTGTAAGTTCAATACTTGGACCAGGATAATGCTTGAAAGAAAGTACATTTGTTACACTTACTGATTTTTGCAATTGTCCTG
This sequence comes from Neoceratodus forsteri, assembly GCA_016271365.2. Taxonomy (NCBI): domain Eukaryota; kingdom Metazoa; phylum Chordata; order Ceratodontiformes; family Ceratodontidae; genus Neoceratodus; species Neoceratodus forsteri. The sequence goes on along the minus strand of CM057459.1, from coordinate 779,171,339 downwards.
CAACAGGTGCAAACTGAGCTGAAATATTGGTAGTCAAGGATGGGGTTTTCTGATATAACAAAGTGAACCATTAAGGTAAGTGCTGCAATTAGACATTTTTCTCAAACAGTGTTTGGGAAATATATCAGATTCAATGCTCTTTCCACAACATCACTTATTAAATATTTTTTTTTCAAATTGTTTAACTGGGAGAGACACAGTAAGCTGAAGGCTTGTTTAAAGGGTGCGATCTGAAAGCACAGGGAAGTTAAGGGACTTGCTCAGGGTCCACACAGTATGCAAGTGGGAGCTGTGGGATTCAAACCAGGTCTCCAGATTTGCAGCTCAGAGCCTTAAACCACTGTGCTAGACTGCCTCCCATATCTGCCTGTTCTGTTTACAGGAACTGTTTGCAATCAATATTAATATATCTTAATATATGACATGGTCCAGCACGACAGACAAAGAGGAAAATACATTTCTATTTGATTATGTATCTAAATAGATTCTATAAATAAACAATCCAGTGCTGCACTGGGAAATTTGTGTTACCTTAAACTTTGATTAAAGTCAGTTGCCCTTCTGTACATAGCATATAATTGTGGATTTTATATAGAAGAAGTGTGATGTTGGTAAACACTGTAAATTAGGGGTGTTTAGTGACAGAGCAGTGACAGCACAGAAAACAAACAGTGGGTTGTTTAGTAACTATGTATTATTGCATGTTTTTAACAGAGTGAATACAACATAATCCAGGCCTGATGAAATGGTGATCTAGCCAAGAAACATAATCCTTGTTGTCTTGGTGTGTGGTTAAATAAAGAAGAAGCAGATATATGATTGGAGTGTATTACTGCTGTGTACCACAGTTCATGATTTTACTTCTGATGGAGTCAGCTGGGTCATCTCCAAGATTTTGATTTTTAGATTCTCCGAATACATGAGAGAGGGCATCCTGGACATCTCTGCAGGACTTATGGCTTTCACTTTCAATATCTGAATACAATCATATAATGTGTCTGTATTGCCATGCTGATTTGAAGCTTTATATGGGCTATGATAATGACCTGCAGCAAGAATTAGTGATTGTCAATATGAGTGACTAAACAAACTTCTGCCAATGAAAATACTCCATCGTCAGCTCTATAATTTTAAGTAGGGGGTTGTGGTCTGTAATCTAGGTAAATTGTCTGCAGTGAAGGTATTTATGAATTTCACAAATCAAAATATTATTCCTAAAGCCTTTTTTCAACTTCGTCATACCCTTATTTTGTATTGGTTAGAGTATCAGATGTATATGCATGACCTATTACTATTACTGGTATTATTATTATTATTTTTTTTTACAACTAGTTTATTCTCACCTCAGTTACATTAACATTTAATTGTATATTGCACCTTATATTACTGTTTTATTTTGGGGGCTGTTAGTTTACGATCCACCTTTTACACAGAATGCATCTAGAAATAAGCTGTTACCAGATCAGTATGTCTTTCCTTCTGAAACGTTTGGAAAAAAGAATAGGTTTTGCACTACTGTCTGGCAGTTTTTGAGAAATTTCAGCACCTTCCCTGAATGGTCAAGCATCACAATCAAGATATACAGGCACAAGAGCATCAAAATACATTAGTACAATGTAACACAGAAACATAGAATTTGATGGCAGATAAGGACTGCTTGGCATATCTAGTCTGCCCATTTCCCTACCTGATGGATAAGCTGCAGATTCTAATTAATCAACAGCTTACTTCCTCCTACCCCCCACTAGAATCGCCTTATGTCTGTCCCATGCATTCTTGAATGCTCCCACTGTTTCTGACTCCACAACCTCCTCTGGAAGGCTGTTCAATGCATCCAAAACCCTCTTTGTGGAAAAATACTTTCTAACATTACCTCTGAGCTGTCCCCCCTCTATCTTCAAATTGTGCCCCCTTGTTCTTGCACATCTCTTTTACTGAAAGTCCTCTTGGACTTTGTTTGGTTCCCTTGAGATACTTGAAAGTTTCTATTATGTCCCCCCTCTCCCTCCTTTCCTCAAGGGTATACATATTAAGCTGCTTTAGTCTATCCTCGTATGTCTTCTGGTGCAGACCCTGCACCATTTTGGTTGCCCTCCTCTGAACAGCCTCCACTCTGTCTATATCTTTGTGGAGATGGGGTCTCCAGAATTGCATGCAGTACTCCAGATGGGGTCTCACCAACTGTCTGTACAGAGGGATAACAACTTCCTGTTTTCTACTGTTGATGCCTCTCCCTGTGCATCCCAGTAGCCCCTCAGGCCTCCTTACTGCCTTCTTACATTGCTTGCCCACCTTTAGATCATCTGATATACTTACTCATAGGTCTCTTTTGATTTTTGTTATTGTTATTATCTCACCCCCCATTGTGTACTCTTCCCCTGGGTTTTTGTTTCCCAGATGCATTACCTTGCACTTCTTTGCATTGAATCTAAGCTGCCATATACTTGATCATTCCTCCAACCTTGCCAAGTCCATTTTCATCCTTTCCACCCCACCTTGTGTATCAACCCTGTTGCAGATCTTTGTGTTGTCTGCAAAGAGACATACTTTTCTTTCCAGGTGTTCTCCAATGTCACTAATAAAGACATTAAAGAGGACTGGTCCCAGCACTGAACCTAGCGGTACGCCACTAGTTACCCTCCTTCTTTCACTGAGGACTCTGTTTACTATTACCCTTTGCGTCCTGTTGTCCAGCCAGTTTTTTATCCAAGCTACCACCTTGGGACCCACTCCCAGGCTGGTTAACTTGTATATTAATCTTTTGTGTGAGACTGTGTCAAATGCCTTGCTAAAATCTAGATAGGTCATATCCACAGCCCCTGCCTAGTCTACTACTTTGGTCACCCAATCAAAGAAATCTATTAGGTTCATCTGACATGACCTTCCTTCTGTGAAACCACGCTGCCTTGGGTCCTTTGCCCCACTGGCCTCTAGGTACTCAACAGTTCTTTCCTTCAGAAGTGATTCCATAATTTTCCCTACCACTGAGGTCAAACTAACTGGTCTGTAGTTTCCTGCCTCTGCCCTGCTCCCACTTTTGTGAAGTTGAATCACATCTGGCCTCCTCCAGTCCTCAGGTACCACCCCATCCTCCTATGATTTGTTAAAGAGAGTAGTCAGTGGTGTTACTGGTTCTACCCTTAGTTCTTATGGAATTCTGGGGTGAATCCTATCAGGTCCCATTGCATTGTCCACCCTCAGTTTCAAGAGTTCTTTCAAAACCCTTTCTTCTGTGAATGGACTAGTATCGACTCCCCTATTCAAAGTGTTTCTCTTGTTTGTTTTAGGTACCTCCCCGTCCTCTTCCATTGTGAATGCTGAGCAGAAATATTTGTTCAGTATCCCTGCTTTTTCACTGTCACCCTCTGCCCACATTCCCTCCCCTTTATTAAGTATCTCTATCCCTCCCTTGGTCTTTCTTCACTCCCTGAAGTACCTATAAAAGATTTTATCCCCTCCTTGACAGAATTGTCTATCTTTTCCTCAGTTTGTGCCTTTGCTATTCTGACTGCCTTCCCTGCCTCTTTCTGCTTTAACTGATAAACTTCTCTGTCCTGCTCCTTCTGTGTTTCCTTATATTTTCTAAATGCTATCCTTTTCTCCTCAACCTTCCCTTTCACCTCTTTTGAGAACCATAGTGTTTTTCCTTCATTTTGTTTTGTTGACTTGCTTCACACAATGGCTTGTTGCCTATGGGATGGCAGTTTTGATTATTCCTCATTGTTACTCCACCCCTCCTTCTTGCCCATTTGCTAGTGCTTTTCTGAGGCACTCTCTCATTTTTCCAAAGTCAGCCCTCCCAAAGTCCAATACTCTTGTTTTTGTATGCTTGACTCTATGGCTGTGTTTATTGTGAACCACACTGTTTGGTGATCACTTTTTTCCCAGATGACTATCCATTTCTAAATATGAAATACTTTCTCCTTCCCCATTTGAGAGTACCAGGACTAAGATTGCTCTCTCCTGAGTGGGTTCCAAGACTAGCTGTCTGAGGTATGCCTCCTGAAGGGCATCAAGAATGACCCTGCTCTTAGATGTGCCTGCTGCAAAGATAATCCAGTTAACATCTGGCATATTCAGGTCCCCCATCAACAATATATCCCCTTTTTCTGCCATTTTAAGGATGTCTTCTGTCATTTTCTTGTCCATTTCCTCCTCCTGAGATGGGGGTCTGTACACAACCCCCATGCGGATTATCATGCCATTTCCTGTCTCCATGGTGACCCATAGTGACTCATCAACTTCCTGTTTACTCTTTAGGTCTGTAACTTTAATCCCTTCCTTTACATAGAGAGTTACTCCTCCTCCTCCTCTTTTACCCACCCTGTCCCTCCTGTAGATTGTGTATCCTGGTATGTTGACATCCCAGTCATGGTTCTCTGTGTGGTATGTTTCAGTGACTGCCACAATATTCAGGTGTCCCTCTTCCATCAAGGCCACTAGTTCAGGGAGCTTGTTACACAGACTGTGGGCATTGGTACTCATTACCCTCAATTTTTAGATGGCCTTGCCCCTTTTAGTCCCATCCCTGTCCTTACTGCCTTTTTCTTCATTTACACCTGTCCTAGTCTCTACTGACTTCTCTACCTTGGTGTTTACCTCTCTAAATACTGTGTTTTGTGGTGAGATGCTGGGATATCCCTGCTCCTTTTCAGTGACTTCCCCTTGGCTAGTTTAAATGCTTGCCAATTAACCCTTTCAACCTATCACCTAGGATCCTGGTTGCCCCCTGGACAGATGCAGACCATCGCACCAGTATAGACCTGTATCACTCCAGGTGGCTCCCCATTCCCCAATGAAGTCAAAACTCTGAGCTCCACACCAGTTTTTTAACCATTCATTGAATCCCATTGAGTGGAATACCCTAGCATCATCCTGTCATAGACAGGCAGCACCTCCAAGAAGGTTACCATACATGCTACTTGTCTAAGGCCCCTTCCCAACTCTACAAACTCCTCTTGCACTGCTCTGATCCCATTCATAGCCATGTAATTTGTCCCTAGGTGGACAATGACATCTAGCTCCCTCCCTCATGCAGCTGCTCCCATGATCCTGAGGATTTGCTTCCTGTCCCTCTGAGCCATATCATCAGGCAGGCTTCTACCCCCAGTTATTGAGTCTCCCACCAGGAGTTGTTTCCTTCACCTGTGGGGTCTCATGCCACCCTCTTAAGGGTCTCTTTTTGGAGGTTTCCAGCATCCTCCTTGGTCTCCTCTGCAAGTGCCTCCATAGAGGAACCACTCTTTCCAGAACAGCATAAGAATTGTGGAGAGGTACAACTGGAGGGATGCATCTCTGTTCCACCACCCTTTCCCTTCCTGAGCCCACATTGGTCCAACTGCTCCTTTTTAGTGGCAATTTCTGATGTAGCAGTGGTGGCCCTGGTGGTCCCTGGGTGGGGGAAAAGGTTTCACGAATCCTAGCCAGGTCAGCCTGGAGATGGGCAACCTCCTCCCTCAGACCAGAGAGGTGCCTGCAAATAGGGCAGCATCGCAGCCTCCAGAATGTCTCCCAGAACACTGCTACCCCACAGCCATTGCACTGCACCACTCCCATCTTGACTTATTTTGTGTCCCCTCTCCTGTTGCTTTGTATGCTTACTGTCTCCTCCCTCTATGTATTTTACACTTACTTTCCTACTGCCTATGTGCCCTTACAAATCTTGCCCTTCCTGTTCTGGGACAGAAACTTCCTGTAGTCTTCAGTAATTTCCTTCCTTGTTTGGATTCAGACATCCAGCACCCAGAGGGGAGAAAGAGCTATTTTTAGGTTCCTTCAAGGTTGAAGAAACTAATTTGTCTCAATGATCCTTCCCTTCCTACTGCCAAACAGGAAGTTCCTGTTGTCAGTCAAATCCAGTGGCTATAAAAGTAGAACTGGCTGAGGGTGGGAGGGTGGAGGGATGGGAAGGAGGGCAATTAGTATGAAAGCTGTAGTTCTAGTCAGCTGTTAATTGCTCTGAAATCAAGATTCTCCTCTGTCAAAAACTAACAGCAGGAAGCTATAATTGGGTACACCTGCTTTTGTACTCCTAAGCTCCTAAATCACACCACAATTAGCTTCTTCCCTCTGCTCCTGACTCAGCAAAGTAAGCTGATACAGCCCCCTTCCTAAAACAGAGAAACACTCAGTGACTTTTGTTTACTTAAATGATACCCCTGCTTCTAATAAAGCATCTGTTTGCTTAATCCAAACAGGCACTGACTCCTGCTGAGATAGAAATGATATATCAGTAAGAAAGCTGTAGTTCTAGTCAGCTGTTACTTGCTCTGAAAGTAAGATTCTCCTCTGTCAAAAACTAACAGCAGGAAGCTCTAATTGGAGACACCTGCTTTTGTATTCCTAAGCTCCTAAGCCACGCCTCCAATTAGCTTCTCCCCTCGGCTCCTGACTCAGCAAAGTAAGTTGATACAGCCCCCTTCTTCAAACAGAGAAACACACAGTGACTTTCTTTTTTTTTTACTTAAATGAGACCCCCCTGCTTCTAATCTCAGTACTGAACAGCTGCCTCCTTGAAATCCAAGATTGAATGAGTGCCAGTGGTTTAAAGTTAAACCCAGGAAAGACTGAGGTCTTGGTAATAGACCCAGGTTGTAGGTCTGAGGGGTTGAGGACTGGGCTCCCCTCCAGTTTATTCTTGATGAGAGCACAGATTCTCACCTCTGATCGGGTGTGTGACCTAGGAGTGATGCTTGATGATGGCTTGACCCTTCATCATCAGGTATCAGCAGTTATCAAGCTGGCCTTTTACCATCTTAGGAACATTGCTAGGATCAAGCACCTTGTTCGGTCCAGTGACCTACCTGTCTTGGTCCATGCATTTGTGACATCGTACCTTGACTATTGCAACTCCCTTTACCTAGGGCTTCCTAGGGTTGATATCCAACACTTGCAGCTAGTACAGAATGCTGCAGCATGTTTGTTGACTGGGTTTCGAGAAGTACTCACATTACCCCTGTGCTGAGCGATCTGCACTGACTGCCTATTCAGTGGCAGATCACCTTTAAGGTAGGTCTATTGACCTACAAAGCCCTACACAGACAGGGTCCTGACTACTTGAAAGAGTTCCTGGTTCCTTACACCCCCCTTCGACAGCTCCGCTCAGCTGACAAGGGGTTGCTGTAGATTCCAAGGGTAAGTTTAAAGTCATCGGATGCATGTGCCTTTGGGTTTATGGCACCTACCCTCTGGAATTCTCTGCCCCATCAGCTACGGGAGTGCAGGACAGTGGGGTGATTTAATCAGGCACTGAAGACCTTTTTGTAGGGGAAAGCATACCTAGAATTCTGATGATTTTTATCTGTATTTATTGTTCATTGTTTTAGCTGATTGTACACTGCCTTGATGCGTGAAAGGCGCTCTATCAAATAAAAGTTATTATTATTATTAATAAAGTATCTGTTTGCTTAATCCAAACAGGCACTGACTCCTGCTGAGATATAAGTGATGTATCAGTAAGAAAGCTGTAGTTCTAGTTAGCTGTTACTTGCTCTGAAAGCAAGATTCTCCTCTGTCAAAAACTAACAGCAGGAAGCTGTAATTGGAGACACCTGCTTTTGTACTACTAAGAAGCCACGCCTCCAATTAGCTTCTCCCCTCTCCTCCTGACTCAGCAAATTAAGTTGATACAGCTCCCTTCCTCAAACAGAGAAACACGCAGTGACTTTCTTTTTTTTTCTTACTTAAATGAGACCCCTGCTTCCAATAAAGTATCTGTTTGCTTAATCCAAACAGGCACTGACTCCTGCTGAGATAGAAGTGATGTATCAGTAAGAAAGCTGTAGTTCTAGTCAGCTGTTACTTGCTCTGAAAGCAAGATTTTCCTCTGTCAAAAACTAACAGCCATGTACTGTATGTAAAGAGCTGTTTTTTTCAACATCTCAAATTTTGCTTGATACACACGCTTTCTGTGGTGTTCTTCTGTACATTGGCATTTAAAGGTCACAGGTAGAGATGTTGTGAAATTCTATTTTCCCAGTGAAATTCCCATTAAAGTGGCAATTTTGTCATGTGAAATATTTTGCGAAAGTCACCTGTTATGCAAAATATCTTGTGGGGTGCAAAACACAGAATTTTGCCTAAGAAATGTGAAATTTCACCATATAAGTTGCAAAATTTTTTTGGTGAAAGGTGGATTTCGCTATTTCGTCAGTGAAATTTTGCTTTCCGCAGGTGAAATTCTGAATTTTGCTTCTTCAAAGCATTTTGCAAAACAGGTGAATTTGATGAAATATTTTGCGTAATGAAATTATCCGATTTCACCCAGCACTAGTCTCAGGTCATCAACTAGAACACAAATGGAGGAGTTCTCAGGAGAGTGACAAAAGACTTACCCTAGAAGTGCAACTGATGCTCTACCAGGGACAGATGGGGCAAATAAAATGTTCTTTGCCACCCTCATTTCAGCTAAGAAGAACTGTTCAGCTACACCTTTTCATGCAGTGGTCAACTTATTATAGCCAGAATGTCTGTAGCACAGTGAACATGCTTTTGTTGAAAAGTGTGGCTAATTTACTGAGTTTCTTCAAGCCCAGGCTTGTCAGCACCTGAGACAAGGGTTGGGCAGCAGGGATAGACAGGAGAAATTGTATAGCCAAGTAAAAATGTGGGTGGAGTTTATCCAATTGCATGAGGTGGAGGTCCTTAAAGTAGCCAATGGTTTGCATTGAATCAGATGTATTTTGTGTCCTGCCCTAACCCATTTGCTCAAGATAAGGTGAACTACACTGAGCTGGGTGTTATCAGGAACTTTCAATGCCTCTCTGTGGGAAGGTAATCTTCCAGTGCCTTTAAAGGAGACTGTGGTGACTCTGCTTAAAAAGATGTTATTAGGTTCTGACAATCCAGCCACATATCTTCTTGTCTATAAGCTTCCTCTTTTAGTGAGGGCTGTGGAGAAAATGTTTTTTTTTTCTCAGCTAATGGCTCATCTTGAGAGTAGTGATGTCTTTGAGTTATTTTAGTCTGGTTTCCAGAATAAGCACAGCACTGAAACAGTACTGATCAGAGTATGCAATGATATTTTCCTAGAGACGGATCAAGGTAAGGTAAAAATGTTGATCATCCCTGAATGTGTATCTGCTTTTGATACCATGACCATGTTGATTTGCTGCACAGATCTGAAGAGCTAGGAGTTTTGACAGACATTGTTCATTAAGAATTCCAATCATTCCTCAGTGGAAGACAGCAGTCAGCAGTGTTTGGTTCTTGCAAGTTGTGGTTGGCTGCTCTGGACAACAGAGTCCTTCAGGATTCTATCCTGTTCCTGGCATTATTCATGGTGTGCATATTTCTGCTAGGTAAAACCATTAGACACTACAGTGTGGGTTTTTACTGCTAAGCAGATGATACCCAGCTTTATGTGTCTTTTGTTGTTGACAGGGTGTTGTCAATGCTGAAGTTGGAACAATGCTCGCAGGAAATTAAGGTTTGGATGGCATTGAATTGGCTGGCTCTAAACCATGTTAAAAAACAAGTTACTGTTGATGGGGAATTAGAAGCAGTTATCAGCCATACAAGATGGCCTCAGTATCGCTATCATAGATGGGGTGCAGTTGAAGGCATCAGGAGAGGTACAAAGTCTACTAGTAATCCATGACAAACATATGACATTTATTCATCTCAGGAGATGGGAGAGTGACTATCTGGGTACCAGTGGGATCAATGCTAGAACTAGTCCTGTTCAGTGTATTCATATGTGAAATCTCAGAGGACTTGAAGGGGAGGGTGTGTCTTTTTGTGGATGACACACAAATAAGCAACAGGGTGGACCATCAGGAAGAGGAGAAGAGAATACAATGGGATCTGGGGAAACAAGAGGCATGCCCTAGGGTGTAGCAGCTGGATTTCATTGCCAAAAAGGGCAAGTCATGCATCTGGGGTGGGGAAACAAGGGAGCAGTGTATAAGAGAGGGGATGACACTGACAGTCCCCAGCTTCAGCAGTAAAGTGTACAGCTTTCTCCCAAAGACTGTATCCAGCCTTGGTCAGAGGCAGTTTAAGGACATTCATAAAGCTGCCTAGAGTTGAAAGAACTGCTTTAATTTTAATATATTACATTTCAAAGGAGAGTACTTAGCTGGTAAGGGTCTTGGTGATGAGGTGGCAGTTGAGATGCATTACGAGGGTGTGGTGCTACTCCATCATAAAAGCCTGCACCACCTTCCTCTGTGAACATCTTCAGCAGTAAAGTGCACAGCTTGCTGCCAGAGATTATATACATGTGTGGTCAGAGACAACCTGAGAACATCCATAGGGCTACCTCCAGCTGAAATGACTGCTTCAGTTTTATTTATTTATTTACTTAGTTAGTTATTTTTTGTTGACCAGAAAAGGAAGACTAGGCAATTCTTCTTATTTTCAGCCTCATCTTAGGGAGAAGAGAAGATACAGATACACACTGACATACATAAGCAGCTTAAGCTGCTGGTGGTATTTAAGTGAATTAAGTGAGTTTTGAATGAATACATATCCAAGGATAGGACCCAACTGGTTAGGAGGCTTAGCAGTGAGCTGGCAGTTGAGTTCCATCATGAGGGTTTGTGGTTACTCTAATAGGAAGCCCTTGCTGTATAGAAAGCCAGAGTCTCCTTGTTGCCCCCTTAGAAGTAGTGGCAACATTTGGTTGGGTGTGAATAGTTGATATGGTGAAGAGGTGAATGTCAGAATTTTTGAAATCTGCATTTTGCTCTGTCAGCAGGGATAATTAATTTTCCTGGACTTGGGTGAGGTAATCAAGAGCTACTAAAACTTTACCCTATACATGATATTAAAGGACATGTCTTATTTGGAATTAGTTAGTCCCTTCTATGTAACATTCAATATAGCCTACTATGAAAACCTTCATCCTAGCACCCTGTCTATATTTGCCTGCTTCTGGGGTAGTGGCAGCCTTTGGATTGGTAGAGATAGAGCAGCAGTGCGAGGCAAAACTAACATTGATACATGCATCATTTCTATTGCCAACTTGACAGTACTTCATTTGTGGGACACTGAAGAATTCAACTAGAACATTTATCAGTTCATTTTGATTTCTGAACTGTAATCTTTTTAATTTTATATAATTCTTTCAAAATTGTTTTTGGTATATATTTAATATAATTATTTGTGATATTACTAGTCCCTTGGTCTCCCTTATCTTTTCTGGGATAGTGGTAGACTCAGGAGTGGGAAGAGGTGAGATGAGGGGTGGTATATTCTAGATTTTTGATTTATTGTATAGTCTATCCAGCAGCCTTTCCCACCTCCATCCCCAAATTTCTTGGAAAAAAAAAGCTTCCAGTGTGGAGAATGAAGTTGTGATACCGGTTAGGACTGGACTATATTCATTCTAAAATGTTAGCAGCTACTACCCTGAAATGTAACTGTTGTATGTTAGTGCCCATATAATGAATTGTTTTTCAAACTGTAATATCTTTTTATGTTACCAATTTAAGAAAATGCAACCTCCCCCCCCCCCATCCTTCACTAGTGACAGTCTTTGGTAGGAAGGATAGGTGGTGAAGTAATAAAAGTCCAGTAATGGCAAAAATGTCTGGACATAAATTTATATTATCATTATTAATAATTGCCAATGTGGCTTTTAATTTCCACATGTGATGTACATGTTGCATGTTTGACTTCTGTTATGGTTCAAAGCTAACCCAAGGGAATGCAAGAAGTAGAGGAAGAAATTCATTCATCACAGCACAGCAGGAATTTACAAGAAGCAATCAGGTTAATACAAGAATATGCAGGCTAAAGTTTGATTTTAACAAGAGTCTTGGAGTATACCTTCCATTAGTAACCTTAGGTGGTGATACAGAACGCAATCCTGGGATGAAAAGAGCCCCCAAGTGTAATTTTCTTATAGGTCTTGATAATGAAAGAAATATTTTAACCAAATTGACAAACTACACTGTTGAGCTAAAGATTTAACATTTTTTGCTTTTGGGCTATCAAAGACTGTCTTCTGCAATTAGTGACAATGAAATAAAGATAAATGGGTTTTAATCTATAAGACAGGATAGAAAGAAATGCAAGGTGCTATGTTTTACCTCAATGGTGGCCTAATTAATGTAGAAAAAATTCTTGCAAAAAGTATTATGACTATTGGTTGTTTATTAGTGAGAGTGGTGGAAATCTAATCTTTTGGTGGCATCTATTTATTCCCCACTGAAGACCAATGTCAAAGGATTTGAGGCTCTTATATTAGAAATTGTGATTGGTTGGCCATCCATGGCACTCCAGGCATTACATCATAGATTTCAGTCCACCTGATAGGCTAAAGATGCACAAGACCTAGGATCAAATTTCTAGACCCCAGGTCCCAGAAGCCCCTATTCTCCATTTCTAATTGAGCATCTGATAAGGCAACAAGCACTCCAGCAGTCCCTGTATCATGCCAGGAAAGGTAGGCTGTGGATTCCGCCGAGAATTGTCTTATTTTTATGTAAAATACATCTGAGCCTGCCAAGGATTTATACCTGAGTAATTTGTACGGTCTAGTCGAGACCTGAGATTGGTCTTAAAATGAAAACTGTTTAGGGGGCTGTTTTGGCTAAACCCTGCTGGCCATTGACATTGTTTTTTTTGAGTTAATTTTAAATTTTAGTTGGCTGGAACAAGTTTTGAGGCTTTATTGTGATTTGTTTTCTGGCTTTCAATCATTTTTGATAACCTAGTTGGTTTACCCTTTGAATTTATTAGAAAAAGGGGACCCCACAGGCCGCGTGTACACTGGAACATCTCTCACTCCTTATGAGGAACTTTGTGCTCTCAATTTTCCCCAAAAAGGCACCATTTTGATCCCAAGACTTGGGGACCTCTCCTATTAATGCCTTTTTTCTGTGTTAGCATCTTTCCACGGAGTGTTCCAAATGCCCGCAATACCACGTATATTAAAGCACCCCCCATCCCTGCTACCTCTTTACGTCTCCATTTGGAGATTACATCTCCCTTTCCCATGTGGTCTCCTTGCTATTCCTTCCCCTGAGGATACTACTCTGGAGCCAACGTTAGTCTCGCAGCCCTACGTGGCAACATGGTAGGATCCATGCGGCCTGTGAGTCACTCCCAGCTAGCCAGGTAGGCCGCAGACTTCTGCTTGCATTTTACTGTCCCTTGCTCACTCCTGATGGATGCTCACAACTCTAGCACATCGGGAGAGCTTGCCACACTACATTCTGCCTTAAAGAAGGACAGAGCAGAGAAGGTTAATGAAGAGTTCTCCTCACCCCAGAGACCTCAGACTTGTTCTCCTAGGTGGATTTGAGAGGCGGAGGGGGAGTGGGGAAAAGAGAACATGGAATTTAAACTTGGCTCAAAGGTGCAGATTTTGAATTCTGAATATGGAAGATACTTACAGAGCTGGCTGTTCGACAGCAGACCTGGGTTCTTTGGGTCCTCCATTAAGAGGTTAAATCCTGGCATCCCTATCAAAGTGAATGGGAGGTTACCTTGGGTCTTAGGGGGATCCCCTCCCAAAGTGGAGATCTCAGGGCACCATCAGGTCTAAGCACAGCAGATTCATTTTGTAATTCCCTGGGGCTACTTCATCAGGCCTAGGCCCCTCCCACAGTGGCTGGCCTAGTAGAGCCCTTTCTCTTCCCTTGGGCCTAGATTCCCCTTCTAAGTAGCAACAGGCCCAAGTGGGTTCTCCTACTGCTCGCAACAAAATCAGATGGAACACACAGGGAAAACCATGATCGCCTATTTGGGCCAGTTCTCTTCCCTCTCAAGCGGAGACTCCTAAGCCCTAACAGAGTATCCTGGACAGTTTATTGTACAGGGGAAACCCTCATAAGAACTATTTCCTTTTGGGGGCACCTCACCTAGCGGCCCTCTAACAGAGGCAATTATACTCTTCTCTTTTGGACAACAATTCCCAACCTGCCCAGCACCTCTCTGCATGGGGAAGTGGAACAAAAGGGGCCATTAACCTTTGATGCCCCTCTACTTTGGGTCACTACACTGCCATAGATGAAGGGATTCTTATATTGGGGCCATCAAGATTATACTGATGGACCGTCCTTTCCTGTCCCTAACATACTACATTCTCTTTCTCGCTCTCTCTCTTTCTTTCTCCCCAAATGCTGAAAACAAGAAAGTGCACTGCTTGTAGCACCAGCTTGATGCCCCACAACATGGGTCCCTTATGAACTGCATGTATTCATGATGAGTAGGATTCTTCCCTAGACCCCTCTCTGATGTTGGGCTTGGACACTCCAGGTACCAGTGGTACCACTTGGATGGACCCTGGGGCCATAATCCAGCAAAACCAACAAGCAGCAGTAGCCATGATGGAGAGCCAGCAAAATATTACTTTGAAAATCATGGAAAAGTTAGAAGCTATGATGCAGTACAGATTGGCACCCACCCGGAATCCACTGCCAGAACCCGCAAACCAAGGGGGGTCCTCCGGGATCCATTCTGAACTGACTGGTCCACCCCTGAGCCACACTGCACACACCAATGGGGATGACACTGGAGACAAGGAGCCCCTTGAGGACAAGGAGCCTGTACCATCTGATGAAGAAGAGATGGAAACACAATCAGTACCATCCCTCACATCCAAACAGTGCTCCTTTGACTTAATACCAGGTCTCATGAGAATAATTAAAGCCACCATGAGTTTCAAGCTAAAGGAGGAACAACCCAAGACGAAGCTTGATCCTATGATTCAACAAAGGAAGGCCTCCAAGGAAACCTTCCCAATTTGTCCAGCGATTGACGATATATTCATTAAGGAGTGGGAATCTACAGAGCTGGGCAGGATGTCAGATAAGAGAAATGTAGACCGCATGCATCCAGTCCAGGAAGACAAGGCCAGCATATGGTGCACCACACCTATGATTGATCCACAAGTAGCTGCACTCAGCAAAAAGACAGTCCTCCCATGCAGGGCCATATCACTGAAGGACCCAGCAGACAAAAAGGTGGTGGACATGTTGAAAAAGTTGTTTGAAATAGAGGTCACAGCCGCTAAGGCATCCACTACAGCTATATACACTGGGCACGCCCAGATTCGCTGGCTTGAGGAGCTCCTAGAAAAAGCAGCTCCCAATACCAGAGAGGTTGAACTCTTGTAATGCAGACTAGATTCTGCCAGATACCTAGCAGATATGGCAGTAGATTCCATAAAACTGAATGCAAGAGCTACTGCCCTGACTAACCAGGCAAGAAGGGTGAATGACTAAAGTTATGGGAGGCAGACAATAAGTCCAAGTCACTGCTCCAGAACCTACTCATGAAGGGAAAACACATCTTTGGTGAAGGGCTGCAAGACTATCTAAAGCAAAAAGAGGAAGGAAAAGATCTGCTTAAACACAAGAACAGACCAACCTATCTGCCCACTGGATGATAGAGATTTGGGGCTACAAGCATCAGGCCCGCAGAGACACATACTACCAGAATAATTTATTTTGAGGAAGAGGGAGCTAAGTGGGGCACCGTACCTCCTTCAGCCCTACCTACCAGTCCTCAAACTTCAGGGGCCATGGCTCAAAGTTCGGAGGAAGAGGAAAAGGAAATAGAAACAAGCAACAATGACTACAGACCCTTCTCTCCCCTCAAGATGACACCCACACAGGGTTCCTACCCACCTGTGGGAAAAAGACTTATGCTGTTTCACCACCAGTGTCTCAACACAACCACAGACAGATGGGTATTGGAGGTAGTGTCAAGGGGGTATTCTATAGAACTATCAAACCCTCAGATATTAGACAGGTTTTTGAGCTCCCCCATAACAAAGAAAAGGGCCTTGCCTCATCAGGTACAGCAGATACTACAGGATCTGATGCAGAACAAAGCTATTCAATTAGTTCCTCCTCAGAGCAAGAACATGGAGTATACTCCATCTTTTCGCTGATCCCTAAAAAGACCCGGGAACTTTGTCCCATCTTAGACCTCAGATACCTCAACAAGTTTGTGGTCACTCAGAGGATCAAGATGGAGACACTGAGGCCAACACTCCGCAGCATCCGGAGAGGCGATTACCTCACATCCATTGATTTAAAAGATGCATACCTTTACATCCCCATTCGTCACTGCCACAGAAAGTACCTGCATTTCCACATTCTCAGCCAGCATTTTCAATACCAAGCCTTACCATTTGGTCTTACCTCTGCATCAAGGGTATTCACCTAAGTGTCCATAGTACTCATTGCCAAGCTGAGAGAGCAGGGAGTGGATATTGTTCCCTATCTGGATGACTGGCTAATTCGAGCACGGTCCAGGGAACAATCTCGTACCACCACAATGAAGGCCTTAAGGGCACTGAAAGATCAAAGCTGGATCGTAAACCAGGCCAAGAGCCACCTCTTGCCCACATGAGAGCTGGAACACCTGGGAGCAGAAATGAACATGTCCCAGGGGTGGGCCAGACTGTCCCAAAACAGGGTGCAAACAGTGATGTCACTAGCACATCAACTAAAGGACACCAACATGCCTACTATCGGTCAGATAGCTCAGATGCTAGGCTGCATCATGGCCTCTTGCGTTGACCTGGTCCCTTGGGCCAGGTGACATATGAGACCCCTACAAAGCTACATGGTATCCCACGGGTCACCCAATGAGTGGAACCTGAAAATCAGATTGCCGCTACCCCCCCACAGTGAGACATTCTCTGAACTGGTGGACAACTCATCGATCCCTCATACAAGGGGTTCTGCTAGAGGCTACCTACGATGTCACCATCGAGACAGATGTGAGCCTCCTCAGTTGGGGGGCATGCAAGGGACCTCAGTCAGCTCAAAACAGCTGGACAGCATCAGAGGCCAGACTGTCCATAAATGTGCTGAAGATAAGGGCAGTTTATCATGCCCTCATATGCTTTCAAAAAAACATATTCAGTCAGTCAGTGTTGATTTGTTCCGACAACCAGGTTACCATGGCCTACATTGCCAAGCAAGAGGGGAACCAAAAGCAGAGCCATGTAGAAGGAAGTGATGATGGACTAGACTGGGCCCAGGCCCATCTTGTTCACACTGGAGTGGTCCACTTAGCTGGCAAGCTCAACATCCAGGTGAACTGGTTCAGCTGCTGACAGGTACACCCAGGAGAGTGGCACCTACACGCTGACCTATTTTGGCTGATACAGGAGACATGGAGACCTATTCCCAAGGACCTCATGGCAATGGTGGACAACACTCAGGTACAATGGTTCTTCTCCAGGTACAGGGAGCGTCGCTCCAAAGGAGTCGATGCACTATCGCAGACCTGGTCCCTGGATAGAGCATATGTGTTTCCCCCCATTCCTTTCATACCACAGGTCCTAGTGAAGATATGCCAGTCACACAGGACCATCATTATGGTAGCACCCTATTGGCCATGCAGAGCCTGGTTCTCATCAGTGATAGCCATGGCACTGGACAAAAGCAGGCTCCCATACAGACCTGACATGCTAACCCAAGGACCGCTAGTCCACCCCACACCAGGGACTCTGAAACTAATGGCCTGGCTCCTGAAAGGCAGAGACTGCTGAAAACAGGCTACCATGCCTCAGTCATAGCCACATTGCTGCAGTCCAGGTGGCAGTCACCCAACACTACCTGTGGCAGGCAGTGGTCCCTCCTTTCAGCTTGGTACAATGACAGAGACAAAGTACTGGAGCAAGCAGATATATCAACCATACTACTTTACTTGCAGCAGGGGGTAGGGAAAGGACTTTATCATTCTTCCCTCAGAGTGCAGCTCTCGGCCATCAGGCTGCCTTCGGCCATATAGGACATCACAGTCCAGGAGCACATCTGGATGTGGTACTTATCCTCAGGGCAGTAGAGGGACTCTGCCCCAGAATCAGACCCCTAATCGCACTGTGGGATCTAACCATAGTCCTAGATGCCCTCAGCACTGCCCCTTTGAGTCATTCCAGGATGTGAACCTATTTTGGGCAGGACTGAAGACCTTTTTCCTGGTGGCTGTGTGTTCCACTAGAAGGATTAGTGAGCTGGGGGCACTGTCATGCAGGGATCCCAACACCGTGTTCACCTCCCAAGGGGTGCAACTACGTACAGTCCCAGCTTTTAGACCAAAGGTCACATCACCTTTCCACAGAGAGCAGCCCATTGAGCTACCAACCCTCTCAGATACTTCGCAAGCAGGGGATATATCAATCCCTCATCACCTGGATGTCGGGGGTACACTAGACAAATACATAGCTAGAACACAGTTCATACGTAAGACTGAGAGATTGTTCATAGTTTCAACGGGACAATGACAGGCCAAAGCAGCATCAAAGACCATGATAGTGGGCTGGCTCAGGAGGACCATTCAAGAGGCTTACAAGGTGAAGGGTCTGACACCCCCAGAGGGCATTAGAGCTCATTTAACCAGGACCATGTCCACCTCCTGGGCAAAAGAGCCAACGTAGCTACAGAGGATATTTGCAGAGCAGCCACTTGGACCTCTATCCATACATTTGCCAGGCACTACAGGTTGGATCACCTGTACAAGATACAGACCCCATTTACCACTCAGGTCCTCTCAGTGGCCAGCTCACACCCCACTCACTCTCAGACCACTCTGACCTACCCGAAAGGGTACAGTACTGCTGATTAAGAAACTCATGATGTAATACTCAGAGTGCCATGGATGGTCAACCAATCACAATGGGTGTTTACTCACCTGGTAAAGGCGACTGTGTTTGTTGATATCCATGGCACTTCATGGCCCACCCTACAGAGTGATCAGAGTGACTGGGAGTCTAAAAGAATAGTACAGATAAATAAGGAAATCTTCTTTAAAGAAATGCCAACATATAGGATACCACCTTCGGCCACTTAGCAGGCCGAGTGCTAGTATTGTATTAATAGGAAAATAAAGCGGGCCTCCGGCCATGTTTAGAAGGCTCATCAGTGTCACTGTGTATTGTTTTTCAGAGTATTTTATGGTGTTACTAACCTTACTTTTCAGCTATGGAAAATTCAAACTGGAGAATAGGGGCTTCTAGGACCTGGGGTCTAGAAATTTGATCCTAGGTCTTGTGCACCGTTAGCCGATCAGGTGGGCTAAAACCCATGATGTAATTCCTGGAGTGCCATGGATGTCAACCAACACACTCACCTTTACCAGGTGAGTAAAGACTCATTAGTGACAGTATAACATATAAAGATGCATTTCTGATGGGAGACATCAATGCATACTGGGGCCAAGACAGAGGAAAAAAGCTAAGTAAGTCTTTGAATATGTTGGGCTTAATTCAACAAATCAACTTACAGATTATCCTACAAAATATAACAATGTTGCCAATTCAGGCACTATTTTAGATTTAGTTTTTACCTCAAAGGGCTTAGGGGTGTCAGATGTTACTGTTTTAATGCCTAATTTAGGGGATCATAACCCTGTTCAGTGTAGACTAGACTGTTAACTAAGTGGGATTGGAAAGATTTAGGGAGGTGGAATTTAAAATAGTGTTAAAATCTTTAGGTTGGAGAAGTGCCTGCTTATTTCAGACTAGGTTATAGGAATAGAGTACTATTCTACCACTTTATAACCAGCATACCCCTTGAAAAAATGTTGTATTAAAAAATGTCATTTACCATGGATTGATGAAAAACTTTGTGCTCTTCTTAGGGTAAAGAAACACTTGTGGCAGAAAGCAAAATAACTAATACGTGCTGAAAACTTAAATAAATGTTAAGGGACTCTGAGAAGTGTTTGACAAGTATCGGAATCTGCCCAAGGCACAGTACTTCAAATTTCATCATCTATATGCAGCAAAAAAATCAAAAGAATACAAGCAGATTATTGAGGACTTGAAAAATTCTGTTAGACAATAATCCCAGATCAGTTTGACTGTACAGGATTCCTGCATTGTAGCTGAGGAATTAAATATATATTTTTCTGTACTACCAGACATTGAACTTACTTTAGAAGATAGGCAAAATATTTTTAGGAGGTGGCAGATTGAGGGAGAAGATCATGAATGTGAACTGGAGACAAAGAGAAAATTTAGATTTAAGACACTGTCAGTGAGGTGTATTGAGCTGTTAAAAAAATTAAAAGTGGGAAGCATATGGATTGTATGAAACAGAATCTAAATTTATTAAGATATGTGCTTGGGAGATTGCTCCGACCATAGTATAATTGTTTAATTGGAGCTTTATACAGGGAACATTTCCAAATAGCTGGAAAATCAGCAAATTTATTTCAGTCTCTAACGGAGGAGGTAGTCCAACCCCTTCAAACCACAGGGCAATTTCCTTTTAATCTATCTTATCAAAGACTCTTGAAAAATGGATCCACTGCCAGTTATATGAATTTTTGGATGATCCAAGCAAATTACCCTTATCTAACACAGTTTTCTTTCTAGACATTCTACTGTACTATACTGACATGGCCCTATTGGACTTTAAAAATTTCATAGTTGCATGACTGGAAGATAGGAAAGTAACTGGAGTGGTTTATTTAGAATTGATGAAAGTGTTCAATGAGATGAAACACTTCATTCTGATAGATAAGTTGATTGAGATCAGTGTGCATTCTGATTCTGCAGAGTTTTTCAGGACATATTTAATGGGGAGACAACAGAGTGTTCAGGTGACCAACTGTTTTCAGGCCCTAGAGACCTCTGTAGAGGGGTGGTTCAAGGTTTAATATTAAGCCCCTTATTATTTGTGATCTATACAAACTGTCTCCCCTAGGTCCTGTACCACTCTACAATCAGGATGTCACTAATCACACTGTATTGGTAACAAGTGAAACTACTATAGTAGAGACAAAGAACCTCTGTGCGCAAACACTGAGGCAAGGGTTACCCCAAAGGGCATTTGGCTGGGAAGCCAAGTTTCAAGAAAATACAAAATCACACATGCCCCCACAATGCAAAGCATCATGGGCTACATATGCAAATCACCACATAATGTTATGCTGGTCCAACTTTAAGCAGAATTGCATGGTGCCGAAAGGCCTCTCACACAGATTGCAAAGGGTGCTAACAGAAGACATAGACACGTGTTTCGTCCTACCAGGACTCATCAGTATGCCTCGTCTGTTTGACACCCCAGTGGAATGGACCAGCTACCCTAGAGGCAGTATGCCTTGGATATATTGTGGTGAACCCATTAAAATAAAAAACCATTTAAAAGACAAAGAACCTCTGTGCGCAAACACTGAGGCAAGGGTTACCCCAAAGGGCATTTGGCTGGGAAGCCAAGTTTCAAGAAAATACAAAATCACACATGCCCCCACAATGCAAAGCATCATGGGCTACATATGCAAATCACCACAGAATGTTATGCTGGTCCAACTTTAAGCAGAATTGCATGGTGCCGAAAAGCCTCTCACACAGATTGCAAAGGGTGCTAACAGAAGACATAGACACGTGTTTTCGTCCTACCAGGACTCATCAGTATGCCTCGTCTGTTTGACACCCCAGTGGAATGGACCAGCTACCCTAGAGGCAGTATGCCTTGGATATATTGTGGTGAACCCATTAAAATAAAAACCATTTAAAGACAAAGAACCTCTGTGCGCAAACACTGAGGCAAGGATTACCCAAAGGGCATTTGGCTGAAGCTGTTTGAACATAGATGTACCATTACGGGGCATCATGGTTATGTATCACAGAATGTTATGTTGTCCATTCCTAGCAGAATAGACAGGCTGGTACCACAGGATTGCAGGGCACAGATGCAGCTCTTTTCATTAGACTATCAGAGGCCTGCCTGTTTGATTACCCCAGTGGAATGGGACTGTTACTCTAGAGGCAGTATGCTTTGATATATTGTGGTGAACCCATTAAAATAAAAAACCATTTAAAAGACAAAGAACCCCAGCAAACACTGAGGCAAGGGTTACTTAAAGGGCATTTGGCTGGGAAGCTAAGTTTCAAGAAAATACAAAATCACACATGCACAGAGGTTCTTTGTCTTTTAAATGGTTTTTTATTTTAATGGGTTCACCACAATATATCCAAGGCATACTGCCTCTAGGGTAGCTGGTCCATTCCACTGGGGTGTCAAACAGATGAGGCATACTGATGAGTCCTGGTAGGACGAAACACGTGTCTATGTCTTCTGTTAGCACCCTTTGCAATCTGTGTGAGAGGCCTTTCGGCACCATGCAATTCTGCTTAAAGTTGGACCAGCATAACATTCTGTGGTGATTTGCATATGTAGCCCATGATGCTTTGCATTGTGGGGGCATGTGTGATTTTGTATTTACTATAGTAGAGTGTCATTAGAAATTAGAGATAGTCTTAAGAGCAGCCCAGGAGTGGCTAACCAGGTCAAGGCTAGTTATGAGCGCAAAGAAGACCAAGTGTTTGAATTTTGGGACAGTGGATGAAAAACAAATTAAGTTATGTATTAAAGACCATGACGGTTTAGAATTGCAACAGGTTCAACAACACTAATATTTGGGTGTGGTGTTTGATGACTACCTCTCATTTACTAGCCATAGCCAAAGTACCTATCTTACAGCTAAATAAAGGTTGGGGGTCCTTGAGACTTGTTTCAGGTTGCTTGACTTAGGAAGCACAATGTAAAATGGTTAGTTTTCTTACACTACCAGCATTAGAATATGGAAGTAAGGCTTATATTGCTGCAAACAAAAAGGATTTGGAGAAATTAGATAAAGTATTTAACAAGCTGCCTCATTTTGTTTTGAAGGCTAAATGCCGTACACATCACTGTGATTTGTATGTTCATTTAGGTTGGCATTCCCAAGGAAATAAGTGTGTAATGAAATGGTCAACAAAGATATTTAAAATGTAGAAAGCTGAAAGTTACTATCCAATGTCCCATTACCTGGTCTTGGAGTATCATGACAATAGAGTTGATGATATGAGGAATTCTAATACTAAGAGATTGAAAGTGCAAAATAATCAAACCAGGTTTGGGGAACAGAGGATTTGCAGTAAGGCTGCTAGATTTTGGAATAGGCTGAGCATTTGCACTAGGATGGTGCCAATACTCAACATGTTACAAAAAGGATTTCTGAGTAAATTTAATTGTGGCTGTGATTCATTTAAATGAACAACAATATTTTTATATTATGAGGAAGAAATGTATAACTACTTTCTTTGAATGTATATTGTCTATATATAATACATGAAAGGTGTGTGAGTGTATGAACTAGCATTCAACTAGAAATAGGCTTTGGCCCAAGTATGTAATTCCAAATTAAAAATAAAATGTTACCTTTACCTTTACCAAGCAAGAAAGGGGCCTGGGGAAATCATATCTGATAATCTCAAAGTTACAGGGCAATGTGGCAAGGCTGTAAGCATGGTCAGTGGGATGTTAGGGTGTATAGGGAGGGAGATTCCTACAAAACAAAAGGAGGTAGTGTTGCCACTGTATTGCTCATGGGTGAGATTCCACCTTGAGTACTGTGTCTAGTTCTGGAGGCTGCAATTCTGCATGGACATTTAGAGGGTAGAAGTGGTCCAGAGGAAGGCTACCAAAATGGTGCATGGTTGCATGAGATTTCATAGGAGGAAAGGCTGTGGGATCCCAACATGTACTCCCTGTAAGAGTGGGGAGTAAGATGGGGACATCACTGAGACCTATAAGTACCTCACAGGAGTGAGCAAGCTGCAGATGTTGAGTCTCTTTCAGAGGAGTGAAGGCACCAGAACGTGAAGGCATGCAATGAAGTGGGGAGAGGGGGTTAGAAGGGATTTGAGGAAGTACTTCTTCACAGAAATGGTAGTGGATGCCTGCAACACCTTCCAGAAGAGGTGGTTGGGAGGAAATGAGTGAGAATATTCAAGTATGCGTAAGATAGGCCATAATAAGTAGAGAAAAGAGAGGTGGGAGGGAAGACGGTGACCAAATAGGGTTTCAGGTGTCAGAATAGGAAGGGAAAAACAGAGCAGATTGGATGGGTCTAGCGGTCCTTTTATGCCAACAAATTCTATGTTTAAATGTTTCTATTCCTCCAGTCTCTTTTGTTGTCAGGAATTGTTTTCACTATCTGAAGAAAATTATCAGGCTCCATCCCCCACTCACTTTTCCTGATTTTCAGTCTTTAGTACATGCCCTCATTTTCTCTTGTCTCAAGTGATGTGGTGCCTTCTCCAAAGTCTTATTCACAATCAATTGTGTGAACTGCAGCTGGTTCAGAATGCAGCAGCAAGGCTTCTGATCTCCAGTTAAAGGTCAGGTCATACAACTGCTTGCTATGAGCTGTGGGCTGGCTACCTGTCAGATGGGGCATTTACATCAGGGTTCTTTTAATGGCATACAGAACCTTGAATGAATGGGCTCCCATCGTGTCAAGGAGCTCCTGACTCCCTAAATGGCTTTCAGAGATTTTAATATCCAGTGCAATGCTTATTTTGGATGCCTCCATCTCTCTTGAAGTCCACAGGTGACCAGTCTTTTGTGGTGGATATCCCACCCTCTGAAACAATCACTCACTGGGGAGGTTCATATTACTAGTAGAATTTCCTCCTTTAAGTTTTAAATGAAATAATAATCTGACACAGCAGGTATTTGAGTAGACAAATATTATTTACAATGTAAATCATCTCTAGTGTTCCATTTTATTCAGCTGTCAGTTTATTTATTTATTGAAGCATATTTGACCAGGTAGGCAAGTAGAGTCCAGATGGTTTGTTTCCAGTTGTGAATGGGGGGGGGGTGGATGCAGGGATCAGGGAGAGTATGGGGAATAAGTACATTCACATTCAGTGAAGCCCCCCCAAGATGAAGTGTGGTGGCACAGTTTCCTGCATGACAAAAGGGATGGACTTCTATTGAAATTGCATTGTTTACTGCAGTAGTCCTGCTGCAGCATGCTGCAGAATTTGGGTTCATCATGGCAAGCTTCACTGTACATGATACTTAGCACAATGTTATATTGTACAGTGTGCAAAAAATCACATTTACAATGAGACCCCCCACCACCATTTAGCAACAGAGTAAAGTACATACAAGAACACAGTGTGGGCAAATCTTGAGTAATTAACCAAGGAAAGAACATAAGGAGCAACCAAAATTTCTGGTATAGAGAATGTTATACAGACTTGTATTTTCGCTTGGGTACCGGTCCTGCTAACTCAAAAGTAGAGGTACCCATATATAGAAACATAGAAACATAGAATTTGATGGCAGATAAGGACCGCTTGGCCCACCCAGTGTGCCCATTTCCCTGCCTACTGGATAAGCTGCAGATCCTAGTTAACCAGCAGCCTACTTTTTCCTACCCCCATCCCCTAGAATTGCCTTATGACTGTCCCATGCATGCTTGAATTCCACCACTGTTTTTGACTCCACGACCTCCTCTGGAAGGCCTTTCCATGCATCCACAACCCTCTCTGTGAAAAATACTTTCTAAATTACCTCTGAGCCGCCCCCATCTTCAAATTGTGCCCCCTTGTTCTTGCACACCTCTTTTTTTGAAAGATGCTACCCTCTTGGACTTTGTTGATTCCCTTGAGGTACTTGAAAGTTTCTATCATGTCCCCCCTCTCCCTCCTTTCCTCGAGGCTATACATATTAAGCTTCTTTAGTCTCTCTTCATATGTCTTCCGGTGCAGACCCTGCACCATTTTAGTTGCCCT
This sequence comes from Neoceratodus forsteri, assembly GCA_016271365.2. NCBI lineage: Eukaryota > Metazoa > Chordata > Ceratodontiformes > Ceratodontidae > Neoceratodus > Neoceratodus forsteri. The sequence goes on along the minus strand of CM057459.1, from coordinate 779,145,850 downwards.
CCTCTGGACAGCTTCCATCCTGTCTATGTCTTTGTGAAGACTGGGTCTCCAGAACTGCATGCAGTACTCCAGATGGGGTCTCACCAGCTGTTTGTACAGAGGAATAATAACTTCCTGTTTTCTACTGGTGATGCCTCTCCCTATGCATCCCAATATCCCCTTAGCCCTCATTGCTGCCCTCTCACATTGCTTGCCCACCTTTAGGTCATCTGATATGACTGCCCCCAGGTCCCTTTCCGTTTTTGTTGTTGTTAGTATCTCACCCCCCATTGTGTACTCTTCCCCTGGGTTTTTGTTTCCCAGGTGCATTACCTTGCACTTCTTAGCATTGAATCTAAGCTGCCATACATTTGACCATTCTTCTAACCTTGCCAAGTCCTTTTCTTCCTTTCCACCCCACCTTGTGCATCAACTCTGTTGCAGATCTTTGTGTCATCTGCAAAGAGACATACTTTTCTTTCAGTCCCTCTGCAATGTCAGCTTATAAAGACATTGAAGAGGACTGGTCTAATACTGAACCCTGCGGTACCCCACTACTAGTAACCCCTTTCATCAGAGTGACTCCATTTACTATTACTCTCTGTGTCCTATTTTCCAGCCAATTGTTTACCCAGGCTGTCATCTTGGGACCCACTCCCAGGCTGGCTAACTTGTATATTAATCTTTTGTGTGGGACTGTGTCAAATGCCTTGCTAAAGTCTAGGTAGGCCATGTCCACAGCCCCTCCCTGATCTACTACTTTGGTCACCCAGTCAAAGAAATTATCAGATTTGTCTGGCATGACCTTCCCGCTGTGAATCCATGCTGCCTTGGGTCCTGTGCCCCTCTGGCCTCTAGATACTCGACAATTCTTTCCTTCAGAAGTGATTCCATCATTTTCCTACCACTGAGGTTAAACTAACAGGTCTGTAGTTTCCTGCTTCTGTCTTGCTCCCACTTTTGTGAAGGGGAATCACATCTGCCCTCCTCCAGTCCTCGGGTACCACCCCATCCTCCCATGATTTGTTAAAGAGGATAGTCAGTGGTGTCACTAGTTCTACCCTTAGTTCTTTTAGAATTCTGGGATGAATCCCGTCAGACCCCATTGCTTTGTCCACCTTCAGTTTTAAGAGTTCTTTCAGAACCCTTTCTTCTGTAAATGGGCTGGTATCAACTTCTGTATCCAGTGTGTTTCTACTGTTTGTTCTAGGTACCCCTCTCTTTGTAAATACTGAGCAAAAATATTTGTTTAGTATCTCTGCCTTTCTCAGTCTCCCTCTGCCCACCCCCCCTTATTAAGCCTCACTATCCCTCCCTTGGTCTTCCTTTGCTCCCTGATGTACCTATAAAAGGTTTAATCCCCGTTCTTAACTGAGTTGACTATCTTTTCCTCGGTTTGGGCCTTTGCTGAAGCACTTGTGGCAGTAGATTAGAGGCGAGAAGTATGCCTTAATCATTCACTTGTTGGGTTGGAAGGTACATGATGTGGTGACAGTGGCAGGCAAACTGTTCCATATGCTGGTGAGCCACTAACCTATTGTGGCTTGTGCCTACAGCATGGGATTTGCACTTGGCAGCAATACTCTGAAAGAAGTGATTAAGTAGGGTTTTTTAAGGTGAGAAGAGATAACAGGGATGACATGGCAGCTTTACTGACCAGAATTTGGCACCAATTAGGGCACTGTGCATCAACTGCCTTGCAGTAGGATGTACCCACACTAGGCCATTATACGTAGAGAAGTGGTGTATTCAGGGGGATAGGCCAGAACAAATGTCCACAGGGTACTGAACAGAGTGGTTCATTTGATAAGAGTGGATGAATTGTTCCAGAGTAGGTGATACCCCCATTGTCCTGAAGGGGAAGGACAGAGTGTATGAAAACCTGCTTTTTGATGTGAAGCTGGAGGCAACTCTTCACTTAATGTAGAGCACCAAGTTTTACAAAGTTCTTGACTACTGCTTGTGATATATATAACCAGAGTAATTTTCACGTTGATCCAGGTAGAAGCCTGGATACATGTAGATAGAGACAGAGTCTTGGTGGTTTTCTTTGAGAGGAACACAGATTTATAGTAGCTAGAGTACAGATAAAGCCTATACTGTTTTCTTTTGGTTCATGAACAAAGTGTTGTCCAATAAACGATTTCTGAACTGTGACAAAGTCACATTTCAGGGGCTTCCCAGGTAAATGGATGGAAAGGCCAGATGTAGAAATGATGGTGTCATTGGCAGACATTAGTATGTTTCAAAAGAAAGAAGGCCAGGAGGAGGTCATTAATGAAAACTTTGAAGTGCAGAGGTCCCTTGAGAGCCTTGGGGGACACTGAGCATGACCTGGAAGGAAGGAACATGTTTGCACATACCTTAACATACTGGGTACAATTAGACAAGTGAGATGGGAACCAAGTTAGCACTGGACAGGAGCCACTCAAGGCATTTATTTTATATAAGTGGAGGGGCAGTCCACAGTGTCAAATGCCTTGGCAAGATTGATGAAAATGACCCCATACCCATTTCTGTCTACATTTGAGTCAATGTGGCAAGTGACTCTGAGTTGAGAGGTGAAGGTAGAATGGTTGGATAAAAAGCCTAACTGGTAATGGATCAGGAAGTCAGAGCTTGAGTACAAGCTGGAGAGATGCCTGCTGACTATTCTCTTGTGAACTTTGGAGAGGAAGGGATGCAGAGATAGTGGATGTTTGCTTGCATCTACTGAGAAAGGAGTCAGTGCTGAGGGCCCAATTGAAGATGTGGACAATAGGACCAGCTATGGCAGAGGCAACAAGACTAAGTAGTTTGGATAAAATGCCATCAACACCATATCTGAAGTTTGTGTTTAGCACTATAACCTGTTTGAGGACATCAACAAATGGGATCACCTGGAGGTGTAAGGTGTCTGCTGTAGGGATGCAGGTTGAAGGGGTGGAGAGAAAGAGGGGATGAGAGCCCTAGGACCTTCAGTGAAGTACTTGTTTAGGTCATCAGCAGACAGAGTAAAGCTGAGATTGGACTGTACCTCTGTAGAAGGGGTGATGGTTTAAGGAGACTGCATACAGTTTTCTAGAATTTGTATGGCCCCTACTTGACACCATGCACTGGAAGAAGCTTGCATTGGCCTTTCTTATGAGATTGGTACAGTGGTTTTGGAAGTTGGTGGAAGCTTACCTTTCCTAGGTTAGCCACTGGATTTGTGCTCTGCCCTAGTCACGTATATATATCAAAATCATTCAGTTGTATCATGGGTTATCCAAGGCAGGTGGTGGCCTCAGGTTCTGTCCTTATTGACTTGGGCATGTTTGTCACAAATTGTTGTAAAAGTGGAGGAGAAGTGGGTTAACACCTCCTCCAGATGGAGGGCTGAGAAAGTGGGGAACCAATTTGCTGAGTGGAGATCATGGAAAAATTCAACAGGATTGAACAATTTGTGCAATGAAGCTTGAATAATGTGGTGGTTGGGCTTTAGCTGTTTGTTTTTTCCTGCATGGAGTAGGTCATGAAGTGGTCACTAAATGTGTTGTGCAGGGTGTCTGCAACTGGGTTTCTCTGAGGGTGGGACACCAGCACAGAATCTATTATTCTATGGTTGGGACCCCTGGCATTGATGCCTATGACTAAGAAGATCAGCTTGCTCAGATTCAAAGCTTTGATTTTGGAATGCAGTTTTGTGCAGGATCCACAGCCAGTTGCTCAGCTGATGCTGAGGTCCCTGAGAATGATATGTTCTTCTGAGGCAAAAAATGCATTACCTTTTGTAGTACTCTTATGACCATCAAGAGGGAGCTCCCAGAAAGGCAGTAGGCACCAGAAATGTGTATCTGGATGGAGTGTGGGCAGGACAGCACTTCTGTGATAAGATCATGCAATTTAGGAATAGTTTCTTGTTGGGTAATGGTGAAGCTGTGGGAGCAGACAGAGTAGATTAAGGTCCTGTCTTCACATCAGGAGGAGTCATGCCTGTGGGATTGGTAGCCAAGGTATCAATAGCAAAGGAGGGAATATGAGGGTGAAAGCCTAGTTTCAAATAAAATGAGGAAGCCCAGTTGGTGAAGGCTTATGCAGGTTTTGACTATGTCAATTTTGGGGAAGAGACCCCTGGAGCTGGTGTACAATTAGTGGTGGTCAAAGTGGGCTCAATCCACTCCACGAAGTGATTCATGGAGCAAAGGCAGATTCGAGGAGTGCTCTGCAACGCGAAGCGGAGTACTTTCCGTTATTATGAGGAACGCAAAGTCCATTGGAAACAATGACTTTGCATTACTCCACCTCCCCAGACCACTACTCCACCAAATTTAAGGCGAAATGCATTGCGGACAATGCACTTCACCTCACTTCACCTTGTTTTTGAGCTCTGAAGGTGAATTTTGCAGTGATTCATGGGATTTCAGGTCACATGGGCTCTATATTGATCTGCACAGCCTCTGTTCAGGGGTAGTATGTGTAGGAAGGAGTAAGAGACAGTGTGCTCTGATAGCTGTCTGTGATAGAAATCTTGTAAAAGCCGTTAAAAAAGCATTTTTTGCATTTTATGGGGGGCTCCAACTTTAGTTCATCGATTGTAGGAAACCATCCTGTGCTCAAATCATCGAGCGTTTTTGTTTTTGTACGGATTTTGAAAGTTAATTTACAACATTGAGTGTGTGTGGTGAAAGACAGTGAAAGTGTGCTTTGGGGGAGGGCCGTATCTATGGTGTAGGTAGATTTAAGTTGGAGAAATAGTGATTTCTTTGTTTTTTGGTTATGTTTTTGTTATATAACTGACTGTGTTAATGTACACACAGTAATATTGTCAGTAATAGTTGAAATGTTCTTGCTGTTTGTGTGTGGATGTGGTGCAGTACTTCATAATTTCAGGTTGTTCACATTGCAATATGTAACGTGGCATAGTACTAAACTTTTGCATTTGCTACGCATTACTCATTCAGCATTGTAGACAAACTGTTCTGTGTGTGTGTGTGTGGTGTTGCATGCATCAAATAGTACACCTTTTGTTGTGCCACAGTCTAGTGTAATTGCAGGTGCAGCAGTGTGAACCTGCTATCCACTGCAGCTGCCTGATTTTGTACTGCAATCGTGGTATCTGTTCTTTGTTTTGCTGCTTGTAGTGCCACAAAAATTTGCACTGTCTGCATTCAGTGCTCCTCCCCAGCCCCATGTTCAAAAGGATTTTTTTACCAGATTGGATTGTTTTTGTGACCTCATCAACACCACTGGTTGCTGAAGTTGTTTTCATTGCGTGACAGTCTCAGACTAGTTTCTTATTTGTTGCTGAAGCTACAGTTGTTTTTTTGGCTTCTCATCCAGTTTCCCCCCAATCAGACAGTGAACGTATCAAAATCTGAATTTGGTTATAACATTGTGGTTGATCCCCCAAAATGCCTGAAATGAGACATGCAAGAAAAGCTGTTTCTCGCCATGGCAATGTTGGCAGTAATAGATAGTCTGTGGGCGTGGTAGTAGTACACAGACGTAGAAGTGCATTGCTGATGTGAGGAAAGGTATTTCTCCTGCAATGTTTTTTTACAGTCCATTCAGTAGCTTCACTCATAGTAGGAGGAGATGATGTTTTCCTAGCCAGTGGTGTTAGTGTTACTGGTGGTAGTGGTGGTGGTAGTATTAGTATTGTTGTGTCAAGTTCTAATTCTTACCAGTGTACCGTACCCAAAAATACTGAGTGTGAAGCAGTGCAAGTGAGTGGCAGCATAGATGATGTCATACTTCCCAGTAACATCTCAGTAACTGAACCTGAGGATTCTGATAATCATGTCAATGATAGCATACGATGTGATATTCCACCCACCATGGCAGTTGGCGTCACGCATTTTCCATGCGGTGATTCACAGTGTGGTGAAAAAATATCAGGTGATGGTGGTGTAGATGCTGATGATGAATGTGATGATGACGATGATGTTGCTGTTGTTGCAACATGCAGTCCACATACTAACATCCAAGCAGAAGATGTGGATGTGTGTGACGTTGATGAATATGATGATGATGTAATTGACTCCAGTTGGGAACCAGAGAAAAAGAAATTCAAGGTGGCTGTGTTTGAGTCTGTTTTCAGTAATCAACCCACTGTAAAAACTTGTGATTTACCAATTTCAGTTGATGATGATGACCCAGTAATAATGAAAGGTAGTCAGGGTGGTCAGTTGCAGTCCAGGCATGCAGTGCCCAAACCATCACGTGCACCCCCCCACTTCAGTGCTTAAAATAACGGACTTTAATAAGCCACATCATGGACATGTTAAAAGCAGAGCATCACAATCCCTCGTTTGGGATGTTTTTGTTCAAGATGCAAATGATGAGTCAGTTGCAATCTGCTAAGTTTGCCATGTGTGTGTGAGTCGAGGTAAAAAGGGGAACCATCTGGGCATAGGAGGACTGCATACGCATCTTAAGAATAGGCACTTGGCACTGTGGACCCAGCACAAGCTGGCAGCTAATACCACAGTGGGGCATTCACCCTCATCACTGGCAACCATAGTCTGCATGTTATCCCCTTTCATGACTGTTAAGTCCAGTAGGAAATTAAACATGTGCAGTAGTGAGGTAATGAGAGCAGAGGATTACTACAGGCATAATGAGGTGGAGGACCATAATGACTTTGAAATGTTGTCAAGTGCTGGTGAGATTAGCAGTTTTTGTGGTGGTGGTGGTGGTGAATGCAGTATGTCTAGTGCAAGTGATACATCAACCCCGGTTGGCAAATCTGGCAAAATAACAGCATTTCTGGGTTTGTCATCATCACCTGTGCAACCGTCTTCATCAAATGTCCACACTCCACCCCCTGCCAATGCCATTCATCACAGAGTGCAACCATTTATGATCACACCCCATGTAAAACGTTTAAGTCAGCCCACATTACAGAGTGTTTTTGCGCATAAGCTGAAGTATCCCCCGAATCATACAGTGTCACGTAAACTTATTGTTGCTGTAGCGGAAATGCTGGCAATTGATCTCTTGCCCTTCTCCTTTGTGGAGAATTCTGGGTTCTGGCTGTTTGCTGCATGTGCCTGTCCAAAATGAAAAGTCCCATCCAGGACATACTTTTCTACCCGTGCTGTCCCCGAGTTGTTCCGCACTGTGTCCGACTCAGTAGGACATGCCCTTCAACATTCCTCCTCTCCATTCATCCATTTAAGTAGGGATATGTGGACAAGTGGCAAAACAGTGGGAAGTTCATATTTGTATATAACTGCACACTGGGCGCAGGTGCAGGGGGTTGTTTGTGATGTTGGTAGTGTGAATAATCAGTGCAGTATGGTGGATTGTCACAGTAGCAATCTTCCAGGAATTCAACAGCATGCAATGATTGCTATGTGCAATGTGACCTGTTCACACACTGGAGAGAACATGTTGGACATGGTACTGATTGAAATTGACAGATGGCTAAACCCTCCATTCCTAAGAGCTTGGTTCGTAGCAACTGACAATGGATCAAATGTGGTGAAATGCATCACGAATTGTGTTTTTTTCATATTCCATTAATGGCCCACTGTTTAAATCTTGTGGTTCAGGAGTTTCTGTAGCACCGTGATGTAAAAGAAATGCTGACTGTTGCACGACGTATCTGCTCTCACTTTTCAAGATCTGGAAAGGCCCGTGACCAACTGTGGCAGTTGCAGATACAAAATAGCCTGCCTCAGCACTGCTTGAAGCTGGAAGTTGTCACCCGATGGAACTCCACTTTATACATGGCAGAGAGGTTGTATGAACAATACAAATCCATCTCAGAAAATCTTGTGATGCACACTAGGCCTGACAGTTCTGGGGCCTCCATATCTATGATGACTGAACAGTGGTGCCTCATGGACTCTGTAATAACAATTTTGCAGCCTTTTGAACATGCCACACAGGCAGTGAGTGGTGAGTCTGCCTCCATTAGCCAATCAATTCCACTGCTGCAGGTGCTGAGGCAGACATTGGTGAATGTACATCATAGCCTTGATGTTGCCGGAGATGGTGGTAGCAGTATGTTGCTGCAACACATGCTGACAGTATTCGACCAAAATCGCCACATTGTGAGCATTCAGCGTAGTGACAACCTTGTCATTGCAACAATGCTGGAAACATGATATAAATGTGGAATTGCATCAATACTGGAGGGAGGGCCTGAACAGGTAAAAAATATCAGTGGTCAACTGGTGTACTTGGTTCATGGGGCACAGAAGTTACGTGCTAAGGTCAGCAAACCTCAGCAGCATAATCTGGCTGAAGGTGTACCTGGAGGACCATCAATCATATCCTGCAAGGGGAAGGGGACTGCAGTTCTATGTGGTCTGTCATCCAAAGTGGCTGGCGTCAACCTGCTTTGGGAGGCTTTGTCCCAAGTGGGTATTTGTGAAATAAATGATTCGGGAGAACAGGATGATTCATCAACAACTGGACTTAGTGCAGCACAGAGAATGGTTGAGTCATATTTGTTTGAAACAGGCATCTGACAATAACTGAAGATACTCTTTTGTACTGGAATGGAAAGGTCGGTGAATGACCAGGACTGACTGCAGTGGCACTGAAGTACCTCACATGCCAACCCTCCAGTGTAAGTGTTGAGAGTGTATTCAGTTCAGCAGGTGCAATAGTCAGGGATCATCAGACAAACCCATTTCCTGCAAATGTTAGTTTGCTAACATTCATTAAAATGAATGAGAAGCACGTTCCAGCACAGACTGCAACCTCAGTATTCGTAACCTGGCCTAGTCATGGTGGTCTTGCTGATGCTGAAATGGGCCATCCTGGTGGCACTGGCAGTGGCTGCCTGAAACGGCACACCACTGATGTAGATGACGACACAATGGAGAAAGAATTTCCTAGTGGTAAGACTTCAGACATCGATGACTGTGAGGGCAGCTTTCTTTATGAGGATGATGATGTGGTTAATGTTGGCAGGTTTTAACCAAAGTTTTTAAAAGGCGGTGTGCCCCCCCGGACCACCACCACCATCGGGACTGCTGTTAGCCACTGCAACCACTGAGCCTGAGTCTATCTGCCCCTGGACCACCACCACCACCACCAGGACTGCTGTTAGCCACTGCCACCACTAAGCCTGAGTCTGTCTGCCCCCTAGACCACCACCACCAGGGCTGCTGTTAGCCACTGCCACTACTGAGCCTGAGTCTGTCTGCCCCCTGGACCACCACCACTGGGACTGCAGTTAGCCACTGCCACCACTAAGCCTGAGTCTGTGCGCCCGCTGGACCACCACTACCACCACTGGGACTGCTGTTAGCCACTGCCACCACTAAGCCTGAGTCTGTCCGCTCCCAGGACCACCACCACCAGGACTGCTGTTAGCCACTGCCACCACTGAGCCTGAGTCTGTCTGCCCCCGGACCACCACCACCACCGGGACTACTGTTAGCCACTGTCACCACTGAGCCAGAGTCTGTCCACCCCCTGGACCACCAGCACCACCACCACCACCACTGGGACTGCTGTTAGCCACTGCCACCACTGAGCCTTAGTATATCCAGACCATCACATCCATCAGGCACAGACACAAAGCTTCTTAATATTTAAACCATAAAGTGAGTATGTGTACTCATGTTTGTTATGCTGCTTCACTTCCTTTAGCTGTATGTTTTGTTTTCTGTAGCTTTTTAGAGCCACGATGGTAAAACACATATGGTACACTTATTTTGTTTCGTTTACAGGTTAACAAAAAAAGTCTCCATCACTAAAACTCGGTGGGAATGGTACTGCAGCTGTACCGTACAGAGAGGATTTGGAACCTATGGAATATCCATGTGAAATCCATTCTGGTAAGTATTAAGATTTTATTTCATCCGTTTCATTGCTTTGGAATGTCTGCTGCAAATATTTTACACACAGGTTGTGTTAGTTGACAAGATGTGGGTTTCAGTGTAACTTGACTTGAGAAGAGATTCAGAACCAGGGAGGGAAATTAAGTTGTAAGAAGTCATTCTTTGCTTTTTTTATGAAACTTCCAGATGCTTTGTTGTTCTGCCAAACTGGCCTTATCAAAAAATGTATTCATCATCAGGCACCCCCCTTCCCTGGCTTGGGCACACATGCAACATGCAGAAGTCATTTCACTAGATGACCATAACCATAATTAACAACAACCAGACTCCAGAAGGATGCGGATGAAATCTGTGAAGAAGTAACAAAATAAGAAACCATTACAGACAAACCAGCAAATATGACCCCCCCCAAAGAAAATACATACCTTCCTGTGCTTGAGAGTTATTCATTTCTAATTTCAGCACAAAAAATTCTCACTGAGCACTGGAATGTGCACACCAACAGTTTCTGTGTGACCTGTGATGCAGAACAATACCATGAGCACATGTCCATGTCAACCCTCCTCCTCACCTACAAAATACACAACCATATATCTATATATATATATATATATATCTACTCACTAAGGCTACTATTAGTGTACAGCCAAAGGGCACCCTTCAATCCAGTTGAGATGATCACATTGCAATTGTTCGAATCGCCTCGCAGAACACATTGAACCAACAACAGGACACTCACTGTCATCATTTTATACTGGGGGACTTTATGTGTGCTGAAACACTCTTATTTCACTGTGTTACAACTTGTCAATTTTCTGCACACAAGGAGGTGGATGCATTTTGGGCCTGCAGAAAAAATCTGGGACTCTTTGCCACCACTGCGTGCATGACTGAGTGCGCCATTAATTCTGAGGGACTTTGTATGTGCTGAAACACTCTCATTTCACTGTGTTACCACTTGTCAAATTTCTGCACACAAGGAAGATTCATTTTGGGACTGCAGAAAAAATCTGGGACTCTGTGCCACCACTGCACGCATGACTGAGTGTGCCATTAATTCTGGGGGACTTTGTATGTGCGGTAACACTTTCATTTCACTGTGTTACCACTTGTCAATTTTCTGCACACAAAGAGGATGCATTTTGGGCCTGCAGAAAAAATCTGGGGACTGTGTGCCTTTTTTGTTTGTTCTGTGATTGTTGTGAGGTCATGATGTCATACTGACATTACAATTAAAGCAGCATTGCAAGAATGTCCTGACAATTTTGAACTGTACTTTTTTATGCTACTTTACTTTGCCATTGCCACCACTAGTTACCTCTGAGTTGTGACTTGAATAATAGGCTTCTTTTCACAATTTATGTCTGCTTTAATTAGTTCACTACTTTTTTTCATGTATGAAAAAAAAAATGAGCACGCCTTCCAATATTGTTCTGATCAGGTTTGTATTTATTTGCAGCTGCTTTTCAATAACTATTGTTCCATGGTGTCATAAAACACTGTCTGCTGCATACCTGTTAATTAACAACAGAAGTGATATATAGCAACTAACCGATGTGATGGAGAAAAGCAGAGGAAAACAATAACAAAGACCTGGTCAGCACCAATTTAAAAGGAATGCTCCTTTCATTATTTCACACATGAAAAAAGGTAGTACTGCTGACTCAACTACTGTAAATTCTCATATCATTCCAGTCAGTCAGGATGTAAGTAAAGAAAGTTGTAACATAGCATTAAAAAATATAGGTCAGAGTTCTCAACAGATTGTTGCACTGCTGCTTTACAGAGATTCTCCACATTATAGTTATGGTGATGCACAAAACCTAATATGTGGGGGCCTTACTCCCACTGGAATATTTCTTGCTCCACAGAGTACAATATATTTCTGTGAAAACTGCTCATAATTTCATTACAGTGTGTCACATGACAGAGGAATTACCGTTCAGAAAAGCCTCCCACATTCTGCCCCCCTTTCTCAGCAACGTTTGGACGTGATGCCAGGGGGAGCAGAGGTGCATACTCCACTATAGTGAATGTCTGGCAGTTATACCAATGTTTCCTTATGTTATAGGGTTGAATTTGTGGTGAAATGTGGGAATATTTCCACTAACAAGGCTCTTCTTACTAGAAACGTGCCCGCACCTTTCACTGCAAACTGACCATTATAACATAAAGAAACATTCAGAAAGCTGCCGGACAATCAGATATTCACTGTAAGGAGCACGTCCTAATGTTGCTGAGAAGGGAGGCAGAATGTGGGCAGATTTTCAAGATAAGAATTGCTCTGTCACATGACTCACTGTAATGAAATTACGGGCAGTTTTCACAGAACTGTATTGCAGTATGTGGTGTAAGAAAGATTTTCCTGGAAGGGAAAATGTGTATGATTAAACAACAACAAAGAAAACACACACAAAAACAGTACAACAGAGTAGTGGGGTGGGGTTGGGGGCAGAAAACAATCCCATAAGTTACTGTGGCCGTGGGATGCTGTGGTGGTCCAGCTGCAGATGCAGCATTGTAACTCTTTGCTGCTGCTGTTCTTCTATTGTGTTGACCTGCTGCTGAAAAGCACTGACCCTCTGATTGTTTTATTCCAGAGCTGCCCACACCAGGGTGATGTCAGCCTCTGTTGCAGGGACTGTGGCAGGGTCCACTGCTGCAGGGAATCCAGGTAGTGGGGGTGGTGGTGGTGAAGAGGGTGGTGCTGGTGGCTGTGGTGGCAGTGGTGGTGGTGGAGCAGCTGCTGTACTGGCTCTCCTCCTGCAGCAGTGGTGACTGTGAGGCACAACTCCCACCCCAGCAGCACCGTTGGCCACTGCCATGGAAGGGCCAGCAGGTGGACGCCTGGCCCCTTCCATGGCAGCCTGCCACTCTGTCCCATGATGGTTGAGCATGTGGGTGCACTAGCCACTGGTCCCCAAATGTGTCCCACGGGGGCCACAGCACACCAGCACACCACACAGATGGCACACCACCACTGTGCTGTCTCTCCCCACAGAGTTAAAAAACTCCCACACTGGGGAGCTGTGGGAGTGACCAGACACAGTTTTCACACTTTTCCCACCACCTACATTTTCCAGGGCCACCTCCTGTGGCTGTGGAGGTGGTGGATGGGGTGCTGCTGGAGCTACTGCAGCTGCTACCAGTGGTGGTGGTAGTGGCAGTGAAGGTGTCATGAGCAGCCACCGGTAGCATTGCTGCTGCTGCTGCTGCTTCTGTTGCTTCAACATGGGGGAAGCAACACCCAGGAGTTGGGAGCGGTCCAGCATGACATGACTGCCCCATCCCCACGTGTCCGCATCCCCTCCGACCATGCCCATGGGCCAGCGACTCTCCTTCTCCTGTGTCCATCTTGATGCAACAAGTCCCCGGGCTGACACACACATGCACAGACACACACACACACACTGACACTCACTGACACACACAGTCAGTCTCACACACACACACACACACACACACACAACAAAACAAAACTCATAAAAAAAATTCACTAACAAAAAAATGCAAATACAATAAAAAACTAAACAAAGATATAGCTTTTAAAAAAGCTGTTGGGTTTCTTCAGTACTGAAATGCAAGTGGCAATCAAGCACTTTCGCTTCTAGTCTCCTTTCACAAAGCTTTCTCCTCTCTGAATGCAAAGGAGAAAGTGAAACTGCTTCTTTGACTCACTTCCTTCCTGCCTGGCAAAAGCATGTGACTTACAGTACTGTAAGCCATGTGATGTGTGGAGGGCTGCCTATTCTCTTCTCACTTCACCTTACTTCGTGTTAAGGCATAATGGCAATGCAAAGTAGTAATAATAATAACATGGAGTGAGCACTTTGCAGTGCCACTTCGCATTGTGCTCTGCTAATGCGAAGTGGTCACTTCGTGTCCACTTCACCAGCACTGCATCTCTGCATGCAATATTTTGAGACCCTTGGGCAAGGAGAGGGGTTCATCATTTGGATTGGTGGGGGGATTCATCTCCACATCACCTATCAAGAGAAGCAGCAGTAGGAGAAGCAGTCAATTGACCCAGGGGGTGGAGTTTTGTGGAGTGAGACAGACTGGATAAAGGGAAGGATAAATGGGTATAAAATATTCAACCTATTCAGAGCCTCAAGTTAATACCAGTTGTTGTGCAGACCTGGATGGACAGCCGCATAGTATGAGCCTGGATGAAACTTGGTGGTTGGTTGTGAGGCGATATTTGGAAAAAGGATGGAGAGCAGGAGCAACAGCATTATGTGGCATAAGTCAGACAAAGGAGGGGAGTAATGAGACCAGGAGCTACTTGGTGATCTAGGGCCACCCAGGTAGGAAGAGACTGGTATAACAGTAGTACCCTAAGTACCCAGTCACATGGGTGGGATTGTGCTTCACCCCAGCATGAAGTTAACATACATCGGAGTATGGAGGATAAGGACTATGCACAGCAGAACAATAGTTAGGGATGAACTGGGGTTTCTATGTTAAACCTGAAATTTTGCACTTTAATATCTTTGCAATTGTTGAAAGCATTTGCATTAAATTTTGCATGTGTGGTCTTGTGTGGTAGATCCCTGGATTTGCCAAGTTTTGTTTTGGTCAGATGTGCAGTTTCTGAGATCTGGATAGTGAAAAAATAAATTTGTTCATAGTTTTTTTTCCCCATTGTTTTGACTGGGATTTCTTAGGATTTGGCTACTACCCAGACTGTTTGAAATTTTTATCTGAAATGTTTAGGGTAGAAGAGGACTGTGTCATAGATAAATTTGCATTTTGCTTGTTTAGTGAAAAAATATTTATCCATTCCAAATTATTTAATTTTGAAATTTTTAAAGATGTGTTCTGAGCATGCTCAGTAAGGACTTAAACATAACTGTATGAAACAAAAATATAATTGTTTTATATTGACGGTCATCTTTTTTCATGAAAGGAAAATGGTTGTTCTGTTTGGTGCCATTTTCTTTTCTGTTTTCCCATAAAATTCAAATTTGGAAACGCACAAAAATGACATTCCTGAGAGGGACCAACACATGTAGCTTGCTTATCAGGACCCCTTAGCTGGATTCTGTCCTTAACTGTTTGAGAAATTCCTTTAACATCTTTTTTTCACATTATAAATGTTTTTTTATCTTGCATGATACAAAAAAAGATTCTTTTTGTATCACAAGTGATGAAAAAAGATCTTTTTTTTTGTGAGAAAATGCAGTTATAAAAACATTATATCCCGCAACTAGCCCCATGATGTTTCACTTGGATACTCTCAAGATTCTTTAGAGTAACCCCTTTCCAATAATCTTGCACCTCATAAAGTGAGAAATGTCTAAATCACTATAAAGTACAATGATGCAAAATTAAAGCTCAAAAATCTGTATAATATTGCCTCAATGCTTTACAAGCAGCTTATAAATGTTTGCTTATCATAAAAATGTACCAACTGTAATAACAACCAACTCAGTAAATTTATTCATTGAGATTTGCATGTGTGAAAGTTATTGCACCGTATTGAATGACACATTCAAGTTGCGTTACAGAAAAAAATATGTGAAGTTGTACAACACCACAGGCTAATATGTGGGCTAATTTATAAGCTCAGTAAAGTGATTATGTGGTTTATTAATTCACGAATAAAGAAAGAGCTAATCTGTCAGCTCAAAAGAAAGCTAATCTGTAAGCTTAAACAAATGTAACTCTGAGGTAGAGTATTTATTTTTAAAATAGGAGACGCTTCTCATCATAACTATAACTGCCTGGAAACCATAGCACAATTCAAGCACTCTATTCAGTAGCATGAAAACAACTCCATACTTGTAAATAAAAAGACATGTAAAATTAAAATGCAGTACAGATCCCCAGTTGTACACTGCAAAAATGTTGTAATAATAATGAAATGTGCAGAATTACATACCTATTCAAAAGTGCATTTTCAAAAAAATTACAAAAACTCTGCCTTCTATAAGGACTTAATGAATTCAGGTGGCCAAATATTGAGATTTGCCAGTAATTGAGCACAAATATGTAATAACAGAAGGATAGCTATGACACCCAAGGACAATGAAACATTCCAACATTTAAAACGTAAAAGGACGTCAGATGGGCACACTGTGCATGATATTGAAAACATTCTTCAGTCTCAAGCAAACAAACCATGTTATCAGTATCATGAACACTGTGCCCATGAAGTTCACAGAAATATTGTAATAAAATGCCAGACATATGTAACAAAAAAAAGGTGTTAGGCCAGAAAAATAACTTTCACGAAAAGGCATTACACCATATTGAATGATACAGATACCACTGAAGCTGCATTAAAAAAAACCAAAAACATGTGAAGTGGTACAACACCACAGGCTGATATGAAACTAATTCATATGCTCTATAAAGTGACTGTGGTTTATTAATTTACAAATAAAGAAAACACTAATCTGTAAACTAAAAAAAGCTCATCTGTAAGCTAAAAAAATAAGTCTGAGGTATACTTATTTGTAAAATAGGAACCGCTTCTCATCATAAATGTAACTGACTGGAAGCCACAGCATAGTTCAAGCACTCCAGTCAGTAGCATAATAACACTGTACTTATAAATAAATATAAATATAAAATAAAAATGCAGTACAGATCCACAATTATACACTGCCATAACATTGCAATATAATATGACATAGTCACTGCCTCCCAGGATCTGAAAAAAAGTGTAATTAAGAGGTATACTTATTTGTAAAATAGGAGCTGCCATTCATCACAAATGTACAGTAAATGACTGGAAGCTGAAGCGCAGTTCAGGCACTCCAGTCAGAAACATGATAACAACTCCATGCATAAATAAAAAATGTGATATAGCTCCCCACTTATACACTGCAAAAACATTGTAATAATAATGGAAGGTGCAGAATCACATACCTATCCAAAAGCGCATTTTTCAAAAATTTACAAAAACACTGCCTTCTATAAGGACTTAATGAATTCAGGCAGCCAAATGTGGAGGTTTGCTACTAACCAGGCACAAATACTTAATAAAGGAGGGATAGCTATGACACTTGATGGCAAAGAAACATTCCAACATTTAAAACCTAGAAGGACTTCAGCTGGACACAGTGTGCATGATATTGATAACATTCTTCGGTCTCAAACAAACAAAACATGTTACCAACATCATGCACACTGTGTCCAAATATTCAAATGACCTTCTTCTGCTGCCTGCTTCATATGTTTGTATATATGTTCATATGTATCTGTGAAGTCCACAGAAAAGTTATAATAAAATACCATACATATGAGACAAAATTAGGTGTTAGCCCAGAAATATAACTTTCACTGCAGCAATCATTTGTTATGCATATTCAACATGCAGATTGTGAACAAAAAAAAAAAAGTGGAATGGTGCATATACATGAACTGAACACCTAGAAATCCCAAACAATTTCTGGCTGCACATTAACACATTAGACAAACTGCATCTGTTTAAATCATAAGTGCAAGTTTGTGTTTGTAAGCAGAGCAGATGATAAAGGTTGCAATGTTGAAAGTTTGCTATGCTTTCTCATAACTTTGGCAATTTAAAATATTTTGACTCAAAGTTTTCAAGATATTCATCTTTTTACACTACTTCATGAAAATGACAGCTGTCATTTTTCAAACTCTGGCCAAACTATGTTTTTGTACCTGTGGCTCACAATGGTGTTGCAGTGGCGTGGAATCATGTTTTGGCTGGGATTATAAAATTTTTATTACTGGGTTCATGAGGTAGTGTAATAAGAAGGCTATGCTGACAGTTTTATTCCTGTTCTAATGCAAATGGAAGTGGGATGGGAGCGCATGGCCAAGAGGGCCCTGTGCTCCCACAGACAAATGAGAAAACAATTATACTATCTTAAAAAGTAAGGAAATTCTTTGCAAAAACTTTGTTAATGCATTAGTTAGGGTTGAAGTTTTAAAAGTAGAGAAATGCGGCATTAGGGTTTCCAACCTTAAAACTCCACCCACACCCTTCAGGCAGCAACAGGTGTGGGTTGTGCATTGGGGTTGTCAACCCTAACTCTCACCCCATTCTGATACACTGTACCCATCTCAGATTATTTATTCATGGAATGGGATGAGTATTAGGGTTGACAATCCAAAGGCACACCCCACGCCTGTTGCTGCCTGCAGGGTGGGGTGGAGTGTAAGGTTTGGAAACCCTAATAATACTTTTCCTGCTTTTTTCACTTCAACCCTAAGTATAGGGCATTAACAAAGTTTTTGAAAACAAGATATATATATATATATATATATATATATATATATTTTTAAATTGCAAAAACATCATTAATGCATCAGTTAGAGTTGACAGTACAGCAACACAAGCATGGAAATTTGATGTTAGGTTTCCACCCTACCACTCCACCCTTCACACCAACATGTGTTGTGGTGTGCCATGGGGTCATCAGGCCCAACTCTCACCCCGTTCCATATTTAAACAAGCTGACATGGTACAGAATAGGAGAAAGGGGTGAAAGGCCTGACCACCCCACGGCACACCCCTACCCCTGTTGGTGTGTGGTGGGTTGGGGCATGGGGTGACATGGAAAATGTCACATGGACAAATGGAAACATGATAGGGAAAATGATGGAATCACTTCTGAAGGAAAGAATTGTCGAGTATCTAGAGGCCAGAGGGGCACAGGACCCTAGGCAGCATGGATTCACAGCGGGAAGGTCATGCCAGACGAATCTGATAGATTTCTTTGACTGGGTGACCAAAGTAGTAGATCAGGGAGGGGCTGTGGACATGGCCTACCTAGACTTTAGCAAGGCATTTGACACAGTCCCACACAAAAGATTAATATACAAGTTAGCCAGCCTGGGAGTGGGTCCCAAGATGACAGCCTGGGTAAAGAATTGACTGGAGAATAGGACACAGAGAGTAATAGTAAATGGAGTCCACTCAGAAGAAAGGAGGGTTACTAGTGGGGTACTGCAGGGTTCAGTATTAGGACCGGTCCTCTTCAATGTCTTTATAAGCAACATTGCAGAAGGACTGGAAGGAAAAGTATGTCTCTTTGCAGATGACACAAAGATCTGCAACAGAGTTGATGCACAGGGTGGGGTGGAAAGGATGAGAAGGACTTGGCAAGGTTAGAGGAATGGTCAAATGTATGGCAGCTTAGATTCAATGCTAAGATGTGCAAGGTAATGCACCTGGGAAACAAAACCCAGGGAAGAATACACAATGGGGGGTGTGATATCAACAACAACAAAATGGAAAAGGACCTGGGGTAGTCATATCAGATGACCTAAAGGTGGGCAAGCAAATGTGAGAGGGCAGCAAGGAGGGCTGGGGATACTGGAATGCATAGGGAGAGGCATCACCAGTAGAAAACAGGAAGTTATTATCCCTCTGTACAGACAGCTGGTGAGACCCCATCTGGAGTACTGTGTGCAGTTCTAGAGACCCAATCTCAGCAAAGACATAGACAGAATGGAAGCTGTCCAGGAGGGCTTAAAATGGTGCAGGGTCTGCACGGAAGACATATGAAGAGATGAAAGGAGCTTAATATGTATAGCCTCGAGGAAAGGAGGGAGGGGGAGTGATAGAAATGTTCAAGATACCTCAAGGGAATCAACAAAGTCCAAGAGGGTAGCATTTTCAAAAAAAGAGGTGTGCAAGAACAAGAGGGCACAATTTGAAGATAGAGGGGCGGCTCAGAGGTAATTTAAGGAAGTATTTTTCACAGAGAGGGTTGTGGATGCATGGAATGGCCTTCGGAGGAGGTTGTGGAGTCAAAATCAGTGGTGGAATTCAAGCATGCATGGGACAGTCATAAGGCAATTCTAGGGGGTTGGGGTAGGAAGAAGTGGGCTGCTGGTTAACTAGGATCTGCAGCTTATCCAGTAGGTAGGGAAATGGGCAGACTGGGTGGGCCAAGCGGTCCTTATCTGCCATCAAATTCTATGTTTCTATGGGTGGGAACCCTTACATCAAATTTCCACCTTTTTATCACTGTACCTTCAACCCTAACTGAGGGAATAGTGGAGTTTTTTTTTTTTTTGCAATGAATTTCCTTTTTTTTCTGAGAAAGTGTAAAGTAACTGGTATGTGGTTGAGCTCCCTTCCCGCTGCCATGAATATGTAATGTTATCCAGAATTTATAGCAATAGGTTCTACAACAAATATTTAATTAATGACCCCAATATAAAGAAATTAATCATATATAAAATGAATATGCTTATTCTCCTTAGGATAGTGGTAGCGTTAAACATCCAGGCGGTTACAATTGTCATGATCCAATTCATCTTTAAAACAGAAAAAAAAGTATACAAACAGAGGAAGAAGAGGTAGAATTGTTAATTTCATATTCTTGTTAGCTGTAGCAGCATTTTGGGTTACTGTGCTGAACTCTGTTCTGTTTGTGTATTCATTACAGATTTGATCTCGGTAGTACAAGCACTATTCATTAGCCCTCTTGGTTATCAGTATTACTTGAAAGCCAATTTTCACATTAGTCATAGTCCTTATCATGAGTTACTGCACTTTTTTTTTGCCTTGAGTTGCTTTTGGGGTCTTGCATAGTTTGTCTAATTTAGTTTTCCCTGTGTGGCGTACTTTAAAAGTATATGAGAAGTTTTACTCCCTCATACGGGTTCCCATGTTGTTTACACACACTCACTCTGGAAAATCTCTCTCCATCAGAATGAATGACAGCTCTGAGTTGGAAACTGAGACAGTGACTGAGTTATTAGCATGAGCAGCTGGTCTTGTTACAGAGAACCGAATACCAGATGTGAGCGGTTGACGGTGCTTCTTAAGCATAGAGGACAAGCAGAATACATGTTTACTGATTCTTACCAAATCTTTTATTTTTACACTTTTGCAGATTGGCTGAACTACCATTTTTCACAGCATCTTGAATGAGTAATATCACAACAGACACTCAGATTTGACAAAGAATGAATCCGTGTCTTTGACTGAACAACAGAAAATGGATCATTTGATTATATTTTCTATAGATGACGGAAACCAAACTGTGATACTTGATAGACAATATTATGTGGAAGAAGCTATGCAGCAACTTTATAATCTGGAAAACTATCACAGTCTTTCATTTAACCCAACTTCACACTTTAAAAGCATATTTGATGCCTTCCAATAAGCGCATCACACTCAAAGAAGCACTCTGAAATCAGACTTGGTCCATTAAACATGCAAAAAGTCTGCAGATGCTACAAAAAGTTTAGGACATATACCTGGAAACAATAGCATGATTTGATATTACACCAGGTCACATGGGTGCAGGATCACCACTAGAGTCCATGCTATTGATCGAGTTACTGGAGTTCTTAATGTTGTCTCGGCCAGGAGTACTCCCTGCCCTTGATGCTGGTGATTCCTCCCACATCTGTCTGCTCATTTGAACTTCACTAATTGCCAGTCCATGGGCTGAAGACAGAGTCCAAGCATGCTTCATTCGGGATGCGGGACAACCACTGAGACGAGGGACCCTGGTGAGCTTTAGGTGCAGGAGGTTGGCATAAGTCAGCTGCTGAATACTTCAGGGTATTTGGCCAGTGCTGCTGGATGAAATACAAGGCTTCTTGGGGAGTAGTGAAGGTGTGCCAGACTCCATTGCAAGTGATGGAAAGCTTTGCAGGGTATGCCATTAATTAGGGGACCCCTTGTGTTTGCAATGCCTTTTTTAGTGGCAGATACTCCTTCTGTTCTTGTGAAAGTTCTATGGAGTACTCAAGGAAGATTATTCTGTGACCTTGCCATATTAGGAGGCCTGGTCTCTAGCTAGCTCCAGGATATGAACGCTGCCCAGATATCTCAGTAGTTTAATTATAAAGGGTCTTAAGTGACCCTCTTGTTTTGGGTGTCCTTGTCCTCCATGTAAGAGAGGTATGTCTCAGTGTCCTGGGACTGCTGCAGTAGCTTCTGGACTTTCCCCTCTAATGTTGTGACTGAGGCTTTAAAAGCTGTTATTTTTTAAGCACTTGCTGGAGCAGCTCCTTAATTACCAGAATATCTGTGTTTAAAGATCTGGCGGGTGAGTCTTCTGCCATTGTGAGGGAGAGCAGGTTTTCTCCCTTTGGTAACAGCCACAGATTTCCTTAGACAAAAAAGTTACATAATTCATTCAAAGCCCACCAGAATTCATTAGAGAGGGTATCCCAAACAGAAAAAAGCCTGCAATGATCTGACTAGCCACTGAAAACTTGCATTAATTGATGAAAATTCAGCTGGGGAGCTGGGAGCAAACTGCTTATGCTGTCACACTGGTCTGCTACTCGTAGTTCATTCAAAGCCCACCTGAATTCATTGGTGGGGTATCCCAAACAAAAAATTAAAAGCATGCACTGATCTGACCAGCCACCGAAAAGTCAGATTAATTAATGAAAATTCAGCCAGGGAGTGTGGAGCAAACTGCTTAAGCTGCCATACTCATATGCAGATTGTGCATGAACCCAACAACTAGCAGTTTAAAGACAACTGGCCAAGGTTCCCTGCAGGTTTTTTTATGATTGCTTGGTTGTGCATAAAGTCAAGAGTGGACTAGCTCCCCAGCTGTAAAATGGGGGTGTCAGTTAATCTAGCCTGTTCAAATTGATTTTGAAATGTATTAACCCATCATAATCCAGACAGCATGGTCCACATGCAGATGCAATATCCCGTCCCATCTGGGTCCTGCATGTACCTTATTTTACTATAGCTAGGAGCACTGAAGCTTAGCAGAGGTCAAGCAACTTGCTCATGGTGACACAGATAAGCCATGACTGGGTGGAATTCTAAGCTGTGCAATCATGTTTTACTGCTCTGTGCTGTAACCCTATTGGTAAACGATTTACTGTAACTTCACATTTCGCCGACGTTGGTTTGGGCACCATGATGTCAGGACATATTTTTTTATATTAACATTCCTTGGCCCCCTTCCCTTCCCTTTAGAGACCATAAAAGGGATAAAAAAAAGGGTTTTATTTAGGTAAACACCAACAGGTGTTTACCTAACTGGAGGCTGAGGAATTTAATTTTGGGGTCAGTTTGCCCCTAAAATCTAAATTCAACTTTTAAAGAAATAGTGATGCAAAGCTCCCCTTCCCCAGTGTCGTGCAACTGCAAAGATAGTGCCGCAATTTGTGGCATTTTTGCAAAAGTAGTGTCACAGTTTGCAGCAATAATTTTACAAATCTGTGGCACTACAAGTGACCAAATGTAAAAAAACATGCTTCTGGTATTTTTTTTATAACTAATGGAAGAATCATGTTCCTTGGACCTCAATTAGGTAAACACAACTGTTGGTGTTTACCAAGGGGCATTATATTTTGAATTACAACTGTTTTTTCCACCACTAACTGAAAATAAGATGACAGCTGCACAACACTACTGAGAGCATTTGTGACAGTAAAATGTACTGACGGCAGCTTTTGAGAGGCACAGCTATTTTTTTTCCCATTGACTATAATGGAACATTTTAAATTTGAATAACTTTTAGACATATTAATATTTTTTTACCAAATCTTCAAAAAAGGCACATCAATGACCCAGACTGCATATTACTTGACAATTTCAGAGAAGACGGGCAGACTGTTTTGGCTGTAGCCCAAAGCAAAAAAATAGCCAAAAAGTGTGTTTTTGCATGTATTGTGGTGCTCCAAAGCTCTACAACTGCACATATGACTGGAACAAAACTTACCACATCCAGAGCTCTAAGGTACCTTACCATGCATGCAATATGTTAGGCAAATCCATCATACAGTTGCAAAGTTATTAAAGTACAAATGTTTGGGTTTAACATAGAAGTGGCCAGACAACCATAACTATAGCTGCACTACAGTGCACACCTGCACTTCCCCCCTTCAAAACAATTTTGCAATTTTATAAGATAGATAACCCACTCTATGATGTGCTGTAATGCTCTGATATGCGCTGGCCTTGGGTGGTTGACATACACCAATGCATGCATATATCAGTACGTGACCGCATTATATATATATATTTTTTGCAAAAAAACTTTGTAAATGCATCCATTAAGGTTAAAGTGACAAAAGTAGGGAAATGTGATGTTAAGGTCCCCAACCCTAACACCCCATCCCCATCCTGCAGGCATCCAACAGGGTGTGGGGTGTGCTTTGGAGTTCTCCAGCCTAATATTTACTCCATTTTCATACATGGATCAGCTTCTTTACTGATGGAAGGTGATGAGTGTTAGACTGGAGAACCCCACAGCACACCGCATGCTTAGATTACCACCTGCAGAGTGGGGGTGGGGTTTTAGGGTTGGGAATCCTAATACCACAGTGCCCTATTTTTGTCTCTTTAACACTAACTGATGCATTAATGTTTTTTTTAAAGATTTTCTTTACTTTTTTGAGATAGTATTGTCCTCAGTTGCTTGTGGGAGTGCAGGGCCTTTGTTGCTTCCATAGATGCATACATGTATGTTGCTGTGAAAGCATTTAAGCCAAAACAGCAACCAAAGTGTCAGCATAGCCTTGTTATTACCCAACCTCATGAACACTGTGCTGAGAATGTTCAAATGCCTGCTGAATCATCATTCAGTGCCACCACAGCATCATTCAGTGCCAGAGGTGACAAAACACATTTTAGTCATGATTTGAGAAATAACAGCTGTCACATTCATAAG
This sequence comes from Neoceratodus forsteri, assembly GCA_016271365.2. Taxonomy (NCBI): domain Eukaryota; kingdom Metazoa; phylum Chordata; order Ceratodontiformes; family Ceratodontidae; genus Neoceratodus; species Neoceratodus forsteri. The sequence goes on along the minus strand of CM057459.1, from coordinate 779,121,513 downwards.
GTGATGTAAAAAAAATGGCTGTGTTGAAAAAGTGGGGTGAAAATATTTAAAATTTCTGAAGTTATGAGCAAGTGTAGTTAAATTTAAATGTATGCACAAAACTTTGCAATTTTTACATATTTTGACATGTACTTTGCAAAATACCTTCTTAAGATCCCACCTCTTGAACAAAGGCAGTGATCATTTTCAAATCATGCCTAAAAGGCTATTTCGCCAAGCAACAGTGAAATCAACTTTTGTGATTGATTTGTGAATTACCAGTGACATTTTCCTTGAGGTGGGATCCCCAAAAGGCTATGTTGAAAATTTGGTGTCAAAATATGCAACACTGTCCAAGTTATGCATTGATGTTAAAAACCTCATTGAAATACATTGAACCACATTTATCTTAGTTGCTCATATTTCAGTCATTAGTTCCATCAGCAAGACATGTCTTCAATTGGAGAGTGGATCTTGAACCTTGGACCTGTTCAGGTGAGTGAGGGTATGTGGGGCTGTACTGGGGTGTGGGGTGGTGGGTGCTGAGTGGGAGGTGGGGGTGGGGGGTCAGATCGGTAAAGGATTGATTTATGTTTAAAAAATATTGTGGATGGGTTTCTTTATTTAAGGTACTGTAACAGCATCAGTGGGTGGGAAGTACCACTAGACACCAGGGAATATCATGCTACAAGGGGGAGAGCAATTAGCAGGTGGGGTACCACTAAGCACCAGGGCAATGTTATTCAACAAGGGGAACAGGGATCAGTGGGTGGGGGGTGCCACTAGATACCAGGCAAAGACAAGAGAAGTCAGAGTCTGGAAAGTATGATGTAAGTGAAGATCAAATGTGTAGACAAGAGTGAGAGGGGTCTTAGAACTTGTAAAGAATAGGGATAGAGCAGTTTGCAATAATGAAACAATAATTATGTACATTTTGTTATCTTTCCTCTTGTAAATTGCCCCAGGTTACAGAGGATCAGAGGAGGGAGCTCTCACTACCCATCTTGGATGCGGAGATTTTGGATGCAATCCGAATGCTCTCAAGTGATAAGGCACCGGGCCCAGATGGCTTTTCGCCAAATTTTTATAAATGTTTTGACTCTTGTTATGTCCTGGTCTACAAAGATTATTTCAGAGTATACTGACTTTGGACGAGTAGATGGTTATCTATTTGAGGCTCTGATAGTGCTTATTCCAAAAGAAGGAAGGAGTTAGATAAAGTTACAATTCATAGGCTCTATCTCCTTGATTAATTACGATATTAAAATTTTGCGAAAGATTTTGGCGACTCGGCTGTCTAAGGTCATGCCCAAATTAATCCATAATGACCAAGTTGCGTTTATGAATGGCAGGCTGGCTTCAGACCATCTGTGCAAATTATTCACATCTTCTCTGTGTCCAGGGACAGCAAACTTCCATGTGGTTTGATGTCGTGGACGCAGAGAGAAGGCTTTTACAGAGTGGACTGGAGGTTTTATCCATCACTATGGAGAAATTTGGCTTCCGCTTCAGTTTATTAATCAGGTGTCTCGCTATATAAGGATCCAAGAGCAAAAATATAATAACGGTGTATTTTCTACAAGTTTTTCCCTTCACTCTGGTACTAGAGGCAAGGCTGTCCCCTATCACCTCTTTTATTTAATCTATACTTAGAGCCTCTCCTTACTAAAATTAGATTAGACCCCAGGGTTACGGGTATAAAAATTGGGTCGCAGGAGCTTAAAATTTCTGCATATGCTGATGACATTTTGTTACATGTCACCCAACCATGTGGCTCAATTCCAGTAGTGATGGGTATTATTGAAGAATATAGCAGATTGTCAAATTATAAGATTAATGTGGAGAAAACCCAGATATTTCCGCTTAATATGAGAGCATACAAGTCTGAGGTGATGGATATGGGTATGCAGTGGACCCCGCATACTTTGAAGTATTTGGGTATTTATTTGGTGAGAACTGACTCAAAACTAACGAAACATAATCTGGACGCCACTAGAAACATTATCAAGCAGGATTTAAAGAGGTGGGTCAGTTTGCCGCTCTGGGGAGGATTAATATAGTCAAAATGAACATCCTACCCAGGATTTTTTATCCACTCAATATGCTTAATGTATTGTTGCCCCTAAAATGGTTTAAAGAGTTACACTCTGCTTATTTCAGATTTTATTTGAGGGGAAAATGCCCGTGAGGGCCTATTTCAAATTGGCAGCTCCTAGGGAGAGCGGGCTGAGATTACCACATTTTGGCTTATATTACTGGGCAAGTAATCTTTGTAAGTATTTGAGATGGCTAGTACCCACCAGTAAATTTGAGTCTTTGCCTTATGTTCCCTCATGGGTTAGATTGGAAATAGAGGCGATAAAAGAGGCGGGGATAGATCCGATAGCATTGCTTTACTCCACACCTAAGACACTGCCTCCTAAGTTGGCTGCTACCCCAATAGTGAAGTCCCTGCGTATTCACAGGCAGTTAAGTGTTAAGTTAAGTTACATCCCAAATAGGGACAAGCATCAACCGTCTGTCATAATCCCAATTTGAGAATTGGGGAAAATGATTTCTGTAGGCTGGCTCCCCAGCAAGGATCACGGATAGAAATTTTATGTAGGACGGCATTATCCTGCCAATAAAGGTATTTGTTAAGTATGATATAGATCATAAGCAGATCTTCAAGTTATATCAGATTACTCATTTATTGGAGCAGATGAGGACCAAACTCAGAGATGGGTGTACTGAGCGGGCGTTGGTTTGAATCACTGGATCAGATGGTATGGGAACCACATGGGTCTCCAGAATATATAAGATACTGTTTGAGCAAGTCCATGTGGACCTTGATCATAAGCCTAGATATTGGATTAGCCACTTGGGGAGCAAGAGAGGGACTGGGATAGTGTTTGGAGTCATGTGTATAGATATGTTAAACAAGACCCGGCTGAGGGTGATGCAGTTTCACTTTCTGAACAATTTATATTGGACCCTTCAAGCTACATAAATTGGCCGTAGATCTGACCAAAGCTGTTTCAGGTGCCGTCAGGCAGTAGGGGATCTGTATCACATTTTTGGGAGTGCCCATCGATAAAACAGTTGTGGACTCAAATTAAACAGAAGGTAGACCCAATGTTGGGCATTGACCAGTATTTTACCCTGGAAATCTGTCTGATAGGGGATTATTCTGGCATCAAGTTTAAGGATCGTAGATTTTATATGGCTCTGATTTCATGCTCGCTTAAAAAGGTAGTATTAAGATACTGGATGAAGGACATCTCAATTACTTATGTGGAGTGGTTACAGGAGATGTTATTCAATTTGAATATGGAGAAGTAAGGTGCGGGAAGAAGAAATAGGCTTCAAACATATGAAAGGATATGGAGCCGCTTTCAGACGCTATACCTTCTCCAATCGAGACCGAATTTAGGAATGTAGTATAAGAGAGGAATTAGGGTGAACGGATCTTCCTTTAGGGTCTTAGTTTTAAGGGCGGGGGGTTGGATAGGTAGGTAGTGGAGGGAGGGAGTAGGCAGGGGTGGGGGAGGGAGAAAATAGTTGATTTACTTATTTTATGTTAACTGTTATGCAAGAACAAAATGTTTCTGTTATGCATGTTGTGCTTTGTGTGGATAATCACAATAAAATTTCGAATTTAAAAAAAAATAATTATGTACATTTTGCAGTGCAAGCTGTTTATTTATAGGGTACTGGAGTATGTAATAAGCAGTCTGGAAAAACTGTGACTTGATGATATGGTATCCAACTAGTGCTGTGTGGAATTCAGATGGCAGAATTTGCTTAGAATGGCCATTCCACTGGTGGAATTTCCACCTGAATTTTGGTGGTTCTTCAGTGGAATTCCACCTACTGTGATCTGTGTAATAATATTTCATGGGACAGCATTTTTTCTGTGGAAAATCATTCTGCAACTATTTTTCACTGCAGAATTTCACCATTCTGTTTGTAGCAAAATTCTGCAGAATTTTGGCAGAATTTTGAAATTTAAACTGGAAATTGAAAGTTCCACACAGCACTATATTCAACATCTCTCAATGATTATTCTTCTTTTCATTCAAGAAAAATAATCTTTTTCATGACTTGTGATACAAAAAAAAAATTATTCATATCATGTGGTCACAAAAAAATATTTTTAACATAACAAAATAACATTTCAAAGGCATTTCTACAATAGTGAAGTGCAGTTTGCATCTAGTGGGGTCCAATAATCCACATAGATGTGTTGGGCTTTTTTATTTCATACAGCTATCCCAAAGTGCTTACTGAGCATTCTCAGAAACCATTTTTTTCAACATTTTAAAATTAAATAACATTGAGCAACATTAAATAACATTGAAACAAGTTATTTTTTCACCAGACTAGTGAAAGGTACTGGGGCTAGTTTCTTTCTGCCCTGAAAATTTCAGGCCATGATTCCAAACTTTATGGGCTGTAGGCAAGTTCAAAGAAAAACCCAGCAAAGTCAATGAGCAAAAAATGCAGTTTTTCACCTCTCTGGAACTCAAAAAAACACAGATCTGACTGGAATGTAGCTCAGCACTTGTAGATAACCAGCCTAGGTGATGGTGCATGAAAATTTTCATAGAAATCCATTGAACGGTTGAAAGGCTATTAAAGTGCAAAATTTGAGATTTAACACAGAAGTGCCTACTCAGCTCTAACTATAGGGGCACTACCGCCTAAGCAGTTCTTACCAATATGAACAGGGAGCCAATGCTAAGCATTCCCTATACCACAAGGATTCTCTGTGTCTTTTGGGGTCCGAGGTAAAATATGTAATGTCTCACATTATATACCTATGATTAATTACTATGGTTACTGTAAGATAAAAACATTTCTAGTTACAGAGATGAGCCCTATTGGGTAAATTAGAGGTGGCTCCATGGTCCAAGATAACATTATACAATTTTGTAGTAGTCATCACTTTGTGAAACAAAAGAGTACAGTTCTTACATAAATCATTGTAGTAGTACAACTCACCAAAAGGTGGCAGTGCTGACTTATATATCATAATCATTACAAGGACACAGGTGTCCTAACATCTTGTAAGCAAGAAATACGTATATGTATTAGAAAGCAAAGTGTGTAACAATAATATGCATACATATCCTGACATCTACTCTTATACGGTAGATGCCCTTAGTCCTATATGTTAGTCTAACTTATGTCTAAATGCTGGGTGTCTACAGTATACCTCTGGGGGTACCAATAAGGGAGCAGGGACCTCGTGTAACATTTCCCCCCTTGTTGCCTCTCAGGGCAACACAGCAAAAATAGGGAAGTGGATAGAGAGCAAGGGTCATTTACAGACCCAATGCACAAGCCTTGTACATTAACTCTAGCTGCTCATGGTGTTGACGCAGTGTGCACCTTAGGCAGCAAAGCATAATAATCAAGAAAAATATCAAAAATGATTGTATAATAACAAAACCTTTAAAGGTAATCTCTAACCAAGTGTTAGTCAATGCATCATTCATAGTACCATCATTAACACATGCAAGAATAGCTTCTTTAGCTTTAGTAATATTATTGCTGATGTGGATGAGGTGGGTGTCTTTCCTGTCTAAAAGTGATTTTACTGTAAGTGTGAGTGGATCAATATGTACATTAGAATATGGTAAATATTCAGAAAGGTTGAGCAGATTATCAGGGTTACCATCAATGATATGAGCATCCATAAGGGGGATGGGGGTAATAACGGTATGTCCAATGACACACTTCTGATGGCGGACAAAACAGAAATTTGGGGAATCAATAACACATGACTAGGTTCCATAGATGTAACTTTTATAATTAATCACTCTATAATACTCACTGTCAGAATTATATTGCATTTTAACAGTAGGCAATCTCTATTTTTGCAACTGTACTAGGCAAGTGTAGCTGGTCTTGGATTTCCGTGTTGACAGGTGATGAACCTCCTCTCGATACGACTGGAAAAGTTTTTCTGGAGCCAATGTTGAGTCCAAAGAGTCTGTGCCATTTGTGCTGATGTAATTGTCCATTGAAAAGGACCAATCAATTATGTTGGGAGAATAACCACATAGAGGTTTAATAACATCAAATACATCACATCGACACAGGTAAATGTACCCCTTCTTAGTGTAGCAGTTCATGTGTGGGGCAATCCAGGCATCCAGGAAAGGATAGAAGACCAGTAGAGGAGGCAAGTCGAGGCATTTTCTGTAGATGTCATCATCAAGGTGCCCAATGGAGTGTACAGAAGCTAACTTGTTGAACAAAGCTGTAGAGGGATTAAAATGTGGTAAAGAGACAGTAAAAGAAAAAAACATTGTATCTTTGATAGAACATTTCTTGGAGGTTAAACATGGACCGGTGTTAGGGTGCCTGGTCACAAAACCCAAATTCCTAGCTATAGAGAGAGGAATAGTTAAAGATTGTTGCATACACATAGCAATACAACCAGTGTTTAGCAGTGTGGTCAATACCATTTAGAAATATGTCTGTCATGTATTATATCAGGGATCCTTCCAGATTCTAGATCATGGAAGAGATTGTAGATGGTAGTAATATATGTGCCATAGACTGAACATAGGATTTCTCTAGCAATGTATTGTTTATCTGCTTCTTTGTTGTTTTGTGCAATGAGTGTGTTAATCTTATCTTTAGGCTATGTAAATGCTTTAACAATGTCATGCATGTTATAAACAGTGTATCTTTCTTCCTGACTAAGGCCATCCACACCATGCAATATGGGGGATAAAATACAATTTAACAAACCAGTTTGGAATTTAGCAGAATGAGGTTTGATAGCAGCAATGTCTGCCTTATTCCAAATAGACATAGCTGTACCAAAAAGACCCGTGACAGTTCCTGTAGTGCCAGTGACATCAGAACTGTCAACCTCACATGTATTAGTAGTAGTAAAAGTAGTAAATAATGTATTTTTATACAGGAATAATACATGTCATTTGGATAATACAATCCAGTTTTCAAGACAGTCCTGTGTAAGTATTCCAAGTTCCACATATTCACATCAGTAACAAATAATCTAATACAAAATAAACATAAATGCGCAATTACAAATTTACAAAAACCATTTAACAAAGACAATAAAAATCAATATCAAACACAAACACATGAATAGACATAATACATTTTTAACCCTTTCAAAAAATGTTTAACAGTTTTCTCAGACCTCAATAAAGGAGGGAGTGTATTCCAAATTACTGATGCTTGTGATGCTAGTGTTCTATCCCAAAATTTATTTTTACGCTTGTCTGGATCAATTCTGTTTTGATACAAAACCCTTACTGAATGTTTCCTAATTGCAGGATCCCTATCTGCCAATAGTTTGGCTATATTATGGGTTAAATAAATTGCCCTATATTTATCAATAAATAAGGACCAACTCTTCCTATATTCCAGGTCAAGAGATAACCAGTTTAACCTCATTAACAAATCACAATGATGAGTTCTAAAACTACAACATAGAACATATCTTGCCACCCTATACTGTAATTTATCTAATTTGTTCAAAAGTTGTTTAGTAGCAGTCCTATAAATAACCTCTCCATATCTAATCTCTGGAAGTATGAGCTGTTCTGCAATCAATTTCCTGTCTTGCAACCTAAAACACTTTGATATTCTCTTCAAAGCTCCCAACTTTTTATGTGTTTTAGTGATAGTAGACTCTATATGATTCTTAAAAGTTAATGAGGAATCAACATTAACTCCCAAGTAGCTATATTCAGAACTTGTTCTATTAGTGTTTGATTCAATGATGTGATCTGTACATCCATGAACCCCTGTAGTGTACTAATACCAAAAGACATAAATTTAGTTTTATTTACATTCATTATTAATTTTGACTGGGTGAACCACTCCTGTACCCTATTAAAGTCAGCCTGTAGGTTTCTCTGGAGATCCACCGGGTTTTTTTTCAGAGGCCAGTAGAACTGTATCATCTGCATACATCCTTATATGTGTATGCTGAATCACTGATGGTAAATCATTGTCAAATATCAGAAATAACAAGGGTCCCAAAATGGACCCCTGTGGAACTCCCCTGTTGATGAATCGAGGGTTTGAAAGGTGATGTTGTAACTGCACTCTCTGAGATTGATCGTATTATGCTTTTGACTTTGATCATCAGGATTGCATTTTCTCCTGAAGTTGCCTCTATGCCCGGTGGTGTGTACCCCAGCAATAGGGTCTTGACTATGAATCTGAAAAGCTGCTAAACTATCAAGCAATAAAATACTGTAAAATGCTGAAGTCTTAGTAGTATGACACATACCAAATTCTTTCATATTCCAGTAAGTCAAATTAAATAAAACAGGTATATGCATAAATTGAACAAGTGTACCAGGTAGCGCAGTGGATGTGAGACCACTACGAGGACCAGGGGTGTGCTTTGAACATTCCAAAAACTGTTTTTCAGTAGAGGGGGGTAACACAGAGAGATACATGTCAGCAGAGGCCATGTTGTGTACAGCACAAAATTTTCTGGTGGAGTCTTTAGACAAAGAATTACAATATGAGGGATCAATTAAGGCAGTAATATTGTATAAACTAGAATGTCTAAGAGCAGTTTGGAGCGAGGACAGAGAACCATTAGGGGATAATTTAGCATTGGGCCATCCATGGAAAATTCCCTTGGAGAGCTTGGCCACAGGGAGAATTTGTCCTTGTGATGTGGTTTGCCATTCAATTTGTAGGGCAGATTTGTCAGGAGCAACAACTGAGGCAGTGAAGTAGGCATCAGAACCTTCCTGGACAGTAATCAGTTTGTCAGGTATATTGATGGAAACTCACTTTGGGGCAGATGTTGGAGGATGCAGGTGATGAAAGAGGTGCTTTACTGTGCCTTGAATGCAAGGGATAACTCCTGAGATGAGGAGAATGTGGAACAAGATAGCCATCTTGTCAGTGTATCTGAAAAGGAAGATCAAACATCGATAGCTTAGTACTATTCCACCAAATGGGGTAAGGAAAAGTAATTATACTCCTTTATACCATTTCATCTAGTTTGCATGTAACCATTTGTCAGTCAGTTTATTGTTGTGCAAGAGTCTAACCTGGTAGACTGCTGGACTGAGCTTGCTGACAATGGGGTAAGGGCCTTTCCACTTATTGGAGAAGGAGTGGGTGGGATGTGCAAATCTGAGGACCATTACCTGATCTCCAACTTGCCAATCCACTTCTTGTGCATGTTTGTCAAACTGTATTTTGAACTGTTGCTTGGCCTTGCCCCTACAATTGGCAGCATACAAGTGTGTGTGTATGCAATCTATTCTGAGTTTTTCCACATATTGGTCTACAGACACATGGTCTGCTGTGAGGGTGTGCAGGTCAAACAACAGGTGTTCAGGTAATCTCATCTGTCTTCCAGTCATAACCTTGAAGGGTGTCAACTGGGTAGTGGCTGAGGGTGTACTCCTAATTGCCATAAGGAGTAACAGCAACAGGGAATCCCAGGTCTTAGAATTATCCTCAATGAATTTGGAAAGCATTTGCTTAATCTGTCTGTTGGCTCTATCTACTTGACCTGAAGATTGTGGGTGGTAAGGTATGTGGAACTTCTGTTGAACCCCAAGGAGTTCAAGTGATTGTTTCATCAATTCACCTGTAAAACTGGTTCCTTTGTCAGAGTCTACCTTAAGAGGTAGGCCCCACCTGGAGAAAATCTGTTCCACCAGGATTTTGGCAGTGGTTTTAGCAGTGCATGTTTTAGTGGGGAAAACTTCAACCCACTTTGAGAAAAGGTTGATTACCACAAGAGCATACTTGTTGTTTCTGCTGGTATTAGTCAATGGACCAATAAAATCAATCTGAATGGCATGCCAGGGGCCAGAATGTCTTTGTGGTAGTAGTTTGGCATTTCATTTGGTGGGGATAGGACTGTTTTGTGCACAAACAAGGCAGTTGTCTATGTACTGTTTAACATCTTTGGTGACACCAGGCCACCAGACGGTGGTCTTAAGCCTCTGGAGGGTATTCTCAACTCCCTGGTGTCTACCAGTAGGGGTGTCATGCACTTTGTGCAACAATTCAGACCTGAGGTGTCTAGGAACCACCCACAACTTGGTGGTGGTGTCATCGGGAGACAAGCCTAACTTACCTTCATGCCTCCAGTAGGGGTTATGGGTAGGTAGGTTTTCTTCGGTGCTTTTGTCAAGGAACCTAAACACTTCTTTAAGTTCAGAATCAGCATGTTGAGCTGCTGAGAGGTCCAAGGCGGTAAAGGGTTCAGGTTTCTTTCTAATTGCGGTTATATGTACAGCCGCTCTGGCTTCCAGATGGTCCATCATCCAGGTGTCCCCCCTCAGGCCCCTTCCTTGGCAAGGGTATCTGCTGTGTCATTGAAGGCATGATAGGGGTCATGTATGGTGTGAGCTTTAACTTTGTGTACATAGAGTTTGTGTGCAAACCTTTGGGCCAGTGAATGTATGTAAATTACCAGTTCTTTGTGTTTCACTGGACTGCCATCAGACAAGAGGAAGTTCTTTTGCCAGAAAGGGAGAAACTCTGTAAGAGAACAACAAACCCAGTTAGAGTCTGTGAATATGATGGCATCCTCGGCCCCATGCTGGATGAACTCGATGGCACAGGCCAACACTGCCATCTCGGCATCCTGTGATGATGCCATACTGCAATGCTTAGAGATTTTAACAGTGTTACCATAGGGCAAATCACCAAGATACCAATCCCTGCAATTTGTTCTCCCTGGTAATAGGAAGCTGAACCATCTGTGAAAATACAACACAATAAGTTGTTCTCAAGTATTTGTGGCATGGCAGGGAGGAAAGGACCTGGATTTGGAAGATCAGGTGGTTGCAATGTACAATCATGGGGTTCTCCTTGGAAAAGGAGTCCATGTGCCAGCATGGATGGAATTTTGGTTGGGCATTCCTGTATGTCTCTATACTGGAGAAGGAGTGACCAGTTTGTCAGCCTAGTGCTAGAGACTGACCAGTCCTTCACTCTGTCTGATAGCAGAAAGGTTGTTGGGGTGTGGTTTGTGTTGATGATCAGTGGAGAGTACCCAATGATATACAGAAAGTGCTTGACAACCCAGTAGGTAGCCAGAAGGTTCATTTCACAAAGGCTGTACGTCTGTTCTACTGGGGTCAAGAGCTGTGATGCATACGCAATGGGTCTCAGAGTGCCATGAACCTTTTGGGCTGACACTGCTGACATAGCTAAGTCAGAGGTGGCACATTCCAGATGGAATGGCAATGCTGGATTGGGGTTGACCAGAGCTGGAGCTGAGGCCAGGGCCTGTTTCAGTGACATCACAGCCTGGGTGTGAATGGTACCCCAAGTCCGGGGAATGTACTTTTTCAGTAACTCATAGTAACTCATACAGAGGAGTGACCTTTTGAGCAAAATCACAAATAAAATCTCTGGAGTAGTTTGCCATACCTAGAAAGCTCCTAAGAGTGGCCACACTGGTGGGCAATGGCAAGTCTTGCAATCCCTGTATCTTCTTCCAGGTAGGGCTTTGACCTTGATAAGTGATCCTTAGGCCCAGAAAGAGTACCTCTTTCTGACATAGTTGTGCTTTTGCTGGGTTATATTTGAGGCCTGCTCTCTGAATGAGAGTCAATAGTTCATCCAAGAGATCCAAGTGTTGTTCCTGTGTGGCAGTTGCCAACAGCAGGTTGTCCACATACTGCAAGAGACACTGGTGGGTAGAGAAACCCTCAAGGGTGTCCATCATGTGCAGATGGAACAGGGAAGGGCTGTTATGAAATCCCTGTGGTAAGCAGGTCCACGTGTACTGTCTACCTTCAAAGGTGAAGGCAAACTTATATTAACTCTTAAGGGTCAATGGCAGTGGCCAGAAACCATTGGAGATATCCAGGGCACTGAACCATTTTTGGTCCGGGGTCAGAAGTCACAGCTCATCAGGTGTTGAGAACACAGTTGGAGCACAACTGGGGATGACCTGGTTCAGCCTCCTGTAGTCAATAGTAAGTCTTCAGGCACATGTGGATATTTTCACAGGACACACTGGGGAGTTGGCAGTAGAGACACATGTTCTGATTACACCTTGGTTGAGGACAGATTTCATTGTTTCCCTAAGAGAAGGCAAGGCCTCAGGTGGAAAAGGATAATGCCTTTGCCTGTCATGTGCTGGGCCTGGCACTTTGATGACAGTGTGCATTCTGCCACAGTCATGCTTGTTGGTAGCAAATGCTTCCAGATGTCTTTGTAGAATGGAGAGGAGCTTTGGGAAAAGATCATGGTTCTTGAACAAGTCTATGGCATCATACTCTTTATTGTTGGCAGATATTGTTGCCACCATGTGTGAATCAGGGATCAAAATAGAACGATACCGGCCCTGAATCTGGATCAGCAGTATGTTGGCTAGGTCCACCACACAGCCGGGTGGTGTTAGGAAGTCAATTCCAATGATACTAGGATGGTCATGCAATATCATTAGCTGGAAGGTGTGTGTGCCCTTCAGGTGTCCTAACTCTACAGGCATAGGTAGAGAACGGTATGCAGGCAACCTAGTACCATCTACTCCTGACATGTTGGTCCTTCATCTGGTGGACCAAGGAGATGTATCTGGGTGATCATCATGTATTACAGACACAGCTGCACTTGTATCCAGTAACACTGTAAGTAGGAGGCCCCCGACCTCAGCCTCAGTGCAGGGCCTTCCGTTTGTATCCAAGACCAGCTTGTTTACAATCTGGACTGGGGCCTGTAATTGTCAATCTGTACTAGTGGAAACATGTAGAGGTTGGACGTGGTTCCTGTGAACCACTTCAACATGCTGCACTGATGCTATATAGGGAGGTGCTTCTGGGTTCAGACCTGTTTGGGCCCGAGGGCCTGTACTTCCAGTATCACCATGGCACGTTGAGACCTGGGTTCTCAGTTGTATGGCTGCATGGCCTGAGTGGGAACAGCATCTGCTAGAGAATGCATTTGTCCCAGAAACTCTCTAAACTTCCGATTCTCTTCAGCTATCTCCCTATACAAAGGGCCTGTTCTTTGTTGTTGTTTGCCCTATGATTTTATGGTCCTTCTCATTCTAATGATAATTCTGGTTCCCACCCCATTGTTGCTGCTGCTGTTGTGGTTGTTGTTGGGCCTGCTGGGGTGCTGGTTGTCCACAGGCAGGGTATTTTATGTTGGCCTGCCCTTCTACCATGTAGTGCATCATGGCCTCAGGGGTAGGCTCCACAGCAGCTACTTTCTTGGAACTGGAGACCAGATCATGGATGTAGAGTTTATAAACTCTTTTGGTTTTCCAGAGGATGTCAGCAAACAGTTCCATGGTGGGATAAGTGGTTGGCTCTACCTTCTCTCTCACTGCAGGGATCATGTTCCTAGGGAGCAAGGTCTTATACTCGATAAGATCTACATCCACAGCCTCTTGTGCAAGTTGTTTTCCTGCTTGGTAGGCCATCCAGAGTCTCTGGTGGTAAGTCACTGGACTTTCCTTTGCATTCTGTTTTACAGGGTATGCAAGAATCACTCCTACTACACCTGGGTTGTGCGCAGAAATGAGTTCATCTGCAACTTCATCAGAGGTGGCATTGCCAGCCTGGCAGATGGCATCGGGGAGTTTGGCCCATAATCCAGTATCGATTGTCTGACGTAGGAGCTGGACCTGGCAGACTGCAGCGAGACCAAACATTTCACATTTGGCACACACCTTTTCCAAGTGACAGCTGAGGTTGTTGGATGGGCTCATCTGATCGATACTGTCAGCCATTTGCTGAACAGAGTAGGCCATTTGTAGCAGATTAGTGGGACGATCAGATGGAGGTGCATTACCTTGGACACCATCCAAGGCTGCCTGAGCTGTGGCCTCTGATACAGAGTGGACTATGTCCTCCTGAGTGCCAGTTTCATGAATAAGATGCCTAATTTGGCCTTTTAAAACTCACTTATTCCTCTCCAGAATGGGCATACTATTTACTGGATTATCAATCATTCTCTCTCTATCTCCTGCCTGTCTTCCACATTAATAACAGCTACCGGTGGTGCCATTGGGACTAGGCCTGGGTCTGCTCCCCCCATCATCGGGGTTGCCATGTTGGCATCGCCCATAATGGGCATCATGACATTGATGACTTATGACATGGTGTGGGTGTAACAGGGATCTGCCACATTATTGATGGTGGGGCAGGGATTCTGGGTCATAGTAGGGGTGTGACTGGGCATTGTATTGAGAGATGTCATCATCTAAAACCTCCCCTTCAGATGTCATAGTTAAGGCAGGGTCTATGCTCCCCATTGCCTTAACATGTCCAGTCAGAACCTCTCGCTAATGGCTGAGTTTTGCCATCTTAGATTCACATTGTGCATGACTCACATTTGCAACATTCCATCAACCTCCTCTTGCATTTGTTTCTGAAACACTCTATATGCAGCCTCAATTCATAATTGTTCCTGGTAGCCACTTCTAAGTCATTACGTACCTGGTTTATCTCATCCTGTAGCTGTCCCAACTCCCCACTCAACTGTTCATTTGTTCTACTCAACAAATCATTCATATTCAATACCTGTCCCTTATCCTGTCTCAGACTTTCACACTTCTGCTTCAACATACAAATTTCCTGCTCTACTGCCTGTGCAGAATGATGCAAAAGTGAATCCTTTTCATTTTACAGAATTTGGAGCTCAGACTCCAAACTCTGCTGCAGTCTGACACATTCTGTTTCCTGCAAACCCATCTGTTGCTTAAGAGATTAGATTTGCAGTTCAAGGGTTCAAAACCTTGCTTCAGAGGTTTCCAAAGCAGCATAGAAGCCCGCGATCAACAGCCCTTTGGCTTAGCACTTCTTGGCTGTTTGTCTCATCTAAAGTACTGGGTTGAAATCCCCAGTACATGGTTTTCTGATTGACTTGCGTCCACATGAAGTCAGCACAGCCTCCATGGAAGGTAAGGAAGTTTAAGACATTGAGTCTCAGTTCTGCACAGATATTTGATACTGCAGCCATTTATGTGGGAGGGAACAAAAATCAAACTGTGAAAAGGCACCATGCAGTGTATTGATCCACAGCAGGATCACTTCATACACAGTCAGGCTACTGTGCACTTGTAAGCTTGCAATTCAAAACTACTGTGGAGTGGATTAAGTCGGCATTGACCACACCCAGAAAGCAGCCAGACTTTGCAAGGGGTTACAAAGTGATCACAAAACGGGAGCGGTGATGCTGGAATGCACACCTGCAGTCCCTGTTGGGAAGGGAAAAGTTGTAAAGCAACAAGCGAACTTTGCAGACACAAAATATTGCCTGCATGTGGTCATCAATTGTCAAGAGGTCTTCTAAACCTCATTCTCAGGTTCTTGGCAATATTGGGAATGCAAGGAATAACAAACACACTGCATAAGAGTTATAAACTTGTTTATTACTACCAAAAAGGATAATTACAGTTGCCCTAAGCAGTTCTTACCAATACAAACTGGGGGCCAGTGCTAAGCATTCCCTATACCTTGAGGATTCTCTGTGTCTCTTGGGGTCTCTGAGGTAGAAGACGTAATGTCTCACATTATATACCTATGATAATTACTATGGTTACTGTAAGATAGAAACATTTCTAGTAAAGAGATGAGCTCTATTGGCTAAATTAGAGGTGGCTCCATGGTCCAAGATAACATTATACAATTTCGTAGTAGTCATCACTTTGTGAAACAAAAGAGTATAGTTCTTACATAAATCATTGTAGTAGTACAAATCATCAGAAGGTGGCAGTGCTGACTTATATGTCATAATCATTACAAGGACACAGGTGTCCTAACATCTTGTAAGCAAGAAATACATATATGTTTTAGAAATTAAAGTGTATAACAATAATATGCATACATATCCTGACATCTACTCTTATACAGTAGATGCCCTTAGTCCAATATGTTAGTATATCATATACCTAAATGCTGGCTGTCGGTGTACCTCTGGGGTACCAATAAGGGTGCAAGGACCTCGTGTAACAGTATCCTCCATCTACTTATCTGAGGTTGGACTCCCGTTGAAATCTCCACTTGATACAGGAGCAGCTGCATCGTTCTGCACTATAGGCATCTTCCAACTCTAGCATTCTACCAAATCTAAATGAACCTAACAGGCTGGCAGAGTAAAAATTAAGCAGCATCTTCTATGAGTTTTTAAAATTCAGTATGAAGGAGCAAAATCTTATGCAACAACAACAAAAAAACCTCTAACAAAATCTAAATTGAGGAGCAGAGATCACAGCTGCATGGATTGAAGCAGCAGTGTGGCCCACGACCTCAAATAAAGAAAACCATCCCTGTTAGTTTTTTTTGTTTGCTCAAATAAACCCTGTAAAAAAGAAAACCATCCATTGATGTTTATTGCAGCCATTACTGTCTCCCCCACCCAACCCTCCTACTCAGTACCCACCACTCCACTCCCCCAGCCCTAACTTACCCATCTGGAGTCCAATGTCTAATCCTCCCTGGACCACATATATGTCTTCACTCTTCAATGCTGGACCATGAACTGAGAAAATCAGGTATACGTTCAAGGTATTTAAATGGAGATTTGATCTTAGTGCATAACTTAGCCATTTTTTAATATTTTTGTCCCAAATTTTCAACATGTTGTTTTTTGGAACCCCAACTCATGAACAATGACAGTGAAATTAGGCAAATCTGTCCCAAAAGGTGATTTTATGGTGACTGCATGAATTCACTTTTCTGGCAGGAACTGAACATTTTCTCCACCCTTCTTCATGAGGTGGGGTCATAAGAAAGCTATGTTGAAAATTTTGGGTAAAATATTTAAAACAACAACATTATGAGCCTATGTTGAAATTTTCAAATGCAGGCTCATAACTTTGGTACTTTTCAGTATTTTGACCTCAAATGTTCAACAGAGCCATTTATTCACAGCACCTCATGAATGTGACAGCTGTCATTTTTGCTTTCCAAAGGTGATCTCATGGTCACTGCAGAAATCACCTTTGATCAGGAGTTGAACATTTTCTCCACCCTTGTTCATGAGGTGGGGTCATAGAAGGCAACGCTGAAAAATTGGGGAAAAATATTACAAAACACAAAGTTATGTGCCTATATTGACATTTATGAATGCAGACTCATAACACTGGTAACTTTCAATATTTTGATTTCAAATATTCAGCATAACCACTTCTTCACAGCTCCTCATGAATGTTACAGCTGTCATTTTATAATCCTGGCCAAAATATGTTTTTGCACTTGTGGTACAAAATCATCTTTGGGCATGATTTGAAAATGTTCTCCTCCCTTGTTAATGAGGTGGGCTCATAAGAATGCTATGTGGGGTCATAAGAAGGTTATGTTGAAAACTTGGAATAATATTATGAGAAAACAATAAAACCTACGAGTCTACATTGCTATTTTTCAACTCACGCTCGTAACTGTGGTAGTTTTCAATATTTTGACCCTGACTTTTCAACATAGCTATTTTTTCACACCACCTCATGAGTGTGACAGCTGTCATTTCTCAAATCCTACACAAAATGTGTTTTAAAACTTGTGGCACAAAATGACATTTTAGCCATTGTTTAATAAATGACACCTGTCATGCTCAGAAGTGGTCATAAAAAAAAGGTTCCATGTGATAACAGCACCAGCATATCGGCAATGACCACAACAGCTACTGCACATCACCTAAAAGCAAAATGGCAATGTGCAGAACAGTGCCCAATGCAAAGAGCTACACTAGCACGCAGTCACCCAAAAATGCAATAAATCAGTACTTTTGACTGTTTATACGGGGCCTATGCTCCTCATGCCCCCCAACCCCAAACTTTAATTAACCAACTCCAGGGGGATTGATAATGGGGTATAGTGGCAAATTTGGGAGGGGGCTACATCGGGGGACAGAGAGTGAAAGGTGGAGAACATTGGGGAAAATCTGCAGGTGGGGGAGACAAAGTCAGGATGGTGGGAGTTCAGAACCAACAAAGACATTAAAAAAATAAACTCTTAGTGCAACAAAGAAAATTAAAATACTTTTCAACAGCCAGCCCTGAACCTGGGCCACCAGGCTGAAAGGCGGTGATGTTCTATGCCACACCAGATGGCCAGCTCAAAACCAGCCTGCCCACCAAACCTTCAGATACTCATCCAACTAACTAAAGAATGCACATGCTCAAATTACAATGTACTCTTAATGGCTGTTGCTATTAAGACCACATTGCCCAGTTCCATATTGCTATTTTGATGTCATCCATATTGTCTCACTTAAAATGAGTTGCTCTATTCATGGCTTACCATAAAAACATTGTGTTAAAAAAATAAAAATGTGAACAACCAACTAAGTTATGAGGAAACTAATTGTTCCAACATTTACTCATAATTTAGTTTTTCACAGATTTTGGCCCCTAACGTTCAACATATCCCTTGTGTTAGCCCACCTCCGGAACATGGCAGGTGTCTTATTTCAAATTCCCTCTGAAACTTGTTTCCATAGCCGCACAGCAAAATCACCTTTCGAGTGGGATTTAAAACATTTAACCTATCTTTATCATAATGTCGGGTCATAAAAAGAATGTTGGACATTTAGGGTCAAAATGTGAGAACCCACTTAACAGTTGATATTGCCTATCAGCTGCCCTATCCTGAGTAATTACAATTTAACAATATGTTAAAGGTGAAATGAATAAAAACTGTAAACTGAAATTTATCCATGTGTTTATTTTGATGTCTGATACACATGAACGACAACTATGTTAATTAGAATATGTGTTTTATGTTTCATATATATATATATATATATATATATATATATATATATATATATATATATATATATATATATATATATATATATATATATATATATATATATATATATATATAGTCATTTGGAACCACTGTTGTGTGTTGCTTTCTACTAATCCACTAATTTTAAAGCCATCTTCAGAGTAGCATGAGACCAAAATGCCGTGTCAACCCCTAAGATAGTCTGTCACTGGGCTGTCTCAACATTTGACTGCCTGCATGTTCCTGCGTTGTTCGAACTCGCATGGTGATTTATGCCTATAAGATATAAAGAAAGACAAGTTGTTTATATGTGTTTCATCTTATTTATTCTATGATATGTTATTTTATCACATAGCATTAAAATAATGTTATGATGCAGCAACAGAGATAGAAAGATGATACATTAATTTGGTGCCATGCTGGTCTAATGTGACCCTGAGTATTTTCCTGCCAACTTGCTCTGTGGATATTTTTATTATTTTGACAATGTAGTCAATGGACTGTGATACCAGACTACATGTATTAAAATATTACAGGTATACCATATACGTATCTTAGTTTTATTTTTCAATTTCATATACTTTATTAAATATTTCAAAAGTACACAAAACACAATAACAAAAGCACACATATACAAATTCCAACAAATAAGCCAACAAATAAGAACAACCCACCCTCTCATCCCTTCTTCCCTCCCCTCCCCGACTGAGCACAACTACCATCTGCAAGAAGACCAGGCCTTGATCCAGAGTCTAAAAATTAAATAATAAAATCTACAGAAGAACTAGGAACAAGCAGATCAGGTGACTAACTGACACAGCCAATGTCAACCTATGGGTTTGCTGTAGCAGGGAGAAGCCAAAGTGGCACCCACAATGACATAAAGTTGTTGTACCGATCATGCCGGCGAGCTATGTGTTTCTCTGTCTCCAGGGCCTGTAATATCTCACTATGCCTCTTTCTAAATGAAGGTGTGGAATCATTCAGCTAATGTCAGGCAGTGATAAATTTAGCCATGATTGAAACCAAAGACATATAGGCCCTACAAGGGCCAAACAGCTCAGCCAGGTGATAGCCTACTAGACAAATTGTCAGTGTGAAAAAAGAGTCCAAACCCAAGAAGGGATCAAAGGAGCTTTGAATGGCATGCCAGAAAGGAGTCACCTTGTGGCTCAAACTCCCCTCAGCCAGTCCACTGTTCCAGCAAGTTGGAGAGCCAGATCTGCCCATTTTGTACAATTGGAGAGTGTATAGTATAAATTATGCAAAATGCGGAATTGTAATGACTGATAACAGTCCTGTTTAGTATACAGCTCAATATAGAACATATATTAGGCTATATTCAAACTATGGGTCACCCTTTTGGAGTCCATATTTAAAGAAGGACATAGCAAGGGTTGAGCAAATACAGAGAAAAGCTACTAGAATGGCCCCCTATTTATCTCAATTTGATTTCCCAAAAAGACTTCAGAAACTAAATTTTACTCCCTGCAACACAGATGCACTAGGGGTGACCTTTTATTTCTATTATAAATTGTTAAAAAATCCATTATTAATGCAGCAATGTGGTATACATTATACTGAAAGAAAAATAGTACCAAGAAAATATACTAAACAACTTGAAGTTCAACAGGTCAGAACAAACCTTAGACTAAATTATTTCTCAGTAATGGCACCAAAATTATGGAACAAACTTCCATAAAACTTAGTAAATAGTGAAATCTTTGAAGCATTTAAAAAGGGATTAGACACATGGCTAACACAATATTAAAATTATGTTCCACAAACATGTGGGGGGCATTCTCGATGGGCCTTGGCCTGCTTATGCCCCACAAACACCGAGTAAACCAAGCAATCCCATTTATCCTACCTGCTTCTGTGACAAAAAAATAGGTTGTATAAACAGAAGTTCATTGTAGATGGTCCACTTTAAAAAATACAATGTTTGTATCCACAGTTGCTTTTTGCCTCATATGGACACGGTAACATTTCGAACAGGGATTTGTTACTGATTTGTTGTTGACAGACTATTGTATCATGTTATAGTCCCAGCACTGTGCTATAACAGGTCACGTGAGTGTGGGATTGGGAAATGGGAGTGAATTGCATCATTATAATTTTTATTTTCATTTTTTGTATGCTGATGCTTATTGTGCTTAATGTGCAGTACTGTACATGAGGAGGAAGTGTCTTCAGTGCTTTTGTTGACTGACGATTTGTGTAAAACAGTGGCCGACTTGTCATACTCATATGGCAGAAACATCTCAGCTCTTTGCACTTGCTGAATAGGAGCGGATGAAGCTTTGTGATCACCAGTGGCATTGATACAGGACAGAATAATGATCCTGTCTTTTGATTTTAAATCCGGGCATTTCCTTCACTGCACCATGTGTCAAGGTCTTATCTGACAGACAATGCCAATATAGACCCGTCTCATCAGAATTGCAGATTTGATCAAGAGTTAGACCTTCAGATTTGATGATATTACTCATGCCTCATCAGCAGCACTTAGACGCTCACTGCACAAGTGCAATTGGTAATGCCATGGTGCTTTTTGAATGATCGAGACACCCATCACTCACAACAAAGGCACCATGGTCACCTCCTAGCACAGAGAGGAAATTCAAGGACGTTACCTTTAAGAAGAGGACCCGATATATGAGTTCCTTCTCCAGCTCCTGACAAATCCAGATGTAGATGGTATTGTCGCAGTCGTCGTCTTTTGCAGGTCCTCATATTTCTCCTGTTCTCTAGACCAGATGAGCCCTCCATGGCCATGGCAAAGTCTCTAAGTTTTTGATTTACCTGCTTAATGTCATGCAACATGGATTTGCTCTTACCCAATATTCAGCAGCCAGTGCGACCACCCGCTTATTCGCTCTCTAAGCCATCTATGATCCGTAGCTTTGCTACAAGGTAAGGGCATTTCTTTTCTGTTTTGAGATCATCTCTATTCAAATTACTGAATTCAGTGTTCCGAGAAACTGATCTGTCGCCAATGGCAAAGTGAACTTTATGTGGGCGACAAATTGGAGGTTCATTAAATAGAGAGTTCTGGAACAATGGGTTTTGGTTAATTGGGATTGCACTGTGTTTCTAAAGACTCCTCCAAATCAACTGTGAGACCTTTTCATCCAAATTTAATCCCAGTTTCGCGGCAATAAAAAACATGTCAAGCTCTGGCATTTTGGGTCTAATTTCTGAAGCTGAGTATAAAAATGAGAGATGGAATGAGGGTGCTCCACAATAGCTAAAAACTTCTGTAATACAGTATTGGACTGCCAAGACCAAGGGGAGGGGCCTATAAAAGAGGTTGCCACCCTAGAAAGTTGCAAATGCTTTAATGGGTGATAAAGAAGGATGCCAGATGAGTTTGAAGTAAACTGTGCTGAAGCAAGTTTACTGCCCTCTGTCAGTGAAGATAAAGATACATCATTAAGGGGTGAGCAAATATTAAAGGGTATAGAGCAGGTGGCAATTTGAAGGTTTTGATTGCCAATGACTGGTTGGGACAAATCT
The DNA here is from genome assembly GCA_016271365.2 of Neoceratodus forsteri. Classification (NCBI taxonomy): domain Eukaryota; kingdom Metazoa; phylum Chordata; order Ceratodontiformes; family Ceratodontidae; genus Neoceratodus; species Neoceratodus forsteri. Next base: position 779,099,311 of record CM057459.1, on the reverse strand, counting down.
AACACCAATCTGACTCCAAGTAAATAGAAGTCTGTCTGAGGGCTTTAAGAGACCACCATAAAGGGGTTCAGTGGAGAGGCTTAGGCAAGTCTGCCAATTTTACACAACAGAAGTTCTGAAGAGAAAGGCCATAATGTTTATATAGTAGCCTTTCAAGTGATAACAATAGGGGGCAGTAAGTCTGATCAGTCTGAGCTGACAGATGGCAACCCCACTGAAACACCTTACTGCAATGTACAGCACAATAATACAGAAACAAATTGGGCAGTCTAAGGCCACAAAATTCTTTAGGAATGGTTAACTTGAAATAGAACTGACAGGGAGAACACCCCTTTCCACAGAAAGTCTGTTATAATGCTTTGGAGATGGGTGAATGAAGATTTAGGGAGAAAAGATCCAATCATACCCAGTGGAAACAGCACTCGCAGCAAAATAATGATTTTAATGACACCCCCCCTCCTCCACAGGGAGAAGGTGAGTGTCATCCAACTCTAAAGGTCCAGCTTAATCAGCTGATGCAAGGGAGACAGATTGTATTTGACCAAATCAGATGGAGAGCACGTCATCTGGATCCCCAAGTTCTTAAGCACTTTGGTGTCCCAGGAGAGACATAAATCATCAATCCAATGTTTGAGAATTAAAGAGTTTAAAGGCAAACTTTGAATTTATCGGTGTTCACTTTATACCCTGACACCTGGGAAACCCTTTGACTCTCCTCCAAAGCAGCTGGATAGAAATCTCTGGATGATCAACATGTAGCAAAATATCATCCACATAAGCAGTGATCTTATAACTGACCTGCCCACCTGAATCCCTTGAATACTGGGCTTCAACTAGTTAGTTTTATTTTTAAAGAGGCAGAGTTCATGTGTCCAAAAAAAGCAAGTAGAGCTACCGTGATGGCTTCTATTGATGATGCAGCCACTGCATGATTATTTGAATCTGGACAGTGCAACTGAATAAATCTTGATTGCACTGTTTGGCAATTCTAGTCAGATTTAACATATATGCTAGACTGCACTTTGCATCCCTCATTCATGCATGATGATTGATTATTCTTCTCATATGGCAACATATTGTCTTGCAAATTAGCCTCCCAGACAAATGCATGGAGTGATACAGGACATTCCTTTGCTTCTTTTTAAAATAGGGCAGACCTGAACTTGCATATTCATTTGCAGGAGCTAATGGAAAAATAATACAATCATTTTTATAAAGTAATGTTTTAACATTTTAAAAAAGTACCTAGAAAGATTGTTTGTCAATGTACCACAGCACATCTTCTCATAAAGATGATTTATAAATAGAATATTGTGGGGACTAAAATGCATTCTTTGTTATATGCCTAGATTAGTGAGGAAGGCTGCAGATAATTCATTAGTAATTCCATGCCTTACTGTTGAAAAACAGAGTATATCATGTTCATGTTCGAACACAACACTAAATCCCATCATTCAGACTACACGTTTGCTGGATAGCTAAACAGGAACCCATTATATCAAACACAGATGTGCTGAATAAGCTTTTGTATTCAGTGTTCCGATACTGACCTGCAAATAAAAAAACAAAAGCACTGCATTTATTTTATTGTTTTTAGTACAAATAGCAAATGAGTGATGTGTTATAATAAAGGTATCAGAAAGACATGTCCATAGTTGATGAGACAGTGCAGAGCTAGATGCACTGGTTTTACATTATGTCCTTTCAGTATTCTGAACTCTTACGATTTGATACTGGAACAACTGTAAAATGAAGTGCTCAGTATTTAAAAGAAATAAATTGCATGCAGTAGACTAAAAACATTTATATTTTAGTGTCATTTTTTTTAATTAAATGAAACTAGATCCTATAATGTTAGTATTTGACAGCACTACCGCAATCATCTATTGAATGACAAGCTGACAAGATTTTATTTATAAATTTATAGCACTCAGAATATTTAATCCATTTGACAAATGATGCCTAATTAGTAAGTAAGCATTTTAATGCCAAAGTTGACACAATTAATTTTGACCCAAGACATGTTTATAAGAGGTGTAGAAGTGTCAATTCTCCTGACATGTTTTTCTCAGATGAGCTATCACTCTTGTTGTGCCATTCTCGCCTTGTAAATTTCAGATGGCAGCACAAATGGGGCAGTGATGTAGCTTACATGATAGCAGATGAAAACTCACTGCAGAACATGCTGAGCAGCCTCTGATTATAGTGTGAGTCAACAGATTAAAGCAGCATAATAAACTAATAATCAATTTGTAAAAACTTGATTTCAACATGAAATAACTCAGAATCTCAAACTTGAACAGAAAAATGGCATTTAAAGCAGCACACACATATGTAACATTTCACCTTTAAAGCAGGACATCACTGAAAATGATACACTTTGCTCTATATATAGTAAAAATGTCTACAAGCAAGACCCAGAACAACAGCAATACCAGCGGCAAGCATTCAACATTGACAAATGTGTGTTCCCTCTTGTTTTCTCATTTTGAATTTGTACAGTAATATGTCATACTGTTCCAAACATGGTGGGTGGAGTAACTGTGGGCCATTAATAATTGTTGAATTTTCTCTAATGCGTGTTTCTTTTCTCTTGTAACAAAGGGTCAACTGTCAAGAACTGTGCTGTAGGACCATATGTAATTACTTTGTTAAAACTCTGAAACCTGTATATTTTTCTATGTCAAATTTAGGACAACTTTGTAAAATAGGTCACAAAGACCTAAAGTTTATGTCCTGTCAAAAAATAAAATGTCATTACTACTCATCTTCAACATCAAAATGTACTGCATGATCATTGCCATTTATGGTAATAAAGTTTCTTAACAATTGCTACACTTAATCACATATTTTCCTAACACAAGGTTTCCTGGCATTAGCATCAAATTTCTAAATTTATATTTGTACAGTTTTTCAGAAATAATTGACATGGTAGTACCCATTTTAATATGCATTATTATTATTGTTATGCTGTTGTTTTTGTTTATTTATGGATTTTCAGTTATTTTTATTTACAGAAAAAAATAATTCCACATTTAACAAGGTAACAACCCTGTGTGTTAAATTCAAAATCAGAAAAACAATACATTTTCAAAATATAAAAATTGAGTCGATTTATTTGTACTGGAATATAAAGAAAATGATAAACGTAATAGATTTTGTAGCACCTGAAATTTGAACATCCTGTGAGTGCCACAAGCTTCAGTGCTAATAATAGTCATAGTTAATACAGAATTATTGGACAGAAAAATCAAAATCTGGAGATATTTAAAGGGGATCAACTGTACCAATAGATGTGTTATACCAATATAAACAAGTTCTGGTCTATGGCTGCAAAATGCTATTTTACAGTGATTTGAGCCATTTAACCCTCCCGTTAACCTCCTCACAACCTTTCTTGCTCTCTTTCTCTCTCTACTTATCTTCAACCTCCCCACCTTTAATGCCCCAGTCCCATTTCCGGCACACCTCCATTACCTCACTGTCTCTCCTCTTCCTCTTTCACTCCTATGTACTCTTGTGTCCACTCCTCCATTGGTTTAAGTCTAGTCTACATTCTTCCCATCCCTTTCTATCTTACCCAACTTTCCTTCCCAGTCCCTCCTTTCACCCCTTCCTCTTGCCACTCACCTGGCTTAAGACCATCTCTCTCCCATAATCACCCCTCCTCCCCTACCTGCTTCCCACTTTACCTTCCTACCTAGCCTCTCCCTCACCCTGTTCCCCACCCCCTTATTCTTCCCCAGCTCCAAAGATGGTATTCACCCTGGCACCCCTATCTCTTGTGGCAACACTAGCACTTACTGAGCCCTAGGTCTCCTCCCTCAGGGTCAAACACCTGGTTGCACTCTGGCAAAAGAACTGCACCTTTGGAATCAATTCTGGCTATTTCAATTTACTGCATTTTAGATTGTAATTGACTGTTTAACCTTGTATTCTGTTCTAACTGTAATAACTTGTCCTCTATTGTTCAACTATTTCTGTTTTTGTTACACCTATGTTCAACTGATGTTTAATTATTGCCCCTCCTCTGTTGAAACTTTGGCATTGAATCTCTGTAAATGAGCCTCTGGCTCAAAAGTACTTCCTAGACTGTAATAAATACATAAATAAATCTACATGAAAATGCTTCCCATAGACCTGCATTGGCCATATTGGAAAATGCAGCAATTGGACTTCCTCATGAAACAATGAAAATACAGGAAAACATAGGGAAATTGTCCTGGTGTTACAGGGAAAATGTCAAATCATTAAAAAAAATGTGTGATACAGATTTTTTATATTGAACCACGGGCAGGTTAATATTTCTTTCAAACTGCCAGTGAATAAAAACATCCACCTCCTATACCTGGCTCCATTAAAATTAACACATTTCCAGTTGTCTAATGTTGCCCCCACATTCCAACCACTGGCCACTTTAAGAATAAATCATTCCCTGGTGTCTGGGTACCCCCACCCATTGTCTGATTGTCATCCCTGCTAACAACAAATAATTTCCTTCCTGTGGTATAAAGCCAGTTCAGTGGCATTGAAGCACTGTGTGCCTTACTTCGCTACACATAAATGACCTGAGTTTTGGAACATGATGAGGTTGCCAGGGGTCAGGTGGAAGATTGAGCGTCATCAAGACAGCTGTTCTCTACCAGGGTGGGGATGCATGATGATTTAGCCTTTGGCTGTCCTCAGGAGAAGGCAGGGATCCGAGGTGGGGAAAACAGGAAAATGGGTAGCGCATGCTTCTTAAAGCCCTACCCACCTACCTCTGTCCCATGTGACTACCTGGATGACCGGCTCAATTCTGGATGTGAGACACTTGGTTGGGGGAGGACAACTCTCCCCTTCTTGGTACCATCAGGAGGGGTAGTCCATGATGGACTTTGGGCTCTGTGGTCTGGGTCAGGTGGGACAGAGCTGAGAGGCTTCATCAGTTGATCGGCAAAGCAGCAAGATTTATGGAGGGGAAAAAATGCTGTAGTATGTATTACCTTCACAAACACACACACACACACACATGCACACATAACAGGGTGTGGCCACACTGTTACAGTAAACTCACCAAGTATAGGTAATATGTACAGAGTCTCTTACCTGGGAACTAGGGAGCCAGAGGTAAGAATCTTAATGGGATGATGTGTCTTGAACCTGTAAAATAAAATACAGGAAATGGGTCACAAAGGATCCCTAGTTCTTAGAGAGTAAATAGGAAGGATAAGACAGGTAAGATGGATAGCTGAGACAGAAAGTTGTTTGGAGGGCTTTGCAAAACCAGTTATCACTCCTTAGATGGTCTACAGGTACTTTGAGGGAGAATTATTAGATTAAAATAACTGCAGAAAAAAGAATAGGCTGGAAAACACATAATGAAGGGAGTTGGATTGTGAGGAGAAGCTCTAGTGTTAGTCTATATGGAGCATAGGCTGTGGTTTACTCTGTGTGGGTGGGGGATGGGGAACAGGAGCTTGTCAGAAGGTGGAGTAGGCAATTGTAGTATCACCTCCTTCCACCTACCTGTAATTAGCCCCTGGGGGTGAAGTGTGTCAGTGTCATCATCCTGACAGCTGCCACTTTTTTCTCTTACATTTCCCCTTCATCAACCTGCCTCTCACAGGGCTGTGCACTGACCCATAGTGTGCACACACACAGTGTCATACACACTGCAAGATAGCAAGCTGTCAAACCCTCCATAGTGGGTTGCTATTGCAGGGGAAACTTGTTGCCTCCAGGTTGGGACACACTGTCATGGGCAACCCTTTCCCCAGCCTGCTGACTGTGGTGTTATTGACCCCTGTCTGCTTCTAAACATTGTTCGTCTGCTTGGTAGCAAACCAGTCTATCACTGATCCACTGGAAAACCCCACATAAATATTCTTACAGTGTTTGAGTAGCTTTTGACATTTTTTTGTTATCAGACCAGAATTTCTCCTATAGGATCATAATCAAATTACTGCTCTAATGAAGGCTGCTCTGCTTGCATGCCTAAGTACACTCCATGCAGCAACATATGCTGTTCCATGCTCAGGGGTTAATTGTATTTGGTAGGTGGATGGAAGTGATCCAAAGTGGCATCCTCCACCTTCTGACAGGCTTCTGTCCACCCATCTCCCACCGGCACATTGAAGGTAGCAGCCTGAGCTCCATATGGGCTGGGAGTGGAAAGCATCACCTAGCACTTGTACTTGTAGTGCATTCACAGAATCAACCCCACCTCATCCTTCTCCTCTCAGTCCACCTCTCTGTCTGCTGAAACAATATTGAGGTAGCAGGACAGTTCTTGCTGGTTGGTGCTCTGTGACCTGGGTTACAGGTACATGTCCCGGCCAAGGAAGATTACCTTCTCCTAGTCATCCTGGCAGCTGCATTTTAAAGAGCAGGTATTCACTCATTTGTGGGGCATCTGTATTGTCAATTTCCTTGTGCTTTATTAAACATGTATCTGTCCCTTGACTTTGTGTGGTATCTTTTTTTACTCATTTTGATTTCCCGTATTATTTCTGTGGACAGATTCAGTAGTGCAAGGACCGCTCCAGATGTGCTCACTTAAAATCCTCAGCCCTGTGAAGCTTGAGTTAGATTGACATGAGTTGCAAAAAACTGACTCAGGCTTCATGATGGGGCACTTTATTGCATCAGTAAGAATCTACTGACCTGCTCAGATGCACATCCCTGTGACATTAGTTACTTACTCCCAGACTGATGAGCTTGAGGGTGAGTGGGAAGACAAACAGTCAAAAGCCACAACATGAGTTTGGATTTTACATGCCCAATACAGCCCAAACTGGAATCTGTAAACACAGTTCACTGTAGTTAGTTTAGGCTCTGCACAAACACTACAACCTAAATTAAATGTTGTACACCCAGGACACCCCAGTTATGGATTCTGTAAACCCAGTACTGCCCAAATGTCAGCAGAACAATTATATTTCAGTTCCATTTCTGCCTGCACAACAATTCCTCCCAGTTACCATGCCCATTAATACCTGCTATACCTTTCTGCCATTTCCTCCTGACATTGACTTGTCTTTGACAGACTGACTCTACACGATCTGTCACTTCCAGCAGCAGAAGTAATGATGTCATTCATCCGTATTGACCATTGGTTAATAATAATAATAAAGAAAATTTGCCTGACTGGAGCAAGTGCTGTAAGCTGTAGAGACAAAAGGCAAGAAGTAAAGAGAAGCACTTCAAAAACATGATTTCCATGTGTCTAGAGGTTGCAGCACCTGCTCCAATGAGGCAAGTTTCCTTCATTATTATTATTATTAGTATTTTATTATTATTTAGCCTTTCAATGGCTTCGCTGTCTGATTACAGTCATGGCAACATCAGCTTTGACCTTTGACCAATGGCCGATATGCATGAATTACATCATCACTACTGTTGCTGCTTGAAGCGGCAGATGGTGTAGAGTTAGCCCACCAGAGAGTGTTAGTGCTGGGTTGAAATGGCAGAAAAGTAAGTCAAGTATTGGGTCCTGTAATCTTCCTAGCAGATCTAATGGGAGATGTATTATAGGGATGTGGTAGTATCCCTATAGTTCGGGCTGAGCTGGGGTTTCTATGTTAAACCTCAAATTTTGCACTTTAATAACTTGACAACTGTTCAATGAATTTGCACAACATTTGCACGTGCGGTCTCATAGGTAGATCTCCTGGCCTGCCAAGTTTCATTGTGGTCAGATATGTGATTCTAAGATCAAAATAACAGAAAACACCTTAGGAGACAGTATAGAGTTGTGGTTTAGGGCACTCAGCTGCAGACCTGGGTTTGAATCTCACAGTCCAGATTTGCATAGTGTGTGACCCTGAGCAAGTCACTTAACTTATTTGTGCCCCAGGTCGTACTTGAAAGAAGTACCAGCAAAGTGTGCCTTTCCTGGTTATTCTGCCCCCTTAAAGATTGCCATTTTCACTATTTTTTTTCTCTTTGCTTTGCACCCAGATGGTTTGAAATTTTGGTCTGCAGTTTTCAGTGTAGAAAGGGCTTGGGTCACAGAAGTGCCTTTCACTGGTTTGGTGAAAAAATATTAATCCATTCCAAAGTTATTAAATGTTAAATGTTCCTATTCTTTTCAATCATAGATTTCTGGGAAAAAAAAGAATTTGGCCAAATGAAAAAGGATTCTTTTTGGTGAGGGGCCCATTCTTTTTTGTTATTTTGCCTTCTTGTTTTTTTTGTTTGTTTGTTTTCAAAAAATTAAAATATTTAAATTCCCCTGAGACACAGAGTGAGAGAAAGCAGCCAGAGATTCCTTAAATCAAGGAGGTTATTTTCTAGACTACACTGAACTGAATTATTACTTTTTGGACCTGTGTAAGTAACTAGTATTGATTCTATTTTTGGGGTCTTAGTTTTCACTTTAATTTGCTAGGGAGGAACTGTAACTGGGAGATATTTGCAGTCATTTGTGACTAGACCTGGTACCTAACCTCTGTGAATTAGGTGTCTGAAAGGAAGGAAGGAACTCCCCGGGTGGAGAGTCAGAGTTGTAGTTGATTGTTTCTGGGCAGCATAGGTTTACTCCCTACCACCCTTCCCCACACTCCACCAGCCCCAACCACGTAACTTCCTTTATAGCAGGGGTTTTTACATCACTTCCCCAAAACTGCTAACAACATACACCTGTTCATATTCTTAAAGGCACAACACACTGAATAGGGGTAGAGACACCTGCAAGCTTGCACACACTAAACAAGAACAAAAAAAACAAATGAAAAGCATCTGTAACAGGAAGGACACAGACATGTGGGGTGTGGTGCAATGTACTGGCTGTGGAGCAGCAGTCTTCCAGAAGACATTCTGGAAACTGCATTGCTGCCCTGTTTGCAGGCACCTCTCTGGTCTGAGAGAGGAGGTTGCTCATCTCCAAGCTGACCTGGCAATGATTCAGAAAACCTGCTCCACCACCCAGGCCACTGCCACTACCTCAGAGGTTGCCAAGAATGAGGAGTGGTTGGACCATGGTGGACTCAGGGAGGGTGAGGGTGGTGGAACAGAGGTACATCCCTCCAGCTGTGCCTCTCCACAATTCCTTTGCCACTCTGGTGGAGAATGGTTCCTCTATGGAGGCACCCACAGTGGAGACCAAGGAGGATGCTGGGAATCTCCACAATGGAGATGCAAAGGAGGGTGGCACAGGGCCTCACGGGGAAGGAAACAACTCCTGGTGGGGGACTCAATTGTTAGGGGGGTTAGAACTGGGAAAGGGAAGGGAAGGAAAGGGAGGTAAGTGCTTGCCCAGCACCATGGCTTAGAGTGACAGGAAATGAATCCTCAGGATCATGGGAGCAGCTGCAAGGGGGAGTGAAATGGATGTCATTATCCACCTAGAGATGAATGACCTGGCTGAGAATGGGAACAGAGCAGTGCAACAGGAGTTTGTGGAGTTGGGGAGGGGCCTTAGACAAGTAGCACATATGGTAACTTTCTTGGAAGTGCTACCTGTCTATGGCATGGATGAGGCTAGGATAATCTGCACCATGGGATTCAATGACTGGTTGAAAAACTGGTATAGGGATCAGGGATTTGGCTTCATTGGGGACTGGGGCTCCACCTGGAGGGATGCAGGCCTATACAAGCGTGACAGTCTGCATCTATCCTGGAGGGGAACCAGGATCCTAGGTGATAGGTTCAAATGCTTCATTGGCAAGCATTTAAACTAGCCAAGGGGGGAGGCACTGAAAAGGAGAAGGGAAATCCTAGCCCCCACCCAAAGGTCAGGGTAGTTAGTGAGATAAACACCAAGATAGAGCAGTTAATAGGGATGAGGGCAGGGATAAATGGAGAAAAAGACAAAGGCAGTAAGGACAGGGATGGGGCAAAAAGAAATAAAGCGAGAAAAAAATGGAGGTAATGAGTACCAATGCTCATAGTCTAGGTAAAAAGCTCCCTGAAATGGTGACCTTGATGGAAGAGGGATGCCTAGATATCAGTGCAGTCACAGAAACATGGTACACAGAGAACCATGACTGGGAATGTCAACATACCAGGGTACACAATCTACAGGAGGGACAGGAAGGGAAGAAGAGGAGGAGGAGTAGCTCTCTATGTAAGGGAAGGGATCAAAGCAACAGAACTAAAGGGTAAACAGGGAGGAGAGGAGGCACAGTGGGTCACCCTGGAGACTGGAAATGGCTCCACAATCTGCACAAGGGTTGTATGCAAAACCATGTCTTAGGGAGAGGAAATGGACAGGGAAATGATAGAAGGCATACTTGGGATGGCACAGAAAGGTAAGATATTGCTGATGGGGGATGTGAATATGCCAGATGTTAACTGGAGCACCTTTGCTTCAGCCACATCCAAGAGCAGGGCCATTCTCAATGCCCTAGAGTGAGCATTCCTCAGACAGCTAGTTTTGGAACCCACTCAGGAGTGAGCAATCTTAGATCTGGTACTTTCAAATGAGGAAGAGAGAGTATCTCTGATCTTGAAGTGGGTAGCCATATGGGTACAAGCTACCACCAAACAGTGTGGTTCATGATAAAATTAGCTGTAGAGTCAAGACACACAAAAGTGAAGGTACTGGACATCAGGAGGGCTGATTTTGTCAAAATGGGAGAGTGCCTCAGAAAAGCACTAGCAAACAGGCAAGAAGGTAGGGTGGAGCAACAATGGGGAAACATCAAAACTGCCATCACAGAGGCAACACGTCTTTGTGTGAAGCAAATAAACAAATCAAAATGAAAGAAAAAAAACACTATGGTTCTCAAAAGAAGTGGCGGGGAAGGTAAGGGAGAAAAATATAGCATTCAGGAAATATAAAGAAACACAAAAGAAGCAGGACAAAGAACTGTACCAGTTAAAGCAGAAGGAAGTGGGGAAGGCAGTCAGAATAGCAAAGGTCTGAACTGAGGAAAAGATAGCCAACTCGATTAAGAAGGGTAATAAAACCTTTTATAGGTACATTAGTGAGTAAAGAAAGATGAAGGCAGGGCTACTGACGCCGAATAAAGAGGAAGGTGGTTTTGTAGAGAGTGACAGTGAAAGAGCATGGATACCGAATGAATATTTCTGCTCTGTATTCACAATGGAAAAGCAGGGGGAAAGACCTAATCCAGTCAATAGAAGCACTCTGGATAGGGGGGTTGATATTAGTCCTTTCACAGAAGAAAGGGTTCTGAAAGAACTCTTAAAACTGAAGGTGAATAAAGCAATGGGGTCTGATGAGATTCACCCAAGAATTCTAAAAGAACTAAGGGAAGAACTAGTAACACCACTGACTAGCTTTTTTTTAATAAATCATGTGAGGATGGTGTGGTACCTGAGGACTGGACAAGGGCAGATGTGATTCCTCTTCACAAAAGTGGGAGCAAGACAGAGGCAGGAAACTACAGACCTGTCAGTTTGACCTCAGTGGTAGGGAAAATGATAGAATCACTTCTGAAGGAAATAATTGTTGAATACCTAGAGGCCAGTGGGGCACAGGACCCAAGACAGCATGGATTCACAGCAGTAAGGTCATGTCAAACAAATCTAATTGATTTATTTGACTGGGTGATCAAAGTAGTAGACCAGGGAGGAGCTGTGGACATGGCCTACCTAGACATTAGCAAGGCATTTGACACAGTCCCACACAAAAGGTTAATAAACAAATTAGCCAGCCTAGGAGTGGGTCCCAGGGTGGTAGCCTAGGTAAAACACTGGCTGGACAACAGGACACAGCGGGTAATAGTAAATGGAGTCCACAATGAAGAAAGGAGGGTTACTAGTGGGGTACTGCAGGTTTCAGTACTGGGTCTGGTCCTTTTTAATGTCTTTATAAGTGACATTGCAGAGGGACTGGAGAGGAAGGTATGTCTCTTTGCAGATGACACAAATATCTGCAACAGGGTTGATATGGAAGGTGGGGTGGAAAGGATGAAAAGGGACTTGGCAAGGTTGGAGGATTTGTCAGATGTATGGCAGCTTAGGTTCAGTGCAAAGAAGTGCAAATTAATGCACCTGGGAAACAAAAACCAAGGGCAAGAGTACACAATGGGGGAGTGAGATACTGACAATAACATCAATGGAAAGGGACCTGTGGGTAGTCATATCAGATGACCCTAAAGGTGGGCCACAATATGAGAGGGTAGTAAGGAGGGAAGGGGCATACTGGGATGCATAGGAGAGGCATCACTAGTAGAAAACAGAAAGTTGTTGGCCCTCTGTACAGATAGTTGGCAAGACTACATCTGGAGTACTGTGTACAGTTCTGGAGACCCCGTCTCCACAAAGACATAGACAGAGTGGAGTCTGTTCAGAGGAGAGAAACAAAAATGGTGCAGGGTCTGCACCAGAAGACAAATCAAGAGAGACTTAAGGATCTTAATATGTATAGCCTCGAGGAGAGGAGGCAGAGGGTGGACATGATTGAAACTTTTAAATACCTCAAGGGAATCAACAAAGTCCAAGAGGGTAGCATCTTTCAGAAAACAGGTGGTGCAAGTACAAGGGGGCACAATTTGAAGCTAGAGGGGACAGTCAGAGGTCCAATTTCAAGTTTATTGCAGGAAAACTCCATTGAGCAAGCTCATTCACAAGGAGGTCCGTGACATAAACACTTAAAGTACAAACACAGATAGGTAATAACAGTATATACATGAAATGCATTACATGACACAGGCTGGATATATACAAGGGTACCACATAGGGTGACCGCAGGTGGTAAACATTGATATGAAACAGGGAAGCGACTTACAGGTTGCATACTGATAAATGAAACATGATGACTGGTGTGTGCAATACATATATTTGGCAGCTAGAACAAACAACAGACTACAACTGATATGGGGGAGGAGAGATTTGATAGAGTAGCAGTGGGCGTAAGCATAGATAAAGCCAGGAGTAAAGGAAGGAAGCAGTTAATATGACAAATCAATTATACCTTACCAGTGGATAAATATGACACACATGGGAAGGAAGAGACTTAATGACAGTTACAGGTGTCTTTTATTTTGGCTGAACTTAGCAATTTGTAGAGGTTTATTGAAACTGTGCTAGTTAGTTTCAGTACGGTTTGTAATTGGTTCCAAATGGAGGGAAGGGCATATGCAATAGCATGTTTACCAAAGAAAGTCCGCGTCCTTGGTATATCAAGCATAATAAAGTCAGATTTTCTTAACGAGTATGCACTATGTGAGATACTAATAAGGGAAGAGAGATAGCTTGGCAATTTCTGCAGGAGAAGTTTAAGAGTCCATAGCCCAGCATGGAACAGGCATCTAGTAGTAAGGGATGTCCAACCAACAGCTGCATATAAGTCACAGTGGTGTGAACGGTAAGGGGAGTTGGTAATGAACTGTAACGCACGGTGATAAAGGATGTCCAGTTTACTTAGATTTGCAAGAGTGGTGGAGGAATAGATTACATCGCCATAGTTGAGTAGGTGGAGAAAAGTGGCCTGTACAAGCTTGTTTCAAGTTTCAAGGGGGAAAAGGGGCCTATTTCTGTAGAAGAAACCTAACCTTGCTTTTAACCTTCTAGAGACATCTTCGACGTGGTCATTGAAAGATAATTTATTGTCGATCCAGATACCCAGATATTTAAATTTGGTTACAACTTCCAGAGGCTCGTTTAGCGTGGTGACAATGAAGTCTTGGGCAAGGGTATTGGGGGGCCTGCACAGCACTGCGGAGAATATCATCACTTTAGTCTTCTTAGCATTGAGCAGAAGCTTTGCCTTTATTAGATTATGCTCAGTTAAGTAAGTCTGCTTGAAGCACTCCCTGACTTCAGATAACGATGAGCCAGAAGATATAACACAGTATCATCTGCAAAAAAGTGCAGATTGGACATAGATATGTTAGCATCTAAGTCATTAATGTACAAAGAAAACAAGATAGGGCCTAAGATGGATCCTTGGGGGACTCCTCTTGCAACTGGCAAGGCAGCAGAAAAAAAGCCTTCCGCCTTTACTTTTTGGAATCTTCCAGTTAGGTAGCTAGAGAACCACTAGGTGGTATGGTATGTGGTACCCAACTTTGCAAGGCAATTGACTAATAGTTTGTGATCAACAGTATCAAAAGATTTGCTGAGGTCCAAAAAGACTGCACCAGTTACCTTCTTAGCATCTATAGCAGAGATCCAATCATTGGTTACTTTTGCTAGTGCAGTGATTGTGCTATGATTAGCCCGGAAGCCAGATTGAGCTGGGTTAATGAGAGAGAAGGTTTCCAACTGAGATTTTAACTGAATATGGATCAGTTTTTCAAGAACTTTAGAAAGGATAGGCAATATGGAGATAGGCCTATAGTTGTTTACATTGCATGGGTCACCAGATTTAAATAGAGGGAGGATGTGTGCTGATTTCCAGCAGGACGGCACAGTAGCAGATGTAATGGAAAGATTGAAGATGTGGAGAATTGGGGCAGTGAGATGGGCATAGTCTGACCTTAGGGAAAAGGGTTCGAAGCCATCGTCCCCTGCACTTTTTTTGGTGTCTAAGTTAAGAAGAGAATCTTCTACTTCTTTATAAGTTATCTCACACAGTTGGAAGGGGCTGGGTGCAGGACTAGATGTAGGGGGAGGGGTATGCTGGCTCACCGCAGCACCAGCATAAGGTGACAAGTCAAAAGCTAATCCAGCTGTGGCAAAGTGGGAGTTAAGTTCCTCCAGGATTAGGGACTTGTTTTCCACAATCTTGCCACTTGCAACTATCTTTGTTGGGACAGAGGTGGCCATGGGTCGTCCTTCTATAGCTTTGATAGTCTTCCTATTTTATGAGGGTTACCTTTAGCTTGTTCAGAGTAGAAATATAATAGTTAGCTTTAGCAGAGTGAAGTTTTTTCACACAGTTATTCCTGGTTGTTCTAAAGGCCTGCCAATCCGAAGATTCTTTGAATGTCTAGCTTTAGCCCAGAGCTTATCTCTGAGCTATAAGGGCTGCCTTGAGATCCGAGGTGAACCAGGGGTTGGAATTGTTCTGTACCCTTACTTTGATGAAAGGGGCATGCTTATTTATTATTGTAGTGAGTTTGGCATTAAGGATGTAAGCTGCCTTGTTGACATCTTTGGCAGGTAGAGATCTTGCCATCTGATCATGCTCAGGTCAGATAGGAAGTTTACTGCACTGAATTTGTGAAAGGATTCTTTTGTTATAAAGATGGGTTGTGGCCGGGCCTTAATTTGAGATCTTATGCAAGCAACTAATTCCATGATCGCTCATGTCATTGTGAAACACTGCCGAATGAGATATTTGTGTGGATGGGTGGTTAGTACCACATCTAGAATGGAACTGTTGCAGTATTTAGAGTGTTGTTCCTAGTAGGTTCACTGACTAATTGCCCAAGACCTAGTTCATCACAAAGGGATTTGAGGCTGTGTGATTTAGGTGACAGCCAGTCCATATTTAGATCTCCTAGAAATATTGTTTCAGTTCAGAGGTAATGTGAGGAAGTATTTTTTCATGGAGAGGGTTGTGGATGCATGGAACAGCCTTCCTGAGGATGTTGTGGAGTCAAAAACAGTGATGGAATTCAAGAATGCATGGGACAGAAATAAGGCAATTCTAGGGGGTGGGGGTAGGAAGAAGTAGGCTGTTTGTTAGCTAGGATCTTCAGCTTATCCATTAGGTAGGGAAATGGGCAGACTAGGTGGGCCAAGTGGTCCTTACCTGCCATCAAATTCTATATTTCTGTGTTTCCCAAAATGGTGTCTTGCAGAGATCCCAAAATATGTATCTTGCTAACTGGGACTCCATTAGGTGGCTTCTGAACTTGTTTGTTGGAAAATTTCCCCCAGGACTTTTTTTATTATTTTAAAACCTTTTTCATGACTCACTAATATCCTGTTTCATGCATCCTCTTCCTTTCAAACAAAAAAGGATCATGTCTTACTAAAAAGGATTTGGGGAAAAACAATGTCCGAAATCCTTTTTTGTGACAAGTGATCCTTTTTCATGTGAACAAAAAAGGACTCACGATAAAGGATCCTTTGTCATGATAAAGGTTTTGGAAAAAAAGTCTGAAATCCTTTTTGATGAAAAGAGATCCTTTTTTGAGAGAATGAAATAAGCTGATAAAAAAAGATTTATTTTAATGAAAAAAGGATTTGAAAAAACTATTTATGAAATCCTTTTTCATAAGAAGATATCCTTTTTCGAGAGAATGAAAAATGCTAACAAAAAAGGATTTATAGGCACAAAAAGGACTTGGAAAAATTAAGTCCAAAATCTTTTTATGCCAAGGATCCTTTTTGTTGAATGGAAAGGGTTACAAAAGGATCCCTGGCATCAAAAAGGATTTGGGACTTCATTTTTCTGATTCTTTTCATGCCAATAACTCCTTTTTGTTACATTGGGCACAGGATATCTGTCAAAAGAAAGATTTTTTGCTATGTTCCTGTCACTTTAATTGCTTTGCCTGGTGTCTATTAATAACCCTCCCAGCCTCCAATTGTGCCCCCTTCCTGTTAAGATGTTATATGTATATCTGGTGTCTAGAGGCTCCCCTACCCTCTGATTTCCATATATATATATATATATAAATATATATTGCAAAAACTGTGGTAATGCAAGAATTAGGGTTTCCTTGCAGTGTCAAAAGTGAGGAACTTTGGCGTTAGGGTTTTCAACCTAACTCTTGCTTCCCCCCCCAAAACCACACCACCCCCACCCCATCCCCATTGGCACACACACACACACACACACACACACACACACACACAGAGGCACAAACCTAGACACACACACACACACACACACACATGCAACACACAACTATGGGGGCAGTACAAGGAAATACCACCAATCACAGACAGACCTGATCTCTGCAAAGACATAGACAGAGTGCATGCTGTTCAGAGGAGGGTAAACAAAATGGTGCAGGTGTGCAGCAGAAAAGATACGAGGAGAGACTAAAGCAGCTTAACATGCATACCCTTGAGGAAAGGAGGAGAGGAGGGACATGGAGCAAACTTTCAACAAACTCAAGGAAATTAACAACTTACAAGAGTATACCATCTTTCACAAAAATAGATGTACAACAACAAAGAGAACAATTTTAAGATGGGGGGAATGGCTCGCAGGTTATGCTAAACAGAAATTTGTCACAGAGAGGGTTGCACATATGGAACAGGCTTCTAAGGAGGTTCTGGAGTAAGGGGCAGTGTCATAATTGTAGAATACATGAGAGAGACATAAGGCAATTCTAGTGGGGGGTAGGAGGAATTATTCCATGCAGCTAAGTGAACAGCCAATAAAATGGACAGACTGGCAATTTACCACTGCTGTAAATCCTATAATAATCCCTGGCTTATGAGAAAATGGTGGTAATCCTGGTGCTCATTATCATCCATATTGCCTGCAGCCCAGAAATAAATAGAATAAAATAAAAAAAGCAACCTCTTTACAAAGTTGTATTTATTACTGTAAAAAATGAACATTGGTATACTCACAATAAGCCACTTGGAGGATGTGGGTTACCGTGGATTACCTCAGTTGGCAAGGATTTTACCACCAACTGTGACTCATAGGCAAACCACTAAAGTTGTTGCAAATTCCATGATAACCTCACCCTCTTGTGCTTATTGCTTAAGTTACTTGTTGATTGACTAGAATCTGCAGCTTATTGATGAGATATGGAAATGGACAGTGTAGCTGTGCAAGCAGTTCTTATCTGCTGTCAAATCTGATGTTTTTATGTATGTTTCTATGATGCATGTATAGTTCTGTAATTTCTGCAGTATCTGTTATATGTGACTGCACTGTAGCAAGACCCTGCATATTCTTTTCTACACTGTTAGTGGTGGTTCTAAATGCTATCCACAGCCATATCAGTTCTGAACAGAATGTGATTTCAATTCTTCTGTGAACAAGCATTCTTACTAGAGTTAGGCAGCATCAGCTGGACCCTGATATATACCTGCACATGAGAAGCCAGATGTCTGCATATTCTATAGGTTAGTGTCATTAGCTCTGAATGAGCTTGATACATCTAGAAGACAAGAACTGAGTTTGAGTCTCACAAGCTCCACCTGCATATTCTGTGACTCTGACAAATTCACTTAAGTGCCTAGAGCTTCTAGCTCACTCCTGAAAACAGGAACTTGTCCCTAGTTGGTGTCAGCCTGTTATCAAAGATTAAATATATATATATATATATATATATATGTTTAGTCTTCCTAAGAATTCATTAAGACATCTCTCCTGGAAGAAGTTGTATGTTGTTGTGCTCCTTTGTCCTTGTACATCTGTTTTTCTGAAAGATGCTATCATATTGTACTTTGTTTAGGGTATACATGTTAAGCTGCTTTAGTCTCTCCTCATATCTTTTCTGCTGTGCACCCTGCACCATTTTGTTTACCCTCCTCTGAACAGCTTGCACTCTGTCTATGTCTTTGTGGAGATCTGGTCTGTCTGTGATGGTTGTATTTCCTTGTACTGCCCCCATAGTTGTGTGTTGTGTGTGTGTGTCTATGTTTGTGCCTCTGTGTGTGTGTGTGTGTGTGTGTGTGTGTGTGTCTCTATGTTTGTGCCTGTGTGTGTGTGTGTGTGTGTGTGTGCAAGTGGGGATGGGGGTGAGGGGGTGGTGTGGTGCTGGAGGGGAAACCGGAGTTAGGGTTGAAATCCCTAATGACGAATTTCCTCGCTTTTGACACTGCAAAGAAAACCTAACTCTTCCGCATTAATGCAATTTTTGCAATACATTTCCTGATTTTTTGAGAAATAAAAAAATGTTTTTTTCTGACTACACCTTGAAAAATATGATCTAAGCATGACCTTATACTTTTTATGTAGAATAACTTTCCCAGCTTCAGAGGATATCTCTGCATAGAAATATTGCATCATGCAATTGTACTCACAGACATTGACACCTATTTGTACATATTTCAAGAAATTTCTGCACTAGTTCTCTCTCCTTTCCTATTATTCAAATGCTTAAAGCAGAAGATATGTCTCAAGAAATCAGAGAAATTTAACAAATAGGTAGCACTGTGTGTGGCTGTAACTGTTATGCTAAAATTATAACCCAAATCAAAACAAAACAAGGAGTGTCAGTGGCTCAGTAGGTAGAACACTTGCCTCTAAGGCCAGGAGATCAGAGGGCTGTGGGTTCAGTTCCCACATCTGGCACTTGGGTTAATATCCCAGTACTGACACTCAGCATGAGAGGGTGCTGCACTTCTGAGGTGCCGTCTTTCAGATGAGACATTAAACCGAGGTCCCATCTGCCTGGATTGGTGGTAGTTCAGGTGGATGTTAAAGATCCCATGGCACTTGTCGAAAAGAGTAGGGAAATTTCCCCAGTGTCCTGGCTAAATTTTCCTCATTCACTAAAAATACCACCAACAGCTTAATCTGGTTCAAGGTCAGTTGGCATTCATCTGTATCCCCCTCTCCAGGTTGTGCCTGACAATAGGCAGGATTTGTCTAGTGCACTTACCCGGTCAACAAAAACTAAATAAATAAAAAAAACTAACACTATATTACCTTCATACTAAGTAGTAAGTTGCTGAGACACTCATCTTTACTATACTGTCATGTATCTATTAGCTCAAGGCTCTATAACCAATGACTGTATTATATACATGCTATAATAACGAGATAAACACATTTTTGGAAAAAGTATAATATTTTATATGAAATTCTTATAGAAAAAATGTAAGATTTTTATGTACAAAGATTTCTTAAAACAGAAATATAAAAATAAATACATGTTCAACTCACATTCGAAGAAAGGGATAATAAATAAATAAAACATGAAATTAAACTTTTGATAAAAAAATGAAAGTGTTCTGTACACTTCAAAATAAATAGTGGGTGGGGACATATAAATAAATTTAAAAAAATATTCAAGTAAGTATTTACAAGAACTGGCCTGGAGTGATAGAAAGGAGCTGGCCATTCAGGCTGTAGGGACTTGGGGAGCGATGGTGCTGAGGAAGTGAAAGGTTGCTTGGGAGTAGGTGAGGCTATGTGCCCCTCCTCCAGGTGTTGTTGATGGTGTTGTTGTAGGGGCACTTTTGAGGGGCTCTGCTGAGGTGCTTTGAGGGCTGGTCATACTCTAGGTGCTGCAGGTCTTGGTGCAGAAGCTGATGTATTGCTTTTGTGGCCTCCAGCTGGTTCTCAGCCAGCCGCACTCATGAGACCGTAGTGGACTCGAGTAAAGCAACAGAGGTCTCTTCAATTCTCTCAGAAAATCTATGGCTTTGGTGAAGCCCCTGTTGCTCTGCTCGAGCCCACGAGTGGCAACTAAGGCTGCATGACCCACATGCCCGTGACTCTGCAGCAAATCAATAATCTCTGAACCTTGGGAGATTATTTCCTAGCCTGATCTACAAGATAATTAAGTTTTGCTGCAGTGTCATGGGTGTGTTCATCAGCAGCCCTGTTCCCACTCCACAGTCTCCAGCAGCTGGCTGAGGGTATCACTGATGGTACTGAGAATGGCAAGTTGCCCTGTGGAGACAAAGCAAAAAAAAAACATGTGAATAGTCTTTTGTAGTTTTCTGAAAATGGACTACACAAAAGTCTGTTTTGTAATACTGATAATAGCTGAGATATATTCACATCTATGGTACTTCAAAAATTGTCTTGACTTAAGAATACTGTTTCTATGTTTGTTGTTCACACAGCTACCCTCACCATTTCAGATACTACAATGGCAGAGACATTCCACCAGAATTAGCTTCTGTGATCCACAGAACAGATGCCTACCAATGCTGTTCCTTAAACACTTTATTTATGACTATATTCAGTATGGGCAAAAGCAGCACATAAATTGAAATATCAGCACCTGTACATTCCCCTCATACCACCCTAGTGTGCAATGCTGTCTTCTAGAACCACATCTCTGAACTGTGTCACTATTGTCACTATGGAATATGCAATGATACACAGCACTACACAGTCAGTAATACTAATTCATGCTCATTCTGTTCAAGAAAGTGTTCAACAAGACATCACATTTGAAACTTGAGTATTTAAGGCACCAGAAATCCCCCCCATGACACAGCTATACAGAAATACTCTATCTCACTCACACAGTACAGCAATGTGACACTCCATACTATATTATGTCTCTCACCACCATTTGACTGTGGTTCTGTTAAGGTACAGTGTAACTGAGACATTGTACCTGAACAGAACAACCAGTAGAGACATACCATATTGTGAAAAACCATTAGTGCAGAACTGTTTGACGTCTTTACACCTTATGAGATCTGTCAACCTCATACATGACACTTCAAAATATTACACTGTAACAGCATTTCATGGCACATATCACAGATTACAGCAGTATAACTGCAGTTCAACACTAAATTTAAGATCAATAAAGATGTAAAAAACATATATACTCCCTGGTTCTGCACAGTTGCCCATCCACTATTCTCTAAGTGATTCAACTTCTTGAGGACAGACATATACAGATAGAAATGAAATTGATAAAAGTCACACCAGTCAGCAGCAGGCAGCTAAGTAAGATGATTAACCATATCAAGATATGGTGTATGCCTTATTACGTACTCCAGAGGAGCACATTCAGCTCCTCATGCAACAGTGTTCCGTGTAAGAATAGCCATCACCACAGTACACATGAAACCTAGATAAGATTTTTCTTGCACCTCTTTTTCATGCACAGTTTTCACAGAGAACAAATGTTAGTATCTGATACATTACATTTACAATGCTGATTTATCATTAAATAGTGCTAACAAGTACTACTGTCTCATGTAATACTGCTATCTAACTCTTTCATAACTACATACTCTATAGTGTGTGTCTGTCTGTGAGTGACTGCTACTTACTTAAAAACATCACTGAACTGGGACAAGAGTAAATCGTGGGAGTAAATCTGGTCACAATGTGTTATGAGTTAATCAAACACGGATCTGCTACTGGTTGAATAATCACCAGCTTTAAGGGAAATACTAATTGTCTAACACCAAGGTAACAAGGGTCAGAGCAAATGCAGTACACAGCCAGAGCCCCAGACTGCAGAGTTAAGTGGAGTGTAGCAAATATGATAAACCCACACAGAAGACTGCAGAGAACCACGCATGATGAACAATTGTGTAGGGATGTGATCAAAATGCAGCAGGACTAGCTAGCACAAGTCACAGTATTCTTATAACTAATCACAGGGACACCCAGTGACAGTTGAGTAAGACCATATCACCTGGGGTTGTACACAAAGTGCAGCACAACCACCAGTGAAAATCAGAATACTGTCCACCCTGAACTGCTCTTTAAAAGAGATTCAGAAACTTAATAACAAGTAATACGTCCTCAGCTGCAGGCCCACCTGGACCTGCAGCTGTTGAAAGACTACCTGCTGCTGAAGATTCTGGCATAAACTCCACAGAGGGCTCCATCTCTATGATCTCAATGCCCTCTGCGTAGTCTCTCTCCAACAGCACCCTCCGCAGATGATTCGTCCTATCAGAAAACACAGTAAAACAAAACAATTCACTGATCTCTCAATATTAGTACCAGAATATATATAGATATATATATATTTCACCACTAACACTTACACAATGTCCTTTATGTTTACAACTATGATATTATGTAGTGATAACTGTATAACAGTATATACATCTGTTCTGTTAAGCAGTACAGTGACTAGAATTATTAGCATGTAGGGTAAAAGAAGAGGTGGAGTAGCTCTCTACATAAGGGAAGGGATCAAAGTAACAGAACTAAAAGGTAAAGGGGGAGGACAAGAGGAACTCTGGGTCACATTGGAGACAGGGAATGGCATCACAATCCGCACAGGGGTTGTATACAGACCCCCGTCTCAAGGGGATGAAATGGACAAGAAAATGATAGAGGGCATTCTCAAAATGGCTGAAAAAGGGGAGATACTGTTGATGGGGACCTGAATATGTCAGATGTTAACTGGGCAACATGGACTGCAGCCACATCCAAGAGCAGGGTCATTCTCAATGCCCTACAGGAAGCATGCCTTAGACAGCTAGTGGTGGAACCCACTCGGGAGGGAGCAATATTAGACCTAGTACTCTCAAATGGTGAGAGGATCACAAACTTAGAAGTCAGTAGACACCTGGGAACAAGCGACCACTGCACAGTGTGCTTCACAATAAACACAACCATGGAGACAAGCCATACAAATGCAAGGATACTGGACTTTAGAAGGGCTGACTTTGGCAAAATGGGTGACTACCAGAGGAATGCATTAACAAATGGCCAGAAAGGAGGGGTGGAAGAACAGTGGAGAAAAATCAAAACTGCCATCATGGAGGCAACAAGCCTTTGTGTAAAACAAATAAAGAAAACAAAGTGGAATAAAAACACTATGGCTCTCAAAGAAGGTTGTAGGAAGTTCAGGAGAAAAGGCTGCATTCAAAAAGTATAAGGAATCACAGACAGAGCACAACAGGGAACTGTATCAATTAAAGCAGAAAGAAGTGGAGAAGGCAGTCAGAAAAGCAAAGGCCCAAACCAAGGAAAGGATAGCCAACTCAGTTAAGAAGGGGGATAAAACCTTTTATAGGTACATTAGGGAATGTAGAAAGGTTAAGGGAGGGATAGGGAAGATTAATAAAGGAGAGGGGAGGTGGGCAGAGGGAGACAGTGAAAAGGCAGAGATAATGAATGAATACTTTTGCTTAGTATTCACAAAAGAAGAAGAGGAGGAGTTACCTAAACCAAACAGTAGAAGCACTCTGGATAGTGGGGTTGATACCAGTCCATTTAAAGAAGAAAGAGTACTGAAAGAACTTCTAAAACTCAAGGTGGACAAAGCAATGGGGCCTGACGGATTCACCCTAGAATCCTAAAAAGAGCTAAGGGAGGACCTAGTGACACCACTAACCACACTTTTAACAAATCATGGGAAGATGGGGGGTACCTGAGGACTGGATCAGGGCAGGTGTGATTCCCTTCACAAAAGTGGGAGCAAGGCAGAAGCAGGAACTACAGACCTGTTAGTTTGACCTCAGTGGTGGGAAAATGATGAATCACTTGAAAGAAAGAATTGTTGAGTACCTAGAGGCCAGTGGGGCACTGGACCCAAAGCAGCATGGATTCACAGCAGGAAGGTCATGTCAGACAAATCTAATTGATTTCTTTGACTGGGTGACCAAAGTAATAGACCAGGGAGGGCTGTGGATATGGCCTACCTAGACTTTAGCAAGGCATTTGACACAGTCTCGCACAAAAGATTAATAATCAAGTTAGCCAGCCTGGGAGGGTCCCAGGGTGGTAGCCTGGTAGAAAATTGCTGCACAACAGGACACAGAAGGTAATAGTGAATGGAACACATTCTGGAAGAAAGGGAGGTTACTAGTGGAGTACCTCAGGGCTCAGTACTGGGTCCAGTCCTCTTTAACGCCTTTATAGGTGACATTGCACAGGGTCTGAAAGGAAAGGTATGCCTCTTGCAGATGACACAAAGATCTGTAACAGAGTTGATACACAAGGGGTAGAAAGGATGAGAAGGGACTTGGCAAGGTTGGAGGAATGGTCAGACATATGGCAACTTAGATTCAATGCAAAGAAGTGCAAAGTAATGCACCTGGGAAATAAAAATCCAGGAGAAGAGTACAGAATAGCAGGGGAGGTACTAACAACAACAATAATGGAAAGGGATCTGGGTGTAGTCATATCAGAGGACCTAAAGGTGGGTATGCAATGTGAGAAGTCAGTAGGGGAAGCCAGGGGGATACTGGGATGCATAGGGAAGGGCATCACAAGTAGAAAAAGGGAAGTGGTTATCCCTCATATTATACAGACAGTTGGTGAGACCCCATCTGGAGTACTGCGTGCAGTTTTGGAGACCTCATCTATGCAAGGACATAGACAGGATGGAAGCAGTCCAGAGGAGGGCAACTAAAATGGTGCAGGGTCTACATCAGAAACCATATGAAGAGAGACTGAGAGAGCTTATATGTATACCCTTGATGAAAGGAGGGACAGGGGGACATGATAGAAACTTTTAAGTACCTCAAGGAATCAAGAAAGTCCAGGAGGGTAGCATCTTTCAGAAAAGAGATGTGTAAGAACAAGGGGCACAATTTAAAGTTAGAGGGGGATGGCTCAGGGGTAATGTGAGGGAAATTCCTTTTCACGGAGAGAGTGGTGGACGATGGAACCGCCTCTCCTGAGAGGGGTTGTGGGGTCTAAAACAGTGGAGGAATTCAAACATGCATGGACAGACATAAGGCAATTATAGTGGGGGTTGCAGGAAATAGGCTGTTGGTTAACTAGAATCTGCAGCTTATCCAGTAGGTAGGGAAGTGGGCAGACTGGGTGGGGCTAAGTGTCCTATCTGCCACAAAGTCTATGTTTCTATGTTTCTATATACAATCATCAGCTCTTCAATTCACATATTCTGACACTCTGTTACTTGCAAAACATCCAACAGCTCTATACTAATCATTACACCAAAGACATAAATAAGCAGTACTTGTGAAAACTGTTTCTCATGAAATATTTGTCTTACTACATGCCATAGTCAAACATTATGTTTTTATTTATTTTCTCTCAACAGAAAATAAAAATAGTCAACAGAATATACAATACAGTCCTAGCACATACAGTAATAGCATACTACAAGATCATTACTTTCCAACCACAGAAGATTCCAGTCCGTGTATGCCTTCAGCAGTCACCATATATGACACTTGAACATCAGGAATAATATGTATAGTTTATCATGAAAGATTGTTCTTGATACAAATTGCCTAATCTGAGGAGAAATTTAATAATTACATGGTACAACATAGATACATAAATAAATTACTTCAACAATGAGCTACGTGCAGTATTCCCATACCATATGACAGACATACTACATATTAACTTAAAATACATACATCAGTACATTATTCAAACTCACCAGCAGAGTCGAGCACCAGTAGCTGCTCGACTGGAGCCCCTCAAGCCGCACCTTTCAGGAGTGGTTGCAGCTGCACTCAATGGGAAGATGCAGGTCCCATTGCTGTTGCGGCTGAGTGTGAAAACAAAAATAAAACAATTGTTTTAGCCATTCAAGAATTAACAGAATTATCTCTATATTGTTTTTACTTTGATTTGTACAATTACTTTTAACACTTCTTTTCATATCCTCACTATCAAGTAATTTGCCCAGTCAAAATCACCTCAACACCTCAAACCTATGCTCGACCTTCTAGAATTGCAAAGGTATTGTGACTGTACTATCTTGCCCTCTGATAACACTCATGACATACCACCACTTACGTTAAGCATTCAGAGCTGTGACACGATCACATTCAGTGCCCTACCATGTGACAGGCACTATCCCATCTGTGATATCTAAATAATACACCAAAACTTCTATATTTGAAAATCCCAACACCCTCAGCTTGCAACCTGACCATGAACATTGTGGAAAACATGCAGTATGCTTCAGACTGTCTCCTACTGTAGTACTTTAATATATAGCCTGACCACTAATTACATGTGTCTATGTTTCTAAATAATATATTGAGAGTATTTAAATGTTACTACCTCATGTCTTCTACATTTCATACATAACCATACCACTGGACAAGTCTCACTACCTGCTTTCAAGGAACAAAACAAATGTTTGCTCTTGGCTCTCAATTAAAACACAGTATCATGACAACTACAATCTTCAGTTTTTAATTATGTAACTGTACTTGTGGTACACGCTTTTTTTACATATCACAACTTCCAGAAGTATCATACAACATACCACATGTTTCTGATTTTTTTAAAAAATGTAAATACTTTATTTAAAAAAAATATTTAACAACCTTGCTAATCACACAACAACAAATAACCCAAGCAGGATATTAGCCTGTATAGTAATATGACAACATGTACAAATATAGACTCACAGATATGATGACGATCTCCAAATTCCAGTTTCCCTGCATCCTCCCACATAGCATATGTTAATTGCACTCACTCTCTGACACTTCTTCCTATATCACCCGCTGACTTAGCCTTTAAAAGTCTGTGGGTGAGCTCACATTCTATGCACTCATCTGGAGATTTTGCTATCTCCTGTCTCCCAAGGCATGAATAACCTAAAGAAAAAAAAACAGAAAGATAAGTATGGTCAGTATTCTTTCTAATATAAAATTAATAACTTTTCTAATACCACTACTTCAGTACTAATTTACAAAATCTAACAATATAGACTCAGATGAGCAGATTATTACATATTCAAGTAATTATACATGACAGGCTTTGTTTCAGCACTGCAATGACAGACATCTGAGTTAAGGGATGAGACTGTGCACAAGGTTAAACAGCGACTCCATCCAATACACGAGTATAACCATTTTTCAAACAAGCTACACCCTTCAGTCCATTGACTCACACAACAGAACACCCTGCAGGTATACATAAAACAATATCAGTTTTTTCAAATGTATTCATATTAATATCAAACATATTTTTTTACTTTTGTATAGTCAACAAGACATCCTCCATATATACATCTAGATCTTATCACAGTGTTAACAGGAAATGTTTCTGATAATACTTCAATAACAAAATGTGCTGGATAGTCAAACTGCACCACACAGAAACCCGCCTGGGCGAACTGCAACTGGATGTGCCGGTCATTGTCTATGTGATATTCAATAGTACATCGCCATGTGGTAGTGACACTGAACATCGCATAATGGCCTGCTGCATTGCATGCCACACTGTCATTCACCACTGCAAGTCCTAAGACAGTAGCATGGGATGCATCAGCACAACTGCAGTAGTGATAGGTACACAAATTGCAACATTTAGTGGTGGATATGTACATAGGTCCATAATACATGCAAGCTACAAATGGTACAATTTGCATCTCATTATGGCCCTTTGCATACAGCTGAACCAATGCCTGGTAGTTGTGCCTGGCACCCTGCCAGGCTTTAGCCATCATGGAGTAGCACCCCCTGCACCTTACTAGCACAGCACCCAAAACTCAATCATGGACATATGTATAATACTAAACAAGCAATAATATCTATCACTCATACTCCAGCATGACATACCCATCTCAATGATAAGCATACTGTATGTATAAAGAAAATAAAATAAATTTATCTGTGTTGATCCAGTGGACCACTTCTAGACTGATTGCATGCATTGTTAAAAAGATTTATCCTCAGCAGTCCACTGAACCACTACCAAGTGCAATTGCAGACACTGTTAAAACAAAAAGCTAGTGGTACAACTGTACCCCCTCCCCACCCACGCACTCAGAGTCACCACTCCTCTCACACCCACTCAGCAACAGGCAACAGTTCCTCACACAAATGAAAGACCTTCCTTGCCCCATGTATGCGCAGGCTCAGGTTAGTCACACATGATGATGCATGCATTCGCATGCTCCCTAACAGCCTGAACAAGGGCCAGCAACTCTCTATCACTCCAGGATTTAGGCATTTTCTATCTGTAATAAAAAAAAGACAAGAAGACATATCAGAAAAAAAATAATTAGATATAACATCAATAGTGCTGCATCTGACACCTGTTTCTCTTTGCTGACACTCAAAATGACACGTGTGATAACAAATGAATTATGAAGTTATAATGACTGTATTATTCAAACACATCAATGTGACACCCTGGCCAACATCAACAAAACAGTATACAAATCAATAATAAACAGCTGCATTCACAGCTGCTGTAGTATCTCCTTTTAAATTATGCAACCTGTACTATTCATATGATGACTACACACTGTCATAGGGAGGTCAAACACCTCTGCAGCATGCAGCCAGACTGAAGGTAATTCTCCCTATTCCATATACAACAGAAACACTCTTACAAACAAGTATTAATACCCAACAGCTTAAACAATATAGCAGAATACCAGACCACCCATGGGTGTAATTATGCCCGAATGGCCACCCTGCAGGATATAATTGCACTCGAAAAATGATCAGTGTGTGAAACACATAAAAATATATATATATAAGCAACTTTTCATAGTGCCTTTTTATTTACTTGTATGTACATGAAGTAATCCCTCCACCTGCTTTTTTTCCACACATAATGTTTAGACTCGTAACTTCCCCCCCCTTGTCACCACACACATAGTTCCAGTATTGACACTTTTTCTAATGTTTTTCAGACAGGTGTCAGCAGTTAGTCAGGAACATCAGAGGTTGTAATGGTTGCATTCACTCCCCTTCCCTTCCCTACCAGCACACAGAGACACAAGCACTGTAACAATTGTAAAGTATTATTTTCAATGCTTTTGAATTTTGTTTCTTTGCAGCTATTGAACAGCCAGTAGTGAGCAGCTGATGAAGTTCCTGAAAGTTAACAATGTGTTAATAGAACATGACACTTTGACAATTAACAACTGAAGCTGGAAGTCACAGGATTTGAAAAAAAATAGTATACTACAGAAATCAAGCAACCAAAGTTAGAAGTAAGAAATCTACATTTGTGAATCTGCACAGTGACATAGCAGTTGGCAGAAACTGGGATATTACATAGTACAGATATTAGACACCTCAGTCACTAACAATCAAAAATGTTGACACATCAGTAGGCAAATTCAGGGTACCCAAACATACTCTTAACTAATGCAGCACCTGGATTAACAGTTTTACAACGTGAACATCTATTGTGTTAATGTACCTCACTGCCATACATATGAGTCAATCAGCAACATGGCAGTGTCTACATCATTGTCTAAGAGCTCAAGAAGTAAAAGGTGGACAACATAATGGGGCCCTATAGAATACATCCTAGGATACTAAAGCATTATTCACTTTATCATCACTGTAGCAACCTGCTGAACATACAGGCAATACATAAAAAATATTTAAAAGTAGCGAGAGTGGAACTGTAAAGCTCAATAATGTATCTGTTGAAATAAATACAGAGAATATATCACAGAACTGCGATGCAACATACACATTTATCACAACAAAAACAATTTCTGAGTTGCCCAGAGAATACCTCTAAAAGTAAGTAGTAGTACATCAATAGCATACATGCATTGATGTCATAACCCTACCCTTTCTTTGCAGTTCTCCTTTACAAACAGAGAGAAATTGTCATCCATAGTGTGCAAATACATTCCCCCTTATAAGCAAGCATAGTCAATCATCACTAAAAATCTACATTCCCCCCAAAAAAGTTAAATACTAACAGTACACATATCCCACATCACATGGAAACTTCACAAAACAAACACTGTTTGTACACCCACACCCAAGTAATATGGCAAGTAACCCTGCACCCCAAAAACACATATTATAGACCAAGTTCAAATGAACATGCAAATGAGCTGATGACAATTACTATAACACCTGTTTACTGGAAAAACACCACAGAATCTCAGTTTCACACACTGACAGTCTAACATACAGACAACAATGTAGAAGATGCACATTTTTCTGTTTTTTGACCATTGATATTGGCTCTAAAACTAGCAGTTTTTGTCAGTGCATATCTGATGCGCTTGAGAGGTACACTTGTACAGGAACACAATCACAGAACTGTAAGGATACCACGTCGAAGGTCCCCAACAACAAATGTTATTACCACTGTTAGAGATGCACACCATCTTTTAGATATAGCCAATATTTCTCAGAACTAATTTGGGGTGACAAATGGTATGCATTCCCATAACATGAAGGAATCCAGATATTTGTATGTTCACCTTCCTGCGTGATCTTTCAAGTACAGGACAGCAATCCTCACCTTCCAGACCATGAGCTGTGTGATGTCTGAATACAGAATTTTACAGGCTGGTAACATACTGATAAGATGCAAGTCAGACTGTGCAGCTTCTATTAAATCAATTGCCCTTTTGTTCCCCAAATCATTGCCTCTGAGATGTATAAGGAATATGTCTGGTTGTGGGTGTGTCTCCAACAAATGGTAGACGGTAGGAATGAGCTGCTCCCACTTCATGCCACCCTTCCTAAAACCAAAACACTGAGCATCCAGGTAGATGTAAATCATTGCCAAAATGACTACCTCTACTGAACACTGCTGCCTTCTCACCAAACTTGATCCCACTATCCATACAGTCAATGTAGATTTTCCCTGCCATGCTGAGTGATAAATCTCAAAAACTCAGATGTAGAAATATCACAATTGTGCCTGTTTGACTACCAAGCACTACCAAGTCTAATCAGCACAATGACCAGTATTCAGTTGCATCATCCAGATAAATACAGTCAAAACAATAACAAGTAATAACCTGTTCCCAGATTGGCTCATACAGCCTAAAAGATCTAATTATGTATGTAAAGCCTCTTTCTATTGGCATTATGTTTATAAAACATTCTTTTTTGTTTTGGTTGGACAATACTGTCTTCTCATTGGCACAGTTCATGACTTGCCAACAACATGAATGTTCATTGGCCTAAGTCACTGGCCATAATGTTCTGTCAAAGTAAATTCCCTCTCTTTCTCAGTCAGCAGCTTGAGTGGTGAGTGGAACCATACCTTTGTACTTCACAGACATAATGTACAACAGTTTACAACTCTACTATATTAATTAGCCTGTAATAGTCTCATAACTGCAGTAGAATTCAACAGTTACCAATTCCTACTAAAAATAACTGTTATTGTATATGTTTAGTAAAATATATTTATGTGTGCCTGGGATTTAACATTTCAAATGTACTATCAAATTAATCTAGATAGTACACAACTTCTTTCTGAGATGGGATTGCACAACTGGCAAAACACACACATATGTAACCAAATATTCCTAATGTTGTCAGATTATCAAGTAATTTTCATAAAGTAATGCACCACTAAAATGCAGTACATCTGCTTTAGACACTAACTGTTAAGTTGTCAGATAGTGTCACAGAAAAATGGGAAACTATTATAGCCAATACTAAACCTGAAGCACTATTTCCAGCCACAAACAATAACTCTTAGAGTAACAAATTTGACAAAACTCCCAATCAGCAGCTAAAAACACTATTTTTTAATATAGAAATATCATAATACAAGCTTTAAAATAATTTATTAGCAATTTTTTTCCTGGGAGAATTCTAACTATTGACAATGTATTTACATGGCTTTTCTAGAAGTGTTCTGTGACTAAAACACATGGAGGTAAATACCATGCATTGGCAAAATGTTTAACACTTTTCTAAGCATAATGCAATTAAACTTTCAGACTGAAAGATAGCCCTATACATCACACCAAAAAAACAGTATACTGTGTCAAAATCAAGCAATAAACATGCCACAGTCCTTCCTAACATGTTAATATGTGAAAAACCCACTTCAAGTAACTAAAAAAATAAGTTTCAACAAGTTAAATGTAACTTAGTAAAAGCACTCAGTGTTATCTCCCAGAGTATGTGCTGCTCAAACACAGAGTCTAAAATGGTCCCCAGAATGTTATTCTTTGATTCTATTGGCTCAGAAAAGTCACATGACAAAGTTAGCCAATTCTTTGACAGCGACTCAGTTAGACCTTGAGGATCGACCGAGAGCATGCAAAATCTTTGATCGCTAGAATAACATGAGGCTTAATTGTGAGAGTGTGTCTGGTTGAGAAAAACAGTAGATTTAATAATTTTGGAACACAGTAAACCCCGAGGTCATTTCTAGGAGTCATAACTAAGGAATATAGTGTAAATATCTATTTTAATACATTTGCAAATAATTCACGCTGTTTTTATGATCTTTGACTGTGAGCGGCAAATTCTTTGACTGGTTTGACCATGAGGATCGACCATGAGCATGCAAAATCTCTGATCATGAGAAAACACCAGACTTCATTGTCAGAGTGTGTCTGGTTCAGAAAACAGTAGATTTAATAATTTTGGAGCACAGTAAATGCCATGGGCATTTATAGGACTCATATCTAAGAAATATATTGTGAATACCTATTATTAAAATGTTTGCAAGTAAGTCCATTATTTTTACCATAGTTGACCGCGAGCATGCAAATTCTTTGACCGAGGCTCGCTTTGACTGCGAGGATCATCCATGAGTTGACAATTTCTTAAATTGTGAGGAAAAACTCAATAATTGAAGAATTTAACACGAATACTTGTAAAAAACTCAATTGCCAAAACACATTATCACCACACAATATACACAGATGTCTACTAATACATAACAAGTCATGTCTACCATGCAAAGTAAGCTAAACAAGCTCCTATTGTTATTTGATATTATTTCCATGTTCTTTGTTTGTGAGAGTGCAAATTCTTTGATCGCGGACGTCTTTGATCGCAAGGATAATTTGTGAGGCGACAGATTCTTTGATCATGACAAAAATGTCAAATTAACACTTTAAAACTAATGCAACTTTCCATAGCTTCATTTTCCCATACAATCAATCACAATAAATATTAAAATGTCATCATAACAAGCAAGAAACCTAATATAATACCTCCAACACAAGATTATTAACAGCATTAGCACCTTCATACACACCCATACCACTATCATTACCACCATTGAGTAATAGCACCCTGCCTATCCCATCATTATAATATGTTAACATAAGTGGCTGGAAAGATATAACAACTAACATTTAACAACTGCACTACTTTCAACTTACTAGTATCCAAGTGCAGCAACCAATGAACTCGCACATATATTCTTTTTTCAAGTATTACTGTTTTACAGTCTCAACCAATATTCAGACCACACTGCAGTGCACAGAATAACTAAATGTTTTCACACAAAGTGATATAAATCTTAGCATAAAAATAGATTTTTTGTAGCTATACTATGCTCTCAATTCCTTATGCAATATTTCTTTTTTATTACCGTATGGCACATGTTTCTTACTACTCTATATATTATTTTTACTTTTTTAGGAGACTACAACCCTGAAGAGATTGAAGAAATACTTGAGCTTTTCATCATGGCCATTTGCTGTAAACCTAGAGCACAAAGAAAACTGCTAGCTGTACTGCTTGTTCATTCATCATGCCATGTAAGAACCAAATGTAAAACTTGTCGACAGAAGCAAGAAAAATTGTCTTCTGTTCAGAATACACATATAATTAAACATACACATTTAAACAAAAACAAAACCTCCTCTACTAAAAATACAACAAGTAGGCTTCTTAGAGAAACATTGCAGTTACGACGTCCAGCACTGTCAGCAACAAAGCATAGACATGTGAGACAGAAAAAAAATGCTAGAAGTGTGAGTTCTGCTACTGCACAACACAGCAAGGCAATATTTTTCAAAAAGCTAGTCCATAGAGCTAGAATCGAACATGTGATCTCCAAAATAGTGAGAATCAAAGGGAACAGACTGTGTACTAATATCTTATTGATGAAACCACGCTTAAGAGTAAGACGATTTGTCGATTTGGCTATAGCAATGTGTTCCCAATTAGGGGCTGAAATGATGTCAGCCATTGATAAATTGAGTGTAAAGACTGAGGAGATGAAAAACAGAACATTGTCTTTCGAACACTTAAGCAGACAGAAAATATCTGTTGTGTTTCAAGGAAACTGGTTTCATCAGAGTACTCAGAAGCATTCTTCTGGGAAGAAACATACCATGCACACAACAGAAACATCAGTTTCACAATTGATGAACAGGGAAAAGTGCAGATTGCCTTAGCTGTATCTCATGAAACCCTTCATTTGGAGAATGACAATCAAGTTGAACAGGCTGAAAGTGATCCAAAGTCATCAGCTAAGAAATGGGCATGTGACAACACATAATATTAGAGAAGAATCAATCATGTCTATTGAAAGTTTCCTCTCAACATTTCTAACAACCAAGAGATCTGAATGACATACACTGCTTTACACCATTGACAAGTGTGAGATCTGGCCTCACAAAGGTCTAATGGGTCACTCCCTTGCAAGTTTAGACAGCATGAACTGTGACAGCACATTTCATCACTTTTGTTTGCTGGTAATGCATAACTCTGGCATCCGGAAATTTGTACAATGGTTATATCGAGTAAGATCTGTCATCTGAGACTATATGTAATTCCAAGAATTGCTTGACGATGGAGATGTGGAAGTACTTACGCAGTTAAATAAACAGTTGCAAAGAACCCATAGATTGAGGTCTACTGCTACTGTCCATGAACAGACAAACACAGTCCACACATCACTGGTGCAAGAAGATCACCTTCTGAATCATTTTTGTCATGAGTTTGCTAAATTTGAAATTAGCAAAACACAAAAATTCAATGTAATCTGTGTATCATGTGAATGCTTGTTCTACAAACACATATGTGTCACAGTGGACCTGCACAGCATTCCATGCTGGAATGTTATGTGATGGCATCTCCATGCATACCTTCTCTTAAAGTCTGACTTTGAAGAAGTTGCAACTGTGTCACTCTGTTCTTACAGTCATAACAAGATTAAGAGTGACAGTTTATCTCCTCGGTCTGTACTTAATGAAATGGAAGTTGAACCAACTCCTGATGAGATAGCAGTCTTGAACTTGTTTGAAAGGATTCTCATTCAGACCAAGAAGCCATTTCAAACAATCATCAGGCTGAACACAAAGACGCAAGACCTACCGAATAAAGAACTGGTATGCTCTCTCAAAGGTTCTGTTGTGTACTTGCCTTTACCTTTGCAAGAAAATGTCAGCACTATTTCTCAGGACAATAGTGCAGTCATCTTGGTAAATGGTGTACCAACAAAAGTAAAAACAATATGGCAGGACATAGTCAATGTTGACAAGGTAATGCATGCTTTGCAATACCTAAATGAACACAATTGTTTCTATGCTGACATTGAAATTGATGCATTTGGTGATCTTTCTACAGATATTGCTGCAGAGAACTCTGACAAAGCAATACTGGAGAAAGTTAACATTGCAACTGTACACAATGTGTATGAGCAATTCACCATACATCCATTGCATGGCAAAGACCCAGTAATGGATAACATTGATTTATATCAAATGAAGCAAGTGGAGGGCAATCCTGTAAGTATATGGGAGACTACTTTAGAAGCTTGTTGTTTTCCTGATCTATTTCCACGTGCACAGGTGGTCAATTAGATGAATGAGAACTTTGAGTACCAGTAGCTGAGTATAGGGTCTCATGAGTACTACATAAGATGGCAAGTTTCGGAGAAACATTGCATACCTGTTCCACCTTCTTTAGGAAACTGAACTTAGTGTTCTATCTGCTAGTATTGCTCATACATTGAGACTTGGTACAGAATTCAATAATATGACAGCTGCACAGTTACTACAGAAGTTACAGACCAAAAATGAAACACTGCAAGTCAGTCTTTCTTCCATTTTGTCTAGCATGCGTGGTACTAAGGAGTATTGGTACAGATGACACTCTGAGATAATGTGCATGCTGAGAGAGTTTGGACCAACAATATGGTTCATAATGCTGAGTTGTGCTGAATATTATTGGGATGATCTGCTTGATCTTCTCAGATGGGCAAACTCTGACATTGAGAAAATATAAACTATGACTCTCAACAAACTATGTTCACTTGATCCAGTAGCAGTTTCATGTTACTTCCACCACTGGTTCCACAGTCTTTTGAAGTTCATACTGTCTAAGACAAATCCTCTTCTTGACATTGTCAAGCACTACATCTGGAGGGTTGACTACCAAGCTCGTGGAGCTCCACACACACACACACACACACATGTTGCTGTGGATAAAAGATGCCCCACGTATTGAAGACAATGAGACAACTGATATTCTAAGCTTCATATTGAAGTATGTCACATGTCAGATACCAAACAGGTATGACAGTGCAACACTTTGGGAACTGGTTCAGAAATTCCAACAACACCTGTGTGGCAAATACTGTCATAGGAAAGTAAAGAACAAAAGTCAGTTGGACACTCGATGCCGTTTTGGCTTCTCAAGGCAAGCTTGCCTAGCTGTTTCTCTGAATGATGTATTTTTAGCCATGCAACACCACCTGAAAGCAAAGTCAACAAAGTGAGTCTATGAACTACCTCACATAGAATCAGAAGTTTATATCAATGGCTATAGTCCTTCTCTTCTGTTGATGTGGCAGGCAAACATTGATGTTCAGTTTGTTGCTGACAACTCAATGGCTCTTGTAAGATCTGTTACATCATACATCACTAAGCATGAGTAAACAAACTTGCAAGAAATGTGGGAAGAGTTGTCTAACTGTGATAAGTCAATGTCTTCCAGGCTCTGGTCACTGGGCCTTAAGACTCTGTCACACCGTCAGTGTGGAGCCTATGAAGCAAGTGAGCAACTTACAGGTGTATGGCTATATGTCAAGTCAGACTCCATTCATTTCTTGAATGTGAATCACAAGCAGAACAGGCATTGTGTCATTAAGAGCCATGAAGAGATTGAGGATCTGGGTACTACAAGACCAACATCCACAAATATTCTCAAGAGCAACTTAATTGACAACTACTATCCAATCTGTGTCTCATTGAAGTTGCTCAATGGTATGACTACAAGTGGGGTGTTTCTTCGACCCAGAAAAGAGCATATATAAAGTCACTGGGTTTGATAGCTTACTTGTCAAAAAGCACAAACCATGGCTAATTGACCACTGTAAACTCACCTTCAGCACAACAGAAAGCAAAGAACATTATTACTTTGCTCTGTTGTTTCTGTTCAAGCCTTGGAGATCTGAATCTGAATTGAAAGGATTATCTGACACATATGAACAACAGTTCATGGAAAGATATCATACCTTCCAGAGTCACGTCTCTGAGACTTACATTGACAGACTTGAAATGGAAAAAAATCAGCTAGAGAACACAAAGAAAATTCTGGATGATGACACACCAGTAACATCACAGGAAATGGTTGATGTTGAAGGGGAAGTGACTCTTGGTGCTCTTCTTCCTCCTAATGACCCAGCTGTGGTAATGTCAGAGGTAGAGCGCAACGAAGCATGCACTTGTCAGAGTCAGCTACAGACATTGTTGACAAGTTGAACTCACACCAAAGAGTCGTGTATCACTCTGTGATACATGCTGTGAAACACACTATTCAGCACAGTACCAAGCAGTGTGTTTATGAAGAACAGACACCAATGAGGATGTTTGTTAGTGGTGCTGCTGGGACTGGAAAAAGTTTCTTGATCAAAGCTATAAGCAAAGGTGTGCGTGAGCTTAATGCAGCAACATCTGTTATTGCTGCTGCTCCTACAGGTTTGGCAGCTTATAACATAGGTGGTATCACACTTCATAGGTTATTCATGTTGCCAGTTGAGCATGGGAAGAGTGGTGATTACAGAAAATTGTCATATGTCGCTGCTCTGAACTGAGGTTAATGTTTGACAAGATGTATTTGCTGATTATAGATGAGATCAACATGGTTTCAAATGTTATCCTCACATGTTCACCTACATCTGCAGGAGATGCTAAGGACCAATGATGACATACCATTTGGTGGTAAGAACATTCTTGTTCTTGGAGATCTCCTTCAGCTGGCTCCTGTAAATGGCAAACATGGTTTCTGTAGTCTTTCCATTGAAGAGGCAAAGAAAACAATTGGATGCATAGGTGGAGTCAATCTGTTGGAGTTCTTCTCTCCATGTTGAACTCTCACAGAATATGAGACAGCAAGGTGACATGTCTTGCAAAGCATTACTTGATGAAGCTTGTATTGGTGCACTGTCACCCACCCACATTGAAATGCTAGGACAGTGCATGATCACAAGAAATGATTCTCCTATTCAGGATGCATGTGATATCTTTGCACATGTACAGAAATCTGGGGTACATGTTGTATGTCTATTCCCAAGACTTAAGCAGTGTGCAGAGTTCAATGAGATCATGACGCAGAGAGAACAGCAACATATCGTCACTCTCCCATACATAGATATCATAGACGGTGTCACCCTAACATGAACAATGGTATAAAAAATGGTTGAGCATCTCAGAGAGCTCACAAGTGATGTGACACACACAGCTGGTTTAGAAGCTGTGCTACCACTGTGTAGAAATGCACATAGCATGCTTCAAGAAACATTAACGTTGAGTGAGGTCTCATGAACAGAGCCATGGGGTACATCCATGAGTTCCAGTACAATGTGCAGAACACAGCTATGGACTTTGTAGTTGTTAAGTTTGACAGCTGTGAAACTCCTGGGCCAAAAGATAGAGTTACAGTGAAGTTTGAGCTTGTGAAAGACATATATGTGACAAGGAAACAATTTCATTGTGTGCTGCTTATGCAGTGTCCATACACAAGTCACAAGGGGCTCAGCCTTGATAGTGCCATTGTAGATATAGGCAATGGTATATTCAAGGATGGATGTCTTATGTTGCTTTGTCTAATGTAAAACAATTGTCTGGAGCACACATTGTGAATCTGGCAAAAAGAAAAATAAGTGCTGACACAAAATGCATAGTTGAGTACAACAGATTACGTATATTGTACCAACCAAATGCTCCTTTGTACCAGTTCCCAGATATGAGTCCAGAACAGCTATCACAATGGATGAAGGACACAAACTAAAAGAAAAGCACACTAAAACTCCAAGCCGTCACCTCAGCACTCCATTACAGAGCACTCTCTTCATAAACAAATCGCATCTCCACCTGCGAAAAAATTTATTGAGTTTAACACACTGCCAATATTTGACAACAGCACAGGAGTAAACTGCTATGCAAACACAACTATGCAAGCATTTCTCCACATTCCTGAGTTTGCTAATGTGTTAGACTCAAGTCAGTCGACACCTCTGTCGGAAGCATTAAAGAGAGTCATTAGAGGTAGTCAAGACCAGTTGCCCAGTTTACAAAGCTTGGCTCCTCTATGACTAACTCTTTGAAAATATACAGGACAATCAATATTTGCTGACAATGCACAACAAGATGTCACAGAGTTCATGATGGGAATGATAAAAAGTTTAGCAGATGATGGCATTGATCTGCGTCAACACTTTAAAGTTGACTATATGTCCAAGTACACATGTTTGTCATGCGGCCACAAAGAATCACAAACAACTCAGGATATGCTCTGGTTGTCTATGTCCCTGAACAGAGAATTGTGAAGTTCCACAAGTTATTTGCAAATGCAGAAACTGGTTGCCTATGCCAAAGATGTGGTAGTTCTTGTGTTTGTGCTCTGAGAGTTACATATTCAAGTTCATACATAATGATTGTATTGCAATGATTTAACTCTCAAGGCATGAAAGTAACAACACCAATTTAACACTTCATTGCTGGGAGAATTGTGTTCTCAGGAACTCAATTTGACACCCATGCAATAATCTTCCATCACGGCCTATCCATTCACTCTGGCCACTGTGTCACTTGGCAAAGGTTCAGAAAGGAATGGGTGGAGTGCAATGAAACAGTACGCACTCTGAAAGAAAGACTCACAAGGAATCTGAAAGATGCATATGTCATAATTCTCCATTGCACCAATGTTGCACAATGTATGGAAGAGTGACGCCATCTAATCACAGCATCTCACTAAACCAACATATCTGCAACAGTAACATCCGTCTGCATATTCCATCCAGATATAATTGTTTACCACCAATGTACACATGTATTTTCCTTTAATAGAATAAGTTGCACCATCATCAGAAACTACTGGTGTGTAAAACCACCCATGGTGACCTATGTGTTATAGTTGTTGCACAAAATCACCACAGCCCATGTTAATTGCTCTGATTTCTCTGCCTTTGCAGAAGACACCACAGCAGTACAGCAATGCATCTACCTGTGGTAGACAAGTACTTGTTTATCCCACTGCTATTCTCATACATTGGATACAAAGCAACACTGCTTTCATCATTCATTGCAATGCAGTTTTCAAAAACATTGTATTGTGATATTCAGCATTTGGAAGTTTGATATATTAACTACAAAAACTGCATTGTTACTGTTCAAGTAGACTTGAGGATATTGAAGTAATCAATAGACAGTCAGTCATGTCTTTTGCAGATGCCTTCCTTAACTCTGCTTGTCTCAGCACACATTACTGTGTATTCAGTTGTTTCACAGCACAATCTTACAAGGCAATGAAAAACTCACTAACTTATTTAAATGCTTATCAGAAATTCAACTACTGTTCTTCATATATTGTGTTGAGAACTCTACTTGTTTTAACAGTACTCATCAGGTAAAGTTCTTGGTCCTTTTCCTGTTGTTGTCTACATTATTGACCTTGACTATAATACTTGCTAAACTGACTTCTGCCAAATCCAAGCAGACTTGAGGGTGCTGGATATTACACTATGTCAGTTAATATGTTATGTCATGGCAAACGTAGTTATCACACCCACGTTATCAACATGACTACCTACATTGTGGTGTCATCTGCTAGCACTAAACTGCAATTGTTCAAAACAATCTGATAGAATTTTCTATCACTGTTCTTGCACCCTGAACACTGAACATGACAAACTCTACCAAAAAAATGCAACTCAAACTTGTACATATGTATATAATGCTGAGCTTCAAATTGCATGTATATAACTTAAAAAGACTTTCACATATTTATGTTTGTTTTAAAAAAAGAAAACAGAAAAATTTAATGCATGCGTTAATTAACTGTGCAGGATTATCTGTCACTGTTCTTGGACTTTCAACACTGAATATGACAAACTATAACCAAGAAATGCGACTCAGACTTATACATATGTATGTATGTAATACTGAGCTTCAAACTGAATGTATGTAAGTTAAATATACTTAGAAATATTTATGTTTATTTAAAAACAAAGAAAAATCACATCATTTGTTTATTTACTGTACCAAATGTACTCTATCCATGCATTTAATGGTATTACATTGCATTGAGTGCTACTGTCCATATGATTCACAGCTGATTATATAGATGTATACATGTGATTATCTGGCCTATGTCCACTGTACTATACATTTCTATATATCTG
The DNA here is from genome assembly GCA_016271365.2 of Neoceratodus forsteri. Lineage (NCBI taxonomy): Eukaryota > Metazoa > Chordata > Ceratodontiformes > Ceratodontidae > Neoceratodus > Neoceratodus forsteri. The sequence continues at coordinate 779,057,619 of CM057459.1, read as the reverse complement.
TGCAGACGAGTACAACTGATAACTGAACACAAAATGTTTAAAATGGTTGTCTACTTCTGCTCCACAATGCAAACAATTAGTGTGCTCTTGTTTAAGAGGATCATCCATATTTTTGGAGGTCGGATGAGGAATTTTTCCCAGTTCCACAAATAACAAACAGTTTTAAAAACTCATCGATTTGCAGCCTAACCAACCATCTCGCCATCAGTCAAAAAATGGATGTGAAATGAGTATCCTCATCACACCATGACAATAGGTAACGATGTAACAAATGTTTGTTATCTATCCATCTTTTTTTTTTAGTTCTTGATATTGGTAGATCCACCTTCAAAAAATAACCGCTAGTTTAACAAAATTAGTAGTAAAACATATGTAGACATTACTAATAAAGTACAATAGTACTCAAATGAGAAATTAAAAAATGTCTCTCATTTAACTAAAACATAATAAAAACAACAACAAATTAAACTTCATAATGTGTCTGTTGATATCAAACTAAAGGCGTCTACTCACATATTAAATTTTCTCACCAACTTTTACACTGTCATAATAATCTACACATGTGGTTCTCCTATAGAAAAATGTATGAATATGCTCATGAGAACCGCTAAATGTTTCTTACTGTCTCGTGTTCACATGTAGTCAATAATTAAATGTCATTAAACATTAATTAGGTGAAAAGCTAACTCTATTCTAATCAGTTGCATAAAATAGCTATCAAATGTTGAAAACCACGTGTTAAATAATGTGTTATTAGTCTCCATTGTCTTAATATCTAAGTTGTCATGAATGTGACAATAAAATACTATTAATAGACACATAACTTATACCACTCAGCAATAAATGTAGCAAAGATAAATATTTGTTCACTACATGTTCTGTAACATTAACGCCATATGGAATAACTTATCATATCTAGTCATAATAATAATTCTAAACGCTAAACATATTGAAAAGATACAGTGCAGAAAAAGTCAGTGAAATACCAAGAAACAAAAAAACATCCCCAAAAATGATCATGGATACATATATATAAATACTGAAATAGTAAAGAGATTATAAACCTTATGCTATGTCTCCTGAGTTTTATTTTAAAGCAATTACTGTTACAGAGGTGTACTATTGATCTACATTTCATCTATTGCACTGTGACTACATGGCTCTGACTATGCAGAGAAAGTAGAACACTAGAGAGAGGATCTCCTGGGGGGACAGACACCTACCTCAGTGTATGGTGGTACAGATGCCACATGGGTGCAGTCAAAATATCATCAATTGCTGTCAAGTTATTTGTTCCATTCCCAGTCACCACCTCACAGATCAAGGGAGAAATTGCAAGGGTGACAGTGCACTCTGAGGATCAATCTGCAATGGAGCATCTCTAGTACTGAGGCTGTGACTGCATCTGTGGGTCCAGTCATTGCAGGTTTTTCAGAAAGGAGATTGATTGCCTTCTCTGGCTCTATGCATACATGTGGAGGTGTCACTTGCTGTGACTTGTCATGTGGGCCACATATTGAGGCCAGCTCACAATGGGGAACACTTGCAATCTGTATTGTCAGCTGTGGACGTGTGTACTGTCTATTAACAGCAACTTGTCATCCATGTTCTTGTAATCTGTGTTCCAGATTCTACTTACTTGCCACATACACCCACAGCTCACCAGACCTGGTTGCAAGTCATAACACACATTGCAAGCGTGCCCCATTCCAAGATACCCTCAATACCTCACCCACACAACATCCAACAACAAATCAAGTGTGTGGTGTGTGTGGTAGTGCAGATGGCACATTACTGCTATGCCACAATAGTATCATGTGTTCTCAACTTATTTGTTCCATCCCCAGTCACCAACTTGGAAGTGGGGTGGGAAGGGTTTACGGCTGAACTTACAATGATCAGAGTGCAGTCTGACCACCATTTTCCAATGCAACATCTCCAGTACTAAGACTGTCACTACCTCTATTGGGGGCAGTACCACCTCACATATTACAGAGAGAAATAGTGAGGATGACAGTGTACTCTCATGATCAATTTCCAATTAAGCATCTCTAGTACCAACACTGTGAGTATATCTGTGGATCCAGCCATTGCAGATTTTGCAGAAACGAGGTTCATTGCCCTCTCTGGCTCTATGGATACATGTGGAGGTGTCTCTTGCTATGACTTGCCATTTGGGACACATATTCAGCCCAGCTCACAATGGCTCACACTTGCAATCTGCTTAGTGAGTTGTGGACATGTGTGCTGTCTATTAACCACAACTTTTCATGCAGATTCTTGTAATCTGTGTTCCAGATTCTACATACAGTGGCAGCCACAGACATTTGCAGCTATTTCCCAAAATGTCTCTGATATTTTCAGATATATCTAATGCTTTCTTCATTTTACAGTAGAGTAAGCAGAGAGAAACTCTTTAGAACATTTGAAAAATATCTGGAATATCTGGTAATGTCTGTAGCTACAGATGTACTTGTCACATGCACCCAAAGCTCAGCAGACCTGGTTGCATGTCAGAACACACATTGCAAGTCTGCCCCATTCCAAGATACTCTCAATACCTGACCCAACTACAATGAACAACAAATCCAGTGTGTGGTGTGTGGTAGTACAGATGGCACATGAGTGTTGTACCACAATAGTATCACATGTTGTCAACTGATTTGTTCCATTCCCAGTAACCAACTGAGTGGGGGGGGGAAGTCATTTAGGGGACAACTTATGATGATGAGAATGCACTTTGAGCATCATATTGTAATACAGCATATCCAGTACTAACACTGTCAATACGTCAATGGGTGCAATCATTGCAAATTTTGAAATGACTAGGTGATAGCCCTCTGTGGCTCTATCCATGCATGTACAAGTGCCACTTACAGTGAATTACCTGTGGGGGCACCTATTCAGCTAGCCTCGAATAGGAGCAATTGTTAACTAGTTGTATTTTGTTGACATCTGCACAACCTATTGACAGCAGCTTGTATGTAGGTTCTGCAATCTGTGTTCCAGATTGCAACATACCCAATTCAATAAATATGAAACAAAACATTAGCACTGCAATTTTCATCCACAAGACATTCTGTAAACACCCTCCAAATTTCAAGTTAGAACACCAAACTGTTACGAGATATTCAATGGCAAACATTGTGAAATTTCCTATCTATTCCATTTTGAAAATCTGGCCATCTTGTCCCTCCTCGTGATCAAAGATGGCGATCAAAGAATCTCACGATCAAAGAATTTGCAGGCTCACAATCAAAACATTTGCAGGGTCATGACCAAAGACTAAAAACTGTTGTCATTTTAAAAATTCTAAGAATTTCACTAAACCACTCCATGGTTCATCAGAATGAAGCTTCCTGAGTGAAACCCACCATCATTTGTCTTTCTAGTACACCCCTCGGCTGCAAAAGAATTACTTTTAATATGGCCATCTCGTCCCTCACTCGTGATGCACAATGGCAGTCAAAGAATCCGGTGGTCTAAGAATTTGCAGCCTCGTGATCAAAGAAATCACACAAAGAATGGCAAACTTTGATACATATTTTTTCTAACCGATTTCAACCTAACCAACAGCATGCCACGACAGAATAAAGCCCCCTGATCAAAACCCACCCTCACTTCTGTCCCTAGATCACCCCTGAGCTGAGATATTTGTGAAAATAGGTCACAAAGCATGATGGCGATCAATCTCACTGAAAAGAATTTGCAGGCTCACAATCAAAGACCGTTAGCGAGCCGCAACAAAAGATTTTAAAATCATATAACTCTATTTTTTATAAATTTGACTCAAAACAAAGCCATGCCTCAATAGATCATGGTCCCCAAAGTAAAACTCATCAAAGTTTTACTTCAGGAATGACCCTGAGCCAAGATATTTGTGTTTTTCTGATCGGAAAACTGAAAACAAGATGGCGGACCACGTGATTAAAGAATTTTGAAATTCCTCTGGGACAAAGATTCTTGAACCATGAGACTGCAAATTCTATGATCGCCAGGTGGGACGAGATGGCCAGAACCCCATTCTTTGATCGCAAGATATACATATAAAATTTCCCATTGACTTATAATGGGAAGTTATAATTGCCATAACTTTTGAATGCCTAAATATTTTTTCACCAAACAAATAGCGGCATGTTCAGCCACCAAATCTCTTTCAAATGAGCCATCTCACAGAGCAGCATACCATACAATGGCCGTAGAGGACCACATTCAGAATCCCAAAAGGTGCCTCCAAAAATGGATAATTTTGCATGTTTCAGCACTTTTGTACACAAAGACCGGCACTCCAAATGAAACACAATTTGGCAAATCAAGAGACCTATTGTGCCCCAATGTGTGTACCAAATTTCAGGCAAATCCATTGAACGTGTCCAAAGTTATTAATGCCCAAAGTTTTGACTTTAGTATGTAACTGACCGCTTGACCCTAACTATAGTGGTGTAACCATGCCACTATAATATATATAGATAAATATTTGTTTATATATAGTTTCCTGTGTCCAGTGGTACCCTCACCATCCGTGCCTGACCCTGCTAATGTCTGTTTTCTTTGTGTGGAGACCACCCACCTTCCCATGCCCATTGTCCTGCTGTTTTATCCCTGCCCTGGTGTCTAGTGGTACCCCCATCCTTTCATGTGCCAAGCATCCTAAAAAAAGAAAATGGTCCCATGATGTCTTGATTATGTTTCCATTGGAAGTGGATCTTCCAAGTGGGACCAGTTCAGGTGAGTGAGGGTGGGTGGGAGGGTATAGAGGTGCAGGGTGGTGGGTGCACAGTGGGGGGAAGGTGGGGGGTAGGTAAGTATCAACAGTGGACTTATTTATTTATTTCAATGTTTTTAACTGAGTTGGCCCACTGGGTCCAGAAGATCCCTTTTTCAGGGGTGACCCAGAGTTAGTTACAGGTACAGTCATTCATTGGAGAGTATGAACATTACACATGGTGATGAACAGGATGAGAATACAGTGCCAACAGTTACAGATAAAAAAAACACATTGAGGGACTGTTTTCTTATTTTCAGGTTGCTTGGGACATGTTAGGGTTGTGGGGATCCACTAGACACCAGGACAAGAATAAAACAGTAAGACAACAGGCATGGGAGGTGGGGCACCACTAGACAATGGGGAGAAAAACAGACATTAGCATCTAGTGGCAACTCCCACCTCCAGTTTCTATATAAAATACAAATCACACATGCCCACACAATGCAAAGCATCATGGGTGCATATGCAAATCACCACAGAATTTGTGTGGGCATGTGTGATTTTGTATTTTCTTGAAAATTGGCTTCCCAGCCAAATGCCCTTTGGTAATCCCTTGCCTCAGTGTTTGCACACAGAGGTTCTTTGTCTTTAAATGTTTTTTATTTTAATGGGTTCACCACAACATATCCAAGACAGACTGTCTTAGGGTAGCTGGTCCATTCTACTGGGGTGTCAAACAGATGAGGCATACTAATGAGTCCTGGCAGGACGAAACACGTGTCTATGTCTTCTGTTAGCACCCTTTGCAAACTGTGTGAGAGGCCTTTCGGCACCATGCAATTCTGCTTAAAGTTGGACTAGCATAACATTCTGTGGTGATTTGCATATGCAGCCCATGATGCTTTGCATTGTGTGGGCATGTGTGATTTTGTATTTTTTTGAAACTTGGCTTCCCAGCCAAATGCCCTTTGGGGTAACTCCTTGCCTCAGTGTTTGCACACAGAGGTTCTTTGTCTTTATATATATATATGTGTGTATATATATATATATATATATATATATATATATATATATATATGTATGTATTGATACATATATAAATATATATATATACACATATATATACTGTATATAGAAATTGAGAGTGGAATTCTCACAAGATGCAGGGTACATAGAAAAACATCCACCCATACAATATATTTATGGGGACCTTATTTATTTATTATTTTTTTAATGATGTAAAAAAAAAACATTCTGTGGCACTTCTGTTATTTGTAGGATGCAAAGGGTGTTGGAAGGTGGGAGGGGTACCACTAGAGACAGGGGCAAGAATAAGCATAAAGGCAACAGAGTTTGGAGGGTGGAGTTACCACTATGCACCATTGATGGGCCATCTTTTTATTTTAGATATATATACAGTGTGTGTGTATATATATATATATTATGGTAGAGGAGCCTTCCATGTTAAACCCAAAATTTTGCACCTTAATAACTTTGCAACTCTTTGATGGATTTGCCTGAAATTTGGAAGGTATGATAAAGACCCATAGGCCTTGGGATCTGCCAAGTTTCTTACTGATTGGATATACGGTTGCGGAGTTATTAGCTGCGATTCAGCGCCGCTACGCTTTTTCTGGAATTTGTGGTCGCGCTACAGGTCACGTGACGGTTTATGCGGACCGCCTGAAATCTTCAGGGAACGTGCAGCCGGGTCCCCAATGTGCCTTTCAAAGATTTCATGAAAAATATTAAACGGTTCAAAAGTTATTCAAAAACAGTTTCCCATTATAAGTCAATGGGAAAAGTTAACAAAAGTTCAACACTTTCGCAATGCATTTTTACTTCAAATGGGCCTGTTACTTTCGCGAATCGGCCATTTTGTTTTCAGTTGGTGATCAGAAAAATGGTTGGCATTTAAATTTGGGACCCTCTAGCAATCTAATTTTTTGTATTCACCTAGTCGGGCCCTGAGGATGCTTGCCATGTCTTTATTTTGTGGTAAAACACCCCAGAAATATGTTTTCAAATTTCTGGAAAAAATACACCATAAATTACTTTTACGTGCTCACGAAAATTATCGCAAATTGCAGCTTTACAGAATTCACGACAGTAATTTTCTAATCTGTGGGAAAATGACAGCAATTCTTTGCACTGCACTGCAAAATAACCGTTGGGAGTTTTGGGCCGAAATTTGAGGAACGCAGCCGACATCTCACAGATGTGCCTTTCAGTGTTGTATTGAAAATATTACATGGCGGCAAAGTTATGGCACTCCAAAGTTGACAGTTTTTCCCATAGGATAACATTACGGCGCTCAAGCATTACAGGAATCCTTTGGCACCCTGCTGCAAAATAACGGTTTGGTCTTTTTCCTGAAATTTGAGGAGGAGGACAGCCAACAGTACACAGATGTGCTTTTCAGTAGCTTGGTGAAAAAATATCACATGGCGGCAAAGTTATGCACTCCAAAATTGACGTTTTTCCATAGGATAACATTACGGCGCTGACACTTAACAGAAATCATTTGGAGCCCTGCTGCAAAATAACGGTTTGGTATTTTTCCTGAAATTTGGAGGAAGACAGCCAACAGCCCACAGATGTGCCTTTCAGTAGTTTGGTGAAAAAATATTACAGGGAAGGCAAAGTTATGGCCTCCGAACTTTTTTCCCATAGGATAACATTACGGCGTTGCCGCGCCTTTCAGGGCCCGTATCTCGGAAACGGTGCGAGATACGGACTTTTCATCGGAAAATTTCTTAGCCTCCTAGTGGGGCTAAGATCCAAATTAGCCAGGACAGTTGTAAATAATATGATTTTTAAATTTTTTTTCTACGTCGTACGGTTCCTGAGATATAATGTATTTAGTATTCCAAGATCTCATTTTCTGCGCCTATACTCATTATTTTGCATACATTATTTGTAGTCACTGTCTTTCTCAATGCAGGTTTTGGGGAAAACCAGCCTGTGCGCTTACATTACTGTTACTGTTGCCCTTTCCGCTTGTGGATCCGTACCCGTTTCCCTTACCATTGACGTCTGCGCCACCATGTGCGTATCCTTTATGCTTTCATTTGCGCTATGCTTTCTGTTATTTTTGCCATTTCTGTCTACAGTACTGTTTATCTTACTGTTTCACTTTACATCACCATGCCCATTGACATTTCTGTTTGCAGGCACCATGTTACTATGTGACAACACATCACGTGGCAGACCATTCCCGCTCACGCCACCATGTGGCTACCTTTCTGTTCTCATTCATGCTTGTGTTACCATGTGAGCCACTGTTAGCATTTCTGTTTGCGTTGCTGTCCCTGTTAGAATGCCACAACATGTAGGGAGCGCGTAGCCCAAGGGCCCCACGCCCCCGCCGGCCACATTACATTCACTATTTCATCATTCTCAAAGAGTGACTAGATTAGCCATCGGTTACTCTCATGACAGTGAAGGATCTCCCTTGAGCCTTTCGTCTCAAGCATTGGGGGTGCGCATTGGGATCTATGCGTTCCAACTCTCACCCCATTCTCCTGTACTCTTGCTGCTTTACACATGTCATGGGTGAGAGTTAGGGCTGATTATTCAACGCTAACCCCAATGCCGTTGGGGTGGGCAGGGGGTCCAAGGGGGTTTCAACCCAACAGCAAATTCTCACTTTGTCGCTGTGAACAACCCTAACTAATGCATTAAATAGAGTTTTTGCCTCTAATATATATATATATAGAGAGAGAGAGAGAGAGAGAGAAAGAGAAATTCAATAGGGAATACAAATTACACTATATAGAACAGGGGTTGCCAACTTTAGTGAATACCTTTGCTATCTGTTTATATTTTGACACCGGATTTACAACATGTGTCTTTTGCACCCACCTTGAACAATGTCAGTGGAGTTACCCAAATTGTGTCCAAAAGGCAAATTCAAACCATGTGGTAAAATCACCTTTCAGACAGAATTTGAAAATTTTCACTGATCTTGTTCATGAGGGGGGTTGTAAAAAGAGTATGCTAATAATTTGGGGTCATAATATGTTACAATGGTGAAGTTATGCACATTCATTGAAATTATTCTACACTTACTCTTAACTCTTGCTCTTTACAATATTTTCTTCCCAAACTTTCAACTAGGGATGGGAGAACCTCAAAGGTGCAGAGGTTCTAAACGTTTCTGATAAGAAAGAAAAGTTCAGATCCTTATCCCAACCTTATCCAAACCTTTTATAACCTTTATTGTTTTATGGTAACTGTATGTTCAAAAATCATTTTAAACTGCTTTTAATCAACACATCTGTAGAAAAGCTATTAAACTACTGTTTAGTACAGTTACAGCACCATTGTGAACCAGAATAAGAGCAGCTAGCATTAGCAGACCTGTGTGTGTATTATACTCTGACAGCCACGCACCACATGCATACTGTATGTGTGGTTTTGTCAAAAGGCAGGACACTGCCAGAATGCTCTCTAACCACTCTTCTGTTTCTGACATATTAAGAAAGTTATACTGTATGATAATTAATAACAATAGTGACTTCTATTTCTTGACAGGCATCACTGTGAATGTCTCTCAGTTAAGATTATTGAACAAGGAGGAATACCACCATAATGGTGAAACAGAAACAGTCAGACAGCCAGATAAATAGCCAGTCAGTGGTATGGAATGTACCAGGAACAGAACAAAAATGTGAGAGAAGAGCACCATGCAATCTGAAAGTCATTACTTCATCCATCACTGCTACTACCATGGGGGAAAAACAGAGCTACTAGCATGTATCAATCCACTTAATGGAGCCCATTGACCTAAATTAAAATGATCTCCAATGAGAAAGTGACTGTTATGACTGAGAACAGGGTCTTACCTGCCACAGTTGCTACTAGTACCATGTTCTGGTTGCACCACCCACTTACCACAAGGACAATGATTTGATCCAAGAAAAGGCAGGCAAGTCCCAGATCTCTATTTTTTTAACCAGTCTCCTGAGTCTGAGTTTTATAGAAGGGGACAGTGTGCTTGTATAGCTAGTTTTATTTCTCAGTGATGGGCACCACTTTATTTAGCAACAGCACTCAGTGTGGAATGGACCATCAACAGAATGCAAGAGAAGAGCACCAAGTAGTTTGAAAGCCACCACTTCATGACAGATGAAATTCAGACACAGGGCTGTTATCTGTTTCACAGTTACACTGGACCTAAGCTATTAGGACTGGTGCTATGGACAATGCTAGAGTTCAAACTGAAAAAAAAACAGAGTTCACAGACTCACAAACCTGGCCTAACCCTCTTCAACATAATCACTGCAAAGCAAGTATCATTTTTATTTTTTATTTTAGTCAAGTGAAACAACCCTGCAGGCTCACTGAGCAGAAGCTTGTAGGTGCACCCCAAGTAGCATCACAGAAGGAGAGCTGACTGACTTGTTTAAGTCACACAGACAGCAAGAAAGTGGTGGTGGTGGCTGTCAGATTTTAAATGAAATTCAGATGCTGGGCTGCTATCTAGTTCAAAGTCACACTGGACCTGAATTATTAGGGCTGTTGCTATGGACAATGCTAGACTTCAAATAAAAAAAAATCATGGGGTCACAAACTCACAAACTTGGCCTAACCCTCTACAATTCAACCCTTGCAAAACAAGAATTATTTTTTTTTATTTTTTAATTTTGTATAGTCCACCGAAGCCACCTGTAAGTTACCCTGAACAAGAGCTTGTGATTATGCCCCAAGGATCAGCACAGCAGGAGAGCTGATGGACTTGTTTGGGTCACACAGACAATATGAAAGTGGTGCTTGTGGTGAGTGACAGATTTTAAATGACATTCAGATGTAGAGCTGCTACATTTATTCTGGTTCACCCTGGACCTCTAGGGCTGGTGCAACAGACAATGCTGGAGTTCAAACTGGAAAAGTCAGGGTCATAAAACTTTCAAACCTGGCATAACTTCTACAACAGTCCTAGCAAAGCAAGGATTACTTTTTTTCATAGTCCACAGCAGGCCCACTGAGGTGAAGCTTGTAGGTGTTCCCTATGATGAGCTGACTGACTTGTTGGGGTCACACAGACAGTAGTATGCAAGGTCTGGTGGTGGTTGTCAGATTTTAATTTTACTGAAAAGATACAGGGCCCTCCTTATTGTGATTTACACTGGATCTCTTTAAGGGCCAGTTCTATGGACAATGCTAGCTATACTAGTTCAAAATAGAAACTGGCTGCTACTATAGTCCCACCTGCCTCTACCTGTCACTCTCTCCCTTGGCCTTTAACTTGAGTCCCTCTCCCTCCCTTCTCCAAGGTCCACCCTTCTTATTTTGGCTTCTGTCTTATCTCTTTAGTTTTTTTCCAGTCCACCTTTTAATGTATTTTACAGGTCTGTCTCAGACCATTCTCCCACTCTTTTCTATTTGCAACTACCAGCCAGTGCCACAGCCATGCTACTCCCCTTCCCCCACTCCCATTTTGGTTCAAGTCCTTTCTTATTCCTCCTGGCTCAGGACACAAAAGACAATGGGATGAGCACTAGGCTTGAGAACCACAAGGCACATCCCACACCTGCTATGCTGCCTGGGGAGTGGGGTGGGGTTAGGATTGGAAACCCTAATGCCACATTTCCTTACTTTTGTCACTTTAGCCCTACTTAGTGCATCAGATATACACACATACACCTATATCATTACCAGATTTGTTGGCCCAAATTTGAGCACAGGTGAGAAATTATAGCTGCCATATTGTGTCATTAAACAGAACATTCATTTCTTAGTCTGCATGCTTTTCCTGCACTATTTGTAGTCACAAATACACTTTCTGATAATATAACCACCCACCATAAACAGGGTCAAAAAGTTTCTGTATTAATACCTATTCTTATTTTCCACTAGAAACTGTCACATTTAAATACACATTCCCATTATCACTGAACCAAATAAAAATTTAAGAATTACCTTTTTCTAGCAGTTTCATCATCACACTGTTGTAACTTGGACAAAATCAGTCATCAGATTACACAGTAGAACTGAAACCAACCAATGAGTTGAAAAAGGAAGTTTTTATTTTTTTTAACATCTTTCATTTGCCCATTACTCATCAGCCTTTCCCCAGCATGGTCACTAGGTCTTTTGTCTCTACCCCTCTGGCCTGATGCACAAGTCTTCCATGTTCCAGCTAAGGTACAACCCCGATCCTTCTGTGGCTAAACTTAACCCCTCGGGTCTGACTCTTCCAAGAAAGGACTGCCATTCTCCTACCAGCACTATAGCTAAGTACTGGAAGGCAGCCATCACAGTAGGAGGGAACTGGAATGGACATCATGATGCCTGGTGTTGGACATGGGGCTGTTACCACTGGACCCACCTTCGCCTACTGGTGAAAGGTGTTTCTTTTTTTTTTCACTCTTTTTCTCCCTTCTCATCCTGGGGCCCCGGAAGTAGCATTGCATGCATGTGGAGGCATGAATGAATGCCACAGCTCAATTCTGGCCCCCTTCTACCCTCCTTTAGTCTAATAACGAGCTTTTCTTAGAAGTGGCACTGCCACCCAACCTCCACTGGGTGGCAGACAAACACCGAGAAGCCCCCTTACTCCCTCCCAAGGAGAAGAGCTGCCTGCCAGCAGCCTACTCAATGTCCTCTCCCTTCCCCAATGACCCCCAATGACCTAGGCTCATTTCTGAACCCAGGTCACCGGCGCAGCATGAGATGTGGCATCCAGTGCCTCAACCCTCTGTTCCACTGGGCTGATTGAAAAAGGAAGGTGACTCTTTAACAGTCTATCAAAGCACTGTGATCTATCTTAGGTCAGAGACAAATGCTATAGACCTTTCTCAGACAAAACCATTATTCGCATCTCTTTTGGAATCCCTCATCACCACAAGAAACCTTTGTTTTTAATAAGAGAATGGTGAGTTTGTACAATACCCAATAAAAACAATTCATTTATTTATTTTGATTTTGATTACTGGGAATAACCCATGGGACAATGTTCCGTTTACATGGGGAACCCACTATAAAGTACAATTTGACCATTTTTCAATACACCTTGGATATCCAACTACAGTACAGTGTAAAACCTATATCCACATTACATGGAAATGTCAAATTATGCTCAGCTATATCACAGAAAAAATTAGCCAGATACTGCAATTTTTAAGAGTTCTTATTCTGTGGCATTGATTATTCAGATGTGGCAGGATAGTAGAGATGACTGAGATAGCATTCTGCGCATGTCAAAATGCTTAGTCATGCCTAGGCTGCTACTGTGGAGGAGATGCAGACTGCCTGACTAGGTTCTCAGCATCGGTGAATGCCGTTGTGTCAATTTCTTATTTTTCCTCTCTACAGCCTTTCAGCAAAATGCTCTCTGTAATGGTTTGTCATTCCCTCTATTTATTTAACCTACCAGTGCTTCCTCTATCCACGCTGGCCATCACAGTTGAGTACCCATGGGCTGGAAGGGCTCGGCCTCACTTGTAGCATTTGGAAGATCTAAGAGCTGATGTCTGCGGGGAGACATGCCTGCATAGCCAAAAAAAATCCAGTATGGTATTGATTTATCAGTGGCAAGAAGCTCCAGAATGCTCATGGCTGGTTGGGGCCTCTTAGTAAAAGAGAGTCCTGTGACTGATAGCTCCATTATGTGTTGGGGTTCTACCAGTGCGTCTGCAATATCGCCCGTACCTCTTTGAAGAATAAGCAAGAAATTCTCAAGGCAAGCAGCATTCAAACACTGGAACTAGATAATGCTGGTGAGAAAATTGAGACAACCAGAATAAAAGAAGTTGATACCAAACCCACCTATTTCCATCCAGAAGATGGCTAAAACCAGCTTCCACAGGTAACCCCTTCATCTGGGAGAACCAGGTGGAGGGGGTTGTTTTTATCGGTACCCAGACAAAATTCTGAAGTCACTGAGTATTGCTCAGAAAGTACTGGGAATTGATAGTCCCTTAAAAGAAATTATAACAGTCACACAAAAGCAGTAAAAGGAAAACCCCTAGCTTTTCAGGAGGGCATACAGGTTTAGACAACCACCCTAAGAGGGAAAGAATGCAAAACAATAAAAAGGAAAGAACATGGGAAAAAAGGCTCTAACACCAGTACTGGGAATCTATTTGCAACAGCTGCTGAACATATATTGGTTCTCTGTATGCACCTGCAATATTTCTCGCCAAATCTAGGCTTCTGAAAGCCCTAAGTGTTCAAAGTGAAACCTGTTGGAAAAAGATATATCCTTAAAAACCAAGGGCAGTAAAAATAAAAGCAGCACTAAGAATGCCAAAGAGGCACAGGAGAAAGAAGGGATAGGGGACAAAGTCTGGGAAGAAAGTTTACCTGAAGATTTATCAAAAGAAGGAAAAGACTCCACAAAAAATACCCAGGAGGAGTTATTGAATGAAATGAGGTAACGGTTTGGTGCCTTAAACTTGGCTGTTACATCACTCTCTAATAAATTACCTGAAGTGGTTGATAAATTGGATGCATTAGAAGTTAGAGCCACAGGATGTGAGGATAAGGACAGCAAAATTGAAAACACCTTGCCCAAAATGTCCTCAATTATTGTAAATAGCACTAAAGAACTTGTTGAACTGAAAAATAAAATTGAAAATCTTGGGAAAGATTCACAAAGCAGATGCGTTGGGCACAAATGAGATGCCCTGGCACAACTAGGAAATACATTATGGAGCCATACACAGACTGTGGTTGCCAGGTGCAAGCTGGATGTGCTGTGCCAAACAAGATGTGCTGGAAACACAATGTAATGATATGCGGTACAATTGAGAGGGCATACACCTGCATACACAGCACAGAGCCATTCACAGTGCAAAATGAATGCATAATTATGAAGCAGCCACAACGCAAGTTCCAAATGCACCATGGGGGATAAGTATAAAAGAAGTAGACTTAAGGGCAAGCCCCAGCAGGCCAACAGCAGGATAGCAGGAGCAAGCAGGAGGAGAGAGGCAGCTGAAAGCGAACAATAGATGGTGCACCATTCCTGATGGTGGGCATGATAATGGGGATGAGGAGATGTGGACCAGCAATGCGGTGGCGGAAGGCACCATAGGTAGCCAGCCCAATTGCAGTATTATGCCAGACTGATGTTCAAACAGCTGACAGACACAGAAACAGTAAGCTGATACTGCCTGAACAGGACCATTCTGAGGCATCTCTGTGAACTGTGCCATGATGAAATGCAGGCACCCACTGGAAGGGGTCATGCCATATCTGTGGAGATCAAGGTAGTAGTATTAGTTGTAAAAGTTAATTTTTATATAGGTAGCAAAGTTAAACATCATTGGGTCGAGGACTTTTTTTCAAGATGGACCTGTTACATTTACATATAAAATTTTACACATATTGCACAAAAGTCAAACTTATGTTACATATAGTACATCATAGTAACAACAATTGAACCGTTGTTAAATTCAGTTCATCATTCACCACATTATTACATTCACTCAAATCAAAGTTGAGACTAAAAACAAAATTCATATATTATGTAAAAATGTTAAAGTTTCACTGTTTTCTTGCAGTTAAGAAAGCTTCACTGTACTCATCATGCACACATTAACCAGTCCATCTGTGTGTAAACACTTCATCCATTACACATGCATTTCATTGTTAAGTCATAACCAATAACTTTCATAAACTGTTTTGTTGGTTGGATTTGTTTTTTCTCTTCATCAGTTGGGGCCACAGCTTAACAACTTTTGTTCTGAAGGTCATATCACCAAATCTATTATATAATTTAGGTATAACAAATGTATTTCTCCCATTACCTCTAAGATTATAGTTATGTCTATATGTCAAATGTGACATTTTGTTTATAAGATACCTAGGGTTCTGATTGTGTACCACCCCATGAATCTGTTTTAGCCATTTTTGTTCTATTTTTTGTTCCAAATGAGGCCATTGTAGTAGCATAAATATATCACAATGATGAATGCAGTACTCACAATTTAATACAAATCTGGCCAAATTATTATATAGGACTTGAATAGGTCTTAAATTTGTCTTACTAGCCATGCCATAGACATGGCTTCCATACTCAATACAAAGTATAATCAATTGATTTGTAATATCCCTTTCATTTTCTGGTTTAAACAATATTTTGACCTCCAAAAGCTCCTAATTTGTTATTGGTTTTACTTACTAAATCTTGTATGTGAATATCAAATTTTAAATTGTGGTCCACAAAACCCCACGTACCTGTAGAGCTCAACTTGATTTAATATTTCATTGTTTACCGTTTTATGAAAATTTTAGAATGACTGCTAGTAGCTTTCCCTTTACTTGAGAAAATCATAGAATTTTTTTTTTTTTACTGTTTAAAACAAGTTTTGACTAACACAACCATGTCTCCATCCTACTAAAATCTTTTTGGAGACATTTCTCCATCTTCTGAATTGAATTTCCATGTGCCAGTAAGACTCAGGGCAGTGTATTCAATTACCTTTGGCAACTCAGTCACGTACATTATAAATAATAAGGGGCCCAAAATTGAGCCTTGGGCACTCCTCTTTTAATTGCAACTGGTGCTTACAAAACTTCCCCAATCTGCACTTGCTGGATGTTTTCAGTTAAGTATGACTGAAACTAGGGGATAGTTTAATTATATATCCCCAAGCCCAGCATTCTGTCAAACAGTATTCCATGATCTATGGTGTTGAAGGCCTTTGAGAGATCCATGAACACTGCACCCACCAATCTGCCCCCAATTAAATGGGTGGCGATGTCATTTATCAGATCAGTGAGCTTGGTGTCTGTGGAGTGGCCCTTTTGAAAGCCAGACTGGTAACAAGACAGGAGAGAATTATCCTCCAAATATCCACTCAACTGCCTTTGAACCAGGCTCTCCAGGACCTTCGACACACCATATAGAAATGAGATTGGCCTATAGTTTGTTGGTTCCACAGCGGAACCTCCTTTGTGTATCAGAATAATTTTTGCCTGTGTCCACAATGTTGGGAATCTGTTTTCAGTCAAACTCCAGTTTAGAAGTCCAGCTAATATTGGGTGCATCAGCAATGTATGTGCCACCCCTAAGGGAAGCAGGGAAGGCAGTAAGGCAGGCATAGGCCCAAACCGAGGAAACACTAGCACAGACAGTAAAAGAAGGTGACAAGACTTTCTATAGATACATTAGTGAAAAGAGAAAGTCCAGAGGGGGTATTGCTAAGATCAAAGGAGATAAGGGGGCATGTGAGAAGGAGAGCCATGTAAAAGCATCTATCTTAAATACATACTTCTGCTCAGCATTTACTGAAGAGAAAGTAGGCAGGGCCCACTGCTCAGCACCATGGACACAGGGGGGAAGGAGGTGAGCACTAGTCCCTTCACAAAAGAAAGAATCCTACAAGAGCTTGATAAGCTCAGGGTGGACAAGGCAATGGGACCTGATGGCATACATCCCAGGGTACTAAAGGAACTAAGGGTAAAATTAGCAGAGCCATTATCAGAACTGTTTAGTGAATCTCTGAGCACAGAAGAGCTCCCAGAAGACTGGAGAAGGTCTCAAGTGATCCCACTCCACAAAAGTGGTAGTAGGGAGGAGGCAGGGAACTACAGACCAGTCAGTCTTACCTCAGTAGTGGGCAAGATTATGGAAGAACTCCTTAAGGAAAGGATAGTGCAACACCTGGAATCCATAGGAGCACAGGATCCAAGACAGCATGGGTTTACAAAAGGAAGGTCCTGTCAAACTAATCTCATAGATTTCTTTGAATGGGTAACCAGATTTGTGGACCAAGGGGGAGCAGTTGATGTCACCTACTTGACTTAAGCAAAGCTTCGATACTGTTCCACATAGAAGATTGATTAATAAGCTAGGTAGGTTCAGGTGGGTCAGAAGTTGGTCAACTGGGTGGCAAACTGGTTGATGGGGCAGAAAACAGAGAGTGGTATACAGTCAGAAGAGATGCAAGACACAAGTGGGGTACCTCAGAGATCAGTCCTGGGGCCAGTCCTCTTCAATATCTTTATCAGTGACATTGCAGATGGACTGGAGGGTAAGGTTTGTCTGTTTGCAGATGACACCAAGATTTGCAACAGAGTAGAGGATCCAGATGAGGTGGGCTGGGGTGGGCAGAATGAGTAGAGACCTAGATGAACTAGCAAAATGGTTGGAAGAGTGGCAACTGGGGTTTAATGCAAAGAAGTGCAAGATCATGCACATAAGGAAGAGAAAACCTGAAGCCACCTATAGGCTGGGAGGGTGTTTCTGGCAGTCACAAGGAGGAAAGAGACATGGGCATCATGAGCAGTGATGACCTGAAATCATCCAAGCAGACCACTAAAGCAGTAGGTAAGGCTAGGGGGATGTTAGGGTGTATTAGTAGGGGTATCACAAGTCAGAAGAGGGAGGTAAAAATCCCTCTTTACAAGACACTGGTTAGGCCCCATCTGGAGTACTGTGTGCAGTACTAGAGGCCACACCTTCACAAGGACATTAACCAAATTGAGGCAGTCCAGAGAAAGGGCAACCAAAATGGTGCTGGGACTGCATTAGAAGTATACCCTACAGCAAAGGAGGGAGAGAGGTGATATGATCAAAACATTCAAACACCTTAAGGGCATTAACAAGGTGAAAGGGTCTAACATGTTTCAGTATAAGAAAAATAGCAAGACAAGAGGACACAGCATGAGATTAGAGGGAGGCCGATTAAGGGCTAATGTGAAGAAGTTCTTTTTTACAGAAAGGGTGGTGGGTGCATGGAATGGCCTACCTCAGGAAGTGGTGGATATGAATACAGTGCAGGGATTCAAACAGGTATGGGATAGGCATAAGGGAACAATACAGATGAGTATGAATAGATAGGTCATTGACAGAGCAAAGGCCGATGGTTCATTAATAAGGTAGAAAAGAAATGGGCAGACACGATGGGCCTTGCGCTTATCTGCTGTCAAATTCTATGTTTCTATGTTTCACACACCCTGGGAGCAAACATGATGCCTTCATATGGCACTAGTCTGCCCTCTGCCACAGGTTTGGAGGCAGGGACATACCAAGCAGACATCTAGTAGGTGTGGGACATGCCGACCTGCAGAAAACAGGACACCAATTGAGCAAGACAGGATTGAGGGGCAGGTGTGCAAGTAGCATGATGCACAATGAGCAGAGCGGGCAGCATTTGTGGGACACTGGAGGGGCAATGCTGCAGCTGTGCATACAGTGGGACAGTGCAGCAAAACAACAATGCATGGAAGGTGGGGAGCAGCACCATGGCAGCCATGTGTGGCAGGGCATAGCACACCACACACAGACAGGCATGTGCGGTTTCTGGGCACACTGGGGCAGACAATGGGGGCTGGAGCAATGTGGAAAGCCATGGCATGGGCAGCCAGGGGTAGACCTATGCAGCAGGGACAGCCCACAGAAGGTGTGGGGGGAGGTAGGATGGCAGGGATGGCAGAAACATGGTCACTGCTGTACCCAAAGAACACACAGCTGTGCTCCATGGTGCAGGGGAGGTCATGTTGCACATGAAAGCAGTGGACTAACAGCCACCCTTATTCCCACAGGAGATGCTGCATAGCCACTCTGACCCTGGCTACTGACCTCTCAGAAGACCCAGAACAGAGGTAGAGGAGTGGTACAATGAGGCTCACTCTGCCATTGCTCACCGTCATTAAGCTCATCTTTGGCATGCTGAAGATACAAGCCCGTGTCTGGATAGGTCGGGTGAGGCTCACAGCATAGCTCAGATAATGCCTGTGGCATATTACTGGCCTGTTGTATACTAGACAACATGATCATGGACCATGGAATAGTTGTCCATGCTGTGGAGGGCAACAGGTAGGGGAGGATGAGGGGGAAGAAGACTCAGTGCTTCAGGGACATTAGGCTGGACCGCCACTGGCATGACATGACGCACGCTCTTATCATGAGGGCCCAGCAGCACAGGGACACTAGTGTGGAGGAGTGCTTGGAGACTGCAGGTGAGTAACAGGTGGGTAATGCATGGAGGGCACCCCACACCACACAAACACACACACACAGCTCCACACAGTTACACACACAACACAGACATCACAGCAGCAGCAATGCTGCAGTGGAGCACAGCAATGCTATTGACCATGCTGCACACATACACACACACACACACACACATATATATATATATACACACACACACACACATGCATAGGCCACATCCTGCATGGCCATGGGCCACTATGTGTGTGCCAGGGATGGCATGAATCAGTGTACAGCTGCTGGCACATGTGCACAGCAGACACAGGGCCTCACTCATCATGCCCATGCCACACTGCACAACAATGGTGCACACTGACATGCAGGTGGCACTGCACAGAGGACCCACAATGTCAAAGCACTGGGGCAGGTGCATGCCATCCACACCACTCTAGGCAGTGGTTGCCAGGTAAGTGGGATACACAGGTAGTAGGTGTAATGGCCATATTATCAATGACCTGGAGGCACAGGGAGGCACCACGGCCACCATGGACACATGGGCAGCCACCCCCACAGTGAGTGGTCACTGACACAGCACCACAAGCCACAGGGGGAGTTGCCAACACCTCTGTAGGGGTACTGCAGTGAGAACATGAACAGTTGCTACTGGTGTGGTGGCCCCATGACCCATGTCTGTTCCAGGGATGCTGGGAATGGTGAGCTGCGGCAATGGCATCAGCAGCAATGGGTTCACCTGATGCCACTGCATGGGTGTGTGGGAGGTGCTCCTGGGTGTACAACTGAAGGTCCAATGGCCATGTTGCTCATTGGATGCATACGTGGCCTCAGCAGTGTGCACTATCCAATCCAGAGCTACGGTCATGCCCAACAGCAGTAGGCATGCCTCTGCCAACATCTGGGCATGCCATGTGGCTGCCAACTCATGCTCAAGGGCCAACAGCATCTGAAAGCCACTGAGTTCCACTCTTAGGGATGCCTACCCCTCCACAGTGGCCCACAGGAGGCAAACATACCCCTCAACCTTGTTGGCAGGTGAAGACCCATGAGAGGGCACTGATGACTGGGTGGTGTGCCAGCCTGCCACTGTGCATCCACGGTCAGTGGGTGCACCACTGCAGGATGGGGCATCAGTGGGGAGTGGGCATGTACAACCCCATCATGTCCTTGTGTAGTGGAATCATGGTCCACCGCCACCTGCATTGGACCAATAGCACCCTGCCAGGATGCACTGGCTGTTCCTACTGCCACAGCAGCACCAGACACAGAGGGCATGGCACCCACCACCATGGGCAGATGTGCGGGCTCTGCAGGCATGCTGTGGGCAGCAAGGACACCAATGCAACACTGTTGGCCATGTCCCCTGGAATCTGAGTGGCATTAGGATTGTCGTGGACATCCCTGTATGCCCACTGTGTGCCAGATGCCAGCACCAGCAGGGCATCTGCAAAGTCCACCATGTCCTCTGGGTCATCATCAGCCAAACCCAGGAAACCCTCCAGCCAAGAAGTGTCACACTCATGAGCAGTTGCACCACTAGCTGAGGGTTTAGATGGGCCAGCCACCACTGGTGATGCAGCTGGGAACAATGTGGAGTGGAACAGTTAGGGACAGCACCATCCTCCATCGTGCCGGCAGACCTGTGGGACAGCCCTGCATCATCACTCACTAAGGCATCCCACATTGCACTGGACATGGCAGCACCCATGATGTGTGATGGAGCTGCAAAAGGAAGAAGGGAGACATGGTCACAAATAAGGGAGACAGTAGTGCCAGACAAGCATCTACAGTGTGACATAGTGGTGTGCCATAGTTGCGCATGACAGTCCCTGGCACAGACATGCAATGCCCAATCCACTACTGCAGCCATGCACCAGCACCATCTGGAGTGGTCAAGTGCCTGAACATGATCACATGACAACATGCAGGACAGTGCAACACCCTGGCCACCCTAACACTGGGACGGCAGCACTGGTTTGTGGAGAACCACAATTACATGGATACATCCCGGGCATGGCCAGACTGACACAAAGGTGCACAGCATGGGCCACACCCACCCATGGCATTACACACAGGCACATGGGCTGCCAGTTGCATACAGTGGGCTGTCATGGTGAACATAATGTACACAAGTGGTCAGACACGTGTCAGGGGCATGTATACTCACAGTGCTGAGATGGGCTTCAACCCATATGGAACCCCCTTCCAGGGACACTCTGCATGACTGCATGGTGCATGCTGGCAACAAGCAACTCTTCATTTGGTGTGAGGTGCACCCTGTCTCATGGACCACCCCTGTCCTGCTCAGGGAGGCCTCAATGTCTGCCATTTTCTCCTTGGCCCTCCTCCCATCATTGAGGTGTTTCCTGCACTCCTGTGGGGTTCTGTTGTATTTCCCACCACATTCACATGCTGTGCCACTGCCTCCGAGCCTCATCACACAGTGCTCGGCTGCCACCACTGCCAGACAGGACATCCCTCTGCTGCAAGTATGCCACTATGAGTGCCCTTTCCTCATCATTTGTAGTTTGGCCACCTGCGTCATGTGGCACTGTCTCCTCCAGACATGTTGGCTACTGTGGGAGAGAAGACACAGACATTAGACATGCACATGCTGGGCCCATGAGTAGCATGGACCAGCATCCGGGGCAGATGGGTATGGCACCCTGGCAGGCAAACATACACCTGCTTGCAATGCATGTCCAGGACAGTATCTGGGACTATCAGGGATGTCTGTTCTGTGGCTGCCTGGTCCATTTGCATTGCCACATGCAGGTGCACTGCCATGGACATGCCACAGGTGTTGCATGGCATGGAACACCAGCTGGTGGCCAGGACTACAACACACACAGCATCCATCTATGTTGCACTGTCACACCACCCACCATGAAGTCCCCTCCCAAAGCCATGACTAGGATGGGCTATGGGGCAGTGTGTGGCACACACCAGGGTGCATCTGCTGTCCATGCACATCTCTGGATGATAACTGCCTGTCCATGGCGCATTCTGTCCTCTGCTGCAGCTACAATGCCTTAGGAAAAGTGTTCGGTACCTACCTTCAAGGCTGAAAATCCTCTCACTCACCTGTGCTCTGAGGGAGCTGAGTCAGGAGCATTTATGGCTCAGAGCAGTCAAATGAGTTTGGAACAGTGGTAATGAGATGCTTAACTGGTGAGATGAGTTGTTTTGAGAGCAAATTCTGTGAATTGCATAATTGCCTTCAGCTCATCCCAATCAGCAGGGAGCATCTGCTGCATTGGGTGCATCTCCACATGGTGCATTCCCCGAGCATGCGCAGTGTGTCTGGGGAAATTTCCGCAATACCTCAGTGTATATCTGCTGCTGTATGATTGGCCTTCAGCACACCATGCGTGGTACCTCACATGTGGCCCATTGGTGCATGTAGCATAATTGAGCCATATGCTTGCACAGACCATCCAGGGACTATGTAATATGCAGCAGAGAACTATTAAAATGCCATGTACACAGAGAGCTGGCCCAAGGGCCATGAACTGGTCAGATATTGAGCTGCTCAACCTGGTGGCCCTGGTGATGCAGATGGAGTGCCAGCTGTTTGGCCAGGAGGACCTGCAGGAGCCCAGATCAGCTGTTTGGACCAGAACTGCTGACCAGCTGGTGCCAAGGACAGGTGTTCCCTGCAATGGGGAGCAGTGCATTCACAGATATGGTGACCTGCAGTGCAGGGGCAGGGCATGCCTGGGGAGCCAGCAGGACTGTGCAGGCAGGGGTGCAGTGCCACAACCAGGTATGCCAAAGTTCTACATTTGCATGACATTCTCATGGGGGTTGTGCCAGCCGCACCACATGCCAATGCACTCACAGAGGTCCACACACAAATGGGCATGGCTGCACTTGCACTGTGTTGCCATTTACCACATGTCACAGGGTGGGTATGTGTGCTGTGGAGTGTAGCCCAGGTAGGAGCGTGACCTCTGTGGCATGCATGGGATGGCACTGCCATATACATTGCATGCTTACATCTGTGCACATGGGAGGCACAGGATGGGGTGCTGCGTGCTGCTGCACACTGCCAGGCCTATCATCACTGGTGCACTATTAGCTGACAGCTTCAATGCATGCCCACATTGGAGTGGTGGTGGGGGGGCTGTCTCACATAATTTCTCCTCATGTTGTTCTCTGTGTTTGTTTTTCCTGCAAGGCTGGCAACCAGGTGGTGGGCCATGAAGGTAGTTGATGTCAGGCTTCATAGGGCCACTAGAGGTGCACCTGGATGGGGCTGTACTGGTGCAGATGAGTGTTTTTTTTGCTTGTAGTGTATGTCAGGTGGGGTGGGCTTCTGCTCAGGTGGTTGTTACTGGTACACTGTGCCTGTCTGCATGTCACTGGATGTGCAGACACATTGGTGTGTTTGGTTTGCAGCATCTGCCTGGACCACAGTGCACATGGTCCCTGCGTGGACACCCTCCTTGTGTACATGCTATGTACAATGTGGACACACAGTGGTGCTCCAGTGGTGTCCTGATGGGGCCTGCATGCTTGTGCAGCCCACTGACTTGTGCAAGTGTTGTGTGTCGCTTGCCCTTACGGCCCTCTGCACATGCCCCTGTCAGAATGTGTGGGACATGTACCCACTCTGGTTACTGTACACAATCATGGTGTTGCACTGTGTGCCTGCCTGGTGTAGTGTGTGTGCATTGTGCTTAGTGGGCTTTTGGCCAGTTCTGTGGCTGATGCCTCCAGCATATGTGAAGAGGGGTGAGGGTGGGTGTATGACATGGAACTTAGTCTCTTCTCTGTGTTCCCTACTCTAGGTCCACATGGTGTACTGGCAGGAGGAAAAAGCCATGGGGGATACCGTCATGATGTATTGTGGCAAATGGGGTTCCATGTAAGTTGCGCCCTGGAAGAAACATTATGATCGCTCTTCCAGAGGCAGGGTCAACTATTAAGGGAACTTTCAGAGGTCATACAGCTGCTGTGTACCAGGGGTCATAGGCATGTGTGTCATCCTGTGGCATGCCCCATGGCATGATTTTGGACTTGTATTATACTGTTAACCCTCCCATCTTTCCCATAGTTTCCCTACCAGTTCCCTGTACTTGTACCCACACACCCATTCCTCTCCTGCTTTCCCCTGTTATTGTACTTAATCCCACACTCTCTTCCCCTGTTTTTTCTTGTACCTCTATATAGTTGTTGTTGTTGTGTTCTGCAGTAAACTTTTATTTATCTGAACTATTGTTTGTGGACATTCACTATATGTTGTGGTTGTGTTAGGTTGTTGTCTGCCACTTTCCTCTTCCCCCTTGATACCATACACGTCTCTCCATGTGTTTCAGCAGGAAGCTCCCTCCTGCACCCCTGCCATGTCCCACCAACTGTGTGCCAATGTGTTGCCTGTGGCTTGTGGGTGGGCATTGTGTCATGCTGCCTTTGTCTGTGCCCCTGGTCTGTGTGCGATGCCTGTGGCATGCACCTGTTGTACTGCTGCACTGTCAATCATCAGACCTGTGTGTGGTCTACAGTGATTAGTGTATTTTGCCCTGTGGGGCACTGATCCACCTGTGCTGCTCCGCCCATGCACTGGTGTGTCCCTGTGTGCTTCATGCACCTCCACATCCCTGGGTTTCAGTGCAAGTGGCCATGTCCTTTGTTAACCAACATGCTACAAGATGTCCCTAGCAGATATATCACACCTTGCTGGTGATGGTGTGCCTGTCATCATGTGCCAGCTGGGCTACTGTGTGGGTTGTGTTGTGTGCTACTGAATGTTGCTCTATGTGCCCTGTCTGTGCACTTTATCTTCTGTGGCCACCTGTTGGGCCCTTTGCCTCACTGACTTGTCCCTTTGGGCATGTGTCTCTGCCTCCTTTGTCCCACTGCACTTTTCCCCTGTTGCTCATCCATTTCCTGCAGGGTTGCTCTTTATTCACTGTTCTGCTGCCCTGAGTGGTTTTGCACATCACGGTTGCACTGGAGCATCTCCAGTTGTGCCATGCACGAAATGCATGATTCACAGTTGGGATGTACAGGGGGCATTCTGCAGCAAATCCCTTTGTGACTCGCATGGTTTTTGGTAGGTGCATCCTGGTTGTGCTGGCGCATCTCCTTTCCATCCAGCGCATCTGCTTTGTGAATCTTTCCCCTTGAATCTATCTCTAGAAGAGTAAATCTGAAGAATGGCAACCTTCCTGATGGAATAGACGGTAGCGACCCTCGGATGTACTGAGAAGAAATGATCACAAATATTTTAGGTCTCCCCTATATGGGAAAAAAAATAGAAGTGGACAGGGCACACAGAGCCTTTGGAAATAAAGACCCACAGGGTAGGCCACGCTTCATATATGTAAAACCCCTACACTATCAAGATAAAGAAAGAATACTAATAAAAGCTAGAATGAAAAAAGGGCTCCTTTATAATGGAATGAGACTACAAGCTTACCAGGACATACCGCCAGCCATTTTGGCAAAAATAAAAACATTTGATGGGGTATGGGATAACCTCAGAAAAGAGGGCATTCAGTTTGCTATGATGTATCTTACCAAACTAATAGTTTGTATGGATGGTAGGACTTTCTTTTTCATTTTCCAGCTGAGGTGGAAACAGCTATGAAAAACATCAGAACCCACCTGGACATAATCCAGACTCAGGAGGTTCATAATCTGCTTCAAATATCTAACTATTTTAATTAGATTCTCCAAAGAAACTTATAATAAGTCCCATGCAGTAAAAATGATATCTAATATACTTTAGGAGATGTGGGTGAGGGTAGGCACATAAGTCTTTTTTTTTTATTTTCACTTACATGAGGTGTTGAAAAAATATAAAGAGTACAAAGGTTCAGCCTATGGAAGGTAGGGGAAATATGAGTTATATCATGGAGGGCAGTATCGTTATTCTCTCTCTCCCAACAAGTCACCAATTCTGTGTTTAGCAGAGACTTGGCAGCCTCGGGGAGGGGGGGCATCCGTAAGCCAACAGGACACTCAGGAACTGGAGTAGTTATAAGCAATTATTTGATTATGTCTTCTGGATAATCTTGGGCAGTAATAAGATCAATGGTTGGGGGGTAGATAGAAGTAAAATAGCAGTAGGTAAAAAATAAAAAAAAGAGAAAAAAATTATTTATAAACTGGACTCTGATAAAGCGTTGATGCCTGGCTAGTAGGACCTGGAAAACAAATAAACATTTGACTGGAACAACTATATTTGACAGGCCTCATTTAGTAAAAATACAATTGGTACATTTAGACATAATTTATGGGAAACTTTAAAGAAATGATATGGAATTTAAATGGGTGCAAGGAAAAAACTAAAATAAGGAAGGTGGTTAAAATGGTCAAAAAAGGAAAATAGACTGCCTTCTTTTACAAAACACATTTTAATGACAGAGATGCAATATATTTTGGTAACCTAATGGGAGAAAAGGGATTTATTTCCAACTTCTCAGATATGGCAAGGGGTACTGCTATCTTTATCAGGAGCCAGCTTGGACATATATTAGGGAAATCTTTGATTGATAATATGGGGAGGTTTGTGATAATTAAACTTAGCCTACAGTATGGTAAGTTTACCTTGGCCTCAATCTACAGTCCAAATCAGGATGACCTTGCTTTTCTTTCTAACTTATGTTTAGAATTAGCACAATTTGGCCCTTCCAGGATAATAGAGAGTGATTTTAATCTTACTTTTTCTCTGTTAGGTAGAGTTCTGCCAGCTATGGAGAGAAAGAAACAGGTGGTAGAAGTGGTAAAACAAATGCATTAAAACTTAAACTTAGTAGGCTCATTTAGGGTATTATATCCTGACTTGAAAAAATATTCACATTATTCAAAGACATATAAAACTTTTCAAGGCTTGATCATTTTATGTTGGCTCGCTCTTGCATGCCAGCCAAAATATTGCAAGTAGATTTGGAGGTGCAGTCACTGTGGGCAAATGCAGGGCACGATCAGTAGGTGCGTCCCTCATTCAAGAAACAAGGCAGTTGCAGGTGCTGATGCCAGCAACACATAATCTTCGCCACCCACCGAAACTCCATCTCTCTTCAAGATACCTTGCAACTAGCTTTCAATGATGCTGAAGCCTGGTTCAAAAGCACAGACTTGTAGTTAATCTAAAAAAAAAAAATCCATGCTCTTTGCACATCCCCAAAACAAACTCAGTAATTTCCCACTCCGTATCCTCCCTGGCTCTAATCTTCCTCTCGAGCAAGTCCACCTGTACAAGTACCTTGGGGTCTCCTTTGACTCTGCACTCACTTTCCACGACCACATTGATACTCTAGCCTCCACTGCAAATACACGGCTAGGTATCCTTTATCGCTACAAACACTGCCTCCCCCGAGGCCCTCCGACTAGCAGTCACCTCCTCAATCCTGTCCCTTGTGGATTATGGCCTGCCTGTCTATGGTGCCGCGGATATGACTGCCCTCAATAAACTTCGACACACCTTGAACAAGGCCTGTAGGTTAATCACGGGAGCCACCAGATTAACCCATACCTGCCAGCTATATGACTTCGCAAAGCTGCTCAACCTGGATGAATGGCTCAGATATCAAACTTGCCTAACGAAAAAAACACTCCTTGGTCTATCCCCTCCCGGTCTGACAGCCTCTATTCACCTAGCTCAACCCTTAGTCCAAACTCGTAGCTCCTCCAGGGCCACCCTGTCCATCCCAAGAACCAGGACCACACATGGTCAACGGTCCTTCTACTACAGAGCCCCTACCTGTACAATATTCTCCCCAGTTCCATCACTGATATCCGTTCAATCTCCAGTTTTAAAACCGCACTTAGAAGTCAGCTATTTAACATGCGTAGCTGTGCTTGTCCCCGGCTGTAGGTGTTCAAGCTCATTGTACCCGACAAAACTCTCTGAGTAGCTTCTCAATCAACAACTGACAAAACTCCCACTGTGGCATCGCCCCTAACTATCACCTGCCCTGTCCCAAAGCCACCTGTTCTTACTAACCTAGCAGTCCCAGCTCAAGACTAATTTGTCTGCTCAACCAAAGCTTGCTTTCCTCTCAATCTTATCCGAATAACTGTTATACCTGTCAATACCTAACCTGTTACACTGTTATTGTAAACAAAGTCATTTACAGTATATATCTGCCATACTGTTGCCTGCTATGATGTAAAAAAAAAAAAAAATTGTTGTCACCTACAATGATGTAATGAAATGTTGTGCTTTGTATTGTCCTCTTTGTGATGAGGTACCTTTGGAAACGAGCCGCTGGCTCAAAGAATGTAAACTGATATATAAACAAATAAATTAAATAAAATAAAACTGGCCACCAGATGTAAGAAAATGTCTGCTGCAATGAGAGCCAAGCTATTCATGCAGCGGCGTGCCTTTCCTGGTAAAGAAGTTCAATAAACATGACGGCATTGACTGCCGCCGTGAAGAGTGCTGACTTTAGGGGTAACCAATCCACCTATCGGCATGCCCAGACCCACTTCATTTGCCGACAGGGGAACCCACTTACTGTCTGCATAATGCCCCCTCCCTC
The DNA here is from genome assembly GCA_016271365.2 of Neoceratodus forsteri. Classification (NCBI taxonomy): domain Eukaryota; kingdom Metazoa; phylum Chordata; order Ceratodontiformes; family Ceratodontidae; genus Neoceratodus; species Neoceratodus forsteri. Next base: position 779,028,506 of record CM057459.1, on the reverse strand, counting down.
CCATTTCACATGTGTGCCGAGGGGGTATCCAATCACCCTCAGCATCATATGCCCCAACAGTCTTTTTTGCCAATGGGGGCCCAATCCCCATCGGCTTTAGCCCCCTTTCTAGTTTAATTTGCCGATGGAGGAGCCCAATCCCCATCAGCATAATGTCTCCCCATTTGTTGTGTGCGAGGGTGTGCCCAATCCCCTTGGCTCATGTCCCCTTTGCCTTAGTATGTGCTGATGGGGGTGCCCAATCTCCTGTCTGCTGCAGCCCCCCAAAAACACTCAGGTGGCATGCTGGGAGACCACCCCAGTGTGCCAAAAGCCACTGTAAAAAAAAAGTCCCACAACTTTTTTTTAAACTTGTAAATCAGAAAACAGTCCCTCGCAGTCTGTTCTGCTCCCTCCCTCAACCCTAAGCCACCCTCTGTGTACCCCCCTCCCCACACCACCATCACCCCATACTTACCTCTGGTGCCCAGAATGATGATCTTTGGTGGCCCAGGACCATGTCTGCACTCTTCAAAGTCGACTGCGAATTGAAGAAATGCCGGTAAGCTGTATAATGGCATAAATAGGGTTTTTCAACTTTGGTGCATATCTCAGTCAGTTTCGGGAATTTTGGCACCAAGTTTTCAACATGGGGTTATTGGGGCCCCTCCTCATGAATTCAGTCACTGTCATGGGGTTATTCAGTCCTTAAAGGTGATTTCACGGTCACTGCACATAATCACCTTTCAGGGTTCATGAGGGGGTGCTCTCAAAAAGCCTATGTTGCAAATTTGGTGACAAAAATAAAAAAATGGCTATTTCATGAGCATGCAGTTTCCACGCACACTCATAACTTCATGAATTTGTAATATTTTCACTCTAGAGTTTCAAAATTGCCATTTTCCCACACCTCCTTATGAACAGTACAGCTGTCATTTTACATATCCTGGCCGAAATGAGTTTTTGCATTTCCGGTGCAAAATAGCATGGTCACTGAGCAAAATTACTTTCTAGGACAGTTTGACAAAATGATAGTGACACCGTTCATGAGCAGCGGTCCTAAATTGCTTATGTTGAAAATTTGGTGATGAAAGTCCATAAAATGACTGTGTTACAAGCATGTGTTGTGCAGTTTCCACGCACCCTTGTAACTTCGCAAATCTGCAATATTTATATGCCAGATTTTCAACACTGGCATTTTTTCACACCTCTTTATGAACAGTACAGCTGTCATTTTTCACATCCTGCCCAAAAGTGTGTTTTCACACCTGTGGCGTACAATGGTGTGGTCGCTGTGGGAGATCAACTTTTGGGACAGATTAAGAAAATCCCAGTGCCACTGCTCATGAGGGAAGGTCCCAAAATGGCAAGGTTGAAAATGTAGTTTTAAAAAGAAATAAAAATAATTGGGTTACGGACGTGCGTTTGCGCAGTTTCTATGCATCCTCATGATTTCATCAATTTTTCATATTTTCTCTCCAGATTTTCAATGTTGCCATTCTTTTACACCTCCTCATGAACAATACAGTTGTAATTTTTCACATCCTGCCTAAAATGTGTTTAAGTACCTGTGATGCCAAATGGCACAGTTGCTGTGCAAAATCACCTTTTGGCTAACAAACTGATACTGCCGCTTTTCTTGAGGCGGGGTCACAAAAATTCCATGTTGATAATTTGGAGTGAAAATACCAATACATGTCTATGGCATTAGGGTTTCCAACAGTTACACCCCACCCTGTAGAGACTCACAGGCATCAGTGGTGTTACTTGGGAACATCAGCTATAATGCTCCCGTTATTCCACCCCCACCCTCACCCTGCAGCCACTGACAGGCATCGAGGTGTGCCTTGGAGTGTTCAGCCACAAAGTTCACCCCATTCTCTTATACTGCACCCACATCAGCATATTTCCTTATGGAATGGGGTACGTATAATGCCCAAGGACCTGAAAGCACACCACGACACTTGTCAGTGTCTATAGGGTAGGGTGAGGTAAAATGGCATGACCATTATAGCTGATGACCCAAAGGCATACCCCAACACCTGTTAGTCTCTGCAGAGTGGGTGTGGGGTTGGCGTCAGTTCAATACTTCACCGCCTCTCCTATTATTCGTCTCTATCTCCTGTACTACCAATGCCAATGCGAGGGAGACAACATTCAAAAATTGACAAATGCTTGTTTTATATACCGTGACCTATGCAAAGAGACAATTAGAGTTTCAGACCATGCCCCGGTACTTATGGAGATAGGCATGGGAGATAAGAGAAATAAAAATGTAGGGGTTCCAACATGGAGACTAGATAACTCTATATGTTTTTTTTTTTCAGATTTTAAGGAACAAATGCAAGAGGAAATTAATTGGTACTGGGCACATAATTCTGGGCAAGATATAAAAATGAATACTCTTTGAGGTGCAAAAAAAGCATATTTAAGGGGATGGGTGACTTCTCAAATAATTATAAGGAAAAAAGCTCATGATACTAGTTTGGTAAATCTGAAATGGGAGTTAGCCTCTGCTGAAGCAGAACATGCATGTCATAGAACAGACCAAACAGAGATTAATTACTTATTAGTTAAAAGATAAAGTCGAACAAACAATGCAGGAGAAAGCAGAAAAAAGAGCTAAACAAGACTAGAGCAAAATATTTTTATTATAGTCAATTACCAAGTAAGATATTAGCTTATCAGATTCAAAGCAAAGAAAACAGAAATAAAATTCATAGCATTATAAAAGAAGATGAGACTCCATCATCAGAAATATTAGACATATTATCAACCTTCCAAGCTTTTTATAAAAAAAATTATACTCCAGAGTTTCTGGTCAAGGAAAGAAACATTCTGGAATATAAAACAAGCTAAATCTTCATAAAATTCCCAATCAAGAACTAGCAGAGTTGAATAAGTAGTTCACACCTAAGGAAATAGCTATGGTAAATAAATCATTACCGAACAATAAAAGGCCAGAGCCAGATGGATTTACATTTGAATTATATAAGAATCTACCAGAAATACGGATACCTTAGTTGGTAAAATTGTATAATAGCTTTATAATAACAGAAGCCCTACCAGAGTCTTTTACGAAGCTGACATTGTGCTAATTCTTAAAAAAAGATAAAGTGGAGAATTAATACGGTTCATACAGACCTATTTCTCTTCTTAGTAGTGATTACAAAATGTTCTCAAAACTTCTGGCAGAAATGCTGACTAAAATTGTCTCAGATCTAGTTCACCAAGATCAGGTAAGGATTTGTTCTAGGTAGAAGACTTCAGTACAATATAAGGAAGGCATTTAATGTTAGAAATGCCTTTATGGGAGTGGAAACTACACTTTTCTCTTTAGATGCCAAAAAGGACTTTGACAGTGTGCAGTGGCCCTTCCTTTTTTGAAGTATTGAGGGACTATTATAGTAAAGGGAATTTTAAGGCCTGGATTAAAATGATTTATATTACACCAAGGGCTAGGGTAAAGTTGACTGGCTTCTTCTCACCCTTTTTCCAGCTGGCTAGAGGGACAAAGCAGGAATGCCCACTATCCCCACTCTAATTTGCCTTGTTCCTTGAGCCCCTGGCTATTTGGTTGAGATCCCATGCACAGGAATTAGGAGTAGAAAATAATCCCGAGCCAGTCCTGACGATGCTGTATGCAGATGATATATTATTAGCTTTAAGTAACCCAGAAAATGAAGTCATGTGATGCCTCTAAACTAGCAGCTGCACTTCTAAACCACTCCTGCCTAACCTGTTTTTTTAAGTCTCTCCCTCCATGATTGGTTTCAATTAATAAAAGCCCCAAGAACTTACTGATTGCTGTTTTAGAGGAATCTGTCTACAATCTTGCCATGGAAGTTGAAATGCAGCAGGTCCTGCTGTACCATATGCCATCTCCGACACCTGACAAAAGTTCAAAAAAAACAAAAGCCAAGGCACTACTTCTGGACATCCTTCATCTATAGACCTGGCCCTGCCTCCACTTACCAAAAAAAAATTTCTTTCGGAACTCCAACCACTAAAGGACTATATCAGATCTTGTTCAGAGGAGCTAAAAATACTCAGAACCAAGCTCAGTGCTCCCACACTGCGGGTGAGAGATTTAGAAGTTTGAGCTACTTCCACTGAAAACTGGAAGGATCGTATTGACCCTGAGATTATCCTGCTCCACCAAAAACTTTCCAAAATGGAAACCAAGCTAGAAGATCTAGAAGAATGGAGCAGGAGAAACAACATTGTGGTTTTTGGTTTACCCGAGGATGCTGTGGCAGCCACTCCTATTAAATTTTCTCAAAAATGTCTTGAACACATTGCTGGTCCATCTCCAAACAATACATATTACATTGTAGAATGGGCCCACCGATCTCTGCAGCCCCATCCACCACCGGGCTCTCCTCCCAGGCCATTTAAGCTGAAATTATTAAATTTCTTAGATAAGCAGCATGTGCTTCAGAAAGCCAGGGAGCTGGCAGAAGTCACCTGAGAGGGAAATTGGATTTGAATTTCACAGGATTTGCCAGCAGCGACCCAGCAAAAAAGAGTTTCATATCATCCTATTGTTGTCAACTCCTGGCGGCTTCCATTTGTTTCAGGGTTGTGTACCTAGCCATGCTCCAGGTCTATTGAAATGACACTTAGCACTCTTTTGACTCCGTGGAACAGGCGACCAAAGAGCTGAAGCGGCTGTTGCCCGATTTGTTCCCCAAACCATGATATTATAGTGGACTTCAACACGTATCATCAGGAGACTTCTTTAATTAACAGGTCCTTCATTTTTTATTATTAAATGGACTTGGTATACTACAGATATGTTTACAGACAAGTTTCTATTGGTAGCAATATTTGCCTTGTACCTGCTTTGGATCGGACCAATATATCAGCCGCTATGACATGATATGGATAACTTCTCCTACAAATATATAATCCACTATTCGACCATGTCCACAGGGCCACATTTTTTTTACAGGTACCCCTGGCTCTTTGAGTGGACTGCTTGCATACTGTTATGTTATTTCTATGAGGAGGGCAACCAAAATGGTGCAGGGTCTGCACCAGAAGACATACGAAGAAAGACTAAAGGAGCTTAATATGTATACCCTTGAGGAAAGAAGGGAGAGAGGGGATATGATAGAAACTTTCAAGTACCTCAAGGGAATCAAAAAAGTCCAAGAGGGTAACATCTTTCAGAAACAGACATGTGCAAGAACAAGGGGGCACAATTTGAAGATAGAGAGGGGACAGCTCAGAGGTAATGTGAGGAAGTATTTTTTCACGGGCAGGCTTGTGGATGCATGGAACAGCATCCCTGAGGAGGTCGTGGAGTCAAGAACAGTGGGGGAATTCAAGAATGCATGGGACAGACATAAGGCAGTCCTAGTCGGGGGGTAGGAGGAAGTAAGCTGTTGGTTAACTAGGATCTGCAGCTTATCTGTTAGGTAGGAAAATGGGCAGACTAGGTGGGCCAAGTGGTCCTTATCTGCCATCAAATTCTATGTTTCTATGGTGCAGGGGTGGCTTTAAATTATTTTCCCTGATGGTGGCAGTTGGAAGTTTTATTCTGCTATGATGTATATCGGAGCACAGCGTATTTCTTTGATGTTGGATATGGCCACATCTTTTTTGATTGGACTATGGATGTGATATTCTTCTACCTTCTGTTTCACTCTTTTTATATAATTTCAACGTACCCTATATAAAAGGACTTTTTTCTGTTTTCTGCTTCTTGTTGGAAGGCGATTAGTTATAGCTTGGTTAAGGGACGGACAAGTCCAGTTGGGGGGGGGCTGCTCTCTTCCTTCTATTTTATTTTTTCACAGATATTTTTTTCTTCTTTTTTTTATAGGTCTCTAGTAAAGATCAAGGGAAGCTACATTATCCCTGGGAAGCTAGACTTGATAGCTACCCTAACTTTGTAATGGGCAACTTAATTTTTGGTTTAGTCTGCTTCCATATTCCTTTGTACTTGATTATTTTTATTGTCTGAGCTATAGAAGTATCAATGAATCCCCCCTCTTTTTTTATTCTGTATCCCCCTTCCTTTGGACTGAAATGTTAGGGAAGATCTGGTATTTTTGGTGGGTTATAATATCCTGGAAGTTGGCATAGGGCACTGGAGGGTGGGCAGGGGTGGTTTTTGAAGTTATTGTGGCTGTAGATTAAGAGGGTGCCACAAGCTGGATTAGAGGGGTGGGTTTTTCTCCTGATAGTACTCAGTTTTGCACTTGCTGAAAGGGTCAATTATTGTTTCATGGGATTGTTCTGAGTGGGTAGGGAGGTTGGGGGACCTAGGGTATGTTGGATATTAGAGTGTTGGGGTTGTTGAGGTGGTGGGGCATATTTTTGTGAGGTTGGGTTTATTATCAGTCACTATTCTTAGAGGGTTGGAGGATGGAAGGGGCACATTTTGGTCAATCTGTATTATATCTTTGATGATCTGTATTGGCTTTTTAACCTGTTTGGTACATTTTGGGAGGATTAGGGTAAGGGGGGGGTTGGGTGTGTGTTGGGTGGGTGGGTGCCACCAGAAATAGGCAATATCTTAGACATGATGCTGTTTATCTTCCCTGTGACCATATGATTCTATGTAACATACAGTTGATGCAAAATAGCTTTATGTAATTTTTGTTCCTGGAACATTAAAGGCGCACAATCTCCTGTTAAAAGAGACAAAGTCTTACTCCATCTGTGCAAGCTGCAGATAGACATTGCCTTCTTACAGAAGATACACTTGCTCACATCTCAGGCTCTCCTTTTTTGGAGATCCTGGGTGAGGCAAACCTTTGGAGCAGGTTCTGACTCTCATAAGAAGGATGTCTCTATTATCATAGCCAGATGGATTCCATTCCATTTTTTGCAGGAAACAGCGGATCCCTTTGGTTGGTTTCTTGTTATTTAGGCTTTGATTAGCTATCAGGAAATGTTGTTGGGATCTAGTTATGGTCCTAATTTGGATGATTCACAATTTTTTACTTCTCTAATGACCCTAGTAGCACCGTGGACCTCCCTCCTGATTATCTTAAGGGGGCACTGGAATCTGGTATACTGCAATAAAGCAGATAGAATGGGTAGATTCTGGCAAGCCCTCTCACCTGCACAATTTACCCTCCACAGGATTATGGATTCCCTGGGGCTGGTAGACCTCTGGAGAGCTCTATTCCCAGATCATCGTGAATACTCATTTCACTCCCTCCCTCAGAACTCACTTTCTAGATTGGACTTTTTCCTAATTGGTACAGAACATCTTTCTGGGGTTAATACTTGTCATTATTCAGCAAATGTAATTTCAGGCCATCACCCTACTCTTAGGCAGCTTAACCTTTACCCTTCCCTGGTAAGGGATAAGGTGTGGCAGTTTAATAACCAGCTGCTTAAATCTGAAGACATTAAGAACCATATTCATTCCTTTATTGATAATTTTATGGAAACAAATTCTCCATCCATGACTAAGTTAAACTTGTTATGGGGAGCATTGAAGTGTGCTCTCCATGGGGAACTGAAGCACCTCACTGCCAGATGTAAAAAGCAGTTAACAGTGCAGACAATGCTGTTTATCTTCCCTGTGACCATATGATTCTATGTAACATACAGTTGATGCAAAATAGCTTTATGTAATTTTTGTTCCTGGAACATTAAAGGCGCACAATCTCCTGTTAAAAGAGACAAAGTCTTACTCCATCTGTGCAAGCTGCAGATAGACATTGCCTTCTTACAGAAGATACACTTGCTCACATCTCAGGCTCTCCTTTTTTGGAGATCCTGGGTGAGTCAAACCTTTGGAGCAGGTTCTGACTTCATAAGAAGGATGTCTCTATTATCATAGCCAGATGGATTCCATTCCATTTTTGCAGGAAACAGCGGATCCCTTTGGTTGGTTTCTTATTATTTAGGCTTTGATTAGCTATCAGGAAATGTTGTTGGGATCTAGTTATGGTCCTAATTTGGATGATTCACAATTTTTTACTTCTCTAATGACCCTAGTAGCACCGTGGACCTCCCTCCTGATTATCTTAAGGGGGCACTGGAATCTGGTATACTGCAATAAAGCAGATAGAATGGGTAGATTCTGGCAAGCCCTCTCACCTGCACAATTTACCCTCCACAGGATTATGGATTCCCTGGGGCTGGTAGACCTCTGGAGAGCTCTATTCCCAGATCATCGTGAATACTCATTTCACTCCCTCCCTCAGAACTCACTTTCTAGATTGGACTTTTTCCTAATTGGTACAGAACATCTTTCTGGGGTTAATACTTGTCATTATTCAGCAAATGTAATTTCAGGCCATCACCCTACTCTTAGGCAGCTTAACCTTTACCCTTCCCTGGTAAGGGATAAGGTGTGGCAGTTTAATAACCAGCTGCTTAAATCTGAAGACATTAAGAACCATATTCATTCCTTTATTGATAATTTTATGGAAACAAATTCTCCATCCATGACTAAGTTAAACTTGTTATGGGGAGCATTGAAGTGTGCTCTCCATGGGGAACTGAAGCACCTCACTGCCAGATGTAAAAAGCAGTTAACAGTGCAGAATTCCTCCCTGTTGGCTGACAGTAGAAATTTAGAAGAGAATATCTCTTCAACATCCCCCCAAGTGGAGTGGGAGTGATTGGAAGACCTCACCATCAATATATCTTATTGGGGAAAGACAAAACACTTCTTGTTTCACTCTAAAGTTAAATATTTTGACCAGGGGTAGAAGGCAGGTAAATTACTGCCTCTCTGACTGCACTCTCAGGCAATGGACAGAATTGTGTCTTCCATTCATTCTAGCTCTGGTCAGCTCTTAACCTCACAGCGGGATATATAGGGCTGCATTTCAGAACTTTTATCATAGGTTATATGTGCCACCCACCTCTCCCTTTTCTACTGAGCTTTTTGAGGACTTTCTTTATGATATTCCCTTACCTCATTTGGATGATATTTCAGCTGCCAATCTACAAACCCCTTTAACACTTGCTGAAATTTCTCAAGCTATTGATTCCTTTGCCCCAGATAAATTCCCTGTCCTGGATGGGTTTTCTACTAATTTTTATAAAGCCTTTAAAGCCCAGTTGGCACCTTTTCTTCTGGACACTTTTAATTACATCTTTAAGGAAGGCCTGAATGATACTTCACTTACAGAAGCTACAATTGTGGTACTTCCTAAACTGGGTCAAGATCCTTTGTTTGTTTCTAACTATAGGCCAATCTCCTTAATTAATGTAGATTTTAAAATTCTTGCTAAAGTAACGGCCTTTTGGTTAGGTTGGGTATAGGACTCTCTTCTGAGTAGGGAACAAGTGGGGTTTGCCACAGGCAGAGTATAGGCCGATTATCTCTGAAAATGAGCTCCTCTCATTTCTGCATTCAGGGACTCCCGTATACCTGTGGTCTTGATGTCCCTGGATGCGGAAAAGGCCTTTGACAGGGTTTTGGTGGACTATTTATTTGTCCTGTTGTCTAAATATCATATCCCACAGGTGTATATAAGATGGCAGAGATGTCCTCTTTCAGCCTATGTTTTTAATATTTTTTAGAGCTGCTGATTCAAAAGCTCAACCTCACCACATAGGTATGTGACATCTCTATTGGTTCCCAGGAATATAAGCTTTCGGTGTAAGCCAATTACATTTTGTTACATATTTCTTTGTATGTTGCCCTGCATATTATTTTTCAGTTTGGATCTATTTCTAAATATAAGCTGAATTTGACTAAAACCGAGGTAATGCCACTTAACAACCATATTTCTAAAGTTGACCTTGCTCATCTTGATTTAATCTGGGTACGTGTCAAATTAAAATATTTAGCAATTTATCTTAATACATTGCCTACAAAAATGAAATAATTCAATCTTGATTCTACTATGCTTCAAATTAAAATGGATTTAGCTCGCTGGGTTTTGTTACTTATTTCCATGTGGGGTCGGTTTAACATCATAAAAATGAATATTTTACTTAGGCTGTTGCATCCCCTGCAAATGTTTCACTTTGCCTTACCTTAGTCATGGTTCAATCAAATCCATAAGCTTTTAACTTCCTTTCTGTGGCAGGGGAAAAATGGCTAGTTGGGCTTTGTTTAAATTAATGTGGGCCTAACAAGACGGGGGCCTAGAAGTCCCTAACTTTTTCCTTTACTATCTGGCTTTGCACTGTACCAGATTTTTTTCATTTGTTTGGATCATCCAATGACTTATGTCCCACATTGTGTAGATATAGAACATTCTCTTTGTTGGAGTACTGATCTGGACATCCGATCACTCCTATACGCTTCCCAGAAGAAGCTCCCCCAATCATTGTGGACCACCTCATTGGAAGCATCCCTCCAAATTCACTCATAGTTATGCTCTTTCCTAAAAGTTCAGCCTTACAAAGATAACTCTCAACCTTTGTTCGGAAACCCAAATTTCCAAATAGCTGAACAGATGCTTTCTGAATGGTTCTGGCCCAACATGGGTGTTGATACAGTAGCAGATCTGGTGTGTTCTCAAAAATTACTTTCATTTCAAGAAGACAGTCAGTTGCACCACTGGCCATCATACTATTGCTTCCATTACTTTCAGATGTCACATATGCTCCTTCAGTTTTTTTGGTACTGGTCCCTGGTGTAGCCCCATGAGAGACATTGTCTCTCCTTTGGTCACTGCAGCCACCACTTCCCATCACATTTCTTATTACTGCCACTCTCTGAGGGATTGCTCAATTAACCCTGTGTGCCCTAGGTTCTACTACTGGGACCAAGCATTCCAGGCCATTAATAAATCACAGAACTGGCCTGAGATATGGAAGCATGTATACAAGTACATACAATGTGATAAGTACAGTTTTATGAAGTTCCAAATTTTACATAATTTGTATTATACTCCAGTTAAACTGCATATGATGGGAAAATTACCCACAGATACTTGCTCCAGATGTGGCAAATAACCTGGCTCCATACTTCACATCCTCTGGTCTTGTGAAACTGTAATTCCCTTTTGGCAGTCAATAAAAGTCCATTTTGACCCCCTGCTTGGACTGTCTGAAGCATTTCTTCCAGAGATATGCATGCAGGGAGATTATGCCAATAAACTGATTGGTAACCACAGGTCACATGTGGCCCTGATTGCGGCATGCACCAAAAAGGTCATCCTTTTCCACTGGCTTGACCAGAGTCCAACTCAACTCATTGAATGGTATAGAGAGGTATTGTTTGCCCTTCAAGCTGAGTGCCTCATAGTTAACATGACAGGCAAAGCTCACAGACATAAAAATGTTTTGGAACCTTTGTATGTTTAACTAACTATGTGACTGTGGAATCTGTTTTCCTGATGGATCCTTAAAGTGGATTGTGTTCCCTGAATGTCATGGGTCTACTTTTCATAATTCTACGGATGTAATAATGTGGTATAGTTCCGGTGGCAAGCGGAGGAGGGATTAGGGAGTGGGAGGAATTACGGAGGCTACAGAGTTATAGTTATATAAAATGCTTTATTTATTGGAAGTCGTTATTTCTTTCATTCTGGATTTCTACTATAGACTAAAGAAACCTGTTTAGTTATGATTCTTCTTAATAAAGTTTATTCAATTTGAAAAAAAAAAGAAAATAACTATCCCCAGTACATGTGTACTTTTAGAAGAGTCTGATTCCCTCTCGGGCTATGAAGTAAACTGGGGAAAAAGCAAAATGCTTTATCTAAGACCTACAGGTAGGATTGTAAGCCTGTCCTAAGGAAATGTTAGAAGATAAAGTTAAATGCTATGGGGTTATTTTGGCAACATACCCTAAAAGGGTGATACAACTAAACTATGGTCTGTTATATGTAAGATTAAATTAGATTTAGTAAAATGGCAATTTCTTCCCCTAGTGCTGATAGGCAGAAGTAACATCTAAAAGATAAACATTTTGGGGGAGCGTGGCCTAGCATCAGAGCATGATGGCTGCTTAAACTGGGAGCTCTGTGACCATCTCTAACAATCCCCTCAGCGCCATTCCATAAACTTAAAATTTCATACAGCTCTAGTAAGATTAAGGGGTGCAGATGTCATCTACTCAAAAATCGGGGAGAAAACAAACTAAAATGTCTTTTAAATTGACCCCTTGGGAGACCTCACCGAGGGCCCTGACTGGGCCTGAAAAAGCATCGGAAGAGGCGCGGGTGGCTGACCAAGTAAGAAAACAACCCGGTCTGGGCCTAAATATTGAGAGTTAAATATCGGAAATCAACCGGACCGAGACAATGGGGGAAGGCTACCAGCAGCTGGAGCATTTAATAAAAGACCTAAAATATGATCAAGGAACTAGAATGGAAGCCACATTTGACAATGTTACTGCTCAAATACTGCACCTTCAGCGAGCAGTCAATTCCACAACAGAACAGGTCGAAGCCCATGAAAGGTGGCTTGGGGAGATGGAGCAACGAGTCAGTGATCAGAGAGACAGAGCTGCTTCTCAATCAACAGACCTAGCAAAAGCTCTAAAAGAAATGGAATTCCTGAAGCAGGCTATCGATGATCATGAGAACCGTAAGCGTCAGTGCAATATTAGAATCATCGGCTTGCCTGAAGGGTTGAGGGGAAAGACTGTTTACACTTTATTCAAAAATAGCTTTCTACAACCTTACAGTTACCCCAAGATACTGGCCTGGAAATCCAAAGGGTGCACCATTCTTCTCATCCAAAACCTCCCCCAGATCAAACACTGAGACACCTGATTGTAAAATTCCTGAGGAACCAGGATAGGGTGGTGGTACTGGAGGAGGTGAGTAAAGTGGATACCATCTTAGAGCAGCAAAGAAGGGTCAGTATCTACCCAGACTATTCTTGGCAACTACAAATCCAAAGGCAAGCCTTTTCAGAAGTGCGACGGATGCTCCACTTGAAGAATTGTCCATTCACACTCACCTATCCAGCAAGTATGATAGTAATGTCACCAGGAGGGAACACTAGGACCTTCACCGACCCCTCTGCAGTGCTGGAGTATGTTCAAGGTCTGAACATTCAGAAAGTAAATTGATACCAACTATAATGCCTACAGAGAAGGTACTATACTGCAGATGGGGGGACGGAGGGGGGAGAGGGTGCTAATTTACTGGTCCACAACTCCGGTAGTGGCCTATAAGGGCTGGATTGGGGGGCTCCCTCTTCCCCTTTCACCAGGTCTTCCTCTGGGGGTCCATATGGTACTTTGGAGATAATACGATGGCAACCCATTCTAGAAAGTCGACGAGGTGAAAAAGTCCAGGGGAATTTAAAACAATGTTTTTTAAACCCCAATAACAGAGGTTTTTCTTGATGGTTTTGGACTACCTCATGCACTGTGTTTACTGGACCTTTGCTGTTACATTAAGTTTACAATGGGGAAGCACAAAGAGGGGAAATCTCTGGTAAATGTATAACTTAAATAGGAAATTATTGGGAAATTAAGTTTTTTTGGGGAAACAGGGGTTGCACTGAGAGAGTCCACTCTCCATTAAGTAATCTTTAATTTGTTAAAGCTCTCATAATCCATTTAATTAGAAGAGATATAGGGAGGTGCTTTGTATTTTTTGTGTTTGGGTAAGAGCAATTGTGTTAATGCTGTTAAATCCATTCTTTTGGGAAAACCTGCCCCAAAAGCTGTCAGTAGGGGCAGTGCATCCCTAGACACCTCCCAGTCTGGTGAACATTATTTCTTTTTTTTTATTTAACAGTATCTCGGACTGTGTGGAGACTCGGAATCTCACAGGATTAGTCCAGTGAGGGTAAGGGAGGGTGGATGGTGTAACCTCACGATTTCTGTATCCCTGGCAATTTAAATGTTTTGGGGGGGCATGAGTGTGGAGGAAAATTAAAATAATTAATTTGCTAAATTAGGAAATTAAAATTATTGCAAGGGATGGATGCTCAATCCACAAAAAGTAGAGGGTAGTTTTGGTCAAACTTTTAATTCTGTTTTGGATTAAGGGAGAGAATAGAGGGAAACAGATGTTACAGGAGAAACTAAAAAGGGGAAGGGGTTATTCTTATTCACCTTTGTGTTTGGTATTTACATGTTGGATGTTACTAGTTGAGGGGGAAGGAGAAGAAGGTATGTTGGGAAGTTAAATAAAGAAACAAAAAATGTACTGTCAGTGAAGGGATGACAGAACAACTGTTACATTGGCACAAAAGACACTCTAAGTTAATTAAGTGGTTCAATAACTATGGCTAACATAACATTGGTAACATGAAATGTAAATGGGCTACATACAGTCATTAAGAGAAAATGGGTATTGACGCAGATTAAAAACAAAATGAGAGAACTTCACTCAAGAAGGGAGGAACTGGAGAGTTTGCACCGTTCTTGGGGAGGAACGATGTTAGCCTTGCCTATAAATTTAAAGGCACAAGGTGTAGCTATATGGATTAGACCGGGGTTCCCACATAAGGTCCTGTCTACGGTGTCTGATCCTCAGGGCAGATATGTGATAGGGGTTGTCGATATGGGGGGCTCCATAACAACACTAGTTTTGATATATCGTCCTAACGCAGACTCCCCAGAATACTTTACCCATCTGGAGACTACGCTGGCACCACTTCCAGATGACATAATAATAGGGGGGTGATTTAAATACATACTGGGACCCCCACCTAGATCATTCAGGGATAAGGAGAGGTCCAGCCCCTAAAAATGCAAGAATGCTTCACCACATGACAGTGGTGAGATTGTTGCTACAGGTTTGGAGATTCTGTCACCCATCCACCATGGAGTACTCTTTTTACTCACACGTACATAAAGTTTACACATGATTGGACTATTTATTTTTGACAAAAGCCAGAGTGGGAGATGTTGTTGAGGCATCTTATGGTCCAGTCTTGATTTAGGACCATGCCCTATTGACAGTGGTAGTGGAGGGGAGGAAAGAACCCGGAGTTATCCCTTCATGGTGGTTGGACCCAACCTTTTGGTGGATATAAAGTTTATTCAACAATTAGAAAAACATGTGCAGGAATTCCTTGTGGTGAACTGACCTGGGGATACCAATTGTAGAACTATATGGGAAACTCTCAAGGCCTCAATAAGAGGTTAAGCCTTCTCCTATGCCTCATCTAAGAAATAATTTAATTTGAAAAGAGA
Source organism: Neoceratodus forsteri (assembly GCA_016271365.2). Taxonomy (NCBI): domain Eukaryota; kingdom Metazoa; phylum Chordata; order Ceratodontiformes; family Ceratodontidae; genus Neoceratodus; species Neoceratodus forsteri. Next base: position 779,013,487 of record CM057459.1, on the reverse strand, counting down.
ACAGGAATTAGAGCACCAAGTTCAAATCTTAGAGCGGGAGTTAATGTTAAAGTTTGATAACTCCAAGACAGTAACCATAAAAAAGTTGAAAACTGAATTAAATCAAATATCCACTTATAAAATTGAAAGGGCCCTCATTTTGACTAAGTCCTACTCGTATTTTGAAGGAGACAAAGCTGGTAAATGGCTGGCAGGGTTGGTCAAAAGGCAGAGGGTGGATAGAACCATTTTAGTGGTAGAAGTGGAAGGTGAAGGGGTCATCATAATCAGCAGAAAATCAATGATGCATTTCAAAAATACTACTCACACCTGTATACTTCTGAATTCCCTCAGAGGGCAGGCCCAGCTGCTTTTCTGGGGAAAGTCACACTTCATAAACTGAATGACCTGGATACAGGTCATCTGGATTCCTCAATCACCATAGATGAACTAAAAGGGGTGTTGTGGAAAACTAAGAGGGGAAAGGCACCAGATGGTATCCCAGTCGAGGTTTATAAAATGCTTTGGGAAGAGTTGGGCCAGATGATGTTGGAGATGATAGAAGAACTGCTGGAGGAGGGAGAACTCTCACCCTCATAGAACTTAGCCATGATTATTGTCCTGCCTAAGGTGGGGAAGAAACCTCTTCTGTGTTCATCCTATTGCCCAATTTCACTGCTAAATGCAGATTACAAGATCTTGGCCAAATTATTGACTAACAGGCTGGAGATTTTTCTTCCCAAGTTAGTTCACCCTGACCAGAGAGGTTTTGTAAAGGGCAGACAAGTCAACATAACATTAGATGAGTATTAAACATTATGTATCGGTGGCCTAAGGGGGGATCGGGGGGCCTCTTGGCGCTTGACACGGAGAAGGCCTTTGATCATGTTGAATGGCCCTTTATGATGGCAGTCTTGTGGAAATTTGGTCTAAGCCCTCTCCTGATGAGGTGGTTGGGTAGCTTGTATAAAAATCCAAAAGCCCAAATTCTCACTAACAATACCATATCACCTCCCTTCGCCCTTACTAGAGGAACAAGACAGGTTGCCCCCTTTTCCCATAAATATACATACTCACAACAGAAGCCTTGGCACAATTTATTAGAGGAACCCCCCAATAAAAGGATTTCAGTGAAGGAGTGAGGAACATGTGATCTCACTCTTCACTGATGATATACTCTTATTTATCAGCTCCCCTGAAGAAGCAACGAGGGAATTGTCTCAGCTATTTTCATGATATGGCCCTCTTTCAGGCCATAAGATCAACTGGAGAAAATGTGAGTGGATGCCCCTGGGGGGAAGGGGAGGTCCTGTTAGAATGGGCCAAACGGTTGTTCACCCATCTAAAGCACTTAAATATTTGGGTATTCAAATCCCTTCCAAATTGTTGAGTCTAGTTAACATCAATATGAAAATAAAAGATGACTGTCTGGCCTGGAAGGAGTTACCCCTGACTCTTTTGGTTAGAGTGAACCTGGTGAAGATGTCAATTTTGCCCCAATTTCTATACTTATTTCAATCAGTACCATTAAAAATCCCTCTAAAATATTTTAAAAGTTTTGAGGGGGCGATGACTCAACTATTATAGAACGATAAAAGACCTAGGATTAAAAAAGCTCTTTTGTGGCTACCACGGAGGAAAGGAGGGTTGGGACTTCCGAATGTACATTTTTATTGGGTAGCAACACAGCTAGCGCATATTTAGGATATCTTAAAGAAACCCGAGGAACAACTGGCCTGGGTTAAATTGGATGAGATTAGGGGGTTCCCAATATATCATGATGTCCTGTCCCCATGTGGCTGAGTAAACTCAGGTTATGTCCACAAACACCCTTGTACAGGTACTTTGGTGAAGGCCTGGAAATCTGCCCACCAGTGGATATGAGTGAAAGTGGGTATATCCCCAGAGAGTTCCCTTGATAGATTATTACAGGGAGTGGGACAAATCAGTGCTAAAACAATGGGCTCAGAGGTTTACAATTATTAAAACACATACTGCCAGAAGGCAACTTTATCCATTTTGCAGACCTGCTGGTGTTTAAAAAAATTAAAAATACCTATTACCCCCTGTATATTAAAATAAAAGAAGCATACGAGAATTTGACAGGAGGAGAAGACCAGATGGGAGGGATGTCTCATACCCCCTTGGAGGAGCTGTTTTGGGGACAGTCGGGGGATCCAAAGTTTAAACCATTGAGAAGAACTTATAAACAGGGTCCCTGGTTTTCCATTTTTAATGGAAACACCGGTAACAATGACGGAATCCTGCTTGGTTTGTGGATTTTTAATTCTTGTACCGGTGCCTCATGGAAATTGCATGTCACTGCACAGAATCTCTAAGATTTCAGCATCTTTTTGCATTTTTTTATTTTCTCTTTCTATGTCCCCTTCTCACAGCATCAGTCTCCACTTTTCAGAGATCCCTAGGCTGGGTATCCCCTAGCTTCACCAGCAGGTAATGCTCAGGACCTCCTGTGTGCCTGCCCCATCCTCCCTGGGTTGTACCCCCTCCAGGTGGGAAGGGAAGGGACCCCAAGTCACCTCTCCACACTCCTTTAGTGTGTGTTGGGCAGCCCAGTGGGTCCCTCATGGAACTTGGTTATGAAGTCTGGGGCATGGGTCACTGGCATTGCAAGCAGTACTGCTACTGCAGTGCCAGCAGGCCAACCCAGATTTCAGCATCTTAAAATGAATGCTGCTGTGCTTGTATTCTTTCTGTTTTGCTGCATATAGTCAGTAAGGAAATCACCTGCACTGCTTTGTTGTAATCAGCCATTCAGTTTAACCACCTATGCTTCCCACCAACATCTCCATCACCTGAGGACTGCTTTCCTTCCTGAAACCACAGTTTTCACATAGTATGTGCCTCAGGGTCTACAAGTATCAGCACACATGGGCAGGGCCACTGGAAAATTGCAAGAAAATTAACCTGAAATTGCAGATATTTTTTGCAAAACTTGCTGGAAAATTGCAGGATTTCTATAGATCCTGAGTGCTTCACAATAAATCCTTACTGTTTTCTACAGCATATATTAGTCAGCATAAACTACTAAATGAATACACTGACACTAGAATATGTTTTAAATATGAAAAAAAAATTCTGTTTCTAACATGAATCCTAAATGGATAAGATGTGTTGCCTCTTACAAAATGTAAAAACATCTGCCTCATACAGTGCTAGATTCTATTTAGTGAGCCACAGAAAATCAATATTAAATAAATCCAGAATAAACAAATGATATCTGTTTCCTGGATGTAAAATAATGAAGCCTGATCAAAAGCTATTTACAGTGCTGTCAACTATTCACCAACTTTGGTGTAAGAAAAAATAAGCAGATGGAGTGCAAATAGTTCAGTTTTAGTAAAATGTTGTAAAGTGTTTCATGTTCATAATTTGTACTGTAGGTAGAGTAGTGCCAAAGAGAGACACAACCATCCTTCGGTTGGCCAACGGGTGTTTTCCCATTTTCTTGGGAGCATGAGCGAGAGACACAACAACAGTTATATGAGACTGGGGGTCAACGCAAACGAGGGTAAGATATGTATATACCCTGCAGCTATGCTATCCGCAATACTCAATTCAGGAGGGTCTGGTGTGGATGATTCAGAGAACTGACTCATCCTAGACACTCCCTAACCCTTGGTTGGATGACCTGAACCATGTGGAGGGGGAGGGGGGAGTATGGGGGAAGGGAGGGTGGAGGGGGGGAGGAGGAAGGTGGGTATACCCACCTGCTGGTAGCTAGACTGGAGTAAAGAACCACCCTGTGGAGGGTGGGAGTGCACCAGGCCTAGGAGACAGAGCACAAGAACCTAACTGCTGAGCATACAATAAATGGGGGGAAGGGGAGGGGAAGGCTACTTCGCTCAAGTGCTCTTCAGCTAAATTTACGAGATGGTTGAAGAAGGCTGTATCTTAGCATCTGTCTAAACAGCCTTAGTCATTCCATACAATGGGGGGATAATAGGCACACCGAAATCATACATTATACTGTAGCCACACCAATTCCATGGCATAAGATGGGGGGAGTCCTAGTGGGGGGGAATAGGGAGTATAAACTCACCCCCATCACACAGCAGATTATGGATACAAGATTAAATAGTCAGTCAAGTTTCAGGAGATCCAGTAGGTTGGCCTTCGACCATCTGGGGGGGGTTCCCGAGGGGTACATCCAGGATCTAGAGGTGACTTCACAACAGCAGTCGCATAGCTGATGAGACCTGGTGAGACTGGTGAAAGAGTGTCTACCAATTCCACTAGCGATGTTTCAGGAAGATCATCCCAGTCTGTCAGTTGCTCAGTGTCCATATCTTGGGTTCCAGTAACAGTCTGACTCAATATAGGGGAGAGGTCATCTCTAGAAATCTTTGCAGGTGGAACTGCTGTGGATTTGGAAAGTGAGTATTGAGGGCCACTCCAAGGTCTCTGCCTTGGTGTGGGTGATGGGTTTAATCCCTGTTGAGGGAGGGAGGGAGGACTGCAAATTTGACACCTGTAAAGCCAGTGACAGTGTCTTGGCATTAGAACAAGCAGCTTGGGAGGCAGTCTTTGCTGGGGGACCATTTTGGCATGGGACCGGTCCGGTTTGTAAATGGGATGAAGGGGAACCATGTATAGAAAAAAGGTTCCTTCCAAGAGGCAGCGCTGGAGGGGGCTCCCAAAGCATCTGGAGATTTGTAGTACGGCACTGAAGACCTGGCCACAATCAAGCAATCCACATTTCTATGTCCCCTGGGTGATCAGCGATGAGCTCATAACTATCCTTGCCAACATGTAGTCTAGTAAGGTTCTTGAATTTAAATTTGAAGTCATGTTGATAAAGAAATCTTTTAATGGTCCCACATATTCTCCACTTTGCATGGCTATTGAGACTCCCTGCCAAGAAAGTTCCCCTAAGTCTCTGGCAGACCGAAGGATTCTCTCTTTGGTAGTAAATCTTAATAGGTAGACCACAATTGGCCTAGGTATATTAGAATGTTTGCTTACACAGGCAGAGACCCTGTGGGCCCTCTCAATTTCAGTTGGGCCTCTCAATTGGTCCCCTGACATGCAAGGAAGATTTTCATTTAAAAATTGCTCCATTGACTGCCCTTCCACCCCTTCCGGGAGTCCAACAATCAGCAAATTATTGTGGCAGCTGTGGGTTTCATGATCCTCAGCCCTCTCCCAATGCGCTGCAAGCTGCTCTTCATGATGCTGGAGACACTGCCAAATCTGAGCTCGCTGGGCTTCACATGCTTCATCCCTTTGCTCTGCCACATTCATTCTGTCCTGTAGGTATTGAACATCTTTGGTAGTACCAGTCAGAGGTAAGCTGATATCATCAACTCTGGTTGATCCATTTTCAGGTGGTGACCACCCAGTGCCTTAGACGACATAAGAGATCTGTGTTATGGCCAGCAGGGTAGAAGGAGGCACTCAATCCTGTAACAGCCTCTGAGGGAGGGGTGGACAGAGGTGCAAAAGGCCTGCAGGTTGATAAGCCTGTGGTGCAAGGAAGTAGGGCCTATGCGGCCTAGGCCTAGGTGAACCAGAGTAGGTTCAAGTCACAGCGCCACCAAAATCATGTATTTGCTCCAAACTCCACTGAAAAGGATGTGCCCCCCCCCTGCAAGTAGGGTATTACCCATGCTTTAAGCCACTAATTAAAATAGAAGACTCCATGGGATCGTGGCATCTGAGCACCGATGGGCTAAGGTCTAGTGAGAGCTACAGACCTATGCTGCCATCTTCCACAGTGGCTAGACCATGCTCCCATAAACATAATATTTTAAAGCTACTGTATATCAGAGCTTTTAGCAAGAAATTATTAATCTAATGACCTCCACAAGAGAAGTGTGGGAGAGGGATCTCAATGTTTTGATATCAGAGATAGATTGGGCTGCCTACAGGAATATAGTGGATACCCAGATCTGCAACAAAAGGTTACTACAGATTCATTTCAACATTATACACAAAACATACCTTACACTCACTAGACTCCATAAGATAGACAATTCTATTCCTGAGACCTGTCAAAGATGTAAGAAGGGTAGGGGCTCTCTATCTCATATGCTGGTGAAATGTGAAAAGCTTATATCACTTTGAACTTTTTGGTCCTTAATATGGAGACCAATGAGGCTTGAATTTCCTTTTGATCCTGGAATTGCAATTTTTTTGTTTTAAAATTGATCTAATGGATCCACAAGGTAAATGGAAAACCATTTGGAACATAGGCTGTCTGGTAGCCAGTAAGATAATACTCCAGCACTGGAAAGCAGCAAAGACACCATTGAAGGATGAGTGGTGGGAGAAAATGCTGGAGTATGCCAGACTGGACAGAGCAATATGTTTACTAGAAATTGTCCTGGATGTACATAACTCAGTTTGGTCTTCCTTTAGATACAATTTGGCTAATTTGGCTAATCAGGCACCATATCAAATTTGGTCCTTAGATAATACAGTATGTAGGTGATGATGATGCTATATGTCTTCATGATGTCATAAAAGATTGAAGTCATATCATTAAAAAAGAAAAATAGTTCCTGTTCTGCAGCACTCTTCCAAGTTTCAGTGATAAGAATGATGGCACACACAAAAGTCACTATGACATCATTAGCCCCCTTGATCTCCCCCCAATAAAGACAAGCTTGCAAATGGAAAGATCAATGTTTCACATTTAAAAAAAATATTGGTACAACTTCCAAATAATGGGGAAAGAAGAACAGCATTTGTCTCCAAAAAAGAAGGGTAGTAATAGCCATGGCAAGCAATCTTGCAGACTTGGAAATACAACCTGATTCTTATGGCAAAGCTCTGTTCTATCAGGTAGTAAAATGACCAGTAAAATACACATATGGAAGGAGAAATAAACAGACTAAACATTATTCCCATCCTGTACCAGTAACAGGTGGGGTCCCACAGGGGTTGGTTTTGGGTCTGGTGCTGTTTAGAGTGTTTATATTCAATGCAATTCAACTTTATTTGATCAATCAAGGTAATAATTAACTTGATTATTTTCAACAATACATATAACAAGAAAGAAAAAACCAAAAAGATGACTCTCATATAAAAAAGTTTGTAGAAAATATACATACCAAGTCTGAAAAGGACAAAGACATAAATAACATTTATCCTAATAATGTTAAAAACAGTTTAAAGTTCCTAGAACATAAGTCCATACTTTCTATAGTATCATGCTATTTCTTTAAATTTAGCTGCCTATAATTTCTCTTTTTACTCTTAATAACAGAATTTGAAAATTTTCCAGACAAAATTGCATCTTCTACTGTTTGAGGATGCAGCAGAATAAATATCACATCATAACCAGAGTCTGCATAAATCGATAAGTGATTCTTTAAAAATTGATCTCTGGCCTTTTTTGTACAGTGGGCACAATAATAACATATGCGTCACAGTTTCTTCATGTCCATTGTTACACTGGCACAACTTTTCTGTCCCTATTACATCATCAGTAACACTGAGAGTATTAAAATATGTGTACTTTGAATTTACTAGCCCCATCCTCATCCAGGTAATAGCTTTTCTATATGATGAAATCAACCAAAAAAGAGAGATATAATTCCAATTCATGGTCAATTCTGTTCTCCTTACACCATCTTGCACATTTTTGTTTTCTTATTTGTGCCATGTCTATACTTTTCCTAACAGAATACCAGTTCTCTATATTGAGGAAGAATCAAAACCCTTGTAGTGTAATCCGTCCACAGATGGCCCATATCTATTTGGTCTAATTTACTTCTAAGTCCATTTAGCCATAACGATGGTAAATCTCTATCTGCATATTGCGTTTTTTCTTTTAAACATATTTTTAGAAGTATATTTTTTTTCTAGATTTATTATTCTAATCCAATATGAGATCAATATAAGATCTTTAAAGCAGCAGCTAAGAACTCTGCCCCTCTCTGCTCTTACCATAGTATTTGAAGTCGAGGTAGGTAAAAGTGCTTTATAATAATATGACAGGGGCTTCTCCAAATCTATCTTACTTACATATCCCCACACTTCTGAACCAAATAACAGCAATGGTTGGATTTTTTGACTCACCAGTAATTAACACGGGCACTATTGTATTTCCTCTGTAGACATAATTAAACTTTAATAATGCTCTTGTGGCTAATTTTGCTATATTTATTTGGTTAATAATATGAGCAGACTAAGAGCATACAGAAGTTAGCTGTACCCCCAGATAACAGTATTCCTTTACTATCTCAATGTTATCAGGCCCAATTCTTAACCTAGGTCCTTTCACATTGTGATTACCATTCCTAAAAGGCATAGTTTTTTTTTTTTGTATTCATCCAAAGTTCTAATGATTTACATTTCATCTGCAAGATGTCAAGTTTATTCTGTATCCCAGCTCTACAAAGTGAAAATATTACCAGGTCATCTGCATATGCCAGTGAGTTAATAAGTATATTATTTATTTTAGGAGAGTCAAATACTTCCAAGTTTTGAAATATTAATAGTTCATTAATATACAGATTAAAGAGAACAGGGTCCAATAGACATCCCTGTTAAACTCCACAATTTGATTCAAATGGCTAAGACAGCCTACCTTCATTATCATACCTGATATATGTAGATGTACCTGAGTAAAGTCTTTGGATTAATCTGAGGAGACTTGGATCCAGTCCCTTCTTGTATAAAAGTTCCCATAGCTTTAGCCTATTTACAGAATCAAAAGCTGATTCAAAATCTACAAAAACTACATACAATTCAGATTTCCTAAGCAGTACATATTTTTCCATCAAATGAGCCAGACAGAACAAATTATCGGTCATGGAAAAACCCTCCAGAAAACCAGCCTTGATAGATTGAGATCTGTGAGGTCAATTCAACCCATTCATTTAACCTATTCAATAGCAGTCTTGAAAATATTTTGGAGCTTATATCTAGTAAGCTAATGGGGTGAAACTTTTTGGGCTCAAACAATGAGCCCTTTTTATGAATTGGAACTATAATGTTACATGTCCATGAAATAGGGATAAAATTATGATCATTACTCAGTTGGGTTCAATTTTGAGGCCCCCCCTTGGTAGCTCAGCCCCTGTGGAGTTGGTCAGGTACTGCCCTTTGTGGGATGTGGTCCCTGAAGACCTGATGGCAATTTTTGACCTCTCGTTGTTGGACGAGCCTTGCACTGATTCTGAGCAGTTGGTAGTGGCCTATAATGGGGCCATACATTCAGCCCTCGATCAGATTGCTCCTGTCCGAGTTCGCCCCCTTCTGCATCATCCTGGAGCCCCGTGGTTTGATGGGGGTCTGAGAGACTTGTGGAAATTGGGCGTAGTCTAGAGCATCGTTGGAGGAAGACTGCTGCTGATGCTGACCACCTTATTTTGCTAGAGCATTATAAACTCTACCAAACAGAAATGTCCCATAAGAAGGCAGAATTCTGGTCCAGGGAAATTTCTGTCATACGGAACCGACCAGCTCAACTCTTCAGAACTGTTGATAGGCTGTGCAACCCAGCCTGTCGGCAGCTCAGTCGAGTTTTTACACAAACTGATTGTGACGAGATTACTCACTTCTTTGTGAATAAAGTCGATGACATCAGGAGGGAGTGCCACTAACTTCACTCTAAGGGGGTTGCTGTTGATCGGTGCTCTGTCGCAGAGCCCAGAGTTTCCTGGAGTACCTTTGACCTGCCAGATTTTGTAGACATTATGAGGATTGTCCAGGAGATGCGTCCCACATGCTGTAGTTTAGACCCAGGTGCTACTTCCCTGATTTTGGGTTGTAGTGAGATCATTGGCCCGGTCTTAGCTCGGATTGTCCGGTGCTCTTTAGATATGGGTGAGTTTCCTAGCTCACTGAAGGAGGGGGTGGTGATCCCCCTTCTGAAAAAAAGCTTCTTTAGACCCAGAAAACCTAGCAAACTACAGGCCTGTCTCTAACCTCCCTTTTATGGGGAAGGTTTAGTGAGAAAGTTGTGGCTGCTCAAATGGATAACCATTTAACCATCCATAATTTATACGAACCTCTCCAATCTGGTTTTCGTAAGAGGCATAGTACTGAGACTGCTGTGGTTCAGGTGAGGATGGCGAGAGATTGGAGACACTGTTCTATCTTGGTTCTCCTGGATCTATCTTCAGCTTTTGAAACTGTGGATCATGGGGTTCTGCTCGAATGCCTGAGGTTCATCTGTGGACTGTCAGGTACAGTCCTCAGATGGTTTTCTTCTTTCTTCACTGGGAGAACGCAGAGAGGGATCTTGCATTGGTTTTCATATGGGACTTTCTCTCTGTCTTGTGGGGTACCTCAGGGTTCGGTGCTGCCCCCATGTTATTCGCAGTATATATGCTACCCCTCAGAGACATTGTAAGATGGTATGAGCTGAAGTTTCACTGCTATGCTGATGATACCCAGCTCTACCTGTCTTTTGCACCTGACCAGGTTGCTGCTATCTCAGTACTGAACAACTGCCTCACAGAAATCCAAGATTGGATGAATTCCAGCAGTCTAAGGTTGAACCCAGGAAAGACTGAGGTTTTGGTTGTGGACCTGGGTCATAGGGTAGAGGGACTGAGGACTGGGCTCCCTTCTGGTTTAGTCCTGGAGGATGTCCAGCTTCTCACCTCTGAACGGGTGCATAACCTGGGAGTGGAGCTTGATGATGGTCTGACTCTTCAACATCAGGTATTGGCAGTCATCAAGCTGGCCTTTTTCCATCTTAGGAACATTGCCAGGACTAGGCGCCTTGTTCCATGCAGTCACCTGCCTGTTTTGGTCCATGCCTTTGTGACATTGCACCTTGATTACTGCAACTCCCTTTATCTAGAGCTTTCTGGGGTTGATATCTGCTACTTGCAGCTAGTGCAGAACACGGCAGCATGTTTGTTGACTGGGGCATCTAGAAGATTTCATATCACCCTTGTGCTGCACGCTCTGCACTGGCTGCCAATACAGTGGAAGATCACCTTTAAACTAGGTTTATTGACTTACAAAGCCCTACATGGATTGGGTTCTGATTACTTGAAAGAGCTCCTGATTCCTTACACTCCTTTGCAACAGCTCCGCTCGGCTGAAGAGGGGTTACTGGAGATTCTGAGGGTTAACTTACAATCAGCTGGAGTGCATGCCTTTGGATTTGTGGCACCTACCCTCTGGAATTCTCTGCCCCGTTGGCTCCGGGAATGCATGATGGTGGGGAGTTTTAAGCAGGCACTAAAAACTTTTTTTATGGGGGAAGGCATTTCCTGTTTTATTCTGATTTTATACTATATGTATTTGTATACATGTTTTGTTCATATTCATATTGCACAGCACTTTGAAATATTGAAATGCACTTAATTAGATACATTTTATGATTATTATTATTAAATTAAAGAACAGTGTAAGTAGAGAGATCCAGAATTCCTTATGTTCTTTATGTATTGCAGGAGGAATACAATCAAGTCCAGGGGCCTTATTGTTTTTTAGTGTCATTATACAGACTTCTATCTCCTCAAGGGAGAAAACTAACATAGATCCTACTTTGCCTAAACTATCCAATGCAAAGCTATCAGAAGAAGAGGGAGTCTTAAAAAAAATTTCCTTGAAGTGTTTTACCCAAGTTTCTCTCAGTACATATATCAAGGGATGGCTGATATTGATTAGTTCCCTTTGCTACCATGCTCCAGAAAGCTTTAACATCCTTATTTTTAATAATCTGGAACATCTTATCCCAGATTTCATTTTGGAAGGATAACCTCTTTGTCTGCAAAAATTTATTATATGACTTCCTAGCCCTATTTAAGAATGCACAATTTTCTTTAGATGGATAGTTTCTAGTCCTTCTAATACGTTTCTTAAGAATCTTTTTTTCAATTTTGCATTCTTCATCAAACCATGTTTTTAATACTTTCTTTGGTTCTGAATTAACATTTATATAAAGTGATGCTCTTAGGTCCTGATTAAGTTTATTTAATTGTGCATTTACCCATTCTATATTTTCCCATTCTTGATCTTGCACTTCCTTCTTTTTTTCAAATTCTGTCAATGTATTTTTTACTTTATTCCCATGAATGGACTTAAAGTTCAAAGGCTGTTTCCCTTCCAAACATAATTGTGCTATGGGTACTCAATGTGGCAGATAGCAAAAATATTACCTTTATCTGGCTTAACTTGCAAACTTAAGGCAGCATGATCACATTCTGATCGTATGAGAATTGTTAAAGAAAAAATTCTCAAAGCACTCAGGGTTAATTATGACGTAATCTATTGTACTTCGACCCACCCCAGAAAAAAGGTATATTCTCCCTCCCTATCCCCTTCTATTCTTCCATTTAGGATCATTAAATCATTATCATCAAGAAATGTAATCAAACTTTGACTTCTGTCACTTATACCTTTGTCTTTCCAATATCTATTTTTTACAGAGCTTGAGATTTAACTGGTTCTCTAAATTTATAAAATTATCATGGTTTGAAATATGAATGTTAAAATCTCCTAATATTACAAGAATACCCTTTGGATATTTGAGAAGGGAAGCATCTATATCAGCCCCCAATGAACTCCAGATGTTTATAAACTGGTCTGATTTATTAAACGGTGGAAAATATACATTAACCAAAATCAGCTTAAGCTGATCTATGCCTATAATAGCCAAAATATGATTTTGCTCATTTTTTTTTAATTTCTAATATTGTAATATTGGGTCCTATTTTTACAAACAGGGCCAATCCCGCTTTTGCTCCACCAAATTTCTTTTCCCTAACAGCTGAATTTAATATTGCTTGATATCCAATAATATTTATATTTTCTGAAGCCCACGTCTCTTGTAGGGCAAGAATTTCGTATTTAGAAAGGAATTCCATACATTCTTGGTCTACTAATTTATTGCAGAATCCAGCGACGTCCCAAGATACCATCTTCAGAAATAGATTATTTTGTGTAGAATCACAAGTAATTTCTAAGGAGTTTTCATCTATTATTCCTAGTCAATGTTCTGCATCCGAGCCCCTAGACTTTTCATCATTCAGATTAAACAAATCCACTAGTAATATGCCAACATTATCAAAAGTCTCCACATTCTTTTTTATCAGAAAGAATAAATCCGCTGATACACATGATACATCTGACTGTTCTTTTTATCCAAGAATATTCTCTGTTCATAACCAATGCACTTTTCCCCCTTTGGTCTTTTGAGATGTGATCCAATAAGGGAGTTTATATGGGTATCCAGGACTTCCTTATTTTCTCCCATAAGTCTGTCTACACCAAAAAAAGACAGAATATAGGGGTTGGGGTCCTTACTATCTGATATGTTTACTGAAATCTCATTGCAGTTTGATAAGATTCCCCTTGAAATTATTCAGAGTTAAGTGATTGCCAATCCCAAAATGCTGCTTAGTATGGTCTGTGATGGTTTTCCAGGAGATAGGGGCCCATATACTTAACCCTAATGAGGAAAGTCTGTATGTTTTAGCCCAGATAGACTTTGCTAAGTACATATCAGAAACTAATACATACACAGGTTTATTCTCCATGTTTTAATCCCTGCATACGATAATGATATTGTCCTTAGCTTGGGGATTGTCTAATTCTATGATGGTTAAATACTCAATAAGATCTTTTAGTAACTCCAGTGCCTCATCTGCTTTCTGATACACACCATCAAGTCGCAAACAGACTTCATTCCCATCAAGTAATCTTTCAGTTTCCTTGCTTACTTCAGTCATCTCATCAGAGGGGCTATTATTGCAGTCTATACATGCAATTTCTTCAGATATTCCTCTCTCTTCTCCTACAGTATTGTTAACAGGGTTTTCCAAAATCTTTAAATTTTCCTTTCTTACTAAATTCAGATTTGTGTGTATATCTATATTTACTTCTTTCTTATTTTCTGTTACTTTTATTGTATGTTTCTTTCCACCGCTTTTCTTTTCCTTTTGTTTCTTAGGACCTTTCCGTTTCTTTTTATTTTTTGTTTGATTATCTGGCATATGGATTGATAAGAAGGATAACTTACTTGTCCTTTTTTTGGCAAACAACTTCATCCATTTTTTCCTCCAATTGTTGCAATTTCAAACATAGAAGGATAATAGAGCTTTCCATATTAGATTTTAAATCCCTAAGTGCATCTAACAGCACTATGTTTGCCATGACAGGGTATGTTAATGCCTTGAAAGTATACTTTGATAATGTATCAGTCCATTGGGCAAATAGGTTTTCATTTATTATTTGTTCTACTTCCTTATCCATTATACTGTTGTTGGGGATCCTGTCAGTACAGAGCAATTATTTCTGTTTATCCCAACATCATTAATTAGTTCTTGTCTGGGATTATCAACATTTTCAGGTAGTCCTGATGAAATTTCTAAGGGGCTGTATAATTCAAATCTTGAATTCAGTGCTTTTCTAGGTGAGCCATTTTCTTAGAAGACTGTGTAATTAACATTTCCTGCAAGGGACATAATAGTTTGTTTTCCGTCATATTGCATTTAGTTTTAGAAATAAAGGAATTGGTGATATTTTTATGACTAATGTGTCTATCTGCCATCCCTAGAGTCTTGTTAATATGATGTTTATCTTCAGTTTTTATTTTCCCCTTTTGAGAATTTTGGATATCTATAATTAGTTCTTGATCATCATTACTGACTGATTAAGAATCCGTTTCTACTCTATCTATCTCATTTTTTAATGTTTTACCCATATCATCTACCTTCTGAATGGACAAATTTTGTGGTGTTTTTCAGTGCCTCCGCATAAGTAAAAAGTTTTTGCTCAGTGGGGGTGGATGTAATGCATAGTGTATCATTAAATACACATCCATTATTTTCATTCCTTTTTTTTAATGTATCCTCTAGTATTTTTCTTTTTACCCCTTTCCTGTAAGCATTTTACCACTTCTTGTAAACATTGGGTAATGCTGTTATAAGGTAGAATAGTATATTGTAGAACATTAATTACTCAACAATACAAAAATACAAAATCCATCAGCCAGTACCAAGGGGATTCTAAGACAATTCTGGGGGCGATTAATACTCTTCCCAAATAATCAATCAATGAATCAAATCTAAAAGGGACCTATGCAAAATATTTAAAAAAAAATCAACAATCAGCAAATAATCATATAAAATATAAAGTCCCAAGTGGTTAATCTTCCAGTAGATCTTCTCTGACTCTTTCAAATCAATTCAAGTTTCAAGTCTATAGTCTTTGTTCTCTTAAACTCCTTGCTTTAACCCACTTACTCAGACAAGTTGTGAAAAGTTACCCATTGATACATTTCAAATGCGGATATCCCATGAATGACCAAGAATGACCAATCAGTAAGCTGATACCACTGTTTTCAGTTCTCTACACCACCACTTGGGTTCATTAAATTTCAGAATAATCCATCAGATTCGATCCACTGCAAGTACAAAATAAAAAACACTAATATGTGGAGGGACACGATAAATGCAATTTTAATAGTCCCTAATAGTCTAAAGCAGAAACAGCAGATACCAAACAGAATCAAAACACTAAGTTCTGGTATCCAGGTTCTACACTGCTGCAAATAATTTGCTTTTCTTTACTTTGTATACTTTGTTCTTTTGATTGAGGTTTCCTAGTCCTTAAATCCTTTAATTTTGATTTTAGCACCCTTGATACCCTTATAACAGCATTTACTATAAGTAAAAAATCACATCTCTTACTTTTTTTCTCATAAGATTCTGAAACCTCCTTTTCCCAAAAGAAATTGTGGAAAAAATGCGGCAAATGGAAAGCAGGGAAAATTAATCAAAACCTGATTGATTTATGTACCAGATTGCTCTCACTAAAAAATGCACTCAGAGCAAATCTATCAGGTTTTAAACTTAGAACTTGGAACTTAAAAAAGAAACTTTAGTTGAATAACAAGTTCTCTCTTAAATAACTTTTCAGTGCTTTACTCATATAGCTCCTCACTCATGGTGACCTCTCCGTAAGTCATTCAAACCAGAATGGCTTGTCTGTTTGAGAAGCACCCACACATGCGCTTTTAAACTCAGAGGTCACGTGCAACCCCGTGCCAGTAGAATCCCTGCTTTCTCATATTTTTCTAATATGACCAAATGCAGCTAGATATGGCAAAATATAAAATACATAAAATATAAAAAATAAAAATAGTACAATCCCCTTTATCAGTTAATAATAATTGCTTTACTGATTACCGTTAACTGGGTATTTCAAGCCGGAGTATATTTAAAACCCATGACTAAAACAACTAAAGCAGATAAAACAGATAAAGCAACTAAAAACAGTACTTCATCAGTTCACCTTCTAAACTAACATAACATTTCATTCAGATTAAAATATCACAGTATGATAGCTATAACTTTAGAAGCTAGATTTTAAACATGCGAAGCAATACAGCAGATAACACACAGATAAAACACAGTTCTTCAGTGTGTGTATATAGACAAATCAAATCAGATTAACAAAGCTTTTCAATGGTTTCTTGATAAAACTTGAAGCTCTTTTCTACTTAGCTGCAAAGCAAGCCTTTAAGTCTCCAAAAACTCCACCAAGCACTCCTCCACCAGCAGTAGGCTACTCCACCGTAAGAACTCCTGCTGTTGCAGAGTGAACAGGAGGCCTGAATGCCCACCAAGCTAAAGCCAAATCAGAGCACTTTGAATGCCTCGTCGGGGGTTCTAAGACATACCGGAAAGGTCAGTGAAATTAAAATACAGTGTGTCAACTGGTGGCATACCTTTGATAAAATAAATTGTGCTTTCACTGACTCCTGCTACAAATGTTACTCCTCAGTGTTCTAGCATGTAACTCCTCACTGACTAGTCTCTGACCTTGAAGTGTTTATATCCACCATGGGGAGGGACACAACAGGTTGGTTATTTAAATATGTGGAAGACACAAAACTCACAGGAATCTCATCTCAGGATGAGAACATCACTGCAATGCAGAGAGAGCTGGACAAAATAAACCACTGCACTACCAAAAAGGGCATGAGCTTTAATATAGACAAATGCTGTGTCATGCATTTGAGTAGACAAAATAAGCTCACCGATTATACCCTAAATGGATAAACCCTTAGGCACTCAGTTGAAGAAAAAGATTTAGGCACAGTTATAGACAATAGATAAACATATAAAGCACAGTGTGCAAATCAAGTAAGCAAGGCAAATAATGTACTGTGGGCCATAAAAAGAGGTTTTAGGAGTAGAAGTTGAGAGGTGATTATTCCACTTTATAGAGCATATGTGAGGCCTTTTTTGGAGTACAGTGGTCTTGTGTGGAGTCCAATATCTAGAGGTGGTGTGGATAGCCTGGAGAGGGTACAAAGGCACACAACAAAAATAATATCTGATTTAAGAGATAAATCATACAGGGAAAGTAACCTGATTCTTATGACTGTAGAGACAAGAAGAATATGCAGTGATCTTTTGCTGAGCTATAACATTATGCAGGATGACTACTTAATAAATGAGCTACAACTAGAATTTAAGAATATATTGGTAAACACCAGGTGACACCCACTTCAGCTACAGCCTAGGAAATTCAATACAAACAATAGAAAAGCTTTTTTCACACAGAGAGTGGTGTCACCCTGGAATGGGTTACCCCAATAGGTCATTATAAATACAAATAAGCAGCAATTTAAACAGAGGCTAGATAGGTACATACTGGATGGGAATGTTGTGCAGTATTATGGGTAAACAGGACAGAAGCTTTCTAAAATGGGCTCACCGGCCCGTTGGTTCCTAAACACCTTAGTATGAACCTTAGAATAAGTGTTTTGCTTTTAATACCACAAAATATTGTCTCTATGAATACTGGCTTCCAGAATTTTGGACATGGGGAGTACTCTGACATTCATAAATCTGAAATGTCTTCCAGATTTGGATTATGAATCTTACTGACTTTCCACTAACATTAAATAAACTGAACCTGAGTAATAGTACTTTTGGCATAGGATAAGAAAGCTCCAAGTAGCAGCTAGGTGCTAATGATATAATGAGATTTGATTAATACTGCTGTTCAAATTATTTTAGGACAGATATAGAGGAATACTGAAATATGCGAATATACTTTGGGGGAAGTAGGTCAGATTACGGGCAGACTAGATGGAGTATGCGGTCCCCATCTGCCGTCATGTCCTTATGTTTTTATGGCACTGCAAAAATAGTTTACAAATACCTGGGTGCCTGGGACTCACTCTGGGAGAGGAGGGAAAGGCTATAACAAAATTAAGGCATTCACCATCATGATCCTCCATTCTCTTGCTGTGTGCCCTTTTTCATCAATTAGCACCCCCATCCAGCCAGCTCATGCACCAAAAAACAACACAGAATTTAAAATAATAAATATCTCAGGGAGAGGAGGGAAAGACTTAAAGTCTCAACTGTAAAAGGAAGCTAGAGCAAAAAGGTATTGTGTCTTGCATTTAAAGTGTATAGGGGATCCTGGCCCCAGGGAGTATACCGAGAAACGGAGAGGTCATGCCCAAGATTCTCACCAGTGAAGACCTCTGACTGTGAGGGTTCCCTTGCTACCAAAGTGTTACCCATAACTGCCATTGCCTCTTCCCCAACTGGATCTGACCCAAGGTTAGATACCATCATAGAAGAGGTCCAGGAATTCCAAAAGGGGCTCCATGCTGACCCGGGTATAGTGAAAGGCCAGATCCCTGAACATATGACATTATTTCTTCTCTCTGGCTACTAGGGCAGACAAAATTCAACATATTCTAGTTCACTAACATTATATAAAAAGTACAAGCAGCTTGAGGAGAAATGAGAAGACTTGGAGTCTGAAGGGAATTATCTCAGTAGTCCCCATACCACTTCTCCTGAATAAACATGCAACCTCAAGATATCAGAGAAATGGACGCAATCATGTTTCTTTAATATGTTACATTATTGGAGTGGCATGCACACTGGTCGACTTTGTAGACACCTCCAACACTTCCCTTCATTTGAAGGGCCAAACCTCATTTGGGCCAATGAACAGCTGTACCTCCTGGGTTGTTACCAAACCCCAAAAGCATGAGATCATGTGGCCAAGTCGCTAGTGACTGCCCCCCATCTGTTGCCATTGCCCTTGCAGGCTAGCCTGAAGAAGTTGTACCCTGATACCCCTACCGAGGTCCAGGTCTTGTGGTTCCCCAGTCTTATGCAATGAGCCCTTAGGGAGAATTCAACTAATTCACACTTTTCCCCTTTACCATTAGGCTGTGATGCTCCCAAGCTGCCACAGGATGGATGCAGTCTGAGCCCCTCCAAAGTAGATCACTCCAGTTGTGCTATGTAGACTGTATAAAACAGATAAAAAAACAAATCCCATCCTTCATCCAACAGATGCACACCATCCTGAGAAAAAAGTCCCTAGCAGGAGGTGTTGATGTCCTTGTGCTGAACCACAGGTCCACCTAGAGACTCAATTAATGGTCTAGTTTCCCTATTTATACAAATGCATGCCAAACCCAAAGTTTTACAATCCAGTGCATGATACCATTGCATAAATTTAATTGAGATCAGATGATCATAGTCTTAGGCCACCATTTCTGTATGGAACAAAGGTCCTCCTTCATCATCAAGAGCAGGTTAATCAATTTTCCAGAGCCTCAGATCCTTCCCATCTAAATGGATCAAAAGAATGTGCAGTACATGCCCTGTCTGGGCCTCTGCAACTGATGTGAGGAAAACTTCTTTCCAGCGCATGCCTCTTTTTCCCAGCCATCATATATGCACTTTCCATTTAGTATCACTGGGCTCTTCCCCTTAGGCTGGTTGGTCACTGTCTTTTCCATCCAGTAGATGAAGGAATAACAACAGATCCATATGCACTTGAAGCTTTCTGAGGAACCTGGAACAGACCAAGGAAAGATTATTAGAACAAATGCAGTCTGATGAATTGTGAGAACAAATGGGACTTTCAGTGCCCTAGGGCTTGAATCTCACTATCTGACAGCCTTTGTTTCTGGGTAGTCATTGCTGCCCCAATCCTCAAGGAATAGGTGTTGTACTCCTGGGTGTTCAAGCCTGAATGGAGTACTGTGATCATCAGTATATATGAGAAATTATAAGTTGTCAGGGGCTTGCCATCCACATGCCACAAGGAGACCTCTCTCTCTCTCTCTCTCTCCACACCAGGTGAGAGGCCACTTATTTGGCCACTAGGGCATGGCTGTCCCAAGATGACCTGACTGAAGTCTTCACCAGACACCAGTGACCAATACCTTTCTGGTCAGATTTGCTTCATTGTAGCTGCACAAAAACCCTTCTGGGGTGAGCACGATGTTTGCATCTGTCAAGCATGTTTCACCCTATTTTGGGCCATCTAGACCAGCCCCAAGATCCAGAATGCCCCACAGAATGCCATTAGGAGCACAGTTTTTAATAAAGTGGCCTTGTAAGTATTCTAACAGACTGCTGGAAAGGCTGACCACACCTGCTCCAGGACTGCAGGTGTAAGAAGGTGCCATATGTCTGGTTGCCTAATATGGCTCTTACCCCAGCCCTCAAGTACTCCCCTGACCTTGAAAGCTTGGGTGGTGACCACGAACTCCAAGACTCAGGAAAACTATGACAAGCCTACTAAATGTCACTCAACGATCCCTGGCATCAGCTCTTGTTGCCTTGCTACCATTACATATTAGCTTAACTGATCAATTGGGTTGGGCCAGAAGTTTGTTCATCCCACCTCTGCTCGAGTTGTATAATAGTGCTCCACCCCTTGGTGGTAGGCCACCCTGCTTTGAGGAACAATGTAATTACTTATGCACTTCCAGGTCTCAATGTCAGCAGCTTCCACAGAAATGACAGGACTGGGTATGGATGCTGCTCAGCTGCTGAGGCCAGTTCCCTAAATTTCTGCCACTGCGAACAAGATGAAGCATCAGTAAATCCATTCTCAATGTTCACATGTACAGTTTTAAAATGAAGATTAAGCAATTTGCATTTTTAAGACAAACATTCTCATGAGGTAACACAATGGCCCATTAGTTGGCAATTGCCCGTTTATGGTATGCTCCATTCCCAAATTGTCCAAGTGAAAGATGACCTATTGTCCCTCAGTCTGGATTCCCAAATGCATAAGACAACCACAGATGGAAAAAACTCCAGTAGCTTTCTCATTTTGTGGAGTTCAGTGGCTGCTCATGTGGGAGGCCACTCAGAGGCACACCACTTGCCTTGGAAATATGTCCTGAACCTCAGACCTCCAGCTGTGTCTGTGTATAACTCCAAGGCCTGGCTATCCTCAGTCTTCAGCCATGTAGAGATGCCATTGAAGTGTGCAACAAATGTATGCCACATCTACAGGTCCTTGCAAAACCAGTGATGGAGTTTTTGAGCTCCCACCCCTAGATTCACCATCGATCATAGGATGGTCCTCCTAGTGGGAATGATCCTACAGGTGAAATTTAGGCATCTGGCTATCTGCTGCAGATCCCACAGGGTTATCTTCTTAGCCTCCATGGCCTTGCTCAAGAGAGACCACAGCATGTCTAACTTGTCACGAGACAGGTGACACTACTACTTCATTGCGTCAATCTCTATGCCAAGCAAGTTCATCACTGAGCTCAGAACCTCAACCTTTCCAGAAGCCAAGGGAATGCTAAAATGGTTGCATAATTTAATGAAAGTGCTTAGTGTTTGTCTGAAGACTGAGAAGTGAGCCATATCCAAAAACAGAAAGTTGTCCAGGTAGTGAACAATGTCCTGGTTCCCTGATACCCAATTAGTGGCCAAATATTAAAAGACATCAAAGTTTTCAAACACTGCACATGCTGCTGCACAACCCATGTCCCTGTCATTGTCCACATAGTACTTCCACTTAGATTTCATACCTAGCAGGTCCTGTTGTTCCAGATGTACTGACAGTATGCAAAATTCCAATTCTATGTCTGCCTTTGCTATCCGGGTGTGAGGCCTTGCCAACTGCACTATTGCCACAGCCCTGTTGAATGACTCTTTTTGAACCATCCTGAACCAGGCATCAATATGGTCATTAAACAGAATCTCCCTCTGGATGCAACAGGTGGTTGATCATCTGGAATTCATCCAAAGCCTTTGAGAGCAACAGGCCAATTGGGTCACCCAGACATTTGGCAGGAGAGGGGCCGACTATAGCTTGCTCACCCTCCTCAACTGCATCTCTTTTTCCAGTTTGTCACAGACCACTTGCAGATGGTCTGTGGTTGACCTGAAGTACTCCACTTCATAGCCCTGTCAGGGACCAATATATGGAATTCTGAAGCCTAGTAATAGACTCTCCAACAGTTGGATAGCCTTGTGGTCCAGGTACTGGCCAAGCCAGAATCAAGCCTGTATACCCTTCTATGGGGGGGACTGGCTTGCCTCCCAGGGACTTATTACATTTTCTGCAGCACGATGATTGCTTCCTCATGGAGGCTTCAGGGAGTGGCACTGTATGAGAGGGTGCTTCTGCCTACAAGCAACACATTCATGCCAAAATCTCCATCTGTTCCTGGTACAGCTCCCCTCATTATACAGTAGGTAAAGCAAGTCTGGGAATGGGGCACCTCAGACTCAAAACACTGTGGCTGGGGTGTCCTGATAGGCAACCTGCTATCTGTGTGGATGACCCCCTGGCCATGCATCACTTTCACTAGAAGGAGCATGTCCAATACACCCCTTTCATGTGATGCATCATTCTGCCTCCACTGCCTGAACTCTTTATCATATTCTAATCATACCATTTCCCCTTTGCACCTATGTGTGAACATGATTCTATTCAGGTAATTACACAGATAAAAAACTTGCTCCAGAGCCATTTCATTGTGTTGCTGGTGGAAACAATAAACCCCACTAGCCAATTATCGAAAGAGCATGTCACCCTCACTTTCTTCTTCTCTAAGCCCTTGGACTTTCCTTTTTTATCTTCCTGCTCACCTCAGCAGTTGATCAAGGAAAACATATCTACATATTCCCAGTTCTGGATCTGCTGCCGGACTCTGTGCATTAGGTGGTTCTGCCACAGTAATGTAGTGACCGAGGTCATCCTCTGCCATCCTCTGCCACTGCAGGCTTTAGTGCTGTGCTGGTGCCTGCTATGCCTGTGGGCTCGAGGTTTGTTCCCCCCTTTTGCAATTGGGCCTGGCTCAATACAGCAAACTCAGTCATCAGGTCCCTGATCCTGTGCAGATTTATTTTCCATGGTTGATCCTTTTGTAACCTCTTGCTGCTTTGGTGCCAGACCCAGAAGGGGTCACGGCTTATGCCTCTATTTCATACATGGGTGGGATGGGTGCCTCCTTCTCCCTAATGTCAGAATCCACTTCCAGTGGGACTGCTCCACCTGCCACTTCCCTGGCTCAGTCAGTGAAGCAGTCCTGTGAGGAATCACTCTGAAAGCCCTAATTACCATGTTTTTAAACTGTTCCTCTGATATGTGATTAATCCAAGTATTGCTCTTACACCCTTGATGTTTTCTAAGGACCTTTAGAGGCAGAACTGCCAGTTCCTTGGCTGGCCATTTGTTTTTCACCATGGTGCTGCACCTTCATGGAGTACTGGTTCCCTCCAAACAGGCATTGAGCTAGTCATGCTCCCTCTTCTTATACATGTGTACAATACATACTAGCAGAGTAGATCAAGAGGGTCAGGGGGGAGGGTAACACCATGATTTTGGGGGACTTCAATCTGCCAGGGGTGGATTGGAGCACCCCAGCCACCTCAAACACAAGGGAGCAAGTCCTCCTTGAAGCTTCTCAGGACAGCTTCTTGGTACCAATGGTAAATGAGCCAATCAGGTTAAGCAGCACTCTGGACCTTGTGCTACCTAATAGAGAGTTTGTCAGAGAGCTGGGGGTGGAGGATTCGCTGGTGGGGAGTGACCATGACACAGTGTGGTTCTCACTCAGCCTGGGCAAGAAGGCTGGGGGAACAGGTACCAGGGTGTTGTACTTCAGATGAGTTGACTTTGGGAGGATGGGGAAAATAGTGTCCCACACCTAGTCACAATCCACCCACACATGGATGCTGGCCAGAAATGGGAAGTCATCAAGCTAGGACTTGCAGAGGCCACTAGATCCTCTACCAAGACAAAAAGCAAGAAGGCTAGGGCCAAGAAGCTAAATTAGTTAAGCAGAGAGGTGTTGGAAAAGGTGAGGGCAAAAAGAGAAGCCTTCAGGAGATTCAAGAGATCAGGGCAGGGGGTGGGAGGATAGAGAGGAGTACCTGAAAAAATCTAGAGAGGTGACCAGAGCAGTCAGGGCAGCCAAGGCTTCCAGAGAGTTTAGGCTGGTACAGGGTATCAAGAATGGGGAAAAGGACTTCTTCAGGTAGATAAGAGAGAGAAGGATCTGCAAAGATCAAATAGTAAGAATCTGGAAGGATGGGGGTGGGCAGAGAAAGAGGCAGAGCAGGAAGAAGCACCAAATTAATGCTTCTGATCTTTATTTACTATGGAAAAGAATGGGTCAGTTCCTCAAGGGATAGGGATGGCAGGCACAGGAAGAATGGGGTGACATTTGGGGAAATCACAGTGGACAGGGTATTAGAAGGTTTAAGGGCACTGAGGGTGGATAAGGCACCAGAACCAGATGGGTTGAAAGGTCAAGTACCACTGCCAGGCTTTCAAAGCTAATGTCTCATAAAGGGCGATACCTGATCATCTCCATGGGGTAGGCCTGTGAAGGGAGGTGGTAAAACTAAACCCCACAATGTACTGATCAGACCATCCAACTGGTTCCACCCCCAAATCAGAGGCCTTGATCCCCAGGAGAAAGACTAAGTCAAGGGAGTGACCATGTTTATGGGTAGCAGTGGTAACTATCTGTGTAAGGCCCAGAGATGACATCAGCTGGAGGAAGTGTCGTCAAAACTTTTTGGTCATATTGTGAAAAACAGCATAAAATGCCAATGAAATCCCAGGCAACTGAGGAGATGTGCTTGTAGGCAAAATAGCAAGTGAGGTAGTGGAAATAAATGAAACAATAACCTCTCCACAACTGTATAATACTAGTTAAGTGGCACCAGATAAGCACATGCACTGTTAAAAAAAGAAGACAGACAGAAAAAGGTCAAATATGTTTAGGGGGCAAAAGATAATATAGCCCATCCTGATTTCACAGCAGGGGGCCATGGACACTCTGGCCCCCCAGGTTTTTTTGTGCATGGATCAGTTTCTTAAAATTATTTCTGACATTTTTGAAATCATCCCATTTACTTTGCTGGTGAGAAATTTTAAACTTTCACCATAGCCAATCTCCCTTTTTTCATTTGTGCTTGAAGATCACCTCTTAAAACATTTGATATTTACAACTGGAAAACACTGCTTAATGAAAGGTACATTCTTATTTTGAATGTTATTTAATATAGTAATAAACAAGGTAGTTGCAATATTAACATCAGTTAATAGTTGTAAATGTGACCAATCAAGAAAGTGGAGTACATGTGTTATGGCCTTGTTGTCTAATGTATAGTAGTTTCTAAACATCACAATTCTGGAGGTAAACTTTTAGATACTAGCCTTCCATACCCCATCAACAAGGGAGTGATCATTAATGATATCAGACAAAACACACAATAGCTGATAAGAAGGCTTGTTTATTTAGTCAGTATCAAATCAAGCAAAGTGTGGAAGTTGATCTTGTTATTCTTGCTGGTGGGGTGGAGATAAGTCATATAAATTGAGCTTTACTTGCCAAGGCTTCCCACCTGCTACATTTAGTACCTGACCAGTTAAGGTTAAACTCATGATAATTTTTTCATCAGCCATGATCATTTTTTCATGATGAACTGGAAGTATGGCTTTGTACTCAACTGGAAAGGAGAATCCATTTTGCCTTCTTCAGTAGAATTCTATACACAGCATAAATGTACCAGGAGTGAGCACAGCTAGGACAAATTCACAGAGCAGATTTACTGTGCAGGTAGACTGCAGTCCTGTTTAACAAGATTCATGTGTTCCTTAAAAAGAACAAACTCTGATCAGAGCAATTATAGCTGCACAGATATATTTGGGGGTACTGTAGTGCAGGGCAGTCACAATATGGCCATCGGGGCATCAGGATACTGACACAGAGGTCACACAGGAGTCACTGGTTTGTGTTAGCTGCTGTTTAAGCCACCAGAGTGTGGCATTCTTAGTGGCTCCAGAGTGTGCCATTCACAAGATGGCAGTGATTACAGAACTGTGCACATGCAGTGTCTGTCAGTGGCCATCTTGTGCACGGCACAAGGCCCTTCCACAATTGTGGTAGAAAAAGAAGTGCCCCGAGAAGTGGATGTGTTTATGCGGCCAGTAGAGTGGAAGCACTGCATAAGCATAACCACTGTAAACTATACCGCAGCACTGTGGAAGCAAACAGAATAGCGGTATGGTCACGTGCTTCCACAGTGCTACTACTCTGTTGATCACATAAGAACTGCAGAGCTCAGCCCATACAGCTGTAAAAATTAAGTATGTTTTCACAGAGCAACCTTTGGAACCATAATTAGCACCCCCCCAAAAAAAAAACTCAGCAGTAACAGACAATAGGGGAATGTGGTAATGTTAAATGGATGCATTCTCCAGGGATGATGAGGCACAAGACTTTTGCACCAAGTACCTTTACACCTCTGGAAGTGCATCTTCACACCATGGAGGGAATACCTGCACTTTTAAAATGGCTCGCTGTTGTTCAGTAAAATCTGATTTTAGCCATAAAAAGGAAATATGACACATTAACATGCATCAATGTCATGTGATCAGTAGGGGCCAATCAGATTTACTTATTTTTAAATGCCATTTTATAGTGAAATATGATCACATGAAGAGGCATTCTCTGTCATGGATAAAGGAACAGTTCCAATCTAATAAAAAAGACACAACATTATATCAGGCATTGAAGCAAATATGTGCATTGTTTACCATCTCCAGGGCTAACTCATTAGCCCAACAGTAAAATTCAGAACTAAACTTTATAATGGCCACATTAGAACATGAGGGTACATTGTGCATTATATGACACAAAGCAAGGTGCAGGTCTATCACCACGCAAAGTCTCTCAGTTAGCCATCCACTTTTGATACAGTTTAAACAACTCAGTACAGCAAGGTTCAAAATGAAGTTTTGCAGCCATGAGCCAGCAGGGCTATTGACTGGGAAAATCCACTAGTCCCAAAAATGTTTCTATTGGAGCAACTCATGTATGTATTGAAATGTTACCTTCTCTAGTACATGCCAATAAGGCTAGTTAAAAGAAAATTTTACTAGCCCGATACAAAATCTACCAGCATTTGACTAGTGGGCCAGTGTAGATTTTGATCCCTGTTCTAGCCAACAGTATATAAAAATAAAGGACAGTGCAACACCAACAACTAGGCCACTGAAAGAGTTGAAAAAACAATCTGTTCTTTTTTGTGGGAAGGTAGAAGTATTCCCAGCAGCTGCAGCCCACATTAGGTTCCCTATCTTAGTCATCTTATTCACTGCCAGCAGCAAATGAAGTCTGGTTTGTCTTCAGAGAAAGAAATCATAACTTTTAAAATAATAAATAGAGATACATTTCCTACCACGAAAATGTACAATGTTTAATAAACTCATATAAGAAACTGAGAAGCAGTAAAGTGTCTTCAGTAAGCTACCAGGTTTGATTCCTAATCCTTTGTATTCAGGGGGAAAATTTCAGGAGCAGGAGGGGCAGAGCATTTAAAATCAGAATTTCTGAAATATATGTATGATTAAAGGCTGCATTATTTAACAGTGAAGCCCCTATGATGCACAGTAAGTAAAGGATCACAAGGTACTGATCAAGACTGAAAACATGTAGCTGAACTTGTTATACTGCATGTTTTCTCATTTTTCTCAAGAATCGAAAATGGTTATTTCTCATGTACTGTTATAAAACTATATTATCACTCCCACCTCCAACATCACTTTTAGAAGTCAGAAGAGCCCATTGCTTAACCTTAAAGCAAAATGGTTGCCTCAGAACACATGACTGAAGGCAGCATAATAGACTATTGCTTAAACCTTTTCTGTAAGACTGGCCTGAGCATTAAGAAGCTACTTCTGTGGCTGATGTAAACTGATTTGAACAATTCATATTTTGCTTATTCATAAAAATATTTGCGAGCAATCATTTCTCCCAGTATTCCGTAATGTTTCTCAGCAGAACTGCCAGCAATACACCAGTGTTTAAGTTGTCACTAGCCAAATAGAGTTGTGCTTTACATTTCTGTATTTACCTACAAATCACATTGCTCAAGCAGTAAAACTGCTACAACAGTTCCACAGTCTGCAGATCAAAATGTAACTTTTTTTTTTTTTATGGTTTTGCTAATGGAATTTTTCTTTGGTTTAAATGTTCAGATAACAGTCAGTCAAACTGATATTTGGTTTTAGGCAGCAATCCCAGTAAACCACATTACAACTCATATGATATAAACTCATCTGTATTAGAATAATTGAAACACATGTGTGATATTTTTCCCCCAGTGTATGCAAAGATGTCCATTTCCTTTCCATTTTAACAAGATTCCTAACAGTCTGTGTATGGCAGGTTCTCAACAGGCGAGGTGATGTGTGCCAACAGTTACAGTAGGAGATGTTTCAAGAAAGTAGAAAATAAGAAAACTAAGTCAACTTATTTGGAGATACCAAGAATTCTCATTTTGTCTTATAAAAAGTACAATTATGGAGACCTGAAGAACTTCTACAAATCAAGTCACTGTTCTGACTATCAATAAATATTCAGAGGCTCTGATACACAAGATTCACTGAATAAATAGAGGGGGCAGAAACCAGGCAATATCTTATAAACAATCTGACATTCACATATTACTGTACTTCCCTTTTCTCTGCATGTGCAATCACACAAAAAGGTCTCTTTTCCAGAGAGGAAAAATATAATTGCAACAATTTTAAGGCTTCCTCTACCTTGTATGTGCAAAAATAAATCCAGTTAAATTGTCTCAGTGAACATAAATCAACTAGTATGTTTTAAAAAGAGCGCACCTGGCCTGTGCCTCTCAAAAAGTGAAAAGATAAATAGTAAGTATGAATGCATGACAGGAAATCATTCCTAATACAGAGTATGCATAAAAGATAGTGTGATATTCCTTAAAAGTAGCTAGTTACACGCCAGCATAATGGGCCATTTGGTGTTTTCTATTTGGATTATTTTCCTATTACTGATAATGAAGAGATGAATGGCTAGCAACCCTCTGGTGAAACTACCTTATTCATTTGACTTGGACAGCACTAGATAAAGTTACTGAAATACACAGCAGTCCAACACAGCTGAGTGTAACAGAGGAATACCCACTTATATGAAAACCCTAGCTATATACTGCAAAGGCAAAAACAATATATTTCAGCTCCTTGGTAAATACTACGCTGTAGTCATTTGTTTTCCTTTACTCATTTTTCATATTCTCTCTGCCTTTCCTGCAAAGAGCACAAATCAATTTAGTTGTTTTCACCTTAATGTTGAGATGTAGTTATGGTATATATTTGCTGTTCTGTACTAAATTTTATTGCTGCTGGGGTAAATGACATCCTTTCTCCAGGGCTGTGACTGAAATCAGAACTGTGCCCAAGCTTACCTTATACGTTTACAAAAAAATAATATATTTTTGTTTTAGCATTTTATGTTAGCTCTTTTTGTATACCTCTTGGTAAAGTGCAGACAATTAACATAATTTACTTGGACTAATGCATACACTCTAACCATAGCCTGAAATGTAGGACACTTCATATATGTGCCTGAGACATCTGAGTTATTAAACCTTGGAATCTATAATAGTAATCATAATGTTAGTTAGCCACTGTGTTTTGGTGATAAAAACAATAACTTAAGAATGGTTAAGTTACTACTGATTTCTGTTTCAGATTATGTCTTATATTTCTGTAGACTGGTGAGTGTTATTATTGATTCCCAGAGTATTGTTAATTAATATACTATCTTTCATTATCAATGTTTAAACTGGAAGGCTAACCCCCACAGCATTTGCATTAACTGCCACTAGAACATTTTAGTCAAGTAATAAAACTCTTACACAGCTCTTACAAAATCAATGAATCTAGATCTGAATTATAAAGGTTTGACAGAAAAACAATTTGGCTACTTGAACCATGCTATTTGTAGCTAAAAATATAAATGATTAGTAAAACACAATGTGGCTAGTGACAGCTCAAACATTGCATTATTGTAATTAGAGACGGGGCTAATTTAAATTCCGGGCACTTCACATTGTCACTCTGCTGCGTGAAGTGGCCAATGTAAAAGGCTCACTTTGCCTTGTAATTATTACTTTCGCATTGTCATTCCACCTTAACGCGAAGTAAGGTGAAGTGAAAACAATATTGGCAGCCCTTTACATACATGATCAACAAAATTAATGTGCATCCCCAAAATGCTCATGTCTTGTGTCCAGAAAACTGCCCAGTGCTGACAAAGTGTAATGAGAGCACAAGCAATGCAAAGTCTCCCAAAAGTAATAGTGTACTCAGACGTCATGCTTGCAGTAGTCACACACAGTCACCAGAATTAAAGTGCATCCCCAAAATGTTACTGTCTTGTGTCCAGAAAATTACCCAGTGCTGACAAAGTGAAATGAGAGGGTAACAAAAAATGCAAAGTCTCCCAGAATTAATGATGCATTCCATCATGTGTTCAGTGGTCACACACACTCACCAGAATTAATGTGTATCCCAAAAATGCTACTGTCTTAGGTCCAGAAAATTCCCCAGTGCTGACAAAGTGAAATGAGAGCATAACAAGAAATGCAAAGTCTTCCAGAATTAATGATGTACTACAAATGCACGGACAGATTAAGATTGCGCTGCTCACTCAAGAGATGCAGATGCAAAGGCACAACACCACCTAACCAGTGCTCACAAGTTACAAATCCAAATCTGGAAAAGAATACCTTTTGCCGGTTGGGGGGGTAGTGCACGGCAGTAACAGTCCAGTACCAGTAAAGATAACACAAAGCAGTATAAAAAAGTATTGCAGGTACAGTGGATAGCAGGTTTACACTGCTGCAATTACTCTGTGGCACAATAAAAGGTGTCTGATTTAATGGCACGCATTGCACACACAATCACACAAACAACAAGTAATGCGTAGCAAATTGAAAACCTTTAGTAATATAATCAAATGTTTTAAACAAACCGAAATTATACACTGCTACACCACAGCAATCAGCAAAACAATTTCAAGAATTACTAAAAATATTACTGTGTGTACATTAACACAGTTATACAAGAAAAATATAACCAAAACAGAAAGACTGCCTTTTTCTCCCAGTTAATCTACCTACGCCACAGATACACCCCTTCCCAAAGCACACTTCACAGTACACAGACTGACTGTTCTAAATTAATATTCAAAATCCACACGCAAACAATAAACACTCAATGATATGGGCACAGGATGGTTTCCTATAATCAATGTACTAAATTGTGAGCAAAAAAATAGCTCAAAATGACTTTTTTAACAGCTTTTAGAGGATCTGAATCACAGAGCTCTGAGAGGAAACTGTCTCCATCTTCCACTACACACACACACTACCCAGAACTGAGGCTGTGCAGAACAATCTAGAGCCCATCTGACCTGCAGTCCCATAAAGCACTGCAAAATTCACCTTTGGAGCTCAAAAACAAGGTGAAGTACATTGATTTCAATGTATCTTGCCTTAAAACTGGTGGAGAAGTTGTTTGGGGGATGGTGGAATAATGCAAAGCCATTGTTTCCAATGGACTTCATGTCCCCCATTATGACATGAAGTACTCCACTTTACGTTGTGGAGTACTTCACAGATTCTGCATTACTCCATGATCGAATTTCAGCCACTTCGCCTACCACTAATTATAATATTAATTTCTGATCCTCAGAATGTACAAAGAATACCTGCATGTTACTATTACTACCTGAAGAGACTCTGCCAGAATACTGCATAAAAATCTAACACCTTTTGCTCACTTTGCATCGGCAACATGACAAAAGAGAATAAGTATTGTGCACCAATTCTTTTCAGGAATTTCTGTTGCTACATGGTTTATAACAATGTAAGGGGTTGATAGTGTTGGTTATTACAACCTCTTTATGAATGCCCGTACTAAAACTCTGCTCAAGTAAAATGAAGCTCACATAAATAACAGGAAAGTAGTATTATGTATCCTCAACACTGGCATAGTAATCCTGAAATACAAAAAAAAAAACCTCCCCAAATTCTAATGCAGAAATACCTGAATGGTTCCGGTCAGTAACATCGTGGAGCAAAACAAAGTGGACAAAAATAAAGTGGCAAAAACAGTATCACAATCAATACTGGCAGCAGAAAATGTAGTGTGCCAGAACAGTGCAGGCCACATGATACGCAGGTAGCAAACAACATCCACCGCAAGGAGGCACTGCACTGGAATACACAGGAGTAGGCACCCATGCACACGAACAGCACAGGGGTGCAGGTAGATGGAACAGGGCAGGGTGCAACCACCACTGGGGAAGCAGACCACTGGATACCTACCATGGCACTCTAAAGGCACAGGTACCCACATGGTGGGGTACTCCCACCCAGACTGCTAAGTGATGGAGAACGTGCACTGGGGTAATCACTGGGGGACAGTGGACCATGGCCACCATGTGGATGGCTGTGAATAATACAGGGAGCCAGGAGCACAAGCCAGCATGTCCCCAGCAACACACACAACACACAGGCAGGGGAGATGGCATGCTGACTTGTGCTCCTGGCCCCTGTGGTTCTAGTGCTGTGTCTCCATGCTGTGGACATTGTTTGCTACCTGCGTGTTGTGTGGCCTGCATTGTTCTGGCATGCTTCATTTTGTGCTGCCAATATTGACGGTAACACTGTTTTTGCCACTTTATTTTTGTCCACTTTATTTTGTTCAGCGATGTTATTGACCGGAACTGACCTGAACTGAAAAATCAAAAACTACAACAAAATTATTTCTCGAGTAAAGCAATGGAAGACTAAAATGTTGGTGGTGGATCTGGGTCACCAGATAGAGAGGTCGGTAGTGGGTTTACCCTCTGGGCTTTGGCTTGAGGGTGTACAGCTTTCTACCTCTGAACATATGCATGATCTGGGGGTGGTTCTTGATGATGGGCTGACACTGAATGCACAGGTGTCAGCAGTCATCAAGTCTTCCTTTACCATCTTAGAAACATTGCCAGAATCAAGCACATTGTTCCGTCAGGAGATTTGCCAACATTGATCCACGCCTTCATGACTTCACACCTGGACTACTGCAACTCCCTTTACCTGGGGCTTCCAAGGGTTAATGTCCATCACTTGCAGCTGGTGCTGAACGCTGCAGCATGATTGTTGACTGGGACCTTGCGCTCCAGTCACATTACTCTTGTGCTGCGCTATCTGCACTGGCTGCCTATACAGTGGCGGATCTCCTTCAAGGTGAGTCTTCTGACCTATAAAGCCCTGCATGGACTGGGACTGAGCTATCTGCAAGAGCTCCTGACTCTGTACAGCCCTGGCCATCCTTGCTGCTCAACTAACAAGGGATTGTTAGGGGTTCCCAGGGTGCGGTTGAAAATATCTGGGGTGCGGGCTTTTATGTTTGCTTCCCCATTCCTTTGGAACTCTCTACCTCATCAGGTTAGAGAGTGCTGGACAATGGAGAGCTTCAAAAACAGGCTTGAAAATGTATTGATTTAAGCAGGCATTTAGCACTTATATACTTTTATATGAAATGAGATGTTTTAATCAAAGTATTCATATTATTCTGTAAAGGTTTTAATAGAATTGCTTGTTTTATGATATTTAAAGTATGTACAGAGCTTTGATTTTTGGAATTGTGCTAAATAAATAATGCTATTAGTATTATTATTATTATGATTATGATTATTAAGTAAATATCAATCCACTTAAACAATGGGTGGACAGACAGACCTGTGCATTTCTGCATTTATATTTACATATACTGTGTGTGTTTGTGCGTATGTGTGTGCATGTGTGTGTAGTAGGTGCATGTATATATAACACAGGTATGTATACACTGTAGACACATATATAGACAGAGATGAAAAATTAGACACAGGTGCAACTAAAAAAATATTACTGTCTTGGAGATGCATTTTACTTTTGCAGTATGCAAAAACTGTCTTTGGTTTCCATACTGAAGTCAAAGCTGTATGTAACTCTATAAGTAACTCCATACAAATTTTCCCTCACAAAATCTTACATTTTACTAGTCATCTATAAGTAAATACCACACCACAGATTCAAACTTTGTTACTGACCTATAAGCAAAATATTATCAATATACTGCATAGTCACTACACCTTTATACAATTCAAACATATCTACAAATGCATTACAGAAATCTAAAGATTTTAACTGCAAGTGCTCCAAAATGCAGTATTTTGTGGTTGTTTGTTTTGCTACCGATATAAAACCATCATATCTCAGTCAATTACTATCAGCAACCAAACCAAATATAAACAGTGAAAAATATGTCAGCCAAAAAAGTTACAGGACTGAGGAGGAGTAAGCCTTATCGCTGCTCCCATTATCATTCACATTTCAGAAATGCCTCAGCATTTGGGGTTATGGGAGGGAAGGGGTTAATTCTAAGTCTCTTAAAATATTAATTCATTCTATGATGTCCAAATGTGTAAATTAAATTTTCAGCAACTTTACTAAATATAGCACTGCATTTATCAGCTTGTTCCCAATGAAACCGTCACACAGAAGTACATCTAAACCATTATTAGTTTGTCAGAGCTGATCACCACAATAGAAAGCCAATTTCTAATCAAACTTTTCACCTAACCTTCTGAATTAAATGGCTACAATAAAAGAATAACTGTTTCAGGCACATTTAGACTTACAGGAAGAAATATGAGTGACCACTCCCCGACTTATACCATATGGTCCTCAGGGACTACTTGCCCCACTCCAAAGTACCTCTCCTTCCATAATTTCAACTTCCCTGACTCCTCCCTCCTCCTGGACAATATTAGGACCCTAAACCTTGAGTCTGACTAACCTCTATCTACAACATTTGCCGATTCGCCCTACTCAGCCCATTCTCCACCCATCACTATGACCTCTATCGGTCACTTGGCTGGCTACTGCTTGAAGGTCACTTTGACTTTACCCTTGGCTGTATTGTCAACAACATCCTCAGGAAGGTGAACGTGTCCCCCCTCTCCTCTCCTCTCTTCTCAAGGTTAGACACTCACTCAGGACCCTCTGTTCCTCGGTTGTCCCCTCTTCAAGTCCCCACAGCTGCTACTAGTATGGAAAGTAATGCCTTATCTATCACAGCCCCTACCCTGTGGAACAATCTACCATCATCTCTCAGATCAACTACCTCTCACCTCTCTTTCATATCAAAGATCAGAACCTCACTCCTTGGAGAATATGGCTGTAACTCATACCTTTACCCTCTATTGTTTTTCTGTTCTCAGTCATTGCCTGGCTAACGGGACAGTTCAAGTCCCAGATTAGGGGTATCCACTCACAGCCACCCAATGATTACCTATGAATTTAGCTTTAACCTCTGTATTATCCTATGTGCATTGTACAGATTGTTCCCCAGTTTGAGGGTATCCACTCACAGCCTCCGTATTGCCTATGAAGTTAGTTTACATTTTGGTATTATCCTATGTGTATTGTATAGTTTGCTGTCTTCTTATTTCAGTCAGTACTTTCATGTATTGTTATGATTACACTCATGTGTAAACAATTACCATGTTTGTATAAAGGTATGCATCTATGTACGTACAGTGAAGTTCACCAGGATGAAGCGCAGCACTGCAGAATTCTGCAGTAGGGTTACTGCAGCAAACAATACCATTTCAGTGAGTGTTAGCCCCTTTTGTCATACAGTAAATCTGTGACACTGCACTTCACCCTGGTGGTCTTCACTGTATGTATTCATGTATTTATGTATGTATGTACAATATGCCATTTTTGCTGTGCCACTCCTGCTGCCCAGGTCGTGCCTGAAAATGGTCCCCTAAATCAGTGCATTTTCCCTGTAATCAAAGTCATAAATAAATAAATAAAAACAATTTAAATTACCTGTACATTATGCAAGCAATAATATCTGACTTGGTGGGTGGTATTGGCAATCCCGGACTGCCCAAGGGCATAATGAGGCCCAAAGCCATGGGCAGAGGGCCTTATAGCTCCTGGAAGTCCATACCACCCTGGAGGGTACTACTGCACTTAGAAAATGGGCTTTGTGGCATTTTTATATGGGAATTAAAAAAAATTAAGAAAAACATAAAAAAAGAAAACATCAGGAATGCAGTTTAACTCTGTGTTATAAAGTAGTCTCCGTATTTCATGTTGCTCTGTGCCCTGTCCCCCCTCCCCAAATAGATTCATTCTGTTCTGTTTATTCCCCCCAGCACCAGAACCTCCACAAAAACAAAAGACATGGGGCATGATTCAAAGACAGGGGATAGAGCCGTGCGCAAAGTATGCCAATCGTAAGATAAGCCACAATCCCTATGACATGTGAGCTGCACCAGATTCCAAGAGAGTCATGAGATACACCAAGAAACACCGGAATACACATGTTGCAACTAATGCCACTACTGCATGTCACAGCCCGCAAGAGCAGTGTGGCACAATGCAAGTCGCAACCCTAAAACTATATATTTGTGCCAAAGCCGCAGGCATGTTGTGGGGGCTACTAGATGGTGGGTAGCAGAGAAGAGGAGGCAAGTAGCAAAAAGTGAAAGAGGAACTTTTCCTACGAAGAGACAGGTGTTCTGCTGGATAAACTGGAGGCAAATCCAGACCTGCTGAGGAAGGGTGGTGAGCATCAAGAACAGCTAAAGAGGAAAGCAGCATGGGATGAGGTTGTACAAAAGGTGAATGTGGTGGCACATGCCCACAGCACCATGCGGGACCTGCAGAAGCAGTACAGTGGCCTCAAGTGCCATGCCAAGGTGAAAGAGGCACATAACAAGCAGCAGGTAATGGCCACTGGAGGTGGGCCACAGAAAGTGTGAATACTAAGCACACATGAGTAGAAGGTGTTTGCATTCAAGAGCCAGTGCACCATCCATGGGGACTTGGAGCTGGGGACATGTTCCAGATGAATGCAGGGATGGGAAAATGGATGTGAGAAGCATAGCAACTCTCATATGTATATGTCAAGATATAATGGGAAGGAGGGGGGTGACATGCTGTGAGCACTGTGTTCTGCAACACAGTGGGAACTGTGAAGGTGGGGCACAGCAACGCAAAGTGGAACAGTGCATGGGGGGGCAATGTTGGACTGTAGCCTGGCATGGTGTATGGGTCTGTGAACACCTTACATTGCAGCTACCACAAGGGCAGTCAGCACTGACATAATGTAATTCCCCCACCCCACAAAGGTGCAGCAGAAGTGGACAGAGGGGCAGGTAAGGTGGTGGCCAGCACCGCCCAACATGAGGTGCACAGGGGACTGGATAGTGGCATGCAAGGTGGGCATTGACAGGTGTCGTAGCACTAAAGCACTGTCATTCAGTCCACAGATGATGAGCCTGAGGACACAGGGAAAGGTAAGCCAATGGCTGACTGCTCCACTGCCCTGCAGGATGGAGCTGCATGGAAGTGGCCCATGGTAGGCATGGGTGTCATGTAATGGTGCAGCAACACTGATATCCTCACATCCCCCCCCCCCCGGTGTGGAGACAATTGGTGATGGGGAAGGTAAGGACATGGCAAGTGCCAACAGTGGTGTGTGGGAGAACAATGCAGGGGTGGGATGGTAGCAGGCATGATAGTAGAAGTAGCACCGATGTCTCCCCACAGGCACAGCAGCAGTGGACACAGTGGTGGTGGAAAGTGCACCAGACACTGCAGAGCAGGCCCACCAGGACACAGCAGAGTCAACAGTGGTGGGGAGTAGCAATCAGAGGGGGAACAGCTGCAGGGGGATCTAGGTCTGGACCTCAGTGACTACCTGAGCTGTGGCAGCCTGGGGTGATATAGCACAGAACCTGAGCCCTGCATCAGATCAGAGGAAACTGGCTGCAGCGAAGGCAACAGAGGTGGTGGTGGTGGGAGCTCACACCTGGGGGCAGTGACGAAAGTGTGTCCCACAGAGCCTGTGTTGGGACCAGTGTTGTTTGGGATATTCATTGCAGACATATCATGGGACATCAAGAGCAAGATCAGTCTGTTTGCTGATGATACCAAGGTTGGCGCGGTGGTGGATGACCTAGGGGATGGCAGGGGTTGCAGGATGATCTGGCAAAGCTTGAAACCTGGTCAGACACCTGGCAACTGGCTTTAATGCCAAAAGTGCAAGGATGCATTTTGGGATGAAGAACCCAAGGAGGACTTACCAGCTAGGGGAGTGCAGCTAGCCCAGACAGAGGAGGAGAAGGATCTGGGTGTGCTCATCACAGGGTCAATGAACAACTCGGCACAGTGTAGGAAGGCAGCTGCAAAGGCCAACAAAATGCTGGGTTGTATTGCAAGGTATATCCTCGAGGAGGAGGAGGTGATTCTGCCACTGTATAGGTCATTAGTTAGACCACACCTGAGTACTGCGTGCAGTTCTGACGTCCGTATCTGAAGAGGGACATTAAGTTACTGGAGGGAGTGCAGGAGGCGACAAAGATGATCAAGGGTCTGGGGACTTATCATATGAGAGGAGGTTGAAGGAGTTGAACATGTACTCACTGGAGGAGAGGAGAGACAGGGGAGATGATTGAAACCTTTAAATACATGAAAGAATAAACAAGACAGGTACAGAGGGCTGTTCAAAGTAAGGAGGGAGGGCACCAGGGGGCCATGATATGAGACTGGAGCCAGGAAGGTTCAGGAGAGAGATGAGGAGACACTTTTTACAGAGAGGTGGTGGCTGGGTGGAATGCATTACCTGCAGAAGTGGTATGCAGTAGAACAGTGGACTGCTTCAAACGAGGATGGGACAGGACAAGGGGGAGGGTTAATGAAGGGGAAGGGTGGAAGGGAGGGGCAGCTGCAGAATAAGGGGTGCTAGCTGCACATTCGAGCAGACTTGGTAGACCTCTAGGCCTTTATCTGCTGGCAAATTTTGTATGTTCGTAGAGGTTGGAGGAGGCCCTGAATGGGATAATATAACCTGGGGCAGAGGCACCATGGACCCCAACCAACTACTCTGGGTTCTGCCAGACCCTTAAGACTGACTATTCTGAGCAGGCAGTGATGCTGGGATGCATACATGTCAGTATGGATGCACACCAAGCGGCACAGTAGGAGCAGATGGCAGCACTTATAGGGTGCTGGAGACTAGGGTGCAGACCACCAGTAGTGCCATGGAGCAGATTTTGGAGGCAATGGCTGCAACACAGTCTAGTGTAACAGCACAGATGGCTGCCATCACCCACCTGGCCATGGCCGTCGAGGGGTCTGTGGTGCACCATGGAAGGTAGGCAGATGCCCTTGTGGCCCTGCCAATGGGTAACACCTGGGCATGATGCAGCTACACAGGTGGCACCAGAGGAGCAGCCAACAACAGCCCCTCAAATGGTGCCAGAAAGAGGCACAGATGCCACAGTGCCACTGCCTCTGGTGGTGCAAATGCCTATATTGCCAACACCCCACCACCGCCCCCTGCAGCTTAAAGACCACTGCCACCACCAATACCAAAGCCACCCCACCACCCCCTAGAGCCGTGACACAGCAGCTGTCAGCAGCACCAAAACCCCTGTCACCAGTGCCACCATCCATGCCACAGGCACTGCAGCCCCCTGTGCTGCCAACACCCAAAGCTGTTGGGTGGCATCGGCCAGTACAGGCATCTGGTCATGCACTGGTGGCAGCACGTGCTGCAGGATCTACCTGCAAGAAGGCAGCAGCAACAACCTCTGCCAGATGCATGGGGCAGAAGACACTGGGTATAGGGTGCAGGACCACTGGTTTATGGCAGGAGGTGGCGCAGGTGGTGGCAGGGCAGAAGGCCATGGACAGCAGTGCACCCACAGGGAGTAGCTGAGGGACTGCACCACAGCCTGTGCCACCTGCACATGGGAGATGCAGCAGGACCTGGAGGACAGTGCTGTCAGCTGCACACAGCAACAGTAGAGGCACAGTTTGTGCAGGGTGGGATTTGTGCTACAACAAAGTCGGCAAAGCGGAAGAGGACTGGGCACTAGCAACAGGCACAGGACAGTTGTCCATCCATGACACATTGCTGCCTGTTGTTGGCTGTGGGGGTTGGTCGGCCATGGGGTGGGCACATGGTGCATGTGACAGCCATGTGTGAGGGGCGTGCAAGTGTGTGTGTTTGTGTGTGTGGGGGGGGGGGCACTGTATGGGGTAATGAATGTGCTCTGCAGGGGCATTGGGTGATGGTGATTGTGGGGGATGTCACCTGTATATAACTGTTGCATATTGTGTCACCCATTCATAACCAACCTGTCACCAGTAAATCTCTGCACCATGCATCTGCATTTTGGCATGCATTACCACTGCTGTGACTGGACATATTTCACATTGCATCCTGCACAATGCATAACACCACTACATGCATACACATAGGCCACAGTTGTGTGCAGGTCATCACGCAGGTGCACAACCACGCAATGCAAATGCTGCATACTGCACAGACCACCTTTCCCTGCAGGCTGCATATGCAGCTCACAGGTGTGCAGACCCATGACACAAGCCACAACTGCACAATTGCAACCTGCAGTACATGTGCAGCATGTACATGTGCCATGTGTTTGTGGCAGCCATGTGGCATAGCTAGGCTGCAGCACCATCTTGCAGGTTACAGGCTGGAGAGCTGGATGCAGTGAAGAGGGACAGGTTTGCCACTGGACAGGAGGAACAGGAGTAAACCAGACTGCACACTGGTATGTACTGAGACACAGCGGTCCATACCTCTCATCCTCCCCAATCACTGCTCAGGCCACAATAGACAGAACAGAGCAGACCTTAAACTGAACATGGACAGTGGTACACACATAGGGACACATCTGCTGGCATATAATGTGTTTCACAAGCTATGTACCACATGCTGAACAGTATGTATGGCATGTTCTAAATGTCAGCTAGACTGCTATCCCACCTGCTGGCATTTTATTCAGAGTCACTTCTCCACTTCTTAGTGATAGGTATGGCACATCAGGGAGGACTGTGGACATTCCTGGGGCATATTCAGGGACATACCTTGGATTCAGGGACAGTTGAGAGGTATGCAGCACCCACATGCAGCAGGCCATGGTCATAATGCTAG
This sequence comes from Neoceratodus forsteri, assembly GCA_016271365.2. NCBI lineage: Eukaryota > Metazoa > Chordata > Ceratodontiformes > Ceratodontidae > Neoceratodus > Neoceratodus forsteri. Next base: position 778,972,420 of record CM057459.1, on the reverse strand, counting down.
CACTGTTCTAATCCATATGTTATCCCACCGTTGCACCACAGAGGACACACCCAGGCCATAGGTGAGTATTAGCCACTGCACAGCATGCACAGTTCTAATGCATGTACTACACTGTCTGCCTAACATTGCTGTTTACTGCCCCCTATGTAGGTGACAGTGCTGCTGCATGGGACCAGGTAGATGGACACTGCCACGTCATTGCAGCTGCTGTAGTCACTGTTTGTACCTCTAGCTAATGCTTACCTGCACATTCTCCATCCAGGTGTGCCACCAATGCCAGCAGTGCCGCCGAGACCAAATCATGCAGTGCACAGTCCAGGAAGGTGTATGTCACAAGTCATACTGTCAGCATTGGTGGGCCATGGGAATGTGCCCTGGGCACAGGCTGATGGGCACCAAGGGGTGCTTCCCGTGATGGTGGACATGCGGACATGTGGCAGGACAGCATGCAGTGCTGCATGAACACACCCACACTCTACAGAACCAGGCTGTGGCATGTCTCTGCATGAGGCTGGAGGCCTGGCAATACAGTGCTGGGGCAGTGTGTGGCAGTGTGGGGTAGTGCATGTGCATGGCAGTGCACTGCTGGTCCACGCTGGCTGCAGTGCACGTCATTGGTGGGGGGGCGGCGCCTCCGGGGAGATCATGCATTGGCATGACCTGTGACTATGGCCCATCCCCATGCAACATGTACACAGGCGGGTGTACCATTGGGTGGGAGGGGGGTCATCGACACAGCCACCAGTCCATTGTGTATTGACACATGTGCTATTTCTTCCCACCATGCAGGTCTCAACACATGCCGTGGACATGTCTCTGGGATTGGGCCTCAGTTTGAGTGGGCAGTCTCACAATTACCCACTACTAGAGACCACCATGCTTGTGAACTGCGTGCGGTAGTGGGTCAGGACGCTACTACCACTGGGGTGCAGGAGGTACACCATCACCAAACAGGACCATGCATGGTGCGCTATCAGCACATGACTGGGGGCAAGCAGCGGCATGCACCAGATGGCCCACCAGCTGCAACACTACTGGAATGATCTGGAGCAGAGGGTCACTTGGATTCTAGAGTGCATGATCAGCATGGTGAGCCACAGGAATGCCGAGATGAGGTTGGGCCAGGTCACAGGTGCAGATTTGTATGCCTATGGCCATATATATGTCACAGCAGTGCTGGCACATGGGCCATGGCATGCTTTGCTGCATATGTCTCACCATTCTCCCATCCCCAGAGGTGCATCGGATGCATCCCAGTGAGAGTGGAATGGCAGTGTTGGCAGCCTCAGGCAGGAGGCTCTACAGTGGAGGTCAGGTAAGTGCATGCAGTGGGTGCCATGCATCGTGACCAGGCCCTACACTGACTGCTTCCTATGCAACATGACAGATGGTCATAGCCGACTGACACAAAGGCAGAGGGCACTGCTGCAGGCCATGGTGGATCTGAAGGTAGCCTATCCAGAGGAGTACTGCCACTGCACATAGTGCAGGCAGTGGAGAGCAAGGGTCCTTCCTCCCACATCATCATCCTTAGAGGAGGGGGAGGCAGTGGAGCAAGGAGTGGACATTGCACAGGAGCTGGATGCACAGGACCCCACAGATGGTGGACAGCTGGAGCCTGATTCACAGCGGGATGCTGGCCGGACATGGTGGTGGATGTTGCAGGGGGTTTGGCCCTGGTCATGGCTGCACCACCTATTGGGCCCACGGTGGTGGATGTGGCAGTGCAGTGGCTGGAGGATGCACCACCTATGGGCACTGTGCAGTGTGAGGATGCACCAAGGATGGGAGACCCTGGGCCACAGCCTATGGACATTATCCAGGAGCAGCAGTAGTGGGACAATATGGATGTCATCGCTGGGGTGCCTTGGGATGTTCCCATCCAGGGGGGGCATGTCAGATCAACAGCACCTGGTGACCCTGTTGTCAGCAATACCAGAAGACATTATATGCCTGCATGGCTCCATGGGTGCTCTGCTGGTGGAGCCATGACAGACTTAGCTGCTGTGCTGGCACACTGTGTTGTTGGGTGTGGGTTTCTATATATGGGGTGGGGACTGGTGTTTTGCTGTTGGTGAGTGTGGGTGAGCATATAGGACTGTTGTGGATTTATGCTTGGGGTGTCCTTCTGTTACATTGTTCTATTTGTTGTTGTCCCATTTCCTGCTGTTCACACCCTTTCCCTATTGCTGTTTTCCATGTGTCCCTGTTGTTCCGTTTTGTACATTAAACTGTTTGTCAGCATCCCTGGCTCTGCGTATCTGTCTCAAGTGTGCATGGTCATATGTGTGTGTGTCTCAACATGCACGTGGGGGCATACCTGTGGTGGAACCTGCTGTCCCTTGTGTATCCTCACTGTGCATATTGTCTATGTGTCAGCTGTGCAGCTCACAGCCCTTGGCACACTCTAGTGGCTATGTCCATCTGGTGTCCTGTATGTTGCAGCTCACAATGCATGGTCTGGCACCCATGCCACCACACATTGCCTGTCCTGTCTGTGTGGTGGCCATGTGCCTGTATGGCACCCTTCTGCCCAGGGGTCCAGTGTACCCTGTGGGTGGCACCAGTGGCACAGGCATTGGTGTGTCTCACTGCCATATGTCTATAGGTCTGTACCACCTGGTGCTGTGTCCCTGTTGTGTTTGCACTGTTTACATGTATCAGTGGCCATGGCAGGTGCATTTTGCCTGGTGGTGCCATTATCCCAGCATTGTGTCTGTGGCCACTGTGCATACTTTTCCTCCTGTGCCACCCATGCCATTGGCACATACATTGCTGCTCCTTTCACTCTGTCCTGTGTGTACTGGGTACATTGGCTTGTGTGTGCCACTGTTTGCAGTGTGGTCCACCTTGGGGCACTGCTGTTCATCTGGTGTGGTGCTGTCTGTCTTGGTGGGGGCATTCACTGGCCTGTGCACTGTTTAGGACAGCTTTTACCTGTTCTAACTCATGTGGCCTTCATCTGCCATATCTGTGTACACCATCTGTTTTGGAATAGTGATTCCGTGGTGCTGGTGTATTACACCTGTCATAGACTGCATTACGCACTGGCATACACATTTTCTGGCATACCTGCATCACAACTTGCAGTATTTGAAGTGGTTGTGGGGTGCATCGTAAGTGTTCTCTTGTAATCATGCAGGTTGCAAATCACTGGCGTAACTTGCAGTTTGCACTGTTGGCACTGGTGTACTGCATTTACATCTAGCATAACTGTCTTGGAATCCAGCCCATGGAGTTTTATTACCCAGGCCCCCCAAGCAGTCTCTTACTATTGTTTTTATGTTTACAATAACAGTTGTCTGCCTTTCTTGAAAGAGTGTTTTTATCATGGTCAGGAGCTGCAGCAGTTAAGTGAAAAGCAAAGCAAAAGCAGGAAGTAGATAACTGTGAGGTGACACTCCAGCAGTGTAATTTTATTTATTTTTTAGTTTAACATGTTACTGGTGTCAGGTGTTACATTTTATGATTTTCCAGGTAGAGATGTACATTGGTTGTGCAGGGGGCATCTGTGTATATGTCAGGACTGATGGCACCTGCAGTGAGAATAGTGCCATGTGCCTGTTGGGACTGGGACAGCTACAGTACTATTGGGAGTTAACGGTACTTGGTTTAAAAGGGCAGACTGGTCAAGGAGCTAATTGGACTGTTGCTTTCTTTGTTTGTTTTTTTGTTTAAATGTGGCTAGTAGCTGCTAGTGTCAAACAGCGAGGGAAGGGTACACTCTTGGGTTAATATATTATGGACAGGGGTGCAGCTGTCTTATGAAAAGCAAGCTGCTGGTGGCCATTTACATGAAGCTGATCTCATTGATGGCTTTCTTTTGCTTTTGTGTTATGTGGCTACTTTTTTGTTAAATTATACAGTTCGAGGTAAGTTAGATCACTGCAAAAACAAGTAGTAGGTGTGGCATCTCCATCACTGGTAATGCATCCACTAAGTGAGAGAAATAAAGGCAACACATTGAGTTTGAACAATCTGGCACCATAATACCTGTGATGGGGTTGACACATCTGGTACTAGTTTTTATAGGGCTCTAACTGTTAATTAATGTACCCCTGGCAGCCAATCAAATTCCTTATATTTTAAAGCCCATTTTCTAATATAAAATAGTATACAGTGTATAAGTAGTAATAGTAGTAGTAGTAAAAAATTGTATTCAATTGACAAGCAAAATAATTGGAAACTCAACTGAGACAAGCTCATTTCCAGCAAGGTCCTTAGTACACACATTCATGTTGACATCATAAAAAATGTTTTACACAAATTGCATACATAAATGTACATACAAAAAGCAAACACCACAACATTATTTAAGTTACAATAACTACTTAACATCCATATAAATAAACTACATAGACATACAGGGCACATTCATTCATATGTACAAATGGCAAATCTTCATCATGTTTAATACATAATGTTCATGGTGGATCAACAATAAACCTTTTATCTGCTTCAACTTTAAACCATCTTTTATTTCTCCTATACAGGGGCTAGAACTAAGTGGTCTAAGATAAATTGACAATGAGTTCCATATATTTGGACCTAAATAAAAAAATGTGCTCTACCCAAGTCTGTCCTTCTTCTAGGCAATTCATATTCCATACCCTCCGCAGAGCGTAGGCCTCCTCCAATTGTCCAAACCTGAAGTTCATCGAAACTATATTCAGGTACTTTACCCATAACTGAATTAACCATGTAGATCAAAGCATGGAAAGACCTTCTATCTTTTGGATACATCCAATTCAAAGAATGATATAGCTCTCTTCTATGAGTTCGCTTAGGTACATTAAAAATAAACCTTGCTATTTTATTAAAAAGAACATCCATTTTAGCTAACTGGGTTGACATTGCCCCTATATAAACAATATTCTCATAATCCAAAAAAGGTATCAATGTGATTGTAGCTACATGCTTCCTCACTCTTTCATCCATACAGTTTCTAATTCTGTATAGTGTACCCAAATGTCCACTAACTTTCTTAAATATAAGAACAGACAAAAAGACAATGTTATAATTCTGCTAAGATGTAAACACTTTTATAATGTGTACAGATAAGTATAGCACAAAACAGCTATAAAAATTGGGAGCTTTTATAGAAACTGGGAAGCTGAGCTGTTATATATTTACCTATTTATTTCAAATGTTCCATCAAGAAATGCATATTGCACTGGTAGGAGCTCATTTTGAGATGCAATATGTCATATTTGCAACATAAATATTCACCAGTGTCTATGGGCACTGCACATGGATGGCCTCATTACACACAAAAAAGTGAGAATTTGCCAGGTGACAAAGTCCTGACCAAAAGTCAGCTTTTTGGAAATGGATTTATTTACACATGCTGAAAACATCACAATCATGCCAGTAGCAAACATTATGTACAACAGTGCACATCTGTAGAAGTTAGGGACCTGTCACATAAATGGACAGGTTTCAAATGTGTTGTGTGGCTGCTTTCTTATCACAGGAATAATGATACAATGTTAGAGTCAATTGATTTTGTAACTGAACATGGCTGCACCTCATATTTTTGCTACAGTAACACAGATAATGAATATGATCAAACATGTAAAATATTGTTCTGCTTTAAAGGAACAGGTTTACATGGCTATTCCATAAAAAAACAAGCAAAACTAAGGGCTATGAAACTTCACAACAAATCCTGAAATAAGTTGTTTCCTTTCATGTAGTTCAACTATACTTCTGCTCCCTTCAGGAAAATCCTGCATGAAAATACAAATAAGCTCATGCAAATAGGTTGCCCTATTGCCTGAAAAAAATAGCAGTATACATTTTTACATTATGATTAGTATGAATTTTAAACTACTGTATAGGAAACAACACTGAACATAGAACTCCAAAAATCAAACCTAAATACCCAAGTATAAAAAATAAGAGAATACATGATGACACTGCTTAAAGAAGTCCTTCCTCAATGTTTCAAAGATGACATTAAATACATTATGTAGTAACAAATTCTATTCTGTTTTGAATGTAATTTGTCAATCCATACTAATAAAACCCAAATTATCATTAGATTTCTTGCAAAAAAAAAAAAAAAAAAACTCATACTAGATCCTAGCATGAAGGATCTTATGCATACTACTTCAGGGTCTGGTTAGAAAATTAATGAAAAATTGGAGAAAAAAGGAGGGGAAAAGAAGGTACGGGGAAGGAGGGAACTATATGTGGTGTTTACTAAATGCACATTACAGGAATGGAGTAAGATTTAGGTAAGCCCTGATGGTGGCAATACTTACTGTTTTTAATAGCTCTTTTTGTCTGTTGACTTTATGGGGAGATGAGAAAGCCAATCAAGACCCTGAAAGCTCAACACTTTGGGATTCAGTTCTGTCTGCATGATTATTACTAATCACGTGAACATTTTCCTGTATTCTTTTCCTAGAGAACTCTGGTTGTCATACCTGTGTATAACTGGATACACCGGAACCGCAATAGTTAATCAGTAATAATTGCCCATGTAGACAAGGGCAATCCCAAGATACTGAGCTTTCAGGGTCTTGATTGGGTTCCTCCATCTGGTCATAAAGATCATACACAAAAAAAGTTATTAAAAAAGAAAGTACTGTTACCACCACTTGGCTTGATGAAGAAGTAGATCTTACTCCATTCCTATAACATACATTTAGTACAATGGGATTTGTACATCCATTCATTCAGCTTATTAAAAAAAATGTAATGCCTGCTGGTTTGGGACATCTCCTCCATATGATCTATATTAGACATCTGAAGGAAATTGTCTCTGATGTTAAAATAAGGCTTCAAGACTTGCATAACAGTCATCTATTCAACCACGTCTCACTAAAACTGCATGATTATTATAAATCATTCAAGTGTAGATGCGATTTTGAGGGTTATCTTACACAACTGACTTGCCCTAGACTTAGAAGAATCTTTACAAGATTCGGAATAGAAAGTTACAATGCACAATTTATTCAATTTAGGCAAAAAAGAAATGGATTTCTTTCTCCATATTGTAAATGTGGGATTAAGACAATTGATGACATAAAACATGTTGTACTATTATGTCCGCTTTATGAGACTAATAGGAAAAAATGGTTAGGTGGGTTGATAAGTGGTCTCAGTATCCTTCCAGAAAAATAATAGAGGATCTTTTTTATGACTAAGGACAAACAAATAGTAGAAGCAATAGTAAAATTTCTGTTGACTACTCACTTATGGAAATGCATTTATTATAAATTGTCTTGGGGTAAGGTCATCTTCCCCAACTTACTGCACATTTGTCCTCAAACTTTCTGATGCACTTTCTAGCACACAAATGTCTTATTGCCCTGTGATGCTGCTAACAACATTGTACTGTTGAAATGTGTATTTTTAAATGTCTTGTATGTCTTCTTTTAAAAAAACTTTTGTAATACATTATAATAACTGAGATGCTAATCAATCAATTTGTACTTGACTTGACATTTAGAAAACACCACACACAGTTCCCTCACTTCCCCCTTCCTCATTTTCCTTGCCTTTTTTTCCTCCTGTTTTTTCATGATTCTTCTAACCAGACACTAGACTGACATACATAAATATCTTTCCCACTGTGATTTAGGATATATATTTTTTTATCATTATTTTTATTTATTTATTTTTGTGCTTGAAATCTAATGATTATTTGGGTGTTATTAGTTTGGGTTATGTGGTTATGAAAAGCAAATTTAAAAGTTATTAATGAAAAAGTAATGAAATATGTCAAAGCAGCAACCACTGCATAGATCGAGCTTCAGAACCCTAAACCCCCATGTCAGCAAAAAACATAATGTAGTAATGGGCTCCATCTGGACTAAAGTACATCAAAATCCTCCCTGCTATGTTTTAGTATGTTTTTTTTTTGCATGAAAAATAATGATAATTTGGGTTTTAAACAGAACAGAATTGCTACGGAGCATGTGTGCATCATTACTTCATGTCCACTTCTCCATATAAAGTGTAGTACAGAATTTTTATGACATCTCATGCTTGGATATAAGGTTAATTTCATGAAGAAATGTGTATGGAGGGGGGAGTGTCAGGGTATTCTAAAGCAGTTCACATTTCAATAATGGTGAAAGTGGGGAGAATGGGAGTGCTTCAGATTAGAACATTAGCCATAGAAGAACTGTATCCCCGCCTTCCAGGTCCTGCCAGAAAAGGAATTTGAACAGGGCACTATAAGAGTAAATTAAAAAAGTTACAGAATACATATAAAAAATATTCTGTGCCCAATGTTCATATATCACAGAAGGGAGGCATAGTGTATGTAATCAGAAACAAGGGTATGCATGTATGTAGATTCTGTATCAGGAAAATCAGGGAATGGGAAAGGAAATTGGGTAAGAGCTCTTTATCGATAGTATTCATATACATTGGAGGGTGGGGCCATTAAAGTTACTAGCCCATTCAGAGGTAATGGAATGGTTCTAATGTGAGTCTCACAATCCCGCAATAGGAGTAGAAGTAGGACAGCTCACCCACCTTGGATCCAGTGCCTGCCCTGAGCTGCAGGAGTCAGATGAGGAACCATCCAGTCACACAGAAGAATCTACAGCCACAGTGAGAGAGAGAGCACCTGCACATCCACCTGGGGAGCCCACCCCTGGTAACAGATGGTGAGGAGGAGAGCAGCAACCCTGAACCACCACCGACAGCAGAAAAATTTGGAAGCTATACTGCGGGGTGGTGATGGGGGCACCAGTACTGACTGGATGATGATGTGAGGAGCAGGGACTATGGTAAGTCATATACAAGTGCAACCATAAGTCTCCAAATGGTAGCAGCCAGGCCCCATTCAATGTCTGAAGCACTTGGTTGACTTTTGAAACTTGAGGTGCTGAGTCACCCTGCTACATCCACCACACGGCTCCAACTCTGCAGAGCTGGTGGAAGAGAGACTTTTTTTAATTTATTTTGTATTATTTAATTACACAATCAGTTAAACACTCCACCTCCTCCTCCTGTGGTAAATGCATGCCTTTCCCACAGCCCCCTTTTTCTGTGATAATGGCAGAAACCACAACCTGAAAAAAGTGTCCATCACTTCTGCAATTGTGGAAGAAAAAAGTAGTGGGCCAGGGTAGGAGTTTACATGGCCTGCAGTGGGAAAGGGCCATACAAAGAGCACCAGGGAATCTGTGACAGAGCACTGTGGAAGCACACTGGACAGTGGTCCGGTCACATGCTTCCATAGTACTCCTAACTTCTTAATGTGATGGCATAATGTCTGCAGAGCTCCACCCATGCAACCATAAAAAGTAGCCCACCACCTATTTTTTTCACAAACCTATCATACTGCATTTCTGATAACTGGAAACCATCCAGGCCAATTCAGGGACTGAGGGCTGAAGACATGTTTCACTCAAACTAAGTACATTAGGTTCATAATGATCAAGCTCAGTTTTGTTTGCAAGCACATTTCTTGTATTCATGGGAGCTTTTACAATATGCTTAAGTCTGCCCCATACAGAAACAGTGTAGGATTTTGCATTATTATTGAGAATGACTGTGACAGGATTTAATTGACTGGTCCCAGATCTTAGTAGATCAGCACCAAATAAATAAGATATAATGCATTTGTTGTACAGTTAAGTTATGACACTTAGAGAGAGTCCCATTGACATAGAATAAGGAGCTATAAGATAGAATATTTTATGAGAGGAAGACCAGCATGTAGATGTCACCATCAAATGTGTAATTAGTGTCTACTGACACTAACAGAGAGAAATTTGAGTCCTGTATAGGGTCTGTACCTCTGGCGATAAGCACCAATACAAGGAGTGAGACACAAAGAAGCAGTAAGTACTATAATGAAATATGGGTAAAGCTGTTAAAGCAGTTAGATACCATACTGCATATATTTCCTTTTTATTTATTTATTTAAATTTTGGTGACTGGGTAGGCCCACTGAGACCATAACAGTCCCTTTTTCAGGAGCAACCCGGGATTAATTACATATATCTAGAGATCAACATAAAAAAAAAAGAACAATTACATCACATATCCATATCATACAGTACAATTAATGCAGGCACATGGTACAAGTTAAGGTACAGCAGGCAGGTAAGTACAGTTAACACCAAACATGAAGAACATTTCATATTATACAAGATGGCAGAAATTCTGATAAAGGAACAATTATGGTCAACTATTAGGACACAGTATCTAAATAAAGGAAAACATTTATTCCTATGAGTTGTAGATTACACAGACATACAGTATCTGATAGTACTGAATCAGAACATAATACGCAATAATTGGGAGGACACCCAACTGCCAATAAACTGGTTACAGAGGTCACATAAAATAAAATGATGAATCAAGATCAGTACACTTACATTACCACAGACAGTTTTATTCTTTGCAGAATAGATTGTACAAAGGGCAATCCTTGACTCCCCACTATGTACTTTACCCAGGTAACTGATCAAAGAACCCAATAGATATGGGGCAGTGCTGGACCTGGTGCTTCCAAACAGGTACAGCATTGCAGATGTCACTGTGAGCAGTTCTCTAATTACCAGCAAATGCCATACAGTGTGGTTCAAAAGAAAGACAGGAGCAGAGGAAACCCACATGAGGAAGCGGGTCCTGGAATTTAGTAGGGTAGATTTTGAAGACGTGGGACACTGCCTCAGAAACTGCATTGAAAGGGAAATTTCCTCAGTGGGGAGGCATAAATACAGCAGCCAACAAGATGGAAGTGAGCAAAATCAGAATGAAATAGAGATTGCAATGGTTCACTAAGGAAGTGGAAAGTATGGAGGTAAAAATAAGGAGGTATAACAACTCACAGAGGGAAAAGAACAGTGAGGCATATCAAGTAAATCAGAAGGAAGCAGGCAAACCAATGTAGAGAGCACAAACACAGACAGAAGAAAAGATTGCCAGATGGGTCACTAAGAGGGATAAGACTTTTCTGAGATACAAAAGTGAGAAGAGGAAAGCAAGTGGTGGTACAGAAAGGATTAGAAGGGCAGCAGTGGGAGACTGTAGAAAGGGAACAAGGAAAAAGATGACATCCTAAACAGGTACTTCTTCTCAGTCTTCACAATTGGGGGAGGAGGGGACAGACCATTAATGAGAAGGAGGAGTGTGGAGGCAGTAGACACAAGTCTATTTTAAGAGGGAAGAGTCCCGAAATTACCTGCATCCCTGAAGGTGGATAAGACAACAGGACCAGATGGGATACACCCCAGGATACTAAAAGAACTCAGGGAGGTGCTAGCTGCCCCACTGACAGTCTTGTTCAATAGCTTATTGGAAACAGGCATGGTTTCCAAGGATTTGATAAGTGATGACTTGGTCCCTCTATTTAAGAACCATAGCGGGAAGGAGGCTAGCAACTATAGGTGAGTCAATCATACTTCAGTGGTGGGGAAATATTGGGCGTAGGGCCACAAATATTTTCCTCTGCTACTTAGCTTTTTCTAATGGGACAACTGCTAGAATATGCAAATATATTTGGTGTGTCCAGTTAGTAGCCTTTGTACTTTTTTTAATTACTTTTGCATTTGATTTAATTACTGTTGATATGCACTTCATTGTGGGGGTTACCACTTTAAATCTTACCCATAAAAGCACATGCCCCTAGTACCTTGTAGACTCCTACACTGATAAAGATCCTTCATTGGGTTGAAGAACAGGGCTATAGGCATAGTCAGGGTTCCTTACTAGGCTAATGAATAAATAATTTAAGCACCTGCACTGTTCGTTATTTTTTATTTTTCTTTAATGTTGATCACACAAGTGTGAAGGTTTGCATTCTTTTGTTATATAGGCTGGCTGCCATGCTTTACACTGACTTCTCTTACCTAAGCATGTCTTCTTTTGTTCTTTTTGTCCTGAATCAGTCATGGCTTAATTTGGTCCACCCTTATTGGCATTGGGATGCCAGCTGTGCCATTTCTAAAATGGCTGGGGGTAGCATTTCCTAGTTTGCACTGAGTGAAAGAATGGAGCCGTCCAAAGACCATACATTGGTGCTTAAACCTGAATCACTCCATCTTACATATTATCATGGTTATGATTATAACAACACCTAGTACCTTCCCCTCCCAGTCTGGTAAAACCTTGCACCTCTGTGTTTGGGAATGGGGGCCTCCTTACTGGAAAAACCCTGTCCATGTGTTGCACATCTCCTCATGCTTAATGGGCCACTGCAGTGTCATGCCCAACACACTCCAGTGCTTTGTTGGGTCTACTTGCTTCCACCAATAAAACTCTTCATTGTATATCAGCCAACCATATCCAGGCTTACTGGCATGTATGGCCCTCATGATGCTGTAGTAATTCCAAAGAACATTTACCTTCTCGAAAGCAACCTGTTGTATCATCCCACAAAGCTGGTGAATGCCACTGTGAGGTTCTTCCAAGTACAGCAAATCTGTGCCTTTCTTCTTGTTTTTACTCCACCATCCTTTTCCTTTCTATCTTGCTCTTCAGTGGGCTCCCTGGGCTGACTCAGGAGAGTGAATATATCTGCATTTCCTCACTCAAGATCTGTAACTGAACCTATTGGCTCACCCAGATTTTCAAAGCCATTTGTTGAGGGAGGGGTGGATTATTATCTGGACTCTGCTTATAGTTACAGGTACTCCCCCTCCCAGTTTACAAAGGTCACTGACACAGACACCTGTGGCAATGGACCTCCCCCATTCCTTGCATGACTTTCCAGGTATGTCAGGAGTCAATTGAGATTTTATTCTAGTGCTTATGGCTGCTGTCTACTCACCTGGTGTCCTCGCACCCATAGACTGAGAGACAGATGTCTGTGTTGGCACCCCTATTAGCATTGTCAGACTACCCATCCAGGGTGAGGCTTCCACTAGTGGCACATCACCTGTTGTTTCATGTCCTACTGTGACCTGTTCTCTAAGTAATCCCACTGGCTGATTATGGCTCAGAAAAGGGACCAGATCAGGTATCCATGGCATGGGTGACAATCTTTGGATACCTTGGAGCACAATGCCCTATCCTAGGTCTCTTCCTAGAGTTGACATGAGTGATAGGTTGCCCTCTGCCACTGCTGGATCTCTTTTGCAACAGTTCACATCTAGGATTGCTACTTTCAAAAGGGCTAATCAGCAATGCACTCATCTGATCATGACTCCATTTTCTAAAATTGGGACTACCTTGCTCCATGTTGACTGGCATTGATGGTGTCTGCTGCTGCCTCTTGTTCTGTGCTGTCTTCTTGGCTGCTGGCTTCTTGACTGCTTGTTTCTTGCCTACCAGCTGCTGGGGCCTTGTGCCTTTTCTTGTTCTGTGCTTTGGACACTGGTTGCTGGGGCACTGTCCCTGCCAGCTCTGTAGGTTCAATGGGTGGGATTGGCTATGGAAGAGGGTAGGTTGAGACAAAACCCCTGAAGGCCCCTCTCCTGACAGGTTTGTGAACTATCTCATCAAGTTTGCAACACAGGCCTCCCACCAAGCCATGTCTTTTGTCTGGACCTTAGCCTCCATATGCTGCTCAAACTCCTCTACCCAAACCACTTTTTTCTCTCCCCAGTATCTTGTTCTCCACTCACCAAGTTGAATGAAACAAACATAGACAACCTCTTCCAGTACACAGTAGTTCTCTGTACCCTCTGGGCCATACTTTGTAAAGAACCATGAATTATTCTCTCACTGTTATCCCCTACACTTTGTTCATTGCTACTGCTTCTTTGTTCTTACATCCTTATGTCCCTTTATCTTTTATATACAGTAGATAGTTACATATATTGTATATTCATTGCAAAAAAAACTTTGTTAATGCACTAGTTAGAGTTAAAGCAACAAAAACAGGGAAATGTGGCCTTAGAGTTTCCAACCATAACACCCCACCCCCACCCTGAAGGCTGCAACAGGCATGTGGTGTGACTTGGGGTTTTCAAGCTTAATGCTCACCCCATTCCATGAATAATGAGCTGATATGGATACAGTATATGAGGATGGGGTGACCATTAGAATTGATAACTTCAAAGCACACCTCACTCTTGTTGCTGCCTGCAGGGTAGAGGTGATGTGTTAAGGTAGGAAACCCTAACACCAAATTTCCCTTCTTTTGTTACTTTAACCCTAGCTAGTGCATTAACAAACATTTTGCAATGAATTTCCTTCATTTTTTGAGATAGTATAATCATATCCTTCTTTACTCAACCCTACCGCTACAATAATATATACATTATAGGTGCATGGTCACAACCCTATTGCTAGGGTTGTACAGGCAGTTCTATGTTAAATTCCAAATTTTGTACCTTAATAACTTTGGCATTTTCTGATGAAATAGTCTGAAATTTGACATGCATGGTTACCCTGTAAATATCTCAAGATGTGAGCAGAGGAAAAGGATGTGAGTTATCTACAGACCCCCAACCCAGGAAAGTGAAATTGACAAAGAGCTCCTGGAAGCCATCTCAGTGATGGCGGACAGGGGTGAGTTGCTGCTTGTTGGGAGCTTCAGTCTGACAGATGTGGATTGAACCTCATATACAGCAGCCACAGAGCGGAGCAGAGAATTCCTGTTCATGCTGCAGGGGGCAGGTCTAAATCAGCTGGCAGACTCACCCACCAGAGACAAAGATACCCTGAACCTGGTGCTCATAAACAGCACCTGATTTCAGATATTCATGTGGGTATCAATCTGGAGACCAGCGGCCATAGGTCATTCTAGTTATCAGTAAATAAAGAAGAAAGTGAACGTCACAAAAAAATCAAGATATTTGATTTCAGGAAAGCAAACTTCCAAAATGAAATCCAGGATCAAGACCATGCTTGACACCAGTAACAAGGGGGATGCAGAACACCGCTGGGAGAACTTAAAGAATGCCTTAAATACAGTCATTGAGCAATGCACAAGACAAATCAGCAAAGCCAAAAGAAGGAAGAACCATCTCTGGTTCTCCAAAGAGGTAACCTCCAAAATCAAGGAAAAAAAGATGGCTTTTAAGCAGTACAAGGAAACAAAAGGAGAAAAAGACAGGGAAGAATATAGGAACAAACTCAAGAAGGCAGAAAAATCAATTCGGGTAGCCAAAGCCCAAATAGAGGAAAGAAATCAGAGCACAGTGGGTTAGGAAGGAAGATAAAACTTTCTATAGATAGATAAGAGAAAAAAAGAAGAGTAAAGGGGGAATAGTCTGAATAACAAAAAGGGAGGTCCAGCTGTTAGAGAAAGATGAAGCCAAAGCAAGGTTGTTAAACAAATTCTTCTGGTCAGTCTTCACAATAGAAGATATTGGCAAAGGACCTACACCAAGTAAGACAGAGAAGGATAGTGAAGGGGCAGACACAAGTCCCTTCACAAAAGAGAGGGTCTTAGAAGAGCTAAGCAAACTTAAAGTGGATAAAGCCCTGGGGCCAGATGGTAGCCACCCCCAGAATGCTAAAAGAGTGTCTGGAAGAAATAGCTGCACACTAGCTGAGTTGTTCAATCTATCTTTGGAAAGATCCAGAGTATCTAAGTACTGTAAAAGAGCAACAGTTGTGTCCTTGAACAAAAGTGGTAGCAAGGAAGAGGCAGGAAACTACTTCCCAGTCAGCCAGACCTCTATAGTGGGAAACATTATGGAGAAATTACTAAAGGAGAGAATAGTAGACTACCTAAAGGACACTGGAAAGCTTGACACAAAACAGCATGGCTTCACAACAGGGCACTCATGCCAAACAAACATGACTGATTTCTTTGATTGGGTTACCAGAACAGTGGACCAGGGTGGGGTGGTGGACTTGGTGTACCTAGACTTCAGCAAGGCTTTTGACACCGTTCCCCACAGGAGACTTGCTAACAAACTAGAACACACAAGAGTCAGACAGAAATTAGTAAACTGGATTAGAAACTGGCTGCAGAAAAGGATCCAGGGAGATTTTTGTCAATGGGTCATTATAAAGAGAGGGAGGTGTGACCAGTGACATTCCATTTGGAGCAGTGCTGGGTCCAGCCCTCTTTAACATATTCATCAGTGGCATCACTGATAAACTGGAGGGGAAGGTTTTCCTGTTTGCAGATCATACAAAGCTCTGCAACAGGCTGGATACAGTAGAAGGGGCATTAGGTTTGGAAGCTGACCTAAGGAGATTGGAAAAATGGTCCAGAAATTGGCAGTTAAAATTTAATGGCAAGAAGTATAAAGTAATGCACCTGGGGAAGCAGAAACCAGGAAGAAAAATGTATACTAGAAGGGCATCAATTAGAGGAGACAAAGATGGAATGAGATCTGGGCGTGATCATTACCAATCACTTAAAGGTAGGAAAACAATGTGAAAAGCAGCACAGAAGGCAAGTGCTGTCCTCAGATGCATTGAAAAGGGTATTATGAGCAGAAAGCAGGATGTTATCATGCCCCTCTACAGATCCCTGATGAGGCCACTCCTTGAGTACTCTGTCCAGTTCTGGAGGGTTCTATGTGATGACAGTGAAAGTCTAATGGAGATCCCCATTATCATGAAGTCAAAGTGGCAAAAAAGATTTTGCCACTCTGACACCCCAGCTCATAGCAAAATGGCACCAGGGACTTAGTTTTTTAATGTTTTTTGTGGGGGGCTGTGCTCCCACCCCCAAGCAGGGTGCTTCACCTCCCACATACTCCTACAAAAGGATTCTCAACTCCAGGGGGGTGCATGTCGGGGGGGTGAAAACCTTTAAAAAGAAAGGTTTGGTCTGGGCACAACAAACATGCACCAGCACCCAGATCCAAACCCAGTATCCTGCGTATTGACACAGGCAACCCACCCACAATGCCACGGGGTCAGCTCAGCAACCCACCGTGGCACCACCCCTCACATCCCCTTCCGTCCCTCACTGTACTTCCCAACTCCCATCCCCGCATGCGTGTATGTATAATGACATCCTGTCACTATACTGACCCCACCCCATCCAGCCACCCTACCATCCTGTGGCCATCCCTGCAATATGCTGGGGAAGGGGTCACCATTATTGTAGGCACCCTTCACCCAGTGACAATATCACAGAATACATTCTGAAGGCGTCACCTAAAAATGAACATCAACCATCTGGAGATGGTGCACAGAAGGGCCACAAAGATGGTGCAGAGCCTGCATCATGAGCCATATGAGACAAGACTCAAAGAGTTGAATTTATTCCCTCTGGAACAGAGAAAAAACAGGGGGGACATGATAGAAATATTTAAGTACATCAAGGGAATTAACACAACTGAAAAGGAAAACCTCTTCCAGGAAAATAGGGCAGTGCATACAAGAGGACACAACTTGCATCTGGTGGGAGGCAAGTTTAAAAGCAAATCTAGAAAGTACTTTTTCACAGAGAGAGTAATAGACCCATGGAACAGCCTGCTACCAGAAGAGGTGGCATCAGAGACAGTAAGGAAATTCAAACTCGCTTGCAACAGGCAATGTGGGCAACTTAGGAAAAAAGTTTAACTGGGGGGATAGCCACCTTGGGCAGACTGGATGGACCACATAGTCTCCATCTGCCAGCACTTTTTTCATGTTCTTATGAAAAGTGTTTTGATGGCATCTTGCATGGTTTTTGAGCTATAAAGTGGTAAAAAACAGAAAAAACAAATTGTTTCCATTGGTTAACATTGGATTTTTTCCCCTCACCTACAGCCCTGGTGGAAAGAAATTTGTTCTTGAATTTTTCAGAGATGATGGGGTCTATGCCAAAGGTGTGCCTTTTGATATTTTGGTGAGAAGATATCTCACCATTTTTGAATTATAACGGTTTGTGTGATAGCATCCAGACAGGCAAGTAAATTAAAACCATTTGAACCATTAATTGTTAAGGATTTACTGTTCCTGCTCAGAGAAATACTGTTTATGCTTCTGCCACATTTTTTTTTTCAAAAATGAATTGCTAAAGAAATCCTACTTGGTTAGGAATGGCCGAGACCCATATTTAGGTCTCAGTCGCATGCTTAGTAACATTATAGTATAATTATTTAAAACTTCGTAGGTCAAGAATGTGATTTGGGGATGAGAATAATATCATCCATCACTCACTTAGTTAGGATCAATTGATTGGAAAACAACTGTTCAAAGTTCTTAAAAGTTCGAACTTTACTGATTGAACTGTAAGGACTTTGAACAGTAAAGATCTGTAATAGTTTGAACTGTTATATCTGCGTGGTGTCTCGTTGCACCCCCTACCCATTGATTTTCCTCCCCAGAATAATAATACTATTATTTTAAATATTCCCAGGTAGTTTAATGGTCCCTCCCCCTTCCTGTCCTCTGTTCTCCGATCGCTGTCCCATATGTTTTTATTTTTATATTCCCTGATAATCAAGTGGTCCCTCCCCTGCCCCTTTCTCTGATCACTGTCCACAATGTTTGTCTATTCCCTGGTAGTCTAGTGGTCCCTCTCCCCTCCCCTTCCCTGTTCTCAGATCACTGTCCTGTAGAATAACCTGCCATTCCCTAGTAGTTTAGTGGTCCCTCCCCCTTCCCCTGTTCTCCATTCACCATCCAGTGTTTTTTTATTATTAATATTATTTTATTGTTTATATTCCCTGGTAGTCTATTGGTCCCTCCCTCTCCACTGTTCTCCAATTGCCATTCTTGTGCTGCCATGTATGGCCCCGGTGTCTAGTGGCACCTCCCCCCAGCCCATTCCTGCAAAAATTAAAACCATCTCTTGATGTTTTTTTTTACTGCCCCCCCAAAAAACAGTCTCTCACCGATCAACACCCCTCACCCCTACCTGCCACTCAGCATACACCACCCACACACTCCAGTTCACCCCCATATACTCTCACTCATCTGAAGAGGTCCCAGGTTAAAGAGCCATGCTCCTGATTGAAGATATGTCTAGCTGCTGGAACTGGCGACTGCAATAGGAACAAGCAGAGCTTGCAATTTATTAGCTCTGCTGATTTACCACACCCCCTTTTTCTCCTACTAGTTTTCTCTGTAGGTGCCCTCATTTTTATAGATCTTTATTGTTATGGTTTTCAAACATGTGTTTACTGTATGTCCACGTAAGCTATATTAAGGGCATTTTTACATAGGCTTTACAGTTTGATTTTCTGTTCTGCTTTAGTTTGTGATCCTCTCCCCGCCTTCTCCCATTTCAGTTTACTGATTAGATATGCTTGTTTCATGTGTGATTGTAACCTCCCCGCCCCCCCCCCACACACACACCTTTTCTTATTAATTACTGAATTGATTGGCACATATAAGAAAGTTGGGTGTCTTTGTGTATTAGTCTTGATAAAGCACTTGAAGTGATTGTTTTGTGGGAGAGGTCTGTAAGTTGTCACTTAGCTGATTTGTAACCTTGCATTAAAGTTTGAATACATTTAGTTTATGCATGCATATCTATTTGGAGTTGTGTGTGCCCCATTCTGCATTGTTTCTTAGACAAGTCTTGAGTTTGCAGACTCAAAATCTGTCAGTTGAGAATATCAGGTTTATGGTAAAGTGAAACTGTTTTTTGTATTCTGAATGGCTGTATGAATGTTCCCCTTGTATCTGAATAACGTAATTACTTTGAGGTTGTAGTACTTTGTTTTTGTTTTGAAAATGACCTCCACTTCTGGTGCAGATGAATGTTATGGGCAGCAACTTCTGTGTCTACTCCCCCCCCCACACACACACACAAACGTGGGTACCCACACTCAGAAACAACCAGTGTTTTTTGGAACATATTTGATTGCATATAAGATCTATGTTTTTCTTCTGGTAATGTTTCAGGTTTGTTTGCTATCTGCCTGTAAATCTTTACACCGTAGCAGTGTACAGAGCATGTACAGATCAAAATAAGGACCTGATATATATGTAATTTGTTTTCCTTTTGCAATATACACTGCAAGTCAATCAGGAATTAGTCAGACATCAATAATATAATGCCACACATTGTATGTTTCTATTTAATATAGATTTGTTGTTTGGAGTTGTGTGGTGGTTCACTGTCATTGCTGCTGAATAAGGGTGTCATGTAGTTGCTAGCTCACTCATTGATAAGGGTTTCAAACGCCTAATAAACAAAACAAAAAAAAAATGGCTAGAAAAAACTAGCAAAATAAAAGCAGAAGCTGGGTGCATGTTTCTGATCCAGTAATTAACTGGACGGGATGCGATAGGCTGCTTTTGTAAGCAAAATGCATAGTCATATTTTTGTATGAACAAAAACGTATATGTTAGTAAGAATTTGCAAAATTGTTCTAAACACCTAACATACAGCCTTTTTCAAAGAGTTTTTTTCTGTGGTCCATGCCGATATTTCTGCACACTGATCTGAAAAGAGTCTAGCACATAGCTGATAGACAGATAGGCAGACAGACCGACAGAGAGACAGATAGATGGATAGATAGAAAGACAGATAGACATAGACAGATAGACAGAACAACTAGAACAATATATTACAACAAATTAAATATACTACTTAGTGAACATTTCTGTAGTTTAACTTTTAGCACTATGATATAAAGTGATAACATGACATAAAATTAAAAAAAGACTTTCGGTTCAAGTAAGTTATTTTGGTTTCCTATTTTGATGCATTCCCTCTCAATATCTGATGATATGATGATGCAAATGTGCATACCCCTCCAAATGCTGTACTGAGTAGTGTTCAATTCATGGAGAGAAACTGTTAGTAGTTGACAGATGTATTTTACCTCAGGTCAAGTACCGAATCTCTAGGAAGTTCAGCTTAATAGTCTAGTTTAATAGTCCCCTGGTTATCATCCGTGATCTTCTATTACATATGGATAGTGAAGTAGATGATAAGGCATAGATTGATTAACTGTGTGGGAAAAGAGACACCTGTGCATGGCAGTCCGAGTCTCCTCTTTGGATTACCCAAGGGTACTTCCTCAATGTGTGAACCTGAGCAAGTCATTGCACCTCCCTGTGCTTAAGCTCTTTCCTATGTTGTTTGAATCTCCCCATGTACCTGATGTGGTAACATCTCTCTCTCAGACACATACTCTGTCTCTCTCTCTCTCTCTCTCTCGTTCTCTCACTCTTATTGTAAAGGGGTTTGGGTGCAGTTTGTTTTAAAGGTGATAGATAGGCCAATATGTCTTAATCCCATCAATTTCAGTTAACACACACTCTGAGACTGGGGATCATTCACATTTACCATATTATGGTATCTGACAATCTCATCTCTATCCATGTTCGAGATTTGAGAGAGAGGGGAACGTTTTTGTTAATATCTTTTTATTAAATACATTTTTGGGTGCATAATACATTCTTTGTGGTAATGAAGAGGTAAAGAATCAGTATAACAATTTAGATTGCAGGCACTGTAAATCATATTACAGTAACAAGGTCAGCCACCCACTCCATCCTGGCTCAGCATGAAGGGGAGTGAGTCAGCCCTTTTTGTTTTGGCATCACATGTATCTGTGGATAGAGAGGGAGCTTTATTCTAGGCCAAGGCATTTTCACATTTTTGTCAAAATGGATGCATTCGCATAAGTAAGTGTTGTTCTCATAACTGCAAAGCATATAATGTAATCATTTTATATATGTTGAACCAAATAAAAAAATAAGATATAATTAAATATGACATATTTACTAGAAAGCTCACAATGGACACAGAAATGACAGTGAGTCCTATAAATGTGTCACAAAGCAGACTTGCCATTTTCACAGTTGAAAATTAAGATATAATTAAATTTGAGGTTATTTACTAGGACGCTCAAGAAGGACACAGAAATGACAGTGAGTCCTATAAATGTGTTTCAAGGTTGACTTGCCATCTTCACAGTTGAATACATCAGTCAATATGCCAAATGTTTATGTTGAGTAACAATTTAAATATAATTCAATTACAATGGCAATAGACCAGTTAGACTATTCCGGGAATTCATTTACTATAGTTGTCTAATTAATGAATTACTTTTCTTGACCTAGATTTGATGTGGTCACAACCAGTTACACTGACATGGATGAGTTGTTGGCCTTATCATGATGGGGAGGGGGGGACCATTTATTTTTATTTTACTCTATTTCACCTAATAGTGATATGAAGTTATCTGTAGGCATGGTTAATGCAGCGAGGCCACAGGGAGGAAATAACAGCAAGAATACAATGTAAATGTATGCTGATAATAGACTATTAGCTTATATATATTCATAAAGGATTACCTTCAGTGGTAACAATGCCTTACTTTGCCAAAGCTAACTGAATTCAACAATTTCTCATGTACATAAGGTAAGGTAACATGGTGTTACACAATAGAGGTAATCTCCTTTAATACATGCCATAGTCTCAGAAGTGATGTTTGGACCATAGACTTTCCTAAACAGTTGTCATTGAAAAAAAGAAAGAAACTAATTATGTGGCAATAACTTAGCTTATTTTCTTCTTTTTTTGTGAAATGTCCATAAGACCTATGATTAAAATGTCAATCATAACTATTTTTTTCTCATTGTGCATTTAATTTACTCATTTCATTTTACTTGCTGCCCACATGCTAATGCCCCCCCATGCACACACATGTACACAAGTCATTTTTTTCCTCTGAGAGAAATTCAACAGTATTTCTATCAAAGCATCCGTGGTGTGCCCAATGCTTTGGTTCAAAGCCTCATGCTTTTGCAATACCACTCCCCCCCCCCCCATGTTTCAAATGTGCCTCAATCTCGTTACCGGATCATAAAGAATAAAAATGACAAAAGTAAGCAGTCTGCAGACATATTCATAAAGAAAAGGAAAAAAAAATGTACTCTAGAACAGAAATGGTGAGAAAAATCGATTGACAAAGTAGAGCATGGTTACTGTTGATTGAGCACGGAGTAGTGATCACTTTGAACCGACAGTTACATACAGAATTTACAGCTCTTTTTGTTTTTTTGTTTTTTTATACAGAAATATGTGTTTAGTAACTGTTTTGCTGTGAAATTCTGCCTGTTTAAATTCTAACTATCTCTTCCGTGATGCAGCTATAATACTGAAGTTCATAGGAAGTTCATAGTGTAATCTGTGAACAAGGAGCTACAGCAGCAATGTTTCAGTGAAATGGAAACATTTTATTTTTGCTATACTTTGACAGCTCACATTCACTTCAGTGCACAATCTCAGTAGCGGACCATACGTCTACAATTTATAGTATAGATAGAGATGCTTTTGTCAAAACAAATTGTAGTGTAATTGATAGAATTAAATTTAGTTAGTATTTACTATATGAACAGTTTCTTATTAATTTGTTTTACACACCAGTTCTGGATGCATTCTCCACTTCATATGTTACATGTGGTGCTATATTACAGTATATTCACTGCTTTGCAGCAGTAAAGTTTCTATCATTGTGCAATGAAAAGATACCAAAACATAATTTGTTTCAAACACTGTAATTGTGCCATGACTTCTAAAAAAGGAGAGTGTCATTTATCAAATTGCAGCACACAGGGATAAACATGGATATG
The DNA here is from genome assembly GCA_016271365.2 of Neoceratodus forsteri. Lineage (NCBI taxonomy): Eukaryota > Metazoa > Chordata > Ceratodontiformes > Ceratodontidae > Neoceratodus > Neoceratodus forsteri. The sequence goes on along the minus strand of CM057459.1, from coordinate 778,949,065 downwards.
GACGTGCAGAAAAATGAAACATAAAGATGAGAATCAATGTGCCCTGGTGGTGTTTGCAGAAAAAATAAAAGATTACCAACTGTCATTTCGGTACAAATTCATAGATAATACTAGGAACAGTACTGCTATAATGCATATAAGGCACTATGGCCCAGATATTCAAAAGGGTTGCGCATGGTGCAACAGTGTTGTGCCATGCACAACCCACTGATGCACCCCGGTCTGATATTTAAAAGGGAAACGTGCGCCACACAAATCCCAATGCGCCGGAGTGCATCAGTAATGTATGCAGGCACAGGTGGGGAGTGTGCCCATGCATAACCTGCACAGCTTGATATTCAGCCCGGGCTCTGCAGAGTCATGCATGAGCAACACTTACCTGTGCCTGCACAAAGTTATGCCCCCCAAAAAAGGAACAAGTGATGGGCACCCACAGGTGAGCTGCCACATTGCAGGGTGCAACACAGCAGCTGCCACCTGTGGGTGGCCACCAAAGTTCCTGCCACACCTGGTGGCACCCCCCCATGCCCCGATCACAGGCATCTATAATGGCCCCCCCAAGTCCAATATCCCTGGTGGTCCAGTGGACCGCGCTGAGCCCGGCAAGCATCATTCATCACCCCCACAGTCCAATATCCCTGGTGATCTAGTGTACCCCCCACCCCACATGCCCACTCAGCCCCACCACTCGGTCCCCCCATCAGCCGGCGGGCAGCAGCACCCCACCCACCTGCCCCGCCGCCCACCGACTGACAGCTTGGTAGGGCTGCATGCCCATTGGTTCACAGCATGAGCTAATGGAGTGCAGCCCATACCATTACTTTAGTCCAGATATGTGAATGAATTCATTCACAAATCTGACTGAGTAATAGAAGCTGCATGCCCATTGGCTCATGCTGTGAACCAATGGGCATGCAGCCCTACTGAGTTGTCAGTCGGTGGGTGGCGGGGTAGCAGGCGGGTGGAGTGCTGCCACCCGCCAGCTGACGGGGAAGGAGCAGAGTGGTGGGGCTGAGTGGACATGTGGGGTGGGGGTACACTAGATCATCAGGGATATTAGACTTGGGGGATGATGAATGATGCCCACGATGGGGCTCAATGCAGTCCACTGGACCACCAGGGATATTGGACTTGGAGGGGTGATGAATGATGCCCGCGATCGGGCTCAGCGTGGTCCACTGGACCACCAGAGATATTGGACTTGGGGGAGTGATGAATGATGTCCATGATCAGGCTCAGTGCAGTCCACTGGGCCACCAGGGATATTGGACTTTGGGGGTGATGACTGATGCCCGCGATCGGGCTCAGCGCGGTCCACTGAACCACCAGGGATATTGGAGTTTGGGGAGAATACAGTGATGCCCGTGATCGAGGCACATAGAGCTCCACTGAACCACCAGGGATATTGGCCTTTTTTTTCTCTTACGGGACTTCCCACGATAGGGCTGCAGGGGGCGTCGGTCCCCGACTGCTGCTGCCTGGCAGGGCACCAGGTGCAAGTCGTAGGGGATTGGCGCACCTGCATGCTAATGGCATGCAAATGGGGCCATAATGAGATGCAAATGGCCCCCTGTGCGCGTTGCATAACTTATGGTCCCATTTGCATGTCCCCGTTTGAATATCGCAGGTGCTGTGCATGGCGCAGTGGGGGTGGCCAGAGTGCGATATTCAAAGCTGTTGCACCATAGCGCAGCTCCATTGAATATCTCCCAGGCCCCATCCGTACACAACAAAGTTGAGCTGCGCCCAGGCTTGCGCCACAGCCTGACGCAGTTTGACTATCTGGGCCTATGTGATTAAAATTGGTGTTAGATAACATACTAAATGACAATTGGAGCAGGAGCAGAGTATAAGAAGATTTGAGCCCGGATAGTCAAAGGGGTTGCACCTGGCACAACCCTGCATTGTGCCTCGGTGGGATATTAAAAGGGCTCCCTGGCACAGCGCAAAACCCGATGCACCAGGGTGAAATGTAATTGTATGTGGTGCAGATGCAGGGGGCATGCCCATGCATATGCAGCACATCCCGATATTCAGCCCGAAATTTGCGGTGCAGATGCTGGCACAACATCTGCAGTGCGTCACATGGGGGGCTTAAAGTTGAGCCCTTGATAAGAGGGAACAGATCCTGCCCACTCACAGGTGGGTTGCTGTATTGCATGGCACAACACAGCAGACGCCAGCTGTGGGTGGCCACCTGCCCACCCAGATCACCATCAGCAAGCACCCGAAAACCCCTGGTGGTCTAGTGCTCCCCCCTCCCACCTGATTCCCCAAGATATGTACAAATGACCAGCCCTGGTGGTCTAGTGGTCCCCCTTCCACCCGATCCCCTGAGATATGTAGAAAAGACAATCCCTAGTGGTCTACTAGAACCCCCATTGTCCATTGCCGTGATCACGGTACAGCTCCCTAAATGAAATCCATGGTGATCCAGTGGCACCCCCACCTCCACCCACACTGGAGCCCTTGCCCACCCCAATCCCCCATCATTGGTGGGTGGCTGCAACCACCACGCCACCACCCAGCTGCCCGCTGAATGACAGGTACAGTATGGGCTGTAAGCCCATTGGTCTCGATGTGGACCAATGGGCTTGCAAATCATACTACGTGAAATGTCTCAAATATGTGAATGAAGTCATTCACATATTTGAGAATATTCAATACCGCATGTTCTGCAAGCCCATTAGTCCACACTGGGGACCAATGGGCTTATAGCATACTGTACCTGTCATTCAGCAGGTGGCAGAGCGGTATGCAGGTGGGTTACAGCCACCCTCCGATGATGGGGAGTGGGGTGGGCAAGGGGTCCGATGTGGGTGGGAGGGTGGAGGGTACCACTGGATCATCATGGGTTTTGTTGATGGAGCTATACCGAGATCATGGCAACGGGCGGGGGCTCCCACTAGACCACCAGGGATGGACTTTTTTACATTTCTTGGGGGATCAGGTGGGAGGGGGGACCACTAGACCACCAGGGCTGGTCATTTCTATATATCTCAGGAATTGGATGGGAGGGGGGACCACTAGACCACCAGGGATGGTCATATATAAATATCCTGGGAATCGGGGACATGGGGTGGCACTAGACTATCAGGGATGTATGAGTTTGAGATATACTGTGCTCATGGCTATGGGGCGGGGATGCCCTGGGATCCCCACTGCATATGTCATGCTGTGCAGGGCACCAGGTGCAAGTCGCCGGGCTGCCCGGTGCAGGGCATGCAAATGTGGCCATAATGACATGTAAATAGCCCCATTAGCCCCTTGCATATTTTATGGCCTCATCTGCATGCCCTGTGCTGAATATTGTTGGCAATGCACCTAGCGCAACTGCAATTGCACTGGAGCATCCCCGTGCTCCATATTTGTGGCATGCACCAGTGCAATGCCACTGCACCATGTGCAGTATGTGCACTGACCCTGCCATAATCAACAGTGCTGTGCCATGGTGTATCACCATTGAATATCACCAGGCCCTGGCTCTGGCCCTGGCTCATCCCAGTTGCACTGTACCCAGCCTTGCACAGCTGCCGGGCACAGTCTGACTATCTGGGCCTTATTGTGTAGAATCGGGGGACTCATGCAATTCTCATATATGTGGTGATCTGTTATTGATGAAGAACCCATAAGCTGACCAAAAATACCGCCAACACACAAATGTGGTTCTAACATTAGATATCAATAAAAAAAAAAAGATTGTGTGTCAACATTTTCAGTACCTGACTGGGGTCTAGTAGATGACAAATGAATCTTTTTCATCCAGCTCTTCAGATGGTTTCTCATAAACAACATGTACTGACAATTTTTGCTTGCCATCAAGCTTATGAATGAGCACCAAAGAGCATGCAGTGAAGTAGTGACATGGAAAATTATATAATTAAACAATTACTCCAGAATATAATAGTATGACCATTACCAGTACCACATTGATTAGAAAATAACACAGTTTTCATTCATTATTCTATTTGAATTGTTTGAAAAATATGGAAATGATATCCAAAATAAAATAATAGAAGATACATAATAAATTTATTTATTTAGAAATGTTTCACCAGGAAAGACAACATGAACTGTAAACAGTTCATTTCCAGAAGTGTCCTGGGGGAGGTGGAATACATAAGGGGAGAACAAATGTCTACAAAGAACACATAAGGCCAGATATTCAGAAATTCACCAAAGGCTGACACAAGTCCAGCGCAGTGCAACTCTGATGTGCCATGGTGCAACAGGAGCCATATGTGCTGGCCACACTGCACCAGTGCAACGTGGCAGAATATGGCACAGCTGCACCTTGGCACAACCATGGATGCACCATAGTGCAACCACAGGTGTGCCATGGCACAACCACAGGTGCACCATGGGCAGACACAGAAGCCCCAGGGCAACCATGGGAGCAGAGCACCAGAGCAACGGGGGGAGGCACAGCACAGGTAGAAGACCCATGGACAGAGCAAGGGAAGCAGAGTGACAGGCCACAGCAGTCCAGCACCAGCTGGGCACAACAGGGTGCACACAGGCCCTCAGACCCCCACCCCAGAACACAACAGTGGCACAGACCGTAGGCAACAAGGAGTGCCAATGGAGATGGAGGGCTACCAAGGGTGCCCCCGCAGGCAGCAGGCTGTGCCCCCCTGCACATCCAGACCAGGGCAGGCCACACCCAGGACCATGCAGCCAAGCAGACACACCCACCACACAACAATGACAGCTGCCCCAAGGGCACCCCAAGGCACAGCCATCAACCGAGGGGAGGGACAACACCACCATGGGACACACTGCAGCACACAGCAGTGATACACAAAAGCACAACACATGCCCCAACACATGCACACCACATGGACAAGAACTAGCCACTGCAGCATGGCTCGTCATGCCACTTGCAAAGCAGACACAGACACAGGCAGGTAAGTCAGAAAAATATATTAACTCAGAAACCATGTACAATAACCAGGGCTGGAGAAGGGTATGTATAGTGAGGAAAAGGGACAGGGAACAGGGACTATATGGTGGGATGAGGGACTGGAGAGGGAGGTATGGCTGGGGAAACAGGGGAACTCAAAGCTGGCCTAGTGGCAACCATGGCATGCCAACCCCTGCTGTTGTTGGTGCCTCCTGACTGCCAGGAGCAGTCTTTAGACCTGGAACACCATCTCCATCATTGTAGAGGTTATCAAGATGAGCTGCCTCAGGAGCCATCAGTACAGGGGCCTCCTATGCTGTTGGCGGACACCTAGGACAAGGGACAGGACAGATGATCAGTGTGATGTCCCAAGGAACCCAGCCCACTCACAGCACATACCAGGCAGGGAGAACACCCCCCCAAGGAAATCATACAGGCCACCCACAGAGGCGTGAGCCAATGCCTGCCAGCAAGGCAGCACACCACATCAGTGCACAGTGGTGGTCACCACCGCGCAGTGGCCATCTGACTGTGCCATGCCAGTCACATGGAACAGTGCCCTGGCAGCACCACAGCAACATCAGTGGTGGCCGTGTGCAAACCCACCCCACCAGCAGCTGGCACACATGACCAATGGATGTGCAAATGGCGGGCACCATGCACAGCGTGAAACAGACAGCTGCCATGACACGGGTGGCTATACCCATGCCCGTGTCCCAGCCACCCCCCACTGACAGTGCACAGAATAATGTCAGTGCCTAGCTACCCTCTGTGGCCACACTGCTGCTGGAGCCGCTCCTCCACCCTGGGCTACTATGGCCTGGCATCTTTCAAGTGCCCCCTGACATCTGTCCTCAGGTCCTGGGAATGGAGCAGAAACAGGTACACATCAGTAACCAACCACATCAGCTGCCCACCACCCCCACCGCTATGCACAGGGTGAGCCCTTGCCCAAAATGTCCCACAGAGTGGCAGCACAATGCAATTGGTGGAGGGTGATGCCACCCTGCAATGTGCACAATGGTAGTACTCCACCCTGCAGGACATGCCAGGCAGCCTAGTCAACACCACAGTACAGCACAAGGGCACACATGCATGATGGGCCTACTCACCTGGTGGTGGCACAGCCCCACGCCTGATGCACGCCTCCAGCCTCCTGAGGTGCTCTGGGTCATTCTGCACCAGGTCCCCATATATGTGGTGACACTGCTCATCAGTTCCAGCCACTCCTGTGCACTGGGTCAGTGAAGCAGCAATTGTCTGCCACAAAGACACCCAGGGCTGCTGCAGTAGTGCCTGCCCAAACAGCTGGGGTGCATTTGGCTGGATGCAGGCAATGAGATCTGCCAGCTCAACCTGCATCCAGTTGACCGCCCATCCAGTTCTCTGCTGCGCCATCTCTCTGGTGTGAGCCATGGAGCAAAATGGTGGCAGGAGGCGCATGTGGCCAGTGCATGTGCCAGATCCACGGGCTGAGGGGACATGCAATGTGTCCACCCATTGCGCAGTCACAGAGAAGCGCGGCATGAGTGTGGCTAGTTGGGGTCATGGGCACAGGGTCACCCAAGTGCAGAGGTCACAGCAGGGTTCAGGGGATGGCCACCGCACAGTGTGCATGTGATCAATAGCAGGCATGGCACACCGTGTGCCATGGTCCCTATTGTACAGTGGGCTACACAGTGTGCAATAGTTGGCAGCACACCATCTGGCGCATGTGCCCTGCGGTCCTGCACACTGTGCATACGTGCGCATTGAAACCACGACTTGCTCCAGAGCAATCTCACTGTGCACGGAACAAAGTCGCGATATTCAGCTGCTACATGCAAATGAGCTCATCAGCCAATGCAAAGTGCACTGGGGAAATTAGCATGTCATTACCATTGCGCCAATGCTCATTTGCATGAGTTGCACCATAAAAGCACAACGGACTGTCACAGGCCATGGACTGGTGTTGCAACCTTTTGAGGTAAGTTGAGCATGGTGTTGGAGCACACTGAGCCCAGCCAGCACAGCAGGGGGAACGGAATAGGGTGCTGCTAACTCTGACACACTGTGCTGTCCATGTCTACAATTAGTGACATGTTGGAACATGAGGAGGGTGAGGAGCGTAAGCCTGCACGCAAGCGCAGGCTCAACTTCACAAAGGCAGAGGCAGAGGCCCTGTTTGTGGCCTACCTCAACAAGGAGCTGCTGTTGAGTGGTGCCACAGGCACACCACAGGCCAGGGCTGGGGCCTGGGAGGAGGTGGCAGCATGCGTGATCCAGCAGGGCAGCCCCCAGCGGTCAGTGCAGGAGTGCTGCAAGAAGGTGGGCATAGATAAGCAGTGCATTAAGGAGAAGGTGGTGGCCATCCGTGTGTCCAGGACTGCCACTGGAGGGGGGCCTGCTGATGCGTTACAGCTCACGGTGCAGGAGGAGTTGGTGGCAGCCACCATGCACCACAGCACCATGGTTGGTGTCTCAGGTGGAGGATTCCAGATGGGTGGCAGCCCATCACTGCTTGGTATGTATGTTGGGCACCCACAGCATGCAGTGGCTGTTCTGGGAGGGTGGGCACTCGTGGGCCTTGCATCACTGACACACCTGTTTTCTCTTTCAGCACCAGCACACCTGCGTGCGGAGGATGGGGTGCCAGCAGCAGCCTTGGAGGCAGGATCAGCCCAGGAGGACCATCCATCCACCTCCATGGGCATCCAGGGGTCTGATAGGCTGCAGGACACCACCACTGTCCAGCCAGATGTCCTGGGCATGGGGTCGGACAAGGCCTTGGATGTGTTTCTACAGGATGTCAGTCTCGGCGTCCTCTGTGTGGAGACACAGATTGGGGTGGGGTCCGACACTGATGATGATCTAACCATAATCCTAGACAGCATGGGTGGTATTGTGGGGGAGATGCCCATACCAGACACCAACACAGGCAGCACACCCAGTGGCCTACCAGTGGTGGAACAACTGCCTGCTACCACTGTGGGTGCTGCTGTGTGCACTGCCATGCTGTGCTATGTGGTGGTGGTGTGGCAGCGCAGGTGCTGGGCAGCGTTCAACAGTCAGATGGGCAATAGCAGCAAGCTACAGGAGCCACAGGGCAGCCACACATGGGGTCTGCTGCCAGGGCATCTACTAGGGACATACCCCATTAGGACTCCACTGTGCAGCATCCACCTGAGTGTGGGGGCTGCGTAGCATGATCGGTCACTGCAGAAGGGTTGGAGTCCCATCCAGGTTCCCCATGATGCCGACCCATTGGCAGAGCACACCCATTTGCTGTGGGCTTCCATGGAGCAACAGGTGGTGCTTGCTGCTGGGGTGCATGCACTGCACGCAGAGGTGCACCAGGCAGCTGAGCAGCATGAGAGGGGCACTGTGCAGCTCCTGGTGGCTATACAGCTCATGCAGGAGTCCACAACTGCATCCCAGGGTCACATTGCCAATGCAATCATGGATGGCCTTGCACTGATGGCTGCCACAGGGCATGGCCAGCCACCATGGACCCCATGCAGTCCACTGTCCACCCCATTATTCTGGCATTGGGTGACACCCTCATTGTTGATGATGGTCTCTGTTGTTGGCATCCCAGGCACATCTGGGTGGGCCTGTTTGAGCACCTACACACCCCTGCATGGACCCGGTCATGGTCAAGCAGTTCAACCCCTGAAGGGCTGTTGCAAACACCCCCTGTGGCCAATGAGCAGCCTGTGGCTGCTGATCAGCCCTGGTATGGCTGTCCTCGTGGCCACAGTGGCCATGGTTCTGCATGGTGGCCCTGATGTGTGTGCCACCCTGATGTCAGTCTGCAGTCACTGCCCTGTGTGTACATGGGTGCCGTGTGTGTGTGAATAACACTGGTGTGGTGCCTATGTGTCATGCTACACACTGCCTGTGTGTGTGCCTGCCCGGCTGCTGGACCATGTGGCATAGGTTTGATGAGGATAGTTCTGCACTGGTTGTGCCTGTGCACCAGTGATTTGCATCTGTTCTCAGCCACTTGCCAGTGCCTGGGCACTTGGTGTGTGTGTGTGTGTGTGTGTGTGTGTGTTGCTGTGTGATGCTACGTGCAGTTGTGTGTGGATGTGTGCCACTGACTCCCCTACCCTTGCACCACGCCTCTGTGTGTGCATGCCCATTGCTATGTATGTCCCTGCCTATGTGCTGTACCTGTGTGTGTGTGTGGCCTTTGCATGGGTTTGATGCCACCTACCTGTGTACACCATAGTGCTCCTGTGCAATGGTGCCTCGATGCTGCCACACCATTCTTTGCAGCTGGAGATCCCTCCACCCAGAGGGGAGGCTGTCTACCACCCTCTGGCACATTCCCTCTATTGTCTCCACTACTGTCACCCTCATCAGCCTCAACAGCTATCCCATGGTCACTGGCCATGTTGTGCAGTATGCAACAAGCTAGGAATAGGCCACAGGCTTTTGAGGGGCTGTACGGTAGGGCACCACCAGACCTGTCCAGGCAATGGAACCATGTTTTCAGCATGCTGAATACATGCTCAATGATGTTTTGCATTCTGGCATGTGCCTCATTGTAGTGTTCCTCTGCTGGGGACGACACACACTGATGGGGGTGAGCAGCCAGGGCCTCAATGGACAGGCACTGTCTCCTGTATGGATAATGACATGGTTAGCCCTGTGACATCCTTTGCTATGCCCCTTGCCTGTCCCTGATGCACTGCCAGCACACCCACCCTGCCTCCCCCATCTCATGGCCTGTTTCTGCCCAGCACCTTTGCCCACCCATACTCACCCACTAAGTGACCCATGAGGATGTCCCCATGTTTGATCCTGTGACACAGCACAGAGCTGTGCCAGATGAAAGCATCATGTGCACTCCCAGGGTGTGTGGCACAGACATTGGTCATGTGCCCCTTGGCATCACACACTACCTGACAGTTCATGCTTGGGAACCCCTTCCTATTGATATAGGCCACACCCTCAGGGCCAGGTGGCATGCAGATGCCCACATGGGTGTAGTCAATGGCCCCAAGCACACTAGGTAATGTGCTACCCTGTGGAAGTCCTGCATTATTGCTGTATACTCTGCCTGTATGTTGGGTAAATGGATGTATTCCAAAGCATGTAGCAGCAGATTGTTGAGGAACTGTGTGAGGAGGTGTGAGGAGGTGTGACGTGGCTGACTGGATTTTGCCTGTGGTGTCCTCTGTTGTTCTCTGGAAGATGCCCATGGTGAGCAGGCACATGACAGCTGTCACTTTTGTCTCCACAGATATTTCATGGCTCTGTCTTGTGGGTGCCTGCATCTCCTCACTGCACAGTTCACAGAGCTGCCTCAGAATGGCCCTGTTCAGGTGATACCTGTCACAACCCCACTCAGCAGGCCAGGCCCTCTGCTCCCACAGTGCCAACCTCCAAGCTCAGTCTTGTGAACAGGAACAGAAACAGGTTAACCCTCCTGTCTGTTTTGTGGATTCAAATCAACCTTTGGTCTCAAGTTCTGGGGGATTCAAACTATGAACCTCTTGCTAGTGTACCCAATGTACAGGGTCAGATAATTCTGCTCTATGGAGGATGCCAGACATCTTCACCTATGGGCACCTAACCAGCTGTACAAAATGAACCCTTAAAACTCTAAGAAAAGACCTCAGATAAACTCTTACCTTTTCCCAGTTTGGTAAACCAGTAAGCTTTGCACAGTGTCAACTTTAACCACATATGCTTCAGTAGTCTCTTAAAATGAGATGTTTACTTAAAAATAGATAAAAATGTAAAACATAAAACACAGAACAATATATCACAAAACATTGCAATCACTTAAAAAAACAGGTTTAAAAGTGCAATTTCCTACTAACCATACATTTAGACTTGCCTAGCTAATGTATTCTTATATTGTTACAGTACTGAAAGATGTAGCTTCAGAGTCCAAACGTGTGTGTGTGTGTGTGTGTGTGTGTGTGTCTAAAGGTCAGTTACAGCATAATTAAAAAACTTTCTTGACCCTGCCTTCTCCATGATGTCACCCAGCTCCTCCTCTGTGTATTAAAAATTATTCAATCAGGATGTCTTATCAAGCAGGAGGTAAATTAATATGTGACATCAGCAAAAACTCATGTCCCCACATAACTTCCCAATCAAGTCTGTAATTTTCCAAGTTCTTTCTTTCATCCATGAGCAGCATCCTGTTCTTTACAGACATCAAAGAACATTTATAACTTAGCACCTAAGTGACATACCTGTATTCTTCCTCTAAACGTCATAAAAATTTATGATTTCCAGCCTAGCAACTGGCAGCTACAATTAAGCTAGATAAACAGGAGATCCTTAATTTAGGTCTCTTCTAGCCTTTATCTCCTGGCTTTTATCTTTTAGCTGAAACCTGGGGGGGATGTTAAGTCACAGGCTGTCTCAGCATGTCTCATGAGAGACACTCAATAACACATTTTTATATTACAAAAAGCATAGATTAATCAGAACCATCTGTCCAAGCATCACAGTACCGTCCCACAATCTCCAAGTCAGTGTAATTCTCAAAGGTGGTGTGGCATGGTACCACCTGTTCCGGGCATACCGCCGATGGGCCCTTTCTTGGCCACATCGCTGTTCCTCCTGCCCCCTCACACTCCTCATTACGGCCTCCATCAGGAGGGGTGCACTATCCATGGCCCCTGATTTCCTGTCTCCCCCGGGTGGTCAGCTGCTGTGGGCTGTGTTCCACCCTGGTGCACTGCCTGGCACTGTGCCTGCCTGTCCCTCTCACTTTCTCTGCCCCGGCTCCCTCTCCACTGCCACCTCTGTCCCTCTCCCTCTGTGGCTGCCTGTGTCAGTCTCTCTGTCTCTCACTCACTCTGTCTCTCTTGGTCTGTCTTTCTTTCTGTCTGTCCTTCCTTCTTGCTGTGTTTTGCCACTCTCTTTCTCTACCTCTCACCTGGCACAAGTGCTGTCTGTGTGCTTGCGCTCTGTATTTATAGGCTCAAGTCTGCTCGGCGCATCCAGGTTTTGCTCCGCACTTGCACCATGGTTTCACGGTTGAATATCGCACTGCACCAGATATTCATGGGCATGCGCCCAGCTCTTGCATCTGCATTCATTATAGTTGCTCATTGGCACAATGGGATTTGCACTGTGCAATGACTCCCGCTGAATATCGCTCCTTGGAACATGTCAGCACTTGTGCCTGCGCAACTCAGTTGCACCATGCGCAACTGCTTTAAATATCCCTGCCATAGTGTGCAAATCAAATACAGTGCAAACAAGCCAGTACAAATACAATGTTAGGAACATGATTATGTGAACAGGTAGACAAAATCAACATAGCACATAGTGTGCAATCAAACACAGTACAAGATAAGCCAGTACAAATACAGTCTAAGAACATGATAATGTAGTTAGCCAGGTGAATGGCATATTTTATTTATTTATTTATTTAGAGAAATAGAAATTACAGTCCTTTGAGTCATAGACTCCATTGCAAAGGCTCCACGTCAGTACAGAAAAACAGAAACACTACATATAATAACAGTTATATATTGTTCACAAGGCACAGAGTTTTTACAATACAAATTAGCTACCACCTTAATGCCTATGTAGACCCTGTGTCTTAGTTGTTAGACAAGTCTGGATGCAGAGTCGGAGGGTCTTTAATAGGGCCCTGAGTCAGAGTTTATTTTCAGCAGGGTTGGGAATTTATTTTTAACTACACATTTTTTTGAGATACAGGCAAGGGGGAGGAGTGTTGGCTATAGCTACAACCACCAGAATCAAGCAGGAGGTTCATGATACCAGTTTTGAATAGTTCCAGACTAGTGGCCAAGGAGATGGTAGGTGGTAGGTTGTTGAGCCAGAGGGGGGCACGATAACAGAAGGACCTTTTTCCTAGTGAGGTCCTGCAGCGGGGAAGAAGGAGTGAGGTGCTTGCAGTGCATCTAGGGATCCTCCTGTGTGGGACTGGCTGGACGAGGGGGTGTAGGCCTCTGGGCGCTAAGTTCATTAGTATTTTTTTGGTTTGGAGGCAAGTGTGATATCTGAGCCTCCCTTCGAAGGTCAGCCAGTCCACCAGCTTGTAGAGCTTACACATGTGTGTTAATCTATCACAGCCTGTGGCCAGACAGCATGCTCTGTTAAGGGCTAGGGTGATGCAGTGAAGGGAGGTTTGGTCAGCGGAGCCATAGACTACAATCCCGTAGTCCACCAATGAGAGGACTGAGCAGGATACAGTGAGATGTAGTACCTGAGGGAATAGGCAAGGCTTATGTCTATATAGAATACCCAGCCTGGTGTTTACAGCACAGGTGAAGTGTTTTATATGTGTGTGTGTGGTAGGTGAGGGACGTGTCAAGTGTGATACCCAGATATTTGAAGTTAGATACCTGTTTGATAAGGAGGCCATGTGAGATGAAGATGTTTAGGGGGGCAGTACTGAGGGGGCTTTGATGATGGGCAAAGATCATGGATTTTGTTTTGCTGTAGTTAAGTACTAAGTGATGCTCAGTGAACCAGGATTCAATTCCTTTAAAAACACCTTGCAGGGCAATTTGGAGGGATAAAGGTTGAGGGTGTTTCCAGAAAACTACTGCATCATCCACATAGAGCAAGAGCTTCTCGCTGTAGGATTTAGGGAGGGAGTTCAGGAAAAGAGTGAAAAGTTGTGGCCCTAGAAAGGACCCTTGAGGGATGCCCGTTAGGACTGGTTTATTGGTGGAGAGGGTGGTGTTGATTTTGACCTGTTGAGTCCGGCCAGTGAGATAGTCTTTAAAACAGGATATGAACTCAGAGGAGAATTAGTAGGAGGGAAAAGATTGAAGTAGGACATGATTGACAGTGTCGAGTAGACTTACATAGCACCTGCGACTGACCCTTGTTCCAGTGCCTCCTGTATGTAAGATGTAAATTCTAGGAGTGCAGTGGTTGTGCTGTAACCTGAAACCGTGTTGTTCATGGCAGAGCAGATTATGTTTGGCTAGGTAGTCTGCAAGTTGGTCTGACACAATTTTTTCGAGAGCCTTAGAGAGGGGTGGTAGGATCATGATGGGTTGGTAATTACTAGGGGAGATGGGGTCACCATTCTTCAGAATTGGTGTTATAATTCCTTTTTTCCTTAACATTGGGAATTGGCTAAGGCGTAGTGACCAATTAAGTATTTCGGTAAGATGTGGCAAGGTCACGTCCAGAGTTAGTCAGAGAATTTTGAGGTCGAGGGAATCACTGCTGTAGCACGAGTTTGCCAAGGCTTTGGAGAGGTAGTGCATGTCCTCCCTGCCGGAGATAATTTACAGCCGGAAAGGTGGGGGGGGACTTTCATGTCTGAGGAGCCCGAGGGGTAGCTGGTGGCAGGGTCAAAGAAGTTATGTGGAAGTATGTGACTGAGGTCTGAGAAGGTGTTTTTTAGAGAACTGGAGATGGTAGAGGGGTCCTAGGTTAGGGCTCCCTCGACTTGATGTTGTGCTGGAGCAGGGGAGACAGTTTTCCCACAAAGTTCCTTAATATTGTTCCAGAGGTTTTTCCCTGAGCCCCATGTTTATAGTAGTTTGCCTTTGCTTGCCAGATAGCCCAGGTGCATTTGTTTCTCGATGCTCTGTATAGGTATCTGTCCTGGGGTGATTGGGAGATTAGAGCCCTGTGCCAGAGGTTGTCTCTTTGGTGCATCTGATCAAGCAGGGATTGTGATATCCATGGGGTATCCCTGTTTATTATGATCTGATTTGTGCAAAGATGTCACAGGCCATGTCAAAGGTGGTAATAAAGGAGATGAGGATGGTGTCTACTGATTGAGCAGTGTGGATGGGAGACCAGTCACATGAACAGAGGTATGTTTTGAGATGTGAGAGTGCACCTTTTTTTGAGACGCCTTTGGACTGTGATTTTAGGGATGCTGGGTGGGAGTTTGTTAGACCACCAGCAGGCAACTGGGGAGTGGTGACTTATTGCATCAGGGAGTACTTTAACCTTGGAGAGGTTGGTGGGGTGGTTAGTCAGGATGAGGTCGATAAGTGTGGAGGACCCTGTTCTGGGGTCTAGTCTGGTGGGGGATTGTACAACCTGGGTGAGGTCATAAGCAAGGATGGTATTTTTGTAGGTCATAGATGTGGGGGATAGCCAATTCACATTAAAATCACCCATTAAAATTATTTTGCTCCTTGGAGGGAGATGGGTGATGCTTGTCAGTATAGAATCGAAGGCTGGATTTTGGTTAGTTGGGGGAGGTATACTGACATAATGTATAGTTTTCTCCCAGGATTGCCATAGGTGACTTTAATGGTGATGGCTTGGGCGCCATGGGCTGGAGGTGGAAGTGGGACTGATAGATCTTGCAGATGTGTTTTAACATAGATGGCACAATCACCTCCCACTTGCCTAGCCTGTCTGTTCAGAAGAGTGAGTAGCCACTGAGGGTGATGGAGGCATCAGGGATATTTTTTGATAGCCGGGTCTCTGATAAAGCAAGGATGTCTGGGTCATGTTATGCAATCCACCCCTGGAGAGGAGTGAATTTTCTGAGTAGGCTACAGGTATTGAGGGAGGCTAGCAGTAGGCTGCCATGTCTAGCCTTCTTGGGGGCTCCTGCTGCAGGGGGTCATGGACTGGGATGTATATTACCTGAAAGTAGGAGGAGGAGGAGAGTATGGCGAAGAAGTGCTATTCGGTGCAGTTTTGGTGAGGAGCGATGGAAGCTAGGAGCAGTGTGTTTTTTGATGGGTCAGATCAGTATTTGGAGGGTGCGGACAAGTCTGAGCCTGAGAGCTGAAGCCAGAACGGGATGTGGTCTACTTAGGTGGGGTCTGGAGGCATGAGAGAGTGGAGTTTCAAGGTGGTCCTAATGATAGGACATCTAATGTGGTGGGTATAGTTGTTGCTGACTTGATCTGAGAGTATAGGAGATAGAGTGTACACTGTGGTGGGTACTGCATGGTGGCCAATTGATGTCCAGTAAAATGTGTTCCATAATGGTGGATCTTGCACTGAGGGAGTGGGAGGGAGGAGAGAAGGAAGTGGGAGTAATGAGGTGCTTAGGATAAGCACTGATATGTAGGTTTCCATGCTTTTTCTGACTGAAATTATTTAAAGACACTTGGAATGATATGGTGACTTCTAGTGGTCTGCTTCATAAGTGCTAAATGAGAGTAATTGGAGTGAGGGAGAGGGGGAGCAAAAGGAGCTAAGTGCTATACTGAGGTGTAATAAGACGGAAAAACCAGCAGAGATTGGGGGGAGGTGGAGGACATGTGGAGAATGGGGTAGCCAAGACATGCTCCACACCAGGATGCTGAGAACCATGTGGGGGGACTGGAAGATGGAAAATTATTGGAGAGGAAGAGAGTGCAGGGGAGAAGTAGCAGGGGTGAGACAAAGGGTGGGACATGGAGAATTGGAGAAAAGGCAGCCAAAACCTGCTCACCAGGGCTGGGAGCTGGCAATGTTAAAAGAGATTGGGGGGGAAGAAGTAGCAAGGGCAAGACAGAAGGAGGATGGTATAACCAGCAGGGTGGGGGAAGGGGTGGAGGACATGTGGAGATTGGAGAAAAAAGACAGCCAAAATCTACTCCCCACCATGATGCTGAGAACCCTGTGAGGGGACTGGGAGCTGGCAAGTATAAGGGGAGAAAGAAAGTGAGGGGGAGAAGTAACAAGGGTGAGATAGAAGGTGGAGGGAAGGGCAGAGTAGGGAGAACAACTGGGGGTAGATAGGTAAAGGTAGATTGAAGAATGGTATAGTAGGGAGGCCAATAGATGGGACATTAGGAAGAGGTGGGTTTAGGAAGGGCAGAGGGGAGTCAATAGGCAAGGCAGCCTTGGAGTGGCTAGGGGACAATGCAAGGGATTAATCGCAGTTGCATTAGAGAACAGTGTGTCTGTGGAGGAGGAGTGCAGGTGAATAGTGGAGAAGGGAAGAGGAGGGAGGATGACCGTGAGGTCAATAGATAGGGTGGGCTGGGGTGGTGAGGTTTGTAAGATATTAATTTCAGTTGCAGCAATGAATAGCATGTCTGAGAAGGAGGAAAACAAGGGAATGGCAAGAGTGAGCAGCATGGATTTCCGGGAGGGGGAATGAGTTACAGATATTAGAAAATTTGTATGAGACGGCGGTGCGGCCAGATGAAGTATGTTGAGACAGCAAGGGAAGCGTTCTACGTGGACGACCGGAGGGAATAGCAGAAAGGGGAAGGGATAGAGAAGAGGAAGAACAAGTAAGGTGGTAGGGAGCTGAGCCAGTACTTCCCTACTAGATTTGCAGTGTGAGAAATGTATCAGAATACTGTATAATAATTTTGGCATTGAATCTAAAAAAAAAAAAAAACTTTTGTAAATGTACCTTACAGCTGGACAGTTTTTTTTTCAGAAGCAGCTTGCAAGTAAAGAAATAAATACCACCCTGGCAGCACACATATGCATGGGCTTCAAGCACATGCACAAAGAATAGCATATGCAGTGCACATGAAAAAAAAAATCAAAAGCAAAGCCCACATACGGCCAATGGCAAACTTACATTTATAGGAGTATGCCCACACAAAATCAATGTGAAAACAAATACCAGTTGTCTACATTACTGTTTTTTTAATTTAAAATAAGACACACACAGCAAGAGTGAGTTCATCAGACTCTTTTAATGTACAAATTAGCCTACAAAGTATTCAAAGCTCACAATGAACAAAAGATTGACAGTGTCCCTTTAAAGGAAAGGACCCAGCAAGTAACATTGTGGGACTTAATATCGTGGATGAAAACAAAGTGGAAAAATTACAGCTACCCTCAATGTCAGCAGCACATCCTAATGCGGGACAGAAAAGTGCAGGCCAGGGATGATGCAGGGAGCAAACACCAACCGCCAAAGACAAAATGCGACTGGCACAGCACAGCAGTGGGCACCAGTGCCCATGAACAGAAAAAGGGAAGCATGGGGAGGAAAGACAACAGGGGACGAGCATCACTGTGGTGTGCAGGTCACTGGACCCCAACCATGGGTGCCTACAGGCACAGACCCACACATGGGAAGTGAACCTCCCACATGGAAGACAAAGAGGTGGCCACAGGACATTGGTGTGTGGACACGGACATGCAAACTAAAGCAAGCAGCAGGAACACCGGGCCACATGGCAGTGGGTCCAAGGGGACAGGAGGCATACTGTGGCATGCCCACAGCAATACACGGAACATGGCATGGTGCCAGTGTGTGGATGCACTGGGCATAGCCAATGGCAAGTGACATGGAGGAACTGGGAAGTATGGTGCAGGTGGCCAGACAAACAGCATTGCCATACACTCCTGCAACAGTTACGATGGCCAACACACACAGCACCCAGGTGCATCGGCAAACACCTATTATGGAGGGCACTGCAGTGACATAGGACCTCACAGGGTGGGGGTGGGGTCCAACACCTGAATTCCTTAGCAATGGCCAATATGTCCACATTGGCCAGGAGCATAGCAAGCTCCCCCTGATGAGGTACCCTCCCCCAACCCAGGAACCACTGCCTGCCACTGCATGCCCAGACACCCATGGCCGAAACACCACCCTGTGTGTGTGTGTGTGTGTCACTGTAGGGGGGGCCAGGCACACATAGCTTGCTGTTGGTGTACCTTGGCTGGTGGGGCACTCACTTCCTGTGTGTCCTGTTATGGGCCTGTTCCATGGGGTGCAGGCTGGCTTCTTGCCCTTGCATGGCCCTTCATCCTGTGCAGTGGTGTATTGGGATGCAGTGTCCACTTACTGTCCTCCAGTTCTGGGTCCATTGCCATAACTCCTGCACACATACCTCCACTCCCCAGGACCTGTACACCCCTTATGAGGTTGAGCCTCCTGTGTGTACCTCTTGCAACAGTGTGACCCCGCCTCCGTACAATTTATCAGCCCCAATGTACCTCTCAGCCCCATTGTATGGGCTCCTGCTGCTTTGTTGGCTGTGTCCCATTGATGTGCAGTGGAGGCGCCTCTTCACCACATAGTTGCTTGCACATGCACCCACATCGGCTGCACTGTTGTAGTGCAAGACATACACATTTGCATCATTTCTGATTGGCTTTCTTTTGTCCTCCACGATATTGTGGTCCACGTTGTTTCTTCTGCATTGTTTTTCCCATCATATTTCCTCCACGATGTTGCTGGCTAGAATCATAAAAAGGCAGGTTCTTCATTTATACATTCTGTTATTGTTATACCCAAGCAGTCCACCCCACCCCTAATTAAAGATTAAAGAGCAGCTGATGCTATCAGAAGAACTTTAACAAAACATAACATTTTGACACAGTTCAGCTTGTATTTCACATAAGTTCTCTATTCATCCTCCCCATTATTTATTACTGATGTAATTTGCATGAAAACAGGATCTTTGCTCCTGAAGATTTAATTTGTTCCCATTGTTTCTCCCTACCTGAGCTCATAATGCACTCCTTGTGACATCACAGTGACTCCCATGGCAATAGATTGTGATGTCACAACAGAGGATTATGACTTGAAGTAAGGAGTAAGCTATAGAGGCAGATGAACTTTAATGTATAAAAGCCATGTATTCATGCAAATTTCCAAGGTAATGAAATATATTGAGCAGAAATCTATACACTATAAATGGAATGCAAGCTGAATTGTACCTAAATATTATTTTTCAAAGTGTTCTTTGATGTGTCAACAGCTCTTTAAGGACATTTCATCCAACAACTTTGCATGCTGTCTTTGTAGAAGAGAACTATGGAGGCAATTACCCAGTGAACAAAAACAAAAATAAAAAAATTAAAAATAAAAAAAAAATGTTATCACCACATAACAAACTCAAATATGAGAATGGCAACCAGTGCATCAACACTGGTTCTGATAAGCTATGCAGGCAAGGAAGAACATGTTCAGAATAAAGATGCCAGAGGTTGTAAGTAATAATTGACTCCAACAAAACCAAACATTCAGTAAAGTTTTTCATTTGGTATCTGACTTACATCATCTCCTGTGTTTCTACCCGCATGTGATAATGGATATGAGCATCAGAAAACAAACCCCAGACCACAGCCCTTTACTGGGATTTTATTTTCCGGTGCTGAACAGCAACCCCCATCCCCCCCCCACCCACAGACACACACACAAATCTGGGTAGAATTTTGGAAAAAAAACATGTTTTACACATATTTCATATATTCATTGTATTTATCAGCTTCCCATTTATTCCTTTACATGCACGTTGCCAGGAATCAGGATTACTGGCCCGTAGACTTGGTATGTTCTTGCCACTTGCTGCAGCTTTCATCACAATGCTCTGCTTGTGACATCACTGGTGATCTAGAAATTTGCCACAAGCAGAGCATTAGTATGCCAGGTGTAAACAAGCAGCCAGAATATATTAAATAATAAAGATCTACTAGACGGTGATCCTGCTTTAGTGTTAACGTGGATTAGAAGAAGGAAAAGGAATCTACTTAAAGAATATAAATGAACAACAAATAGCATTGTGTAAAAAACATTTTTTTTTAGTTTTTCCTAAAATTTTCAACATGGACTTTTTGTGACTCCACCTAATGAACAATGTTGGTGGAATTATGTAAATCCAGCCTGAAAGGCAATTTTGTGGTCACTTGGTGAAATCACCTTTTGGGTGGGATCTGAAAATGTTCACTGCCTTTGTTGATGAGGTTGGCTCATAAGAAGGCTATGCTAAAAGTGTGGTTGCTGTCTTGTTACAAATGCAAACAAATCCACAGCAACATACATGTATGCATCTATCGATGTATGGGAGCACAGGACCCAGAGGAGTCTGTGCTCACACAGGCAAATGAGGATTTGATTATGCTATCTCAAAAAGTAAGGAAATTCATTGCAAAAAATTGTGTTAATGCATCAGTTAGACTTCAAGATAATGCCACAAAAGGAAAAATATGACATTATGTTTTCCAACCCTATCTCCCCACCCCCCAGTTGCAAAAGGACAAGACCACACAAGCAACCACAGGCAGCCATTATCAGGTTAGACAAACAGGGGCTGGCAGTATAGCCTTGAGTTTAGAGTAATGAGCTGTGAATAAGCTTGGTACATCCAACATACAGACCTGGGTTTGATTCCCACAACCTCCACATGCATATTGTGTGACTCTGAGCAAGTCATTTATCCTCCCCATTTACCCCTGAAAACAGGCACCTGTGTCTAGTGGGCCTTACCCGGTTACCAAAGAATAAAATAAAAATAAATAAAAATACAACATGCAACTGCTTCCAGATGACACAAATGAAGTAGCACTGATGTGCTTCCCTAATGGATTTGTATCTGTGGCCACAGCTGTGTCTGTATGTCATACAGTGTATTCGGCAGACAGAAGACCCCATGGGGCTTGCACCTCTGCATACATTGGATATTCATGCATGCTGCATGAGGTACCTTGCTAGACAGCATGATCTGCTGCTGCATGGTTTTCTATAAACAGCTGTATAACTAAAAATCTGCAATCCTCTTAAACAATTTCTACATAAGCTGCTGAAATCATAATATACACATTGAAACAGTATTTCCATCTGTGTATTGGCAGGCCCCATATGTGCCTCACTTTTGCAGCCAGAAGTCAGGCTGTGTGTCTTACTGTTGAGCCCCCTCATGGGCCTGTGCTTCTGCACACAGATACACTGTTGCAGTTATTGTATCTGAAAACCTGCTACCTCTGAACAATTTCTAGATCCACTGCTAAAACCATGATACCCACAATGATACAGTACTTCCTCCTCTGTAACAGGTGCCTGCCTGTCTGAAGCCAGAAACTGATGTATATGTTTTACACCTGTGTCTGAAGACATGCAGACCCCCAAAGTGTTTGCACTTCTGCAGTCAGAAATACTGCTGCAATTTCAGTGTCATGGATTTTGTGGCTCATGTGCTTCTGCATCCAGAGGTCAGTGTGAGTGCCTTACATCTGTGGATGCAGAATCACAGGCCCATCAAGTGTGTGCATGTGTTACAGTGTGCTTGAGCACCTGAAGTTACAGAAGTGATTGTCCATTATGGTCCTGAACGTCTGCAGAGAAAAGAACTCTCTTAACTTGGGTATCATGGATTTTTATCTTTGGCTGCAGGGGCCTACACTTCTGCACACAGAAGCAGTGTTGTGATTTGAGTATCCTGGATATCTATCTGCACTGACAAGTGAGTGTGTCCATCTTATAGTGTATGTGCCACAGATTCAAATCCATGAAGGTAGCACATCAGTGCTACTGCATTTGTGTCATCTGGAAACAGTTGTATGTTGTTTGTCTTACCTGATGATGGCTGTCTGTGGTTGCTTGTGTGGGCTTGTCCTTTTGCTGCTTGAGAGGGGTGGGGTGTTAGGGTTGGAAGCCATAACACCACATGTCCCTGCTTTAGTGGTGTTAACGTGAACCCTAACTGGTGCATTCATACAGTTTTTTGGAATGAATATATATATATATATATATATATATATATATATATGGGATACATGATGGGCATGAGTGTGATATGGAAAATATTTTCATCTCTCTAGAGTGACCTCTGAATTCTCATGAGTGGTGAAGCCACAAGTGAGGTTTCAGAGGTCACTGTACAGGACTGAACATATTTTCCATATCCTGCAGTCTATCATATATCTATTTATACAATGGGGACCTCATTGTTGCAAATACACTGCATGACTGCGTTTACGTGGCTTGTGCGACTTTGCGCAATTGCACAGCTTTGCTTGACTTTGCACGGCTTTGTGCAGGTTTAGCACAGTTTTCGGGGGTGTAATAAATGGCATTTATTTTAACTCTGCTGATGTCATCAGGATTTATTTCACTGCAGTGAAAATAACTTGATTTATCTCACTGGAATATGGCTCACCCCCATTGTATAAATATATTTATATCATGGAAGTGGGAGCTCCAAGATGACAATAAATGGTGTTATCTTCACTGCAGTGAAATAAGTGAAGCTGATGTCAGCAGAGTTTAAATAAATCCCATTGATACCTACTCTGCTGATGTCAACTTCCTCCTTCTTTCTATACCCATTACTGTCACTAATGTATACCTTCCTTTTCACTGCCTGTAATACAAAAATATGTACAATTGCCATAGTAGAGATCACAAATAAGAGTTAAAACAACCTATCCAAAACATGAAACAAAAGATCTGCATCCCAGTATGTTTTAAAACCGCTCTACCACAACTCGCAGAAGCAATCTGAAAACTCTGCACAAGTCTCGTTCAAATCAGAATGAAAGAGCAACCATTCTGCACAACTCTCACAGCATAGAACACTGTTGATGTTCTCCTTTACCTATAATCAGTGCAAACAATACTGTTTAGCTACGTTTTGTATCACTCTTCATTGCAGACCGGGGACACGGAAGTGAAACATCTTACAAAAATGTATATCAGCGTGTAGCAACACCCAAAAAGGAAAACAAAGAAGACTCTCTGAACATAAATACTAAAAATGAAGTGGACCACATAAAACATTCAGAAAAACAATTGCAAACTGCCGCAAAACACCAGAAAAGTCAGTACACAAATAAAAATTATACCTAAGTAATGCAGCTCACAGTCCTACTCTTCCCAGACATAACAGACATTCCCACCCTTACAAACAAATTTCCCAATCACACACCACACTATAAACAACAACGTCCAATCATCAATCACACAACACTAAATGACCAATTACAGCTCTAACACACACACACTATTCATACTTAGTCACTCACACAGACAATACAAATGAACAGACCAAACAAAGATGTAACAACATATAATAGAGGAGCTCCCACTCCCGTGGTATAAATAGCACACATGATATGCAGATCGTGGAATATGAAAAATATTTTCCATATTCCACTCCTGCCCATCATGTACTCCAGATATCTATCTATCTATCTATCATCTATCTATCTATCTATCTATCTATCTATCTATCTATCTATAGATAGATAGATAATAATAGATAGACAGACAGACAGGCAGACAGACAGGGCTAGAAATTCAAAGGGGTTGCACCAGCACAACCCCAGAAATGTGCCCTGGTACAATATTCAAAGGAGGGACTTGCACAGCACAAATCCCAATGTGCCGAGGCACAAAGATAATGTATGCAGCACATCCCCAGGGGGCATGCCCATGCATATGTGGCACATCCTGATATTCAGTCCGTGATATGCAGTGCATATGCCTGCACAACCCTGGGATGCGCTGCATACCGATTCCAAAAGTTGAGCCTTAAAGAGAAGGCTCAAATGTTAGTCACCTTCAGGCTGGCTGCTGTAGTGCAGGGCGCAAAAGCTGTGGGTGTCTCCCCCCAAGAACACCATCCACAAAACCCACATACCCCCTGGTGGTCTATATATATATATACACACACACACACACAGATATATATATATATATATATATATATATACACATACGCCAGCGTTGTCCCCCAGGATGAAACCCGCTTTCAAAGCACTCTGCAGTATGCTGCAGCACACTTACTGAATAAAGCAATGTAATTTCAATGGCAATTAATCCCTTTTGTCATGCAGGAAACTGTGGCATTCACTTCATCCTGAAGGAGTCAGATTTTCCTAAATGACAAAAGGGACTAATTGCCATTGAAATTACATTGTTTATTCAGTAGGTCTGCTGCAGCATTCTGCAGAGTGCTGCAAAATGCTGCAGAATTGGGTCTCATCCTGGGGAATGATACTATATATATATATATATATATATATATATATATATATATATATATATACAGTATATTCATTGCAAAAAGCTCTGTTACTGCATCAGTTAGGGTTCATATTACAGTGACCAAAATATAGAAATGTTTTGCAAGGATTCACAACCCTAACACCCCATCCCACCTCCCAACCAGACCTATCACCCCACCCAACCCACACCCTCCACACACCAAGAGGCATCATTTTGTGTATTGGGTTTGTCGACCCTAACGCTCACCCCATTCCAATTGTAAGGAAGATGAGATGGTACAGCATAGGAGAATAGGGTGAGCATTAGGGTTGATGACCCCAAGACACACCCCGATGCCTGTTAGTTTGTGGAGGGTTGTGCTTGGGTGGGGAGGTGTGGTT
Source organism: Neoceratodus forsteri (assembly GCA_016271365.2). Taxonomy (NCBI): domain Eukaryota; kingdom Metazoa; phylum Chordata; order Ceratodontiformes; family Ceratodontidae; genus Neoceratodus; species Neoceratodus forsteri. The sequence goes on along the minus strand of CM057459.1, from coordinate 778,924,173 downwards.
GGTTGGGGTGCTGGGATGGGGTGTTAGATTTGGGAACCCTAACATCATATTTCCATACTTTTGTTGCTCTAACATGAACCCAAACTGTTGCATTAATGGCATTTTTTGCAAAGAATTCCCTTACTTTTTGTGAAACTATCACCATAGCCGTAGCTTTTTATGGGCGTGCAGGACTCTTGGGAACCTGCTCTCCCATTTATCTGTAAGTATAGAGACATTGTAATTAACCTTGCTTTTAGGCCCTGCACTTCCATGTTCCATGATTTTTCTTATTTTAATGTGGGAGTGCAGGGCCCAAAGGGTTCTGCACCCCCATTCCTCTCTAGATGCATGAGTACATTATCACCATAGCCATCTGATTACCCCAGGACATGTACCTAGTACAGCAACTTTTCAAATCCCCACCAAACATTATTCTGCACAATTGCAATGCCATTCTCTGCCACTGGTATGAAAACACATTTAGGGTAGGATTTGAAAAATTACTGCTGTGACATAAATGAGGTGAGGCAATAAGAAGGCAAATGTTGTAAATCTGGGGTAAAAATATTGAAAATTTCTGTAGTTGTGAGCGGGCATACTGAAATTGCAGTGAATGGTCATTACTTTGTCATTTTTTATGCTTGCTTGTGCGCGCAGTGCACAAGAAACATTTTGAGGAGAGTAGAGTATTGCAGATGTGTGTTAGTGTTTGGCCAATCCAGTGAATGTTTTCAGGGGTGCGTCCCTCAGCCACCAATCAATGGGGAAGTTGCTGATGATGGCAGTTTCAGAGCGAGCACTGCACATGAAAGAACTCTGCCACTCCAGTCACAGACAGTCTCATCATTGCAGTGGCAGATCTCTTTCCCCCCTTTCTGGCAACCAGGAACATTCCAGCCATGCGCATTACAGTGCACAGTAATGCACATGGCTGGACTTATGAGTAACTCATTTGCTTAGTGTGCATTTCCCAGTGAAATAAAAATGAGCAGTGTGGCTTTGCATAATTGGCGGCTCCTGCCACCACCATACACTCCTCCCAAAGCCGACATTGGGATGCCTAATCCCTGTGTCAGCATGCCCCCTCAAGCTATCTTTTGCTAACAACTGGGTGCTCAATCCCCATGTTGGCAAGTTCCCACCCACTATTATGGCACACTGGGAGCTCACCCCAGCATGTCAAAGTAAACATTATGTTTTTCCAACACCAGGATGCCCACTCACAGTGTCGGATGCACCCCCATGCTCTCTTTTTTCAGTCAACCTCGCGGTGCCCAATCCCCAGGTTGGCATTGATTCTCCCTCCACTAGTATGTCATATGGGGAGCCCACGCCAGTGTGCCAAAATCTATTTTTCATAAAATTACACCCGTACAAGGAGAAAACCTTCCCCCAATGATTTTTGTTCTTACCTGTAAAAAACAAAATGTTCTCTCTTCATCTCAGCAAACGACTACCCCCATCCTGACACTCCCTCTGTGCACTCCACCTCCCTCATCCCCCTCACATCATATTTACCTCCAGGGGTCAGGAGCTGTGATCTTCTGTAGACCGGGAACACATCTGTACTCTTCAAAAGCCAACCACAAACTGAAGAAAATCACGGTAAGTCCTACAACAGGAGTTAGTTTGTTTCTTTAACTTAGGTTGATATCTCAGCCATTTTTTAGAGTTTTGTCCCCCAATTTTCAAAATGGGGTTCTTGGAACCCGACCTCATGACCTCTGACACTGTCATTTCATTTCTTGGTCGCGAAAGGTGATTTTGCTTTCACTGTGCAGAATCATTTTTCAGGACTGATTAATGAAATTACAGTGCCACTGTTCATGAGGTGGGATCCCAAAAAGCCTATGTTGCAAGTTTGGTGAAAAAACTCCCAGAAATGGCTGCATTATGAGTGTGCATTTCGCAGTTTGTATGCACAATCATAACTTCACCAATTTTTAATATTTTCACTCCAAATATCCAACATTGCCATTTTTTATACCTCCTTATGAACAGTAGAGCTGTCATTTTTCACATCCTGCCTGAAATATGATTTCTCACCTGTGGCACAGAAAGGCACAATCACTGTGTGAAATCAACTTTTGGGACAGATTCATGAAATCACAGTGCCACTATTAATGAGGGGAGGTCCCGAAAAGGCCATGTTGAAACATGGGAGCTGGCTGGCTGGCAGATGAAGCAGCAGAGTCACAGACCACAAGCCAGTCACTAGAGGGGATTTATGGCCCTCCCTCCTACTCGTTTGGGGATCACTTTCTCCTTAACTCTTAACGCATTCTACAACTCATGGCCCCAATTTCAATACTGCTGACATAAGGATTGTGCACCCCAATGTTGGCAAAATGTAAATGAGCATACCTCAGCCTCCTTCTCCTTACAGGCTGTAAAAATAGGGGAAAATACTTGAGTTAGGTAAACACCAATAGGTGTTTACCTAAACAGTGACCAAGGAATCTGATTCTGGGTAATGTTCCCCAAAAAATGTTCACAAGTGTTTTTTTTTAATCCAAGGCCATATTTGTGCCTCAAATCACAGGAGTTGTTTCATGATATACCCTTCATTGTTGCACAAAACAATGGGATTGTGCAGTAATTGCAGAACAAACTCCCTTTAATTTGCAAAACACCCACCACAATTTGTGGCACAGATACAGCCACAGACAAAATTAACATATTTCTGGGCATCTTTGTGTAAAGCTGATCCCAGAATATGATTCTTCTGGCCCTAAATAGGTTAACACAACTGTTGGTGTTTACCAACTCCAAGAATTTTTTGAGATATTTGATTTTGTTTGCCTCACTAACTGAGAACAAAATGGCAGCAGCTGAACAAAACCTTCCTCATTTATGACATAAAAAACATTAATCATGGCACAACAAAGTTGTGTAAAGGCTGCCAGCTAACTTTTCCCATAGTCTATAATGGGAAACCTTAAACTTTCATAACTTTTCAACAGATTAATATTTTTTCACCAAACATTCAAAGGGCACATCTGTGACTCAATCCCCTGTGTACCCTACAAATTTCAGACCACTCCCCCAAGCCATTTCTGAGAAACAGCATGACAAAGAGTTTGCACAAAAATGGTAATTTCCAAATTGTTTGACACTCTGCATCTCCACAACTACACATCCGACAGGAACAAAACTTGCCACATCAAGAGATCTATAGTACCTGATGGCATGTGCAGAATTTTGTGCACATCAATCTTATAGTCACAAAGTTATTAAAGTGCAAAATTTGTGGTTTAACATAGAAGTGACCATTGAATCATTGAATTCTAACTACACTGGCACTACTATGCCAGTATTTTATATATATATATATATATATATATATATATATATATATATACATATATATATATATATGGATTAACCCATGACAGAGCTTGGGTTTACTGAGCATCAATCTGTGTCTGGGGGGTTGTGAGGCATGAGGCCACAGACCGAGTGACTTCAACCAGCCAAGCGTGGATTAATGCTCAGTAAACCCATGATCTGGGGTGGCTTAATCCCCTGATTAAATGGGCAACATTAGTTTAGATGTTTCCCTATATAAATATTTTAAAAAGAATACTGTTTATATGCATTTGTAATAAAATAGTTCTTCCACCTAATGGGTTTGCACTTCTGAGGATGCCATAGTTATAGATCTCCACTAGGTGGATTTGTCCTAATGAGAATGCCGTAGTTGCAGTTTTTTACAAAAATCATTTTGGTGGAGTGATCTGAAAAGGTCACTTTACACTGCTGTCACTGAGGATTTTCTAGTGTGGCAATGTAACTTTTGGTTTACAGGGGATTAATCAATGGTCAGGTGACCTGTTTTGACAAATCAGAATACAGGATTTTTGGCACCCATTTTATAAATATATAACACAGTAGGAGTGGGTCTAAAATAAGTTGAATAAACCACTTTATTTACAGAGCTGTTAAATAAATCTGAAAATCTGCATTTATAGAAAACCTCAACATCAGTGACAACCATTTATTTAACACCACACCATCAATCAAATAACCCAATAAAAAATGTGGTCAAAAGTTACCAAAACTACAGTAAGCACTAATATTACCGACTCATGACACATCTGCCCACCTGGCAGTCACAGTTAGCCTCCATGGCAACCTGAGCAAGCCGCACACTCCATCTCGAACAACCAGAGCAGAGAAACAAAATGAAATAGAGAAAGCAGAAAAAACACATAATACTCAAAAACTTTATAAAACTGAATCGGAACACCAAAAAATGGAAAGTGGAACAACGTCACCAAATATCAGTTTCGACATAGAGCTACAAGATATTTTAACTCAAATAGAAATGGACCTGGAACCTTTACTACCTCCCAACAGCCCACCCAGACTGCAACCTACCACCACAACAGTCCAAGTATACTTAGACATCTGTAACATGACTCAGCATAGAGAAGGACAATGACATTGTGTTTACAAAAACCAACAGACTGCTTAACAGTCACAATCAGACAACATAATACAGAACAGAGAACCAGTTTACCCACAGAAAACTCAGCAGCAGATTGCAGCAAAAATGACAGCCTGCAGGCCACAGACACCACCACCTGGAGACACATTGCATTTCTGCCAGTCACCACAGCACAAGAAGAATGCCCCAGCACCAGTTCATCCTTCAATCTTGCTTCACAAAACAGCAGCAAAAAAAACCCACTAGTAACAATAGACAAGACAGCCATAGAACAATTTATAGATAATGCCAGAAATATCAATACAGTAAATAAGACTCAGACATAAATCTGCTGATTTCATTCATTGAAGGTACATTCAGCATCACTAAGCCACTTCAGGAAATCACACCAGAAGAACTCAACAAAATACGGTGTAAGTATTTTATGACTGTCAAAAAGAAGGATGGATCTCCTATGAGCCATTGACATTAAGGTCAATATTCTAGAGTCTCAAGAGATATCTTAAAAAATACCATTACCCTGCTTCCTTGTCATCATCAACAGTTTGTGAAACAGCAAAACAGGTACTGCAAGCAAAGCAAAAAAAATTGAAAAGCCTTGGAAAAAGCTGTAGGTACAAAGCTGCAGAATGAAGAGCTTACAGACACCATAACAGAGCAGCTATATCACAGAAAACAGCTGGGGACACGCAGCCCACAAGCACTTATAAATACCTGAAGGCTCACCACAAGCCTCTACTTCAGTGTGAGAGGCATCACTGAAATAAGGGTAATATGCTGAGGTTGATATTGAGCTTAAACAAGATGAACAAACTAATGTTTCCTACAGTATGACTAGAGGTGGGTGAACTGCCTGAACTTCACTACACATAGTATTTTGCATAGAGCCTGAATTTCACGTAATATTCCACAAAGCAAAACGAATAATTTCACACCTCAAAGTAACATGAAGTTCCCATTGTTCTCTATTGACTTCACATTACTTATTCTTTTTTTTGTTTTGCTCTTTAAGGTGAATTTTGCAGCGATTCATGGGATGTAATGTCACATGGGCTTTATATTGTCTTGCACAGTCTCAGTTCAGCATAGTGTGTGTAGTAGAAAGCTGGAGACAGTTTGCTCTCAGAGCTCTGATAATCCAACCATCAAAAGACCTTTGAAAAAGCATTTCTTCCACAACATTTTCTATCAGAAGTTAATACACTGATTGTAGTAAACCCTTGTTTATTTATATCATTGAGCATTTATTGATTTTGTATGAATAGTGTATGTAAATTAAATACATTCAGTATCTCTACTATCTCTACTAACAGACTCTGTATTAGTGTGCTTCATGGGAGGGGCAGATCTGTGCTGTAGATTATAGAAGGGAGATTCACAGTGAGAAAGGCAGTTTTTCCAGCTGTTTCTGGCTAGTGTTTTAGTATTTTTGTGTTCAGGTACACATAGTAATATCTCTAGTAAGTTTTTATCAGTTTTTGCTATTTGCTGTGCTGCTGTGCATTTTTTCAGTCTCTTTAAAAGACTGTGTTGTAGTTTATTGAACTGTTAAAGTTTCTGCACATTGCCTTTAGTCTATGTGTGTGCCATCAAGTCACACACATTTTATTGTGCCACAGTAATAGCAGTACTCTTAATTTGTTAGCCTGTCTGCAGTATTTTTCCTGCTTCTATCTAGCTACTGCTGTAACCCTCCCTTGCAAAATAAGGCATTGTTGTTCCACTGTAGGATTTCTGAAAACTAGTAAAGGTCTTGTTGTGTCTGTATGGCTACATCTGTTTAGTGCTCAGTTTCCATCTTGAAGCCACTGTTGTTTTTTTTTTTGGCTTCCCATCCATCAAAAACTGAATAAATATAATATAGTGTATGTGGAATGCAGTTGTGTATGGAAATCCATAAACCGCAAAAAGTTATTCTGCTGCAGTAGTGACGTCGTCCCTAATGCAGAACGACTTTTCGTTCCGCGTTAGGGAGGATGTCATAATACAAGGGGCTACAGCAGACAACGTGATTCGTCCCTTGCTGTGTGAGGGGGCATACGAGTTTGCTGGGTAGCGGCAGTGGTGAATCAAGGGCCTCAGCAGAACCGAGTAAAAATATGGACAAGTGAGTGTCTTGTCTTTTTTTCAGGCACCATACACTATATAGAACAGTGTATGGTTACCCAAACACTACTCGGCTATTCTTTCACCTCGCAGATACAATGCCAACTTGGAGACCTCTCAGGCTTCGCTCGCGAGGTCATCAGTCAGCATTGTATCCACTCGGTGGAAGAATAATCTTGTAGTGTATGGGTAACCATACAATATCCTATATGTTGCTGTAATTGTCTGTGTTCAGTCTGTTGAAATTGTTGCCAGTGTACCACTATCGTGTGTTTGCCCATAGTACCATGATTAAATAATGTCTCTTATTGCATATTATGGCATTTAACCAAAAGAAAAAGACATCTTAAAGAAACATACCTATTGCAGTATTGTTGGCATTGTGCTGTCTTGTGAATTCTCTTGAATTTGTTAGCAACCCACAACATTAGAAAAAATCACTGTTGCAATAAACGTGTTTCTTTTCTTGGTGACTCTGTGTAATCTATAACAAGCATTTGTCAATGCCAAAGGTTCACTGTTGGTATTGCTGTTGTACATGCCTCCCATATGTTTCTGCATATATTCCTCGGCCTTGCATTTTAAAGCATCACTCTCAGCACAAATGTCTTATGTTCTTCCAGCACTCGTTCACTTCATTAGAAAAACAAGCATTTGTCAATACCAAATGTTTGCTTGCTGATATTGGCATTGGTAGTGCAAGAGTCAGAAAGATGCATAATAGGAATGGCAGTGAAGTATTGATGAGACACCCACCCCTCCCTCACCCTGCAGAAACTGACAGGCACTGGGGGTGTGACTTTGGGTCATCGGCCATAACACTCATACCATTCCACCTCACCTCACCCTGCTGACAGTGACTGGTGTTGCAGTGTGTCTTGAGGTCTTCAGCCCTTATGCTCACCCCATTCCATAAAGAAATAAGTTGAGATGGTTGCAGTATAGGAAAATGGGGTGAACGTTAGAGCCAAAAACCCCATGGCACACCTTGATGCCTGTCACTGGCTGCAGGATGGGGTGGGGTGGAATGAGGTGATCATTATGGCTGATGACCCCAAGTCATAACCTAATGTATTTCAGTTTGTACAGGGTGGGGCATTATGATTGGAAACCCTAATGCCCTAGGTGTGTGTTGCTATTTTGCTCCAAAATTTTAACATGGGTTTTTGGGACCCCCAGCTCATGAACAGTGGCAGTATTCTTTCAATACTCAATCCCAAAAGGTGATTTCGCACAGCTTGAGTACCATTCAGTGCCATAGATATGAAAACACATTTTGGTCGGGATGTGAAGAATGACGGCTGTACTGTCCATGTGGAGGTGTGAAGAAATGGCAATGTTGATAACCTGGAATGAAAATATGAAAAAGTGGCGAAGTTACGAGTGTGCATAGAAACTCCACAATGCACGCTTGTAATGTAATCATTTTTTGAATGTTTGCACCAAATTTTCAACGTGGCCTTTTTTGGGACTTCCCCTCATGAACTGTGGCACTGGGGTTTTATGAATCTGTCCCGAAAGTTGATTTCATACAGCAACCACGCCATTCTGTGCCACAGGTGCAAAAACACATTTTCAGAAGGATGAAAAACCTGACAGCTTTAATGTTCAAAAGGGTGTGTGGAAAAATGGCAATGTTGGAAATCTGGAGTGAAAATATTAAAAATTGATGATGTTATGAGTGTGCATAGAAACTGTGCAATGGACTCTTGTAATAGTTATTTTGGGGATTTTTTTCACCAAATTTGCAACAATGGCTTTTTGGGACCCCACCTCATGAACAGTGGCACTGTTGTTTTGTTAATTGGTCCCGAAAGGTGATTCCGTGCAGCTACTGAGAAATCACGTTTCGGGACTGAGAAATGAAATGACAGTGTTCATGAGGTGGGATCCCAAGAAACCCATGTTGAAAATTTGGCACCAAAACTCCAAAAAGTGGCTAAGATATCAACCTAAGTTAAAACCCCCCATTGATTGCCATTATAGGGCTTATTGTGGTTTTCTTCAGTTTGCAGTCAGCTTTTGAAGAGTGTAGACATGTTCCTGGTCCACAGAAGATCACTGCCCCCAACCTCCAGACCTCTGGAGGTAAGTATGGGTGCGGGGAGGTGGGTTACGCAGAGGGAGGGTGCGGGTTGGGGAGGTGGGCCAGAAAGAATGATGAGGGACCATTTTCCTTTTTTTTTCAGGTTTAAAAAAAAAGAAAAGACCTTACCAGCCCAGTGGCACTGAGGGTTGAGGCACTGGATGACACACCTCATGCCACCCTGGCGACCCATGTTTGGGAGTGAACACAGGTTGCTTGGGTTGGAAGGTAGGAGATGGACTGAGCATTCAATGGACTGCTCTCCATCTCACCGGAGAGGGGAACCTGTCACTGGTGCATGCCTGACTGCTAGCTGAGGTGGGGGGTTGGTGACATGAAGCCACAATCACAAGTGGCAGGAGCATGGCAGTTGCTTGATGTGTCATGCATGGTAGTGTGTGCGAACTTTTTTCAGGTGTCATTGCACGCTGTGCCCCAAGTAACAAGGGGCAAAATGGAAAATTGGTGCCCTAGGTTGTGGCAGCTTGATGGTCTTCCAACAGGTGCCCCACCTTCAGGGGCATCACCAGAACTGGATCCGGACCTGGCAGGAGAAGTAGGGGCTCCCCACCACCCCACCGTGGGGGCAAGCTGTGGGGGAAGATGGTGAGGGCCCTAAGAAGCTATGGGTGGACAGGATGGTGACCAGAGACTGAAGAGAAGTGCAGAAAAGGGTGCCAACCAGGAGCCAGCAGGGGGAAAAAAAAGTAAGAAAAAAAAGACCTCCTGGGACTGTTTTTTTTACAGGTAAAATATTAATAACACTGATTTTGGCACAATGGGGTGGGCTCCCAGTGTGCCAGAATACTTGGTGGGGTCAATGCCGACCAAGAGACTGGGCACCCCAAGGTCAGCTGAGAATATATTAGCATGAGGGTTGGTGCATCCCACACCGGGAGTGGGCATCCCAGTGTCTGAAAGATCAAAGGTAGTATCACATTAAAGGAGGAGGGAGGATACATGCTGACACAGGGATTGAGCACCCCAAGGTTGGCAGGCACAGGGGGATCCACTAGTGCGATTGTGCTTAAAGTGAAACTGCCTTCAGGCACTGTATACTCCCAACCTGTATGGAGCTTAGGCTGTAACCTACTCTGCATGGGTGGGAGAAAACTAGAAAAAAGGAGTCAGTGGGAAGTGGAGGAGGCAGGGGAGAAATCAGCCAGGATGATCGGGTTGCAAACAGCTGTTTGCTGTGTGGTGACTTGGAGATGAAAGAAAAAAGCCACCACATGATTGGTGCTGCTTATTCTTTTCAAGTGCAGACCACTTCAGGCAAAACAACATCATGATCAGCGTGGCTGATTATTGGTGTGATACTGTCAAGCTCCTTGGAAAGCACTCTGTTTTGAACAGACAGAGTCATACCCCTCAAAAGTCAAGCTCAAGCATCCCATGAAGTTTGACTCACATGCACAAACGTAAAAATGCCCACAAAGACACGGACAGTCAAAGGTGTTTCTGATTGTGGCGTATAAGCTTTGGCTCTGTGGGCAGGGTGTAGTGGGGTTGTTGTTCATGTCCATAATCCAAAGCTCGTCTCTCCTGGATACATCCCAGGCCTGCTCCAATTGGATCTCCAGCTCTTGGCATCTCTGCTCTGCCTTCCTCCAGTGTCGCTCTGCCTCCATCCAGCATTCACTCATCCAATGCAACATACTCCTATGGTCTGCCATCTGGTTTCGTGGTTCCTCACCCAGGTCACCATTTCCACATATCCTCATTTCCACTTATGTTATCTTTGTATTTCTAGCAAGGCAGCACAGGATGCATAATAAAGCAAAGGGAAAGGGAATGCTGCTTACTGGTTTATTTTATCCTGTGCTCATTTAACTAGCCACCAAGGAAAACACATATTGCCACTTGTGTTTTAGTTTATAACTACATGGTTCCCTTACATGAGCCTTTTTACCTGGACCCAGAAGGAAGAGAACTCAAAAGAGGGTTTAGACAATGAAAGGGGGAGAGGGGGTGCTGCTTAGAGGTGGCCTGACTCCAACCAAGAAAGAAAGGGATAGCTGCACTAGAAAGGAAGATAGAGGTTGCAACCATAGAAAACAAAATATATAGATGGGTCCTTACTCTGTGGTTCCCTTTCTATATTTTTTTTTTATTACTACAATTAAAGGCACAGATGCATTTTATATTTCTTACTTTCTTTCTTTGTACAGAAAGCACTATTCTGGTACTTTAACCATAGAATTTAACATATCCCTGCACTTTATTAGCTAGCACTTTTAATCTTTAATTGTTTTTAAAGCACTCCAACACTTTCATCTATTCCTTCCATGTACTTTATATAACATAGGCATAAGGTAGGTTAATGGGGGGACAAGGAAAAACCCACATCTCTCCCTACCAGGGCACCTCACCAATGACAGGGGTTACCCAGTCACATTCCTCAACACCTAAGAGAGCAACCAACTACTAGTTGTCCAATACCCATACCCATCCCAACAAGGGGTATGGAGGAGTTCGAGCCCACCCTCACCAAGAAGCTCCACCCCAGGGTCCCTTCAAACAGATTGCACAGTACTACCATTATGCAATACAATACAACATACCCTGGGGCAATTTAAACTGTTACACCTAGAATCCGCTGATTAACAGATCTAGTTTCTGGACAATAATCACCAGTACCAACCAATGCAGCCTGTACCCTTCCTTGAATTCTTATTACTTCAGAATTCATAACTTTGTTCCATTAACAACATTAGATATCCATTTTTCATAAATGCACAGATACACTCTTCAGAGGGTGATGGAGTTTGGACTAGATGAAAGATAAGAACAGATCAGACAGTTAAGAATATATTAAAGGAAGAGAAGAACTTGCCTGAAGGTGGCCAACCATCCAGACGTTTGAAAAAATAGAAGAACAGAAAAAAGCAAATACTGTTGCAACAGCAGTTTTGTCTTTAAGAACAAGGCAAATGAAAGGTTGATTTTACTCTTCACCTTCCCTCACACTTGGTAGGGGATGGAGCCATGGCCCACCCTCTTCCAGTGACTCCATCTCAGGGTCCCTTATAATAACAATCATTCCCTATATGGAATCTCATTATTGTTGTTTCTCATTATACTTCTACCCTGAGACATTTATTGGTACAGATGGTAAACAGCAGTTATGCTGCTTGTTACTACCACCCTTATCCACAATGTTTCATACATACATTTTTATGAATGCACCACTATTACGCAGGTCCCTTGAACAAATCATTTTTATTTTTAAATATTTTATGTTCTTGACCTTTAGAAAGCAGATCCCATTCCCAATATTCTTCCTAGGGGAATTCCCAAATCTAACTTGCTCCTCTTTAGAAGAATACCTTTACTGGGAAGTGACTGTTATTCTACAGAAACTCCTTACACTAGTACCAGATCCTTTCTCTAAAAAAGGGGTTTACATGGTTACCACTTTGACCTGTCTTTTTCTCGAAACCGCCACCTTCTCCAAGGGTGCCATGTATATTGGCCTTCTACCCTTGTAGTGGTTTCATCACTCCATAGCTCTGGCACCTTTCTCTGCCAGTGATCGGCACCAACATTCAAATAGTTGGCCACCTGCCGATACATGCCAGGCCAGTAATATGATTGAGTGATATGGGCCAGTACCTCTCCATGAGTTATTTTCCCCGACTGGCTGCCTCCCAGTCTTCAATACCTCCTCTGTTAAACTCATGGGTACCACAACCCTTGCATCCACCTGTCTGGTCGGGGGGTTAGGCCTCATATGGTAGAGCATGCCATTCTTCCTTTCATACCACCTTAACCAATTCCTCTGTATCCCTTTATTAACCTGCTTTCCATCCTGAACTGTGACATATGCCCCTAACTTAGAGACTTCAGGATCTTCCTTTTGTTCTTTTTCCCAATTTATTCTAAATAAATCATTACATTGTGAATTAGATAGTCCAATGCATTTTAAACCCCTTCAGCTCCTAGAGCCTTTTCTACGTTGCTTGTAGTCTTCACCCCTAGGTCTATAAGAACAGTCTTACCTGGGAACTTCTCCGGCATTACCACTCCATTGTCCTCAATCCAATACATTCCTGGGAAAATAGGAAGGATAGGAAGTTCAGATTCTGAATGTTCCACCTGGGTTGTCTCCAGGAATGTATTCCTCCCATGGAGGTGTGGGTTTGTATCCCACTTCGAACACCAACTGTAGCAGGGTTGTTGTTCAGGAGACAATTAGCAGGCAGACAACAAAATCAGTGCATAAAAAATGCCAGGCAAGTATTTATCATTTTATTCTTTGTAGCATAAAATGATAATTATTTAGAACAGAAAATAAGAAAATTGTCATTATGTCAATAATATCAATGCTGTTTAGCATGTAGAAACAAGCCTTCTAAACTTAAGGTCTTACACCTCTCACAGTCAGTTCTAGACTGATGCCTTATCTCCACTGGCACCATGCACTTTTCTGCCTCTCTCCTGAAGTACTATTTACAGTACCCCTGACTGAGCTCTCCCGTGTATCCTTCAGACACTCAGCAGGACATCCCACTTCTAACACCAACTGTAGCGGGGTTGTTGTTCATGTCCATAATCCAAGGCTCATCTCTCCTGGATACATCCCTGGCCTGCTTCAATTGGATCTCCAGCTCTTGGCATCTCTGCTCTGCCTCCCTCCAGCGTCACTCTGCCTCCATCCAGCATTCCTTCATCCAGCACAACATCCTCCTCTGGTCCGCCATCTGGTTTCGTGGTGCCTTGCCCAGGTCACCATTTCCACATATCCTCATCTCCACTTATGTTATCTTTGTATTTCTAGCAAGGCAGCACAGGATGCATAATAAAGCAAAAGGAAAGGGAATGCTGCTTACTGGTTTATTTTATCCTGGGCTCATTTAAATAGCCACTAAGTAAAACACATATTTCCACTTGTGTTTAGTTTATAACTACATGGTTCCCTTACATGAACCTTTTTACCTGGACCCAGAAGGAAGAGAACTTGAAAGAGGGTTTAGACAATGAAGGGGGGGGGTGCTGCTTAGAGGTGGCCTGCCTCTAATCAAGAAAGAAAGGGATAGCTGCACTAGAAAGGAAGACAGAGGTTGCAACCATAGAAAACAAAATATATAGATGGGTCCTTACTCTGTGGTTCCCTTTCTATATTTTTTTTATTACTGCAATTAAAGGCACAGATGCATTTTATATTTCTTACTTTCTTTCTTTGTACAGAAAGCACTATTCTGGTACTTTAACCATAACATTTAACATATCCCTGCACTTTATTAGCTAGCACTTTTCATCTTTAATTGTTTTTAAAGCACTCCAGCACTTTCATCTATTCCTTCCATGTACTTTATATAACATATGCATAAGGTAGGTTAATGGGGGGGGGGGCAAGGAAAAACCCACATCTCTCCCTACCAGGGCACCTCACCAATGACAGGGGTTACCCAGTCACACAGGGCATTCCATCACATCATGTGAAATGAATAAAAAATAAAAAATTCTTGAAGGGAAAAAGTACTGTGTCAGAGAGGATTAGGTCAGGCAAAGTCTCTGACTCTGTGTGGGTATCAGCAGTGCCTGCAGCATCACCAGTAGAATAGGTGGTGTGTGAAATAAATTCTGTGTGTGTTTCTGAAGTAAAATCTGCCAGCCAATCCTCAAGTAACAGCAAGTAGCCATGTAGTTAAAAGTTTTAAATTAACACCGGACGTTTACTATAGACATGAGGAAGATGACATTGAATGTTCCAGTAGCGTTCAGAGTATCAGGGGTGTGGTGCATATTAGTGCAAACATTGCACTCATGTCATGTCACGGTCATGAGTCTTGAGACAAATCATGTTCTTCATCTTAATGATCACGAATCACACCACCTTAACTATTTTTGGTCCAATCCTGTTTTTTTTTTTAATCTTCGGTTTCATCATGAATCAGGACTGGAGGGCACCCAGTTATCATGTCACGTCACTCAAGATCCTTGGTCTAGTATGATGCTTCTGTTTGTGTTCACGTTCTGTTTAAAATTGAGCCAGTACAAATTAATTCATGTGCATTTGCATAAGCTTCCCATGATGCTTTGCATTATTGAGGTATGTACAATTTGTGTTTTCTTTAAATTTTGGTTCTATTGCCATTATCCTCTGGAATAACCCTTACCCCACTGCATTTCCTCTGGGGTTCTTTTGTTGTTCACCCCGAGTTTGCAGCTGCCCCACCCCCTCCCATTTTTCATCCCACTGCTACCCCACCTCCCCTACCCTCACTCTCCCCTGTTCCCTGTCCTATGTCCTTTTGAAGCTGTTCACAGATTTACATGATATCACCCATTCTTGTAGGGCATTCCATTTTGCTACTACCCTCTCTGTGAAATAGTGTCTCCTCATTTCCTTCATAAATCTTCCCCCTCTATTCTTAGCCCATGCCCCCTGGTGAACCTCCCCCTCCTTAACTTAAAAACTCCATCTGCCCCATCCTTATTGATTCCCCTCAGATACTTTAATGTCCCTATCATGTCCCCCCCTGTCCCTTCTATCCTCCAGGGTGTACATATTCAGGTCTCTCAGCCTGCTGTCATAGTCTATCCCTTCCATTCCACATATCATCTTCATTGCCCTCCTCTGTATCCCCTCCAGTAGCCTGATATCACATTTTAGGTATGGCCTCCAAAACTGCACACAATACTCTGAATGAAGCCTTACCAGTGACCTGTGGAGGGGCAAGATCACCTCTCTTCACCTGGATGAAAACCCCCTCACTACGCACCCCAGCATTTTGTTCGCTTTTGCTGCTGCTCTCCTGCACTGGGTAGTGTTGTCAATGGTCCCTGTTATCACTACCACTAGGTCCTTTTTCTCCTCATTGATCCCCAGCTTATCCCCTTCCAGCCAGTATTCTCTCCTTGGGTTCTTCTTCACACTTCTTTGCTTTCAACCCCAGCTGCCACCTCTCTGACCACTCCTCTAGCTTGTTTAGATCCTCCTGCAGCTGCTTCCATCCCTCCTCTCCATTCACCATTGCTTTGATTTTGGTGTCGTCAGCAAACAGACTTATCTTGCTCACCAGCCTATGTACAATGTCTAATGTGAAGAACCCAAACCATACTGGCCCCAACTCAGAGCCCTGTGGCACCCCACTCATCTCTGGCCTTGGTGTTGAGAGCTCCCCTCTCACCACCACCAGTTGCAGCCTCCCACTCAGTTGGCTTGTAATCCAGTTCATCATTTTTGGCCCTACCCCGACACCAGTTAGCTTCCCCCAAGCCACCCATGAGACACAGAATCAAAGGCCTTGCTGAAGTCCAAGTAAAGAACATCCATGCATGACCCTTATCCAACTCACCTGTCAACCAGTCATAATATTGTATCAAGTTGGTTTGACAAGACTTCCCTTACACAAACCCATGCTGCCTCACATCCTGAAGGCCATTGTCCTTCAGGTACAATACCAGTCTTTCCTTTAGTATTGTTTCTATGAGTTTGCACACTATGGAAGTGAGACTTACTGGACAATAAATACCTGGTTCATCCCTTGGACCGCTCTTGTATAATGGCACTATATGTGCCATCCTCCAGTCCAGTGGCACACATCCCGACTCCAGTGAGGTGCTGTACCAATCCACCAGTGGTTCTGCCAACACCTTCACCATCTCCCTCATCACTCTGGGGTGATTACCATCTGGCTCTGGTGCCTTGTCTACCTTCAGTGCCCTCACTCCCTCTAGGACTCTACTTGCCTCAATTCTTTCATCTGTTGCCTCCTCTCCACCTGTCCCTACCCTCGCAGCCCATGGTGGTAGCAGTCCCCCCTTTTCTTCTGTGATCACTGAGCAAAAGTGTTCATTCAGTGCTTCTGCCTGCTTCTCACCCTTTTCCATCCACTTCCCACCCCTTTTTATCCTCACTATTGTCTACTTGCACTTCCTTTTCTCCCTGATACATCTGAAAAAGTCTTGATCCCCCCCACCCATTAATTCCCTGTGCTAATCTCAGCTCCCTCTGGGCCTTGGCTTCTCTCACTTTTCTGGTCACCTCCCTGGGCCATCTTGCATACTCCTCCCTGTCCACTTCCTTTCCTATCCTTCAATATCTCTGGTGCACCTCTTGTTTTGCTCTCACCACCTCCACTACCTCACTGTTCAACCAGCAAGGTTTTCTTGCTCTGCTCCTCTTACTCTCTGTCTTGGTGCAGGCTTCTGTTACCTCTGTAATCCCCTGTTTAAGTAGTCATTTGACCTTTCATTTATGCACGTTTGATAATGTAAGATCAAATAAATTGTGGAAGGAAGAGTATCACACTAGTCAGTAGATAAAGGACAATTGAAAATGGAATAAAGCAGTATAGGTCAAAATGTTTACCATATTATTGCACTGCTGCTTTAACACAATACAACAGGAAGAAAACATTAATGCCAAAAAAAATACAGAATTTTTCTATATGTAAAAAGATTATTAAATAGGAAAAGATGGAATGCATAGGACAGGATTTTTTTTGTTTGTTTTTTCATTTCATAATTTTTGGGGTGTGTTTTAATATTTTTGAGGGGAGAAAGAGAGGAAAAATAAAGACAGAACACACAATACATGTTAATAAAGAAAACAAAAAGACTACAGGGCCTGGTTCTGAGTCTAACCAATTAGAATTTGGAGCATAGCAATGATTTGCAATTGCTGACCCTCCATTTGGTCCAACTGCTTGTGTATTGTGTCGACAACATTACCTAGGAAGTTGATGTCACTCCACAGAACAGCAAGATCATCTTATGTGGCTGGAATTTCAGAAGGGTCATGGCTGCATGCAGCTGCAGGAACAGCCACTTGTTCAACACTATCCTTTCTGCTGCTCTTTGGATGCCAAGCAGGCTGATGCTGTGCTGTCACCTCTTGCACTGCACCCTCCACTGCAGGAGTTGTTGCTGCTAGTTCACCCACCTTGGCCTCCCACTCTGCACAGTTGTGCACAGTCAGGTGTGTTCATTGGCCACCTATTCCCAAATGGGTACCCTTGCGACCATGAAGCACCATCATACCACAGATCTTGCATCTCATCTCAGTCAGATCATCTTGCAGTGTGGTGAAAAAAATTCCACACTGCTGAGCTATGTGGAGTAACAGGCACAGGCTGTGGGGGGCCCAAATGTACTAGGCTGCTGTTCAGTTGGGCGGTAACAAGCTGCTGCTGTTGTTCTTCCTGCTGCTGCTGTTCTTCCTGCTGCTGTTGTTGTCGCTCCTTGGCCTGCTGTGGTGGGTCAGTACTAGCCACTGGTGCTGTTTGGCTGGTACCGCTAACAGCCAAAGCAACAATTGCTGCTGTTGATGCTTCTGAACATCACTTCCACTGCCAGTGGAAACAACATTTTCAGGGAGGGAGCACTGGATGGGAACAAGTTCAAACAGTTGAGGTGAATATTTCTCCTCAAACCACTACACTTTATTGGGCCATGACTACTGGCAGGAACCCCACCGTCTCCATCAGGAAACACAGATTTATAGAAGCATTAAGAAGTAAACAAAAAGAAAAACAGAGTAACAGAATCAGATACAAAATCAAAAGGGCATTAGGATGAAAGAGGTTTAAAATAAAGTCAGGATGATGACAAAAAGGATCAAAGCACTAACTTCTCTCAAAACTACTACTCCATACACAGACACATTCCCAGTAGACAGTCAGCTCCACCAGCTCCTTATCTAGCAAACAGAAGGTCAAAGTTAAGACTGTTTCACTTCCTACCTGCATCATGTGACCTGCAGACAGTCAGACATGTGATCTGTGGGCTATTTCTCACAAACCTCACCTTCTCAAAATGCAATCCGAAGTTAACGCGAAGTTCCTAACTTGAAGTCTATCACTGGTGAATTTCGACCATTTCATGGAAACTGTGTAATTATACATGAATTCAAAGTTATGCACTTCTTGTTAACTTCTTGGGCATAATAAAACTTTGCTGCATCTCTAAATATGACTATGAAAGGCAGACTAAAACTAGAAGTGGATCAAATTCTAAAGAGTACCAGAAACTAAAACCTAGAGCCTATGAAATTGTAAGCAATCCAGAAAGATGTCCAGTCTGAGCCTATGAAATTTAGAAGTCTAAAAGACCAAGTAAAATATTACAAAAAGATGCCCCTTTTTTCCTCTCCATAAATACCTCATGACAACAGCAACTTGCAGGTGTGTAGTTCAAAAACCATCAAATAGGCATCTATAAAATAGAAAAATTCATGAAAACAGTGATATCAGCAGCCAATCTTCAACCCCCCCCCAATAAAAAGATTAGTCTTTCAGCAAGGAAACACCTGATTCAAAAATATACGGACAGGGGTGAGGCCATAACAGAGATTATTCAAATTTCCAGTAATAGGTAAATGCAAAGTCTCAATAATTATTCAAAAATTAATGAAACAAAACAACTAAAAATCTCTACCATACTTAGTGGAACAGACATTGAATCTTCACTCAGGCCAAGAAACAAAAAAAACACTTCTAGACAATCAACTGTTGACAGTCTTGTAGGAGCCTGCTTCCACAAGCCTGTGGTTAAAGCAAAGAACATTACATTTAACACAGTGCAAGGTAGGTAACCACTGTGAATGTAATTCCTCCTTTCATGTCAAATATAATAAATTCTAAAAAAATAAATATATACTTACCACCAAAGAACATCTATCATAGTGTGCAATAAATATTTTGACCCTCTGCCCCTATACAAGAAATAAGTAATCTTGTGATATTTTTATCTTATCCATCAGGGTACAACAATGAGACAATCTGACACAGATAACCATAGACAACTGAATCAGAGTCAGACTAAAGAGTAAGTATAAAATTATCTGACCTATGAAATAATGAAATGGGATCTGAAATGGAGACTGAGAACCAAGTAAAGAGAGGTTACATTATTGGTGACTCTATTGTTAGGTTTATAGATGCCTACACTACTAAAGATAGGAAAGAAACTGTAATTAGCAATTTCTTACTGGGGCCAAACTAGAAGATATATCAGCACTGCTGTCAAAACAGTAAAAAACAAGATGATAAACCTATAATAATTGTACATGGGGGTACTAAAATATAAAACACACCAGAAGATCAAATCTACCTAGAATTAATGAATTTAGAAAGAATAATTAGAAAGGTGAACATAATTGTGATATTCTCAGAAATCTTGCCTGTGCCTAGAGCTGGGGAAAGAGTACAGGAAAAGATATGGAGAATGAACAACTGGTTAAGGAGATGGTGCTGTATGAATAAAATTCACTGTATAACAACCTGGGAAGTGTTTGAAATGAGATTAGTCTGTCTGGAAGAGACAGATTACACCTAAATAAATCTGGTAATAAGAAACTGGATATGCATTTTAGGAAAACCGTGGACAGTTATTTGAACTAAATATAGAGGAAGAATGCAACCTGAGTTTGAGGAAGGGAAAACACTGAATCTAACTTAGCTACATGTGTCACATCAATAACAAATGGAAGAGCACGTAAAGGTATAAGGTTGCTATTGGTAAATGCTAGAAGTATAAAAAGAAAACTGATGAATTGAAATATACTATACACAAAGATAATGTAGACATCTGTGCATTGGCGGAGACATGGTTAAAACCTGAAAAATTTGGACAACATAGATAGGTTTCACTTTTCTTCATAAACCAAGACAGCACAAGAAAGGGGTGGAATAGGGGTGTATATCTTGGAAAATCTGAAAGCACAAGTCCTTGAAAATATAAATGGGAGAACAAACAGGTAGAAAAACTATGGCTAAAGTTTAAAACAAAAGCAAGTCAAAACTCTGGGACTTTGTTACAGAGCACCTAACTTAGATGAAACACAAAACATTGAATTTCTGGATGTCCTTGATAGTGGGCTGATAACAAAACATACGATAATGTTGGGGACTTTAACTTCAACTATTAATTGGAAACTATATCAGGAAAAAGCACATGAAAAACAATTTACAGACATATCTACAAGTCATGGGTTGAGGCAGATAGTAAATGAAATCACTAGAGACCAACATTTGTTGGACCAAATACTCACAAAACGGAGGAAGATGTGAAAAATGTGGTAATACAGCAGTCACTAGGTGGTAGTGATCACAGGAAGGTAAAATGCCTTATATCATGGACATGCAGAAAATCACTGGGAAAACAATCATTAGAAACTATGCTAGAGCAAATTATGGGCAAATCAAACAAATGCTTGGGGCTCAACACTGGAAAGAAATGGAAGATCTAACACTACAGGATATGTGGAATAAGTTGGATAGTATCTTACAACAAAGCATTGCAACTTTTGTTCTTCACACTATGAAATACAACAGGAAGGGAAGGGTTCTCATGTTGTTCACTAAGAATATAAAAAAAGAAGGCTTTTAAAATATTTAAGAAAAAGACATCTCTAAGGAGGCAAGAGGCATATAGAAAGTGTGTTAAACTATGTAAACAATCTATCAGACAGGCTAAGGCCGATGCTGAAATGAGACTAATATAAAAATAGGGACAATGGGAAGTCCTTCTATAACTATTTTGGGAATTTAAAAAAGGGAACAAGTCAAACACATATAATAAAAGAAGGGGATGTAGAGGTTATGGGAGAGGAACAAATTGCAAATGTGTTTAATCGACACTTTATAAACAAGTACAAGAAAGAGGTCAGTGACTATCAAATCAAAGAAGCCTTAGGGGATGAGCAGACAGACCTACCAGTAATAACAGCAAAACAGTTTTTTCAAAAACTAAAAAAACTAAATAAATACAAATCAGAGGGTCCAGATGGTTATCATTCAAGATTTCTGTTGGAACTGGCTGAGGAGCTGTCAGTGCCCTTGGCAATGATTTTTTAACTGATCCCTAAGGGAAGATGAACATTTTGGATGTTTGGACAATAGCATCCATAACACCAATACACAAAACAGGAGATATAAACAATATTAAAAACTACAGGCCAATTAGCATAACATGTATAATTGGGAAAATAATGGAGAGACTTTTTGGGGAACTTCTAAATGACAGCTTAGCAACACTAAACCATACAGATGTTAGCCAACATGGGTTTGAAAAAGGGAAGTCCTGTGTCAGTAACCTCATGACCTTCTCTGAGCCTGTCAGTGAAGCATAGATGTAGGCCTGCTGGTGGATGTGGTGTATTTGGATTTTAGTGAAGCCTTTGACTCTGTATCACATGAAATATGGTTGGCATTTATGCAGAAACTGGAATTAGATCATACTTGGTGAAATGGGTGGTTTCATGGCTGGATAACAGGTGACAGAGAGTTAAGATAAGAGGATATCTCTCTGAGGAGGAAGTGTCACTAGTGGATCCCACAGTGCTCAGTCTTAGGACCTAAACTCTTTAGTATCTTAATAACATTTATGCAGGTATCAGATGGGGCCTAGATCTGCAAGTATGCAGATGACTCTAAAGTTGGAGCAGTGGCAAATGACAATAATTTGACTATAAACCTCCACAAACAACTGAATAAACTGGGGTATTGGGTAAGGGACAATAAACTGGAGTTTAACATGGAAAAGTGCAAGTAATGCACCTTTGGTCTCAACAACAGACAAGTAAAATATGAGTTGAACAACAAGCCAATAATGGTCACTGACTATGAAAGAGAACTGGGAGTGGTCATATCAAATGATCTAACCTTTTAAACATACACATGAAATGGTCATAAAGGCTAACAGAGTCTCTTGGAATATACTAAGAAATATCAGAAGTAGGAATAGTGAAGTTTTGGTTCCACTGTTCAGATCTCTGTTTAGGCCAAAACTGGAATATGGAGCACTGTTCTGTACACCACAGGCGCTAGGTTTATGTAAAAAGATAGAACTTGTCCAATGAAGATTTACTAAAAAAATATATTGGTTGAAAGATATGGAGTATAAAAATAGACTTTATCTGGGGGACTTATACTCCACGTCATATCATAGAGTGAGAGGGGATTTATGCTTCATATACAAAGCTACAAAAAATGGCTTACTATGGGAATCTGCGAGGATATGCTGGAAGGAAAGAGTTGGCATGCCAACAAGAGGGCACCCAATGCAACTGAAAGGAGCAAAATATAACACAACTAAGAGAGGGAGGTGGTTCAGCAAAGGGTGTTGACCAGTTGGAATGTGCTCCCTTGTGAGGTTGCGGGTGTGGACAGTTTAGTGGCTTTAAGACTGCACTGGATAGATACATGGGAGAACTGAAATGGGACTTTATCCAATGACCAGTGGCAGGACCATAAATGGCTCTATTAGCTACTGGGCCTGATACCCAAACCTATGAAACCTATGAAAACAAATAAGCTAAAGGATCAGCCACTTTTTAGAAATATAGAGCAAATGTAATGAAACACACCATCTCTCAATCCTAATACACTGCATAGACTACAATGTGTCTAGCAAGAAGCAGGTTACCATTTTATTAAAGCATTTCCAAAATGCAGGCAGCCTGCAAATGAGTGCCACAGTACTGTATAATTACAATTGGGACAAAATAAGTTTAAGATGCATCATAAACCTTTAAAACAACAAAAATATCTGCATCCCATATAAAAGTTCTTACCTTACCACACAACCACAGAAAGTACCACACAAATTAAGAAAATAAGTAAGAAACAAAGCCTAAGTCTTTATGCTTTGCAGGCAACCATGCTGAGACAAAGCTAAACCATAAACCTATTTGTCCCACACACATAGAAAACAATGTGGGCCCAATAGATACTTTCCAAAGAGTATAGCAAGATTCCACAATTAAATAAAGCAATGCAGCACCCAAACAGAAAACCACCACACCCTCAACAAAAAAGAGAAACTCAAAGGCTTTTTATTCTTCATATCAGACCAGAAAAGAATGACAACTGCTGCACAAAGGATGAGGTATGGCAATTCCCAAGATGTCTTAACACAGCTAAAATATTCCAGTGCAACCTAAAGAACAGAAAAAGGTTCCACCAACAAACAAGGTATACTTTGCAACCATATTTATACCAGATAATAAATAAAAAACAATAGTGACTTTCAACCAAGTTAACCAGTTCATTGCATATATTTCACTTGTATATTTGGCTCTCATATACAGAATTTCTATAATGGCAACAACTCTAAGAAAACTGCTAAGCAACAGACAAAAAGCAAAGGGGAAAGTAAAGCATTTCTGTTTTTGAATAAATCACTATTTACTACAGTTATAATTGCATTTTCTAGAGCAATAAAACTAATTCATTGAAATGTTCACACTGCTTTTAACATATATGACAGTTACATAAACCACCAAACTTAAAATGTTCAAAGAAATGCCTTTTCTTAGTTCCTTTCTAAAAAAAATACTTTCCTGTTAATTGCCAGTTTTATTGTTTAATAAAAAGTTTATGCAATGTTCCTACCTTGCTGTTATTGTATCCACCAGGCAGTAATCCAATCCAAAGGTCTGTACAGAGTAAAAAACCCAACAAAGATAAGTCTCAACACAGGAGCCATTTGTTAATGCCATAATCCATTAAGACAGACATTTAAAAAAAAAAAAAAACAGATCGAACACCCCCCAAAAAATGTCCAAACACCATTGACTCTTCCATGTCATAATCCACAGAGAAAATTAGAAATTCTTCAAAAACTGAAGAAAAACTTCCCAAACAGCAAAAGAGACCACCAAGATTTGAACATCCACAGACTGACCATGAAGAACTTCAACATCCATGACCGCTCCCTAAGAAAGATTCCAAGAATAAAAAAAGTACTCCACTTCCATCGAAAAAGAACTAAAGCCTGCCACCAAAAATGGTGGTTCATGGAACAAAATACCTTCACCAGACATGTAATCCACTTCTCTGAACCAAAGTCTGGTTCCACTCCAGAGCCAAAAACCACAGATCATCCTCTGCAGGCCCCAATCCTCCAGAAAAGAGCTCCCTATACTCCATCAGCATCTCCAGGCTCCTCGAACTCCTCCTTCCACTCAATTCCCCATGCAACACATCAACAAAGACCTGACTGAAAACACTATGCTTCCTGAAGAAAAAGACTCCATAGTATCTCCAAACCCATGATGAATTCCACTCAACACCAAGAAACTGTGGTTACTACTGCCAGCCCTGACACTCAACCAAACAACTCCCCATCATTCAGCATCCTCTACTGGCTCCTCAAAGTCCTCCTCCCACAAGAATCCCCAATCAGAACATGTCAAAGCCACCAACAATCCACAGGCCTCCACAGAGATCCTCTACTGATGCTGAAGATGAAACAACTGAGCCAGACCTGTGCAACAAGTTTAAACCATGCCCATCAACCATAAAGTCACACCCACTAGCCAGTCAGAATACTTTTTCCCACTTTCCACCAACCAACCAACCAGGAACATGTGATGTAATTCATTGAAAAGAAACAACCAACCTGCAACTCTTAGACATATTCCAGCTGTTTTTGATAAGAGATGGGGTAACATTTATACACTATACTTCCTACCTAACAAATAAGGCCTCTACCACTGTCAAGATTTTACTAAATGTTATAACTCACAGTACTTCAGGGGTTGATGGCAATGGCTAAGCCCTTGGTTGCATCAAGAGGCAGGCTCAAAATGGAAACAAGTCTCAAGTAGAAATCATTCTGCTCAGTTAACTTGATGCCTTAATTATAACCATATGTTATAAGGCTATGTGAAATAGGTAGGGTAGGAGGTGGGATGGTTTTGAGGGAGGAGGTGGTGGGTTGGGGTAAGTAGATTGTGTGAATTGATCCAATGTAACCCTAAGGCTCCTGTTTGTTTTACCTGTATCAAGTTGTACCTGTGCAACTCCTTACTTTACCTCTATGTATGGATATAAATCAATAAAGTACATTTAATAAAAAAAAACTACTACATAAACTCCATTCCAAAAAATTTTTAACACCGCAGAACAATAAAAAGCTGAACCACAAAAAGTCCATCAATGTCATGTTAAAATAAAAATAAACACAGTACTAAAACTTCAAAACACCACGCAGTAAAAATGGAGCCTATTGCATAAATTGAACATGCTATGGAGGGTCCGTCATATAAGCTATTTATTTTCATTTATCCCCGGTGCCCTCGGGGTAAACCACTCTTTGCTTTGCTATGCTACACCACTCATGAGTTCATTTGAGGGCAACAGGGGCTTGTGAAAATAAGTAGCTTAGGTGATGGCCCCATCGCATATCTCATATATATATATATATATATATATATATATATATATATATATATATATATATATATATATATATATATATATAGATATATATTATAGTATAGCATGAGTAGCTACCATAGTTAGGTTGAGGAGCCATTTCTATGTTAAACCCCAAAACTTTGTACCTTAATAACTTTGCAACCGTTTGATGGATTTGCCTGAAATTTGGAATTTATGATCAAGAACCATAGGCCTTGGGATCTGCCAAGTTTCATACTGGTCGGATATACAGCTGTGGGTTATTAAGTGTGATCTGTCTTGTAGCGTTACGCTTTCTGAATTCTGTGGCGCCTACAGGTCGTACAGTTTGCATGACCAGCCCAAAATCTTCAGGGAATGTGCAGCCAGGGTTCCCAATGTGCCTTTCGAAGATTTCGTGAAAAAATATTAAACGGTTCAAAAGTTATTCAAAAAACAGTTTCCCATTATAAGTCAATGGGAAAAGTTAACAAAAGTTCAACACTTTCGCAAATGCATTTTTACTTTCGCAAATGGGCCTATTACTTTCACAAATCGGCCATTTTGTTTTCAGTTGGTGATCAGAAAAATGGTTGGCATTTAAATTTGGGACCCTCTAGCAACCTAATTTTTTTGTATTCACCTAGTCGGGCCCTGAGGATGCTTGCCATGTCTTTATTTTGTGGTAAAACACCCCAGAAATATGTTTTTCAAATTTCTGGAAAAAGTACTTTGCAAATTACTTTCGTGCTCACGAAAATTAATACAAGTACTGAGCTGCATAAGTGCGACAGTAATTTTCTAGTCTGTGGAAAAATGACAGCAATTCTTTGGCACTGAACTGCAAAATAACCGTTGGGAGTTTTGGGCTGAAATTTGGAGGAAACGCAGCCGACATCTCACAGATGTGCCTTTCAGTATTGTATTGAAAAAATATTACACAGCGGCAAAGTTATGGCACTCCAAAGTTGACAGTTTTTCCCATAGGATAACATTACGGCGCCCGAAGCATTACAGGAATCCTTTGGCACCCTGCTGCAAAATAACGGTTTGGTCTTTTTTCCTGAAATTTGGAGGGAAGACAGCCAACAGCCCACAGATGTGCCTTTCAGTAGTTTGGTGAAAAAATATTACAGGGCGGCAAAGTTACGGCACTCCAAAATTGACGTTTTTCCCATAGGATAACATTACGGCGCCCGACACTTAACAGAAATCATTTGGAGCCCTGCTGCAAAATAACGGTTTGGTCTTTTTTCCTGAAATTTGGAGGGAAGACAGCCAACAGCCCACAGATGTGCCTTTCAGTAGTTTGGTGAAAAAACATTACAGGGAGGCAAAGTTATGGCGCTCCAAACTTTTCTTTTTTTCCCATAGGATAACATTACGGCATTCGCCGCGCCTTTCAGGGCCCGTATCTCGGAAACGGTGCGAGATACGGACTTTTCGTCGGTTAGCTAGGACAGTTGTAAATAATATGACTTTTAAATATTTTTTCTATGTCGTACGGTTCCTGAGATATAATGTATTTAGTATTCCAAGATCTCATTTTCTGCGCCAATACTCTTTATTTTGCATACATTATTTGTACTCACTGTCTTTCTCAATGCAGGTTTTGGGAAAACCAGCCAGCGCTTATTACTGTTACTGTTGCCCTTTCTGCTTGCGGATCCGTACCGTTCACTTACCATTGTGTCTAGCCACCATGTGCGTTATCCTTCTGCGTTTCATTTCTGCTTGCGTTTCTGTTATTTTTGCCATTTCTGTCTACAGTACTGTTTATCTTACTGTTTCACTTTACATCACCATGCCCATTGACATTTCTGTTTGCAGGCACCATGTTACTATGTGACAACACATCACGTGGCAGACCATTCCGTCTGCACACCATGTCGTTACCCTTTCTGTTCTCATTCGTGCTTGTGTGTTACCATGTGCGCCACTGTTAGCATTTCTGTTTGTGTTGCTGTCCCTGTTAGTATGCCACAATACATCATGTGGCTGAAGGCGCATCCTCCCATGCAGGGCCTCGCGCTCCCACCGCTGCATTACATTCACTATTTCTCGTTATCATTCTCAAAAAGAAGGGAAATTAGAGGCAAAAAACTCCATTTAATGCATTAGTTAGGGTTGTTCCACAGCGACAAAAGTGAGGAAATTCGCTGTTAGGGTTGAAAACCCCCCTTGGACCCCCCGCCCACCCCCCAACCGGCATTGGGGTGCGCATTGGGATAGTGGTCCTAACTCTCACCATTCTCCTATACTTCTGCTCTTTAACATGTCATGGGGTGAGAGTTGGGGCTGGCGATCAATACGCTGTCAAGTGTGGTGAAAAGTGGTTTCCAACAGAATTTCTCACTGTCTCTGAACAACTAATGCGATGGCTAAGTTTTGCCTCTAACCTCTATATATATATATATATATATATATATATATATATATATTTTCATGGCACAAAACTCTGTTTAATGAATCAGTTAGGGTTGTTCCACAGTGACAAAAGTGAGGAAATTTGATGTTAGGGTTCCCACCCCCTTTGCACCCCTTCCCCAGCAGCAGGCACCAGGGTGTGCATTGGGGTCATCAGTCCTAACTCTCACCCCATCCCATGTGTAAACAAGCTGAGGTGATGCAGTATAGAAGAACAGGGTGAGAGTTAGGACCGATGACCCCAACGCACACCCCAATGCCTGTTGGTGGGGGCGGTGGGGGGGTGAAAGGGGGATGGGAACACTAACATCGAATTTCCTTGCTTTTTTCGCTGTGGAACAACCCTAACTGATGCATTTAATGGAGTTTTTTGCCATGAATTCTCTTTTTTTTGAGAATGTGCACTATGAATAGTGAAGTAACAGTAACTCAGACACAAGCACAAATGGCAACACACATGGTGATGCAAACATAAATGATAAAACAAATGGTAATAGAAATGGATGCGCAAACATTAATGAAAACACAAATGCAAACGCAAGCGTGTATGGAACCTCAAATCGTAATGCGCAAGGTCGCATTAACATAATCAGAAATGCAAACATGATAACAGCAACGATGACACCAAAGGAAACTCAAACAGAAACGGGAATGCAAACAGAAGCATGTAAGCAAATGCAAATGGAAATGCACACAGTGACGCAAAAGGAAACACAAACAAAAACAGTAATGGAAATGCAAATGTTAACAGTAACGAAAATGCAAGCGCAAATGAAAACGCTAAGGGTAACTCACACTGTGGAGTAGATGGGAGCACTAACGCAAACGGTTATAGAAACGCAAGTGAAATGCCAACTGTGACAGTAACGAAAATGCACACCCTTTTGTTCCCCAAAAGCTGCATAGAGAAACACAGTGAATATAAAGAATCTATGCATAATAATGGGACTCGAAGCAGAAAATGAACACTTGGAATACTAAATTGCTTATATATCAGGAACCGTACGATGAGGAAAAATTAAAATTTCATAAAATTTATCACTTTCCTTGCTAGTTTAGTACTTAATGCATTTTTCTGTCAAAAAGTCCATATCTTGAAACATTTCTGAGATATGGGTCCCGAAAGGCATGGCGGATGCCGTGATGTTAGCCTAGGGGAAAAATAGTCAACTTCGGAGTAGCTTAACTTTGCAGCCCTCTAATATTTTGCCACCAAACCACAAGAAGGCACATCTGTGGGATCTTGGCTTTCATCCCTCCAAATTTCAGCCTAAAAGACCAAACTGTTGTTTTGCAGCAGGGTGGCAAATATTTCCTATTCTTTTGGGCATAGTGTTGCAAAGCAGTGTCACAAATCATGACACTTTCGCAAAAAAAAATCATGAAAGCGTTGAATGTGCGACACTACTTTATGACACTACTGTTTCCAAAAATTTCAAAAACATATTTCTGGGGTGTTTAACCCCAAAATAAAGATGTCTAGCATCCTCAGGGCTCAACTAGGTGATTGCAGCAGGAACTGTGTCCCTACAGGGTCCCACATTTAAATGCCAAGCATTTCTGTGACCACCAACTGAAAACAAGATGGCAGATTTGGGACACTACAGAGGTCATTTGAGACACTAGAAAATGCACTTGCAATGCTGTCAAACTTTTTGTTAACTTTTTCCATTGACTATAAAGGAAAACTTGTTTTTTGAATAACTTTTGAACCATTTAATATTTTTTCACAAACTCTTCAAAAGGCACATCAGGGACTCTGGCTGCATGTTCCCTGAAGGTTTCAGACCAGTCACGCAGACCATGCCACCTTCAGGCATGCACAAAGAATGCTCAAAAAAGCATAAATATGACTTTTTATTGCACTATATAGCTCCGCAACCGTATATCTGACTATTATGAAACTTAGCAGATACAGAGAACTATGATATCACTCCATGCTTGCCAATTTTCAGGCAAATCTGTCATACAGTGGCAAAGTTATTAAGCTGCCACATTTCACACTTTAACCTTAAATGGGGTACTCAAACTCAACTATAAAAGCACTACCATGCCACTATAATATATATATATATATATATATATATATACAAACACATTCACTGTAAAAAAAAAAACAGTGTTAATGCAGAAATAAGGATTCACCAAATGTCAAAGTGCACCAAGTAGGGAAATGAATACATTAGAATTTAGAGTCTAAATAGTCTTGTTGAATTGGTGGTGTGGTGTCCTTGGGGTTGTCAACCATAATGCCCCCAAATTCCCTGAACAAGCAAAGTCATACATGATCTCTTGTTTCATGCAGGCCCACAGGATCCTGCATGAATACATTTATAATTGATTCTGTTGGCCCCATTTAGCGAGCTATGTTTCTCTACCTCCAAACAGTATGTGACTATGAAGCATAGGTTTGGTGGAAAAATATTTAAAATTAGTAAAGTTATGAGTGAACATTAAAAAATGTACTGTTCCCTCATAACTTGGTAATTTTACCATATTTTTCCACCAAATTTTTAATGTAGTCTTCTTATGACCCCTCCTCATTAACCTGTAAAACTTTCAAATCCTGCCTGAAAAGTGATTTTGCAGAGTGACTGTGAAATCACCTTTCTGGGATGGATTTGGAACATTTCATCTACATTGCTTATGAGTAGCAGTCCTTTATAGGCCATGTTGAAAAGCTGTTATAAAATTATTTAAAAATAAAAGTTATGAGTAAGAGTTCAACACACTGAAATAGATTAACCAGACTTATCTTATCTTCTGGTATCACAGCTGAGGTTACAGCAGGAGGATGTCTTTCTGATCAAAAAGTGGATGTATACAGTTAGCCCATGTTTTGGTGATTGAGGGTGTGTGTGGGGGAGTGGTGCTGCCACCTATGTATTGGGGAGTAAATGATTGCCGAGACTGATGAGGGACCAGGTTAAAAAAGATCAAGGAACAGTTTTATTTTATTTAACAGGGGGACCATAGCTGGCACTGGGGATTGGGCACCCCAGTGTCAGAATAGTGTTATGCAGCACTCTGGGTGGGCACCTCACTGCTGCCACCTGTGTTCTGTGGCAGGTGATCTGGAGTGGCAGGGGATATAATAAAGTGGTACAAGGAGGGGCACCCTGGTCCACATTTAAAAGTAAGGGAATGTAAATGGGAAGGACAAAGGAGGGCTGACTGAGCTGGGAAGGGGAGAGAAACTAGTTAAGAGAAAGGAAGTGCAAAATTGGTATGGACGAAGGAGGGCTGGCTGAGCTGGAAGGGTCTTGAATAGTGTAAGTTTTAATGGTTTTAGGTGTAAGCCAAAAACTCCTCTGTCACACCTGTTTGTGTGTGACATGGGGACTTTCAGATCGTGACTGAAAAAATGTGTGTCTCACTAAGCTGGGCTCCCAGGATTTTGGGTGCACAGAAAAGTGTTTCTGGACTGAATTTGAAAAAAAAAAACACAAGAAACACCAGAATCTAAGAAAATGGATCCCATTTAGCCAGGTTCAGATGTTTGCTTTTTCAGAATTAATACTTTTGATATATTTCCCATGTTTTTTTAGTTTGGGGGAAAAAAGATGGTGGTAGTCATGTCCCGAGAAAGCATTTTCTGTGTCATGAGAACCTAAGTGGTACAAAAGCAATGATACGCAAGGTGGGGTGGAAAGGATGAAAAGGGACTTGGCAAGGTTGGATGAATGGTCAAATGTATGGCAGCTTAGGTTCAATGCAAAGAAGTATAAAGTAATGCACCTGGGAAACAAAAACCCAGGGGAAAAGTACACAATGGGGTGAGAAACTGACAACAACAAAAATGGAAAGAAACCTGTGGGTAGTCATATCAGATGACCTAAAGTTGGTCCAGCAATGTGAGAAGGCATTAAGGAGGGCTGGGGGGATACTAGGATGCACAGGGAGAGGCATCTCCAGTAGAAAACAATAAGTTGTTGGCCCTCTGTACATACAGTAGGTAAGACCACATCTGGAGTATGATTACAGTTCTGGAGACCCTATCTCCACAAAGACATAGACAGGGTGGAGACTGTCCAGAGGAGGGGAACCAAAATGGTGCAGGGTCTGCACCAGAAGACATATGAAGAAAGACTAAAGGAGTTTAAGATGTATAGCCTCGAGGAAAAGGGGAACATGATAGAAACTTTGAAATACCTCAAGGGAATCAACAAAGTCCAAGAGGGTAGCATCTTTCAGAAAAAAAGAGATGCAAGAACAAGGGGGCACAATTTGAAGATGGGGGGATGGCTCAGAGGTAATGTGAGGAAATATTTCTTCAGATTGAGGGTTGTAGATGCATGGAACAGCCTTCCTGAGGAGGTCATAGAGTCAAAAGCAGTGGGGGAATTCAAGAATACACGGTACAGACATAAGGCAATTCTAGTGGGGGGAGGAGGAAGTAAGCTGCTGGTTAACTAGGATCTGCAGCTAATCTTTCAGGTAGGGAAATGGGCAGACTAGGTGGGCCAAGTGGTCCTTATCTGCCATCAAATTCTATGTTTCTATGTTTCTATGTATCAAAGGGACCTATGAATGAGGATATGATTCCACTATCTCAAAAAGAAAATGAAGCCCTTTTTAAATAACTGTGTTAATGCACCAGTTAGGGATCAACTTAACACCACAAAAGTAACATTTGGCTTTGGGGGTTCCAAACCTACCCCACCCCCAAGCAGCAAAAGCAACCACATACGGCCACCATCAAGTAAAACAAACAACATACAGCCATTCAAGGTGATACAAACACAGTATTACTGATATGCTACCTTCATGGATTTGTATCTGCAGCTGCAGAACTACAGGCCATACAGGGACTTGTGCTTCTGCAGACAGAAGTACTTTAGCAATGTGGGAATTATGGATTTCTGTATGCAGCTGCTGGAAGTGAAGGACACACTGGGGCCTGGGTTTCTGTAGCCAGAAGTTGGTGTGTATGTCTTACACCTGTTGCTGCAGAGGTGCAGGCCCCTTAGAAGACTACACTTTTGCTGATAGAAGTACAGTACTGTTGCAATTTGGGTATCATGGATTTTGTCAGGCCTGCACTTCTACTGCCTGAGGCCACTGTCTATGTCTTACACCTGTGACAGCATAAGTGCAGCCTCCTCAGGGGGCTGCAATTCTGCACACAGAACAATGTGTGTATCCTGCAGTGTACATGAGTACATGTGGCTTCAGAAATGTTATACGCATCAGGGTCTGCACTTCTGCAGACTAAAGAACTCCTGTAATTTGGGTATCATGGATTTCTATCTGTGGCCGCAGGGGCCTATGCTTCTGCACACCGAAGTAGTGTTGTGATTTGAGTATCATGGATTCCTATCTGCATCAGAAGTGAGTGTGTATGTCTTGCAGTGTGCATTCCACAGATACAAATACTTGAATAGAGCACATTAGTGCTACTGTGTTTGTGTCATCTGGAAACAGTTTTATGTAGCTCACCTTACCGGATGATGACCATCTGTGGTTGCTTGTGTAGTCTTGTCCTTTTGATGCTTGGGAGGAGTTGGGTTTGGAAACATTAACATCTTATTTCCCTACTTTTGTGGTGTTAAGTTGAACCCTAAGTGGTGCAGTAATGCTGTTTTTTTGCAATAAATATATATTACGTATACAATTGGACATGGTTATAGTGGACACCTGCTTATAATGGACATGTCTATCCTGCCATTTGCTGCTATCTATACCTTGTGTGTTATATAATGAACTTGTCAGTCCTGTATTGTGGACAATTTCATTGCAGTCGACTCACACAGAACAGTCTTTGCGCAATGATGGCATTCACTTTTTCCTCCTTTTACTTCCTGTGATGTCTCACTTTACTTCCTGAATCTGTGTTACATTGACGGGACACATGAACAGCTGTTATTTTATGAAAGGCTGTTTATTTTATAAGTGACAGAGCCAAAATCAGCTGTTTGAAATTGCATCCAAGTGGGCTGTGATGACCTTGCTTATAAAGTTGAGATTCTCCCAAAATAAAAAGCTGCTGAAGACCAGCATAAGGGAACTGACCAAGCTGATTAAGGCAAAGGACTATATTCTTAATGAATGGCATGAAAAGCAAAATCTGGACAGACAAAGCAAGTGGGATAGGAAGGAGGGTGACATTGAGGAGGCTTTGCTACAATACATATTTTTTTAATGACAGAAGGAGCGAAGTTACAATTAGGGGTCCTCTATATCTTCAAGGAAAACTTGATTTGGTGGTCATGGGTAAATCTGTGCAGTCAAGGTATTTCAACATCATCAAATGACTCCCTGTGGCTAACCATATTGACCAGTCAGTGTGAATCACTGGTGACTTTTCACTGAATGGTTATAAACCTGCAATTGCAGTCTTTGCCATTACACAGTTGCTCTGTTTCTAGACAACTTTAAAGGTCACCCCAATTTCCATGGATTAAGGAGCATCAGGTTGGTGTTTTTGCCTCCTAGCACCACTTGCCTGATTCAGCCCTTAGATCAGGGCAGTATTTAGTCATTGAAACAAACTTATGTGAGGGCTATGAGATCTTAGATTACAGAGATGGTGAACAGCAGTGCCAACCTTGCGTCTGCTGTTTCTGTGTGAAAAATCTCACTTCTAGAAGCAGTCCAAATGATGAAGCAATCCTGGGACTGCATCACCCAGGAGATAGTTCTGCATTGTTTTGTAAAAGCTGGTTTCACTAGCAACACACCAACTGAGCTACTGGCAGAACTAGAGCCTGAAATCTCACCAATGGGAATGACTAACAACGAGTTTCTCAAGGTCTTTCACTTGGGCAATCCAACTGAACATGACAAGCCAAATGATGGTTTCATCCCCTAAGAAGAATCTGGATGATGATTACACCTAGGACATGAAGCCACAGCAAGTACTGAACTACCACAACATTAGAGAGGCACTCTTGATGCTCAGATGATCAGTTAAGCCACACAAAGATATGCAGTATATGCCAGTTGTAACAGACTGATTTGACAACCAGCAATCTGTCCATTAAATGCAGCATCAGGTACAACAATATCCCCGCACACCAAAAGAAAAAGTGAGTACTGAGTGTAAAAAGGAAAAAAGCGATCACTGAGTGTAATGTAGGTAGTGATTTACAGTTCTTTTCTGTCTTTGTTGCAATCTGCAAAAAACCTCTGGAAACTTTATTTAAATCTTTAAAAAAAATTAACACAAACAAAAGCGTTGTTCTTGGTAGTGCTGTACTTATCTATTGCATGATCTACTTCAGGATGTAGTCCTCCATTGTAGTTTGGCATTTTTTTCCGATCATTTAGCGATGCCAGGCAGTCTCGACATTTGCAACCTGATCCCACTGGGGGGTAATATCATCCCGCTGCTCAACGGCCCTACAGAGAGTCAGTATAGTCTTCCTTACATCTGCCGGTGATACAGGCACCTCATCACCCTCATTCTCTTCCAGTGATAAAATTTCCTCTTCCTCCTCATCAGTTCCTGCTCCCTGTGATTCACTGATTGCCTCTGTTACATCATCTACATCAGCATGAGGTGTGCCATTCCCCAGCAAACACAGCTCATTCATGATCTCTGTTGGCAAATCAGTATCAGCAGACTCCTCCTCCTCCTCTGGTACAACACCAATTAGAAGGTCATTAGTGAATCCTCCTTTCATGAAGCATCTCTCATACAACTCTCAGAACAGTGTTAGCAGGTAGAGGAAAGGAATAGCATGGGGATTTTCACACAGAACATAAGAAGGCAGTAATACAGCTGAACGGCATTAATTACATCATTTGGTTGAACTAATTGGACTGTAATTGGACTGTATTGGAGGAATTAAAGGTCCGCTTTAATGGACAATTATAACACAGCCAGAATAACAAATAGCTTTTGACATGGGCTAAACGTCAGGTAGAAATGGAAGTCTGTTACATCAGGAGCCTATATAAGTGGCATATACCTTAACACCAAAATGGTAAAACCTCACAGCTATTAAGAAAAAGTGGGAAGGTTATGGCATGCATAAAAAACACCTAGCCTCAATGAAGGATTATCTGCAAAGAAAGTAATACTGTACAGTAAACACAATAATCACCCCCTCCCTAGCTCCCTCAATACCACCCACAAACCAATCTCAATCTGTAAGTTTTGCACAAGCTTATAGAAAAAAATTAAAATAAACGAAAAACAAAAAAATGAAACCAGAACATAGTTAAAAATATATGCAATAAGTGCACATTAAGTTCCATCAATAGAAACATGTATACACACCAAAAAACACTTTAGTCAGAGTTGAAGAACAGTGCTTGTAAGTTACAGCAGACACCTGATATACCAGACAAAGTCCATCTGTCCAGTATAAGCAGGTCAGACTATATCTATCTATCTATATATCTAATCTATTGCTTTATTTATTTATTTAAACATTTGATGAGTGGGATAGGCACACTGAGCTGAGGCTCATTTCCAAGTGTGACACGGAGGAGGGGGAATAGGAGTAATTGTCACAAAAATACACCAGTTATAGCAGTAGTTTGAAAAACATACAAATACAGCAGAGTTTAAAAATCATTATGGATCTCTGAGACAAAAAACATCAGTTACAGCAATAATTCAATATTGACAGAAAATGGCAAACATGAAAAACATTTCCGGATATGAGTCAACTGGGAAGAGAGTCACAAAAGTAACTGCATGCAGCATGGACTAGGTCTTATAAGTGCTATGGAGTGGAGATATATCACCTGGGATTGTGGCAGGAGGGAGATGGTAGGAGGTGTAGTTGTGCCTTGCAAGTGAGGTAAGAGGAGTAGCTTCTAATGGAGGGGGCAAGTTTTTTCCACAAACTGGGAAGTCAGTAGGAGAAAGCAACTTTGCCAGATGAAGAGGATGGGTGAGGTATATGAAAAGATCTTTCATATCTGTGTCTCAGTAGATAAAGGGTGTCTGAGGTCAGGAAGTGACTATCCACCAGGTAGGAAGGTGGCATGTCAAACCAGTATTTAGATATAAGTTTGAGAGAGTGGATATATTATAGTGGCATGGTAGCATCACTATAGTTAGGACTGAGTTCTCACTTCTCTAGTAAAGCTGCATTTTTGTACTTTAATAACTTTGCAACAGTTCAACAGATTTACATGGCATTTTGCAAGCATCATGTTGAGGGGTAGGTCTGTTGATGTGACAAATTTTGTTTGAATCACTTGT
The DNA here is from genome assembly GCA_016271365.2 of Neoceratodus forsteri. Lineage (NCBI taxonomy): Eukaryota > Metazoa > Chordata > Ceratodontiformes > Ceratodontidae > Neoceratodus > Neoceratodus forsteri. Next base: position 778,886,830 of record CM057459.1, on the reverse strand, counting down.
GTGGTTTCTAAGATATAGTGTGTGACAAATTGTTAAATGTTCATGTTTTCTGTTGTTTCTTTGTCCACCTGTATCTCAGAAACTCTTTCAAGTTGTAGTCTGACATTTTTAGGGTCTAAATTATTTGCCTCATCGATGTGTCTTTTGAAGGTTTGGTGAAAAAATAGTAATCCGTTCCAAAGTTATTAAATGTTGAAGTTCCCATTATTTTCAATGAGAAATTATAGGTGTTCAGCACAAAAATGTATTCTTTCTCACAGGCACATAATCCCATAATCCAGTTTCACAGATGGGCCATCCCATGTCACAGGTGGAAAATAATTTTCAAGCTGCCAACATTTTGTTTGGCAGATTTGAAACAACAAAAATCAGAACCTAGCTAAACTGGTCCCATTTAGCAACATTCTGATGTTTGTTTTTTGAAATGATGGCAATAAATACCTTTTGTGGGCACCCAGACTCCAGGAAAACAGTGGGAATTTATTTTCTGCAGCAGATGCTGAACTCCTGCTGCCAGCTGCAGTTTGATCTTTAAGCTGCTGTTTATGTGTTGTGTGTTGCTTCCCCCCTCCCCCACAACCCATTGCCTGTCCCTGGTGTCTAGTTGCACCCCCCACCTGTCAATAGCTGTCCTCCTTAATTTTTTTAATCCCTCTTCTTCCCCCATTGTCTGATCTTTGTCCCACTATCTACAAACTATGCCTCTGGAAATCTAGTTGTCCCCCCCAATGTCCCATCACTGTCCTCGTATGAAAAAAAATCCTGGTAGTCTAGTAGTCCCTCCCCCCCGATGTCTGGTCACTATCCCCATTAAAAAAATCAATCTGTTAGTCTAGTAGATCATTTCCCCATTCCCTGATGTCTGCTTGCCATTCTGGTATGAAAATAAATCCTGGTTGTCTAGTGATCCCTCTCTCTAATGTCTGATCACCTTCCCCGGTAACCAAACTGACCCTGGTAGTCTAGTGGACCTTCCCTTGCCCCCTGATGTGCAATTGTAGTTCCATTTATTTAAAAAAATGCCTGGGAGTTTAGTGGTCACTCCCACCTCTCCGTTCCCTCTCCTGTGAAAAGTAACATAGATCCCTGGTAATACAGTGGACCACCAAACCTCCCACCATCAGAAGCAGTCACCCACCACCCCCTTCCTACTTCTGTTCAGTGATCAGCATAGCCCTCCTCTCACCTCCATGGCTGGCCACCAACTGACCTATGAATGAGCACCTAATACAGTAGGCTAGACTCGAATACCAGGTATTTTTTTTTAATAAATGGAACAGCCATCACGTATCAGTGGAGAGGGGAGGATCCAGTAGACAACCAGGCTCAGTGTGTTTACCGGGGATGGTGATTGGACATCAGGGGGAGGGTGGAAAGAAACAAGACTACCAGGATTTATTTTTCATACCAAAACTGTGAGGGAGAACCCTGCTCTACATTAAATAACCCGGTGCCCAGGGAATCTCCTATGGAAAGACCTGTACTTTTAGACCAAAGATAATACCATTCAAATACCTTTACCAAACTAAATGAAATATGGTACAGTAGGTGGATATCTTTGTGCAAATCTAAGTTCTATCAGTGCCAACATTGCACATTGAGTGACTCTCCACACCTTGTAAATCATGAAACAGATTTTGAAAAAAGAAAAATAGTTGGGGTCTATTAAAGAGATAACTGGGCTCTATGAAGGAGATAACCTCTTAGAACATAATAAATTAAGCCTGTGGCTGTACTGATGGTCAAACCTGAGATTGCATGGTTACCAGTTCTGTGCTTTAAAAACTAGATCACATGAAGTTTTTATCTATTTCAATGAATGTACAGTATGTTAAAAATGTTTAAATATGACAATGAAAAACCGGTCTAGTGTCATTTTAAGATCCTGTTTCACAAAAGGATCCTTCTTTGTGATTTTACATTGACTACAATGGGAAAGCAAGGTAAAGGATCCTTTTTTATGAAACAGGATTCTAAATCATGTTAATCCCATTGTAGTCAATGGGAAAACATGATAAAGGATACTTTTGCATAACAGGATTCTATTTCATGCTGTCATTCAATGTATTTCAATGGGGGTATTCAACTTTGGTTCATAATTCAGCCATTTCTTAGCATTCTGACCCCCAGTTTTCAACATGGTCTTTTGGGGACCCCACCTCATAATCAATAGTACTGTCATTATGCAACACCCACCCAAAAGGTGATTTCATGGTCACTTGGTGAATTCAGCTTTTGGGTGGGATTTGGAATTTTGTCTGCCCTTGTTCATTAGGTGGGGTCACATGAAGGCTATGTTGAAAATGTGGGGTAAAAATATGTACAAATGGCAAAGTTGTGACCATTCTTTGCAGTTTCACTATGCACACTCATAATGTTGGAAATGTTGAACATTTTCTCCCCAGATTTTCAACATTACCTTCTTATTACCCCACCTCATGTATGTCACAGCTTCCATTTTTCAGTTCCTGGAAAAAAATGTGTTTCTGCACCTGTGGCATGGATTGGCATTGCACTTGCGCAGAATTATACTTTGGCAGGGATTCCAAAATTTTCTGTACCAGGTACATGAGATGGGGTAAAAAGATGGCTATGCATTTCAGTTTTGGTCAGTGTTGACCTATACATGTAATTGCAGGGCCTGGAGGGCCCTGTGCTTCCACAACTACATACATATACAGTATGCATCTTTGGAGGGACAAGAGTGATGCCTGCACTACCGTAAAACAATAAGGATATTTATTTAGTTATTTGGAAATTCAGAAAGACCTTTGAGAATAAGCTCATTTACAGAGGTTCCACATCAGGTTAATAGACATTAGCCACATTAATATCATATAGACAGACCAGGTAGCTAGCTTACATTAGGTTACAGTGTTACAGAGTCATTACTAGTACCATGGCTTAGTACAGCATCAGCATAGATAAGGTTTAAGAGGTGGGGTAGCACTAGGTGGAGAGAGGAGGGAGAGGATCCCACTGCAGGTGGCTTGGAGTCAGTATGGAGAAGGTTGAGCAGTCTCCAGAGAGGGTTTGTCATGTGGGGGGGAGAGAGTAGTGGCAGTGCAAGAGGGGACGTGATAAATGGGAGATGCATTGGGAGACAGGGGAGTGCAAGGGCAGGAGAGATAAGGGAAGGATATGATTACACTATCTGAAAAAGTAAGGAAATTAGTTTCAGAAAACTCTGTTAATACTTCAGTTAGGGTTAAAGTGACAAATGTAGGGAAATGTTACTCACCCCATTCTCCTACACTGTACTCATCTCAGCTTATTTACTTATGGAATGGGTTGAGTGTTAGGGCTGACAACCCCAAGACCCACCCCAACGCCTGTTGGTGTGTGCAGGGTAAGGTGAGGTGTTAGGGTTGAAAACCCTAAAACCACATTTCCCTACTTTTGTCACTTTAACCCTAACAGATGCATTAACAGAGTTTTTTTGTTTTTCCAACATAGATAGATAGATAGATAGATAGTTAGATAGATAGATAGATAGATATAGAGGAATTCTTGATAAAAAAAAATGTTTACTAATGCATCAGTTAACATTCCACCATCAAATGTAGGATAATGTTCTGTTACAGTTTCCAATTCAAACACCCCACCCCACCCATATCCTCCATGCATCAACAGGCTTTCAGGAAGTGCCTTGGAGTTGTCAACTGTAATGCTCACCCCATTACATGTCTAAGGAATCTGAGATAGAACAGCATAGGAGAAAGGGGTGTGGATTAGGGCTGACAACCCCAATGCATGCCTGTTGGTGCATGGAGGGTGGGGGTGGTGAGGTGTTAGGGTTGGAAACCCTAACATCACATTTCCCTACTTTTAATTGTGGAATCCTAACTGGTGGATTAACAAAGTTTCTTGCCAAGAATTTCCTTACTTTTTAAGAAAGTATAGTCATAGTCTTCTTTACGCGTGGGAGTGCAGGGCCCTCCTGGTTGTGGGCTCCCAACCATTAATAATTCTTTACAGATTGTAATTGTATCCATATTTCTGTGTGGAGGGCTCTGCACTCCTACAACTCCTTTATACTATGCATTTTGCTCTTGTCACTCCTTAACGGCATCTGCAATTCTGTTTGGGCTCCATAGATGTGTATATGTATGTAACTGTGTAAGCGTAGGGCCCCCCATGCCCTGCACTTACATTTATAGGGTGAATGACAAAATTATTACTATAGCCATGCTATTACCGCACCTGATGTACCCTAAACAGAAAATATTTGAATCCCCACCAAACCGTAGTTCTGCACAGCAGCAATGCGATTCTGTGCTACAGGTGCGAAAACACATTTTGACCAATATTTAAGATATGACAGCTGTGACATACATTTGGTGATGCAATAACAATTTTATGTTGAAAGGTTTATGTTAAAATATTTTAAATGTAAAAAGTTACAAGCATTCATAGCAAAATTACAACTGTCATAAGTCAGCCATTTTTTAATATTTTGACCCCAGATTTTCAATATGTTCTTTTGGAGTCCCTAACTCATGAACAATATGACTGTCATTATGCAAGTCCTGTCAGAAAAGTGAATTCTTCAAGCAACTGCAAAATCACCTTTCAGGTAGGAGTTGCGTAATGACAGTTATATTGTTCATGAGGTGGGGTCCCCAAAAGCTCATGTTGAATTATTTGAAGTCAAATTTCAAAGAAATGTCCAAGTTATGCATAAAAGTTCAAACTTCTATTTAAATACATTGAGTCACATTTACCTTAGTTTCTCATATTGCAGTCACCGATTCCAGCAGCAAGACATGCCATCAATCAGGAGATCAGATCTCAAACATGGGACTTGTTCAGGTGAATGAGAGTGTGTGGTGGTGTCAAGGGGGGTGTGGGAAGGTAGGTGCACAGTGGGAGGTCAGCTGCAGGGTGCAGGTGTGATTGGTGATGGACTTTTTTTACAGGTTTAAATTTTTTTTAAAGACAGAGGGACGGTTTTCTAATTTTCAGCAGGAAAAGAACATGGGAGGGTAGGGGGATGCCACTACCCACTGACAACACAGAAAAATGGGCATTGGAAATTAGCGAGGGAGTACCACTTGACCAGCAGGAAACTGTAATAATTGCTGACAGTATTACTTATATTGGGGATCAGGAACTTTTAATAATTGAAGACTGTTCAGTTATATCAGGACCTCCTTGAAAGTGACCCAGTGGTATTGGCAAGTACCTTCAGATACAAATTTCTAATGGGATTTTGTAAAATGAGGAAGCAGTGCATCTATGAAGGTGTAATAGTCCTTTAGGGTACTTTAATCACTGATTTTTAGCAAATTAAAGCAACGTTATTTTATGACAGATACTTTTTTCTAACCATATTAGTCTATTTAACATTGTCCCATGTTCTCTAATACATTTGGAAAGTGAGGTGCTTTTTTGAAATTTTGCAGTGGGCTTGGTGTAAATTATCCTGATCACATCCAACTTATACCTGTGTGATGAAACCAATAATAATATACATGAAGAGAGGTGTTTCTTTTTGTATATGTTGAGGTGGAATGAAACCACCCCATAATGAATGACATTGGGGGCGGGGGAACGCTGATGCGCCACAACTTGCGGTCAGGTCAAAAAAATGTCTTGACAATTGGGGGAAAGAACACTGTGTTGAGAAACACAGAATCCTTTCCCCACAAATTGTGGCACATGCTCCTTGTTTCTCACAAACACATGTCTGCAATTTGTGGCTAAACAACACTGGGGATAAAAATAAACATATTTCTGGGCAGTTTTTGGGAAAGTTGATCCCAAAATCCAATTCCTTGGGCCCTGATTAGGTTAACAGAATTGTTGGTGTTTATCAAGTAGTATTACATTTTAAACTATTTTAATTTCCTTGCCTTGGTAACTGAAAACAAGATGGTGGCAGCACAGTAAAAGATTCTGCATTTGTGGCCACAAATATTGTATTTGCAGTAAAAAAAAAAGGTTTTTTCAAGCAGGACATCTAACCTTTCCCATAAGAAATTATAGGAAACTTCAAAATTTAATAACTTTTGAATGGATCAATACGTTTTCACCAAACCTTCACTGGCACATTTGTGACCCAATACATGTACACCCTGCAAATTCCTGACCACAACTCCACACAGTTTCTGAGGAACAGTGTGACAAAGAATTTACACAAAAATTGTATTTTTCACATTTCTTGACACTCTGTATCTCTGCACCAGCACATCCAAACAAAACTAAACCTACAGATCCTTAGTTCTTGATGGTGAATGTATGTGTATTATAAGAGTGAGGCTGCACCCCTATAGTTAAGGTTTAACGATCATGTCTGTGTTAACATAAGTGTATGCACTTTAATAACTGTGCAACTGTTCAAGTGATTTGCATGAAATTATGCATGCAGCATCAAGGATCAAGGATCTATTGATGTGGCAAGTTTCATTCTAGTCATATGTATTGATCCAGAGATGCGGAGTGCCAAAAAAATGTGAAAGTTACCATGTTTTATCAAATTGTCACACCACTGAGCAAGAAAGACTTGGGATTTTGGTATGACATTTTAAGGGTAGAAAGGTATTGGGTCACAGGTGTGTCTTTTGAAGGTTTGGTGAACAAATATAAAGCCATTCTAAAGTTATTAAATTTTAAAATTTCCCAATATTTTCAATGGGAGTAATTAGATCTCTCATGTGAAAAAGGATCCTTTCTCGCAAATGGGTAATCATTTGCCTCAAATGTGTAATTCTTGGTCACAAATGGGAAATACTTTTTCATGTGGTGGCCATTTTGTCTTATAGTTAGAGAGGGAAACAAAATAACATAACTCAAAAAATGATGTGTTTATTTTAAACTTACACATGTAGCTTGTTTATCGGGACCACATCAGTTGGATTCTGTAGTAAACTGTTGAACAATTGCATTTAAATGTTTTTTTATTTACATAAAAAACATTTTTGTGAATCATAATATGAAAAAATATTTTTCTTATCACAAGTCATGAAAAAGGATTCTTTTTTATCATCAAAAAATCCTTTCTCTGGTGTCAAGTGCCACCCCCACCCTCTGATCACCATCCCCTTTTTCCCCTTTATTTTCCCTAGTGTCTAGTGGCACCCTCCCACCCTCCAATCATTTTCTCCTTTGAGTATAATGTTTCTCTGGTGTCTAGTGGCACCCCCACCCTCTGATCACTGCCCCTCTTTGAGTATATTGTTTCCCTAGTGTCTAGTGGCTCCCCCACCCACTGATTTATCCTCCCATTTTATTTCTCTTTTTTCTGTGGTAGCTAGTGGCACCCTTCTTCTGGTGATGGCTTTCCCTGCCTGAAAAAAAGAAAATGGTCCTCAATGTTTTTTTTTTCCTAAAACAAGAAAGTGGTCCCTCGCTGATCATCATCCCACACTCCCACCTCCCACTAATCACCCACTACCCCATACTTCTCCAGTACAGCCCCACACATCCTCACTCACCTGAAGAGGTCCCAGGTTTGAGATACACTCTCCCAAACAAAGACATGTCTTCCTGCTGGAATCCGCATCTTCAGTATGAAACACTAAGGTAAATGCAGTTCAATATATTTAAATAGAGTTTTCAACTTTGATGCATAACTTGGCCATTTCTTTGCATATTTTAACACCAAATTTTAAACATGGCCTTTTTGGTACCCCATCTCATGGACAATTGAATGGAATTTCGGGAGTCTGTCCAAAAGGCAATTTCACAGTCGCTTGGCAAAATCACCTTTTGGGTATGATTTAAAAATTTTTGCTGCCTTTGTTCATGAGGTGGGTGATAATAAGGCAGGTAGAAAATGTGGGGTCAAAATATGTAAAAATGGCAAAGTTATGCACATGCATTTACATTTAATGGCACTTTCTTGTAACTATGGTAATTGTTCGTATTTTTACCCCAAAATTTTCAACATAGTTTTTTTTCCATCACCGTTTGAATGTGTCAGCTGTCATTTGCCAAATCCTGACCAAAATCTCTTTTCTCTCCTCTGGTGTGGAATGATGTTGTGGTGGTGAGGAATGATGTTTTGGTGGAGATTTGAAAATCCTTAGGCCAGTGTTCATGAGGTGGGCTAATAACAAGGCTTTGCTAACAATTTGGTTGCTATTTTGGCTGCAGTGCACCCATGTCAACATGCATGAGTGAGTCTATGGAGGAATGGGAGCACTGCCCAGAGGGTCCTGTGCTCCAGCATGTAAATAAGGATACAATTATGGATGGATGGGAGCCCTGCTCTGCCACCGGCAAATATGAGTACAATCATACTATCTCAAAAGTAAGAAAATACTTGGCAAAAAACTTCTTTGATGCATCAGTTGAGGTTCCAATGACAAACGTTTGGAAATGTGCAGTCGGGGTTTCCAATCCTAACACCCCACCCCCACTGTGCAGGTAGCAACAGGTGTGAGGGGTGTGCCTTGGGGTTGTAAGCCCTAACAAATCTATCTATAAGTGTAGAGACATTGTAATTAACCTTTATCTCCATGTTGGAGCACAGGGCCCAAATGCTCCATGATTTTCCTTATTTCAATGGGGAAGCTCAGGGTCTGAAGGACCCTGCACATCCATCCCTCCATAGATGCATAAGCAAATTATCACCATAGACATCTAATTACCCCAGGAGATGTACCTGGTACAGAAAATGTTCAAATCCCTGCCAGAACATAATTCTGAGGAACTGCGATGCCACAGGTGCAAAAACAGATTTTGGGCAAGATTTGAAAAATTACAGCTATGATATTCATGAGGTGAGGTAAAACTAAGGCAATGTTGTAAATCTGGGGTCAACATATTGAAAATTGACATAGTTAGGAGAGGGCATACCGAAATTGCAATGAATGGTAATAACTTTGTCATTTTTTTCATATTTTGACACCAAATTTTCAACATAGTCTTCTTATCATCTCACTTCATACACTCCTTAGGTGAAAATTCCTTAATCCATGGCAAAATGCCATTCCATGCCATAGGTGCAAAAATACATTTTGGGCAGAATATGAGAAATGACAGCTGTACTGTTCATGAGGTCATGTGAAAAAATGTCTACTGTATGTTGAAAATTTGGAGTAAAAATATAAAAAATTGGAAAAGTTACGCACGTGCATAGAAAAAGTTCAATGTCCATGCATAACTTGGATGTTTTGGGGTATTTGTACTCCAAATTTTCAACATGGACTTTTTGGGACCCCACCTCATGAACACTGGCACTGTCAGTTCATTAATCTGTCCCAAAAAGTGATTTTTGGACAGCAACCACAAAAACACCTTATGGGTCCAATTATCAAAACAACAGTGACAGTGTTCATGAGGTGAGGTTCCAATATGCCCATGTTGAAAATTTGATGCAATAATACCTAATAATGGCTGCAATATCACCATAACATCAAAACACTATTGACAGCCATTATATGGCACTTAGCTTGATTCTTCAGTTCGCGGTTCAGCTTTGAAGAGCGCAAATGTGTCTCAGTCCACAGAAGATAACAGCTGGTGATCTCAGGTGGTAAGTATAAGACAAGTGTGTGTGGGGGTGGTGGATGCTCAGTTGGAGGGTCAGGATGAGGGGGGGAGGGATGGGGAGATGACGATGAGGGGGTAGAAAGAAATATGGGTGGTAGGGAGAAATAGGCTGTTGGTTAACTAGGATCTACAGCTTATCCTGTAGGTAGGGAAATGTACAGACTAGGTGGGCCATGCAGTCCTTATCTGCCATCAAAGTCTATATTTCTATGAGGAACCATTTTCATTTTTTTTTTCAGGATTTGTGAAAAAAGACATTGGTGACTGTTTTCTTGTTTTACAGGTACACATTAAGGAATACTTCAGGACACTGGGGCTCCCCAGTCTCCAACAGTATTGAAGGGTGCAGGACATATCTGGGGATGCTGGGAGTGGTCTCCCCAGTGTCCCACATGTTTGGGGGGGTTCTAGTGCCTACAGGTGATTGAGCACCCTGCTGCTGGCATAGCATAAAAAAAAGATGTCAGGGAACTGTTTTCTTTTTATACAGGTACATTTTTAACACTAATTCAGGGTGCTGGGGTGGGATCCCCAATGTTAAACAGTACTGGGGGGTAGGATGTAACTGGGGATGCTGTGAGTGGGCTCCTAAGTGTCCCACTCTACTTGGGGTGGCTAATTGCTGACACAGAGATTGGGCACCCCAATGTCAGCAAACATATGTTTTCTTTATTAAAACATGACTTGGTCCCCTTGAAAGAAGAAATTGGATAAAATATTCTTTTATTTGGTTCAGGGCTTAGAAATCTGATTATGCCATTATTTTGGCAAAAAAAATGGCTGGGGCCATGTCTGTTTTTTTTCTAAAAGTAGTGCCACAAATTGTGGCTGTGTTCACGGAACAGTACCTCAATGTGTGGCAGTTTTCATGCAACAGTGCCCTTAGTTGCAGGAAAATTGCTGCAATTTTTGGTAATTTCACAAAAGCAGTGCTGCAAATCTGTGACACTACCAATGGCTGATAAAAAAAACATATTTCCTGCCACTATTTATTAAAAATAATGGCAGAATTGTGTTCCATGTGGACCTATAGCTGTTGGTTTTTATCAAGGGGTACTATTGTTTGAATTGCAGCATTTTTCCCCATCAGTAACTGAAAACAAAATGGCAGAAGCACAACACAGTTGATACCATTTGCAGCAGCAAAACCTGCTTTTGCATGATACATATAATTTTTCCCATAGGCTATAATGGGAAAAAAAAGTTTAATAACTTTTGTACGAATTAATGTTTTTTTGCCAAACCTCCAAAAGGCACATCTGTGACCCAGACCCCATATACTCTAACAGATCAGACCAGACTCCAGAGCTGTTTCTGAGATGTGGCGTGGCAAAGAATTTGTACCTAAATGGTAATTTCCACATTTTTTGACACTCTGTCTCTCTGCAATCACGCATACAACCAGAACGAAACTTGCCACATCAAGAGATCTATGATACTTGATAATGCATTAAAAATTTTGTGCACATCGGTCATACAGTTGCATAGTTATTAAAGTGAAACATTTGGGGTTTAACATAGAATAGTAGTAGTACTAGTAAAAATTTTTTTTTTTAACAAGATATAAATGACAGTTCATTTACAGCACTGTTAGGGCAAAGCCCCATTTTACAGGGTGTTCCTGTATATTCCTTCATGAAAGTTACAAAACTCAATACAATTGTTCTTAAAAAGCAAGCAGACATTCATTACACATATTTGATTAATTAGTTAGTAAAGTCGCATTCTGTACAGTAGTGCAAAATTCCCAGAAGAAAACAAATATTCAGTCAAAACAAATGCATCGTGTGTAGAGTTCTTTCAGTGCAGTAGAAAGTGATTTTATGGTGTTATTTGCATATTTCAATTAAAAGTTTAAGCCATTCCATTTTAGTTGCAGCAAAGGGAACGGTCACCTCCCCGATTTTACTTTTAGGTATCTCTATTTTATAGTCCCTCGTCTTTACCTTTTTCCTTAAATCATATTTATGCTGTACTTTTTGCATTTTTTCATGCAGGTATACAGGTTTTGTGGTTTCCTTTACTTTCTTAAACATTTTTACCCATATAATTTTTTGTTTACTCTATAGGGTAAACCACCCTAAGTTTTCCTACAGTACACAATGGTGGGTCAAATTGTTTGCTCTCAGGGCAAACCTGGCCAGTCTGTTGTACATTACTTTGGCCTTTTTCAATATGGTCTTATTTGCAAAGCCATATATATCCACCCCGTAGTCTAGCAAGGGGACCATCATTTGAGTCATGATAATTAGTGAGGTAAACACCAAGATAGAGCAGTCGATAAGGAGAAGGGCAGGGGTAAATGGAGAAAAAGACAAAGGCAGTAGGGACAGGGATGGGGCAAAAAGAAATAAAGCCATAAATAAAAATGGAGGGTAATGAGTACCAATGCCCATAGTCTAGGTAAAAAACTTTCTGAAATGGTAGCCTTGATGGAAGAGGGATGCCTGGATATTGTGACAGTCACAGAAACATGGTACACAGAGAACCATGACTGGGATGTCAACATACCAGGGTACACAATCTATAGGAGGGACATGGAGGGAAGAAGAGGAGGAGGAGTAGCTCTCTATGTCAGGGAAGGGCTCAAAGCAACAGAACTAAAGGGTAAACAGAGAGGAGAGGAGGCACTGTGGGTCACCCTGGAGACTAGAAATGGCTCCACAATCCACACAGGGGTTGTATGCAGACCCCTGTCTCAGGGGGAGGAAATGGACAAGGACATGATAGAAGGCATCCTTGGGATGGCAGAGAAAGGGGAGACATTGCTGATGGGGGACCTGAATATGCCACATGTTGACTGGAGCACCTTTGCTACAGTCACATCCAAGAGCACGGCCATTCTTGATGCCCTACTGTGGGCATGCCTCAGACAGCTAGTTTTGGAACCAACTCAGGAGAGAGCAATCTTAGACCTGGTACTCTCATATGGGGACAGAGAGAGGTTCTCTGCTCTGGAAGTGGGTAGCCATCTGGGAACAAGTGACCACCAAACAGTGCGGTTCATGATAAACTTAGCTGTAGAGTCAAGCCACACAAAAGTGAAGGTACTGGACTTCAGGAGGGCTGATTTTGCTAAAATGGGAGAGTGCCTCAGAAAAGCACTAGCAAACAGGCAAAAAGGTGGGGTGGAGAAACAATGGGTAAACATCAAAACTGCCATCACAGAGGCAACAAGCCTTTGTGTGAAGCAAATAAACAAATCAAAATGAAAGAAAAAAACACTATGGTTCTCAAAAGAAGTGGCAGGGAAGGTAAAGGAGAAAAAGATAGCATTCAGGAAGTACAGGGAAACACAGAAGGAGCAGGACAGAGAACTGTACCAGATAAAGCAGAAGGAAGCGGGTATGGCATCAGAATAACAAAGACCCAAACCGAGGAAAAGAAAGCCAACTCGGTTAAGAAGGGGGATAAAACCTTTTATAGGTACGTTAGGGAGCAAAGAAAGACTAAGGCAGGGATACTGAGACTGAACAAAGAGGAAGGTGGGTGAGCACAGAGCGACAGTGAAAAAGCAGGGATACTGAACTAATACTTCTACTCAGTATTCACAATGGAAAAGCAGGGTGCTGTAAATGAACTGTCATTTATATCTTGTTAAAAAAATAAAACATTTTACTACTACTACTACTACTATTCTATGTTAAACCCCAAATTTTTCACATTAATAACTATGCAACTGTATGACCGATGTGCACAACATTTTTAATGCACTATCAAGTATCATAGATATCTTCATGTGGCAAGTTTCGTTCTGGTCGGATGCGTGATTGCAGAGAGGCAGAGTGTCAAAAAATGTGAAAATTACCATTTAGGTACAAATCCTTTCAATAGAAGCACTCTGGATAGGGAGGTTGATATTAGTCCTTTCACAGAAGAAAGGGTTCTGAAAGAACTCTTAAAACTGAAGGTGGATAAAGCAATGGGGCCTGATGGGATTCACCCCAGAATTCTAAAAGAACTAAGGGAAGAACTAGTAACACCACTGACTACCCATTTTAATAAATCATGGGAGGATGGTGTGGTACCTGAAGACTGGAGGAGGGTGGATTTTCCTTCACAAAAGTGGGAGCAAGACATAGGCAGGAAACTACAGACCTGTCAGTTTGACCTCAGTGCTAGGGAAAATGATGGAATGACTTCTGAAGTAAAGAACTGTTGAGCACCTAGAGGTCAGTGGTGCACAGGACCCAAGGCAGCATGGATTCACAGCAGGAAGGTCATGTCAGACAAATATAATTGATTTCTTTGACTGGGTGACCAAAGCAGTAGACCAGGGAGGGCTGTGGACATGGCCTGCCTAGACTTTAGCAAGGCATTTGACACAGTCCCGCAGAAAAGATTAATGAACAAATTAGTCAGCCTGGGAGTGGGTCCCAGGGTGGTAGCTTGGGTAAAACATTGGTTGGACAACAGGACACAGTGGGTAATAGTAAATGGAGTCCACAGTGAAGAAAGGAGGGTTACTAGTGGGGTACCGCAGGGTTCAGTACTGGGGCCGGTCCATTTTAATGTCTTTATAAGTGATATTGCAATGGGATTGGAAGGGAAAGTATGTCTGTTTGCAGATGACACAAAGATTTGTAACAGGGTTGATACTCAAGTGGGGTGGAAAGGATGAAAAGGGACTAGGCAAGGTTGGAGGAATGGCCAAATGTATGGCAGTTTAGATTCAACATAAAGAAGTGCAAAGTAATGCACCTTGGAAACAAAAACCTGGGGGAAGAGTACACAATGGGAGGTGAGACACTGACAACAACAAAAATGGAAAGGGACCTTGGGGTAGTCATATCAGATGACCTAAAAGTGGGCCAGTAATGTGAGAAGGCAGTAAGGAGGGCTGGGGGGATACTGGGATGCATAGGGAGAGGCATCACCAGTAGAAAACAGGCAGTTGTTGGCCCTCTGTGCAGACAGTTGGTAAGACCATAACTGGAATACTGTGTACAGTTCTGTAGACCCCATCTCCACAAAGATATAGACAGGGTGGAGGCTGTCCAGAGGAGGGCAACCAAAATGATGCAGGGTCTGCATCAGAAGACATATGAAGAAAGACTAAAGGAACTAAAGATGTATAGCCTTGAGGAAAGGAAGGAGAGGGGGACATGATCAAAACTTTCAAATAACTCAAAGGAATCAACAAAGTCCAAAAGGGTAGCATCTTTCAGAAAAAGAGATGTGCAAAAACAAGGGGGCACAACTTGAAGATTGAGGTGGGATGGCTCAGAGGTAATATGAGGAAGTATTTCTTCACAGAGAAGATTGTGGATACATGGAACAGCCTTCCTGAGGAGGTCCTAGATTCAAAAACAGTGGGGGAATTCAAGAATATCTGGGACAGACATTAGGAAATTCTGGTGGGGGGTAGGAAGAAGTAGGCCATTGGTAAACTAGGATCTGCAGCTTATCCATTAGGTAGGGAAATGGGCAGACTAGGTGGGCCAAGTGGTCCTTATCTGCCATCAAATTCTATGTTTCTATGTTTTATACAATGGCCTGTTCCTCTAAGTGTGCCCAGTCTGCTGTTTAGTTTTTTTGCTCTATCATTTATGTGGAATTGAAATGTAAATTTTTTTATCTATCCAAAATCCTAAATATTTGTAGTCTGATACTTGTTCTAATGCCATTGCGTTCTCAGTCATTATGTTTAGAGTCTGTATCTTGCTACTTCTTTTCGGATGAGAGAAAAACATAACTTTGGACTTATTACTATTTAAAATCAGATTTGATTCTTCAAACCATATTTGAATGTTTGAAAAATCTATCTGTAGGCCCTTTTGAATTTTATCCAGATCTGTACCTAGGCTCCCTGAGAGCCGATAACCCTCCAGGGCTCCCAGCTCAGACACTGCAGGAAACCATGGCCACTGGGTGGTCGGTGCTCCCGAAGCCACTGCCCAAGACCACTTGCTCAGACTATGCTCCCTGTGAGGTACAGCAAAGCTGCAAACCAATCAGAACATGAGCACCTTCTCTAGGCATGCTCTGATTGGGTCTCCTCCCTTCTCAATTTATTTGAATGTAATTTTGCAAAAAAGAGTTGTTCTCACTTGAAAAGAGATAAATGTTGTTAAAATGTCTCAGTTTTGAATGTTAAAATGCTTTTAATCCTGGAATCTTCTGCCAATTGCTTACTGCCATTTTATTAGTGTTACTGCCCCTTCCTGCCTCTGTAGCTGCAAGCCATACTCCGGGGCTCCAAAGAAATCACTTTCCCATTCACTTGTAAATTGTGTTTTCCACTGGATAGCTGACCCATTGTCTTGCTCCAGTACTAATTGGATCCATCTATCTCTCTCTCTTTCCTCAGCCAAGAACCCTCCAGGGCTCCGAGCTCAGATGCCACAGGAAACCACTGCCACCGAGCGCTTGGCACTCCCGAAGCTTCCGCCCTAGACGACTTGCTCAAATTAAGCTCCCTGAGAGGTAAGGCAAAGCCACAAATTTTCACCCACCAACCCCTACCCAGTCCCCGATCATTTCTATATAGACCGTCTTGCTCTGCCCCCAACTGTCATTGGCCTTCCACCTGCCTATCCTATTCTCCTTTCATAATCACATACACTGACCATATATATTCTAGATTACCGAATTTATTGGCATGCTAGTCTTCATTGAGGCACTGCCAAGCATTGAAATCCTGCTCTCATAGATTGTCTCAGAGGGGTTGTGCCTCTCTTAAAGCTTCTTTACTTGAGTCCACATACTGGAACCATGTCTGTGGCATTTTGGCTCCAACTCCTTGCTGCCCTATGTGTAATACCTTTACCAGGGAAACCACTGAGCAGGATCTACCTAAATGGGGCGGTATATCCTTCACCACTAGAGTGCTTACATATTAAGCCATTATTTTATTCATGCATTACCCCTGCACTCCCGCACCTTCACCAAATTGTGTATCATACTTTGGGTGCCTCTATAAGCCAGATGCCTGTGGGAGGAAGTACACCATATCCTTTCAGTAATTATACTCCCTGGCGCTTTGCAGCAAGGGTTCTTTGCTATGTATCACTAGGACAACATAGTACTGAAAACAGGTTCCTGCAATCATATTCTGATGCTTCACCTAGCCGACAAAGGACTAAAATCTCTAAAATATCCCTTGTTGCCTTTTGGAAACTTGTGCTCCTCCTATTACTCTGTTCAGGCAGTGCTGAACTCAATTCAGGTCCAACAAAATACCTTACATCACCCTCAGAACTCCATAAGTTAAAAGGAATTAGTTTTATGCATGTCAATGCATGTAGCCTTTTAAAAAGAAACTCACCACAATTCAGGCTTGGGTTACAGACACCGAACCTGATGTATTTGTGATCTCAGAAACTTGGCTTCAGCCATACACTCCTGACAAGGAGGTCAGCATCCCCAACTATCTGCTATTCAGATCCGATAGACAAATCAGGGGTGGTGGAGTATCCATCTACATCAAGGACAAATTCACAGTCTCCACCCTTGATTCCTCTTCGATTGCGAACAGATTTGAATGCATGTCCTTAAAAAATTTAAATCATACCTGAGACAGCCATCCATATCATTGGCTGCTACAGACCATCATCTGCTGGATTGCAGCTCCTGTCTCACCTTTCATCTATTATGGACACTGGAAACCTTGAAACAATTATGTTTGGAGACCTTAACTATGACTGGCTGTCCAGTGCTTTGCTACCTCTTAAATCCTTCTGTGACTGCCATGGACTTTCACTACTTGACGATCCAACATGCTTTAACAAGAAAAACCCTATGGGTAGCACTGTTTTAGATGTCTTTCTAGTAAACAAACCGCTCTTCTTCTCCCATGCTGGCATTTTTCACGCTGATGTTAGTAACCACTGTTTCATTGCTGGTGTAAGAGCCAACCCTAAGCCTACATCCACAATGAAATTCTCTACTAAAAGATCAAAGTGGAACTTTGACCAGCTGGCTTATATCAATGAACTGAAAGCCTCACTACTTTGGCAGATATTTTTCCTTGCTAAATCAGTAAACAAAGCACACACCATCTTCCAGGCAAGCAATAATGCCCGACAGGGTGGGCGGAAGTGGGCAATATCGGACCAGCCAGGGGTGTAATGAGGCCCGACGCCTCAGGCGGAGGGCCTTATAGCTCCTGGCCGGTCCGGTATTCCCTATACTGCCCACCCTGGAGGGCATTATTGCACTTAGAAAATGTGCTGTGTCATTTTTTTAAGATTACAAAAAACAAAGATGTAATTCTATAGAAAATGATTATAAATGTATGTTTGCCCCTTTCTGGGTTAAGTAGTCCCTGTTTCTACTGTATTAGCCAGGACTGGGCTCTGTAGTGTTTGCTGCATATATCTGTCTGGTTCTACCACTACCCCACCCTGCACCACACACATTTTTAGATGGGAAAAGAAACATGATCCAGTGTTTATTTTTGCGGTCAGGGAGAGAGAAGTCTTAATTTCTCACAGCCCCAGTCATTTCTAAAGACAGTACTCTTCTGACTGTGCTGTCATGCAGGCTTGCTGCATATTTCCATGTAGTTCAAACCCCCCACCAGCCACTCTCGGCCGCCACCACCACTACACACACACTTTTAGATCGTGATCCCTGAGCGTGAGAAATGGCACAATGGGAAGGTTACTGTATTACTTCCTGTTTTTTCTAAAGGCAGAGGAGAGATTTTTGTTCAGATATTGCAGTCTGGACTGGGAGAAAGACCATTGTAAAGGTTGTCTGAAGCATCGAGAAGTAAGCATGGTTGCTGCTTAGGGTTAGGGGTTACAGTGTGGTAGCTGTGCATTTACTGTATCTGTATATATTTCTTTTTAAACTGAAATCCATAGTCACAGCTGGAGGACGTCGAGGGGAAACAGTTTAACAGAGATGGTTACACAGCGCGACACCACTGTCGGAGAGTGCTGTCTTTGGAAGTGATGGCAACTGTGAGAAATGATTTGTCTCTCTCTGACTACAATAATAAATACTGGATTTTTTTTTTTACCTAAATAAACAGCAACCAGCTTTGAAAGGACAGGGTAGCCAGCGGGTGTACGATGTAACTCACTTAGCGAGAGACAACGTGACAGCAAGTACGTTTAAAATTGTATGGGCACAAGGCTATGTGACTGGGAGAGTATCGGGCCATGGATGGACAGAGAAATAATGTAAATAAAAAAAAATAAAAAAATGTAGCCAAAAATAAGGACATCTGAGAGGTTGATGTGCAGTTTTTGTCAGGCAGCTGGCAGTGAAGTAGGGAGCTTTGGGGGTGTAGTATCTCTCGCTAAGCGAGACAAAAAAATGGCGGGGATTTAAAATTAAATTGGGTGCTTTTGGCTAATAAGGAGGCATGGTGGGCACAGGGATAACCTGAGTGGGTGAAGGGGCACTGGGGTAGGTACTTTTTATTTCCTGGTTGTCTATTGAAAGTTAATGTACCCCTCCAGCAGAGGTACCAGCCACTCAGAGACCAGGAAATAAAAAGCCCATTTTTTAAGAAATTATAACGAATGCCCTCAATACCCATGCTCTGCTGATCAAAACCCACGTAAATCCTAGAACGCATCATTGGTTCACTGCAGACCTTAAGACTGCATTAGTAAAAAGAGACAAGCTTTGGAAAAATGCTAGCAAATGACAACTAGCCAAAGACTGGTGTCTCTTCAGAATTGCCAGAAATTCCTGCACTGAGTTGATCAGAGAGGCCAAGTCTAATTTCTACCTCACAGAGCTAGACTCTGCTTCAAAATGCCTAACCGAATTCTGGTCCACAGTAAAAGAACTATTTGGCCATACAACAGGAAATGCGCTCCCCTCAAAAATCTCCTCAGACAATGTCATTATCAGTGATAAAAAGGAAATACTACAAGCCTTCAATAACCACTTTGTCTCTGTAGGACTAGCATTTGACAACTCACCTGCTTGCAGCCTGTGCTCTCAGATGACTGTATTGCCCCCTGAGCCCAACCTAACAAGTGCCACCTTTTCCTTCTCACCTGCTTGACTGAAAGAGTTTGAGGACCTTCTCCTTCATTTGGACATGAAAAAAAGTGCTGGCACGGATTCTGTTGACCCCTACTACCTAAAGATTGCCTGGCATGTCCTATCTGTGCCAATTACTCATCTATTTAATCTGTCACTGTCCCAGGGGTCTCTCCCCAATCTATGGAAAACTGCTCACATCATCCCACTATTTAAATCTGGGGATCCCTGTGATCTAAACAATTACAGGCCAATTTTCCTACTCCCCATTCTATAAAAATTTTTAGAAAACATTGTGAATGCCCAGCTAAGAGCCTTCCTAGAAAACATAAACTTCCTAAACTCTATACAGTCAGTTTCTGAACTAACCATAGTATGGTTATAGCACTGGTCAAGGTAACAAATGATTATCAATGTGATCTAGAGAACAAAAAGTTTGCCTGTGCTGTTTTCCTAGACCTCAGTAATGCATTTGACACTGTCAACCATTGCCTACTTCTTTCTTCGTTAAATGCCTTAGGTCTAGATACCACTTCACTGGATTGGTTCCATGACTATCTAACAGATAGATACCAGCAGGTCAAGGCAGAAGGAGAGCTTTCCTCCATCAAACCATTATTATGAGGTGTCCCACAGGGCTCCATCCTGGGACCACTATTATTCACTATATATATTAACAGCACAGATTTCAGCATCAAGGAGGCCAACATTCACTTGTTTGCAGATGATACAGTACTCTGTCTAAGCCGGACAATATCTGAAGCTGCCTGTAAAGACCTACAACTTGATTTCAATATCTTGCAGTACCAGCTTCTTAACAAAAAGCTGCTCCTCAATGCCAAGAAAACAAAGGTAATGATACTCTCACCTGGCAACCACATGGAATACCCTGCTACTACTACTGGTACTCTACCCCCTATCACCACCTTATTGGGAGAAAACTTGAAGTTTGTTACCATGTTTAAATACCTGGGGGTCTGGCTAGATCACAAACTTTCCATTGTGGAACAGTTGGAGGATTTGCTGAAAATAACTACGGCAGAGGCTTGGCCTCTTCTATCGTATAAACTGCCTTCTAACCACCGAGGCAAAAAGGCAGCTAGTCCAGTCCACATTCATTTCCTTAATTGACTACGCTGATTTCATCTATAGCCATTGTAGCACCTCATATCTGGGAAAATTAGATATTCTATACCACAGAGCACTGCATTTCATTACCGGTCTTCCCTTCTCCACCCACCACTGCTCCTTATAGGCTGCAATGTGGTGGACCTCCCTATAATATAGGCGCAATAGAAATGCAACCGTTTGGACATACAGAGTGGTTACCGGTAAACTACAACAGTATATCATTGATTTACTGCCTCTAAGTGGGTCTCCAAAACTATGCCCTAAGGTGCTGCTCCCTAATTTCTTTAAGGATTCCCAGGGCCTACACACATTTTGGGAGATTGGCCACAGGCTTCTCACTGCCGACGCTCTGGAATAAGCTGCAGAAATCCTTGAAATTAAGGTCTCCAGTTAGTCTTGCAGTGTTCAAGACTTTATATGCAAAAACAGTCACAGA
Organism: Neoceratodus forsteri; assembly: GCA_016271365.2. Classification (NCBI taxonomy): domain Eukaryota; kingdom Metazoa; phylum Chordata; order Ceratodontiformes; family Ceratodontidae; genus Neoceratodus; species Neoceratodus forsteri. Next base: position 778,865,817 of record CM057459.1, on the reverse strand, counting down.
AGTATGCTACTATTTCCACCATTTATAGCTGCTCCCCACCTGCATACTATCACCTTCTGCCCCCTTTTTGCCCACAACAAACATTACCTATCAAAAACCCTATACCGTAATTCCTTCTTCCTACTCTGCCTTTCCTTCCATCTTCCTAACCCCCTTACCTAACCCATAAGTGTGTATTTCCTGCATCATTCTGACCCGTGCCCCCCTCACACCCTTACCCCTCGATACCTACACTTAGTGTGAGGTTCCTATTAATTTTGACACTGCATCTCCCTCTCCTTATGTAGCTCCCTTACCCATAACCCCATTTTCTTCCCTGAACATGATATGTATATACTTAGAAATATTATAATATGTGCTCAAATTATACCATTTGTGTTATTGCTACTTAACTTGTTTTATTATGTATTCACATGTTTTGTCTTACTGCCTGCACATAAATGCATTGTACCCTGACCTTGTGTGATGCAGGATCACCTTGTAAATGAGCTTGCTTAATTGTGTCTGCCTGGATAAATAAAGATTTGATTGATTGATTGATTGATTGATTGATTGAATGATTGTACCTCTGGGTAGGAGTACAGTATCATCTGTATAAAGATATATGTCTGATTTAGTTACCAACGTTGTTACTGCATTTGTATATATTAAAAACAAAAGGGGGCACAGGATTGAGCCCTGGGGCACCCCTCTTGTTATTTTTTTCTTACTTGAAAGGTTCTTTCCCACAGCCGTTTGTTGGATCCTACCTGCTAAACATGAATGGAACTAGGATCTTACCTACCCTGAAATACCTATTTGTTTGAGTCTTTTCCACAACACTTCATGGTGCACCACATCAGATGCTTTTGACAAATCTATAAACACCATGCCCACTGACTCCCCCTATCCAAGGATGAAACCACAATATCTATTATGTTGGTGAGCGAGGTGTTCATGGACTGCCTTTTCCTAAAGCCCAGCTAGTGCCCAGACAGTAGCCCATATTTATCCAGGTGACCATATAACTGTCTGTGCACCAATCTCTCCAATATTTTTGAGATCACAGGCAAGACCAGTATTTTCTGGAGCCTTCAGTTTCTTCTCTTTTTATGTTGGTGCACTTGCTTAGCCAACATCGCGGGACAGTGCAGCTTTGGAGGCGGGGTCGGTGTTGAGCGAATGCAGGGCAAGCACCAGTAGGTGTGTCCCACATTCCCCAATCATCCTGCATGCCAGCACCACACCATGCATACATAATGTGGTGAGCACATCTAAGAAGAGGTCTGCTGCAATCCGAGCAAAGCTCGTCATACGCAGCGGTCCTTTTCCTGCCGTGATCTCCACCATTATGTGCATGGTCGGCGAGCGGGTGGCCGCCTAACTACTGTCAACTTCTGGAGTGCCCAATCTCCCTGTCGATTAACCCCCTCACTTTCTTTGTGTGGTGATGGGGGAGCCCACTCCCCATTGGCATAAACCCCCCCAATTGTTGAATGCTGAGGGGGGTGCCCAATCCCCCTTGGCTCATGCCCCCCGCTTACTTTGTGTGCCAACAGGGGTGCCCAATCCCCGTCTGCATTACCTCCTCTTCTCCCCCGTGTTGTGTGCCAATGAGGGTGTCCAATTCCCATCGACTACTGATACCCCTCAAGTCAGGTGGCTTGCTGGGAGCCCACCCCAGCATGCCAAATCACCTGCAAAAAAAAAAAACTGTTCCGCGATGGGTTTTTTTCATTTTTCCCTGTAAATGAAAACAGTCCCTCATAGTCTCGATGCCCCACTCCCACACCCACCCACTGTGCACCATGCCTTCTCTCACCCCCTATCCCCATATTTACCTGTGGTGCAGTGCAATGATCTTCTTGTGGACCGGGAAAATGTCTGCACTCTTCAAAGCCGACCACAAACTGAGGAAATGCTGGTAAGCTGTATAATGGAATGAATAGGGGGTTTTCAACTTTAATGCATATCTCGGCCATTTTTGAAAATTTTGGCCCCAAATTTTCAACATGGAGTTTTTGGGACCAATTCTCATGAATTCTTGCACTGTCATGGCGTTATTGCTTCCCGAAAGGTGATTTCGCAGTCACTGTGCGGAATCACCTTTTGGGACAGAGTAACAAAATGACAGTGCCACTGTTCATGAGAGGGGCTCTCAAAAAGCCTATATTGCAAGTTTGGTAGCAAAAATCCAAAAAATGACGGTTTTACGAGCGTGCGTAGCAACTGCGCAATGCATGTTCATAAATTAGTGCATTTGCACTATTTTCATGCCAGATTCTCAATATTGGCATTTTACCACACCTTCTTGTGAAATGTACAGCTGTCATTTTTCATATCCTGCCCGAAATGTGTTTTTGCACTTCTGGCGCAGAATAGCGTGGTCGCTGTGCAAAATCACTATTCGGGACACATTATGAAAATGACAGTGACACTGTTCATGAGCAGAGGTCCTAAAATGCCTGTGTTGAAAATTCGGTGACAATACTCCATAATTGACAGTGTTATGAATGTGCATTGCGCAGTTTGCACACACGCTCATAAGTTTGCAAACTTATATTTTCACTCCACATTTTCAACAGTGCCATTGTTCTATACCTCCTAATGAACAGTACAGCTGTCATTTTTCACATCCTGACCAAAATCTGTTTTCGCAGTTCTGGTGCACAATAGCGCGGTCGCTGTGGAAAGCCTATGTTCGAGACACATTATGAAAATGGCAGTGACACTGTTCATTAGCAGATGTCCTAAAATGCCTATGTTGAAAATTTAAGGACGGAAGTCAATAAAATTAGTGTTTTATGAGTGTGCGTTGCGCAGTTTGTATGCATGCTCATGACTTTGTGAATTTGTAATACTTTCACTCCAGCTGTTCATCATTGTCATTTTTCCATACCGCCTTATGAACAGTACAGCTGGCTGAAACGTGTTTTCGCATGTCTGGTTCAGAATTGCACGGTCAATGTGCGAAATCACTTTTTGGGACACTTTCAGGAAATGACGGTGACACTATTCATTAGTAGAGGTCCTAAAATGCCTGTGCTGAAAATTTGGTGGTGAAAGTCCAGACAATGACTGTGTTGCAAGCGTGCATTGCGCAGTTTCCATGCACACTTGTAACTTTGTCAATCTGCAATATTTTCATACCACATTTTCATCAATGGCATTTGAGCACACCTCATTATCAACAGTCCAGCTGCCATTTTCCACAGTCTGCCCAAAACACATTTCCACAGCTCTGCCACACAGTGGCGTACTCGCTGTGCAAAATCACCTTTTGGGACACATTAACAAACTCACAGCGCTATGCCTCTCCACCTCAGCTACTGCCAATGCCAGCGCAACAACATTCGGCATTGACAAATGCTTGTTTAGTGTAAAATTGCTGTTTTGGTATTTTTATTTTTGCCTTTAAGGTGTTTCTGGCAGTTTTAAACGTGTCCCAGTCTGTTTTAAGATTATATTAGCATTTTTTTTTCCACGCCTATTTTTCACACAAATCTTTTTAATTTTTCAGTCACCCAGGGTATGTGCATTTTCTGTTGACCCCTAACTATACTGGCACTACTGTGCCAGTATAATATATACACAAATATATATTATTGTGGCTTGATAGCAGCACTATAGTTTGGGTTGAGGAGAGGTTTCAATGTTAAACCTCAAATTATGCACTTTAATAACTTTGTAATCGTTCATCCTATTTGCACAAAATTTGGCACCTGCAGTCTTGTATGGAAGATCTCTTGATGTGTAAAGTTTAGTTTCTGTAAGATTTGTAGATTCTGGGCTGCACATAATGATAACATATTAAAAATCATTGTTTTTTGCACTCTGTTTGTCATCTCACTGTGCCCAAACACTTGGGAATTTTGGTCTGACATTCTCAGGGTAGAAAGAGCTTGCCATACAGAAATGCCTTTCACTGATTTGGTGAAAATATATTAATCTGTTCCACAGCAATTTCATTTTAAAGTTTTGAGTTCTGATCATACTCAGTTCAGTCTTTTGGTTCACTCCCTGGAATTGCAAAATAATTTGGTTTCAAGATATCTTTGTTGTGAGGGGACAGTCCTTTTTTGTGAGAAAAAACCTTTTTCATGAGATGCCATTTGCACTTTAATATGTTTGCAACCGTTCAACAGATTTTCACAACATGTTGCATGTACAGCATCAGAGGGTAGATCGATTCAGATGCCAAGTTTCCTTCTGGCTGCAATGTGGTCTGAAATTTTAAGGGTAGAAAGGGCTTGGTCTGCAGATTTACCTTTCACTGGATGGTGAAGAAATATTAATCCATTGCCAAGTTACAAGGATTGGAAATTTCAGTTCTGAGCATGCTCAGTAGGGTCTTTTGAATAGACATCTGATACCCTACTGAGCATTCTCAGAATCAAAATTTCAAATGCTTATAGCATAGGAATGGATTCATATTTTTTCAACAAACCATTGAAAGGCACCATTTTGAGGCACACCCCTTCTACTCTGAGAATTTCTGACCAAAATTCTAAAACACCTGGGCTGTAGGTGATGACAAAAAAAGGCAAACAAACCCAATGTTTTTGTAAAAACCCACTCTATGGATCTTGGAATCCTCACATCCAACTGGAATGAAACTTGACAAATCAAGACACCTTGCCCCTGAGACTGAGTATTAAAAATTTTAGTGCAATTCCCTTGAATGGGATCAAAGCTACTGATTATAGTGGCACATTAGCACCCCTGTAGTTAGGGATGAACGGTGGTTTATTAATTTGCATAACATTTTCCATGTACAGTCTTGTGGTGCAGATCTCTTGATGTGACAAGTTTCTTTCCAGTCAGATGTGAAGATTCTGAGATGCAGAGAACAAAAAAATGTAAAACTGTGTTTTACTGTTTTTTTGACATTGCTTTGCACCCAGGCAGTCTGGAATTTTGGTCTGAAATTTTCTAGGTAGAAAGAGCTTGGCCCACAGATGTGCCTTTCACTAGTTTGCTGAAAAAAGTATTAATCCATTTTAAAGTTATTACATTTTACAAATTTGGGTTATGATCATGGTTAGTCAGCACTTCAAAATAGCCGAATGAAGATTTTATATTGGAACCCTTTTTGCATGTTTTTTTTGTTTGTGTTTTTGTATGGCTGCCATCTTGTTTTCTGTTTTTCCCTAAAAATTCTAATTTGGAAAACCACAAAAATGACATTCTTCAGTGCGACAAAGACATATAGCTTGCTTATCTGGATCCCCTAAGCTGGATTCTGCACTTAACTGTAAGAGAAATGCCCTTGACATGATGTTTTTCTGAGATTATAAATATTTTTTTGTGATTCATGATATGGAAAAGGATTTTTTTCATATCTAGAGTCATAACAAAAGAACCTTTTTGTTTGGGGAAACATTGTTTTTCTTTTACTAACATCTGTTCCCTGCTGTCTAGTGGTACCCCACCCTCCAGTCACCATCCCCATAATACCATTATATTTCCCTGGTGTCTAGTGGCACGCCCACCATGCCATCTTTGTCCTTCTAATATGTTTCTTTATGGTCCTGGTGTCCAGTGGCACCATCATACTCTGATCACTATCCCCATAATATTTATTTTTTTCACTAGTGTCCAGTGGTACCCCCCACCCTGCTGTCTTCTCTCTTCTTAGGCCTGTAATAAAGAAAATGACCCTCAATGTCTTTTTTTTAACCTGTAAAAAATAAAATTTTATTTATTTATTTATTGTTTTTATTGAATTTTGATGACCAGGTAGGCCCGCTGGGCCCCGAAGGTCCCTTTTTCAGGGGCGACCCAGGAATAACAGTACAGACATTATGAACTTTTGTACAATTACATATACAGGAAGTCATAGGTATACAGTATTCAGCTGTTTACACATAGCAGTAGTTATTAGGGCAATATGTATCATGTTGGTAAGTTGTAGTTCATTGCATTCAAACATTTATCCTACATGTTAGTGAGACAGCACTATGGATTCTTTGGGTGACATAGTTCAAGAGCATTAGGATGGTTCAGTGAGGAGAAAAATTAGTGCTACCTAGTTAGGGGGGTTGAAATTTTAGTTAGTTGTGGTAGTTTAGGTAGTGTCAGGTGTAGTGGCACTGCCATACGCTTTTTGATAGGAGATGGGTTTTGAGTCTGGTGAAGCCACAGCACTGATGGGGTTTCTCGCACCTCCAACGGGAGGTGGTTCCATAAAGAAGGGGCAGCATATGAGAAGGATTTCTGGCCTGCCTTAGTCCTAGCCTTGGGAACCTCTAGCAATGTTTGGCCAGAGGACCTAAGGCTGCGCTGGTTTCTTTTTACTGTGAGGAGTCCCCCGAGGCTAGGGGGAGGGGAAGGGCTGATTATCTTTTTTGCCAGGCAGAGCAAGGGGTAGCTGAGGCGTGCTTCGAAGGATGGCCAGTTAAGCTTTACTAACACCTCACAGTGGTGGCTCCTCGAGTGGGATAAGGTGGCAAAGCAGGTCACTTTGTTGTATAGAACCTGTAGTTTACCATACTCCAGCTTTGAGATACCCTGGATGACTGGGGCAGCAAATATTAGTGTTGGAAGTAGGACACTCACTGTTATAGCAGTCCTAGCTTCAAGGGTTAACAGTTCCTTAAGCCGATATAGTAATCCGAGTTTGGAATGGATTACTTTAGTGACTTGGTCCACATGTTGTTTGAATGTGAGACCCTGGTCGAGGGTGAGGCCGAGGTATTTTGTAGAGGGAACAACTTCTAGCTTGTTGCCCTCCAGAGATGAGAGCTGGAGAAGTTGTGATCTATCTTGTCCTAGGGCTCTTGGTCTGAACAGCATAACTTTGGTTTTATTGGTGTTAAGGACCATTTTGTTATTAATGAGCCACCTCTCCATGATGTGAATGTCCTTTTGGAGAGAAATGGATAGGTCATCCAGGTTGTAAGAGGACGTGTAAATAACAGCATCATCTGCATATTGGATTATATTGCTGCTTCCACAGTGATTGTGCAGTTTGTTTACAAACAACGAGAACATAAGAGGCCTGAGTATGGACCCTTGGGGTACTCCATCCATTAGGGACTGAGGTTTGGAGAGTTTGTCCTGCCACCTGACTCTCTGAGTCTGACCTGTGAGGTAGCTTTCTAGCCATCTGAGGGCGTGGGCTTCTAGGCCTATGTGGAGGAGTTTTTGGGTGAGTAGTCTGTGATCCACCCGGTCGAAGGCCTTGGAGAGGTCTATAAAGACCGCCCCTGTGTTGGATCCAGCATCTAGGTCTTTGAGTACGTCCGAAAAGAATTTGGTTAGGGCAGTGTCTGTCCCATGATTGGCTCTAAAGCCATGTTGCAATGGGGACAACAGCATGTGGACTTTCAGGTACTCCTTAAGCTGGGCATATACGATTTTCTCCTGTATTTTTGCCAGGGTACAGAGGAGGGAGATTGGCCTGTAGTTTTCAATTGGTTCTGCAGGCCCCCTCTTATGGATCGGGACCACGTGTGCCTGTTTCCATAGTTCCAGGACATATCCCTCAAGTAAGGACCTATTGATCAGACAGGTGAGTGGCTGTGCAAATGCCGTAGCACCGTCTTTTAGCAATCTAGCTTTGAGTCCGTCCGGGCCTCGTGAACCTGTCGTTTTCAGGGTTTTTAGGATGGCCAGGACCTCTTTTACCTTAGCCAGCCTCAAGTGAAAGGGTGGGCAGTCAGGAGATTGAGGAACTGGTGGAGCGACCGGGTTTTTAGGTACCGATGACCCTGCCTGATGTTTATCAGGGTTAGTGAAGTACATATTAAGGGTCTTAGCGGTTTGTGCCATATCGTGTAGTGCCTTTCCATTGGCTGTGATGGGGCCTGTGGTAATCTTTTTTTCCCCCTTCATCAGTTCATTGATGTGGGACCAGAAAGTCCTAGGGTTGCTGAGGTTGGCTTTTTGGAGGTGGTTGAAATACTCCTTTTTCGCTAGTATGGTGGCCTGTTTACATTAGTTTTGGAGTGTCCTGTAGAGAATCTGGTCTGCTTGAAGAGCTGTGTCCTTGGACTTTTTCCAGGCTTTGTCTCAGCTGATCATCAAGGCCTTTAAGGGAGGGGTAATCCACTTATAGCAGTGGCCCTTTACCTGGTAGGTTTTATATGGGGCCAGGAGATCCGTGGCCCACGTGATTGATCTATTTAAGAAGTCAACCACCCCATCCAAGGTAGGGAGACTTCTAATAGGGTTCCAGTCCAGGTTGCCCAGGAGAGTATTATAGTGCTCCAGGGAGAACTTTGAGTAGTCCCTGGAAGTAAGTATTCTGGGAGGGACCCTTACTGTCCTGTTCCTCCAAACACAGAAGGTGGGCAAGTGGTCGCTGAGGGCATCCGCCATGGTGCCAGCCAGTTGAACATTTTTGGGGATAGACACCAGTACCCAGTCTATGATCGAGTGGCTGCCCATTTTATAGTTAAACCTTGTGGGTAGGGTGATTATCTGGGAGAGGTTAGCCTCCTGAAGCATGCCTATTATTGAGGACCTAGCCTCTTTGGCCCAGTGCAAGTTAAAGTCACTGAGGATGATGAGCTCAGAAGCAAACTCAACTCTTAGGTTTTTTGTGAGGGACTCGAGGGATTGGAGGGCCCCCTTTGGTGGACTATAAACATACCCTACATTAAGGTGTTTAGCACCGTCGAGGGTGATGCATACAAAGATAGTCCCTTTCCGATCTGATCTCCCCAGCCCTGACCTCCCACTGAGCAACCACCTCCCAGCACCCCTCCCTGACCCCCCGCACACCCTCACTCACCTGAACAGTTCACTGGCTAAAGATCCACTCTCCAATTGAAGACATGTCTTGCTGCTAGAACCCTCGACTGCAATATGAGAAAATAAGGTAAATGTAGTTCAATGTATTTCAGTGGGGTATTCAACTTTAGTTCATAACTGTAGCAGTTTTGCATATTTTGACACCAAATTTTCAACATGGCCTTTTTGGGACTCCACCTCATGAAAAACATCAGTGGAATTCCACAGATCTGGCCTGAAGGGTGATTTCATGGCTGCTTGGCAAAATAACCTTTCAGGCAGGATTTGAAAAATTTCACTGACCTTGTTCATCAGAAGGGCACATAAGAAGGACATGTTGAACATTTGAGCTCAAAAGGTGTAAACATGGCAATGTTATGAGCATGCATTGAAATTTTGCTATACTGTGGGGTGTGCTTTTGGGTTGTCAACCCTAATGCTCACCACATTCTTTTATACTGTACCAATCTCAACTTATTTATTGATGGAATGGGGTGAGCATTATGATTGACAACCCCATGCCAGTTGCTGCCTGTAGGGTATGGCAGGGGTGGGGTGTTGGGGTTGGAAAACATAATGCCACATTTCCCTAATTTTGTTGCTTTAGCATTAACTGGTGCATTAATAGAGCTTTTTGCAATATATATATATATATATATATATATATATATATATATGAACATATTGTTTTGCTTTAGAAATAAACATGGAGTATAATAAAATTAAATAAAGGACTGAATAAGTTCAGGGGGTTCAATATGGCTGATGGAAAGGTTCTGCAGGCTAACAGAAATTACTATACTATATACTATATATTACTAATGTTTACTGTTATAATTATGCTTATACATTACTAATATTCAGAATATGAGACCACTGCTTTGTATAGCTAAATACACCATATGCATACAACAATATAAAGGCAACTTATTATCCAATTTTTCATTACTGCTCCCCTATTTACTCATGCATGTCCTTGGCCCTGTGTGCATGCCTCTGCTCAACATATAACAATATCTGTCACTTCGTTCTCCTGGCACCTTACTCCACTCACCACTGGCACCTCTACCTCATAGATTTGACTATGCACTGGGCTGTATTATTGACAACACTATCAGATGTGGTGATGCCTCCTCATATACGTCTCTACTCAAGGCCCATGCTCCTACGAGATGTATGCATGCATCATTGGTCCCCCCTTGGAAATCCCTATAGTCTCTGCTGTTTTGGGGGAAAAGCATAATCTGTCATTGCTCCCACTTTGTGGAACAATTTCCCTGCACCTGTCTTCTCCCTGGACACCCATGACAGTTTCAAGGTATGTCTCAAATCCTAGCTGCTAGATGAGGCCAAGTGCCTATGCTCTCCTAGTTAACCCCCCCTCACCATCACCAGCCACCTTCCTTCCTCTGCTGACTGATCTCCTGAAGCACTTTCTCCTGTTTCACTGTGTCCTGATCTAATCTCACCCTCCCTGTACTCACCCCTCCTCTGTATATATATGGGTTCCTTAAACACATCACTGCATCTTTTGTATGTTTTTATGCACCACTTTACACTGTCTTTTATTCTGTTGTAATATACTGTACAGTTATTTCTAACTCCTGCAGAGGAACTGTGAGTTTTTATTGAACTGCATATTTCCCACCTGCCTGTTCTTACCTTGTAATCTGCACCACCAAATGGTAATGATTACTGTACTACTCAATTTTATATCCATTGTATAGATGTTTTTCCTCTCTGCTTTCCACATGTTTGGTCCGGGTCATGCCTGAAAACAGTCCTACAGATTGGTGCACTTACCCAGTTATCAAATACTTAAATTAAATAAATAAACTATATAATGGGTTGGCAATTGATCAAATCATTCAGACCAAACTGTGAATTGATGGCCTCAAACATGTCTAAACAGTTTGCCTCTCTATTAAGCAGTTCTATTCTAAAATCCCTTGGATCTGATGCTACTTTCTCAATTCCAAAACATTTGAGGTATGGAAGTTGGTGTTGTTTCTCAATTAAGTGTCTTGTCACTGGAGAGCTCATATCTTGTCACCTTATGTAACTTTTATATTCTGTTATTCTGTTTTTCAACATTCTTTCAGTTTTACCTACATAAATCATGCCACAGGGACATTTAAGCAAGTAAACCACTGTTACACTTGAACAATTAATATATTGTTCTATTATAATAAACTCACCCTAGCTGAGTTCCTTATCTTTTTTATTTGGTAAGTGTTATGGCAGTGGATGCAATGGATGCACTGGAAATTACCTTTAATATCTATAGCAATCAAAACATGCTGCAGCCTGGTATCGGGTGTCTTGTGATCTGTTTTAACCAGTCTGTTTTCAATCATGCTATTTCTTTTAGCAACTGTTATAGGTTTATGATTAAAAATATGTGCCCCCATAGATGTGGCTTGTATCACCTCCCAATGTTTCTTAATTTGCTTAGCACTAAAAAATGCATTACTGTATGTTGTAGCAAACACAGTCGGGTCAGTATCTGCCCCCCGCCCCAGTTGACATTCTAGTAAATGTATCCTGTCCTTTTTATCAATCCTGTCACTGGCTACCTGTAAGATAGTATTCTGATATCCACTGTCCTGGAATCTGGTAATCATATTATGCTTCACCCTATTAAACTCCAATGGATCCGTGCAACTTCTTTTAGCTCTTACCATCTGTCCAAAAGGGATAGAGTCATTAAGTTTTCTAGGGTGAAAACTATCTGCATGTAAGACATAATTCTTATCTGTCAGTTTCCTGTAGAGTTTAGTGGCTAGATTGTTAGTGTCCTTATAAATCAGTAAGTCTAAGTATGGAATTTCCTTAATACTAAAGTTCATAGTGAAAATTAGATGATCAGTACAGTTATTCAAGTGGGTATTAAAAGTGTGTAAATCCTCTACTGTGCCTATCCATATGACAAGAATGTCATTAATAAAGTGTTTATTAGTTCTGATTTTACTCAAAAATGGGTTATTAGCATTAAATACATGTTGAATCTCAAATTGGTTCATGTACTATAAATGTTCACGTATAATGGGGCCATATCCCATTCTGCAAAATTATCTATTAGTTTTAAAGAGGGCTACACAGTCCCCTGTGACCACCAATGTATATTCCAAAAGATTCCAAGCTGATGCAGATGATCCAAAGGGAATTCTTTTATTGATTCACCAACAAGACAAGACAAACAGATATGTGAGACACCCTCCATGAAGTGAAAATGAGCCAAATGTTTTTGCATAAATCCTGCGCTTTCTCAAGGCTATGCAGGCTTACCACCTCCATTATCACAGAGAAAGCAGGAGTTCACGCAGAATGCCAGTAGCAACTATAGTAAGTGTTTCAATTATGGAGCAATGCTTTATTTGTACTTTTAAATGTTTAGTTAAAAGAAATGCAAAAGCATCATCTGTTTGTGACTGCTACTTTTCAATGAGAGCACAGGAATGTGTAACACACTCTGAGTGAAGTCTGTTTGAGTTTAAACATACCTTAATGGAAACGCTAGTCAAATACATTGTTTTTTGAAAGGCTGCAACTTGGAGAAAGAATCTAAAAGAATAATAATGCTCAGAGGAATATAATCTGGACACAAATTTAACTAAAAAATAATATCTATGGCATTTGTACAGTTTATGTTTAGATTGTATATTTGAAAAGGAAATTTAAATAGTAAAGAATTCTTAAAGGGACCTAACTCTTATCTCCCTATAGAAACCTCACCAAGAGATGAAGTGAAAGATTTAATTAAGGTATTATTCCTTTAAGGGATAACTGTTTTTGAACAGTTCTTTCTTATACTGATTAAAAAGGTACCAGATATATTTTGTATAAAAGAATGTATTAACTATATAGATGGCTTAATATGCATAACACAATATATATGTTGCAATATATAAAATGACCTAATTATTTATTTAAAAAATTTGTAAAAGCCATGAGATACTTTTGCAAGATGAGAAGAATGAATGAGTCTCTGAGGTGAGTACAAATGTTTATACGTGCATTTATGGTGGCAGCTAAACTTACCAGATGTTTTCTAAACATTTAATTTGTTCATTAATTTGTTATTATATGCTGCACAAGTGGTGCTGAAGGAATAGTTTGATATGGTGAGGAGAACCAGTTGATTCATGTATTTTAATTAACACTATGAAGTGAAAAGAGATATAAAATAGTAATTTGCACTATCTTTTGTAATATAAGGTTGTGATACAGGAACACACTGATGAAGAAGTGTATCTGAAATGCTGTGATTTAGTCTGCATCATATGTATTCATACTGAATGAATATTGAAGTAAAATAGAAATAATGTTTACACATTGGGTGAGTGTGCTGTTCTTTACCAATCTGTTTTCTGTGTACTTTGGCCTTGATTGGTAGTGGCTCCTCATTGATTACATTTTTTCTTTGTACCAAGGTTGGCTGGACTGGATACCATTCTGCATTCCCTCACTTGCCCACAAAAAGGTTTGCAAAATGGGGACCATCATTGCCCCCATTGCTGTACCCTGAACTGCAAATAGTGTTGATTTTTACATAGATATACATTTTTTTTTGTCAATACACACTCAGCTAGGTCAAGAAGGTACCATGTGGGAAGATTTACTTTTTGTTCCTCCATCCTTTTATCTAAAAAATATTCCATTGCTGCCAATCCCTCTTCTTGGGGGATTAATGTGTACAGGGATTCCACATCAAGGGTTGCAAAGTACCATTCTGCCCCCATATCTAGGTTTTCAATAATGTTTATAACCTCTGTGGAGTCCCTTATGTGTGATCACAAGCTTTTCACCAGTGGTTGCAAGTGTTTATCAATAAATAGGGAGAGGGGTTCAGTAAGCCTACCCTTCCCTCTAATGATTGCCCTGCCAAGGGGATTTTCGAGGCTTTTATGGATTTTTGGTAAGGTATGTATCACTAGTGTGATGGGATAATAAACAATTAAGAGTTCTGTACATGACATTGGTGATATATCCCTTAATGAAGCCCCTGCTCAACAGTTCATCAATTTGTGTTTTGAAATCTTGAATACGTGCACCTCTAATCTTAAGAGAAAATCTACTATCTATTAAGTGGCATTCAATCTCTGCCACATCATCTAAAGTATTCTTAATTTTGATGGTCCTGCCTTTATCTGTGAGTTTGATGGTAATGTTAGAGTTTTGGGCCAAATTATGTAATGCTTGTATTTCATCTTTGCTGCAGTTCAGGGCCATATTCTTGGGGGAAGTTTCCCTCAGAAGTTTAAGATCTCATTCATATTTTTTACCAAAGGTTGTAACAGTGGGATTGTATATTGGGAAGATTGGTTAACTAGCACAGAAACACCAACATTATTCTCATTAACAGAATTAGACTGTCAGTATCACATTCAGAGTAAATGCATTTAAAAGTGAGGCTGCAAGTGAACTTATGTAGGTCCACTGCTGTTGGAAAAAATGTTCACATCTGTGGTTAGGGAAAGATAACCCCTTACAAAGTACCTTCTCTTCAAAATGGGTCAGACCATGGTCAGAAAGGTTAAAAATAGGAACAGTTACAGGAACAGGGATATCAGTGGTTAACTCTTACCCCATTCTCTTATTCCTCTGCTTCTTTACACATGTGATGGGGTGAAGTTAGGGCCAATGACCCCATGGCATTCCGATGCCAGTTAGGGGGGGTGGGCTGAGGGGTCCAAGGGGGTTTCAACCCCATAATCAATTTCCTCACTTGTGTCACTGTGGAACAACCTAACTGATGCATTAGACAAAGTTTTTTTGCCTCTAATATATATATATATATATGTATATATATACACACATATATAGATATAGATATATACTCCTTGACTTTCTAGGCTCATGGGGGAGGGTCTTGCCATGGCAGGCTGTCTTTCCACTAACACAACCCCCAGTTTTTCAATATCAAGCTCTGCACCCATTTTTTGATGAAATCCCTCTGTTTTGGGACCCAATGTAACAAACATGGTGTCCATTCCATGCTCCTGTGCCAACCAGCCACCACACAGTAACCACTGTACCTAAAATGGAGGCCATTCAGTGTGCATGTATGGATTAGCCATTGTCCAGCAGCTGCTGTGCTCCACAATAGCACCTTCCATTGCACATGCACTATCCCTCCATATCAGATCAATGTGCTCATATCTCACATGGCTCAGGCTAACCATGACTTTAGTCCCTCCATACTTCTCCATCCCCACCTGCTCAGGGCTCCTCTAATTAATTGGTCCCCTCATGCTATTACATCATCCACTCACTAGTAAAATCATCTAAGTACATTAGTACTTATTTGTCTTATCTTGCTGTACCCCATACGATCTTCATTTATGTGGGTATTATCTTCTAACAGAAGATAATTTAATGGCACTAATGGGAAAACATATTTAAACCTGCAATGTGTATGCTATTGAGTGTCTTGAAAACTTCTACATTTGTCATGCATTAAAGTCCATTTTTTTGTGTCTGCTCTTGTAGGAAAGTCAAATATCCATCTGCTTCTTATCCCCAGTGCTCATGACACTTCAGTTTTTCAAGGAAAACCTCATGTGACCCCTGCAGGGAAGCCATAATGCCCAAAATAGCACCCACTTTGGTGCACACATCCTGACACTGTCATTTCTCTTGGCTGTCCTCCTGCATGTATGTGCTGATGCTAAAACCCACCATGCTGGGGGGGGGAGTAACCACTTTCACCACCCCCTGCATGTCTGTCCAAGGCAAGCAGAGGAGGTGATCTCCCATGTGTCTGCACTGCTTATTTCTTGTCTGCCTGGCATGGTCTTGGAGAGGCCCCTGTTTACGACAACTGTGCTCAGCATGGTACTCCTTCAGAGCTCATTTGCCAATTCTCACACAGCAGCTGCCATCCCTGACTTGACTGATCTGCTGGCACGCTTGCATCCTTGACTCCTCAAACTGTGAATCTCACCATGTTGCCACTTGGCAGCACCATACACTGGCATCTTGGTGGGGGTTTAATCCTCCATCACTCTCTGCTACTGCTGTTTTTTCATAGAATATCCCTTATCCTCATAGTTTATTGTATAAGTTTGTTTTTTTTTAAATCAGGGCTTCCAGCTATTGTCCACTCCTCTCATGATGCTCCAACCTCAGCCCTGGTGCCTGTGGCCTCCTCCAGAACATCTTCTCCCCTGCTCCTCAAACCTCCAAAAGTCATGAGGGGTCAAGAGCTGTGGGCAGGTGGCATTTTCTTCTTCCATCACCAAACTACCTTTGGCACTCTCAGACCAACTGGGTCAAGCTGTAGGTGGCTGCCTTTCCAAAATCCCCAGCCTTACATCCCACCCCTGGCATCTAGCCTGTGTGAACAGGAGCACCTATTTTTTTTTCTTGCAATGCAGCACAATGTCTCTGATATAGGAACAACATTTTCATCCCTAGTACAGGGATTGGCTTGGTTAACAATGTGCCAGTTCACCAGGAGGCACCATTAACAACAAAACATGCCCTGACTCCCCATCTGAGGGCATATTACCACTGTCTTCCCCTGAATGCCTTTGCACCCTGGTAGTAAAACTTCATTGAGTTTTCTCACCCCTTCCAGATGCACAGCATGAGCAAGTTATTTGTCCCTTCAGGATACACTGTATTGACCCTTAAAGATTTAATCATTAGTTAAAACTGTTAAAAATCCCAGTGAAATTGCCTGAGCAGGAGTTTTGATGACAATCAGTCATAATAATTACCCAGGAATTACCACTCAGTGATAATCCATCTATATAACTTGCCCCCCAATTATAGCAAAAAAAAAGATTGTTACTCTTGGCCTTGATCTTCTGCCCTTGGCTTTTCTGCTGTTTTCCAGATAAACAATTCCATCAAGAGGAAAGGAAAACAGAGACTGGGCTTCAGTGTCCTATTCCTCATAAAGCCTCTTTGCTCCTCCTCTCCAGACCAATCAATCCCGCCCCATGTCTGCCATATCCTGCTGACCTAAACCCTCTCCTTTCCCCATCCCCCTGCCAATCCTCATTTATTCACCAGGAATCTGGGGAATGGCCAACAGAAACATCATAACAGACTTTAAGGGTCCCTTCATAGGCTGTCTAACAACTTGGCATTTTATTATTTTATTTTTTTTTACTGTTTAACTATGCTTTGTATTTGTGTTTTTATTTTATGTTTGGTTCAGTGTTTGCACTATATTTTATATTTACATAATTAAGCAATACGGCATGACATGGTGTGTGTTATTGTGTAATAATGTCACACCTCGAGTGGTTGAAGTAGGAGGCTGCAGGCTGAGTGCATTCAACAGCCAAGAAGTGACATTATTACACAATAACATGCACCCTGGATTGCCTCATTGCTATAATACAATGGATCATTTTGTTTTAAAAAGAAAATGGGAAAATATGTTTAATATATATATATATATATATATATACACATATACACACACACACCCACACACACATACATATATATATATATATATATATATATATATATATATATTTTTTTTACTTTTTTGTTAGGGCAGATATACCTATTGAAAAAAAGTGGTTTTATGTGAAAATGGTGACTCTAAAGAGCACCAATCACATAGAGTGAGAGAAAAACCACCCAACACAAGCAGGGCGACAGAGGCCAGGATGACCATCCCAAATGGCAATGATCACTTACTGCAGGCAACAAAAAAGTCCATATAAATTTTTTATGCTACACCCCTGTACTTACCCCTGTGAAACAAGCCCCCACACCCACAATAAATATAATTAGCTTTGCTGGGAGTGCGAACTAAGAAGATAACACAAAAGAAAAAACATTCTTATGTGTGCCTAGCACTGGACCCAAACCCAGATCATTGGCTCTGGGGGTGGTAGTCTAATCCGCTATGCCACTTGGCCAACGCAGCAGAAATAGGCCAAGCATTGTCCCATATCCTGCATTAGTGAGTGTAGCTTCCTGCTATACTTGGTCTTCAGGATATAGCAATGTTTTTCACCAGTTGCTGTCCTTAGAGACCCTATTACCGAGTCACTCGTATTGAGTTGCTCAATAATAGTCGCGCATATTGGATGCTACCAAAAAACTCCATAGTTTCTGTCTTGTTTAGCAGGTGACACTGCCCCTACATGGTTACTCTGCATTCCCTTTTAGGTCTCTCTCTTTGTGGATCTGTTTCTGTGTTTCTGACCCCCTGTGCCCCCTTGTTCTGTTGTTGTTTCCTTCTCCTGTTACATAGACACACAGTGTACAGAGTTTGCATTTCATTTTGAAGTTGCTCTTTCATTTTTTTTCTTCAATGAAGTGACTAAATGAAGCAAACAAACTGAATAGTACAGTGGAGTCACATCTGGTGAAAGTGGAGTCAGGGCCTGGGGCAGAGCAGTAACATTTTTTGTGTTAAATATTGGCATCAGGCTAGACAAACAAGGTGAGGGGCATGAGAGAAATCGGAGGATATGATTGCTGCTGAGTGGCTATACAGTGCAGCACTGCAGCATGCATGTGCTGTCACAGTCACAACGTTGAGTGGGGGATGGAAAAGCCATTTGGAGCCACAGCTTTTCTCTATTTCTGCAGATTGTAATGACAGAGGGGTGTACAGTAGTTTTACAAGTTTTCTCCACCAAATCAAGTGGTGTCACTGAAGCACGTGACCAGCAATTACAGTCTGTGCAGTTCAGTGAAGCTGCTCAGTTTGGAGGAAAATAACAGGGATGAAATAGCCATGCCAGGATTTCTGACTGTGTTATGTGGTCATCTGTGTTCCTGGACTTCATCAAGTGATGTTACGTGAAATAACTTCACTGTTCCAGGCACCCAGTGACCAATCAGAATGCAGGACATTGTTTTGCCATTGTATAATATGTATTTTAATGATAAGGTAGTTATGGATATTTTAGCACTCTTTAATGATGTTGTGCTGTTCTACAGTACATAAGGAAGTAGATACTACATTGTGTGCCTTTCATAAAGGAACGTTTTCCAAAATTATTCAGGCATGAGAATGTGCATGTTTTTTAGCTTCTGGCACTAAATAAAACCTCACTTTTTGCACTTGGATGGGTCTTGGAGCTGTGTCCTTGCTGTATCATTATATGGTTCTGAGTGATCTTTTTCAGGTTTTCTTCTATACTCCTAATTTTTCATGCTTAAAACTGTAGGGTTGCTTTTTGTTCCACTTATGGGCTACTATTTACTTCTTTTATATGTGTGTAGTTTAGTGACTTATTTCTCAAGGAATGGCAGAGACGTTGCACATTCCGTATCATTTCCATACCCATGATGCAGGGCTTGCAAGTCATGGAATTAATGTATTCTTGTCTATGGTAAAAAACAAGTAAAACAATTGATGTAACATGTTCCTACACTTATTGATCAGCTTAGAAAGGAACTGATTCACTCTTCATGCCCATGTTTGGAACATTAAAAATGAACGCATTTTGTTCATTACAACATAAACAAGGTTGAATACATACAATCTAGGCATTATGGAGCCTATATTTTCTTGTGAAGTATATTTATTTATTGCATTTTGTTAACCAGGTAGGATCACTGAGACTAAATGTCTCTTTTTCAGGGGTGATCCAGAATTAATTACACATGGCAAAGCAATACCAGATCTGTTTCTAGGTACACCATGGTAAAACAATACAGAATACAATAATCAGGTATTATTGACAGTAGACAACAATAAAGAACTTACAACATGATTTAACAGGATACCTCTAGAGGGAATGCAACATGCCTTGGGGCCTAAGAGCATAGATCTGCATGGATGATTAGTTGAGTAGCACTAGCTAAAGTAGAGTGCAGTGAACAGGTGTTTATTGTTCAGTGGTTACAAGTACAAATGCATTGCTCCAGGGGATTGCATCAATTCGCTCCCGACAATTCGGGCCCTGACAATCTGCTCCCAAGAGTACACTCCTGTCATTTCACTCCCTACCGCCTTTCACTCCACGTCTTTTCACTCCCACTCATCGAAGCAGCAGTTACATTTTATTAGCACTCATTGCATATTAAGCAGAAGCAACAGTTACATTTTATTAGCACTCATTGCATATTAAGCAGAAGCAGCAATTACATTTTATTAGCACTCATCGCATATTAAGCAGAAGCAGCAGTTACATTTTATTAGCATTTAGTTGTACTTTATTTGCCTGTTCCACTTCCACTCTGTCTTGGTCTCAGTCCCCTAACCATGGCTACAATCCCATTGTTGTTGTTCAGTTCAGAATTTGCGATGCAGTTGAAAACAAAATATTTATTTATTCCAAGAAAGGTTAAAAAGTTCAATATTTAAGTAGATGTTGCAATGTAGTTAAAAAAGAAATCTCAGACAAGATGAACCTCCCTTCCATTTTGAACTGTCAGCATTGAGTATGCACTGCAGAGACCTTTTTTTTTAAATGCTGCTGCTTGCTAATTGATAGCGGCAGACAGCAGCAATTGACAGCAGCAATTAATTTTTCCATGGTTACTGGACCGAGACAAAGACCAGGAATGCAGGACTGAGATGTGGATTAAAATCACAAATTTTGCTACTGCTTTTCAACACTCAGTGTGATTTCATTATGTGTGTGGCAATATACCCAAATTGCAGCACAAGACCACGGGATGCCTTTGCAAATCCTGCACAAAATATGTAGACCGTTCTTACTTATTAGTATACTATTTTCATTTTAAATAAACTGCAAAACACCAGAGTGAGCTAATTGGCCAATGGGAGTGAAAAGATGTGGAGCATGTAGTCCAGGAGCCAATTGTCTCGGGGTAGAGTCATCGGGAGTGAATTGTTGCAGTGCGCATTGACGGGAGTGAAAAGACATTGACCCATTGCTCCAGGAAGACTGTTTTGAGTTCTTTTTAAAAACACTTATGGAAGAACAGTTAAGAAGAGAGCTTGGGAGGGCATTTCATTGGAAGGGGACAAAGCAGGCAAGGATCTTCTACCAACACTAGACCTCTGGCTTCCTGAAATAAGCAGGGTGCTGGCAGAGGAATGGCGCATCCTGTTGTTTTTTTCGTAGCAAAAAGTAACTGAGGCTGGGCGGAGTGGCACCTTTGACAAGCTTGAATGTGAAGCAGAAATGGATATAGCTGAATCTCCCTTCAAATGAGGGCCTATTCAAGGAGTGGAGATTGTCACAGTGGTGTATCCTTAAGGGGACACCAGCAGCAAACCAACTAATTCTTTTGTACAAACAGCTAGTGTATTTAACTCTGTTTGCCTTAGGGATTCACGAATATAAGCACCATGTAGTAAGACTGGGAGGAACGTACTGGTAGCAATGGTGAGCCAGGAATCCTTAGTAAGAAAGGTGTTCAAGTGGTATATATCGATTTTCTGGTGTAGGGACTTGGAGATGTAGTCAAAGTGGCAGCTGAATGAGACATCTTAGTCATGGTACACACTAAGGTATTTTTATGAGGCTACCACCTCAGTTGGATCACCCGTGGAGGTACTGATTTGAAGCAGGTGATATCTGGAAGTGCCAAGATGCTTGGGGTCAAATAGTACATTCCAGTACTTTACATTACATTGCATGCCATTACTCTCTATCCTTTCCTCCCTGATTCTCTCTCTCTCTCTCTCTCTCCTCCCCATTATATTGTCATTCTCCACATATGTGACATGTTGTCCAGCTCTATCACTGTTCTATCTCATCTCTTACTATCCTAACTAGGGATAGGTGAGTTGGCTGTGACCTGGTTCTGATTCCAACGCTGATTTTTTTCTGTAAAGGTTCTAATTTAATCTGATTTACTCTGTTGAACTGTATACCTATTTTAATCTTTTTGAGTCTGAGAAATGCATCACTATTATTCTTTTAGATACCTCCTGTTAAAAAAACTTAATTTATCTTTTTAAAAACAATTGTGAGTCTGTATTTGTGTGACATTTTTCAAGATCAACAAGCAGCTAACGGCTGAAAAATAAAGTATTGTTCTTGCCAAACCTGTGTGTCAGCCTCCATGTGATATTCATAAGTGTGCTGTATTCACAAAATTCTTGAAAATCCTGCAGCTGCGGGAAAAACTTTGCACAAATGGGTTGTCACTTGTGGAACTTCAATTTCTCTTGCAGCTATGGTACTCTCAAATGTGGACCCAGTTTATGACCAGCTCCATGATTTATAGCAGCATGTGGGCGATGCTGTAGAAATCCTTGCAGCTGCGGAAAAATATTACGGCTGGTGAGACAAGCTGTAACATCTTCAGTAGCTGCTGTGAATGTGAATAACAATCTCCACAGCTGCAGACATTTTGGTCCTGTATTTTTTAGTAATTTTTCAAGGTCAGCATGCAGTCAACTGCAGTAAAATAAATTGACTATTGTTCTTGCAGATCCTGTGTGTCAGCCTCCATGTGATATTCATAAGAAACAGTGGGCTATATTCACAAAACTCTTGAAAATCCTGCAGCTGGGGGAAACACTTGGCATAAGCGGGTTGTCACTTGCAGAACCACAATTTCTCTTGTAGCTATGGTACTCTCAGAAGTGGAACCAGTTTATGATCAGATTTACAGCAGCTTGCAGGTGATGTTGCCATGGAAATCCTTGCAGCTGCGGAAAAATGTTACGGTCAGTGGGACAAGCTGTAACATCTTCAGCAGCTGCTGTGAATGTGAAGAGCAATCTCCACAGCTGCAGAGATTTTGGTTCACAACTAGAGTTGTGGTGTGGGTCTTAGCCCCAAAAATGTTTGTGAATCCAGCCCACTGCATGCAGGTCATTTGAGGCTTTGTAGTGAAAGGAGGCAGTGCATCAAACGTTGGAAATTGAGAGAGAGAGAGAGAGAGAGAGAGAGAGAGAGAGACCAACAAATTCAACAGCAGATTGCAAAGTGCAGACCTTCACTGTGTCTGGCATACTTTTTGGTGGGAGACAGGTGGCATTAGCAGTATGTCATGGGGCCCTGCCATCCTTCCCTCCCTTTTGACTTGAGATGTTATTTTTTTACATGGTGTAATTGCAAGCATCATGGGCCCCCAATCTTCCAGTCCAGTCTGAGCAGCCAATTACTTTTTTATCACTTGTGTTTTCTAACTTAGTTTTTTATCTGATTATCCTTGACCCCCACCCCAGCATTGCACCCCCCCAGCATTAAAATTATTTTAGAGTTGTTTGGCACCAACTGCCACCTACTCCTGCCATGAAACACATGTGCCAGTCCCCAGCATCATTGCTGCCCCCTTCCCATCATCAAGCTGGCAGCAATCTACATGGTACACTCCACCTGGGTTCCTAAACTGAAAAACATATAGAGCAATACGTATACACCATGACTGCACAAGTACAATTTTTTTTTACTTGATCTTTCTGTTATGGTTGCTGGCCTCTGTCATCTGAATTCAAAGAAATAAGTCTGTAAATTAAATAATATCATAACCATCATCTTCAAATATCACCAAGAAAGCACCCATATTAGAAGACACTAGTTGCAGCTGTTCATCATCACTTTTATGTTCCTACCAGTCTTCACTGAACTGGTAAGAGAATTTGTTGAGTTTGACTTGTAGGAAGGTAAGACACTGTACATTTTCAAGATTTAGCCTAGTGTGGTCATCTGAGGCATTTTCAGCTGTGCTAAATATAAGGTCACAGTAAACACTAGTGTGAGGGCAACTAAGAAGCATAATAGCAAAGAGAGATAGTGCAGGCCAGATGTTTTTCTTTTCCAGCCAGTACTCAAAAGGGTCATTGGTAATATTAACGAGTGGTTCTCGTAAATATGCATCCACAATATCAGACAGAGAAAAAGAAGGAGGCTCCATGACAGACACATCTGAATTGTCAGTTGCCATGAGTTTTGACCAAAAAGTGTGAGAGTCATCTATGTGCTTTTTAGAATGACATGCCTTTTTCAAGGGCCATGAAAGAGGACTTGGTAGAGGACTATCCAATGCTGATGAAGGAGTACATGGTAGCACTAAGTTGAAATCATTGCTGTCACCACCACCAGATGTTACATCATCAGATGCAGCATCCACATCATATGATTCACTTGTATTGGTAAATACAGTCCATCGTTTTCCTGTGCAATTGCTGAAATCAGCATATTTTTGTATTAGAGATAAGTCACCAAGATCTGAAGGAGGCAGCTGCATTGAAAGAAGAACATTTTTGTCTGTCATGATATTGTGAAGTCTTCTGCATTTTTGGAATTGCTGTATCAATCGGTCTGTTCAAAACCTCTATGCAACCTCCTGGGTTCCTTGGTCAATGCATTTATGATGGGAATAACCTGGCTTAGAGAAGTATTCTCTTTTCTAATCTGTCAAGTTGCTTCCTAAAAGGGAGTCAAGAACAATGTAAGATACGCCATGAGGCCACACTAGAATGAATTCAGCACAATACCATCTGCTACATTGTGCTCCATAGTATAGTCATGGACTGCCTTCTTTTGTACGAGAAGTCTCTCACACATGTATAACATTGAGTTACATCTTGTTGGAATATCTTATTTAAGTTGCTGTATCGACAAGCCATTTTATTCTGGAGGCCAGCCAAGATACAACATGATTTTACAGATTGACTAAAATGGCCAAAGATTTTCTTTGCAGTTCCCACTAGTGTTACCATACTGTTGTCACTGGAAAGTGAGTACTAACAGATTTAATGAGTGTGCAAAGCATGGGGTGTGATTAAAACCACCATGTTTCAAGGCACTAGCAATATTGGCACCATTTTCTGAAACCACAAATTCAGTTGTGAGTCCCAGAGGCTCTAACAACACAGCACTCTTGTCACGCAACTCTTCCAAAATACTGTCAGTGGTGTGATGCTTACTAAACATGTTAATGCAAACATCTGCTTTTCTTTGTCTACCTTCTTATTTATGCTAGTTGTGGTGGTGTTTGAAGACAATTGTGACACCCAATGTACTGTAATGCACATGTAATCAGTGGTTTGAGAACTTGTGCACATGCCTGTATTCAATACACAGAACCATACTCACTCCTTGAAGAGCCAATTTTATTTTACTTTGCATGCATTTGTACATTTTGGGAACAGTGACAGTCACAAAATGTTTATGGCTTGGTATTTGTAACCTGGAGCAAAATATTTTAGAAAGATTCTAAAACTGTCATTCTCCACCACAGAAAATGGTTGCACATCATTGGCAATAAATTCAGCTATTAACCATTTTAAAGGTGACTTGATATGCTCTAATCTTGGCAGTTTTTTGTTCAAGCATTGCAGTAATGGTCTGCCGTTTGGTTTGTGCAGGGGGCCAAAACCACAGTATTGCAATAGCGAAGCTGTCCTCCTTTTAAATAGTTTTGCCAGTGAAGTCAAACATGTTTTTTTTTCTGCCCTTTCTCTCAGTCTCTTCACCATCACTATTTTCTGTAGGATTATTTTCATTACAGATAGTTGTCCCCTGCTCAGGACTACTGCCAAGCTGAAAGGTTGGATGTGCTCTTTGCAAATACATTTTTAATGATGTCTGAAACTGGCTCCTCACTTAACCCCTGTTAACTTCCTGCAGACAAAAGGTGCAGACAGCAACACATTCATTTTTGGGACTTATGTGAAAATAACTCCACACAACTGAGGTGGAACGTGTTGTTGTCATGCCAGGAACTGTAGCAATTTTGCTGGCAGTTGCTTCTGACCCTGATTCATGCACACTTTGGCTATCCCCAGAAGAGCTTCCTTGATTATTGAGTGTTTTCCACTACTGGCTGTGGCTACTGATGGTGGTTGCTGTATGTGTTTTTTTCTATTTTGGTGGGAAAACCCAGGTAGCCTCCTTTACCTCATCAGTATCACATTCTGATTCATTACCTTTGGAAGAGTGTAACTGTGATGCATTGTCATTGTCATCTTGTTCTTGTACATTTACAACCTCTTCTTCATCAGAGGCACTGCTTTCTGATGAAAGTGCCCAATTTGCATGAGTGGCACATCACACAGTGCCATGTCTAGTGGTACAGGATAGAGCTTTTTCCTTCAACATTGACTTTCTACGTCTAAGTGTTCTGGTTACCTTTTTCTCTGTTTCACTTTTATCTGTTTTTTTCTAGCAATGCTGATAGTGCTGCACTAATTTGATCAGAGGATTCACCAACATTCTCTGTTTTTTCACTTGTGTTGCTTCATTTTCATCAATTGTATTAATTATATAGTCAGCAGTGAATTTCACTTTTTTTTCTGAATTTGTTTTTGGGAAATAGTTTTATTGCTACGTGTACCAACTTCAGCCATACTGCAGGGACCAGCCACATATTCCATTTCAATAACAGACTCTGATGCTTAATCAATTTTTTGGGGTCCAATTTAGACCCCAGAGCAGTTGTCGGCAGTTGAAATAGTCAGTTGCAATTCAATGCAGTTGCAATCAGCTGCAATTGCATTGGATTGCAGTCATGAAATAGTGGAGCTGAAATCCACTGCAGTTGACAATTCCGTGACCCACCCAGGTTTGTTTTGTGGTGCACTGCAGTGTGCTTTCTCTTTTTTTTTCTTTCCAGGGGGGGGGGGGGCAGGGGGGGCCGTGAATATCTAACGGTCCTCAACGGCCGACACAGAGCCTTACAACCAATAAAATGCATTCCTGGCTCCTGGACATGAAGCATCCACCAACTAGGAGAGATAGAAGGAGGAGCCAGGAGCTTAAGAGTGTCTGTGACTGGCTGCACGAGGTGGCAGGGAAAGCATGCCTAGGTAGGAGAGGAGACTGTCAGGAGAGGAGGCATCTGTGTTGGTGTGTGGGCAATGGAGTGAGCAGCATTTTTCTGCAGGGACAAAGTTTGATGGTTCAGCCTTTAATTTAAAAATAAGTTAACTGTGTCCACTGTCCTGATGTGTCCAGTGCCTGGAGAGAGAGACTAGTGTGTGACTGTGCAGGTCCCAGTCAGTCCTCCAGCAAAGCCAGGCAGCAGTTGTGTGAAGGAAGCAAGTCAGTTGTCTGGCTGTGGTCGGAATCAGCCCATGACCCCGTCAGGTAACTTTCACTCAGTCTCGGTCAGATCTTCAGAGTCAGCGAGGAGGAGAAGTGGTAGGTACACTAGTTGCACTGCGCAGAGTACCGGAGTGGGGACATGGATCTGGGTTGGGGACCGACTCTGTGGGTTGGGAGGAGGGAGCACACAGTTCCAAATAAATACAGGCACCACCACTGATTAGAACAGCAGCCTGAGCCATGGAGCCACCTGCCAACGTCGACTGAATCATCACCCGACACCTGACCGAACTGGCAATTGGCTTCTACAGTGAGCAAGGTATTGTAATGGATGTGTATGTAAGGCCTGCAAGGGCTGGGCAGTGGGCAGTAGGAAGGAGAAGTATGGTCTCTCATAGACTACTCAGTCTGTCTGTTTGTCTGCTACATGCTGGGCTGGCTTGCCTGGCTGGTAGAAGGCTGTGGGGCCTGGGGGAGCCGAACCTGAAAAGCCAAGGTGATCGATCATCATTGATCTACTGCTGGTGGCTTGTCTGGGCTCTCTCGGACTGTGGTGGCATTGTGAGTAAGTCAGGTTCCCCATGAGGTCGTGGAGCAGGCCAGGCACAGGTAGTCAGCTGGTGAGGTTTCTGGACCCATAGGAGACCAGAGCATGGTCGGATGGGTTCAATGGACAAAATGTTTGTTGTTTGCCACTGTAGGAATCAGATAGACTAAATATTAATGTGCTCATGGCAAGATGAATAAAATAAAAACAAAAAAACACATTAGTGTACATGCTGAAAGCCAAAACAAGTTTAGAGACTGTCAGAAGATTTTTTTTCAGCTTTAAATATAAGTTATAGATACAGCTCAGTTCTGGTATATCATACAGGAGGCATTTCTAGGGGTCCTCCCTTAAACAGTTTTTAGTCTCACAGATTCTATGACTACTAGTAAACTAACATAAATGTATGGTTAGCTCTGTTTGCAAAAGAGTACATTCTAGCTTCTGTGGAGTGTTTAAGAGGACCTGCCTATACTGTATTTTAGACTCACAGTTCTTTTTCTAAATAACTAGTATTACTGCTGCTAATTTTTCTATACAGTGTACTGTTTTACTGCCCTGCTTCAACTTGTTACTTTTAGGGACTTAGTATATTTTGTTGTCGTTTTGACTGGTTATTGTGCTTTAGTGGGTCCCTACTGTGTGTAGATTTGTTTCACTGCACTTTGTATTTGCATTTTAAAGAGCAGCCAGCTTCTTAGCTGCTGCTGCTGACTAGTTGCTGCTCCCTCCAACATATGCAATACCTCACCTGCCCCAGAGTTGAGGGACATAAATAATTCCTTTTGTTTCTGCCCATTTATGAAGTTATAATGCTGCTAAATCCCAAATGCTAAAAACAGAGCTGCTTCCTGACCTTAACTCACCAACACGCCCCCATGTAGGCACATGCAGCCTCATTTTGTGATGTCAGAAGGTGATGACTGTGTGTGCACACACCCCACTGATTTCAAGGGGGGGGGGACTTTTCCATACATTTCATTAACATTTATATTCGATATTTTAATTAAAAAAGAAACAAAGTTAAAAAAGTATGACACACTACCACATAATAAAATTCAACGATGGTGAAAGTTTAAAAAATTGGTTGGATTTTCTTCAGTTAGTTGAAGTCAGAAATTTCAAACTAGTTTAAAAAAATCAGTCATAATGTGTGGTAAGTCAGTCATAATTGATCTTTCAACTGACTCCGGGGTCTAGTCCAACTTAATTGTTTATTTAGCAGTATTAGTTCAGATACAGAGATGGCCAGCACTGAATCTAAGACATCACATCCCTCTCTCAAAATATGTGAGGCACTATATGACTTAATAACAGTTCAGGCACAGAGATGTGCAACACAGTCTGAGACTTGACACCCCGCTTCACAATCTATATAGCACTATGGCACAGAGATTGACAACACATAGTTTAGGTCAGTATGGCCTTTAAAGTAGCACAGAGATGGCAACACAGAGTCTGAGATGTGATGCCCTCCCATTCACAGTCTGTAATGTAATATTACACAGAGATGCGCAACACAGACTCTAGGGCAGTATGAGCTTTGAGGGCAGATCAAAGATGGGTAACCCAGTCTAGTCTCTCTCCCTATCTGTCTATATATATTATGGTAGCACGGTAGTGCTACTATAGTTAGCATTGAGGAGCCATTTACATGTTAAACTTAAAACTTTGCACCTTAATAACTTTGCAACTGTTAAATGGATTTGCCTGAAATTTGGAATACACAATCAAGAACCATACATCTTGGGATATGCCAACTTTTGTACTGTTCAGATATATGGCTGTGGAGTTATTAAGCATGATCTGCATATGCATTTACTCTTTTTTGGAATTCTTTGCTTGTCTCTACAGGTCACGTGGTTTGCGCGACTGGTCTGAAATCTTCAGGAAACATGTGTCCAGGGTCCCTGATGTGCCTTTTGAAGATTTCGTGAAAAAATATTAAATAGTTCAAAAGTTATTCAAAAAACTATGTCCCATTATAAGTCAATGGGAAAAGTTAACAAAAAGTTTGACAGTGTCAAAAATGCAGGTTTTACTTTCGTAAATGGCTCTTTTACTGTTGCAAATCCACCATTTTGTTTTCAGTTGGTCTTCAGAAAAATGCTTGGCATTTAAATGTGGGACACTCTAGCAACCTAATTCTTTTTTTATTCACCTAGTCGGACCCTGAGGATGCTAGGCATGTCTTTATTTTGGGGTAAAACACCCCAGAAATATATTTTCAAATTTCTGGAAAAAGTACTTTTGCAAAGTACATTCGCATTTATGATACTGTCATATGAATTTTAGAAAGCTTTGGCAAAGTTCAACAGTACTTTTCCAGGCTGTGGGAAAATTACTGCAATTCTTTGCCACCCAGCGGCAAAAGAACGGTTTGGTCTTTTGAGCTGAAATTTGGAGGGAACACAGCCGACATCTCACAGATGTGTCCTTCAGTGTTTCAGTGAAAACATATTACAGGGCGGCAAAGTTGTGGTACTCCAAATTGACACTTTTTCCCATAGGATAACATTACAGCGTCCACCGCATTACAAGAATCCTTTGCCACCCTGCTGCAAAATAACTGTTTGGTCTTTTGGGCTGAAATTTAGAGGGAAGAAAGCCAACATCCAACAGATGTGCCTTTTGTGGTTTGGAGAAAAAATATTACAGGGAGTCAATGTTATGGCACTCCAAACCTCTCTTTTTTTCCCATAGGATAACATTACAGCATTCGACGCACCTTTCAGGGCCTGTATCTTGGAAACGGTGCGAGACACAGACTTTTCATCAGAAAATTGCTTAGCCCTCTGCTGGGGGCTAAGTACAAAACTAGCCAGGAAAGTCATAAATCATATGACTTTTAAATTTTTTTTCGATGTTGTACAGTTCCTGAGATGTAAGCAATTTAGTATTCTAACTCCTCATTTTCTGCGCTGAGATCCATTATTATGCATACCTTGTTTGTACTCACTGTCTTTCTCTATGCAGCTTTTGGTACTGTTACCCTTACTGCTTCTGCTTTCAGTTCCGTACCCATTTCACTTACTGTTCCCATCTATGGCACCATGTGCGCTACCCTTTGCGTTTTCATTTGCGCTTGCATTTGCATTATTTTAACCATTTGTGTCTACAGTACTGTTTATCTTTGGTTTTGCTTTGCATCACCATGCACATTACCATTTGCGTTTGCAGGAACCATGTTACTATGTGACAAGGCCCTCCCGCCGCCGCATTACATTCACTATTTCTCATTATCATTCTCAAAAAGAAGGGAAATTAGAAGGCAAAAAACTCAGTTTAATGCATTACTTAGGGTTGTTCCACAGCAACAAAAGCAAGGAAATTCGGTGTTAGGGTTCAAAGCCCCCCTTGATCCCGCCCACACCCCAACCTGCATCAGTGTGCACATTGGGGTTGTTGATCCTAACTCTCACCTCATTCTCCTATTCCTCTGCTTCTTCATGCATCTAATGGGGTGAGAGTTAGCTCCGGCAACCCCAATGCGCACACCGATGATGGTTGGGGGTGTGGGCTGGGAGTCCAAGGGGGGTTTTCAACCCTAACACCGAATTTCCTCACTTTTGTCACTGTGGAACAACCCTAAGTAATGCATTAAACATAGTTTTTTGCCTCTAATATATATATATATATATATACTCTCTGATTAAACAATATGTGTGTTTTATTGTTTTACTGTGGAATCTGCAATGTCTGCAGCACTCTGTTGCTGTCTACTCTACACTCTACTGTTGAATTTGCTGGTCTCTCTCTAGTTTTTCCTTCTAACAAAAAAATCCCTTTTTTTAATGAATACTCCCGGTCTGCTGCAAAGTGTCCAGCACTCTGCTTTTCAATTCGTTGGTCTCCCAGCCCCTACTTTCCCTCTCTCCCTCTCCCTCAACCAAAATGTTTGCCAGTTGTTTTCTGGGAAATCTCCACACACAAACAAAACACACGACTGTCTCCATTGACTGCAAAGCCCCAAATGCACTCGATACTCAGTTTCCTAGGGAGGCCCTATGGTGGCTAACACAGAGGATTGGCGAGAACATGTGTACATCACAGAACAGAGACCCCATTGGCTGGCTCCATTCAGTATCCAAGGATCACAAGGGTTTCTCTTTGTTGGTCATGTAATGGTCCAGGAACCCTGTAGTCTTCAGCAGAGAAACTGGCAAAAAAGAAATGTTTTTTTTTTCTGCACTTTTCTGTGCCCTGCACTGATTTTCCATACACTACTGGGGGTGAGAATATTATTGCATACTGGACCGCACTTCTGAACTGAGCCAACTCAGCAATCTGGGTTAAGCCATGAAAGGCTTGTTTTTTCCAGTCAGAGCTGAGTCAGCCAGGTCCGGGGGAGTTGGAACTGCACCAGAGCCAGTTCACCCATACCTACTGCTAACATGTTGCCATTCTCCACATACATTTGCTGCTCCGTGACAGTTGCTCTTAACCTCCAGTCTCTGCTCCACAATGTGCCACCATTCCCCATTATTCATATTACCTGCTCTGTAGCACTTTTTATGTTGGCGTACTTGCGCAGTCAACATCTTGGGGTAGTGAAGATTTGGAGGTGCGGTCACTGTTGGACGAATGCAGGGCATGCACCAGTAGGTGCATCCCTCATTCCACAATCAGCCTGCATGCCAGCACCACACCACCTGGGTGAGCACATCTAAGGAAAGGTCCACTGCAATGCGAGCAATGCTCGTCACATGCAGCAGACCCTTCCAATGTGCTCACCAGCTGGAAACTTGATGGCACAGAGGCCACTAAAATGCCGACTTCGGGGGTGCCCAATCCCCTGGTCAGCTTACCCTGCCCAAGTATGTGCCAACGGGGGAGCCCACTCCCCATCAGCAGAATGTGTCTCCCCTCTGCTTTCATTGCTTGCTGACGGGGCTGCCCAATCCCCATCAGCATCCATCCCTCCCCATTCCTGGTTTAATGTGCTGACAGTGGAGCCCACTCCCCATCAGCATGATGTCCCCCCTTCTTCTGTACTGATAGGGATGCCCAAACCCCATTGGCTACTGTACCCCCCCAAAAAAAGAAACTACCTGTAAAAAATGAAACTGTCTGCGATGTGTTTTTTAGTACCTGTAAGCAGAAAATGGTTCCTTGTAGTCTCCCTACCCACCACCTGCACCCACTCACTGCGCACCCTACCTCCCCATACCCCCCTCACCCCATACTTACCTCCGGTGCTCGGTGTGATTATCTTCATTGGACCAGGAACACATCTTCACTCTTCAAAGCCGACCATGAACTGAGGAAATGCCGGTAAGCTATATAATGGAATAAATAGGGTTTTTTCAACTTTGATACATATCTTGGGCATTTTTGGGAATTTTTACACCAAATCTTCAACATGGGGTTTTTGGGACCCCTACTCATAAATTCTGTCACAGTTATGACATTAATCATTCCTGAAAAGTGATTTCTCAGTCACTGTGTGGAATCACCTTTCAGGACTGAATAACACAAGGACAGTGGCAATGTTCATGAGGTGGGCTTTCAAAAAGCCTATGTTGTAAATCTGGTGGAAAAAATCCATACAATGGCTGTTTTATGAGCGTGCATTGCGCAGTTGCTATGCATGCTCGTAACTTCCCGAATTCACAATATTTTCATGCCAGATTTTCAACATTGTCATTTTTCTATACCTCCTTATGAACAGTACAGCTGTCATTTTCCACATCCTGGCCAAAATGTGCTTCCGCACTTCGGGGCACAGTACCATGGTCACTGTGGGAAATCAGTGTTTGGGGCAGATTACAAAAATGACAGTGACACTGTTCATGAGCAGAGGTCCTAAAATGCCTATGTTGAAAATTTGGTGATGATACTCCATAAAATGACTGTGTTACGAGCGTGCGTTGTGCAGTTTGCGAGCACGCTCGTAACGTACATTTGTAATATTTTCACTCTGGAATGTCACCATTGGCATTTTTCTGCACCTCTTGATGAACATTACAGCTGTCATTCTACATATCCTGCTCAAAATGTATTTTCGCACATCCGGCATAGAATAGCGCAGTCGCTGTGCAAAATCACTTTTTGGGACAGTTTGAGGAAATGACAGTGACACAGTATATGAGCAGAGGTGCAAAAATACCTATGTTGAAAATATGGTTCTGGAACTGCATAAAATGACTGTGTTACAAGTGTGTGTTGAGTATTTCCCACACACCCTTGTAACTTCACAAATTTGCAATACTTACATGACACATTTTCACCACTGCCATATTTTTACACCTCCTTATGAACAGTACAGCTGTCATTTTTCACATCCTGCCAAAAATTTGCTTCCGCACTGCACCACCAAGGCGAATGCCAGCATGACAACATTCGGCATTGATAAATGCTTGTTTTCTCCTCCCTCTTCAATATCTGTCTCCCAGACATTCACATATTATTGTAATTTGTTTCAGCTGCTCTGCACCACTTGCTCTATATCCATCCCCTCCCCAGTCTATGCCTCCACAAGATAACAATATTCTACCTCTAGATTAGCCTCTCTCTCTCCTCACACACACACACTGTCTTTCTCTCTCTTTCTCTCTCTCTTTCTCTCTCTCTCTCGCTGTCTCCAGCACTTGCTTTCCTCTTCCCCAGTCTCAGCCTCATAAAATGCTGACATTCACCATAATTAACATTATTCACTCTGTGACAATTGCTCTGTATCTCTCCCTTCCCAGATATATGTGACCCAAAATGCCAGCACATTGCACTTTCTCTCTCTGCTTCTGCCTCAATTTCTGCCACTCCCAAACCTGCCAACATTCACCTTTATTTATATTAGCCACTCAGTGGCACTTGATCTCCATCTCGCTCAACCACATTTTCTGACATCCCTCCCCCCCCAACATAGTGGAATTGTTCTTACACATTAGCTACTCTTCAGAACTTGTTCTCCCCCTTCCAGATGTCTGCCCCAATGTTCCTGTATTCTCCCTATACATTAGTTCCTCTGTAGCACTTCCTCTTCTCCCCCTCTCCAATTTCAGGCACTTGTTCATTCCTTCCCAATGTCTGTCTCTCTCAAATCTGATGCCATTTTTTATCATTTGCAATAGCACTCTGCAATACTTGCTTTTCATCACCCCCTTCCCCAATCATTGCCCACGTACTGTCATAGTCTGTATCCATGACTCATTACTTTCTACTGCTTGTTACTGTTTTTTTGCAATATTTGTAACACATTTCTACTGCCTATGTTCCTTTTTCCCCCATATGCTTCTCAATACAGAGCCATCACATACTGGCTGTATTTAGGAACACATACTGTATTTTCATTACTATCTATATTTCTCATGTTGCTCCCAATTAATTTGTTCTCATTTGGTACTTTTCCCTGACAAGATATCTTCATTTACCTTATTTAAACACTCTTTTTCTGTTCATGGAACTGTGTGCATACAGTACTCTACACTTCTTTTATCCTACTATGAAAGCTAATTGATCTTGTGTATTACTCAGCCTATATCTTGCTCACTTCCATTACAAGTTTCAATAAACAAAGAAAAAAATCAATAAGATGTGCATGTAATTCAGTTTCTATTCTCTCCATAAATGTTCTCCTATCTTTGTCATTATCTTCCCTCACACTTGTTGATAAAGTTTGTCTTAAACTTGCATAAAAGTGGTACAGAAAAAATGTGCAACACACAAGTATGCAATTTCATGATCTTTGCAATAGTTCAATGATTCAGTTCCAATGTAAATAATTCCATTCTTTACATGATTATCACTGAACATAGTCAATATACAGGTGACACCATTTCTATATGACTTCTCCAAATGTGCATGTCCTGTATTTAAGCATGTAGAATCTCCTAAGTACACAGTTTTACTAAAAAATATCATAGCATACCTCTCATAAGATTCAGTCTGATTAGTTTTTAAAAATGACTATATCAGTTGTATGACCATTGAAGTACATAATTCTGCTTTTAATCTATTTTGTACACCACCATAAACAGTTTCACTGAGCTCATGATTTTATAAATGCTACTGTCTTGCAAAGCATGCAAGCAAGTTGGCACTAGTCAGAACTGTGAGAGAGCTTTTGAGAGTGTGCCCGTCCTCCACCTATCACAGCTCCACAAAACAGAATCTCCTCCCTATTTTCACCTAGTCTCAGCATTTCTCCTCCTTTTCCCTAGGAAGTTCTGCCCCAGTCACAATGCTGGGAAATGCAAGGCAGAGGGTTTTCTTGTGGAACTCCTAATTCCTGTTTCAAATCTTACCATTACTTTTTGTTCCACATACAGTACACTACTGTTTGTTACTTTCATATGTGCTACTGTCTAGAACTTTGTTTCTCATGGAATGCTTGAGATGTTGTACAACCCTTATCATTTTCATGCCCACGATGCAGTGCTTGTAACTCATGGAATTAAAGTATTTCCATGTGTTGTAAAAAACAAGTGAAATAGGGGTTCTAACATACTCCTACACTCATCGATCACTTTAAGTAAGGACTTGTATTACTCTCCTTACCTGCATTTTAAACATTAACATCTAAAGCATTTTGATCATTACAACATAAATAAACAAGGCTCAACATATATACTCAAGGAACCTGATTATGTTAGCTTGTAAAGCATGTGAATAAGTTAGTGTTAGAGTATTGAGTGGGAATTTGATGATAAGCTTATCATTTAACTATCACAGTGTGAAAGTAATACAAGGCACACAAGTCACAATCTAAGAAAACAACAATATTAGTATGAGTGGCTTTGTTTCCAAATCATGACAATTTTACTCTTTTAACTTGTGTTATTAATTTATTTTTAAGTGCTCTGCTATGTATGCCCAACAACTACACAGCAAATGCAAGCAAGAAAACACTTGGTCTTGGACAATACTTGTCCATGTTGAAATGTATTTACCCTGAATAGCCCTGATGAGATGCAACTTCTCATTTCCAGTGGGTTTTGCTCTACCTATTTCCACAGCTGGGTGGACTTGACTGCAGGAAGTTTATGTGACTTGCTCAAGATATCACAGTGTGTATTTGGTTCTGCTGGGAGGTTTAAGTTGCTTGCTAAAAGACACCTACAGTAGTGTGTATTTCACTTTGTTGGGGTATGATGCTGGCATACCCTGGTTTCCAAGCCTGCACTTTAACTACTAGATCACAGTGCCTCCCACAAAATTAAGAATGAAAATTCCTTTTAGGGTATTAAGTATGTGATATACTCTACACAGTCCCACAGTAGCAAGATCATAATCCATCTCTGACCACCACTAATCTGTCTGCCTGGTAAGTATAAAATAGAATTAAATGTCTGGAGGCTTTATAAAACAAAATGCATCTTCTGAAACCAAAATTATTTTTATTATTATTATTATTATTATTTGTGAGATAAGATAATTATAGTCAGAATAATGATAGCAGAGCTCTGTATCATTTTAAAAAATCCCTGTCAGCTTCATGGCACTTGGTGGCAGGAGACTGTTCCAGCATGCTGGTGATCAAGGTTTATGCACCAAACCCAGGACTGCAAAAATGGCGACCAGAAAAGAGGCTCAGATCATCTGCATAGCTGGTTGCCTCCTGAGTTGTGATGGGACTGGTGGCCAGACACAACCCCGTAAGCTCAGTTGAAGGCATGTGTGTCCATGTGGGAGGAAAAGCACAAAGAAACATGATATTTACTTAGCCTGTCTAGGCTTCTTCAGATAACAAACAAAGGCAAAATGATGGCACCATACACCTTCCCGAGGAAGCATGAATGCATCAAATGGGTTGGCTCTCTTAGGTCAGGAACCTATCCATATTCCTGTTTTGGAACACACTGTTTACTAAGCACTTCATCACTTTGTAAGAAACAATTTGTATGTTTCAGTGAAATCTACATTAACATAGACAGTGCCAATGTTTGACTTTTATTTGTTAACCTTAACATGGTATTTCAGTTGACAAGGCAGAGCTGCCTTATTTTTTTTTAATAATCTAGATAACAGTATCTGCACTCATGTCCCATGTAACCTAATCATTCTTAGCAGCATGCATGCTCCCCAACCACAGTACCAAGAATAAAAGGTGCTATTTCATCACTTCAGTGGCTACAGAAATCTTCAGGATCTCCAAGGAGATACAGACCTGGACCCCAGAACTGGGTGTAACAGTATAAGTCAGGTGGCATCTGATGCCAATGAAATAAAGTATGGTGGGAAGAGGAAGGGGACAATGAAAGAACTTGAGAATAAGAAAACTGCATTACTCAGTGTAGAAATAAAGATATCCCTTTGGGTAGTGCTACCTTATGTACTATAAACTTTTTAGTTAGTGTTTATTTATTTATTCATTTATTTATTAGATCATCGGTTTACAGACCTTTGAGTTATAGACTTATTTACAAAAACACTTTGTCAAGACAGCAATACATCCCAGCAAACAAACAGTACAGTACATAATGCTTAGATTAAAAAAAGCAACCAGTGTTACAGGCATTCACTGGTGGTATACATTTGGTAATAGGTAGATCACAGTAGTCATAATATAGGTACATGAGTACCACATCAGGTAGCAACCAGAGATATTTTATTACATTAGTCAGCAGATGTTGCATGAGATCTCAGGTATATACAGCATAAGTAGACAGGGCAAATGTCGGTGCTTGTGAAAGGTGCTAGATTTATAGTATTGATAAATAAAGCCCTTTGATTAGTCACATGACAGAAACAGCATTGACAGATGCAGCGCAAACTTCCCTACACTACCCACCAATGTACCTCAACCATGTCATGGAATAGGGAAATGTACTGTAGGTGAATGGGTATTGTTTGACTCCATGCTCATTCAACATTTGGCCCATCACATGACAATGCCAGTTAGGCTGCAACTTTGCACCAAGTGTATTGATGGTTTGGGTATGTGAATGAATGTCCACTAAGAACAGGACTGACTCCAACAGAACTCGTTTTTATAATGGTCATCATATAGCTATAATATGATACCAGTGACCAAGACATGAAAGAGTCCTTGACTCATCATCATTACCTTGAGCCACTAAGTCTTCTCCCTCTCTCATTTAAAAAGGTAGGACCATTAAACAAGTGCAATATATTTCAATACTTTCTTTTGTTCTTCATGCCTCAACTGCAACCCGATATTCAGTGGAGCCTGCCATGATGAAACACAGTGTCACAGACTTCTGCATGATGACAGGGATTAACTGCCTTTGAAACAGCTTTTTTTCCTGCATTAACTTTGCTGCAGAATTGTCCAGCTTTGTGTTGCATCATGGCAGGTTCAACTGTGCCAAAGACACGGACTGGGGTAAAATAAATGAATTAAAGATGTTTCCTGGTGTTTCAGATTCCCATTTTTCCTATGCATTTGAAAATGTTTTCAAAGCTATTAATGGCACAAATGCATTCTTAAGTATATGGAAGCATTATTAGAATTTATTGCAAAAAAAAATCTGCGTTAATGCACTAGCTAGAGTTCACTTTAAAGCAACAAAAGTAGGAAAATGTGGCATTCTGGTTTCCAAACAAAACTCCACCCCCCCTCAAGGAGAACAAATTCTGGCCAGTGTCGATAGAGCTGCATGAGAGGAAGGTGCAACACAGGAAAATAGTTTGATACATCCAGAGTGGTAATTGCATGGAATTCCATTCCAAAGGATTGGATAATAAGTAGAACTAAGGTTGAGTTTCAGAAGATCCTGGATAAATACATACTTTCTGGTGGGGTATTAAAGTACTTTTCCTAAGTTGCTATAGGGCATACATGGGCATATGCCTTTAAGCTCCTCACATTCCGTAGTATGAACCATACACTTGGATGAATAAAGATTTTGATTGATTGATTAACTAGTAAAATATAGAGTAATAGGAGATAAGTGCTGGCTCATCCACATGTAGCCAGCCAGGTTATGAGGCACCCCTTCTACTACCTGTCCCTATACCTGTGTTATGGGTAAGGGAGGGGGAGCAATACTTGTTGAATGAGGCTAGGGAATTTATCAAGGGGCTGAAAGATCCAGGTAGCTCTTACAGCATCTCTACTTACTGATAAAGGTGACTGGTCAGTGGCAAGAGAGACTGTAGCTGACACATGCTGTTTATCTTGCCATTGTTGAACATGACAGTGGGGCATTCATAATAAGCCATTAGTGCCACTGCCTGTATCCCTTCCCTAGGTGGTGTGGGGGAAGGGTGAGGGGCCCATGGGGGTAACAATGTCTGTGGCCTGAATTGAAGGACTTCCCATCAGCATCTTTTGGGGGGCTTGTGGAGTTGCAGAGGAATGTGTGCCAGACAGGGTCTGACCTATTACCATTACCTATTATCTATTACCATTGAGTTGGAGCCCAGTACCTTGCAGGGGCAGAGGCAAAATGGTTGATCATCATGGAGGAAGATGGAGAATGGGAGAGGAAAGGATGGGGGGTGCCAGGTTAGGAGAATGGGAAGACTTGGAAGGAATAGAGGAACAGGCAACTATTTTGTTGGTTTGGATGAAGGCAGTTTATCAGCTTGCTCTTGTATTTCCCTTCCACAGAGAGAATCAGAAGTGAGAGGTTTGAGCAGACCAGAGCATTTCACACTTTGCAAACCCAAATGTATTACAAAGTTGGCAGAGCCCTCACTTTCTTCAACTGCTCACTGATTTCTGTTTTTGCCAGAATGGAATCCTTGCAGGTACGAGCTTGTAGTTGCTCCAGCCACACTAACTGCCATTGCTTATGCT
Organism: Neoceratodus forsteri; assembly: GCA_016271365.2. NCBI lineage: Eukaryota > Metazoa > Chordata > Ceratodontiformes > Ceratodontidae > Neoceratodus > Neoceratodus forsteri. Next base: position 778,825,949 of record CM057459.1, on the reverse strand, counting down.
TGCTAAGGATTCATGTGTGGGAAGGAATGCTATGCTTATATCAGAAGCCTTTTGAATGTGTAAACCATCACACACTCGAGAGGGATTCTGCTGTATGAATTACGGGAGGGAGGGCAGACATATGAGCTAGCTTGGATAAACCCTTAGGTTAAAGTCAGCCTCCCACCCCCCCAGCTCTGGATCTCCATCTGTGCAGCATCAGTCCCTCAGTGTATCAACCCTTTACCTGCTGTAGTGGCAAAACAGTAGTGTTGTACTATCAACCATGGAGGGGGACTCATGCAGTCACTGTGGGAGCTTGAGCAGTACGAAGAGGCCATCAGTGGGAAAACAATACCTCATCAGGACACGTTCCTGGTCACCATGCAAAGCCCACTTCATGGAGGAACACTCATCCCCTAAAGACATTTTGTTCCCCTGTCCTCTGTCCAACCTCCCCACCCTCCAACTGAAAATCAGCTCAAAACATTTATAGTGCCACGTGAACCCATTAATAAAGGGTATCAGTTATATATTTTTTTGTTTGACAGATAGCACATCTTCACTTCTATTGGGCTTGGGGAGTTGACTAGGCAGCACGAGGATGAGTGGGCTGCTGCTGTCACAAGCCACTGCTCCAAGCCTAGGAAGATATGGTGCAGTGTTTTGTAGCATGGGTGACACTTTGTGATGGGCTGCAGAACCTTCCCTTACAATGGGTTCATGTGCATGTCATAGAAGTGGATTGGCATGAAAAACTGAGTCCTAAAATATCTCCACTATTCAGTTTATTCCATTTCCAAAGAAACCTATACAAATGAGGTTACAATTCCATGGCCACAGAAAGAGAAATAAAAAATAAAAAACTATGTTACAGATTGCATATAAAAAAGTGACATGGAGTGGGGACATCATGAGTGGCATAAACATTATGAGTATAGATAAATCATTAATTAAATTGGGTGCCCTCTGCATATTTCATTTGTGCAATAGGCTAGGTCCTTAAGTGATAGATTTTTTTAGCTTTAAAAAATATATTATTTCTAAATGTCAGTGAATTTGTTTTTGAACTAATGGTACTGTGTGTTGCCCCATCCATTTTTCCATAGCCATTCCCATGGATGTGGTGTCAGGATGACAAGCTGATGCTGTAACGTGGCAGTGCAGTGGTACCACAGAACTTCTGCAGAAATTACAAACCACCACCACAAAGGTTCTGTGCCAAATGGCAATCTTGCCAAAGAACTGGGTTCCAAAGTGCCACAGAATAATCAGGGCCTTACATATGAGACACACAGCTATATGCATCATCTCAGCTATCCTCTGTTAGTATAATTAAACAAGTAAATTTAAATTATCAGAAATTTTGTACTAAATTACAACCATCAGCACGAAAGATGGGCTGAACTACAACTGATTTACACTATTCACTGCATCATTCTATAGCATTTTACAGTAATACCGAAGGTACTGTACTGCATCCTGGCTGATGCCACTGTAGATATGTCATAGTGTTATGAATATTGAATAATTTAACTATTAAAACATGAGTTGGTGTAATGGCATCATCTGTTTCTGTAAACCTATATGAGTCATGCATAACCACCTTTTCACAAGAAAACTAAGGAGGAGTTGGAATTATGAGGGGGTGAAGGGGTGTGGGTAATGGATTTTGAATGGCTGCTTAGTGAAAACACATTACATAATACACCAACAAATGGAAGTTGTGGGCTTCATTTTTATATAACTTTTCACACTACTGGGAACTACCAAGGCAACCAATTACATAGCAACTTTTTAAAGTACATATTACTTTTTAAAGCATGTATTCTTTAAAACAGGAGAAAAAATAATTAAACTTCTGCCCCTTGGAAATCCTTTCAGATCAAATAAATCTCTAATCACCAAATCTGACAATTTAAACTACTATAATTTTTTTTCCTACAGAAAGGCACAAAATCAGCCATTATACTGACCCAAAATTGGGATTGCAAAAAGAAACCACTCAAAATGTGAAGTCAAATACCTTAAAGGAAAATAAAACCTTGTACTTCTAAACCTCATAGGAAACATTTCCATGCTATCCTACACCTCCATTACAGTTTTCACAGTTTAAACTTCTAAGTCCTCTCAAAAGGTTAGCACAGCACTAACCATATTAGTTCTGTGCTAACTGAGAGTAGTGCCAGTGCTCCTGGTGGGATCATATTCTGAGGCCTTTGCTGCACTATCAAAACCCAGAAGTGCAATCCCACAAAATAGGCTTCTGCATCTATGCAAGTGAGGGATCCATCGTACATAAAATACACAGTGGTATATTCATAGGTTTCAGCATTGCTAAACAGCAACCAGTGCAACCCTGTTTATAGCTGCTGAAACCCAGTCTTAACTGTGAACTATGGCTGCACCCCTACCCTCTGAATGCTGGGTTGGTGTACTGCAGCCAAATTCCATGACAGTTAGTGGAACTCCTGATCACCCATGTTCCACTGCAAAATGATTCCATGTCATAATAGTGATTGCAAAACAGTGATCACTATTATGGCAAGTGTATATCGCTGAAAAGCAAATTGGCAATATACACTTTAATGCAACCTGATGCCAGGAAAAAAAAAAAGTGTTTTTGCTGGGGGGGATGCTTTGCCCTCTGCACCCTCCCTGAATTAGGATTCTCACTTCCAGAGGAGTGTATGTCAGGGAGGTGGCAAAATCCAGATCTCAGAAAAAATTAAGTGCTGCAACTCACAGCTGCAGCAAAATGTAAACCGCTCCCGGTATCAAACCCAGTATCTGCTCTGCCAGAGCTAGCCATGTGGTGTGGTGATGTTGGAGCCTGTTGAGAGCCAGCAGGGTCTCCAGTCCCTGAAAAAAACCCTTCCCTGTCCCTCCTCTTCCCCTTGCTATTCCCCCTTCCATTCACCCTGCCCCATAGTCACTGTCCCATACCCTTGCTATTCTGCAGAGTAGCCCAGAACAATAGCACTTAAAATAAGTCACTATTTTTGTAGCCACTCATTTTGGGTCACTATTATTACATGATACCCTGCAAAATACTTTGCATGGTAATCTGATGGACCCTCTCCCCCAATCACCCAGGTTTAAATATGACCTCATACCCTTGTTGGTCTAGCAATGCCTGTCCATGCACCCGCTGAGAACCCCCTGCTCCACACACCCATACTGCAACCCAGTTATCAGACATTTTGTTACCAATGGTGATTGGCACAGCCCTCCACTCTCCTCTGCTGGCCACCATCTCACATTCAACCAGCATGATAGGAGGGCTATGCTGTTCACGTTTGTTGACCAAATAACCAAGTGGCCAGGGTGCCAAAGGGAATGTGGGGTGGGGATTCCTCAGTGGGTAGGTGGGTGTGGGTAACACATAGATGGGGGAACCACTATACCACCAAGGTAGAAGGTCATATTCAAACCTCAGTGACTGGGGAGGTTGTTTACTAGCCTACCAGGGATATGGGGTATATTTCAGACAATGGCGATCAGGAGGGTAGGTCCACTAGCCTATCAGAAACATGGGGTATATTTTAGGCATAAGCAATGAGGTGGAAGGGGGTCCATTAGCCTACCAGGGATATGGGGTATGTTTTAGACATGAGTGAGTGGGGGTACAGGGTCCACTAGCTTACCAGGGATATGGGTATGTTTCAACATGGGAGAGCAGGGAGAGTGGGGTCCACTAGCCTACCAGGGAATGTATTGTACAATGCAATGTAGGCAATTGGGGGTCCACTAGACACTAGAAAATCTTTTCTTCACCTATTCTGCATTGGCACAAAAGCCTGCTGAGTGCATGCAAATGAGCCTGGGCACAGGGTCATAATGTTACAAGACTTTATGCCATAGCAATATACCACACTGCCAATACAGCGTGATATATTGCAAACAGCATAATTCTTTTTTTTCTGGGGGGGTCTTCCCCCATACTCCCCCTTATAGGGGAGCTGCACTCCTGAACCCCCCCAACTAAAATAACAAACTCTGGGGGAGGAGTTCACACTTAACATCACACAAAGTGCAAGAAAAAAAAATGTCCATGCATCTGGGACCAGGAAATGAAACCCAGTCCCATCATAAAGATTGCCTCCATTTCTGCCCATGGCTCATGCCATTGAGCCACGGCAGCTGTTGGTGGACCCCCTCTCCCAGCAGAATTCTTATCCTGCACTGGAAAAAGTGAGAGGGTGCACTACCGCACATACTTCCTCTCACGGTTTTGCACCCTCTCGCTCTTACCAACTGCGCTGTTCCTACCCTCGATCAGTGTCATGTACTGTAGAGCGTGCAACATCTTGACCTGGCAGGATGAGCCTGTAATGGGCATGCAAATGGTCACTTAGTGGTGTGCATGCCCATTGTGTTCCTTTGCATGATACAGTTGAATATGGACAAAACAACCCTGGTGCTATCCCATTTTGGGTGGGCTATCTCCTGTAGGCAATATGAAGCCTTGGGCCATGTCATCACAGCTTATATTCACTATGCAATGTGCTGATGGGGCCCCATATTCAGGCAGTTAGTACAATACATTAGGACATGTTAATTGTCTGAATATAGCTCAGAACAAGCAAAGTGCTACGTTTGGTGCAGTATTACTTGCTGCACAGCACTATCAGATGGCTTTTAATATGGGGCCATATACTATTATATGTTCAGAACAGCAAAAATCTTAATGTTACTAAATACTGTTATACCACCATGCCCCTATAACCACAATATTTTACAAGATGCTTTGTTAGACCTGGGCATATCCACACACCTCTAGAGCTCTGAAGATTTTAAGATTTGCTTAGGTAAAGTTATTGTAGGATCAATTTAAGCACTACTTGTTCTTTAATGATATGTGAAGACCAAAAGAAGCCTTGCATTTAGGAGTCTGTCTATTTTCCAGCAATATTCATTTACCCTTTGCGTATCAACATTAGACAAAAGGGGTTGGTTTTTCAAAGCCTTATGTCTGATCGTTGTGCTGCAACTGGCACCTTGTGGCAAAAGATGCAGCCGGGAACCATTCAGGAAAGCAGCCTGCGTCAAGAGCAGGCTGCTTGTGGTAAAGGGTGTTTGCACCAGCCTTGCACCACAAAAAGGGCTGCAGCATGGTGCTAGGGGGCATTCAGCAGATGCTGACTGCCATGAACATTCTTGGTTGGGAACAGCTGTGAGAGGGGGCTCGATGGCAAGCCATCCCGATCAATTAGTGCACAGGAGAGGCAGCAGTGTAGTGCTTAAAATCCAGCATTAGCCTAAAGAGAAAAGAACAGCGCCTCTATTACCATCTATCCATGCTGTGTCTGAAGAGGGGAACTTTCTGCTTGCTGTCACTGTTTTTTTGACTACCATTAACATTTGCCTGCAGTTTCGGCGATTACTTCTGCCAAAAATGGACTGAACAGCCTTGGTTGGGAACAGCTGTAAGAGGGGGCTTGGCAGCGAGCCATCCTAACCAAATGGCGCACAGAAGAGGTGGGGCTCTAGTGCTTAAAATCCAGCATTAGTCCAAAAGGCATGAGCCTTCAGGTGCAAAACTGAGTGGCTGTGCCACTCTGCAAAAATATTTTAACCTGCATAGTTGTTTCCCTGGATGTACTCCTCGGCATACTTGGTAAGTTTAGTATAACTTGTTTATTTATACATTTAACTAAGATAGATAGGTTTATATAACTAGTATTGCTGTTGGATTTTCTCCCAGGAACCACTATTATTAAAAAATATTGATTTTACAAACTTTGGGCTATTTAATGTTGAGTGGATTGATGATTGTTTCTACACTAAATTAACCTGATGGTAACACATGGGATACTAGCTGGTTGTATTCACCCTATGGGACTTTAAATAGTGTTAGAACCAACAGGTCAACAAATAGATGGAATGGTTTTATAGTTAATTTGAGCAAAAATGTTTCAGCAGGTGAAAGACTGATGTTAAATCCTTATTTATTTAATAAACTTATAAGGGGGTGTTATGGGGTTGATTTTGAGATTGATTTTAATTCTGGGAGGGTACTTTGAATTAAATCCTGGTCCAAATGATAAGGTAAACTTGAAGGATCTACACGATAATGCTCTCAGCATTATCTCTAAAACTGATCTGTTAGTAGCCCTGATAAACGCCCAAAACCCCTGTGTCCTCGGACTTAGTGAGACATGGTTCTCACACAAAAAAATCAATTAACAAGAACTGTCTATCCTAGGATACCAGCATATTAGACACGATAGGAAAAGTAGGGGGGAGGTGATGTTATACGTTAAACATTCCCTAGGGCAATTACAAATCATTCTACATTTGTTCATATTATAAGGGAATTGAATACTCATGTTTGTAATTGCTGATTATTCCTCTTAATGTACTGGAAAATTAGATAAGATTTCTGTCTTTATGTAAAGACAAAGGAAGTATTTTTATATTTTTGTTATACTAGATATATTTATACTGATGTGTTTTGTGTATGTGTTAATATGGAACCTTATTGTATGTATTTAGATAGGGATTGCACAGATCTGTCTTGTAAACTGGACTTTTGTCCAAATGACATGTATTACCTGTATAAAAATAACATTTTACCTACCTTTTACCATGTTGAAACAGTAATAAAAGGGAGTAATAGTAATACTGAATACATGGTTGTTGACATAGTGCAAATTAATTTAGTAATTGCTGTTATTTATTCCTCTCCTAGAACTAATTTAAGTGTTATTGAAGGGGTATTAAATAAAATAGGAGACTGTACCAGAAATAGACAACTAATATTAATGGGGGATTTGAACTGCAATTGGTTGAAACCCTGAGGTGAATAACTTATGGAAGTTTCTGCGGTGTTGGGACCGAAACAATTAATTAATTCTCCAACTTAGTATACAAAAACATCTGCCTTGGGTTCTGTTTTGGATTTATTATTTATTTTCCTGCATTTACAAGTTGAAGCTTTTGGAACTCTGCCTCCCCATTTTGGTGACCATAATCCCATCTGGTTAACTTTGACCACTTCACAATTAACTTCTCCCCAAAACCATCTGAAACAAAATTGGTTCAGGGATATGCGAAACTTCTCTGAACCTAAATTTTTGAAAAGTGTAAATGTTGAAAAATGGGAACGTTGTAGATTAATTCTTGATCTTTATCAGACTATTGACTGTTTTACTAGAACTGTTCAAAGCATATGTGATTTTCATGCCCCTAAAGTGAAAAAAAAAATAAGCTTCCTTGATTCCCATAGATAACAGAGACATTATTAAAAAGGAGTAGGATCAAAAACAGGGTTTTGAAAAAGTGCTAAAATTAAAATCAGATGTAGACTGGGAATTGTTTAAAATTTAAAGAATGAATGTAGAAAAATAACAAAAAGGGCAAAAATTACATATTTCAGAGATAAAATGGATCAGAATTTGGACCCCCCCCAAAAAAAAAGAGAATGTGGGGTTATTATCAAGCAGTTAACAAATCCAGGGGGAGGTGATAGTCAAATAGCTCCAACTCTTAAAATTGGAAGCACACTACTAGATTCTCCTGAAGAGACTTCAGATTTTTTAAACACCTTTTTCTCTGTCCTCCCAGGTTTTGGGAATCCAGTTAGTGTGGGCTTAAATAGCTTAATAAATGACAAGTGCTCATTTATGGAAAAATACCCATCATTCAGATTCAAGAATTTAACTGTATCAGAAGTGAAAAAAGAATTGCTAAAAATCAACATCCTTAAAGCAGCATGGTTGGATGGTCTGGAGGGAAGATTTTTAAAGTTAGCAGCTAACAATATAGCTCCAACAGTCACATATATTTTTAATTGGAGCCCGCAAAATGGGTATTTCCCCAAAGATGTGGAGGAGGACTAAAATTATGGCAATTTATAAGGGTGGGGACACAGCAGAGGTAGGAAATTATCATCCTATATCCTTTTTGCCTGTCTTGTCTAAATGTTTAGAAAAGCTAGTCAATGGACAGATATGTGATTATTTAGATCAATACAAATTGTTAACACCACATCAATCAAGATTTCATAGGGACAGTTCTACAACAACGGACCTTGTGGAGTTTAATTCTTTGAATTCAGTAAGGAAAAGGTCAGCTGTTTTTATTGATTTGTCCAAGGCTTTTGACCTGGTGAACCACTCCCTCCTGCTTGAGAGATTACAGGGCCTGAGTTTTTCGAAGGCCTTTTACATTGGTTCAATTCCTACCTAAATGGATGAACCCAGAGGGTTGTAATACAGCACCATTTGTTTAAATCTAGTAATGTATCAAGAGGGGTCCCTCAGGGATCCATTCTTGGACCCCTTCTGTTTTTTAATTTTGTTAATGACTTGCCCTCTGTGGTACAGCATACAGACATAAGACTGTATGCTGATGATACAGTGTTGATTGCTTCAGGGGTAGATGCATTGGACCTTTAGACAAAGTTCCAGGCCAACTTCAGCAGGGTGGAGGAGTAGTTCACCAGGTCACAGCATTTTGATAATACAGGGAAAACTAAATTAATGCACTTGGCTTCAAAAAATAAATATACATCGCAACTGCAGATTTTTACAAATTCCCACACTTAAATTGAACTGGTATGCCTTACAGATATCCAAGACTGGATGAATACCAGCAGTTTAAAGTTGAATCCGGGAAAGACTGAGGTTATGGTTGTGGACCCCGGCTGCAGGGTTGGGGGTTTGGGGGTGGGGTCCCCCTCCGGAATAATTCTGGGGGGGGAACCAGGTCCCCATTTCCGAACGGGTACGTAACCTGGGTGTACAGCTTGACACAGATTTGACCCTTCGTTATCAGGTGTCTGTTGTTGTCAGGACTGCATTTTTCCATCTTAGAAACATCTCCAGGATTAGGCACCTGGTTCCTCCTGGTAATTTGCCAGTTTTGGTCCACTCCTTTGTGACATCTCACTTGGATTACTGTAACTCCCTGTACCTAGGGCTTGCTGGGGTTGATATCCGCCACTTGCAGCTAGTGCAGAATGCAGCAGCACGTTTGTTGATGGGGGTTTCAAGAAGATCTCGTATTACCCCAGTGTTGCGCTTTCTGCACTGGCTGCCAATACAGTGGTGGATCACCTTTAAAGTGGGTCTTTTGACCTACAAAGTCCTACACGGGTATGGTCCTGACTACTTGAAAGAGCTTCTGTTGCCTTACACCCCTCTGAGACAGCTTCGCTCGGCTGACGAGGGGTTGCTGGAGATTCCGAGGGTTAATTTGAAGTCTTCTGGAGCCCATGCTTTTGGTTTCGTGGCTCCATCCCTCTGGAATTCTCTACCCCATCCGCTCTGAGAGAGTACAATGGTGGACATTTTTAAAAAGGCTCTAAATTCCTTTTTATGGGATAAGGCCTTTCCATCTATATTGTAATTGGTTTTATTTGTTGTAATCGTTGTTCTGCTTTATTGTATTTTGATGTTTGGTTTTATGAATTTTTGTACAGCACCTTGAAAATTTGAAAGGCGCTTAACTAAATAAATTTTATTATTATTATTATTATTATTATTATTATTATTATTATTATTATCCAGTTACTATTACCTTGGGGTATTTATTGATTCATTTTTGACTTATGATGATCATATTTCAGCAACAATTTCAAAAACTACAAGAAAACGTGGAGCCTTAAGGAGAACTACCAGAGGTCTAAAAATCCATGACAGGAGAAAAATAGCAGAGCAGCTTATCTTGCCTACCTTGAGATATGGGGAATCGATCTATTGGGTGGCAAATAAAAGTCTGTTGGATAGGTTAGACAAATTACATTACAGTACAGCAAGGTATGTCTTGCAGTGTCATTACAGGATGTACCATTGCCTAATGTTGGAGAACTTGGGGTGGCAACCACTTAACATTGCGTTCTCTAGAACTTGGACAAAGCTAATTTTTAAATATAAAACCTGCTATCCTGAGCATAATATAACACGTATACTCTTTCCTGTGGAAACTAACTTGAGGAAAGAACTCATTAGACCTGCACATCTAAATAAAATCTATCAAGGGAGATGTTATAATAAATATGGAGACTGAACCCTTATTTCTAGAGCAGTAGCACATTAGAATAAGCTTCCACCAACAACACATGCTGAAACAAAACTTAATGCCTTTATTGAGGCAACAAATGACTTTTTTGTTTACTATTTTAATTGTACTTAGTACTTCATTATCATATATTCCACTCGTATAGTAAGTTATTGTTGTTTTTACTATATATTGTAATGTATGATGTATGTTTCTGTTTGTTATTTATTGTACTGTTATATGTGTAACTTAATGAATACTGTGCAGGACTGTCTTGCAATCTGGGCCTCACAGCCCAAATTACATGTTTTCTTCCTGTCTAAAAATAACATTTTCACTACTACTACTACATATCCCCTTAAATTGTATTTAGATAACCTTACCAGAGGGCCATGTTCTAAGTACCATTAGACCAGCCAAAAGCAGGCATAAGGGTACTTAGGCACCTTCTGAAAGGGTTGGCAACTGGGCGCCACTGTGTCACCCCTGCCCCCCAGTGTAATATGTATAAAATCAAAAATCATCCATGATGATCAGGTGGTTTCTCCCACCCCCAGCCCCAGTCTGTCTAATTTGTTTTGTTAATAATAACATTCCTGGCAATTTAGTGGTCCCCCAGCCCTTGGTCAGTCATAATTTGTTCTGTTAATATTATATCAATATAACATCCCTGGTGAGCCAGTGCCCCAATCCCAAATCCCAATCCAATGACTGGCACAGCCCTCCTCACACCACCACTACCAGCCCACCGAATGAACTGTCAGAGCATCTACTTTATTCTGTATACATTAGGTACTCTGACAGTTCATTCTGCTGCCAGCTGTGGTGGTGTGCAGAAGGCTGTGCTGGTTGCCAGACCAGGGTTCAGGATGGGGAAGTGGGTGATGGGGGCCACTAGACGACCAGGTAAGGGCATTGGCAGTGGTGTCATTAGTGGACATATCAAGCTTCAACTCATTTTTTCATACCTTGCAGTGTGCATATCAGGTTTGGGGGAACCTTACTGATGAATGCCAGTGGTTTTATAATGTATTACACTGCATGCATATAGGGCTTGGGGACCACTAGATCACCAGAGATTTTATTGAATATCATAATGAAGCTTACAAGTGGATGGGGGGTGGGAGAACCACTATCTTGCTCCCTTCCACAGGTGCATCTGCCCCCCACCTCCCCACAGATTGCAGCATACATGGTGGATGTGCCATCTGTTTGGTGCACTGCCACTGATGCTGCAAGCTGCAGGATGCAGACTCCTGGACCCTGTCCAATACTGAATTGGGAGAAGGGTCCTGGATGCAGGGACAGTTGGACAAGCTGCCATTGTTGCAGCTTGCGGCCAACATTTGAAAATTGGGCCCAAGTTGCTTATGTTGCAACGGTCTCAGTGCAGACTGTGGGGTGCTTCATGAGGGTGTGGGACAAATTCAAGGGGAAAGTACATACCAGGGAGGAGCAGTTGGGGAGGGAAGAGTTAATGGGAGGGGGCAGCTGCAGTCTAATGAGCTGAAGTGCTGCACACTCAATCAAACTAGATAGACCATATAGCCCATATCTGCTGGCAATTTCATATGTTCATATGTTTGTATGTCTCACAATGCTGGAGTTCTGCTCCCTTCTGTTGTGGGAGTAGCAGCAAATAACAGCCACAGATTTGGATCTTACTAAATCATCAAAAGCTTGTATTTATTTTAAATGTGTTCCATATTATTTGCTCTACATACTATTGCTTAAAAAGTATATTCTTTCTGGCTCATGAATAATTAAGTCCAAACAACAAACACCACAGATGCATGTTAGTATCTGTATCAGTAGCTTAAAGCATAGATTTAAGTGGCTCTCATTTTTCTAAAACCAGCTTCTTTCTCATGTTAGTCTTGTTTGCTTGTAAATGTACACAGTATGAAGTCAGGCAATGGTAACCAAAACATTCAATTCATTCTGAAAATTGCACAGTTCCTTGATATTTAATACATTAAATTGCCAAGTGCTTATTATTTTCTTCATTCAAAAAAGCAGCCTAAACAAATACTATGGCCCAGATATTCAAAAGTGTTGTGCATGGCTCAACAGTGTTGCGCCATGCACAACCCACTGATGTACCCTGGTGCGATATTCAAAAGGGAAAAGTGCACTGCACAAATCCTGATGCGCCGGAGCGCATCAGTAATGTATGCAGGCACAGTTGGGGCAAGCATGCCCATTCATAACCTGCACAGCCCGATATTCAGCCCGGGATGTGCAGAGCCATGCATGCACAACCCCTACCTGTGCCAGCACAAAGTTAAGCCAAAAAAAAAAGGAACAACTGATGGCCACCCAAAGGTGAGCTGCCGCATTGCGGGGCGCAACAGGGCAGTTGCCACCTGTGGGTGGCCACCTGAGTTCTGGCTGCACCTGGCAGTGTGCCCCATGCCCAATCGAGGGCATTTGTAAAATAAGACATCATCCAATATGCCTGGTGGTCCAGTGGACTGCATTCTGCCAGATAGCGGGCATCTGTTATAATAAAAAAAAGGAAAACTTCCAATATCCCTGGTGGTCCAGTGGACTGATTGCTACCTGATCGCGGGCATCTGTTTAAATAAACCCCCTCATCCAATATCCCTGGTGGTCCAGTGGACCGACTGCTGCCCAATTGCGGGCATCTGTTTAAATAACCCCCCCGTCCAATATCCCTGGTGGTCCAGTGGACTGATTGCTGCCCGATCGCGGGCATCTGTAAAACAGAAAATGTCCTATTACCCTGGTGGTCTTGGGTACCCCCTCTCAACTGCCTCTGAGCCCCACCGCCTGCTCCCCCGGTCGTGGGTGGCAGCTCCCACCTGCCTGCTGCCTGCCGCCGCCGACTGACACCTCAGTAGGACTGCATGCCCATTGGTTCTGGCGTGAGCTAATGGGCGTACAGCCCATACTGTATTAGACATTCCAGATATGTGAATGATTTCATTCACATATCTGGAATGTCTAGTAGTATGGGCTGCTACGCCCATTGGCTCACACTGGAACCAATGGGCGTCCAGCCCTACCTAAGGTGCCAGTCGGCAGGCGCGGGTGGCAAGTGGTGGGTGCTGCCGCCTTCGCTGGCCTGGGGGAGCAGGTGGTGGGGCCTGCGGGCAGGTGGGGAGGGGTACCCTAGACCACCAGGGTAATAGGACATTTTCTGTTTTACAGATGCCCGTGATTGGGCAGCAATCGGTCCACTGAACCACCAGGGATATTGGCTGTTTTTTTTTTTTTATTTAAACAGATGCCCGCAATTGGGCAGCAATCGTTCCACCAGGGATATTGGCCGTTTTTTGTTTTTTTTTATTTAAACAGATGCCCGTGATCAGGCAGCAATTGGTCCACTGGACCACCAGGGATATTGGCTGGGGGGGTTTATTTAAACAGATGCCCACGATCGGGCTGCAGGGGGCATCAGTCCCAATGGCTGCTGCCTGGCTGGGTGCCAGGCACAAGTCATCAGGGATGGGCGCACCCTGCATGCAAATGGAGCCATAATGACATGCAAATGGCCCCATGTGCACCTTGCAAAAATGATGGCCCCATTTGCATGTCACTTTTTGAATATCACGGGTGCTGTGAATGATGCAATGGCAATTGCGATAGTGCATCTCCATGCTCCTCTCTGGCCACTTACAGTGGCACAGTGCCACTGCGCCATGCACACTGGGCATGGCCAAGGTGTGATATTCAAAGCTGCTGAGCCATGGCACAACTCCTTTCAATATCGCCCAGGACACACCCCTGTGCAGCCAAGTTGTGCTGCGCCCAAGCTTGCACCACAGCCTGGCGCAGTTTGAATATCTGGGCCCATACGTAAAAGTCTTCAATATTATTTTGCTCTGTTTTTATTTTTGGTACTTGTAGAAGTTTTTCTTTGACCGTAAAACTTTTTCTGGGACCACTATGGCATTGTCCAATAAGGAATGGTTTGGGCAAGCAAGCACCTCAAGATACTAAAGTAAGTGCATGGGTTACTGCACTGAAGTAAAAATAACAAAGTGACAAATACAAACTGATAGAATTGCCAAAGAACAAAACTGGGTTATAAAAGGATAAGCAATACTTTTGAAAACTGGGGATATTCCTTCCTTCTATTCATAACAGGGACCTCTTAGTGACCATATCTATGTAAACATGGCTGCTTTCAGAAACAAGTTATGGCTCTAAGTTCAAAACCCCATTGAAATAATTGAATGGCATACCTGTTTCCTCAGTTCACAGTCCGGCTTTGAAGAGTGAAGACATATCTATCTGGGTTAGTTGTATCTTAAAGTATATAGCAGTGGCAAGCTATAAGGATTGTAAGGTTGAAATGGAGTCTTTAATAATATGAATGGGAAAAAGCATATTAAATAAAAGTTTAAGTGTGTTTGAGTAATATCCAGTAATTAGTAAAGAGCTGGTATATTAAGTAGGGTTATAAAAAATGTGTGCTACAAAGGGTACTTTAAATTTTAAATCAAGAATTTTTTTTTTTTGCTGTTAACTGCATGGTTGATTTTCACAATGCACATGCACTTTGGGAATTTAAGATCATTGGGATTTTGATTCCACACCCCCTTAGGATACCTGTGTGGCGAATTGCAGGGGTTAGTGGTGGCTGATGCTTTAGACTGGGTAGGTTGTTTTGCTTATCTGTATATGTAACTTTCCATCTGCAAAATGTGTATTTAGCCAGTTCTAAATCAGTACTGAATTAGCACGTTAGATGAAAAGCATTTTTATTCAAAAGCACTTATATGTAACCCTATGAATATTTATATTATAAAATAAAAAGAGGTTATGGTGCATTAAAATCTTTTGTGCATATGTGAATTATTTTATCTACATACTAACCTACCCACAACTTGCTGACCAAAAAATCTTTTTGGTTTGATGAAGAGTGAAGACATGTCTGTGGTCCATAGAGGATTATGGCTTTGTATCCCCGATGGGTAAGTGAAGGCATGGGGGGTGGCTGCTGAGTGGGAGAGTCAGGTGGGGGGTCTGAAATGGTACAAAAGACATTGATGGATGGTTTTCTTGTTACAGGCTAAAATAAAATAAAAAAATAAAAAAACATGACAGAGATGCCTGAGATGACGATCGTGACACTGGCGGATTGGGCACCCCCAGTGTCACTATTATGTTTCTGGAGAGTGCCGGGTGCTAAGATGGAGGGTTGGTTGGGGAATAAAGTAAAAAAAAAATTAATAAAAATAACAAATAACGTGCATGTGCGGTACTGAAGGAGGAAGGATGAAGATTCCGAACCTATGGGATTGGGCACCCCCAGTGCCATTGTTACATTTTCTTAGGATTGGAGGGCATCTCATGTGGTGCCCCTCCACAAGAGAGGCCCCAAAGATGAACTGGGGAACCACAGACCAGTGAGCTTCACAGCAATTCAGGGTAAGTTGTTGGCGACTTTCCTGAAGGAGAGGCTGGTGGCTCTCCTGGAAGCCAAAGGGCTGAAGGACAGCAGACAGCATGGCTTCATAAGTGGCAGATCCTGCCAAACCAGCTTGGTGGAGTTCTATGAGTGGGTAACTAGGCAATTGGATGGAAGCCATACAGTGTATGTCCTGTACCTGTACTTCAGTAAGGCATTCAACTTGGTGCTACATGGGAAGCTGGGAGATAAGTTAGAAGGCACAGGGATGGGTGCAAATCTGGTGAGATTGGTAGGGAACTGGCTTCACGGAAGGCAACAGAGGGTGGAGGTGGGTGGGGAGCTCTCATCTCCAAGGGTAGTGACAAGTGATGTGCTGCAGGGCTTAGTGCTGGGATCAGTGTTGTTTGGGATATTCATTACAGACATTTCATTGGACATCAAGAGCAAGACCAGTCTGTTTGCAGATGACACCAAGATTGGAACGGTGGTGGACAACCTAGGGGGATGGCAGGGGTTGCAGGATGATCTGGCAAATCTGGAAACCTGATCAGACAACTGGAAATTGGGATTCAATGCCAAAAAGTGCAAGATGCTGCATTATGGGATGAAAAACCCAAAGAGGAGTTACTAGCTGCAGCTGTGGGGAGTGCAGCTAGCTGAAACAGAAGAGGAGAAGGATTTGCGGGTGCTCATTACGGGGTCAATGAACAACTCAGCACAATGTAGGAAGGCAGCTGCAAAGACTAACAAAATGCTGGGCTGCCTTGCTAGGGGTATATCCTTGAGGAGGGGGGAGGTGATTCGGCCACTGTATAGGTTATTAGTTAGACCACACCTGGAGTTCTGCAGCACTGGGTAAGAAAGATGTTCCAGGGGCTGGGGGACCTACCATACAAGAAGAGGCTGAGGGAGTTGAACATGTACTCACTGGAGGAAAGGAGGGATGGGGGGATGTGACTGAAACCTTGATGTACATGAAAGGAATAAACAAGACCAGTATGGAGGGGCTGTTCAAAGTAAGAGAGGGGAGGGACACCCAGGGCCATGATATGACATTGGAAGGAGGAAGATTCAGGAGGGAGATGAGGAGACACTTTTTTACAGAGAGGGTGGTAGCTGGGTGGAATGTGTTACTGGCAGAAGTGGTATCCATTAGAAAAGTGGGCTGCTTCAAAAGGAGCTGGAGCAGGGCAAGGGGGAGGGTCAAGGGAGGGAGACAGTGGGAAGGATGGGCAGCTGCAGAATAAGGGGTGCTAGCTGCACATTCAAGCAGACTTGATAGACCACTGGGCTTTTATCTGCTGGCAAATTTCATATGTTCGTATGTTCTGGAGGGTGGAGTGGGGTGGTGACTGCTGAGAGGGCAGGGCAGGTGGGTGGACTATATATTTTGGTGGTCACAGACTGCTGAAAGTAAAAAAACATAGTGTGAGCACAAAGTGTTCCCAGGCAGAGGCAACTTTTCTGACACTGAAACATGTTGGTTAGCAAGGAATGCAGGAGTGCTTTTTTGAAAGCAAGAGGTCTGCAGGGCTCTACCCACTGCAGCCCTAAAAAGGAAAAGCCCACCCAAGCAACCACAGACAGCCATACTCAGGTTAGACAAAAAGCATAGAACTGTTTCCAGATGACATAAATGCAGTATCACTGATGTGCTAGCTGCATGGATCTGTATTTGTAGCCTGCACACCACAAGACATACACTCTCACTTGTTGCTGCAGCTAGAAATCCAGGTTACTCAAATTACATCACTGCTTCTGTGTGGAGAAGGACAAGTCCCTGCAGTCACAGATATAAATCCATGATACCCAAATTACAAGAGTCCTTTTGTCAGCAGGAATGCAGGCCCATTACACCAGCAGTTCTGTAGCCTCAGGTACTCATGCCCACTGTAAGACATACACACACTTGATGGGCCTGTGCTTCTGCAGTCACAGGTGTTAGACCATCTTGTACCCAGGATTTAAAAAAAAGTCCAGCAGCTATAAAGAATGGGGGCAGACTAAATGGGGATGGGCAGTCAGCAAGTAGGTAGAACATGTCTGTTTCTATTATCTTGTGCTGAACATAGTAATTATTGGTAGTGGGCCACGATATAATTAATTTGGACTATATTGGAAATATGTTATGTTGGATTGGTTCTGCTCCATGCAATGGTCAAAGATGGGTCCTGCTGCTTCAGGATCTTTACTGAAGTTGGATCTGCCACTGGTGTAAGACATACGCACTGATGTCTGGCTGCAGAAATGTAGGAGGCACAAATTCCATAATACCAAAATTGCAACAGATCTTCTGTCTGCAGATGTACATGTACATGTGGGGCCTGCACCTCTTTACCCACAGGTGTAAGACATACACACTGACATTTGGCTCCAGAAAGGCTGACCCCTGTGGAGCCTGCCATTATGCAGACAGAAGTATTGTTGCAATGTAGATGTCATGGTTTCAGCACTGGAGCTAGAAACTATTCAAGGGGGTAGCAGGTTTTCAGTTACACAGCTGCATCTAGAAAATCATGCTGTAGTGGATCATGCTATCTAGCAAGGTACCTCATACAGCTTGCATGACTCCCTCTCTCTGCAGAGGCGCAGACCCCATGGGACCTTCTGTTCTTATGCAGCCACACATACAAATCCACAAAGGTAGCACTTCAGAGCTTCTGCATTTATGTCATCTAAAAACAGTTGTAAGTTATTTGTCTTACTTGATGATGGCTGTATGTGCCTGTGTGGATGAGTCTTTTTGCTGCTGGCTGTTTGGGGGTTCGGGATGGAAATTCTAGTGACATATTTCCTTACTTTTGTTGCTTTAAGTTGAACCCCAACTGGGGCATCATCACAGTTTTTTGCAATGAATTTCCATACTTTCTGAGATACCATATTTCCTTAATTACTAGCCACCCACATTTAAAAAACGCTCTTGAATAGTAGCCACATTAATTTTAAAAATTAGTGAATATAAGCCAGCTGGTGGCCAAGTTGCTATCAGGCCTGCCTAGGTCATGTCCTGTAACTTTGGTCCTGCAAGATCTGCATTGGCCACCGGTCAGGTGGTGGATCATCTTCAATGTGGGCTTGCTCACCTACAGGACTCTATACAGCTCGATCCCTGGCTGCCTGTCTGACCTCTTTACACCTGCCATCCCAGTAGGCTTCCTCCACTCCTTCACCGAGGGCCTCCTAGTGGTTCTGAGGGCCAGGCTGAAAACCTCAGGAGACAGCTCATTCAAAGTGGCCAGCCCGGCCCTCTGGAACTTGTTTCCAAAATCTTTGAGGGAGGCCCCATCGGTGAAGGTATTTAAAAGGGGCCTAAAGACTTAGGTTTTTAAAAAAGAGTATTCAGAAAGTTTCTGCTGATTTTAATATGACTGATTTATTTATTTAGCTATTAATTTATTATGTATTTTTATAATCTCTATATTGTGTGTTTAACCCTGTTTCTAAGAACTTGTAAGGTGCCAAGAATCTCTGAGATTGGGCACCGTATAAATAAAATGTTGTTTATTTACTTACTAGTTACTCATATACAGTAATATCCATGGCTACTGATCATGGCTATTGAAAGTAAGCATCAAGTTGTTTTGGCATCCTAATAATACCATAGGTGGATTAATGGCCAGACTTCAGGAATTCAGTTTATTTGGTGCATTCTTTATTTTTTAACTGACAGTACCATAGAATCATAACTAAAACATATTTACTTACTGGCTAGTCAAGTTCATCTGTGGAGTCCAGCTCACCCTCAGAATTTTCACAAGTTCATCAGTGGTCATTGTAGATTGTGCTGAGATAAATCAGGCTCCCCAAACCTTTCTGCATGCCCAATCTCAGTAAATTTATGATTTAGTCCCACTCTTTGCACCAATCCCTATCTAGCCAATCATGCTCTTTATTACTGCCAGTTTGCCTTGTTCACTTAGTTAAGCTAGTGGGGGGGGGTAAATACTGGTGGTGGCCATCAGCTGAGAGATCTAAAGGAGTGGTTCTATAACTGAAGCCACCATTAATAAGTAGCATCCTCAATTACTAGCCACAGCTGAAAATTAAATAGCTGAATAGAAGTTGCAGCTAATATCAATTAAATACAGCAGTGGAACTGTACCCTCATTCACACAAGTCTCTTCAGGACCTGCATGAACAGATACATCTGACTGAGGAAGATGCAGATGAGGATGCTCAGGGCCCTTTGGGCCCTGCACCAGATGAGAAGTCCATCTGGGTGTGAAAGTGCAGGGAAGTGCAGGGCCCTGGGAACCCTGTAGTTCCACATCAAGGAGGAGTTCATCTAGTTGTGGAAGCAGAGGACCACCCAGGCCCTGCACTTCCATGTGGCTGCAGATGCAGACATGCAGGTCTGGGGCCCTGTGCCGAGTGAGGCATCCGTCTAGCTGCGGAAGTGGTTCTACACTTCTGTATGGCTACAGATGAAGATGGGCACAGCCCTTCTGGCTTTGTACCAAATGCGGAGTCCACCAGGTGGTGGAAGCAGAAACAGTATTTCATTGTTCACTCACAACTTGGTCATTTTACCATATTTTACACCAAGGTTTCAACATAACCTTTTATGATCCCACCTAATGAACCTGGTAGGTGAAATTTTCAAATACCCATCTATCAGAATCATGAAGTGATGTGAACAAAATGGCTATGTTGAAAATGCAGGATTAATATATTGTAAATTACCAAAGTCATGAGCATGCATTAGAAAATATCAACATATGCTCATAACATACACTGCTTATGGAAAGGATTGTGGAACACTTGGAATCCAGCAGAGCACAGGATCTGAGGCAGCATGGATTCACATCAGGAAGGCCATGTCAAACAAATCTGCTAGACTTTTTTGACTGGACAACAAAGGAGGTGGATCAGGGGAGCGGTGAATATCGCCTACCTCCAGTTCAGCAAGGCCTTCGACACAGTCCCACACAGAAGACTGGTAAAGAAGTTTTCTAAAGGAGTCTGTGTCCATGGGTAATGGAAAAATGATGGTCGCTTGTAGTATGTTCCCCAGAGGTGCTTAAATATCAAAGTCAAAAATAAAATGTTGCTTGCATATGTATTAACCTTTAAAGAATCCCTCAAAGGATTTTTTAATCCAATAAAGTTCTTTATTTTGCCATGATGTTTTGTACTGTCAAGTGATTTTTCAAAGGGCTTCAATCTATAATAATTTCAAAGTAATCTCATTAAGTTTCATGTTTCACATCATTAAAACAATTATAATGTTTGTTTTTATCACATATGAGATTACAATCAATTACAAACTTAATTAGTTACAGTTTGGGCACTGTGTTTCCATGCTTTTTGTAAAGTTCTTCAACCCTTATATCACCTGCAACAACATTATTGTTCTTAAAGTTCACTTTTTATCAGTCTCTAGTATAAATAACACTAATGACACCTTCATCATTATACTGTACACGTGAGCTGCTGTGTTCAGTCTGCTAGTAACAGCTTGACCTACCCCTTTATCTGAAGCACTTTTCTACTCCATTTCACACGCATTCAGCTTTATGTATCTGTTTCTGTGTCATGCACTTTTTTTGTATATCCTGTGAGGAACAGAGGCACACCTATAGTTATTTGTCCGCAAGTTTTTCTCTAGCTTGCATTTACTTTTTCTTTTATGTTAATAGTGCTGTTTTCACAGTCCAAATACACGTTTTCTCTGATTGCTTTCTGTTAGGTCACTTTTTTGGTACAGATATTCTTTCTAAAAATTCTTGTTAGTATTTCACTAGTCTAAATTAAACACCGTCATTGTACCTTTGTTTTTTTCTTTTTTTTTCCTTTTTTCCTGAATACTTCCTGGTTGTCCTGCCTCTATCTTTCACGGGGTTACCTGTAAACAAATATTTACTGTTCAGCTTTCCATTCCTTTTAACCTGCCAGCCATTGGCAAGTGAG
This sequence comes from Neoceratodus forsteri, assembly GCA_016271365.2. Classification (NCBI taxonomy): domain Eukaryota; kingdom Metazoa; phylum Chordata; order Ceratodontiformes; family Ceratodontidae; genus Neoceratodus; species Neoceratodus forsteri. The sequence continues at coordinate 778,804,672 of CM057459.1, read as the reverse complement.
TTTCCACAGCAACACATCACATGGTTAGACGATCAGACGGGGAGGATTAGGAAGTGCTACTACACAGTGGAAATACACTTCACTAACTGAGCTGCATATAGAAAGAAGTAGAAACAGAAAGACATGCAAAGGTAAAGAAAATAAAAGAAAATGAACAGTTTAAGACAGCAGGAAAATGCCATAAAGAGAGCACATGAACAGAATGGAAAGCTAAACATTAAACATTTGGATATACTGTAGGTAACCATATGAAAGATAGAGGCAGCATAACCAGGAAGTATTCAGAAAAAATGAAAAAGCAAAGAAAAAAAAATCAAAGGCATGACTACCGAAAGTGAGCAGCTAGCCATATGAACATATGAACATACAAAGCTACCAGCAGATGATGCCCATACAGTCTATCAAGTCTGTGCCATGTAGGTCACCTTTTGATTATTTATAGTGGACCCTGCCCCCTTCCCTTTAACTCTTACCTTCCTCTTAATTTTTTTTTAACTCTTGGATTAAACATCTTTGAGCAAGAACAGCTCATTTACAAAGGCTCCACATCAAAATGTCAGTAGACAAACAGGGTGAACATCATTACAAGAATTATACAGAAGTTGCACAGGTGGTAGAGAACATACAAGGGTGAACATCATTATTCATTATACAAGACTAGACTGGTATGATATGAGTAAAGATAAAACCAGAGATAGATATGGAGAGACTGGCTCGGACTAAGAACTAAGCAGTGCATCAGTAGACTAGATGTGATGGCATTTGAGGGAAAGAACAGTAGGGAGGGTAGCCCCAGAAGGAGTAGGCAGACAAGAAGGCCATTGTCAAGGAGGGAGAAGGGACTGAGAAGTGCTAATAGGAGGGGTAAGGGACAGGGGTACAATAAGTGCTAATGTTGGCAGTGAAGAGAGTGGGAGTAGTGGGGGGTAGCAGAGGGGAATGAAAGGTGAACTAGAGAGCAGAAATTCATTGGAGAGGAGCATGGTGAGCAGGAATGTCTGGAGTACTAAGGGAGGTGAAGCTCTAAGTGAAACAATTGCAGCTACTAGAATAGGTGAGGTGTACCTGGAGCAGTCATTTGAAGGGGCTAATTTTGGGAGTAGTCAGGATATCCTGGTTGAGAGCATTATACCAATGTGGACTCCTGTAGGCAAATGATTTCTGTCCCATAGAGGTTCGACATCTGGGAAGGTTTGATTGCTGGCATTACGGGTATGCTGAGTGGTACAGTGCATGTTTAGGAGCTTTTTGACACCTGATAGCATGAGGCCTAAGAGTACCTTTTTTGTTAGCAAGCAGGTCTGATACTGGATCCTACAAAGGAGTGGGAGCCATCCAGATTGGGCATATAGTTCACAGGTGTGAGCAAAGTGGGTAGCGTCAATGAGTAGTCTACAGGCTTTGTTAAGTGCCACCGTTACCCTACGGAGGGCAGTTTGGGAGGCAGAGCCATAGATGGCTAGACCATAGTCAATGATGGAGGTGACTGAGCTGTGGATTGCCAGACGCAGAGCATCTGTAGTCATACAATGTGTGTACCTATGTAGCATTCCAATTTGAATGTTTACAGCCTTGGCAACATTATCAATATGTTGTGTGTAGGAGAAGAAGTTATCCAATGTGATCCCAAGGTATTTGAAATGATTGACCTTCTCAAGCTGGGCACCAGAGCCATTCTGGATGTTGAGGGAATGGGCTTTATGTTTGCTATGCACACTGCTGAATAGCATAACCTTGCTTTTTCTGAGGTTCCGGATAAATTTTTGGACACTGAACCATTCTTCAACCCTCGCAAAGTCAAGTTGTAGATGATGCTCAATGAGTTTAGTGTCCTGGTGGCTGATAAAGATGACAGCATCATCTGCATACAGTAACATTCTTTGGTGACAGGCACTAGGAATATTGTTCATGAATAAATTAAACAGTAATGGTCCCAGGATGGAGCCCTGGAGTATGCCTGAGAGGACTGGCTTTCGATTCGAGGTGGTATTAGCAATCCTGACTTGTTGGAACCTGCCCACAAGATAACTCTTGATCCATTGTAGTGCTTCATTGGAGAGGTCAATAGAGGAAAGCTGTCAGAGTAGGAGTGGGTGGTTGAAAGTGTTTGAAGCTTTTGTTAGGTCAATGAGCACCTCACCAGCACAGTTTCCCTGATCAAGTGTTTTGTGGATGTAACCCGTAAATTCCAAAAGGGCAGTGGTGGTACTGTGCCCTTTTCTAAATCCATGCTGTTGAGGTCATTGTATATCATATTTCTCCAGATATTCAACTAGCTGGTCTGAGAATATGCATTCAAATGCTTTGGAAAGTGGAGGGAGAATGAAAATGGGCCTGTAGTTGATATGAAACATCCTGTCTCCACCCTTATGGACAGGTGTGACAAGCGCCTGTTTCCAGACAGATGGAAACTGTGCTGATCTAAGTGAGAGGTTAAAGATCTTTGTGATAGGCAAAAGGATTTCTTCAAGGGTGAGTGAGATTAGGTTGAGATCAAGAGAGTCACTGCTGGTACAAGGTTTATGGATGGCCTTGCGTATGTAGGTTCTTGCCAGATGGATTGGAGTCTCCTTGAAATAGAACTGTGGGGTGATGCTGTCAACGGATGTGTTAACAAGGTGAGAACTAGTGTTGGGTGTGTCAAAAAAAAATGTCCAGGCATTTTCTATTGAGGTACCAGTTCTGTGCTGTTGAGTAGCAGTCCAGACCACTTGTATAGTACCACACTGCACACCCCACACATTTCCCCTTTGCACTTGGTCAAAAATCTACCAGCCTTCTGCCAGAGTTCATATAGAAAGGGGGGGGGCTGAGGTACATTGCTGGGCCTGTTGATGTGAATTCCTGTTCTAGCCGTTATTTGCAATGGTAAGGTTATTTCTCCCTTAGTAGACCATCCCTCCTCCTTATGTCTAAGCCACCCATGCTGATGCCCATCTGCACGTGTGGGGTTAGGTCACTGCATAGTCACGCATGATGTTAAAGCTGGTTCACATCCCTCTGTAGGAGGTACTCAAGCAACAAAGATGACAACACCCTCCTCCAGAAATATGTCTGATATGAAAAGAGGTCTTCCTCATTATAGTGCTAAAGCTAGTACTACTAGTTGGACTATTCCCCACTTTTAAGTGAAAGAAAACTGTGCTGCTAATTCAGTGACATCATGTCACATGGCTTAGATATTTGGGCAGAGACAGCAGTGATAAATACTATATTCAATAGCAGTACTGCTACATGCCAACTTATTTATATTTGAATAATAAAACATTGTTTTAACTATATCTTAATTCAATTGTTATAAATGAAAAAATGCATTTCATGTTTCAGACGATTTTAAGAACACATTTTTCTTCATGCAACACCAGTGGTGATAAAAATGTCAAGATAATATTGCCATTTCTGTGTATTAACCCCAAGATATCTTGACATGTTATTATCTTAAAGGTTAGTGTCAGCACAATAGAGCACAGAACCAATCAGAAAGTAGCTTTCACAATGCTGATATCATAATTTCCAAGTGTAGTACAGCAGCTAAAATAAAAGAGAAGCAGTTAAATCTTCAAACAACAGATTTAGGAGTTGTAACTACCATCGTAAACTGATGTATAAATCAAATATGCAATGGTCTGACTCAGAATAAGCAGTTTATCATCACAGGGACTGGACCTTTATAATCTACTTGGATCAGACACCCATGATATATAGATATGGTCCTGTCCCCTGACACTTGAAGAACAGTTTCATATTTTGAGTCAGGACTCCTGAATTTCTTTTGCTAAAGACATTTGGTAAATCAAACTTACCAGTCCAAATGATGAATGACAATCTAAGGGATTACACATAACAGGGTGTGTGGGTATTAAGGGAATAACAAATGTATTTTTTAGGAATGAGACATAGCCAAGTGCAGCAACCACCTGGGAAGTGTATTATCTCCTTATTGCCACACAACTTGGAGTGTTTTATCTTGCTTCAGAAAAAAAAATACTTTGATCTGACTTGTTTTGGCCAATGAGGTTACAAGCTTTTTATAGTGTATGACAGAACATGATTGTGTATGGAAATCCATACACATGAAAAAATTGTTCTGCTGCACTAGTGACATGCATACTAACACAGAATGAGTTTTTGTTCTGCGTTAGTAGGCACGTCACAATACAACCACCCCTAAACAGCGCTGTTCATTGGATTGGGGCCAGTTGATGAGCTGCGTGTGTGAACCGACTCAGTGAGCAGAAAAGTGAGAAAAGATGGTCTGGTGGCAAGGACTGATCGCGGGAAAAAAACTAAAGTAAGCACACTTCTTTTTTGAGGCCATACACTATATAGAAAAGTGAATGGGAGCCCCCATACACAACATGCTATTCTATTCTAATACCTTGTGGTTTCCATGATGATAGGGACCTTGCGAACTTCGCTCTCGAGGTCCTCATTGTCAATGGAAACCACTCAGTATTAGAATACTGTGGTTGTGTATGGGCTCCCATATGCTATCCTATATATAGCCTATTTTATAACATGATAGTTAATTAAAATCTTTATATGCCACTGTTGCTGGCACATATTGCAGTGCATATTCTTTTTATTGCAGTGGCAGAGAGGTCTACTTGTTAGAGCAAAGGCTGGAGAAAAAGGGGGTCCACATACAAATCCTGCCATAGCTATGGACTCACTCCATGATTTCTATTTAGTTTTTTAGTCATTCCACCTATAAAACTAAGCTGAAAGGACTCTACTGTGGTATTGTTGATGAATAACTTGATACTGTTTTTTCTTTATTTTCTAGCCGCCATGCATGGCAAAACAAGCAAAGCACTGTAATATGAGACTCATGAATGATGTAAAATAAAGAGATTAATGCAAGCAGGCTTTCACAACAAGACTGCATTTTCGTCAAGGTATACTGATGACATCATGGTGACATTGACAGGGAAGCTCAAAAGGTCCTGAGGTCATGGATGGCATCAGAACTAAAGACGGAAATACTGTACGTCCATGTTGTGCAGGGATGACAATGTGTAATTTTGCATAGTATATGGTTGGAAACATAACATTTAAAAAATGCTACTTTTTCCATTTAAAGAAATCATTACTATTTTTTTTATTATTATTTATAAAATAACAAACACCCACTCTCTTCCAGCTGCTGAAAACACACCCTGATGAGAGAGAGTTTCTGTTTTTAAAATGATGAAACAACACAAGATGTTGTGCTAGAACAGGGGATTGGTTCTGTGTTGTTGGGGTGTGAGTGTGTGTTTGGAGGGGTTAAAGTAGAGCAGCAGGCGTGCGGCACGAGTTTTCATTCTGATTACAAACGATCTTTACCACAGAATGGTACAACAGCATTCTATGACCTTTGCACTGTGAAACAACAGATGTGTTTTTAGTTAGGATGGAAATCAATGGACATGTGCATCAGAAGCAACTACAGCATAGGTTAAGTAACACATGACTAAACTGTCTTGTTTTTGTGAAACAGTATTTCTTTGTGTGTACGCCAGTATCCGATTAGCATATACGAGATACTACAGCACCTGCAGCAGCATAACTATCATGTTTAAAGTTACTGAAAAGTAATTTAAATGTAAATAGGATGTGACATGTGCTTACTGTTCATTTCCAGTTGTGGTTTTATACAAAGCCCTTCTCAACTCCCAGAGTTGTTGCCTATATGCCTCTGGTCAGCAGCACTCAGGTCATGGACGGTCTTACTTCGTTTGCACGCTCCAGTCCAGGTTTTACTCACAGCTGTGTTTCTCTGCTTCAGCAATGTGGCGCACGTTACTCTCTCCGGTATTTCTCTCTTCCTTTCTCAGATCTCTGTGTCTCATTCAGTCCGTGCTGAGTAGAAGTTCCATGATCCCCCTTGCTACAGCAGAGAACATACCTGATTCTTACTGGCCGAGCAAGTCAAGGGTTCCCCCGAGTTGGACTTCGATCAGGGGCTCAGCGCTCCGAGGCAGCCTGTCTGGAGAGGAAGAAGGAAAGCGAGAAAGGGATGTACAGTGTGCTTAATTGCCAATGATTTCTCAACGCCTGCTTTTCGTTTCGAAGTTTAAAGCAGCAGTTGTGGGCGAGTCTGGGGATTGCAAAGAATAACGGTGTACCTATTCTGGGGACAGCTGGATTAGTGGTGTGACCGGCGGAACTTCGGCGGAGAGCAAGTTGTGTCGGCAGGTTGGCAACCTGAAGGATTTACGAAGTTTGAGGGTTCGGGATGGCTTGGATCGGGGCTGTATTTTGCACTTTAACAGTGCTGTCATTTTCTCTGGGTGCTGATCTTAAAGCTCGGAGCTGTGGCGAGGTTAGGCAAGCTTACAGTGCAAAAGGCTTCAGCCTCGTTAGTGTACCCCATCAGGAAATATCAGGTAAGGAATAATATGGACGCATGAAACAAAGTGGATGCACTGCATTTTTGTTGAGCGGGATCATTCATGTATTATTCACCGGAGAGCTACTTTACTACAGTATGACGCCAAGATTCACGGTGTATATACTATATGGATGGTGGCAAATGACCAGTAGTTTGTGACATAGCACACTTTCATTGTCCGGGGTGAATATGAAGCCCCAATCCGTACAAAAATACAGTATGGTGCAGACACAAATAATAAAGGTATGGACTGTTTTACAGATAGCATCCACGAAGTTTGGAAACTTGTGTGGGTTTCTCCGAGGACTGTAGGACAGTAGTTGTAATGGATGTGTGCATTTATTGACTAGGTTACAGGTTTGAATCGCACTGTTTGTAACTTTCCTTTGTGGATTTGATTGTCAGCTGGCTAACTGGGTCCTGACAACGTCTGGCACAGTTTTACCTGCTACTATGTCTTAGCTTGACAGTCAACGTCCGTCAAGGTCTGATTCCTAATCTGGTTGGGGAGGAGTAAAAGTTCTTATCACGACTTTCAAGTTGTTGTGGAGTGCATTTAATTCGGACCAGCAATGCTCAAATAGCTGTTACTGTTTTTATGACTGGAGCTTTCAGGTAAACAGGGCTTTGACATTCGTGTCAGATATTACTGCCTATACAGTGCACTCGTGTTCGCAAAGTAAATCTTATTCTGAAGGGTTCCAAGTTTCAAAATGTTTAGGGGATATTTCCCTGTTTACAATGACTGCCTGCTTTAACCCGACAGCCCCAGTTAATCTAGACAGACAGGTAAACAGATAGGCATATATATTTACACTATGGTGGTTTCAGACAGACCGGCAGACAGATTTAAAATATGGTGTTTATACTTTGGTTCCGTTTTAGAATGTTGACCAGATGAATATTTTGATCCAAGAAATCGCCATTGCAAAACGGGTCATGTTGCAATTTGTAAACGATACAAAATACCTATGGTTATTTTTGGAGGTTATTGCACACAGTGTAAACGTGTACTGTAAGCTGTGCATGTGATGATCTTCTGCTCGAGTCTGGAGGATGACCCACACTCCAGCACGAAGATGTGCTCTTTGTCACTTAGACTCCCGCTACTGCTGGGGCGTGCGCGACTGTCAGACAACTTCTCCTCTTGTCAGATCGCTGTTGAAGTTTTTTTTTTTTTTTTTACAGTCTCCCACAGAGTAAGGGATTACTTCTGCTCACTCTTATATGTCACTAACGTCATTTTTAATCGTAAGATGCCAGCTTCTCTCGGCTGTTAATAATAGCCTCAAAGGCTGTAGATGCCATGTGTTACTATTTTTTAACTACTTAATGGGGCGAGTTGAAGGAAAGATATGTTCAGAGACAGAGATGGTTGTTTTGTTGTGTAGTAATGCATTTGGTGGATGGTGCCTCTACCGTGCTGCTGGTTGTTCCTAATTATTGCTGTGCAAAGATGTCCTGCTGTTTAATGGAAAGCTGCCGTTTTAGCACCAGCGCCAGTTATTATGGTCATTTAATTATTGCAAGCAGCACCGAGCTGTCGTGCGATGAGATGTTTCTAAAAGTCCTCATGAAAAGCATCAATCACAGTAAAGCAATTTATATATTAAAGCATAGGAATTCGGAGTTTTTTAGGCATACAGTATATGATTTAATGACAGAGAACTCAACTTTCCAGCATTGTATCTGTCTGTCTGTCTGTCTGTCTGTCTGTCTATCTATCTATCTATCTATCTATCTATCTATAGTATCTATCTACCTATCTCTCTGTCTGTCTATCTATCTATCCAATTTGGTATTGTGATTGCAGTATATAGTCTTCAGAAACTTGTTTATAAATGTTGTAGCCTGCTGTATAGTATGTTTGCATTCCTGGGGTAAGTGTTTTGTTTGTTTGTTTTCTGTCTTTAGTTGAGTGTAGGAAACTTAACTTTGTAAATATGTTCTCTTGACATATAATTGCCAAAAACACAAGAAGCATAATTTAGATAAATACTGGTCAGGATCCAATGAATGATCACATGAAACTGAGTTGAATAGCCAAAGGGGTAACTAAGGGGGATAGAACTTTCTTTAGGCACATATCTGAGAAGAGAAAAGCAAGAGGAGGGGTAAGAGGATAAGGAGGGTGGCATGGGGAGACTGTGCAGAAGATGATCAAGCAGATCCTGAGCAGGTACTTCTTCTTAGTCTTCTCAGTTCATGGAGCGGGAATGGGCCACAATGGAGGAACAGAAACAAGGAAGTGGGCCAGGTGGGAAAAAATCTGTTTTCAGAGGAAAAAGTCCTGAAGGCACTTGCAGTTCTGAAAGTAGAGAAGGCTATGGGACAGGATGGGATACATCCAAGATTATGAAAGGAACTCAGGGAGCTGATAACTGCCCCACTGATAGCCTTATTCAACCTCTCACTTGAAACAGTCATGGTTCCAGAGGACTGAAGGAGAGAAGGCATGTCCCTGCTCCATAAACCTAGTGGCAGGGAGGAGGCTAGCAACTATAGGCCATTCAGCCTCAAATATGCAGTGGAGAAATTAATGGAAACCCTATTAAAGGAAGGTTGGTAGAGTATCTTGAATCCATGGTGATACAAGACCAAAGGCAGCATGGCTTAATAGGGGGAGGGGTCATGCCATATGAAACTGATAATTTCTTTGTCTTGGTGACCAAAGAAATAGATCAGTGGAGGGCAGTGGAGGTGGCCTATTTGGACTGTAGCAAGGCCTATGTCAATGTGCTGCTCAGTAGAATGATAAAGAAATTGAGCTGCCTAGGGTTTGGATCCTGAGTTGTAAATTGGCCATGGAACTGGTTAATGGATGGATGACAGAGGGGGATGGTTAATGGCACCTACTCTAATAAGGGGGGAGTGACCAGCAGGGTGCTGAGGGGCTCTATACTAAGGCAAGTCCTCTTCAGTGCCTTCATATGTGACATTGCAGAAGAACTGGAATGGAACGTATGCCTTTTTGCAGATGACAGCAAAATGGGTAATAGGCTGAACACTTCGTAGCAGGTGGAGAAAGTGTGTAGGGACCATAGGAAACTCAAGGAGTGGTCAAGAGCATAGCAGGTGAGTCACAATTCAAAGAAGTGCAAAATCGTGCCACTAGGGCATCATAACCCAACAGCTGAAACATAGGATGGGGGGAGCTAGTACAGTCAATAATGAGGAATGGGACATTGGGGTTATTATAGCTGGTGACCGCAATGTGGCAGGGCAGTGTGACAAAGCAGTGGGTCAAGCCAGAGGGATTTTAGGATGCAGGGAAATGTATTTCAAGCAGGAGAAGGGAGGTCATTTTGCCTCTGTATCGCTCGCTTCTTAAATCCCACCTGGAGTATTTGATCCAGTTCTGGAGGCCACACCTCCGAAATGACTTATGCTGGAGACAGTCCAGAGGAAGACAAGTAAAATGATGCAGAGCTTGTGTCTAAAGCCCTATAAGGTGAAACTGAGGGGTCTCAACATGTACACATTAGGAGAGCAAGAGGAAACATGACTGAGACCTACAAGTACCTCATGGTGTTGAGAAAGGTAAAAGAGGGAAGTCTCTTTTAATTGAGAAATAGTACCAAGACTGTAAATCATGCAGTGAAACTTGTGAGGGGGGAGGTTAAGAGAGATGTGAGGAAGTACTACTGTGCTGAAAGACAGGTAAACAGCTGAAACAGACTGCCAGTGGATGTGGTGGAGGCAGAAATAATAAAAGGCTTCAAACATGTGTGAGACAGACTTATGGTAATATTAGTAAATAAGCAGGGGGGTGGAGGGTCACTATAGACCAGTTAGGGTCTGCTGAGACAGACTAAGCAGGGAGCATCTGGACAGACTGGTTGGGCCAAGTGGTCCTTTTCTGCCAACAAATTCTATGTTTCTGTGCTATTGGCTGCATAAATTAGTAGCACCATGGCACTTCTGCCCCATCCCTCTCTCATGATCATGCACCACCTCCTGACAATCTCTGTCAGATCAGATCCTGCATTTTACTTAATTGGTATGGTAAATCTATGGCATTGGGACATAATAGATTTACTTACTTACTAACCAGACAGTCGGAAGATGCACTGTGTTTGCCACAATAACAGCAGTGAGGGGCACGGGGGGGAAGGCCAACTGAGTTTGTCTGGTATACTGTGGTTGCCACTTGCCACCAATCAAGTTTAGGGGTCTGAGGAATGATGGAGTTGGGCTAGGGTGAAAGTGAGTTTGAAAAGATTCTGTTAGCAGAGTGCTAGTACCTGACAACTAAATATCTTTATTGCTGGCAGTCTCTGAATCACCAAGAAAAGTTAGAGGTGGGTGGGAAATGACTGAAATTGGCAGATAAGGTAGACAGGAGATGATCCCTGGCTACCAGATGAGGGTATACAGCCATTTTGTGGCTTTTTCCCTCCCTCACACATACAGTCAAATATCAAAAAACAAACAGTAAATACCCCACAATATTGAGCCTAAATATTCAGTAAAAGGTATTCACACAGCCATACAGTAGCATGAAGAATGATAAACAGTTACCAGCATAAGCTGTGTCACCACTGTGTGTGACAGCATAGTTAGTTTTACTAGTATGACTATTCATTGAAAGAAAGGTGAACCACGCAAAATTGCTTACATTTTATTCTGCTACTGATTGAAATTTAGCTGACCCAATCTTGTTGTCAAGTTTCCTTTTGATCTATTCTTCCAAAGCAAGCATTGAAAAGAAAGTCCCTTATGTGTCGACTCTTACAGGCAGCTACAAACATGGTCATTGTTCACATAACTGAGTTTGCTTTACTTGGAATTCCTTTTCTCCTATTGTAGAATAGATATTGATAATAATTCATAATTTCACCTTACAAATCACATGCTCATTATCTTGATAAGCAGATTTGATGGCTACTGGAAAGGATGCAGCTTTTCTAGTAGGCAGAAGTGATGCTAACAGAGTGTGGACAGAGGTGGGGGGATTGCAGCTCCTGATATAAGTGGCTATATGATACTTGTGAGTAGAAATGTGCCCAGAGGGAGGCTCTGCTGCACAACGAGTTACTGTGTGTTAGCTCTGCACACACACGGTATGAGGGAGGCTATCATCTAACCTGTTACTTTGGAATTGATTTTCACAGCTCACAGCAGAAACTGTTTTTTAGTCCATCAAAAGGAAGTCAGTGGAGCTGATGTTTCTAACACACAGTGAAATTTATGTTGCAGCTTTCATTGTCTGTAGGCAGGAGGCCTGAAGGCTTTAATGACATTACATAATATAAAGCTAAGACATATGCCAATATACTAATCACCAGTGCCTGTTTGTCCTTTACAATGATGCCTGTATTTCATATTTTGGGGGTAAGAGCTATTTTCCTCAACCCACAAACTGAGCTCAGCAGTGGTATGCAAGTACTACTGAAAGTGATGCCTATTCTGATGTCTGACTTCACTGGATGTGCCTGGTTGTGTTTGTAGCCCATGCTCTATAAAATAGGTATGATGTGTCCAGAAGGTCAATCTGAACCCTTTGGGGTTTGATGCCAATTGATTTATGTGCCAGCAAGGGTGTTGGTATAAACTGAACATTTTTAAATTAAATTCCTTCAGAAAATAATATATTTAGATTTACTAGACTGCACAATGCATAGAATGTCATGATTGTCTTCCTGTGTTTCCAAAATAGAAGGGTAAGTAGGGAACACCAACCAAAGGGTTAGCTATAAGAAGTCATAACTTATTGTCCTCAGAAACAAATTAAGCACTGCAATCAATGGTCTAGTTTTGAATCTTGTGTTGTTTAAAGAGACTGTACAAAATAATCAGACTTGGTGGAATAATACATAGTTTGTTGTTAATCATTGCATTAACTACTGAGTGTTTAACCTTATATTGCTAGCTGTTACTGGATTGTGCAATTAGTCAATGCTTGTACCAGCTATGAGGTCAATACAGAAGTAGCTAAAATTACTGTACATGTGTTTTTTGTTCTATTATCCTCTGCCCCCCCCCCAAAAAAAAAAACAGTTTTGGGATGAATCCTGAATCCTGCCAGTCTCAGGATGTCCTAGCACAATTCACTTTCAAAGACTGTACACAAAGCAGATTCTTCCATTAAAGTGCAAGAGTGTTAACGTTTCTTCCAGATGCTGTCATGTTCTAGGAGCCATGAGAGAGCCACAATGATGGTTAAATTCTAAGTTCTCATCTTCAAAATCATATTTGTTTTTATTGTATTGGTGCAGAATTGAACTCATAGCTCCAGTGTGTCTAGTAGTTCAGTATATAAATTGAATGCTTCCACAGCGCTGGTGCACTAAAGAAATTCCAATAGCTGAAAAACACCTCCATGAAAACAAAAGACATGAACCACAGGAGCCCTTCTTTCCATATTTACTGCTTCCTTGATAGTTATGTAGAAATGCTACAATGGGATGAATACCATGGCACTCAGTTCTCTTTGACTATAAACAAGGTAACTATGGTAGTCAGGAGGAATCCTGATACAGTTTTCTTTCTTTACCTAGGATAGTCTAACTGAGATACATTTTCTCTATTCAAGAGGGGTTCTGCTTCTACCCACATTTTAAGTGAGGAGGCTGATGTGCTGGGAAGGTACAATGGCATTCTAAATGGTCATACAGTGAACCAATAATTGTGGTGGGATTCAATTTTGAAAACTTCTACTTCACAATTTTCCACTGGAACTCGTTGACATTCCAAATAGAAAAATATCCAGTAGATTTTAGATTTTGAATGAAAAGGTGAAGTATTTATCTGTGTGTGTCATTTGTCAAAAGATTCATAATGCCTCGAAACTTGTAGCAGTGTTTTAACCTGTGTAGAAAGGTTGTTTTCAAAACACTTAATTAACAGCTCTGGGTGAGAGTTTCTGAGATGTTTTGTAAACCTTATAAGTGTTCAAGTGGTAGGGTTAACTTGAGCAAACTATTATTTTTATTTCAAATTATAAATTTATCCAGGTAAAATAGGATTGAGATCATCAGTATTGCTGAGACTTGTTGTAATGTACTCTAACAAATGAAACACAAACCAAGAAGGGGATAGATTATTCAGAAGTGACTAAAATGCGAAGGGTGAGAGGAGTAGAGCTCTATCAAAATGGGAATTGGGGGTTCAGATTAGGGAGCATAATTGGAGGATAGAAGGGGAAACTGAATCCTTATGGATAGAGATAAGGAAGGGCAATAGAAGTAAAACATTACTGGAAATACACTAAAGACCTCAGAACAAGGAAGGTAAAAGCAATTAGAAATTATGGACTGAAATCAGAATGGCAACGTTTAAATGTCTAGTAATAATTATGGGACATTCCAATTTACTGGAAATAAAACAGGGAAATTGGTTTTGGGTGCTCCCTCTTCAACTGGTTTGTGGATTACCTTTAAAACTGGTACCTGAATTAAATATTTAAAGGTGTAATGTCATATTCTTGTGGTGTTTAATGTGATGCACAACACAGCCAAGGACCAATTATCTTTCCAATTTGTATTTATGGATTGTCAAGCTTATGTGTGCAATCTAAAATATTGTATATAAAGATGATACAGTCCTCTATCATTACTCAAGATCTATTATTGATATTAATATTAATTTTGAATCAGACTTTAGTTTTCTTGAGGGTTGGTTTTCTCAAACAAATAAAACCTCATCACAACTAAAATTTATTTATTTATTTATTTCAGAGTTTAACCAGACAGGCATACTGAGCGGCTAACCACTCATTTCCAGATGCGGCCTGGGGGAACAAGAAAGGGGACAATGAGGGGACAACAAAACACAAATAATTTGTACACTTGAGGAGGCACAATATGAAAGACTATACACGTAGGTAGCTAAGGCAGACATGCAACTTAAGACTAGGCAGGCACAGAGACAAAGCATTGCAAATGCCATTGCATTGTACATATAAAGTTAACATAACAATGAAATAATGTTGTTTGGGACCATGTAAAAGTGTCATAGCAAGACAAGACTTTCTGGTGAACCCTCTGACAAGAGACTCCAGGCAAACAAAGTTCAGTGAAACAAAAATGTTGCTTTACTTCAGCACAAAACAAGGATTCAAAAGCAGGTTACTTTGGCAAAGCAAAAGCAAAACAACATATTTTTAGTTTAACTTGATTAAGCTTTTCCAGTTCACAGCAGCACATCTCTTCTCTCGCTCTCTCTCTCTCTCTCTCTCTCTCTATCTTCTTCCCTCAAGAACTCAAATCCAGTCTTTTGCTCTGTCTGGCTTCCTTTTTGTGCATACAAGATGAGGCTTGTTTATGCCCTTGTCCCACAGAGACTTCCAGGCCTGCATTCAGCCAATGCATATAGCATTTAAAGAGCCAGACAAGAAATCAGCAGGGTTTGTTTTCAGTTTGCATGTCTCCTGCTAGTGTCTTAGTGGAGAGGGGGCCCTGGGTGAAGGTTGTATCTACTCCTTCACAGACTAAAACAAAAGTAAATAAATGAAGAGAGCTGCTCCAAATCTCTTCTAATGATGGCTCCATGCTTGACCATGTGATCCACTTTAAATACATAGGTGTTCATTTGAACTTTTTGGTTATCTTTCAGAGAACTTTGGGATCATACCACTAAATCAGTTCACCAAAAATACAATGTATTTTACAGGATGCAAAGCAGATTAACAGCAGGAATCCTTCTAGCCATAACTCAACAGTACTTGTAAACAGTCATAGACTGCAGCTGTATGGTCTATGACAAATGTCCTTTAGCTGAGCTTAATTAACAGTATGTATTATACAACAGAGGAGGTTTGCCCTTTTTGCTAACTGAGAAAAAAAAACACTGTAACCTCCACCTCAAATTACACTAGTTATAACATGGTTTACATTTTAAATATGCTACTGTATCTTTTATACATTATCTTTTGACAAGTGATGCACCTACACATTTGGAGACCTGGAGTCATATTGTACCAGATTTTGCATTGATCCATTCCATTTCTTCCCATGATAAACTCTTTGTGAAAATTTTAATTAGCTGTATAGCCTAGGAATGCCCTATCAAAAGCAAAATCTTGATGTGGGGATACCTCTTGGTCAAAGGTCAAATAGGTTGCAAGTGTGACCTGTGACTCTCTTTGGCAGAAGTTTTATAACCAGGTCCATGACCAAACAGACAGGTCATTAATTAAGACTGTGTTTCAGGTAACCATGTAGAAACATTTGGTTTAAGAGAGAACACAGTAGTATAAGAGAAACCTGTGTGGAGTGAACTTGAGTCTCTAATGAGACAAGAACAAGGACTGAGCATTGGAGCAGGAGCAAGGCTGTGTGATCTTTGTCTCTGAAACTACAGTGTAAACTGGAACCTCAGGGATGTGTGCTTGTATTATATACATCTACATGGACATCTGTAGATATTTGCTCTAAATAAAGTAGAGTAGAATTATAGGACCAAACAGGTCCATGATGCTTGCAGCAAGTCCTAGTACTTTGATAAATAGCTAAATGGGAACCCCAGCCATAAGGCCCAGGGTGAGGGGCATGATAAAATCATAACAACTTTAATTGCCATTGAGCTATAGGAACTATCTGTAATATTCTACTTGTTAGGACTGAAATGGGGCAGAATTATCATAGTGCCTGTTACAATTTCCAGGCTTGTTATTTTGAGAATTAAACATTCAGAATTTCTAAATTACTTCAATGTTTGCTTTAGGGAGGCTCTTGCTATAAAAGCAGCAATAATATATAGGTCTTCTGTTGTCAGATACTTGCACAAAGTATTTTGTTTTTTATTGTGGAGATGGGTCTGCATCTTCAAGTGGATTTGTAACCCAGTACTTCAAAGACTGCCATTTTTAGTTTATGCAAATATCAGATGCTTTATAACTCTCTTGCTTTGATAGTTCTTAATGAGCAGAACTGTCACACTCATCTGGAAAAGTTCATTTACATCTGAAGTGCTTGAATTTCTGATTCTAATCAGCACCAAGTTCTCAGTACAGTATATACTGTAGTACCCTCTGTATTGTTACCTTATCATAGCACCTGATGAAGAGGCTGTTGTTGCTTTGAAAGCATGTATACGTTTATGTTATTAAAATAAAAGGTATAAACAACCTACTTTTTTCATTGCATCAGTGGTAAACTCTGCTAGAGCATGGAATTCAATCTCCCTTTACTTGACAGAAATAAACACTGGTTAATAGAAGGCTGTCCAGTGGCATGGAGGGCTGAGGCTCTCTGCACCTCCCCTTCTGCCAAGCTGGCAACCCAGTTTCAGAAACAGATGAAGGTCACTCAGGGGCTGACTGGGTGAATGAGAACTGAGCATCTGTAGGACTGCTCTCCTCCCTCAGGGAGGCAAAGCCCTCCTCCGGAAAAAAAACAAAGTTGTCTTGGATGGGATTATGCCTATCACAATTGCAGTCAACATACATTCATCACTGTAAGGTCTTGTTGTGGAAAAGTTGTTGCTGCATCATAGATCCTACCTCAAGCAGAGATATACCTGTAGGCCTGCATTTTCAGTGATCTTGGTGCAGCCTTTGTGGCAGTTGTTTTGTTGCAGTTGCATCCATATAAATGCACCAAAACATTTACATAATATAGTCAAACACTTTTATCAATTTACAACTGAAAAATGATGTATGCATTAAATACAGTATGTGATACATGCATCATTTTTGATGCCTAGTGTATGGCACCTGCAGCATAGGAGAGGTCAAATTTAATTGGGCCCATGAGTCTTGCCACATGTATCACAAGTGCAGACACATTGTCCTGCAACAGGCTGAAAATTCAGCACCAAGTTTCTTATGAATGGTGAATGAACCAGTGATACGCATAACATGTAACCCACTTCAAGGATAATGATATCACTCTAAAACAATGGTTAATCTGTTCATATATGAAAGCATAAACACACTAAAATAGGGAAGGAAAAAGGCCTTTTCTCCAGCAAATTCTTTTTCCTGTTAACTTGGTAAGTATACATTTTTTATGAACTATTTAAAACAATACTATTCATTTATGACATGATCATATTTAAAAAAAAAAACTTTCATAGAGTCTCATGGGAAAGAAATATAGTTTCAAATACAAAAAAATATGATGAGGGAAAGCCATTTGGTATTGACACTTTACAAGGGAGGATTTGCTTTAATTGAACATTTATTTATTCAATGAAAACATATTCTTTTTCCTGACATAATCTGTTTATTGATGAGTTTTCATTTTACATAATTAATCAACACCACACTGTTTCAGGTTTCAATGTTTTTATTGTTCAGCAATCGAGCCTTTACAACATACTAAGCACATAAAATTATATACAAAAAAGGAGAAGAAAAAAAAGGAAAAAATATTAAATCTAATATTACATTTAAAATTTTAACACATAAAAATCCATGAACAAATTAATTGTCATAGGCAGAGAGACATTTTTCTTTGTGTTTCAACACCTGATAAAAAAAACTTGAAACCATTTTAGCCTCCTCCAATGTCTGAGGGTGAAGAAGTATGAATAAAATATAATATTTTGCATTCACATATTTAATAAGAAAATCATTTAACAGATTAAACTGCGGGATTTTATATAAAGGGCACTGTACCGTAATATGATAAAGATCTACTTGAAACCCCTTATTACATCTGCAAAACTCCAAACCTAAATTGGGTGGAGTCGTCTTATTAAAAAAAAGCATATTTAGAACAGATGATTCCCACACTGTATTAAACATTAGCTAGAAAGAGCCACTGAACATTAAGAATACATTGTCAAAATACATATGGGACTGGATGAACATTAAATCTATTACAAAATACAAATTCTTTTCAATATACTGAGGCCAGGATATTCAGACTGTGCCAGGCAGTGGTGCAAGCCTGGGCACAGCACAACTGTGATGTGCCAGGGCCAGGTCTAGCTCCAGGTGATATTCAACCATGCTGCACTATGGCACAGCACCATTGAATATGGCAGGGGCAGTGCACAAACTGCACATGGCACAGTGGCTCTGCACTGGCGCAAGCCACAGATAGGGGGCAGAGGGATGCACCAGTGCAAGTGCAGTTGCGCTAGGCATATCACCCATGATATTATGCAGGGGGCATGCAAATGAAACCATAATATATGCAAGGCACAAATGGGGCCATTTGCGTGTCATTATGGCCCCATTTGCATGCCTTGCACAGCGAAGACTAGTGACCAGCACCTGGCACCCTGCACAGCAGGATGTGTGCTGTGGGGATCCTGAGGCATCCCCCACCCCATAGTCATGACTGCATGGTATATGTAACTAATGAGATCCCTGGTAGTCTAGTAGTCATCCCCAGTCCCCGAATCCCTGATGTGTAGGACACATGTCCAACCCTGCTGGTCCAGTGGTCCCCCCTCCCACCCGAGTCCCTGATGCCCTTACACATGACATTATGATGTCCCAGGTGATTGATTCAGTGGCACTCCCCCATTCATTGCTGCTATCGTGGTAAAATCCAGACTTCAAATGCCCTGGTGATCCAGTGACACCCCCTACTCCACCCACCCACACAGAACCCCTTGCCCACCCTGTTCCTCCCCTCCATCATCAGCTGGCAGCTGCATCCTGCCTGTGCACCACCCAGCCACCTACTGAATGACAGGTACCATATAGACTATAAGCCCATTGGTCCCCAGTGTGGACCAATGGACTTGCAAGGCATACTGTACTAGACAGTCCCAAAATATGTGAATGACTCCATTCACATATTTGGGACTCTCTAGTACAGTATGCCCAATGGGCTTACAGCCCATACTGTACCTGTCTTTCAGCAAGCAGCTAGGCAATGTGCAGGTGGATGCCGCCACCTGCCGATGATGGGCGGGATGGGGTGGGCAAGGGTTCTGTATGGGTGGTGGGGTGGGGATGCCATTGGATCACCAGGGCATTTCAAGTGAGGATTTTACTGCAGTCACAGCAATGTGTAGGAGAGGTTTCCACTGGACCACCAGGGACATCATAATGTCATGTATCTGGGCATAGGGGACTTGGGTGGAAGGGGGGACCACTGGACCACCATGGTTGGACATGAGCCCTACACATCAGAGATTTGGGGACTGGGGGAGCACTAGACAATCAGGGATCCCGTTAGTTACATATACCATGCGATCATGGCTATGGGTGGGGGGATTCCAATGGACCACCAGGAGTGTGTGTGCTTGCGGATGGTGTTCTGGGCAGATGGGGTGGCCACCCATGGCTGGGCTGCTGTGTTACACCCTGCAATACTGGGGCCCACCTTTGGGTGGTCAAGCTTTGTTCCTACTTAGCATGGGCTCAACTATGAGCCCCCATGCGGCGCACTGCAGGGGTGCTCCGGCATATGTGCTGCACATCCCAGGTTGAATATCGGGATGTGCCACATATGCATGTGCATGCCACATGCATTTGCACCGCATGCATTATCATTGCATCCCAGCACTTTGGGATTTGCACTTCACCAGGCAGCGTCTCAATATCCCACTGGGGCACAATGCAGGGTTGTGCTAGTGCAACTCCGTTGCACAAGGCGCAATCCCTTTCAATATCTGGGCTCATGTGTTTAGACCTCATGCATTATGGAGCAAATGATTAATTAACATTCTTATCAGTCACCTAGCAACTCATTTAAATAGCATGCTCATGGCTGGGCTGCTGTGTTGCACCTTGCCAAAGTAATGCACATGGGAAATAAAAACCCAGGGGAAGCGTACACTATGGGGGGTGAGATACTGACAACAGTAAAAATAGAAAGGGACCTGAGGGTAATTATATCAGATGACCTAAAGGTGGGCAAGCAATGTGAGAAGGCAGTAAGGAAGGCTGGGGGGATACTAGGATGCATAGGAAGAGGCATCAATAGTAGAAAACAGGAAGTTGCTATCCCTCTGTACAGACAGTTGGTGAGACCCCATCTAGAGTACTGTGTGCAGTTCTGGAGACCCCATCTCCACAAAGACATAGACAGAGTGGAGGCTGTCCAGAGGAGGGCACCAAAATGGTGCAGGGTCTGCACCAGAAGACATACGAAGAAAGACTAAAGGAGCTTAATAATACTCTTGAGGAAAGAATGGGAGAGGGACATGATAGAAACTTTCAAGTACCTCAAGGGAATTAACAAAGTCCAAGAGGGTAGCATCTTCCAGAAAAAGAGATGTGCAAGAACAAGGGGGCACAATTTGAAGATAGAGGGGGGAAGGCTCAGGGGTAATGTGAGGAAGTATTTTTTCACTGAGAGAGTTGTGGATGCATGGAACAGCCTCCCTGAGGAGGTCGTGGAGTCAAGAACAGTACGGGACTTCAAGAATACATGGGACAGGCATAAGGCAGTCCTACTGGTGAGTAAGAGGAAGTAAGCTGTTGGTTAACTAGGATCTGCAGCTTATCTGTTAGGTAGGAAAATGGGCAGACTAGGTGGGCCAAGCGGTCCTTATCTGCTATCAAATTCTATGTTTCTATGTTTCTATGCTAATTACATATCTGCTAGGTAGGATGGTTTAATAATTTCCCTATCATAAAATCTCTTTCATAAAAATATATTGGAGCAATAAAAAAAGTTACATCTATGCATGTAGTGGTCCCTAAAACATACCATATTGTGGAAACAATTGCTTAAAATGCATACATATAAAACTAGGGATGTTTAGGTGATAAATCATTTAGATGTGGCTTGGGGGGATTGGTTGGGAGGAGTGGGTTTTGATTTCTGTTTGTAACTCTTTCTTGTTCTTTTCTTATTATTTTCTTGGTTTGCTATGTTATTGTTCTTACTGTTTGTTGTTAGTTTTGTATTTTACTTGTTGATATTTCTTCAATAAAGTATTAAATTAAAAAAGAGAACTAGAGATGAAGTGCTGCAGTTTCAAAGATTCACAGCTGCTCATTTGGGCACACTACTACATATATGAAAGAAGTTCATCTTACATTCTGCTGCTGGTGAATCTATCTATGTCCAACATAGCAGGGCTTGCATCAGAAAGTGTAGCACACATCACAAGTGCCAAAAATGCAACACTTTTACTGAAAGTCCTCCATGCACATTCAAGTGCATCTAGAGTATCCCAGGAGGGAGTATAGCCTAGAGGATACAGTGCCAAGCTATGAACCTAGA
This sequence comes from Neoceratodus forsteri, assembly GCA_016271365.2. Taxonomy (NCBI): domain Eukaryota; kingdom Metazoa; phylum Chordata; order Ceratodontiformes; family Ceratodontidae; genus Neoceratodus; species Neoceratodus forsteri. Next base: position 778,783,216 of record CM057459.1, on the reverse strand, counting down.
GGATCTGCAGACTTGGGTTTGAATCCCACAACTGCCACTTACATTTTATCTGAGCCTGATCAAGTTATTTTACTGCCATTTGCTCCTGGTCACATCTGAAAAACAGGTTTGACTGAGTGTGCTTTCATAAGGCAGAAATCCAAAATAGTATGAGAGGTTGAGGGCACTGAACATGTACTCCCTGGAAGACAGGAGAGAGAAAGAGTGAGGAAATGACTGGGACCTTCAAGTACTTGAAAGGGATAAATAAGGTTGCTAAGGAGAGTCTCTTTAAGCTGAGTGGCAAACATAACATGAGGGGGGGGACAGTATTAAACTGGAGGGTGGGAGGTTTAGAAGGGAGATCAGAAAGCACTTCATCATAGAAAGGGTAGTAGTCACTTATAATACATTGCTGGAAGAGGTCATCTTATTGAAGACAGTGGGCAGCTTTAAGAAAGACTGGGATAAACATAGGAGGAAGGTAAGGATCATGGGTAGGAAGGATGGGAGGAGTGGGGAGGGGGCAGGGATATTAGCTCAAGCTGTATACCCTGCAATACGAGCAGACTTGATAGACCAAATGGCCTTCTTCTGCTGGCTTCTTCATATGTTCATATGTAAAAAAAGGAACAGTTGACATGCAGCAACACATTGTGCGCCACAGTCTTTGAAAATCTTGGCCTATATTTATAGAAAAAAAATCTTATTAAAATCCTTAAAATTGACTAAAAATGTAAACTGGGTACACACATTGTATAAATAGCATGCAGTAAGGCTATAACCATGATTCTCAAGAGTTGCAAGAAAATGGTTTGTTAACCTCATGGATCCATTCTGTTTCTGTCCAGTCAATGGAGGCAAAGGTAGCTAACAGAGAATTTATCTGTTATTTAGTTTAATACAAATGTGGGAGGGTACAATGCAAAACTTTCTTCCCATTCCAGTCCTTCTGATATCAGTCTGAATCACCATCATCTGCATTAGTCTATCCTCCTCACATAAAATTTTACCAACGCATCTCTGTGTGAAAAGAACATTTTCTGTTGAGGTTAAGTAGTTAGCTAGCTCCTGTTTTCATTGTGGGATTTTGCCACATATACAGTCAATAGCTATGCACATCTTGACTACATGTAAATCCAGATCTGTGACATATCTAGTAGCAACAGGAATATACGAACCCTTTGGATAACGATAGTGCATGCAATGCTTTGGTGAGGCTGCAGTCTCGATGTATGGGTGTTATACTCAAGAAGATCCCTCTGAGCCAATCAGAACACAAAGCAACAGTACTCTCTTATTATTCTGTAATAACCAGACAGTGGATTCAGTAAAGGGACTGCATGCTAATCCTAATGTTCTGATTTGATAAGACAGACACTACAGCGAGTCTATGAGCAACTGCCCAAGACTTTCAGTTTTCTCACAGGAATGCTGTAGCTCTAGTGAGAGAGTGAGTGAATTTGCTGCTCTATTTTAAAATATTGTTCTGTTTTTGCTATATAATTGCTATCATGGTATAGTACCCAGTATTTACTTTGCAATGACTGGACCAGGGAGTTAATAAACTCCTTAGACTACAGCCTCAGCATTTATTCACCTTGGTCCTGCTTTTATCTCATAAATGATGCCTTATATCCCATTATCACTATAACAGATAGTATACTTCAGCCCGGGTACATGACAACTCGCTACCATCAATTCGCTCCCACTAAATACGCTCCCAATAATTTGTTCCCTTGCAAACTCGCTCCCTTGCAAATCTGCTCTGGTCAATACACTCCCACATTGCATTCATCAGAGAAAATAGCATGGCACGTAGGAAAGGAGTACATGATCCATAATTGATTCTCCATTCTATCAAAACAATTATACATGAACAAATAGTGAAAATAACACAATCACATAAATAGCCAGATACCTTAATATCTGATGCCAATCCATTTTTTCAAACTGCGCTGAGACCATAGAGTTTGCCCCAAGCTGCTGGCACATCCACCACTTCAGCACCACTTTAAGCTGACTAATCACTCTGGCTCATGTCATGGGTATTTTGTGAGTATTTTACTCTGTGCCTGACAGTCTGGGGACACAGACTCTACATTGCCATCCCAGTTAAGTTCTATACTAAGTGACCACTGTAATCTGCTGTTTAAATTCGGATATGGGGGATCTTTGACACTCGCAGGGACCACTCTCCACATTTTGAGGATAACATATATGAGGTAACCCAATTCCTTTAAAGTCCAGGGCTTACTACACTCACTGTGCTATACAGGGGTACAGACTAGCATACTTAGCCTTCTCCGCAAATCTTTCGACACTTATTGGGTCTGAAGATAGTCTTGATAGCAGAGAAAGGACTTGCAGCGAGAAAACACTAACCAACAAGAAGCAGGTCAGAAATGAAGAAAACAACATTACTCACTGCACTATGCAGGGGTACAGACTAGCATGCTTAGTCTACATGACTCTGAATGTATGCTTCCATTCACAGGAATGAATTGTCATGGTATGGGTCGTCATGGGAGCGGGATGACGTGGGGGTGAATTGTTGGGAGCATATTTAGCGGGAGCGAATTGTCATGCTCCCTTCTGCCCAAAGAGTTTTACTGTTAGGAAAAGCCAAAATCATGTGGTACAAAGACCCACAGTGGTGCTTGCATGTATTACACTATGGGAAAGTGCATATAAGTAATTTACTCACTCTGTCTGGGGCTAAGTGATACCTATGAAGCCATTATGTTGTGGATTGCAGTTGGATACATCAGGCCACACATTTTAATTAAAGTAAGTAATGGACAATTTATTTTCAGATAATGGTATATATTATTACAAAGTGGTGAATACATTAGGTAAATAAATCATGGCATTTGGAGACAGATATCTGTTTTCCTTTAGAACATAAGTTATTGCACTTAGAACACATTATTTCACTTAGAACACACTATTTCTATTTAGAATCTGGAAATAAAATGCAGAGAACCATGGGTCAGATATAGAGTTTATCTAACCAGCTTTTCTCTTATCCCAAGCTAAAGGCAGGTTACCAGGGAGTACTCAAAGGGTTAAGCCAGTACCTGAGAGTGGCTTCCTGCTTTACCTCAGCTAGGAGGCAGGTTTCTGAATGTCTGTATTCTGTGCTTAATAGCTCAGTCAGTGGAGCTCTGAAATAAATACTCATGGATCTCCCCTTCTTCCGTTGCCATATAAAGAGAGCAGGCCAGCTGTGCCTAGCACCCTTGGGGTTTGGCACCATTCTGGATTCAAATAAAGAACTCCAGCAAACTGGAAAAGTTGAAAGAAGCCCTTGAGGAGCTCTGCCCCTCCTTGCTACTCTAGGGGTATAGTGGGCCCCAATGATTGAAGGAAACTCTGGAGAACTTCTGAGTAACTTTGTCCTGATGGGAGACCAACCAGGGAGACCCGATGGGAGTTCTGATGGGGAACCAACAATTCCAGCACAAAAAGCACCTGGGAGTAGTGGCAAGCCATTTCTGAAAAGAAGTTGCCAGGGTCCAGGTGTATCTGCTCCCAGTAAGGATGCTAGGGAGAGAGACTCATGTGAGTCCACTTCCATAAAAAGCTCAAAAAGTTATAAATGGTATTGTATTAAGTGTAGTCAGTTGTGTCAGTTTGTTGTTGTTATGACAATATGTGATGACTGTATACATAATGTATCCTGAAGTTCATATTCATATGTTGTAAATATTGTATTTAAGTGTCCTGAGATCATATTTGTATATTGTAAATTTTATTATGCATTTATTAAGTTTGTGTTTATGTATTATAAACTTGTTTTGTATTTCTGTTGTCTTCCCCCTTCCCCAGGCATGGCTGAAGATGGGTCTTTGATCCAGTCCACTTTCCTGGTAAATAAAATAAATAAATAAAAATAAAATACAGTAGATCTCCTCTGTAGTTGTATTTGTTTATATATTGGTTGTGTCAGGATGAGGTGCCTGTCAGGAATTAGAGTTAGTTCAAAGTCCCACAGAGGCAGGTCTGTGCAATGGAGCCTGTTGTGGAAAAAAAAGTCACTTTGACCTAGTAAGCATGATTCAAGAAGGCACACATTGCCAAACCTACTGGTGTGAATGTTTAGGAACCATAAGATGATTTGAATATTTAGTGTGATACCATCACCTGGCACAAATACTAACCTTAGACATATGTAGCCCTACCGGGTAGTGTCATCTCCTGCTTGGGGATTATGCCACTGCATACCCATCTACGGGAAATAGTACCCACAAGACCTTTCAATGGGAGATAAGACTATTTAAGTTTTAGCTATCTGTGCAGCACTCTGCATCTTATGCAGAGGACTTAGATGTGTGGAACCCTCCCAATGAACTTAGATCAGATCTAAATGCTAAAGAAAATAAACCCTTAATGCAGTGTACCACCTTGGGCAAATAAACATCAACCAGCGTGATCCTAGCTCCTGGAATGGACAATCTGTGAGTCGTTTCCCAATAAATGATGCCCTTCTAGGGTATTTTGTCCCTGGTTCCCATTTCCCAGTCTAGAGGTGGAGTCATTAGTGGTATGGGTTTCTGGTCTAAGCAGGCCCTTCCTGGATGAGAAGTACCATTCTATGTCCTGGTATGGGTTTCTGGTGTAAGCATGCCTTCCCTGGATGAGAAGTGCCATCCTATGCCCATAGACACCGGAAGCAACCTGGCCTTACATTCACAGTAGGACAAAAGGTAGGTTTAAGATAAGAGAAAATAAAACACTAATAAAAACATTAAAAATAGTGTAGCATGTATCTAATATATAATGTGTTGTAGTGAAATAATGCACTTATCTCCACATATGAATGGTAACTATTTCATGGCATTGCCACTCATGAGTTATGGGTCTTACCACTCACTAGTGTAGATAAATGTGTTATTCTACTACAACCCATTATGTATTCCATATTTATTTCTGTGTCAGTTATACATTTTCTTTCAGCTGAGACAGATGATATCTGGTGCTTTCTACAAACCTGTGTAATGCTGGTATGTGTGTATTTATCTTTTGTATAGTCTTGGGCATTGTATTCTGTCTTGTTAAGTGGCGGCAATTTCAGCATTCCACCCACTGGTATAGATAGAAAGTGCCTTATTTGTAAGTATCTAAATAAATATGTATATGAAAGAATATGTTTCCAAAGTCTTCAACATATCTCCTTAAAATAGATCTCCCACTATTTGGATCCCATGTGGTCTTCATTTTATAAATGCTGGATTCTACAAGAATTGTGATAGTTTACGGTTACCCATAAAGGGGTTTTCACAAAAAGAGTACATGCATTGCCCCGATTGGAAGGGATTTCCACCATATTTTAATAATTGTTGTTATAATTTGTTAAGCCATTACATTGTGGATTGTTTTTGTTGCACATCTATATGGTGCTTTGTGTAGATGGCATGCGTTTTTACATTCTGAGACTTTCAGTGCTACCTGGCCTGGTGTGTTTCTTTTTATAGCAGTTAAGTCTAAAAAGGTATTATTTGGCAGGCTACTTAATACAAATGTAAATCAGGCAATGATAACTCATGCATGCCTTTCTCTTCAAGTAACAAGGGTTACATATAGTACTGGGGGGTCGTTCATGATGAATGATGACATATGAGAGCCAAGTTTCTGGGAGAACTTATCTGAGGTATGTGTAAGGAAGGAATTAAAAAGGTAAAAATCCTGGTAGAATATCCTTTTTAATACTGTTGTATTTATCATTCTTATGACTAAGAGTGGCAAAATGGTCTATCTTATATAAATCTGTTCTGGTGTGCTTTGATGAAGGAAGCTTATTATGAGACAACAGTTTAGAAATTTCATTCATTGGTGTGACTCTGAAATATGTGTGGGGAGCCTTGGCAGTTTTCCATTGAGGGGGACAGCACGGGCAGAAAAACAGAGGTTCAAAAGATGGGTGAGTGAAAGGAGAATAGCATGGGCTGATTGGTGGAGGAGTATGGGGTCTCAGCCATCAGGGTTGTATTCAGAAGGGTTCTGAGATTTGTTGGTGAAGAAAACTTCCATGGGTGAGATGGGAGGAAGTGAAACCCATCAGAAGAGGTGGGTTGAGGATGGAGTTTTCAAGGATTGAGAGGAAGCAGTGCAGGTTGTGAAGAACGTATTGAACAGGGAGGAAACAGCAAGGTGGTCAGAGACTATTGAGTCATCTACTGGGGGGGTGGCAGGCTGAGGTGGTGGGTTGAAAAGGGATGGAATTGCTTTCCAGAAGCTAGAAGTGGAGTTTAGATTGGATTGCAGGTTTGTATTGAAATAGTAGGCCTTGACTTCATGGATAGGGAGTGGGCAGGATGAAAAAGGATTTAAACAAATTGGAGGAATGGTCAAAAGTATGGCAGCTGGTGTTTAATGCTAAAAAATATAAGGTTATGCACCTGGAGTGCAATAACCCATGGGCAACTTACAACTACAATAGAAGGGGAAAAATGGAAACAACTAACCAGGAAAGGGACCTAGGAGTCATCATAACAGAGGAGCTCAAGGTGTCTAGTCAGTGTGGTAAAGCAGTGGGTAAGGCAAGCTGGATGCTGGGATGAATTGGGAGAGGAATAACATGTAGAAAGAGGGAAGTTATTTTGCCACTATATAGGTCACTGGTAAGGCCACACCTCAAGTACTGTGTACAGTTCTGGAGGTCCCATCTCAGAAAATATATCAACCAGTTGGAGTCAGTGCAGAGTTAAGCTACCAAAATGGTTCGGCCCATGTATGCATCAAAAAAGTTATGAGGAAAGGCTCAGGGAATTAAATATACACTCACTGGAGGTAAGAAGGGACAGGGGAACATGACAGAAACATTCAAGTATGATGAGGAAAAAATAAGGTAGGGTAAACCAACTATCCGAAGAAAAGAATGAGCATTAGGACTAGGGGTCACAATATGCAGCTAGAAGGGGGAGATTCAGAGGCAATGTGAGGAAGTACTCCTTCACAGAGAGGGCAGCTGAACCCTGGAACAGGCTAACAGAGGAAGTGGTGGGGGCTAAACCCATGGGGACATTTAAGTATGCATGGGATAGATACAGGGGACTAGTGCCACTAGGAGAGATGGGAAAATTGGAAGCAGGCCCAGCAGGATCTGATGGAAGGAAGCAAGACATTTCTTAAAGTGAAACCAGGGCAGACTGGATTGACATGGAGGTCCTTTTCTGCCGACAGCTGCTATGTAACTTTGATAGCCTTAGTGCAGGAGATTCTAAGGGATTTGTAATGCTGGTGGTCAGAGTCAGACTGGGAGGCCTTGAAATGGGCCCAGTCAAGGTCCTTTGTTTGCATAGCTTAAGCAGGTCTAGTATAATTCCAGGGTAGTGGGAGGGCTTCACTCTGGTTCTTTTGGGGGAGACATGAGAGTTACAGGAGTGAGTGAGGATGGCAGTGAAGTGAGATAGGGCTGTGTCAATATCTTGGGCAGAGTAGGTTTGGGACCAATCAGCAGAGGCTAGGTTGCTCAATAGAGCATCAGTGTTAGAAACCTATGGGGTTTCTGCCAGATGTATTTTGGGGTAGATTTGGTGAGGGGGACATTTTCCTAATGCAATAGGTTAGACAGTGATCACTGAATACATTTGAAGCACACCAGCAGATGAAACTTGATGGGGTGACAGCATAGTACTCAGTCCAACAGGAAGTGGTTTGAGAAGTGGGGGTTAAGCCTTGTGGGTTTGGAGATTAGTTGGGTGAGGTTCAAGGATTTAACATAGTGCTGGATAGGCTTAGAATCTGGTAAGCAATAGTTTAGGTTAAAATCATTGAGTCAGATAAGTTCACCAGAGGCAGATAGGGAGACATGTGCATAGAGGGAGTTAAAGAGAAAGGATGGAGGGAGGGATCTTTTGGGAGGCATGAAAGACTCCAACAAAGATAAAGAGGGTGGAGAGTAGAGAGAGCTTGAGCAGCAAGAGCTCATGAGAGGAGGGGAAGGCCTCTTTGAGGTTGATAGAACAGGAAATATTTGTGGTGGGTATATATTTATTTATTTATCTATTTATTGAAAATGTTTCACCAGGAGAGGCACACTGAGCAACAAGATGCTTGTGTCATGGTGCGACCTGGGGGGTGCATGGGAGGAGGGTATACATAAATCAAACAATAGGTTGAACTTGGAGTCAAGCAATTCAAACAATTGATTACATAGTTAAGTGTGGCTTTACAAACTTGTTACATGAGGAGACTCTACATTTATGTGCCACAAGGAGGGTGGCATAACATACTTGATTACACATCTAGAACTATACATGCTCACATAAGTGCTTAATAACTAGAGATCAGTTTGAAGTAAAATGCTCCAAGTTGGCAAAGAGAAATGGAAACCTGAGCTTTGGGCCAAGGAGGAGTGACAGGTCTGGGTAGTATACATAGGGACAGATGAGAGGGTTTACCTAGGGAAGACATTGACGGGGAATAAGAAGGGAGAATAGCAGAAGTGTCATGAGAGGGTAAGTGCATGGGTTGTTTGGGTCAATTTATAAGCCAGTCATTTGGGCTAAGGCCAAGCCGCTGATCAGGTGCTTAAGGTGAGGAGGGGATCAGGGAGAAGAGAATCAGGCAAAGGGGGGTCAGGGGCATGTACAATTGGGTGCAAAGAAATTAGTGAGGGCAGAGGATAGAGAGTGTTTGGAGGAGGAATGGCGAATTTTGGCCAGCAGGTCATTCCAGAGCTTAGGGAGGAGGTAAGAGAAAGTTGATTGGTATGCAGAGGTCCTTCAGTGAGGCATTACTAATAACCTGGAATCAGAAGACCTGAGGGTATGATCAGAGGGTTGGCGGGGAAGATAGGGAGGAGACGAGGTAGGGTGGAAGGGAACCAAGCCAGAAGTTAGAAACAAATTTTGCACAGTGAAGTAGGCACCGGGTGCTCAGGGAAGGAAGGACCAACAAATGAAAGAGCTCACAGTGATGGGTGTGGGGAGAGCATCAAGGGCGAAGTGGCAGAAAACATTGAAGAGGGGGGCCAGTCTGGATAGGGTGGACTTGAAGGCAGAGCTGTAGACTACATTGCAGTAGTTGAAGGAAGGTAGACTCATTTTCTGTATTATTTCGTGTCTCACAGGAAGCGGGAGACTAGTGCAGTTTCTATAGAGGGTGCCAAGCTTAGGGCACAGTTTTGATAGGATGGCGTCCACATGTGTGGAAAAGGAGAGGTGGCTATCAAGCCAAACCCCCAGGTACCTGAAGGAGGGCATGTCTTCAGGGATGGTGTTGTTTAGGGTATGGAAGATCAGAAGGGGTGTAAGTCTGGATAGACTCTGTCTAGTGCCGAAAGTCATGGAGACTGTTTTCTTGGCTTTTAGGGAGAGTTGGTTGGAGTTAAACCAGCATTGTACTTTGCTGAAGTCAGTCTGGAGATTAGAGGTGACTTCTTTGTAGGTACGGCCAGAAGTAAATTGGACCATGTCATCAGTGTACATGTGAATTGAGGTAGTGAAGCAAGCCTTGGCAGATCATTTAGTAGGACAGAGAAGAGAATGGGGCCAAGGACTGAGCTCTGGGAAACACCGGTGGTAATAGGGAGCGGGGTGGCTGCAGTTAGCTATTTTTGTAGATTGGGCTCTATTTTGTAGATAGGCTCTGAACCAATTTGTGGCCAACACCAATAGCCCAGCACCTGATAGTCAGGATAATAGGAGGGAGTGGGATGCCGTATGGACTGCTTTTTCTAGGTCGATGAAAATAGCGGATGTAATTTGTCCTTTAGCCATCCCAGAGAGGATGGAGTCTGTGAGTCTTAGTAGAGAGGTGGTGGTGGAGTGCTTTTTTTCCTAAACCTTGACTGGAATGGGGTGAAGAAGTTAGTTTCAGAGAGAAAGTAGGAGAGTTGAGATAGTACTAGGTGTTCATGGGGTTTGGCAAGAGTGGGGAGGAGGAAGATGGGGCGGTAGTTAGCAGTGGAGGTAGGGTCACCTTCTTTTGGTAGTGGTAGGAGAGTGGCATGTTTCCACCCTGTGGGGAGTGATTCATTGCTGAATGAGAGGTTTAGCAGGGCAGCGAGGGGATTAACGATGGCTGAGGCAGATAGGAAGAGGAGTTTATTGTTGAGACCGTCGGGAGATTTTCCTTTGGCGGGATTCAGGGAGCGAAGGGCATCTAAGGTTTCGATGGGGGAGATGTGTCTGAAGGAGAAAGGGTTCTACCCAGATGGTGGGGGTGTAGCTGTCAGGGGATTGGGTGGAGTTACTGGAGGAAGGGAGTCCAGGAGGGATATAGCACAAGTAGAGAAATAGAAGTTGAACTCAGAGGCTACCATCAGGGGGTCAGAGTGTACAGTCCCTTGGCAGAGAAGGAGAGGGGGGATTTGTTGTTGGGGCGAGAAAAGGGAGTTGATGACTTTCCAGAATTTAGAAGGCTTCCCAAGATTTGTGTTTAGTGTGTTGTTAAAATATTTGCCCTTTACTAGGTGGATAGCCTTTGTGCACTTGTTTCAGAGCATGTGGTAGGTGATATTGTCACCTGGGAGGAGCATAGACTTGTAAATTTGCCATGCCCTGTTGCGGGCTTGTTGGCATGCTATCAGCACAGATAATATCCAGGGGGGGTGAGACCCACAGACCCTAGCACGGCGCTGGGGGGCATGTTTGTCCCAGGCACTAAGGAAGGTGTTCCGGAAGTGTGTAAGGGCAGCATCCATGTTAGAGCATCTTAGGATAAGGTCCCAGTTACAGTGATCTAGTTCTTCTAGGAGATGGGAGAGGGTTAGGGTTTTATATGACTGTTGGAATATAAATTTGGGAGGGGATTTAACCCAGTGGAGTTTGCAGACCAAGTAGGTTAATTGGTGGTCGCTAATGGAGTCAGGAAGGAGGCCAGAGCTGACGACGCAGTGCAGATGGGAAGTAAATGCCCAGTCAAGAAGGGAGTGGTTTCCGGTCTGATGGTTTGAGCGTGTAGGTTCCAGAATGGTTTGGATAAGGTTGAGACCAGATATCTTGGTTCGGGTTTTGTTAAAAGTGGGGCTGACCAGTTGTGGTTAAAGTCACCCATAACATATAGTTCACCCGACTGGGCAAGAGACATTAGTTGGCTTAGAAGGTCAGTGACTGTTGTGGCTGGGGTGCTAGGGCAGCAATAAATACCAGCCACAAAGATGGGGAGTGAGGAAAGAGGAGACAATTTCAGCATAAGCAGCTCGTAGGCTTTGGGTTCAGATTTTGTGAGAGTGACGGAAAAATGTAGATCTCAGCTGGTGTAGATAGCCATCCCTCCACTTCTGGTGGATCAGTCTTACCATGTGATGGTGAAACCTGGAATAGCAGTGGCTGGGTCTGGGAGGTTTGGGTTTAACCAGGTGTCAGATACAATGATTAAGTCAGGGTGGTGGGCAGCTAGAACCTGGAGCTGATCGAGCTTGGGGGAAAAGCTTTGAATGTTTAGATGGAGTAGGCATAATCCCCGGGGAAGGAAGCCAGAGCGAGAGTCAGTGGTGGCCTTGGCTGAGGGGTTAGGCATGGGGTAGCTGTTACTGGGGGTTGGTATTTGGCCAGGGTTAGGGTGCATATCCCCTGCATCCTGCAGTAGAAGGGCAAGGATTAAGTGGTGATGAAGTATGTGGAGGCACCAATATTTGGGCTAGCACTGCTTAGGAGAGGCATTAGGGCAGGCAGTGTGGAGAAAGTGTGATCTGCTTTGGTAGAGGGAGACATGGAGACAGCCATAGGAATAGAGCGAGTTGGTGGGGCTCATAGGGAAACAGGACCAGATAGTAGCTGGAAATGATGCTGTGGACATTTGGGGGGCATTTGTAGGATGAGTCAACACCACCACCATGTCTACCTCTGTCCTGATGGAAAAGGTGAAATTTGGGTTGGACAAGAAGTGAATCTAGAGGAGAGTCAGATTTCAGATATACACAGGATGTCAGGGGAGTGCTGTTAGGCCAATACCCTGAGGGAGTCTAACTTTGGGAGGAGGCTTTGTGTGTTGAAATATAAAAAAATATAAAAAAAAATAACACCTTTGGGCACAGAAAAGAGTGAGGGGGGGGAGCCTGGATTAGGTTACACAACACCAGCCAGAAGCAGGCAGAAAAGGAGAGGGCTAGAAAAGATGGAAAAACAGTAAATATACTTGTGTAAATACAGATTACAATATCCATAATTTACATTGATTTGTGCAGCTTCAATTAAGGTAACAGGAGTTAGTCATGAGCAACAGGCAAAATAAGTACCAAAAACAGTGTCATATACAGTACATCATTTGCAGTTCGCTGTAGGTCCTAGAGCAACATGGGAGATCATGGGCAGGTGCAGTTGTGAATAGTGTGCATGTGGAGAAGAGCCTTCAGAGCAGCAGGAGTGGATGCAAAACAAATAAAGAATGGAATAGATGACCAGAGAAGAGGGCACCTCTAAGAGAAAGCAGACTTCCAATCAAATATCTTGGCTTAGGCATCGAAAAAGGAGTGGGTGTCAATGGAGCAGAGGGAGTAGGAAGAATGGGGATAGCAGGAAAGGGGGGAAGGAAGCTAGCAGGCGGGCAAGTCAGATCAGTATTTGGCAGTGAGGAACTGGAGTGAGAGAGGTGGTGACCATCAATGGGAGAGAAGGAGATGAGGTGTTCTGGGAACAGTGATGAATTCAGAGAGGGCAGTCAAGAGCACAACAGCAGAAGAAGCACAATGGGGGTCAAGTCTGGGCAGGGAGGATTTGGAGGAAGCACATAAACCACATCACCAAAGTTAAAGGCAAGGAGGATCATTTTTGAGACTATCTCACACCTGGCAGGAGGGATGATATAGATTTTATTCCTGTAGCACGTTTCATACCTAGCTAGGAATGTTTAGTAGATTGCATCAATAGTAAATAACTGTTTTTCCAGTTTATCAGTATTGACAGTATAACACTCCATAACTTTTTGTGTGAGACAACAATGTTTTTCAGAAATTCTAGTGCAATCATGTTTTTTTGTAGCTCCTCAATTTTTTTTTCTAAATCAGTTGTACAAACATATTCTGCTAAGTAAGAAGAGACTGATGAAAGAAATGTTGGGCCCTGTACACAGTTGCAAGGGACTGGTGTTATATTTTAGGAATGATTAAACACAGCTAGTCCATAATCTTGAGCCTCATTGTGCCATGCAAAAAGGGGGTTGCAAACCTTCATTGCATTGTTGCAGATCACTCTTCTACTGTTGGGGGGGTCATCATGTAAATGGCTGACAGGTCACTGCATGAAGCAAAGGTACTCTCGCTCATGAAGCAAGGGTACTTTCACTCAGGCAGGTGTAAAATTGTCCAACACCCCTGCCTCTGGAACTCCTTCTGGTTTATGGTAGGGATTGTTGGAACACTGTGTCTGTAACTGAGATGCCAGTGGGGTAAAATTTTGATTAGCTCCTTAAGTGAAAACATATGGTGTGGGAGAACTGGACTAAGGATGGTGGGTTGCACTGGAAGCCATGATGAAACAGGCATACTGATATGGATTGGGAACCACTGGACGACTGCAAACATCAAGGGATGACAGTAAAAATAGAGGACTCAAGAGCCCACAAGTGAGCACATAGGAAACAATCAGATTAATGTGGGGAGGATACTGTGGTAGCATTATGTACCCAGGGCTCTGGCCATGGCACAGCGCCATGTGACTGGTGCTAGATAATACCCAGACCTTCATGGGAGGAAGAGACAGGTGTGTTTATAAATATCTGGTGCCCACATCTGCATGCATAGCTTAAATGACTCTAAGACTCCCCCTACTCCCCTGATGACTAAGGCATACATTGGTATATAATAATGTTTGATGGTGGAATTATGGGGGGAGATCAGGTGAACCCTGATTTTCTGCCACCACCAACTGTGACACTGTAAAGGGCCTATTGGATATACAACCCAGTATCCCTACGTTAGGCCATACACTGACATTATATAAAGACTGCAAAAGAGAAACAGGTATTATTTTTTAAGGATTATTCTACCCACATTATGAACAGTTTTTTAGTGCTTTTCAAATGAACATGAACATGACTGCATTAAGAGATATGAAATGGTTGGTGTATACCCTGTATCTATAAATGAAATGTCTTTGAAGAAACAATAAAAAAAAGTCGAGCACTGCCCCCACATGCTACTTTTGAACTAGATGTCTTTTAAACTAGTAGTACAAAGACTGTACTGAGGTTTTTAATGACTTGCCCACACTACTTTTTGTAGCACTGTAACACAGCAGCACCCCCCATGCCAATGAACTGCATCTACGTAATTTACTCTGAATTTTTAAAAAGGACCCTTTTATATTTTCAATCCATTAACAAAATTATGATATCCATTCTTAACATGATTGATCTTAACCAACAAGAAAACATTGTAACCACAAATGATAGTATTACTGACATTGTTTGCAGTACCTGTTTATTAACAAACTAGACATTCCATTAATGTTAAATTTTTGCTTTGCTAACAGCAAGAGACCAAAACAGATGCATTGCAGTTGGCCTGGTACAGTAGAGTCTACCTCATAGTCAGTTTTGAGAAGCTGCTCTCACATACTTCCACATTCCTCCATTTGCAGATCCCTACAGTAAATATGAAATTGTACCATAAATGGATGGTCAGAATCAAGTTAAAAGGGAAGAGTCAGCACTAAGAACCCCACACCCAAGTGTGGGGCTGGTCCCAGTTTGCAATTCTTGTCTAAAATATGTTTTTCACCTACTGTTTAGTATAAAATAGTCAACTGAATCAAACTGATTCTACTGACTTCCAAGCTGACATTTTCTGTAACAATAGATTCAAGAATTCCCTGCAGCTTATATCAGAGCTAGACTTCAGCAGTAGGAGATATATTGGTCTGTAGTGTCCGTAAGAACTATAAGCTCTGATCTATAAGCTCTGGGTTCCAAGTGGAACCTGTCTCTTTGTCATTGTTTTTAACACTACTGTTTAGAAATTGTTCCTTTGTTTATTTTATGTAATTCTATGTAACTAACTGCAATTTTACATGATGGCCCTGTAAATAGGCTATGCCTAGCACCTTATCCTGTCTAAATATAAATAAACCTCCAAACTTCAAATAAAGCTTTATCAGATAATTGCCAGTCCTGCTGTTCTGTGGAGCTAAGTGTGGTCCTCTGAGTCTGTACTTACTGCAATGAGGACAGCAGGGACAGCAAACAGATGATCAGAGCTTATAACAGCTCTAACATGCAATGCAGACTATTGAATCACCTACTGCTGCAGCCCTCCTCTGATATCAGCTGCAGGGGATTCTGGGATTTGTAGTTACTGAAAATGTTAGCTTGGTAGTCAGCAGAATTAGTCTGATACAATCTATTATACTACAGTAAACAGTAAGTAAAACAAAAAAAATTGCACACATAGTGCAAATTGGGACCCCCACTTGTGGATGGGGCTGTTCGCTTTTAATATTCAATTTTACTTTAATTGAATGTGATGGCCCCCATATTCAGACCTAGTAACTCTGTTTGACAAATAGCACACATCCAGCTCTGAGCAATATTCAGACAGTAAGCATGCTCCGATAGAGCATGCCAACTATTTAAATATGGGGCCATGCCAGCACAGCACAAATTGACTATGTGTTGCAATAACATAGCCCAAGGCTGACTATGACCCAGAGGTGAGCCCAGAGGAGATACTGCTGCCCAAAATGGGGTAGTGCTAGGATTTCTGTTGGTCATATTCTGCTCCAGCATACACTTGGGCATGCAAGACACAAAGGGACCATTTGCATGCTCATTATGAGCTCATTTGTATGCCATTATTGTTCAAAATTATATCTATTTCCCAGCTGCTTCTTTCTTTCTTATCAAGATTGTTCTGCCATTTACATCCAGGGGCAGCTGATCAACTCTTTCCCCACTACCCTGAGTCAGCCCCAACCCCCCTTAGGGACTTACATCACTCAGTTATTCTCTTATGAGTTCCCCCTCATGGCAGACCACCCCAAAAAAACAACATAACCAGGTGGACTGATGGTGAGTTACTGGGTTGCATTGCAGACCCAGGATGACTGGGCAAAGTTCACCCAGTCACAAATGTCCCTCTTTCCACTTTTCTCCCTATACCTGCTATGAGACATCAGGTTTTTCCATGGAAGTGCAGTCAAATGATGTCCCCCCACAGCACCCTCCCTTATTTTGCCTCCTGCACTGCACTGCCACCAAGCTTCCACCTGGTGGCAGTCTTCAACCATGCCAACATGCCCCCCAGAAGAAGAGAGCAGCCCCTCAAATGCTTGATCCTCCCCTGCCCCAGCCAACCCCTGGTGACTCAAGTCCATTCCAAACCCAGGTTCTTGCAGTGGCGGGAGGAAAGGTGCCAGTGCCTCAGCCCTCCATTCCACTGGGCCACCTTCTCAGTTGTTTCCACAGTATTCACGATTATGATCACTGACCATCAGACAGAGGCCAGCCAAGGAGGTGAGCAGAGGGCTGTGCTGGTCAACCATTGTTTGCAGTCATACTGGTGACCAGGGTGAGGGGTGGTGCAGGGTTGTGGTTTCCTCAGCAGGTAGTGTGATGGCACTCAGTTGGTGGGGGGGCTGATAGACTACCAGATAAATAGATATGATTTTGAAGCATAAGTGATTGTGCCATGAGGGTTCAGTGGAATACCAAGGAAACAGACATGATTTTGAAACACGGACATTCAGGGGTAAGGGGTTTCAGTAGACTACCAGGGAAATAAACATGATTTTGAAACATGGGCAATCGGGGGAAGGAGGGGGTCTAGCAAACTGCCAGGGAACAGTATTGTTCATTACAACATGGCAATGGGGGGTGGGCAGCTGTAGTGCTCATATAAGGCAATGGGTTTGGTGGTGATACACAGCGCCATGCTGTCATCGGTTTAGCAGTGCTGAAACCTACAAATGTATCTCTGCATATAGGCACAGTAGCGTATTTTGCGCAATCACACTGCCAGGCTAGAGCAGTGCTCATGAAGCCTCTGAATATGGCCCCTCCAGCATTGGCACTATTCACGGTTAGTACAGTGGTAACCCAATTAGTGTTACACTAGCCATTAGAATATGCATGCTATTGTGATGGATGCATAAGTGTCCACATAAGAGTATTCTTGAAGTAATAGTATTCAGGGATACAATTTAGCTCAGGCAACTGATCTGATACAAAATATAAATGTCATTTTGTCAGTTGCCTTTCTCTACAGTAGCAGGTAGTTGCACTTCAAAAACAACTAATTTTGATCACATATCTCATTCATATACAGCAGAACATTTGAAAGTACAGCTGCAAAGGAATGCTGTCTGCTACTAACTGCATTCTTTATCAGAAGTATTACAGAACAAAGTTTTTAGGTACAGTAGCTTCACCTTTAGCATTAGTGTCTCTTGCAGTTACAGTGTTGGCAGCAGCAAATGTGATAGCAAGACTTGGGTGGAGGTGGCATGCACACCTGAATAGAGAATGACAGAATGGAGAATTGAGAACAGTACAAAAGCAGAGCTCAGACAGAAAAGGTTGAAGAAAAAGTGACTATAATAGTGAATCTAAAGGCAGGGACAGGTAGTCTGTATTTGTACCTCCATTTCCCCTTACCCCCCCCCCGGACACAACTAGAAATGAGCATTACTGCTCAGGTGTCTTCCTCGTGAAACGCTTGAATAAATAAATAAATAGTATAGGAGGATAGAAAAAAAAGAATGAGAACAGTGAAAAAAATAAACAGCTCAGATTGGAAAACTCAAGAAAAAGTAGAGAGGAGGGAGTGTGAAAGGGGATATAGAGTGATGGCATAAACAGAAAAGACTACAGAGACAGAAACAAAGTACAGCAAGGTAGAAACTGAAGTGTTGGAAAAAGTCCAGTGAATGGCCCATAAGAGGGTGATTAAAGCCAGAATCCAGTCAGAAAAGACAGTCTAACCACACTGAAGTATGAAATAGAGATGACTGTATTGTGTAAGAGACAAAGAAACATAAGCAAATGTTGAAATAATGGCAATCTTTACAGAGAAACATGGTAGTAGATCTAAAACATTGGGGAAGGGAGTATGCTGAATCCTAATAATAACCTGGATAAGATAACCTGAATGTGATGGCATAATTGTGAAGTTAGGGCTGGAAGAGGTGCGTGGGTTAATTAATTCAATAAAATAAAACTGCTTGGACCCATCAATGTGTAACTTCTTGTGGAGGCAAGGGGCAGCTAATTGCTACCTTTTTCAACATTCAGTCAAAGATGTTTTTTAGTCAGCTATAAGGCCAAGGCATTATCATTTGTGTTTTATCAATGTTATTGTATAATGCAGTATATATTATTTTTATATAAAGGATCAACAAACACTTTTCAATGTAGAGACTAAAAGGATTTGCATATAGATACTTTAACAGAACAAAAATAATTAACAATTAAGACAAAACTAGTCAGCAGTCATCAGTAATGAGATTAGATAAAAAGTTATGTAAGATAAGAAATAGTAAAATACAGTATCTAATTTAAAACACTATGCAATGACAAGTCAGTTAAAATATATAATTAAAATAAGAAAGCATGAGTCAGGCAACAAACACCCAGGAGGATTAAGCTAGATTAGTGTCCAGCAGTTAATGATAAATATTTAATCTGAAGTTGAGATTTGAAAGGAGAAGGGGAATCACAATCAAATGGCAGAGAGGAGGCTGTTGTAGTCTGAAGGAGCAGGGCGAACGATAGATATGTTCCCAGTAGTAAAGAACATGAGATCAGATGGTATGAAATGGGTCAGAAATTAGAGCAGTTGCATGAGCGTGAATGCCGGTAGTGGTAAATAATTTCAAAAAGGAATGATGAGGATTAGCCCAACAGTGCAATGGTAGCACATCTGTCCGTGTTATCAGTGACACAGGTCTGGGAATGAGTTTGCTTATTGAGAGCTAGCTGGAGAAGAGGATTGAGCATCTCAAGGTCAGCTGTCCTCCTTGGGTGAGGGTCACTGATTTCCTCTGTGTGGCTGCCACCTAGCTGAATCTGTGTGGAAACACAGTGGAGACGGGGAGAGGAACACTGCTCTGCTTCCTTAGCATGCCATGCCATGCATCTTTGCACACTGGCAGCTCTTAGGAAGAAATTGAATGGAGAACACCTTTGGTGGGCAGGATGAAGCAGGCATCCTCACAAGCCCCACACTACTGACCATGGCACACAACCATCACACATAATCAAAGGTAAGTGGTCAGGTATTTTTCAGAGAAGGTAGGTGGTTTGCCAAAGACACATTCAGTTCTTACTCATTCAATAAGTATAAAATAATAGAGGCATAGAAAGATTTCACAGTTCATTTTATTGAAGTCATCTATAAGCTATGCATAAGATCACCTTTCCATCAAGTTTCCCCATACCCCCTTCTTTACCTTGTTAAAGGCTCTGTCACATTAGCAATATCTCAGCCATTGGTAGTGAATCCAAAAATGTGCCCCATACTGTCAGAAAGAGCTTCTTCCATCCTTTGAGATCATAGATAAGACTTTCTAGGGATAATTTTCTCAAGGTGAGTTTATCTTTGATACCCATGTGCTTTGGATGCAGTGTCTAGCAAATGCTTGCATAAATTGTATGCCACTAGTATAGTTTTCCCAGCCCTCCTCTCCCATGTCTTCCATCCCAAACAGTATGACAACTGGTGTGGTTGCAACCAGCCCATTATACAGTACAGTATATACTGTATGAGAAGTCTTCTTTGCTACCTGTGCCCACAATTACTTTAACTCCCATCAATACCAAAAATAATGGAAATATGTAACCCTTACAACATTGCATCTTCCATATGTTGATGAGACAGTGGGATTCAATTTATTGACAATACTTGGTGGGCAATAAAGTCTATGTAAAAACATATTGTGATGCCTTGTTCTTATTACAAAGTGATTAGTTCATATAGGAACTCAAATTTGAACTTCAATTTTCTTCGGATATTGTCTGCTTCAAGTTTCTTTCCTACTGTGTCCACACCTTCCTAGACAGATCTGGTTAGCATGACCAGTCCTACTTAGCCATCACCATTATCATCCCATTTGTGCTTCCTTCACCCTTAGCAAGATCTGCTACACCTTGTACAGTATAATGTAGATTCCTCTAATAACTCCCTTCCCAGACTTTTGTAAAAAGCCCAAGCCTGGAAACATCTATATCCATGATGGTCAGAGATATTAAATTGCTCTTGCATATGTGGAAAAAAATGTGATATCTTTCCTAGTACTGTGAAAGGGTAGGGCAGCAAGCAAAGTTCAGACAAGTTGATAAGGACTAGTAGACACAAGCTCAAGTTATAAGTAGGTTGGTTTGAAAAGTGAAATTAAGATACACCCTATCATGATTAGGGTAACAAGTTTCAGGCAAGCAAAAGGGGGAGGCAGGAATACAACAGGGCTGGAAAGAAGGCAGTAGGATACAGAGAAATTACAACAGACACCAGGTAAAGGCAAGAAAGATCGAGGGAGTGGTGCAGTGCAATGCTGCAGTCTTTCAGGACACCATCTGGAGATTAAGGTGCTGCCTCATTTGTACTCACCTTTCTGAGTTGAGTGCAGAGGTTGCTGAACTCCAGGCCAAACTGGCAAGATGTTGATGGAGACAGAAGGAGGAAGAGAGAGAGAGAGAGAGAGAGAGAGGTGGAGGGGGTATCAACATCTGGCTTATTATAAGGGGAGAACCTGCAGCAATATGAAATGGTCAGAAAAAAAAGTGGCGAGGTAACAATCAAGTGTTATGAGGCAGATTGGAATGAGTGGAGAAAGAATAAGATCAATAAATGAAGTGCTCTTGTTATCAGAGGAAATGATGCCAGGAAAGTCAATTTAATTGTGGGGAGAGAAAGAAGGACAGAAGAAGGGGAAGAAATAGGAGGATTTGGAGAATAACAGGGCTATAAGGTGACACAGTTGTAAATAGTGTTGCTTTTAGAAAGATAGAAAGCATGAGGAAGAGAAAATGAAAGAGAATGAAGTGGAAAATTCTTCACATTTTCAGTACAAAAAAAGTAGGGATACGGTAGAACAAGAAGAGTGAAGAAGATAATAGTCAAAATGAAGAGTGAGGATTGCCACTACCATTAGTGATAAGAAACATAAGATTTAGCTTTATGCAGAGATACATGGCATAGAGACTGAATTAACTGAATGAGAGGAAAACATTACTTTCTATTAAAGCATAATCACTTCCTTTAGTTATGAAAAAACACTAATGATTAGCTGTCTCCAGCAGAGATATAGTAAGACAAGTAGTGCAAGGGTTCCTTTATACAGTATGTGCAAAGTAATTCATAAAATTAACATTCATGACTGAAATAGTGGTCAACTAATAGAAAGCTCTCAGCTGGAAGCAACAGCTCATACAAAGGGCACCTGTAGGAGGCATACCCCAAGAACAGTCCAGCCCATAAACTTGCTGTCTGCTGTACCCATCACTGAAATAGTGGTCGGCTAATATAAAGCTCTCAGACAGAAACAACCAGAAGCAAAAGCACTGAGACAAAGGGCAACCCTAGGAGGCATATGCCAAGTGCGGCCCAGCCCCTAGGCTTACTGTCTGATGAGCCTCACTGATCTTCACTGACTGAGAAAGAGATTTTCTCTCCTCCAGTCTCTAGTTGTGCTACTAAGTGGCAGACCTTAACAAATTAATTTTTTTTTTTAGCAGGAAGAAGTAACAAAGGTAGCTGTCTCTCCCCCTCCAGCTAGCACCAAATCTACACATTCCAGGATAGCAAAAGCAGATAGCCTGGAACATAAAACCTTTTCCGACTCTGGCATTGACCATCACAATGGAAATAAACAGGGAAAACAAAAGGATGAACAGTAAGATCAAGGGAGACATTACAAATAAAGTGACATAGCAAGAGTGGTCAGCACTATACCTCAATGTGTGCTATCTAACTAACAAGATGACTGACCTCACTGCCACAATAGCTGAAGCAGAACTAGACTGGGTGGCCATGACCGAAACATGGTTCACAAATAATTGTGGTTGGGAGGGGACTATCCCTGGATACAACTTGTTTAGGAGAGATAAGACTGGGAAAAGTGAGGGGGGCAGCTATTTATTATGTTAAGGATACCATCAATGTTACAGAAATGCAGCAGGCACTAGGGGAAACAAAGGATCTGTGGATCACAATGGGGGCCAGAAGCCAGAAACTCATTTGGGTAGGAATAATCTATAGACCCCCAAATCAGGAGGAAGCCAGGGATTAGGAAATCCTGGAAACCATCTTCCAGATGTCAGGCAAAGGGGACATTGTGCTGGTGAGGGATTTCAGTCTGCTGGACATAGGCTGGAATACCCACACAGTGGCATCACAGAAGAGCAGGGAATTCCTAGTCATACTACAGGGAGTAGGTCTAAGTCAACTAGTGAAATCATCCACAAGGGTAACGCAGTTCTAGATCTGATATTCACAAATAGTGATAGCATTAAGGGTGTTGAAGTAGGTAACCACCTGGGCAACAGTTATCATATCATGATATGGTTCAACGTAGGAGGCAGTATAGTGCAGTAGTTTAAGGCCCTGAGCTGCAAACCTGGAGACCTGGGTTTGAATCCCACAGCCCCCACTTGCATACTGTGTGACCCTGAGCAAGTTGCTTAACTTCCTTGTGCTCCCAGGTTGCACCTATAAACAAGCTTTCAGCCTAGTGTGTATCTCTTGGTAAAACAAAGATAAAAAAAAAGGTAAAAATGGACTGTAGACTCCACACACTCCAAACTGAAGGTCTTTGACTTCAGGAGGGCAGGCTTCACAAACATGAAGGCCTGCCTAAGAGACAACCTTAGTAACCAGAGAGAAGGGAGTGTTGAGGAATATTGGACAAGGTTGAAGGATGCAATAACCATGGTTACATCACAGTGTGCCCATCAGGTTAGTAAGAACAAAAGGAGGAAAAATCCACTATGGTTTTCCAAGGAGGTGGCAACCATGGTGAGATAAAACTGCATAGAATTCAGAAAATACAAGGAGTTGTGGAATGAGGCAGGCAAAACAGAATATAAACAGAAATTAAAAGAGACAGGGAAAGTGGTAAGAAATGCAAAGGCTCAAACAGAGGTTAGGATAGCTCAGGAAGTGAAAAAGGGTAATAATACCTTCTGTCGGTATATACGTGAAAAAAGGAAGACCAAAGGGGGCATTGTTGGAATCACAAAAAAAGATAGACAAACCACAGAGCAAGATGGGAAGAAGGCAGAGGCACTCATTGAGTACTTCTGCTCAGTCTTCACACAGGAAGCAGGCAGTAACAGATGAACAATAGGCATAAAGAAGTGTCCAATTGAAGGAATAGACATGTGCCCCTTCACAGAGAAAAAGGTCCTGAGGGAAATAGACTAGTTAAAGGTAGATAAAGCTATGGGGCCAGATGGGATACATGCAAGAATACTGAAAGAACTAGGGAGGGAACTGGCAGCCCCCTTAGCAGTGCTCTTCAGAAAATATTAAGGAGTGGGGAGATGCCAGAGGATTGGAAGGGTGCAACAGTAGTACCACTCCACAAGACTGGAAGCAAAGGACAGCCAGGTATCTACCATCCAGTCAGTCTAACATCAGTCATGAGAAAACTGATGGAGTCCTTGCTGAAGGAAAGCATCATAGCTTTTTTTGGAGCAAACTGGTCAGCTCAACAAAAAATCAACATGGTTTCACATCCGGGAGATCCTGCTAGACAAACCTGGTTGATATTTTCAATTGGGTCACCAAAACAGTGGATCAGGGTGGGGCAGTGGATGTGGTTTACCTGACTTCAGCAAAGATTTTGACTCTGTTCCACACAGAAGACTAGTCAAAAAACTGGAGAACATGGGAATTGGGCCCAAGGTTACAAACTGGGTCAGAAACTGGGTACATGGGAGAACTCAGAAAGTATCAGTATGTGGCACTCTGTGGAGGGGAGAGTGACTAGCAGGGTCCTGCAGGGCTCAGTTCTGGGGCTGATCCTCTTCAACATATTCATCAGTGACGCAGTGAATGAACTGGAGGAAAAGATATGCCTGTTTGTAGATAACACCAAAATTAGCAACAGGGTAGACACAACAGATGGACAGCAAAGCATGGAAGCTGATCTTTGAAAACTGGAGGAGTGGTCCAAGACCTGGCAATTGAAATTCAGTGCCAAAAAATGCAAGGTCATGCACCTGGGAAAGCGTAACCTAGGGAATCTGTACTCAGTGGGAGGGGAGCAGCTGGTGGCTACCAAGCAGGAGCGAGACCTAGGGGTGATCATATCAGATGACCTCAAGGTCAGTAGACAATGTGAAAAGGCAGCACTAAAGGCTAGTGGTATCCTGGGATTCATAGGGAGGGGCATCACAAGCAGAATGATACCCCTGTATCAGTCCCTGGTCAGGCCTCACCTGTAGTACTGTGTCCAATTCTGGAAGCCACATCTCAGGAAGGACATAAATAGGCTGGAGACAGTACAGAGAAGAGCAACAAAGGTGGTGCAGGGCTTGCTTCAGAAACCATACGAGACGAGACTGGATAACCTCAAATTATACTCCCTAGTACAACGCAGGAATCATGGGGATATGATAGAAACATTCAAATACCTTAAAGGCAATAACAGGGTGAACATGCAGAACCTCTTTCAGGTAAAGGACTACAGCAGGACTAGAGGGTACAACCTTCAACTTAAGGGAGGAAAGTTCAGAAGCAATATGAGGAAATTCTTCTTCACAGAGCGCATTGTGGAGAGGGTAGTGGGACCCAATACAGTGGGGGAATTCAAGTGGGCATGGGACAGACTCTGTGGGATACACAAGCAGCAGCTAAGTAGGGGCGTAGGAAGCCAAGGGCAGACTTGATGGATCATGCTGTCCTCATCTGCCGACAACTTCTATGCTTCTATGTTTCTATTTCAAAGAAAGTGCAAAAGAACAAGAGTAATAGGTAAAAATCTGGACATCCTAGGCTATTCAAATTGTAATACAAAATAATGGTACCTGACTGGAAGTTTAACCCAGGCATCAAAAACCATCTTGGTGCTCTGAGAACTGAACATTCAAAGTCAGATTACCTCACAGGAGAACTCTACATTCACATTTTTCTCAGAACAGGAAAGCCTGCAGCTTGGAACAATTCAGATGTTTAGTTATTGTTGCAGTGTTATTCAATGATAAGCATTTTTGAAGCACAAACTGTAATGAGAACCAAATCGTATGACCTTTTGGGCAGTTGAATCCTAATCCTCATGCCAGTGCCAAGAGCCAGTGTGGAGAACAAACAAAAAAAATTATTATTATTGTTTTTTTATTTAGTTTTTGTTGACCGGGTAAGTGCACTAGACAAATCCTGCCTATTTTCAGGCACAACCCGGGGGAGAGGGATACAGATGAATGCCAACTGACCTTGAACCAGATTAAGCTGTTGGTGGTATTTTTAGTGAATGAGGGAAATTTGGCCAGGACACCAGGGAAATTTCCCTACTATTTTCGATAAGTGCCATGGGATCTTTAACATCCACCTGAACTACCATCAATCCAGGCAGATAGGACCTCAGTTTAATGTCTCATCCAAAAGATGGCACCTCAGAAATGCAGCACCCCTCTCATGCTGCACTACAGTGTCAGTACTGGGATATTAACCCTAGTGCCAGATGTGGGAACTGAACCCACAGCCCTCTGATCTCCCAGCCCCAGAGAAGAGTGTGCTACCTACTGAGCCACTGACACTGCAAGTAGGGAGGTTAATGAGTGGCTCAGTGTGTGGTTTAACACTAGGGGGTATGGGGGTGTGGGGAACTGGGGGTGCAAGCTGGGAGGACAAGGGGCTGTATGCAAGGGACAGGCTCCACCTAAATATGGGAGGGAAGGAAATACTAAAACAGAAACTGGCTGGATTTGTCCAGGCTAGGTGGGGTTTAAACTTGTGAAGGGGGGAGGAAGGGGAAGGGAGACTGATCCTAACATGCAGAGAAAGGATGGATTTGGTCTGCTACTCCAAACAGGGAAGGGGGAACCATAACTGGAGCAAGAGATGGTGGACAGGAGGGGGGGGTGAACAGATGGCTATCCAGGAACTCTGGGGATGGAGAAAGGATGGGGGACAGGGGAAGGGATGGAGTGTTGTCCTGATTAATGCCAGGAGCTTGGGAAATAAGATGCCTGAGCTCCAGGCAATGCTAGTAGAAGGGGCAGTGGATGCGGTGGCTGTCACGGAAACTTGGGCCACTCTGGGGCATGAGTGGGACGTTCATCTGGAGGGGTACACTATGTTCAGGAAGGACTGGATGGTGGGTAGGGGGAGAGGTAGCACTGATAATTAAAAATGACATAGGGGTAAGCGGGGTGGAGGGGCAGAGGGGAATGTGGAGGCATTATGGCCTAGCCTGCAGATGCCGGGGGCAAGAAGGTAAAATTGGGGGTGGTCTATAGGCCCCCCATGCTGGTGGAGGAGTTGGAGGAAGGTTTGGTGGCAAATATTAAGATCCACTGTAGTCAGTGCAAGGGCAGGGCAGTGGTATTGGGGGACTTAAACATGCCAGGGACTGACTGGGGAACTATGATGTCCCCATTAACCAGGGAACAGAGGCTGCTGGACACTTTCCAGGATGTGTTCCTAAACCAGCAAGTGGTTGATCTGACGAGGGAGGGATGTATTCTAGATGTGGTCCTGGCAGACTGTGATCTGGTTAGGGACCTAGAGGTGGGGACCTACTGGCCTGGAGTGATCATGCCTTGGTCTGGTTTTCCCCTAGACCTGGGGAGGGTGGAGAAAATTGCATAAAGATGGCAGTAATTGACTTTAGGGGTGCGTATTTCAGGGAGATGGAGAGGATCCTAAATGGGCATCCATAAAAAATAACGCAAGGGATGGATGCTGACAACAGGTGGGAGATTATTTAAAGGGGGATACAGAAGGCTACCAAGTCTTGCGCAAAGGTGTGATGCAAGTATGGTAGGGCCAGAAAGTTGAGCTGGTGGACTCAGGAAGTTCAAGAAGTGGTGAGGGAAAAGAAGGTGGCATATAGTCGGTACAAGCAATCGAAGGGGGCTGAGGATAGAGGAGAATATGAAACAATGACCAGAAAGGTCACCAGGGTGATGTAGTTTGGCAAGGCAAGGATGGAGCAGAAGCTGGAAATGGGGATTAGGAAGGGGGAAAAGCGTTTTTTAGGTATATCAGAGAAAGAAGGAAATGAGGGGGCAGATTAACAGGATAAGGTCGGGGGGTTGGTGGAAGAGCCAGATGAGAAGGCAGAGGTGCTCAATGAGTACTTTGCATTGGTCTTCACTAGGGAGGATGGTGGGGCTGCAGTGCAAGGAGGGAACAAGGGTGGGACTACAGATGATGCCAGCGTCACAGTTGATGGAATCCCTGCTGGGGCTAAAGGGATGGGGAGTTTGCACCATTTGGTGTGGGGCAGGCAGGACAGACAGATGAGATGGGGTCATGGATGTTGAAATCCCTCTGGGTAGGGTGTGGTAAGCCCTCAAGTCCCTAAAAGTACAGAAAGTTCCAGGCCTGGATGAAATTCATCCAAGGGTTCTATGGGAGTTGATTGATGTTCTGCAGCACCACTGGCAGTGCTTTTCAAAACTTCCCACCAGACAGGATGGGTGCCCCAGGATTGGAGAGTGGCCCACATCATGCCTATTCATAAAGGTGGCTGAAGAGAGGAGCTGGGGAACTACAGGCCTGTAAGCCTGACATCGGTGGTGGGCAAATTGATGGAGGCCACCCTAAAGGAGAGTCTAGGGGTGTTCCTGGAGGAAAGGAGTTGCTTGGATAATCACCAGCATGGCTTTGTCCCAGGCAGATCATGTCACACTAACCTTGTGGAGTTCTATGATTGGAAGACAAAGGCGCTGGACCAGGGCAGGTCAGTGGATGTCCTCTTTCTAGACTTCAGCAAGGCATTTGATTCAGTACCTCCCACAGGGCTGCTGGGTAAGCTGGGGGAAATGGAGGTGGGTAAACAGATGGTCAGGTGGATTGGGAACTGGCTGTCTGGGCATACACAGAAAATGGCGGTTGGAGGAGAAGTCTCATCTCCTAACAGGGTCATTAGTGGGGTCCCCCAAGGTTCAGTTCTGGGACCACTCCTGTTTAATGCCTACATCTCAAACATCAGAAAAGGCATCAGGAGTGAAATGAGTCTCTTTGCAGATGACTCAAAGCTGGGGGCAGTGGTGGATGGGGAGGAACAGAGAGTAGCCCTACAGGAGGACCTGGAGGCTCTGGAGAGGTGGTCCTGTACCTGGAAACTGACATTTAATGCAGGCAAATGCAGGGTACTTCACCTGGGGGCTAGAAACCCAGTACATGGGTAAACACTGGGAGGGGATACACTGCAGGACTCAACTGGGGAGAGAGACCTGAGGGTGGTGATGGATGCCAAAATGAACAACTCTGATCAATGTAAGAGGGCTGTGGCTAAGGCAAACAAAATGCTGGGGTGCACTACCAGGGGGATAACCTCAAGAAGCTGGGATGTGATTCTTCCTCTGTACAACTGCCTGGTTAGGCCATACCTTGAGTACTGTGTGCAGTTTTAGCAGCCGCATTTAAAAAGGGACATTGCAGTCCTGAAGTGGGTCTAGATGAGAGCTACCAAAATTATTCAGAATCTGGGAGATAGGTCCTATGAGGAGAGACTTGAAGAAGTCAACCTATACTATCTAGAGGAAAGGAGAGACAGGGGAGATATGATAGAGGTCTTCAAGTATCTAAAGGGGGTAACTAGGGTAGGCCTAGAAGGGGTGTTCCAGCAGAGAGAGGAGGGAGCCACCAGTGGGCACGGGTGGAGGCTGGAGGGGGAGATACTCAGGGGGAGTGGAGGAGGCATTACTTCACTGAAAGGGTGGTGGAGTCTTGGAATGCACTGCCTGAGGAACTGATGGTTGTGAATTCTGTGGAGGGGTTCAAGAGGGGCTAGGACAGATATGGAGGAAGGTGAAGTTGAGTAATGCAAACACTGGGGGGGTGACTAGGATGGGGGTCCGGGGGTGGGAGAGCAGCAATGGTGCCTGTCAAGGGTACTGACTCTTGAGCAGACTCAATAGACCATAAGGCCTACTTTGCTGGCATTTTAGTATGTCAGTATAATGCCATTGTGGTGTTATACCACCTAAGCTATTGAGCTAACTTGATACCTTCAGCTACTGATGCTTTCTTAAAACTGAAATTCCATCTCCTCCTCTTCTTCCAGGAACAGATGTTAGTGTCCATAGATTCATACTGCACTCACCTTTACAGGCAAATGGTGGAGGGGTGGCATGGTGTGTGCTCTGGCTAGATAGGTAGTAGAACAGTGTAATTGTCCCATGCTGCTTACTGGCATCAGGGTGTGGAAGGTCCTGGGTTGGTTTAGCTACACCCGGTTGAAGATGAGTGAACTGGAATAAACAGAATAAAAAAAACTATCAGGGTTGATTGTTCCCTAATAATGTTGAATAGGAAGTTTGTAAATTTCACAGTAATGTGATTTTTTAACAAATGTTTGGAAGGTTTTGTGCTTGTCTTTGAATACTTCTTACTATATGCTGCTGTCTTGCATGTATTGTGTCTTTCTTGTTCCTTGCATTTTTTTTGGTATGTAGGGAACTCAGAACCTTGGCTCCTTTTCAGTCAGTCACACCTTGGTCTTCCATATTCCAGCAAAAGAAAACTGGTGATGTAATAAAAACATCTAAACTATACCCTATTAAAATTGTAGTTATCTTTGAACATAGCCAATAAAATTGCTGCATACCCAAAAAGCCATGGCTGACTCAAATACAGTTGGATGTTTAGGATTATAGCCATAGACAAACCCAAAATGATTGCAGATTTACAGCTCTGGAGCTGAAGTCCTTGAATGCACTCTCCCTAGACTATTTTATTTGCCTTCCTACCTTAAAAGCACGGTTTCCAGCCACCACTGAACTGTTACCAGCATTTGAATGTTATTACTCATCTTTAAAACATGCCTGGGGTAACATCAGTTAATCTAACCCTAGATAGATCATGAGATATAAGGTGACACTGTGTTCCTTATGCCTATAAGGTTAGATGAACAAAGGCAATTCAGCCTCTGAAATGCTTTGCTATTATAAAACTAACACTTTATACATAAACTTTATTTTTACATTATTTAGTATAACTGGACATTTGGGTAAGTGTGAAATCTGGAAAATTGCCAGAGTATATTGATTAATGTGTTTCTTTCTTAAATATTTGTTTTTTTCCATATTGAGAACTCATAGTTAATGCTGCTTTTTTCCACTCAGTAATCGTTTTCTAATTACTTATCAATTCTAGATCCCATTGAAATCAGTTGAACAGTAGCCTAGAAGGAAGCAGCCAGTGCAGGCCTTCTGCTCAGCTGATGTCTGATAAATAATTAAGAACATGATTATTGGGAAAGAAAAAAGGCAAAATTAACAATGGACACAGATAAGGACGATTTTCAAAAGAAACATGTAAACCAAATATGCGTTTTGCACGTGTGTGGAGGGGTGTATTAAATGGACTTTACATGTGCCCCAAAATCCAAATTATATTATAAAATATGGAAACAAGGTTTATATTCCTTTTATTTATTTTTTTTAAGTTTGAATTCAAAATGTTTTATTGCACATGAGGATTTCTAGCAGTTGACCTAATCCTTTAAAATGAGAGTTTGCCGATCAGAACTCACTACTGCTGCCTCTAACCACTCAAGTCTGACTAACCTATACCTTTGTTTAAACTAACTTTAGTCACACAAGCATCACCCCCATTGAGATGTCATAAACCTGGTTGCCCCTGTTTATTTATGCAACTCTCTGCTGGTTATTGCTGGTTCCAATCTTTGGTTCCCAAATTGTTGCCTCTTCTTTTCACTGCCACCTAATAATATATACCATACTCCCCTCTTATATAATAGTTTGTAGCTCTTGATTCAACTGTATGTTGTTGTATTTCCTCCCCCACTGTTTATCCCCTGCCTCGGGTCACACTAAAAAACAAGTCTTTGCTCAGTGAGCCTCACTGGTTATCAATTTAAAAATAAATAAAATGAATACACACAACTTGCCACAATAGCTCTATAATTATTGATACATTATCTACTAATGTCAATGAAAAATAGTGTCTGAAATTTAGTTTAGTGTAATTTGCCTAAGACAGCTTATGTGGAATGTAATGTCTCATTGTCAGTGAAGCCTTTCTTAATTGATTCCAGTTGTGGAAATGGCTCGACCAATGCTCAGAGAAGTCAGATGACTTGTTCACTGCCATCAGGACTCAGAGAAGTTCATGAACTCACAGGTTTTAGAAAGCAGGAATCAGGATTGGACTGGGGTACATGGGATTCACTGGAAAGTTGAAACAGGGGCCCACTAGGAAAATCAATTTTGGATGGTCGAAGGTGACACAATCATATTAATATTCCATTTCAGTTTGATACACTAGCTCTGCATTTGCATCTTACATTTGCTTGCAGTGCCCCAGATATCCCATTTAATTAGAAAATAGATGATCAATACATAGATCTTAAGAGTTTAGAAGGTGGCAACGTACCCCACACCGAGGATCTCACTTAGAAGTTTCCAGGTATCCTGGTTGGCCAGTCCAAACTCTGGAAAGAGTTCCTTTTTACAAACAGTGATTTATTTGTGGCATACTACTTAAGAAGGGTTACAATGAAGTAACATTACAAATCAGAGTCCCAAATTCCAAACTGATACAGATTCAAACATGGGAACATTCTCATTTCACAGGTCAGATTTCTGCTTGATGGGATGTCCCCATACCTGAACTTTATTGAGTTTTTCTTTTGTGTTCACTTTACTACCAGATAAAAATAATAATTTGTGCTGTAGCTATGCCTCTTGCTGTCTAGGATAAGGGTGAGCAAATCTGGAAATTGTCAACTGTGGTTCGACTTCAATTTAGACTACCTCTGTGTGGTTGAGCTTCAACACTTCAGCCAAAGACACTTTGGATAATTGCTGTTTGAGTTTAGCAGGTTACAAATAGGAGTATAGGGTACCTCCCAATCACTCCTTGTCCGTCCCAGTAATTTCCAAACTCTTCTGCCCTCCTGTGTACCACCAGTCAGATCTGAAAAGCAAAATGTCACCAGCAGTCTGGAACAGTGCTTAGATCTGGAATGTGTATTTTGAATAAAATGAAGTTGGTGAGGGAGAAGGAGGCTTGAACTGACTGAGTGAAATGAAGGGATGGTCATGGGACTAGATCTGGCAACTTGAAAAGGGGTAAACTTGTTTTGTCATTAACTGGTCAAAGGTCAAAAGTGATCCTGAAGTGAGCCAGAAATGTGACTTGGTCGATTCAAATGTAAAACTCCCATATTTTGGCACATTCACCTAGCAGAAGTTCAAAATTAGCTCATTCTTGGATTTGAGTTTGTGTTTCAGTTCCACACTCCCAGTCCAAGAATTTTCTTTCAGTCCTACTATGCTGCCATGGTTAATTTGAGCATTGCTCAGTTACAGGGACATGTGAATATCTTCTTCTAAATATATGCAAGTAGTTGTACTTGGGGACCTGAGACCCTAGTTATTTGTTACTCAGATCAGAAATGGGTAACAAACTAAAAACGTAATCTAGTTGCCTTTCTACAAGCAGTCACAGTTAGTACCATGACTACCACCATCTCTCCATGGTGACCACTACCATCTCTTTATGAACCACAGACCCATGTTCTCTATCTTTATGGTACCCTGCTAGGCTTCCACCTACCTGACACCATGTGTATTCCTCCCTGAACCCTCTGCAAGGCACAAAATAAATTGTGTCTCCCTGTCTCCAGTTCATGATCTATGGGAGGGAGCAATATGTATTTAAATATACATTTCAAAAAACATTGTTAATTCACTAGTTAGGGTCAATGAGATAAAACTTAGGAAATGGAGTGTTAGTGCTTCCAACCCTAACACCCCACCCGGTAACCAGGCAGCACAGGAGGTATGGGGTGTGCCTTGGGGTTATCAAGCCTAACACACTCCATTCCATCTGTAAATAAGGTCAGATGTGTAGACTGTATGAGAATGGGGTGAGTGTTTGGCTTGAGAACCCTAAGACACACTCCACACCTGCTGTGCTGCCTGGTTAGGGGGTGGGTTGTTAGGATTGGAAACCCTAATGCAACATTTCCCAGCTTTTGTCACATTGACCCTAACTAGTGCATTAACAAAGTTTTTTGAAAAATGTATTTCCTTACGTTTTGAGAAAGTATAATGGTATCCTTAGTTTGCTGTGGTAGCACAGCATTCTCCAGACTCTGCTATCTCAGCCATCCATCATTTTTCAGTATCCTTATTTTGCTGTGGGAGCTCAGGGTCCTCCAGACACTGCCCTCTTATCCATACATTATTTATTAGTATCCTTATTTTTCTGTGAGAGTGCAGGGTCCGGATCATACATAATTTTTCAGTATCCTTATATTGCTGTGGGAGCACAGGGTCCTCTGAACCTTTGGGTGGCACTCCATGAGTGTGCTGAGAGATGGTGCCCCTAAGGACCTGGCCACCTGTAGGTTGTCTTCCCTGATTACTGAGAGTTACAGCTGGTAAGTGCATGGTGAGTGGCTACCACTCCCTGTCACACATAGCTGGTCAGTGCAGGGCTACTCTGGTTTGTTGTGCCACTGCCAGTCTCTTGTGTATCAACCAGGATGCATACATGCACAGCTGCATACAGATCCCTGTTGTGTACCTGTACCACTACCAACAGTGGTCAGTGAGGACATGCTGTACAAGCATTGGACAATGGGTCACCCACATGATGGGTACAGTACAGGAACATCACTACCATGCTTAGGAATAATGGGACACTAACGATGTTCTGTACCATGAGATGTGGCAGATGACATGGGGGAATGTGGTACACTACTCTGTATGGTACGTATCCTCTCTGGTATCTCCACCACAGATGATGCCACCACTATACTTATCCACACTAGCCAGTAGCACTGGGCATGGATGTTGATGGCTCTTACCTTACATGGTGCCATACCATGACTGGTACCACTACAGACAGGAGACCTCACCCTCTAGGCCATCTTTCTGTTATGGATGGTGGTGTTGCATGGGCAATTAGACCAGCTATGACTGGTCTAATCCTGATGGCCTCTGCAGCCATGCAGGGGCTTTGAGAATCCCTAAGTGGGGATGCTGCAGCACTGTGGTGGCACAAGCTCCTGTTTGCCATGGCAGAGTCATGCACCCACTGCAAGAATGGTGCATGCCCCACTGTTGCAGACAACCCTCCTTCTGGCACAAGCTGTGTACTAAAATTGTGAATGATGCATGGTGTGATGCAAGGCACCCGTTGCACCATTTCTTTTTGATGCAAGCATGGTGCATCATTCTCAGGGCTTTGAAAAATTGAGCCCTGGAAATGTTGGCAAAGTATTTTTGTAAATTAATGTTTGATAGTCTTTGGATTGTCTCACACATTTAACATCTATAATTAAATAGTGTATTTTCAGACCACATAACTGAGAAACTAGCTTTCACTAGTATTAGACTTAATTTCTGGAACCACAATTTCAGACCACTGATCAAGCCTCAGCTATGCATCTTTTAAGGAGTTTCTTATCCTCCATATTTAATATTTTCTTCTGAATATTTTATAATTCTAGTTGTAACATCCAATTTTAAAGCTTTCACACTAGTCTCCAATCATATATCACCTCTAGAGTATATTTGGGGTGTACTAGAATTATTGCATAGAAACCATTTTATATTGGTTCCAAGTCTACTTTTCTCTTTGCAGAGCTAATATTGCCATATAATGTTTTAATTAATATTTCCATTGGTGCCCAGTGGTACCCCCTCCACCCCCCAATATCCTGAAATTCACAAAATTATTCCTTTATTTATTTTGGTGTTCAGTGATACCCCCACAAGTCCTTCATAGCCTGAACATAAGGAAACTGTTCTTTGATGTCTTGTACTTCTTTTTTATATGTAAAAATAAAAACCTTTCACCACCGATTGGACCTGCACCCCCAACCAGCTTTCCACTGTGCATGCACCTCCCCCTACACCCCTACTCCCCCATACACACACACCCTCACTCACCTGCAGTGATCCCACAGTAAAGATCCGCTCTACAGTTGAAGACATGTCTTACTGCTGGAACCAGTGACTGCTGTATGAGAAGTAAGGAAACTGAGGTAGGAAATCACTTGAACCACTGTTATCTTAGTTCTCAGACAGCAGTTACTGCTTCCAGCAGCAAGACATGAGATGGATCAGAGAGTGGCTCCTCACTGTGGGTTCACTGCAGGTAAGTGAATGTCTGTAAGGGGGTCTATGGGGGTGGGAAGAGGTACGTGCACAGTGGGAGGTCAGTTGTGGGTGTGGGTCTGATCAGTGCTATACATTTTTTTCCTTTACAGGTAACATAAATTACAAGAAGACAACAAGGGACTGTTTTCTTATTTTCAGTCAACGAGGGACTCAGAGGGGGGATCACCACTGGACACCAATGCAAATAAAGGAATCATTTTGTGAATCTCAGGACACAGGGGACTCGGGGGTAACACTGGACACCAATGGAAATATTAGATAAACCAGTATATGGCAATCTCTGCCACTTTTTTTTAAACCTAAGCAGTGTGTGGATCTCTCTGCAGGCTCTTTGCTTTAAAACTACAAGCTATTTTAAAAAAATACTGTGATTCTGTTCTGTGTTTGTGTTTGTGCATACTACGAGTGTGTGACTGAGCCCTGCTGACGTTTTGTCAGGAAGCAGGAAGAGGGACTGTAGTTCTTTTGACCAGACTCGAGAACTACAGTTCAAAAAGGGACTTTTCATTTTTAATTTGGGGACTAGCATACACTTATACTCCACCAGCTCCACGCATGAGTGGTTTTCGTGGAGTTTTAAAAGGGCATTAAACACATTAAATCTCGAGGGGCTCTGTGACCTTGTTTGAGTATTTCCGGGTCATGACATCGTATTTAAACCTCCTGGTTTGTTTGTTCTGTTCTGCCATTTTTTTTTAAAACCTTGTTTGAGTACTTCCAGGTCACTCCTCTCCATTTATTGCACTTTTCATGTGAGCAGGGTGAGCAAGGGAGCAGGGCGTGCGCGACTCCATGCATGAAGACGTGTGCTAAGACACACGCGTTCTTCCGTGCATGTTAAGCATGTTAGGCAGTGTTAGGTGGAATAATTACGTCCATGTTGTCACCTTCACTTATACTTGTGAGTACTATTACGTTACGTGGTTCTGTTGTTTCACCTCTAACACGTGGTAATGGCATCCTCCTTAAATCTACCAAGCAATATTAATGTGTTTGTAACCACTACTAAAGGGGAAACAGGTATACAATGCACATCTTGCTATATGTTTAGCCTTTCAGCTGATATTGCTGATAATCTCCCCTTTCAATGTGCAAAATGTACTGACAACATTGCATTACAAAGTGAGAATAGCTTATACTATAAATGGATATTGGCATTCGAATCAAGAAATGATTCCGAACCTATAACAATTCAAGATGCTTTACATGTAACAAATATCCCTTTAAATGAGACTTCCTCTACCTCTACTTACAGCATCCCTTCTGACAAAATAATATCTAGTGAGAATAATCACACTACTATGAGTAGTTCAGTGATTTATTCATCTGATGTCTCTAAAAAAAGAGCTAGAGAAGATGAGCACAGTTTGGTAAACAGCATAGAAGATACAACTTGGTATAATGTGCAAGGGTCTAAAGCCACTAAAAAAAGAAGGAGAAAGGCTGAGTATTTTAACATTCCACTACATAATAGCTTTGACCCATTGTCCACTGCCCCTGTCAATTCTAATTGTATTCCTATTGAGTCCCGTAATGAAGGATTAAATTCTAAAAACACTTCCCAAGTCATGGTTGATATGCCAAATTCTTCAACTCCACCACCTAATTCCACGAATGAAATTCCTTTGATTGATTTTGCTACTATTCAGACTGGTGAAGAGGCACCCTCTATGTGTGTTTCTAATACTGATGATTCACATACCAGACAAATATTTGTTCAGGGTGATTCCTTAGTTAAACATCTGGATAGGGTTTTATGCGAGCCTGACAAACATAATAGAACTTGTTCTAGTTTCAGTGGTGCTAAGATCTCAGATCTAACATATATGGTCGATAATGTTATTAGCTCTCAAGACATAAATCCACTGTGTATTATCCATGTTGGAGCCAACAACATCTACAGGGACTCTGTTCAGAATATCAAATTAGCCTATGTTTCTATGACTAATAAAATGATTGATCTCGGGTGTGATATTATTTTTTCAGGGATTCTACACATACCACGGTACTCCCGGTTTCTTAATCATAAAATTAAAATTATTAATAACTGGCTTAGGCAATGGTGTTTACGACAGAATATTCAGTGCATGACCCATTGGGAAGAGTTCTCTGATAGATCTGAGCTTTACTCTCCTGACGGCTTGCATCTTAACAAACTAGGGAATGCATTGCTGAGTCAACAATTCCTATCTACAATTAACATAAATTTAAACTAAATAGTGGGGGGGGGGATGCAAATGTACACACCTCTTCGTCTCACTCTTATAAAGTCTCCAGTAAACAATTACAGTTTCTTAGTTTTCATGCGAGAAGTTTGACACAGAAATTAGATGAGTTACAAACTGTGATTTTGAATAAGGATTTTGGTATTATTACGGTTTGTGAAACATGGGATGATTATAACTCCCACTGGATCAAGCAACTCCCTGGATATATTTCTTATTATCTGAATTGAAGTGAAAGAAAGGATGGAGGTGTTGCCTCATTTATTAACAATAAAATCAACTCAGTCAATATTTCTAGTTCTATAAAAATTCATAATTTCCTGACTGAAGGTCTTTGGCTTAAAATTTTCCTATCCGAACAGGATTTTATTATCCTTGGGACATGTTATGTTCCCACAAATTCATCTAGTTTAACTGTGGACACCATTCTTTCTGAATTTAAAATAGCTACTCAAATGGG
Organism: Neoceratodus forsteri; assembly: GCA_016271365.2. NCBI lineage: Eukaryota > Metazoa > Chordata > Ceratodontiformes > Ceratodontidae > Neoceratodus > Neoceratodus forsteri. Next base: position 778,745,341 of record CM057459.1, on the reverse strand, counting down.
TTATGTTATTATTACAGGGGATTTCAATCTCCCAGATATAAATTGGCAGTCATTCACAACATCTAGCAGTATTAGTAATACATTTTTGTCCACTTGTTCGGAATTGGACTTACAGCAATGGACAACTTCTGCAACCCGAGGTATTAATATATTAGATCTTGTTCTGAGTAGTACCGCCTTAGATATTAGGGATGTGCATATTTCATCACCAATTGGCATCAGTGATCATAATTCTATTTTATTTAACTTGCAGAGACATATTGTCTTTAATACTAATTATTCGGTTATATACCTGTACGACAAAGCTGATCTTCACAGTATCAATCTATACCTTGGAAAAATAAACTGCTTATCTTTTTTTCATAACCAGTCCTTATATCAAAGTTGGGTACTTTTCAAATCACTTATTTTGACTCTTCGTAATACTTATATTCCATCAAAAAATAAGAATTCTAATGGGAAACAGACTCCTAGATTGATGAATAAAAACATAAAACGTTTAATAAATATAAAAAATAAAAAACATCGTAACTACCTAAAGAATAGGACAGCTTCTAATTGGGAATCCTATTTAAAATCAAGTAGGAAGTGTAAATTAGTGATCCGGAAGGCCAAATCTAGATGGGAAATGAAATTGGCAACAACAGCTAGTAAGTCTAATGCCAAACAATTTTACTCTTATATAAACTCTCTCAGGAAAAGTCCAAGTGTGGTGGGGCCTCTTACAACAGAAAACATACTTATCCATGAGCCGAAAGCCATGGCTGATGTATTTAATAATGCATTTTGTAAAGTTTTCTCTGCATCAGAAATTCAATCACCTGTACCTATGATTTCACCATCAGATACTTTTATCACATTCTCAATTGAGTCTATTCTTAAAAATACTACACTTACTAAAAGGTCCAGACAATATAGCAGGGCATTTACTTTACCTATTATCTAAACATACTGCCTTTCCACTCAAACTTTTATTCAACCTTTTTTTACAATATAATGTTATCCTTTGTGAATGGAAAGAGGCGTTTGTGGTACCAATACATAAGAAGGGATCAAAACATCTATGGAAAATTATCGGCTGATTAGTTTGACTTCATCCATATGTAAGGTGTTAGAAAGTCTACTAAAGGATATTATTGCCCCTATTATTGATGCATCTGATTTGGAACAACATGGCTTTAAGAAAGGTAGAAGCTGTCTGACAAATTTGCTCTGCTTTTATGAACATTTTAGTTCTTGTTTGAATAACCGGTTAGCCTGTGACATTGTCTTTATTGAGTACAGTAAAGCTTTTGACACCATGCCACACTGGGTTCTAATTCAAAAACTCACAGGTCTTAGTATTAATAGTCATATAATTACATGGATTCATAATTGGCTTTCAAACAGAACTCAAAAGGTGATGATTAATGGGGCATTTTCTAACTCTGGTAAAGTTTTAAGTGGTGTTCCACAAGGCTCGGTTCTCGGCACCTGTCTTTTTCAGGCTTTTATATCTGATTTAACTAATTCCTGCCTTTCATTTACAATTAAATATGCAGATGATGTGAAGATCGGAGGACTACGTTCTAATTTAGACCAAATATCTTGTATTCAGCATGACCTTGATATTATTAGTACCTGGGTTAATAAATGGGGCATGAAGTTAAACTCTACAAAATGCAAAGTAATGCATTTGGCTTCTAATAATTTAAATTTCCAGTATATTCTGGATGATTTACCATTGTGTGCCACTAATGATGAGAAGGATCTGGGAATAAACATTTCAGATGACTTAACATATTCTAAGCATATGCATTTGGTTATTAGTACATCTAATAAAATTATTTGGTCTATTTTGTGTAATATTAGATCTCGAGATCAGGAGCTGTTGTTACCCCTATTCAGGTCCTATGTCTGTCCCCATCTTGAATATGCTTCACAGTTGTGGAGTCCTTTTAAAAAATCAGATAGTTACTCTCTTGAAAGGGTTCAGAGAAAATACACTAAAAAAAATATCTGGTCTCGAATCCTCATCTTATGAGTTTAGGTTGGATACATTGAAACTAATGCCTCTTACTATCAGACGCATTAGAGGTGACCTTCTCCTCCTATATGACATTATTCATGACCCCTATATCATGACTGAGTTAGGATTTTCTTTTAAGTTATCAATACATAATACTAGAGGTCATGTCCTCCAGTTAACTGGTAAATCTTTTAAACATAATAATTGTAAGTTTTTCTTTTCTGTAAGAACGATTGGGCCTTGGAATAGACTTCCATCTGATGTAGTAACAAGTAATACTAAAGAGATTTTTAAACATTGTCTTGATACACTAATTATGTCTGGGTATGACTTAACATTCTACTCTATGGCCTAGCATAGGAGCATTATGGGCTTTGGCCTACTAGCTCTCTCTTCTAACCTTAGTATGAACCTTAGTATGAATTGGCAGGTAGGGGTATCATTAAACAACAGGATTATTAAATATGAAGCAATGAGGGCACAACTGGAGGGTGGCAGGTACCACTGGACACAAGGGAAAATAATGGAAATGCACAGAAAATTAGAGAAAAATCATTTCACGTGATAAGAAATCCTTTTTTGCCAGCATTTTCCTTTCTGGCAGAAAAGGATTTATTGTCACAGAAAAGGATTTCAGACTTACTTTTTTTTTCAATCTATTTCCATGATATGAAATCCTTTTCCATGAATCTTTTACCATGGTCACGTATAAGGATACCTTCTCATGAAAAAAGATCTGGAACTTAATTTTTTTAATCCTTTTTTCGAAAAACAATTCATTTTTCGTGAATCCTTTTTCATTCTTGTGTAAAAGGAATTGGCTCATGAAAAAGGATTTCTGACTTTTTTGGGTGGGAAATTCTTTTTTGCAAGCCAATTATTTTTTGAGAATCCTTTTTTATTCTTGCGTAAAAATGGACTTGATTGTGAAAAAAGATTTCGGACTTAGTATTTTTATTTTAATCATTTTTTGTGAGCCAATTCCTTTTTCACTAGACTGAAAAAGGATTCACAATAAAGGAAGTTAGCAACTTGCAAAAAAGGATTAAAATATGATAAAAAAATGTTGCTGGCACATTTTAGCAGAAACAAAATAATTCCTACATCTCATGAAGTCTTGATGAACAGAATACATGTTTTGAATTCAATGCAAGGCACCATTTGGCTGACTTATGCACATATTTCATTTGAAAAAAAATGAAAAACAAGATGGCAGCTCATGAAAAAGTATTTTTTCTCACAAAAAAGGATTGCCTTCTGAAGAAAAAGAATCATTTTTCATGAAACCAAATTCCTTTGTCATTGCAAGAAACTATTCAACAGAGTGAACTGAGCATGCTCAAAACTCAAAAATTCTAAATTAAATTACCTTTACAATGGATTACTATGTTTTCACCAAACTAGCAAAAGGCACTCCCATGGGGGAAGCACTTTGTACCCTGTAAATTTCAGACTAAAATTGCAAACTGTCTGGGCACAACACAATGTCAAAAAAAGCACAAAAACAGGCAAATTTTTTACATTTTAGCACTATTTGCAGCTTGACATCTGCTATTTCAACTGAAACAAAACTTGGCATAACTTGAGATCTACCACTCAAGATTTGAGCATGCATAATTTTGTGCAAATCTTTTCAATGGATGCAAAGTTATTAAAATGCAAAATTGGAGTTTTAACATTAACGTGTCTACTCAACCCTAATTATAAGTATGCGACTGCACCTCTATAATATTCTTACAAAAACCTGCATTAGTGCACCAGTTTGGGTTCAGCTTAATGTTACAACTGTAGAGAAATATGGTTTGTTAGTTTTTCAACCCCCACTCCCCCCCAGCAGCAAAAGAACAAGACCACACAAGCAAACACTGACAGCCATCATCACGTAAGATGCAAAACATATAACTGTTTCCAGATGACACAAAAGACATCCATCACCCAGGCCCAGTACTTCTGCAGTCACATATTCACATGTGCACTGAAAGACATACCTACCCATATCTGACTGCAGATAGAAATACACAATACTCAAATCATAGCACTTTTTCTGTCAGCAGAAGCTAAGGCCCCTGTGGCACCAGCAGTTCTGCAGCTGCACATAATAATGCATTGTGCAAGACAAACATACCCACTTCTGGCTGCCAAGGCACTGGACACAGTTGGGCCTAAACTTCTGCAGCCATTTACAAATAATTAATACTCAAATTACAAAACTACTTCTGACTGCAGAAGTACAGGCCCCTGTGGGGCCAGCACTTCTGCAGTCACAGATACATATGCACATTGCACAATGTACACACCCACTTCTGCAGTCACAATGTTATGTTTCTAAACAGCACTGATGGAATATGTTTTTTTTTAATATAGCATGCTGTATGCATATTTTTGAAGGTACCACATTAGTGCTGTGGCATGTGTGTCATCTGAAAAGAGATGTATGGTGTTTGTCTTACCTGATGATGGCTTTTGTGGTTGCTTGTGTGGTCATGTCCTATTTTCTACTTGTTGGGTTGGGTGGGCAGTTAGGGTTGGAAACCCTAATACTACATTTCCCTGCTTTGTAGTGTTAAGTTGAACCCTAACATTGAGAAAGTTAATAGACTAAAATTACAGCAGTACCTCTGCCTGCAGAAGCACTGGCCCCTGTGGGACCAGTGTGTCTGCCTCCACAGATACACATTTACACTGCATCATACACAGTCACTTCTGGCTGCAGAAACAGATAGAGACCCATGATACCCAAAGTACAAACCACTTCTGTGAACAGAAACAGAGCCACACTTGTGTGTGATGTTAGTGTGAGCATAACAGTATGTAAATACTGTACAGCAGCATTCTGTATGTTAGCTTAATGTACATAGGGACTACTCCATGTGTACACAATTTGTGTAGTGCACTTTAGCACCCAATGCAAATCCCCTACCATGGGCCTCTACACAAATTCTGTAGTCCAGAATCACATGTACACTATCCTAATTGTACTGCAACACACATCCCATGTTTCAATATTTATGTCACAAAATCTCAAAACTTATATTTTAAGCCCCTGAGGCATCCACAGGACTGATGGACTTGCAATCTGACCTTTTCAATGGTTTTATGGTGTTACAACTTAAAAACACATTAAGAGGTGGAAGTAACACTTTCATCGACTGTGCTCATCTAACTGCCTTTAAAAATCAGATTGTTGAAAATCTTGGTGAAAAATGATAAACAATTATTGTGTTATGAGTAAAATTTGTTTGTTGGTACAAATTACAAATTTTTACAGTCACAAGCTGGTATTTTTTGTTTGCAGATAGTGGCAATTAAGGAATTCTTTGAGTATAAAAATATTATCTGGCTCTAAAAACTAATACTTATGTACAAATAATTATTTGTTTGCACTTTATTGATGACCAGGTTTGCTTGTTTGAAAAAAAAATTATCTTGCAGTAAAAAAATAATTTTATGTGCTAGCAAAGAATTCTTTGCTCACACTTTCTTACAAAGAAAGCATTCTTAGTTCATGACAATAACATTAAAATATTCAAAAAGCTTATGACCTAAGGTTTTTTGGGGCACAGAAAATGTAATTTTTCATCAACAAACCTTAGAATTTATATAGATGGGTCCCATTTTCCTAGTTTCAAGTATTTGTTTTTCAAAATATGCATAATTTTTATGGGTGTTTAGAATATTTTTTCCCCCAAAACAAAACACGATGGCGGGACTCACACGATAACTTTTTTCTTGTGAACATGAGAATATTTACTTGTGGAAATAAAATCAACTCACAAACATAAATTCTTTATTCAACACCAGTTATCCTGAAAGCACTACTGAGCATGCTCAAAAGCCTAATTTAAAACCTTAAGACTAAAGAACCAGTTAATATATTTTTTCACAAAACCTTCCACAGGCACACCTTTGAGCTGAGCCCCTTCTACCCAAAAATATTTGTAACAAATTGAAAATGGTTTCTACATAATAGTTGAGCAAAAAAGGGCAAAAGTAAATTTTTAAAGGCGTTTTACATTTCTGGATCTTGGAATCCAGATGAGAAGCCATCACAAGACTTGCAAAATCCTAGGAACATACCACCTGAATTGTACATATAACATTTTATGCAATTTCATAGAATGATACCAAAGTTATTAAGGTATAAACATTTGAGGTTAACATTACACAGCCTGTTCAACCCTAACTGTACAGGCATCCCCTTGACAATATAATAAGAAACAGCTATCCAGAAAACCCTACTGAGCATGCTCAGAAGCAACTATGTTTAATGTTTTGTAACTTGGGAACTGATTAATGTTTTTTTCACAAAATCTTCAAAAGCCACCCCCGTAGGCTGACCCGCTTCCACTCTATATTCTCCAGAACACAATTCCAAACCATTTTTGTCTAGCTGTTAGAAAGAAAACTGCCAAATAGTGTGTTTTTTTAATTTTCTATACTCTCTGGATTTCAGAATCCAGACAAGTTGCTATTTCAAGATTCAGTGGCTGCTGGTTGGGTGGGGAATCACTTTCAAAGTGGTCTTGCTCACCTATAAGGCCCTATTTGGATCAACTCCTGGATACCTGGGTGACCTCTTAATTCCTTTCTTCTCTGCATGAGCACTCTGTTTCTCTATGCAGGGCCTCCTAGCTGTTTCCAGGGCCTGCCTGAAATCCTCCAGAGAGCGGTCTTTCGAGGTGGTGGGCCCAGTCTTGTGGAATTCGCTCCCAAGATCTTTGAGGGAAGTCCCATTGCTGGATGTTTTTAAGTAGGATCTGAAGGTACATCTTTTTAAAGAAGCTTTTGCAGATTGCCTGTGAGCCTTAGAATAGCTGAATTTGAACTGTATTTTAAGTAGGATTTTGGGTTTAATTGTTGTTTGTTGATATTTATTGAATTATGTTTTTTATGAGTTGTCTGTTATTTATTCTAGCACCTGCCTTCCTGTAAAGCACCAGAACCTCTGGGATAGAGTGCCTAACAAATAAAATGTTACTTCAATTTTTTTTTATCAAGATGTAAAATACTAAGCTACTTAAGTATCACTTTTAGAAATGATACACTCAGTATGAGAAGTCACAATCAGAAAATTCTAAACACAAACTTCAAAGCAAGCAATATGAAAGTGTATTATTTCCAAAGAATAATACTCAGGATGCATTACCAGAAGAAATAATAAGCAGTGATAATATTGAATCTTATAAACAAAAGCTGAATGCATTCATGGATGGGATAATATAAAGGAATACTGTAAATAATTATGGGGTAACTACATATAGAAGTGGGTGGTGGATGCATGGAACAGCCTTCCTAAGGAGGTCGTGGGGTCAAAAACAGTGGGGGAATTCAAGAATGCATGGGACAGATATAAGGCAATTCTTGTGGGTGGTAGGAAGAAATAGACTGTTGGTTAACTAGGATCTGCAGCTTATCCAGTAGGTAGGGAAATGGACAGACTAGGTGGGCCAAGTGGTCCTTATCTGCCGTCAAAGTCTATGTTTCTATGTTTCTCATCTGCTGCTACCTTGAACACTGCAAATATTAACTCCAAGTAATAACTTGCTAAATGCCAAAAACATGGCACCCTTACCATGCACACACAGCGCCATGTCATTTTGTTTCAAAAACACCAAACTTATTAAAGTGAAAAAATCAGGATTTAATATTGACGTCCAAAACAACCAGAATAGCTCCACTAGCTAATAGGTCACAAAGTCATGATCATCATTGCATATTTATTTGTGTAAATTTTCATGCCAAAAGACATGGAAAGAAAGTGCAGGCATACATACATACTATAAGTAGTTGCATCATCCAGAAATGCCAGTTAGAACAGCAGAAACTCTTGACCAGTTTCATGCTTCAGTCCGTCAGGGAGAGCTCCAGAAATCATGTTTCTGTGTGCTGATCACTAACATGTGTTTGTGTATACATATGCATGCACTTCTGAACACTTTGGAACAAAATTCCAATCAAATTGTGTTCTAGATATGAGCAAGAAAAGGCCCCAAATGCTGTTATTTAACATTTCTTGGATCTCAGAATCCACACAACCAGTCATCAGAAATCTTGCCAGATCATAAGAACATGGAACCTTAACTGCACATGTTAAATGTCATGCAGTTTTGTCAAATGGCACCAAAGTTATTAAGACATTGCTGACATGAAACAGGGAAACTGGGAAGCAGCAGGCTCTAAATGCCACAGTGGTAAAAGATGTTGGATTTTTGAAATCTAAAGTGGACGCACTTGAAACTGAACTCTGACGTGATGACAATGTTCAGATGATAGATTTCTCTCCCCAGTTTGCGATCCACACAGAGTAGATTCTGACACTGCAAAAAGTGATATTTGTTGCCTTGTCTATTCTGCCTGATGATGCTGAAATAAAAATTGCTTGTGTCTCTCTGATCCTTATTAGATCTCGGACCAGAGATGGTGCTGTACAGAGACCACTGATAACCATCACTATTCTTTCCTGTCCTGAGGCTCATATTCCTTTGTTACAGGTAGCACAAATGTGAGGGGACATCATTTGGGAGGGATGCAAGCTAGATTTTTTTCCTAATCTTTCTTCCTAGACTCAAGAATGTAACAGGCAGGTGCAAGTGGAAAAATAGGTTATATTGAAAAGTGGAATCATTGCACAGTTGCTCATTACCACCTGGCTACAGGAAAAACACAATAATAAGACATGTGGTCACTGATCTGGAGAGTACACATGCCTTTTCTGAAAAATATCAGGCTAACAAAGGTCCCATAACAGTTTGAGGAGGGAAATGACTCAAAAGTAGACTGACTGCACAGTTACTTTGTTGTTATTCCATTTGCTTCAGCCGATTCTTTAGTATGAGTCATGAAAATATGTGTTCATTTTTTGAGTGATATTTTGTCTGACCTGTTAGTTGCTAAAGTATAAATCCTAGTTTTTTGTAGAACATTGTTATTAATACTTGATGTGCTGATGCATGTCTCAGTTTATGAACTGACTGATGATCTTGTTTAAATCTTGTAGCACTGATTGTTTACAGGAGGTCTAGGGTAAGATATGATTTAATTGAGCCCAAGACTTCTGTTTTTCTTCCTGCATTGCTTTATACGTGTTCAGCCCTTCCTTGTGGTTTTTATTCCTGTGAGCAGCAGATAATACCGGAACACAGACCTGTTAATATGTTATAGGTGAGAGCAAATACTCCTGTGGATTCACCTGGTTAGACATCTACTCCTTTACATAAAGTTGTAGTCCACAATCATTCCTGAGCACATTAAAGAGTGATACTAGGTTATTTATTTTATTTATTTATTTGTATAAAATCAGATTTACAGACCTTTGAGTCAGAGACTCGTTTACAAAAGCACTTCGTCAGAGAGAACAAAGACGTACAGTGACAAAATAGGACAGTGTACAAAATGGCACTAAAAGCATACAGGGTTACAAACAAAGCTTATTTCCATCATACATGATTACATGATTTCTGGCAAGTGGCCAGAAAAGTCATAAGGTTACAAACAAAGTGTAGTTTCATGATACAGGTTACATGAATTCAGGCAAAAAGTCAGAATGGTCAGAAGTTACAGATAATGTTGTTACAGGAGGACAGGCCTCTGGGATACATGAGCAGTTCAATAGTAGCATACTGGGTATGCATAGGCTGGCATCAGCAGCTCAGTAATAATGTGCTGGGTATACATAGGTTGGTGTCAGCCCCAGGATGAGTATGGATGGGCCCCTGTAGTCGGTGTTGGAGATTCTGCTGTCCAGAGGACATTGTCTAAGGAGGATTGGTAACTAGGCTCTACTGGGGGGGGGGTGAAATTAGGTGAATGTGCAGCAGCAGAAGGCAAAATGGTGATTCCTGAGTGCCACCTTGAAGGGACCAATTTTAGGGGTACTTGCGACATAAGTTGGGAGGGAGTTGAACCAGGTGGGGGCCCTGTAGTAGAAGGCCTTCTGGGCTAGAGATGTCTTGGTTCTTGGCACTTGGAGGGCAGATTTACAGGCACCACTGGTGGAGGCAGTGGTGATGGTGGGGTGTAGTGAGGTGGTTACCCCGGGGCGGGAAGAGTCCCAGCAGGGTTTTTTTGGTCAGTAAGCAGGTCTGGTAGTGGATTCTCTCATCTAAGTTCAGGAGGTTGGAGGTGGAATGCAGTAGGCAGGTGTGATTATGACTGGGGGCCCTGGTCAGAAGTCTGCAGGCCTTGTTAATAGTGAGGTGGACTTTAGAGAGCACAGTATTATCAGCAGCAGCATAGATTGGGAGGCCGTAGTCCACCAAGGTAAGGACAGATGAAGTGATAGGCAGCCAGAGGGCCTCTGGGGGAAGGCAGTCCCTGTAAGATAGAGGAGCCTGATCCTAGTGTTGGTGGCAGTGGTAAGGGCACTGATGTGTGAGTGGAAGGTGAGTGCAGAATCGAAGGTAGTACCCAGGTACTTGTAGATTGAGATTTGCTCCAGGGGGTCACTGGTACTGAGAAGAATCAGTAGGGGGGCATTTCTGGCCTTACTTTGATGGTGCATGAAGAGCATGGCCTTGGTCTTTTTCAGGTTAATGACCAGTCTATGGTCACTGAACCACCACTCTGTTTGATGAAAGGCTTGTGGTAGGGGGGCCTGAAGGGATGCTGGGTTAGGGTGAAAAGAGAACAGCACTACATCATCCTCCTAAAGAAGAATTCTACCAGAGCAGGTGGCAGAGAGAGTATTGAGATAGAGACTGAAGATGAGGGGCCTGAGGATGGAGCCCTGGAGGACTCCGGAATGGACAGGCTGGGTGCTGGACAAGGTGTCATTTATTTTTATGCATTGGGATCTTGAGGAGAGGTAGGAGTTAAGCCATGAGAGAGGGCCTTCAACGAAGCCAATGCAGAGGAGAGTGGAAAGTAAAAGGGGATGGCAGACTGTGTCAAAGGCCTTGGAGAAGTCAATGAAAATGGCGCCCATGACGTTGCCAGAGTCCAGGGCAGTGTGCAGGAAGCTAGAGAACTCCAGCAAAGCAGTGGTGGTGCTGTGACCAGAACGAAAGCCATGCTGCTCGGGGCACAAAACATCATATTTTACAAGGTACTCCATTAGCTGATCTTCTACCACTTTCTCGAGGGCTTTGGAGAGTGGGGGAAGGATTGAAATTGGTCGATAGTTACTGAGGGTGGACCGATCGCCACTCTTGTGTATGGGCATAATGACAGCAGTTTTCTAGGCCTGGGGGATGGTTATTATAATATGTGGTTGCCCCTTATTGTGGATGGATTTTGATACACAGCAAAAAGCTGTTACAGGACAGTTCAAAGGTAAAAAAGTTGTAGTATAGTAATTGTGTCACTACTATATTACAACAACTTTATTGTTCTGCATTTGAGCGTTGTCTCTTTAGTTTCATGCCCAACTTTCAAGTTCTCAGTACAGTCAATGGCCAGCTCAGTACAAAACCCATTTCAGTTGGCAATTTTATTTTAATTCAAAGCCTGCTGCCTGCTACAGAAATGAAGATTTTCTCAGTGTACTGCAAAGGTGAGCTCCTCAGTATGTGTGTGTGTGGGGGGGGGAAGGCACAGCAACTGGGAGTGCATCATATGGCAGGGATAGTTACAGGAAAAAAAACAGCCAAAAACACAGAATTCTCATCTGTTATTTTAAATGGAAAAACCATATACTATATAAAAAAACAGATTGGGAACAGTCCACAGAGAAGGCTGTGTTTCCATCGAGGGGGTTGATTGACATCATAGGGACCTCTTGAGCTTTGCTCTCGAGGTCTATGATGTCATCAACCACCTTGATGGAAACACAGCATTGTTGTCCACAGTTCTCTATCCATTATTCTATATATTATGTTTCTGTTTTGAGCAGGGCATGTTTGTGGGCTTTATTTTTTTCTGTACTATTTACATGTTATGTACTTTGCATTGTATGACCCATAAATAAAAAGATTAAGAAAAAGATCTCCACCCATGGTCCTTATGTAACCATATTGATTTCAGTGAATTTAAATGAGTGCTCAGTGTCACACTGAGCCACATGATTTGCAAGGGCATTATCCAAGTCCCTCCTAGCAATGCATCTCAGATACTCCCCTGCACTGACCTTCAGTCTCCGCTGAGGTTTTCCCACATGAATGCAACTACAGCAGTGACCAGTTTTATATATATATATGTATATATATATATATATATATATACAGTATATATTACATTCTCAGCATTACAGTTGATAAACTGCTGAATGGAGGAACCTTTCTCAGTAACAGAGTTTAAAAAAGTCTGTTCTGAGCATACTTTTACAGAACTTACAGTGCCTGCAAGGAAAAATTTCCTGTGGGCAGTTCTGACATTCATTTTGGTCTGATTGAACTCATGTGTTGTTTCTGAAGACTGTGAGCCCCTTGTCCTTTACATTAGGCCTCATTTTATATACCAGTACAATCTATATATATAATCAGTATATTACTTTAGTGGCTCATCAGTTTCCAGGAAGTACTAGCGATTTTCAGTGATTTTCTGGATATGTGAGGATTGTGATGGATAGGTAGTTAAATAAATTGAGGTGGTTGTTGCATTTTTTTTTTATTTCTACATCTATGACCTACTTCAGAAATGAGATTAACCCCATATCTACTATTAACCAGTCTTTTTCCTTTTTTCTATGGTGCTTTGAGTGTAACTCCGCTCACTTAATCTTTCAACAGGCTCAGTAGACTTATTCTCTTAATTGATGTCCTTACTGTAGTTACTCCTAGCGTGGAGGAATTGACTAATAAGGATATTTTTAATTGTAAGCTGTATGTCTAACCACAGACATACATATACTGTGTGAGGCAATACCCTACTTACACATAAATACCAGTACAGTAACATGCCACTCATTTGCAAATTAACACACATGCACACACACACATGTCCACACACTGCACTACATGCATACTTGCATACTCAGTGAATCTCACACACATATGCTCACACACCCTATTAGACACAGATAGTCACACATTTAGCATTAGACACAATGGCACACTCCATTACAGACAGACAGGCACATGTATACACACACACACATACACAGTATACAAGCAAAACAAAATACAAGAAACAGTGCACACAACCCTGCTGGGCCACTCACTGATCTCAGACCAAAACTCTGCCTCACCAGGTTGCCTTGACTACAGGTCCAGACGTGAACAGGCTCGCTCGCTGACTTTCATGAGACCACCACACAGACTTCCTCTGGACTCCCACTGATTGGGCCATCAGTCTCTCGGCCGACGTTCTTGTCCTCCTGCTCCCCAGCCCCCACTCACGTTCTGGGGCTCTTTAGCATGAGATGGGGCATCTGAATTCTGGTCAGAAATCGGGGGCTCAAAATAAGGTCAAAAGTCCAGTTCCCAGAGTTACTTCTGAGACAAAAACACACACTCTGTCTTTCACTAAACCCCACTCTACACAGTTAGGTTTCTAATGGTTCTTTGTCCACCTGCCACTTCTCATTCATCCTCCAAAAAGCACCACACACCCTCTTTCACCCACAAATTATCTGATATGCATGTGAATTACAGAAAAAGGGAGGAAGCAAGGCCTTTGCCGCAACTGGAGAGGGAGGGAGAAGTGACCGGGGAGTGGGATAGAGTTAGTATAACCCGAGTACTCCCCCCAGTATATGACTAAATGGTAGGACCAATTAAGCAAAGTGAAGCAAGATGTGCCATGTACAAGGCCAGTGCTATGATCTCAGGTATGGTGTATGCAGGACAAGATCTGGGGATGGGCTATGGTACCTGCCACCTGGACTTTCTATTGGGACCTACTAAGGGACCTGCCCAGATCTACCTGTATGCTGATCATGGGGGTGATCCCTGAGCAGATCATCTATCCTAGCCTCAATTCTTTTGTCAGTTCCCACATTCTGTGCTGAGCCACCTGCACATCTCAGACCCAGGCTCTGCCTTGCCATGCTGTGTTGACTCCAGGCTTCTACTTGAAACAGGCTAGTATCCCTGGCTATCTTTCCTGAGCCTACCACACAGACTCCCACTGGACTCCCATTTGTCAGGGCCATTGGTTTCTAGGCAGGCATTTTCATCCACCTGCACCTCAGTCCCACTCTTTAACATGACTCTTTAGCAACAGATGGGGCACCTGAATTCTAAACAGAAATTCTGGGCTCAGAACAGGGTTCAGAAGTCAGTTCCCAAGATGCTTCTGACACACACACACACACACACACACACAGACCCACGCACACACACACACACACACACACACACACACACACACATAGACCCACGCACACACACACACACACACACACACACACACACTTTAGACACAGCAGGTCAGTCACAGTATTATAGTCTCATTCTAACATAAAGAAAGTGTTTTTAGTTACAAATCTTGGGAATCATACCTGCAGCTGTTTTAGTTTGAGAAATTACAGGGTGCCCCCTGATGGCCTGATCATATATCTGCCATCAAAATCAACAGCCCTAGGATCCTTAACCCTCGTTTTGCAAAAAGCTGAAACATAAGAGCCACAAAAGTTAAAAAAAAAAAAAAGCTCCTTACCTTTTGTGTTCTAAGTGAGTTCAATAGCATCTGGCTGCAGTTCATTACAAGGGATTTCACTCCTGGGCTTCACTGTGATGGGAGGGGGCACTGGGGCCATGACCAGAGGGGGAGCCCAACTGGGGGGAGATAACTGGCAAGAGCCATGACCACATTGAGAGGGTAGAGAGAGAGAATCCACTGGATCTGCAACCATGGGCTCATACTCTCAACCTCCTGACTCAGAAATTGGACAAGTATTAAAAAATAAAGGACAAATTACCACAGGCTGGTGCACATCTGAAATAAAATAGTAACATCAGGTCAGGAAACTATGTCCAATATGTAGATAATTGATAAAAACATTTTGTGATGAAGGACTAGACTATATATTTTATGTATGTCATTATTTTATGTTTTCAATTCCTATTTTACGGTGACAGAAATGTCAAAGTTTAGGAGGGATGGAGGAAATGTTTGAGACAAAATTCAGGATGTCCCTGAAAATCAGGGACAGTTGAGAGATCTGTATGTGCTACTGTGATAGCCACTGTAAGTCCATGTGCCAGATTTTAAAACATTTATACATGTAGAAAACCTTCTCTTGGCACATGGTTATCTACCTAGAAATGCTAGAGATTTTGTCGGAATTTACAATAAGTACACATTCTGATGATGTCCTTCTGTACTCTAGACAGCCATTTGTTTGCTACAGAAGATGTTTAAGATTTGCAAGGACAACCGTGAATACAAATGCTCAGAACATTTGGCCCTATATCTTTAAATTAAGTCTAGATAAGTACCTACAAGGCAATCACTGGGTTTGTGCAGATAAAAAACTTGATAGTTAGAAAGTCACTTGTCTTATTCTTCCACATTTCTATGTTAAGGGTTTCAACAACTCAAATTAAAGTGCTATGCAACCACACCCTTCCCTTACACTTGGGATTAGTGTGGGTACACAGCACACTCCAAAGGGAAAACATTGGCAGAACCTCCATACAACCACATTTATAAAGTCAAGAAGTCCTTGGCATTCACGTAATTCACTGAGGTTCTGTTTAATACTTCCTGACACTGAACAACATTTATGATCATGACAAAGAAGTTTGAAAATATTTTGTACTTCGTACATTTTATTGGCAAGCTTCAGTGCTATTATTTTGTGGCATGCAGTGAGGCACTTTAAAATGTTTCTGATCTGTTTTTCTCCAGTTTTATGTGACAGTATGATTTGTGAGAAAGAAAAATATTTCTGGAAAAATGTAATTGCTAGAGCTGCTACGAGGAGAAAAGTGAAACACTACTGTAGTTTCCTTCTTTGAGTTCACACTGTTACATACAATATATCTGGCCCAAAATTACCCAAACATTGAATTACTGCCTATGTAATGACTGGCTAAATGATTATTGGCCCAAAACAACTGCCAGTAACCCGCTGAAGCCATTCAGGGGGTTTCCATAGGAGAGAACAGCTGCTTCTATTCATTAGATGGCAACCAACAAAGGTGATGGGAGAGTTCTGCTAGTCACCCACCAAAGGAAGATTTAGTATTTTTTACTTGTAGGACAGTGGTGGTAGGAGGATTGTGATGGACACCAGAGGGCAATGAGGCAGAGGGTGTACTTTCTTAGTGTTGATCAGGGAGGAGGGTGAAATCTTATATGCAGACAGTAGCAGTGGGGGGTTGGGGAGAATGTGATTCAGAATACTTCTCTGCTTTGTGAAAAAACGTCACTTGGAGTGGGGAGGTGGTGTTGGGGTGCTGTGATGGTGGATGATGGAGTGATAGAAACATTTAATGCTGAGGGTGGGGAAGGAAGGTGGTGGTCATTGCCATGTAGGTTGGAGTTGTAATATACTTAAACATTATTTTATAAAAAGGAAACTACATTTGGGGGCACATCTGCAAAGTGTCACTTTGCATAATCGTCGACCTGTATAGCACCCACTTTGCCAGGCAAGGCAGGAAGAACTAGGTGTAGTTGCACTTATGCCTGTGAAGTGCCATTATGAATTGTCTTCACCTGGCAAGGTTCACACTTCACCAGGCAAATAATTATGTGAATTGTCACTTTGCAGTACTCAGTATCAGGAAGCCTTCTGAAAAATTCCGTAATGTGAAGTTTCACAACTTCACCCATCTCTAAGTCAGAGTTATAGCTGTTCAGCCTTGAGGGGTGAAAGGCATTTTCACTTGGTGGGGAGCAAGAACTCAATGGGCCAATGGTATCCTTTCTCTCCTAAATGCCTATGATTGTATGTAAAAAAAAAGTGGAGTAGTTTACAGTACAACCAGGCTGTAAAGAACAAGCAGTCAAGTAGTCTGATTGTATTGCAGAATACCACTTGCTTTTCTTACATGTGAGCATGTACAGAAAGCAAGGAAGCAGCATATAAGAACAGAATGGAGTTTGTAAACTGAAGAGAGCACAAAATCATAGATGCTGCTTTTGAAGAGCTTAGGGATATCTTTTATGTAAAGAGCTTAGTGGTTTGGATTGTGTACACAATGACACAGGACATAGTGTATATACAAAACATGCTGCTAGTGTGGTTACTTTCTGCATCAATCACCCAGGGCTCGGGTTATTACAGCAAAACCCAACACACTGGAGTGCATTGTTAGGCTTATAAAATTGTTCATTTTATAGTGAACAGCATTATAAAAACACTTTGATTTTTGTGAAATGGTAAAACTGGTTTGGGGGGAATTTTTCTGTATTTCAAAGGTGTGTTCTGAGTAGGGAAAGTAGTATAGACATGTGGGTTGTGCTTCTATATTTTAAAAGGCCTGTTTACTGAGTTACCATTGCTTGAATTGTCAAATCCATTAAATAATAAATGCGGTCTCCAGATTTGTTGCATTGGTGACCAACTGATCATTAAAGAGCAGCTGATGCCTTTGAAAAAACATTGGAAAACATAATAGTTGGGCACAATTCAGCTTGTACTTCACATATCTTCTCTAGATTTCTCTTCTTCATTATTTGTTACTGAAGAAATTCCCACAAAAACAGGATCTTTTTACGTTCGCTTGCTCGCATGCGCAAGGAACGTCTTGCAACAGTAGGGTTTTTGGAGGTGTGTATCCCTCCTTGCCAATGCAGTGCTCAGTGTAGTAGGTGCTACCCTAGGGGACCAATACATGCCAAGCTGTGTATAACAGCAGTTTGGCTGTGTTGGTCTTCACTGCTAAGAAAAGGTCAGCTGCAATCAGCGGTGGTAGTGTGTATGCAGTTTGCATACCTACATCAGCCAAACTGCTGTCATGCACAGCTCAGCTTTAAATCCCTTCCACTTCCTCCCTCTGCCAGTCTCCTCCCCCTCCATCATTAGTGTTCTGCCTGGCCCCACATTGTGTGCCGAGGGGGGGTGCACAATCCCCCTCAGCTCATGCCCCCACCCAGCACACTGTGTGGCCAACGGGGGTGCCCAATCCCCCGTCGGCTGCAGCTCCTCCAACAGACAACCAGTTGGCATGCTGGGAGCCCACCGTAGCATGCTCATGCCTCCCCTCCATGCACACTGTATGGGCAGCGGGGGGTGCCCAATCCCTGCCGACTCCAGTCCTCCCACAATAAACACATAGGTGGCGTGCTGGGAACCCACCCCAGCATGCCAAAAGCATCCATTTCTTTTTTTTTTAAGTCCCATGAAAGAAGAAAACAGTCCCTTGGCAAGTCCCTGCCCCCAACCCATGCCCACCTCTGTGCACCCACCTCCCCACACCCCCCTCACTCCATACTTACCTCTGGAGCCCAGAGCACTGATCTTTGGAGGACCAGGAACATGTTTGCACTCTTCATAACCGACCGCAAACTGAGGAAATGCTGGTAAGCTGTATTATGGCATAAGCAGGGTTTTTCCAACTTAGGTGGATATCTTGGCCATTTTTTTGACTTTTGGCACCAAATTTTCAACATGGGGTTCTTGACACCCCTTCTCTTGAATTCAGTCACTGTCATGGCGTTATTCCATCCCGAAAGGTGATTTTGCAGTCACTGCGCAGAATCACCTTTTGGGACCGATTAACAAAATGACAGTGTTGGTGTTCATGAGGTGGGCTCTCAAAAAGCCTATGTTCCAAATTTGGTGAACAAATTCCAAAAAAATGACTGTTTTATGAGCATGCGTTGCACAGTTTCCATGCATACTGGTAAGTTCGTGAATTTGTAATATTTTCATTCCAGATTTTCAACATAGGCATATTTTCACACCTCCTTATGAACAGTGCAGCTGTCATTTTTCACATCCTGGCTGAAATGTGTTTTCACGCTTCTAGCGCAAAATAGCGTGGTTGCTGCTGGAAATCAATGTTCTGTACAGAGTAAGACAATCACAGTGACGGTGTTCATGAGCAGAGGTTCTAAAATACCTATTTTGAAAATTTGGTGTCAAAAGTCCATAAAATGGCTGTGTTATGAGTGTGTGTTGCACCGTTTCTATGCACACTTGTAAGTTCATGAATTTGTAATATTTCCTGTCCAGATTTTCAACATTGCTGTTTTCCCACAACTCCTTATGACCATACAGCTGTCATTTTTCACATCCTGGCTGAAATATGTTTTTGCACTTCCAGCATGCAATAGCACGGCAGCTGTGGGAAATCATGTTCGGTACAGAGTAAGAAAATCACAGTGACACTGATCATGAGCAGAAGTCCTAAAATGCCTATGTTGAAAATTCGGTGCAAAAATTCCCCCAAATTACTGTTTTACGAACGTGCATTGCGCAGTTTCCGTGCGCAATCATAACTTTGCAAATTTGTCATATTTTCACTCCCGATTTTCAATATTTGCATTTTCCCACACCTCCTTATGAACAGTACAGCTGTCATTTTTCACATCCTGGCTGAAATGGTTTTCACACTTCCATCGCAGAATAGCACAGTCACTATGGGAAATCAGTGTTCGGTACACAGTAAGAAAATCATAGTGACAGTGTTCATGACCAGAGGTGACAAAATGTCTATGTTGAAAATTTGGTGAAATGATTACACTGAATGACTGTATTACACACGTGGGTTGCACAGTTTCCACACAGGCTGGTACCCTTAGCACAACCAGGGTGTTAGGATTCCTAAGACAGACACTTAAGAAGTATGAGGGTGGAAAGTTAATCAGATGCAAGAGGAGCTGCAGAGAGGTACTCTGTTGGGATATCGATGCTGAAGGGACATGGATACAATGGGGGGACTGCATAAATGCCAAACACCAATGCAAATACCAGCAAGCAAATGTTTGACATTGACAAATGCTTGTTCCATTAGAGCTCATCTGCCTCTGTAACTTATTTCCTACGTAACATCATAAAGCTCTTTTGTGACATCACAGTCTGTTAGTATGGGAATAACTGTGATGTCACAAGCACAGTATTATGACATCAGGTTGGGAAGATGCAAAAGGAGCTGATGAACCCTCAGGGAACAACACTTCTGTTTTCATGCATCTGAGCTCAGTAATAAATAATGGAGGTAAGAAATACAGAGCTAATGTTAAATATAACCTGCTTTGAGTTCAAATATAATGTTCTTCAAAGTTCTTCTTGAGGTATCAGTGGCTCTTTAAGCATAAGGGCTTTCTCCTTGTAAATGGGATTACCACAACTTTGAATGGAAAAGAAAATAAGAACATACAGTACTAACTACCAACGTTATGTTTCTCTTCCTAACCAAATTGTTGTCAAAATTACAGTATATGCCTTAAAAAAATAATTGCAAAATATATAAACAAAATTGCAGAAACAAATAATCACATTTCTTGCATTTTATTGTATCACATTGTTTGCTGAACTGTAGTTACGTGGGTTTTTATCTTACAGTCAATCTTTTTTAATTGAAAAATGCCACATGCAAGATTTTAAAATATTGCAGTGTTTATTCATATACTATCATTTTTCTGACTGCAAATTATTTTGTTCAGAAAAAAATGTAAGGAGAAAAGCACATGCTGAATTATTATAAGAGAATTTCAAAAGGAAGGCCACAGTTGCAACTGTGTTCTCTGAAATATGGTAAAATGTTAATTTGCTATTTTGTAATGTTTTTCTGCATTTGTGACAGCTTCTCTGCTTTACAGCTGCTTGCATCAAAACTACTAGTGGGACCTGTAGTGCCTCAAATCATGGCACTAAAGCCCTGTTTACACTGCCGACTTTGCAGCACATCAAACCATGGGCATGGGTTGATGCACTGCAATGTCATTAGTGTAAATACTACCTGGAGTACCTTAAGTGCCCGTTGGATAATTTTTTTGTTCTGACTCAGTTGTGGGATCAGTAGCAGAGTGAGCTCAATAAATGGCAGTGTGAACGTTTTGCTGTGCTCACTCCATTACGAAGGCTGTTTTTCATCAGCTTCCGGTGAATTCTCAGCCTCTCCTTGAAGCAACCTGCAGCACTGTGAGGGTGGGCTGTGTAAACATGAATGCAGCTGGCAAATCGGGAAGGGAGTGGTACACATTCCACAGCACTGCAGCTGTGTAAAGACTGCTTTAAACATATAAGACCACCTGTCTAACAGCATTGCAGTGGTGCCAGAAAGGGGAAGAAAAGCTGCTGCATCTCAATGATGCATGAAACTCAGCCCTAACTGTAGATGTTATATTGTACAGCAATTCAGTCACTCTTATTAATTTATTTATTTATTGGAATGTTCAGCTACACCTTTGAGTGGAGCTCGTTTACCAAGGTTCCACATCAGAAAGTACAGAAAACAAGATAAAACAGGTAGGGTACAGAATACATTTACACAGTAATAGGTAGAGCCATGCAAGGTCTCAGGTATATGTACAATATTGTATATACAGGTTACAACAATTAGTTAGAGTTTATATATACATGTATGATACAGGGGTACAGGAGCAGTGGGTGGTGCCTTGTCCATTGTTAGATCTTTGAGCAGGAGCAGAAAGCAGCTTTGTCACAATTATTTCTTATTTCGTCGGGGCACTAGTTTGGAATCAACTTTGTGTTAACAGGCCAAAAAACAAACTTTACATGGTAATTCCTATTCGAAGTCTACCACTTAGGAATGAATGCAAACTATTATGGAGTGTCATAACATCCATATATTTATCTTATTTAGTTTTTGTTGAGTGGGAAAGGAGGACTAGACAATTCTGCCTATTTTCAGCCTCATCCTGGGGGAAGGGATACAGATGGATGCCAACTGACATTGAACCAGTTTAAGCTGTTGGTAGTATTTTTAGTGAATGGGAGAAATTTGGCCAGGACATTGGGGAAATTCCCCTGCTCTTTTCGAGAAGTGCCATGGGATCTTTTACATCCACCTGAACTACCACCAGAACAGGCAGATATAAGGGTTGAGTAGGCAATTCTATGTTTCCCTTCCCCCCATGATGCATCTCAAGACAAGCTGTTACAAGTGCAGTATATCTTTCTTGGTGAAACGTATGTTAAACCCTGATTTTTGCACCTTAATAACTCAGCCTTTCCTAAACTATATTTATTTATTTCAAACGTTTTACCACAAAAGACATACTGAGCTGGTATTAGCTCATTTCCAGATGTATTCTGGGGTGGGGGAACAGAAGAGAACGGAAGAAATGCAAGTACAATGCACAAACACAATACAATAAAAAGGAAATAAGTATAACAAAATATATAAATTACTAGAAATGCTTCGAGAACAAAATTGCCATACAATAAATTACTGTACAGAAAATATCAGAACAGGCAAAAGAACATTAAGCAGAGAGCAACAGAACAATATATGAGGAGCAGGGAGTAGTGACTGATGAACTGGTGGAGAGGGGCTATGCTAGTGGAAGGTAGGAGACAAATGTCCACCCCATAGCCTGAAATGGGGTATGCACAGTGTCACTGTCATGATCTCTGGTCTTTGTAAATTTGATAATAGTGGGATCAGTGGTTTAGTACTCCTTGAAGGTTGAAAATACATAATAATATGGTATCTAAGACACTTGGGCCCCCATATTCAAAAGATTAGTGCAGCATTAACCAAGTTAGTGCCCACGCTAATCTGGACTTGTACCAGTGCTTGAGGGAAGGCCATACTCAGAAGCCCCGGAGTAGTTCCCAAACCCTGCAGTGTAATCATGCTAACCATACTCCTGCTCCAGTGCAAATGAGGGGTTCCTTCATACATAATGGCATAGTGATATATTCAGAAGGTGTCAGTGGTGGTAAACAGTCCCTCATGTGGCTCCATTTACTACCACAGAAAAAGTGTTTTTAACACAGCATAAAGGCTGCACCCCTACCCCCAAAGGCAGGGAGGCTTTACTGCATTCACCTGTCCCTGTGTCTAGTGAAACCCCCTCCTCCCAGTTGCCCACTCTTTA
Organism: Neoceratodus forsteri; assembly: GCA_016271365.2. Taxonomy (NCBI): domain Eukaryota; kingdom Metazoa; phylum Chordata; order Ceratodontiformes; family Ceratodontidae; genus Neoceratodus; species Neoceratodus forsteri. The sequence goes on along the minus strand of CM057459.1, from coordinate 778,722,492 downwards.
TTTAGTAACTCCCTGAATTTCCAGTGGACCCCTTCCCCAAAACAGCCTTGGTAACATGTATATTGAAGATCCCTGTTGGACTAGTGCTCGCCCATACCAAGCACCACCAAACCCTTGAGTGAGTGACATCCCACCACTTGCCACCCACTGAGGACTCCAACATGCACCCCCCTCAACCCAGTCATTGCTCACATAAAAATCCATATCAGATTGGTGGCCGGCACAGCCCTCTTTTCACCTCCTTGGCTGGCTACTGTCTAACAGTCACAAAGCATGATTAAGAGTAAGTAGAGCACTCACTATCATGCTTTATGACTGTCAGCTGGGGACTGGCCAGGAAGTGAGCAGAGGGCCATCCCAGCAGCTGATCATATACAGATTTTCAGGCTAGTGATGATTGGGGTGAGGGGATGGTGCAGGGTGGGGTGTCCTCTGTGGGTATGCAGATGTGGGGTATCACTTGCACAGGATGAGGTCAGTAGGATGTGGGGTGAAGGGACTCTAGCCTTCTGGGAATCTTCAATATACATCAGACCCAGGATGATCAGGAAGAGAGCAATCCACCAGACAAATGGGGAGCTCTAAATTAACAGAGAATAGGCATCTGGGGGCAGGGGTCCACAAGTCTACCAAGGAGCTACTATATCAACAGAGAATGGGTGACGGGGGGGTACTAGACTACCAGGGTCTCCTCTGTCTGCCACTCTGCATGTGTGCTGAGGGACCTGCTACATGCATGCATGTAAATGAGCTTATAATGGGCATGCAATCGGCCCCTTAGCACCTTGCATGTCCAATGAGCTAATTTGCATGTCTGGGCTAAATATAGTCCATAGGAACCCAAGCACTATCCTGTTTTTGGTGCCTTGTCTCCTCTGGGCCATATGCAGCCTTGGGCTGTGTTGGCGCAGTCAATGTCCAATTATTGCTTTGCCAACAAGGCCCGATATTTAGCCAGTTAGTGCAATCCATTAGTGTATGCTAACTGGCTGAATATAGATCAATGCCATCCATTCCCTGTTTTTGGCACAGCACTGCAGACTATCAGCTGGCTCTGAATATGGAATCAGGTTCTGAATACGTTTGCTCCCTGATACACAACAATGGTTGGGATCTGAAACCTGAAACCTGAAACTTTCTGTTTTGTTAGAGTTTGGTCCGGGGATGATTCTTTGATTGGCGGCCTTACTGAAAAATGTGTAGATTTTAAATGATGTAGAAAAACAGAATGACATTTTGTGCATGCCAGTTAATTCTTTTCACATGTTTTATGACTGGGCTTTTGCAAAACTGGCACATATCACTTTTGTGAGTTGGAATCCACCTTCATAAGATACTGTAAGTCCTCTGCTTTCATGTGCCTAAGAGGTCATAAAATGTGGAAAAGAAGAGAAACATTTTGGCATAAAAAAAAAAATAATTAGAAGTACAGTCTGAATCTGATGTGGCTGATAGTGTATGCTGTAAGGTTGATTATTAAGTGTTTTCTGTTCAAAAACATTACTTTTTTAAAACAGTAATGCCATTGGTCTGGTTACCTCACAAAAACAGACTCTGCTTCTATAAATGGTGCATCTGCTTTCATGATTCACAAACCTACTTTTATGGGGATTAATAGTCACAAAAGTGGGAAAGAAAACTCTGCTCAACATAAACAAAACACTATGGGCCAGATATTCAAAAGACTTAAGCCATGCGCAATAGGGTTGTGCCTGCGCACGTCCGAAATGCACCATTCTGCGATATTCAGCAGGAGGCAGTTGCACCCCCCAAATCATGCTGAGCAACAGCGCAATGATAATGAAGGCATGCGCAACTGAAGGGGGAGGAACCATGCATAAACTGCACAGCCCGATAATCAGCCGGGCTGTACAGAGTGTACTGGCGCAACCCCTACCTATGCCTTCACAAAGTTACCGTAAAAAAAGGAACAAGTCGAGGCCACCCACAGATGAGCCGCCGTACTGCAGGGTGCAACACAGCAGCTGCCACCTGTCGGTGGCCCCCGACATGTTCCTGCCACACCGGCGGTGCCCCATGCCCCGATCACGGCATCAGTATCCCCAAGTCCAATATCCCTGGTGGTCCAGTGGACCGAGATTAGCCTGATCGTGGGCATAACTGCCACTCCCCATTAGCCCGATCGCGGGCATAACTGTGTATTCCCCGAGTAGCCCGATCGCGGGCAGAAATGTTCCCCGTCTCACTGGTAGCTCGATCACAGGCATAATCTACCTGTTCCCTCCATTAGCCCGATCGGGTATCTAGAACCCCCAAAGTCCAATATCCTGGTGGTCCAGTGGGTCGCGAGTAGCACGATCACGGGCGGCATTCTCACCCCTTTCATTCATTCACTTATCTGGACTGACTTGTACGGTATGGGCTGCACGCCTATTGGCTCATGCCCTGAACCAATGGGCGTGCAGCCCTACCAAGCTGTCAGTCGGTGGGCATCGGGGCGGCAGGTGGGTGGGGTACTGCTGCCCGCTGGCTGATGGGGGAAGTGTGGGAAGCCACTAGATCACTAGGGATATCATACTTGGGTGGAGGAATTCACCCGCAATCAGGCTACTCACGGTCCACTGGACCACCAGGGATATTGATTTCAGGGTGTCTGATGCCGTGATCGGGCTAATGGGGGCGGGTTAGGTTATGCCCATGATCAGGCTACTCGGGGAAGGGGGAACACTTCTGCACGTGATCAGGCTACTTGGGGGTGGGGAATACTGTGCTGCCCGTGATCAGGCTACCGGGGTGATGGTACACTGTTTTGCCGCGATTGGGCTACTGGGGAGGAACAATGTTATGCGCGCCAATCAGGCTACTGGGGACAACGTTATGTCCGCGATCAGCTGCAAGGCATCGGTCCCCGACAGCTGTTGCCTTGCAGGGCAGCAGGCGCAAGTCATCAGGGATCGGTGCACCTGCATGCTAATGGCATGCAAATGGGTCCGTAATCAGATGCAAATGGTCCCCCATGCGCCTTGCATAAATTATGACCCCATTTGCATGTCACCCTTTGAATATTGCAGGTGCTGTACATGGCGCAATGGAACTTGTGCCACCGCATCTCAATGCTCCATTCTGACCACTTGCGCTGGCGCAGTTCCACTGCGCCATGCACACTGGGTGTGGCCAGGGGGTGATATTCAAAGAAGTTGTGCCATCGCGCAACTCCGTTGACTATCACCCTGGCCACACCCCTACGCAACTATTTTGAGCGGCACAGGGGCTTGCACCACTAATTGGTGCAGTTTGAATATCTGGGCCCATGTTGGAAGTTAAGTCTGAAAATTGTGTGGCCGGCAGTGCAGGTTGTAAGATTGATTTTTCAAGTGTTTTTATTAACAACAAGGCAAAACTTTTGTCAATCATTAATGAAATAATGTGAATCATGTCTTGAAATGGGACTTGCTTTTCTCTCTTGTGAACATGCTTTCATGACTCCCAAAATAACTTTCATGAGAGCTGAAATCTGACACATACATATATGAAATTGCTTTGTGACTGACTTGCAGGGACACTTATAAAACAAGTCACAGTTCTGCTGCTGTGAGCATCATTATTCCTCTGATTGACCAATAGCAAAATAAACTGTAGGTGTTGCACAGTGAGCATCACTGTGGAGCTGCTTTGTGAGATGCCTGCATGGCAAGTCCAAAAGCAGGCTACAGGTCTACTGCAGTAAGTATAGTTTTGCAGCTGCTTCATAATTGCCTGCAGGGCCGCTAATGAAACAAAGCGCAGTAGATGTCTAGTGCAGTGCCTGTCGTTATGTTAAAGGTGTCAATTGTATATGTTTTTCACAAAAAGTTAAATGAATTGAAAAAAAGTGTTAATGCAACTGCTGTATTAGGGATGAAGCACAATGTGTGCAAAGCAGGGAAATGAAAAATAAGGACCAAAATGTAACCTTGGCAAATCAATGGTATGGTGTTCCTTAGTGTCTGAATAAATCATGCAAAGCAAGTGATAGCATTACCCTATTATTGGACCATTCTCTGTAAGTATTACTGTGTCATTTACTTTGTGTGACAAGACTGTATCGATATTAGGGTACCACCAACAAAGTGTTGCATGATTGTGCAAACCCCGAGGAGCACCAAGGAGCACCACACCACTGATTCACGAGGATCCAGGGACTTCTGACCCTAACACAGTATTTAATTTCCTTTCCTTGTATGCCTTGTGCTTCAACCCTAATATAAACTAGTTAACTTTAGTTTTAGCATTTAATATGTACAATATGTCAGGTCTCCACTTCATCCATGCTAGTGTCTCTTCCTAGTGATGTGTTATACTGTAAACAGTCCACATGGGAGTACATACACTGATGCCATTGTACCAAGACAAAATTTATACTTCAGCTACCCTTCTTCAGCCTGTGACATTATATAGGTGAATACTGGGTTCCTTCTTGATCTTTGCTACAGAAAGATTGAGTGTTTGCTCATTCCTAACTGTTAGAGGCAGAGTACTTCATAGGAGGGAATATTATGTCTGCATTGTCTTTCTGCAGGTGCAAAGGGATGTAGCCAAGAGAGAAAAAGGCAGAATATTTAATCACAAGGCCACCTGCTCATAGACATCCTGATTAGCCAATTCAATCATTCAGATTCCTGTTTTTTTTTCTGTTAGCATTTAATCAAGCAAAGTAATGAAAAACATAGCCATAGAGTGCTTTAAATACCACAGCTGAGGAATGTACTTTGATCCACTTGTTTGAGAAATTTGCAAGCATGGTATGTTCATGAGTTCATGAGAGGGTATTGCATGGCAGCTATTTACATCTTATTTATTGAGGACAGCTTTTTACAGTCAAGATGTTTACACTTCTGACTCTGGTTCATTTAATTCCCTAATGAGCTATTTCAATGAGGTTGATGCAGTACCTTCCACGTGGCCCAAACATTAGTTTGATTTTATAGTGTGTTAAGGGGCTAGATGGCTTTCTTATAAATAAATGTTATTTACGATGGAGGCAAATGGGTTCAAATTCATGTATAACCCAAAGAAAGCACCAGTTTTAATCCCTGCAGAAGTATACATCTAAATTGTTTGTTTTGAGTTCAGATGTGGCTTACCATGTTGTTAGAATGTGGGTGCCAGTATAGCACTCTGTGATTGAAGCAGATCTTATGCACAGAAGTAGAACAGAGTTAGTTTTTCAGCTGCTTAAGCAGGTTTAGACAACTCAGTTCACTGCATATACAGTACTATGATTACTGTTTCTTGCAGAATGACTTTTAGGTATATAGTTATTGAAATTGTACTGTTATTTGTTCATATTTTATGGTGTCCACTGCTGTAATCTGAGCTATCCCACTATGTATGTTATGTTTCCTGATTTCAGCAGATGTCTGTACCTTATTTGCATCAATGTATGCTCTGTAAGTTCTTTTATTCTTTTGTACTCTCCTGGGTCATACCTGAAAATAGGCATATGCTTTTGTCTAGTGTACTTACCTGGTTAACAAAAGCTAAATAAATAAATAAAATGGCTTTCAACAGTACCACAGTGACTGCAAGGAAGTCCACAGCCCTGCATTCTTGGGTAAAATTACCAACTAAAAATATAACAGTTCTCAAAACACTGAAAAATTAATAGTTTTACAAAAATTGTCCCTTTTGCCACTGTGAAGTGCAGTTGTGATTGCTTGCTGGTTGTCTCTCTTTGCTGCCACTCAGCCCTGCCCACCTTGTAGGAGTTCATTTTTTTTTTGTTTTAAAAATTAGCCAAGTTGTCCACTGCACATATACGTAGAAACTCATGTCTTTCTGCAAGAATTTTTTCATTTAGGTGTTTGTGTGGATTGAGGCAGCCACAGTGTTACAGTTGTGTGTGTGTCAGGAGCAAGCTGTTCAAAGTATGGATGGGCTACCCATTGGGTAGCTGGATTGGGTAGGTCTGGTGTCAACAATGTTTTGCCAGATAGCGTAGTTTGGGTAATTTACTACCCTACCAGACATAACAGTGTACTTCACAGGTCAGGTAGTTTTGACACAGGTAATGGGTAATTTCTTTTAAAAAAACAGCCATTTCAGGCAGCCTGTGTGGTCTTGGGACTCTTCTAAGGTTGCAAACAGGCATGAAAGGGCAGCCTGTGGGGTCCTCTCAGCAGTAAGGAGCACATGGCATGGAGCTGACAATCTGATTGGTCAGTGCTAGTGTCTTTGATCCGTGCTCCATGTCTGCTGTGAGCATGCAGATAGCAGAGGAATATGGAGGGACAGGGAGGAAACAGCACTCGTTCTGCATGTTTTTACCTACATCATGGCAAAAAGAAAAGTTAAGATAAAAAAAAAGTCAACAAAGGAGCAAGGGGTTGGGGACCAAAGGGGGAATCAGGGGGTCATCCAGTGCGGTGCTTGGGAGAGAAGAAGAAGGGGGGGGACAAAAGGCACTCACTGGCAGCTGCTTTTCCTGCCATACAGTGAAAGCCATTTAGGCTGCATTACACTATCTGTTAACCTGTTAGGTGTCCCAAGCCCTATCGTAGCTACACTGTGTGTGAAGTCTCTCTGCAACATAGCTAAAGCTATTTAGGCTGTAGTACACTTTCTGTTATGTGCCCTGAGGCCTGTCATAGCTAGACTGTGTGTGGCATCTCTCTGCAGCATAGCAAAAGCCATTTTGGCTGTAATATACTGTCTGTTAGGTTCCCCCAAGCTCTGTCATCGCTACACAGTGTGATGTCTCTCTACAGCATAGTGAAAGCCATTTAGGCTATATTACACTGTCTGTTAGGTGCCCCAAGCCCTGTCTGTGACATTGCTACTCTGTATCTATCTGCAGTATAGTGAAATCCATTTAGGCTATATTACACTGTCTGTTAGCCTGTTAATTGACCCAAGCCCTGTCATAGCTACACTGTGTGTGACATCAATCTGCAGCAAAGCGAAAATGATTTAGGTTGTATCACACTGTTTGTTAGGTGCCCCAAGCCCTGTCATAGCTACATTATGTGTGATGTCTCTGCAGTATAATGAAGACCATTTAAGCTGTATTACACTGTCTTTTAGGTGCCCGATTACTGTCATAGCTACACTGATGACTCTTTGCAGCATAGTGAAAGTCATTTAGGCTGTATTACACTGTCTGTTAGGTGCCCCGATCCCTGTCATAGATACACTGTATGTGACATCTCTGTGCAGCATAGCAAAAGCCATTTAAGTTGTATTACACTGTCTGTTAGGTGCCCTGAGTCCTGTCTGTGTGACATTAGCTACACTGTGTGTGTGTGTGTCTCTGTCTGCAGCATACTAAAAGCCATTTAGCCTGTATTACACATGGTCTGTTAGGTGCCCCAAGCCCTGTCTGTGACATAGCTACTCTGTGTCTCTCTGCCGCATAGTGAAACCCATTTAGGCTATATTACACTGTCTGTTAGGTACCCTGAGCCCTGTCATGGATTTCAGTCTGTGACATAGTCAGCTATACTGTCTGTCTCTACAACAGTTGGTGAAACAATACTCATTCATTTCACAGCTGTGTCTACTATGTCTCATATCTCCCAGTCTACGTTTACTAAAAGGAAGCACAGTGCTGATGCACATACAACTGAAAATGATGTTGACAATATGAATCCTAGCACTAATGAAGAACATAGTGACAGTAATAGTAACATCACCAGGACTGGCACTAAATGTCCTCCTGAACCAAAAAAGCATGCTAGCAATTAAATGATAGTAGTGTTTCAGAACAAAATGACTGAAGTTACTCGTAGAGGTACTGAATATTCTGTCACATGTGCTAGGATACTCCCAGCTGCTGAAGCAGCATGCAAGGGCAGGAGGCATCCTCCTCAAATATAAGCTCAGATCTAGAGGCAGCAAATACTGATAAAGATGGTGGTGATAGTGGGGATTGGGAATGGGATAGCTTAGGCTATGTCCCACTTGATGATGATGTCACTTCCAGTTCTTCTGAATCTTGTGGCAATGAGGTCTGTAGTTTTGATGAGGGGGTAGGAGAGGATGCCACTGTGAGGCATGAAAGGCAAGTAATCATAAGAATAAGAAGATGAGCTGAAATGAGAGCAATTCATGCCAACAAGGAAATGGTAGTATGGGGTTTCCTCCAGGTCTCTTTATTGTGCAAGGAATAGTACCAGGCACCATAGTACAAAGCACAAAAAGTAAATCTTCAGTGTAGAATTTATTTTATATTGACCCTGCAGATAACTCTTGAGCTGTATGCAGTCTGTACAAAAAGAACATCAATTATGGTGGTAAAGTGGGAAATTTTAGAACATCAGTAATGATATGACATGCAAAGACAAAACACCCAGTTGAGTGGGACAGGGCAAGGGACAGTGTGGTTGGTATGGGCAGTAGTGGAGGTGGTGGTGGCAGTGATGACCATTGTGACAATGAACTGAAGGCTGGAACTGACATTGAAGCACGTGATGTGTCCTTGCAGACTTCCCAGACAAGCATAGATTGTTTTCTTCTGTCACCATCAAGTACTACAAATCCCAAAGTAGTACTCTTCATGAAAAAGGTGTGAAAAATACATTCCCCCCAAATTAAAATGATCTCGTCATTCTTAACTAACATTAAAGGAAAGTGTTGTGAGAACATGAACATTTACCCTCAAGCATCCAACATGCCAGCTGTTAAATAGAGCAGTTGCAGAGCAGTTGACCGATGTCAACTCCCTTTTGCTTCTGTTGCCCAAAAAGGTTTCCTCAAATTCATGAACCGGATTGAACCACGGTACACCGTTACCTGTCAAACATATTTCACAAAAATGGCAGTTCCACAGTTTCATGACTTGGTGTGTAGTGCAGCCACTAAGCAGTTAAAACTCTCTAAGGTGAAGCAGGTTCACATAACCACAGTTATATGGACCAGCAACCAAACAATTTACTACATGACTGTTACAGCTCATTGAGCAAGTTTTCAGTGAGAAAGTAATAATCCCTGCCCTACTGTAAGTAGTAGGAAGCAGGCTGTATTATGTGTCACAACTTTTAAGGAAACCACACTGCTGTGAATAATTTGTAGGAGCTACAAAATCGATTTCAGAAATTACTAACTCCGTATTCCTTATCTCCAGGGTTCATAGTGTCAGGTAGTGGTGCCAACATAGGCAAAGCTGTTAGAGATGTCAGCTACCAATACATAACTTTTTTTGCATATTGTTTAAATCTTCTCATCCATAGCTTCTTAAATGCAAACAGAAATGTTGAAAACCTATTAGATTTTGCTAGGAAAATATGTGGGGATTTCAGACACTCTGTGAAAGCACAAAAAAATTGAAGGGGCAGCAGAGGTCAAGCAACTTACCACTGCATATATTAAAGCAGGAAGTTCCAACCCACTGGAATTCAATGTTTTGCATGTTGAAAAGGCTTCTTTAACAGAAAAAGAGCTGTATATGACCACACCATGCAGAATCAAATAGGTAAAGTAGACATCATGCTCAGTTCCAGCAGCTGGACTCTGTTTGAATTTTTGACCACCTTATTGGAGTTATTTGAGGCTGCTACACATGATGTCAGTGCAGACAGTGCAACTCTGAGTCAAATTTCTCCCTCAAATAAGATTTCTTCACCTTTCCTTGATTACACAAAGACTTTCAGTCAAAAGAAGACACTACTGCTGTTATGCTGTCAGATGATTTGAGTCTCAGACTGTTGACTGATCAGAGAATAAATGCCATGTTTAAGACTGACACCTATATATTGACTACGTTGCTAGATCCCCATTTTAAGTGGAACATTGAAGCCATACTTTCTGCATGGAAAGACATCGAGTACTGGAGATATCTTCTGCTAACCAAATGTGACATTGTCCTTTCAACACCATTAACTGATGTACAGCAGTCAAACCCGACCAAACCATCAGAGTACAATTCTGGCACAGACAACAGCACATCTCTCAATTCTTCACAATCACCAGCGTAATCAGCAAGGGAAAGGACATCTACACCTATTTTTCAGGCATCCTTTGTTTAGGGTCAGAAAGGCAAATCACTTCTGAGTCACCTGCAACAACATGGACTAGTATCCTGCAAAGAAAACACAGCAGCTTCATCTGCCAGGCTGGTAACCATCTCATGCAGCACAATGATCCTGGAGTATTTTGCAGACAATAATGTGACTGATCTTGAGGAAGATCGATTATTCTATTGTAAACAAAAGAGAACAATATGGCCGTATTTAGCAAATCTTGTAATCATGTACCTCAGTTGTCCACCCTGAAGCATATATTTAGAACGCATGTTTAGTGTAGATGGAGAAGAAGTCCCCTGACCACAGAACACTGCTAAGTCTTGTAAATTGTCCCAGACACTGAATTGTGCAATTCTGACCTTGAACATGAAGAACAGCCTGCAAACAGTGATACTGAATATAATGGTTAGGTTGTGTAAGAAACAAATAGAGCCATCCCCACTGCCACCATGCCAGCCACATGTGCCACACTACTCTTAGTTTTCTTTTGTCAATCATCCATTTTATATTATGTAACTTTGATGCCCACCATGGGTATGATTTCTGGAAACAGCAGCAGCCTCACTCAGAGTAGCTGCACTTCTCATACATATCTCATCGATGCCCGCCATGGGTATCATTTTTTGCAACAGCAGCAGGCTCACTAAGAATAGCTGCACCTCTCATGCCCACCTCAGCAATGCCCACCATAGGTATAATTTCTGGAAACAGCAGCAGGTTCACTAAGAACAGCTACACCTCTCATATCTGCCTGAGCAATGCCTGCCATAGGTATAAGTTTTGGAATACCAGTAGGCTTTCTAAGAGCAGCTGCACCTCTCATACCTGCCTCAGCAATACCCACCATGGGTATATTTGGAAACAGCAGCAAGCTCACTCACAGCAGCTGCACCTCTCATAACTACCTCAGCAATGCCCACCATGGGTATAATTTTTGGAAGCTGCAGCAGGCTCTCTATAAGCAGCTGTGCCTCTCATACCTACCTCAGCAATACCTGCCATCAGTATAATTTTTTGAAACAGCAACAGGTTTGGTAAAAGCAACTGTGCCTCTCGTACCTGAATGAGCAGTGCCCGCCATTGGTATAATTTTTGGAAGCAATAGCAGGTTCACTAAGAGCGAATGTGCTTCTCCTACCTTCCTCAGCAATGCCCACCATGGGTATAATTTTTGGATACAGTAGCAGGCTCTCTAAAAGCAGCTGCTCCTCTCATACCTGCCTGAGAAAGGCTTGCCATGGGTATAATATTTGGAAACAGCAACAGGCTCACTAAGAGCAGCTTTCTCTCTTGTACATGCATCAGTAATGCCTGCCCCCCCACCATGGGTATAATGGCTCGGTGCATCTAACAAGCAGTGTAATAGTCCAAAAAAAACAGTCTTTCACATGATTTTTGTTACGGCAGGGTCGGGTAATTCGGTAGTAGAATGGGTCGTGTAGTAACTACCCAACCCAAACTGACTACTTGGTTTTCATCCAGGTATTTTTAGGGCATTTTTCCTGTACCCACAGGTAGTCTTGAGGGTTGAGTATTTCAATACCAGCCCATCACTAGTTAAAAGTGTTGCTCAGTTTCTAGAGAAAGAGTTTCTGAAGATGTGGTGAGTGAGTGAGTGAGTGAGTGAGTGAGTGAGAAAGTTCCCAGTATTTCAAGGTCTCATATAAGGAACTATAATGGTAGTAAACAGCACATTTAGGTTCCACGATGTGTGCACAGTGTATTTAAATCTTGACTCCCCTAGTTTTTTGGTTTTTTTAATGAATGGTGGGAAGAAGAAAAAAGAATAATATTATAAGGAGGAAAGCAACTGAAACATAGAAACATAGAACCTGACGGAAGTCCATCATGTCTGCTCAAAAGTTTCATGGGACCTATTGTCAATCCAGGGATCTACTTTCCCCTTCAGCTAATCATTCCCTACCCCTGTACTGTGAACTTAGCTCGCTTTTTGTGCCCTTGCTCTGTCCCACCCATGTTTGAAACCCTCCACAACCTTTGTGCCCACCACCTCAGCAGGCAGACTGTTCCATGGCTCCACCACCCTTTCAGTAAAGTAGTACTTCTTCACATCCCTCCTGAAGCTTCCTCCCCACAGTTTCCATTCATGCCTGTGCTTTGTTGAGCTCCTATTGAATAGCTCTGTGTGGGGCACTCTGTTTATGCCTTTCAGAAATGTAAAAGTTTCAAACATATCCCCCCTCTCTTCTGCCCTCCTGTGACTACATCTTTAGCGCTCTCAGCCGCTCCTCGTAGGACACCTCCTGGAGGCCCTGCATCATCTTTGTTACCCTTCACTGCACAGTGTCTAGCATATACTTGTCCTTTCTTATGTGAGGGATCCAGAACTGGACACAGTGTTCAAGGTGTGGCCTCACTAGGGATCGATAAAGCAGGAGGATCACCTCCCTGCTCCTACTATCTATACCCCTCCCTGTACACCCCCACATCCTACTTGCTTTGCTGTATGCTTTGTTGCACTGGCTTTACTATTTTATGGTGTCATAAATAATGGCTCCCAGTTCCTGCTCTTCTGTAGTGTTACTAAGTTTAACCCCATTTAGCCAGTATTCTGTCCTTACCTTACCTCAGGTGCATTACCTTGCACTTCTTTCTGTTAAACTTCAGCTGCCACACATTTGACAATCTCTCTAGCCTTTATAGGTTGTGTTGCAGTTTCCTAACTTCCTCAACGCTACCCATCCTTCCACAAAGCTTAGTGTCATCACCAAAGGGGATACATTTACCCTGGATTGTTTTGCCAATGTCATTAATAGACATGTTGAAAATGATGGGCACAAGACCGATCCCTGTGGTACCCCACTTGTGACCTCCCCTTCTATTGACCTCATGCCACTGACAAAAACCCTCTGTTGCCTACCTTTTAGCCAGTTTCCCACCCATCTATGTCTTTTGTCATTCCAAGGTCCTCCAAATTCTTCAACAGGTGCTTATGTGGCACTGAGTCGATTGCTTGAATTAAATCAAAATAGAGGAAATCCACAGCATGGCCCCTGTCCAGCATCCTTGTCACCCAATTAAAGAAGACAATAAGGTTGATCTGGTGTGACCTCCCTGCCATGAACTCATGCTGCTTATTGTCCTGGAGACCATTTCTTTCCAGGCAGTCCATGAGGTCTTGCTAGATTAAGGTCTCCATCAGCTTCCCCTCAATAGATGTGAGACTAACCGGCTTGTAATTTCTCACCTCCTCCTCTCTGTCCCCCCCTTATAAAGTGGCACCACATCAGCCACTCTCTAGTCTCTGGGTAGTACCCCTGTCTGCAGTGATCTGTAAAAGAGATGCCATAGGGGATAAGCCAGCTCTTCTGTCAACTCCCTTAGTACTCTTGGGTGTATCCCATCTGGGACGGGTGCCTTATCTGTCTTGAGGGCCACCAGCCCTTTCTGGACCTTATCTTTGGTGAGCATTGGGGTTTCCACCCTTGGGATTTCCTTAGCCACCGCACTGATGCTGTTTTCTGGTAGGGGGCCCCACACCCTCCCTGGTGAAAACAGAATAGAAGTAGTTGTTTAGGACTGAAGCCTTCTCTCCATTTTCCTCAATCACCTTACCAACGTCTACCAACCTAATGATTCCCCCTCCCTTCTTTCTTTTTGCCCTTATGCAACAAAAGAAATGTTTTTCCCTGAATTTAATCCCTTTAGCAATCAGCAGCTCCATGGCTACCTTTGCCTCATTTACTCTTCTTTTTGCTTCCTTAGTTTTTTGAATATAGTCCTCCCACTCCTCCCCTGGCTCATTTTAAACCTATATAATGCTCCCCTTTTGGCACTGACTGCTTCTCTAATGTTTGCTGAGAATCACATGTGTCCCTTGTACTTATTTCTTTTTACAACTTATTTACCACAAAATGTTGTAGCCTCTAGGATGGCCTCTTTTATAAACCCCAACATGTTTTCCACACCTTTTCTATCCCTAACTTTGGCCAGTTTGTTACCCACCAACAATTTCACCTTGTCAAAGTCTTCTCCTCCTCTAAATTTCAGGACCTCCATTCATGAGTGTGTTCTTTCATCCCCTAGGGACAACTCAAACCTGACAGAATTATGGTCACTGTTAGCTAGTGGCTCCCCTATTCTTACTGCCCTAACTGTTTTTGAGTTTGTGAGAACTGCATTCAAAACTGATCCCTGCCTGGTAGGATTCTTTACAAGCTGGGTCAGCAGGCAGTGCTGGAGTGTTTCCAATGTAGCCTAACTTTTATAATTCTGTGCTAAGTGGAATACCCCAGTCTACACCTGGTATGTTTAAATCTGTCTTCCACTGCCTCCCCTTTTCCTATCACTATTTTTTTTCCTCTACAAGCTCATTTTTCCTTCCCTCTCCCTGTTCTGGTGGTCAATATTGCACCCCCTTATGAGTTTTTTTACTCAATGCCACTGTGAGCTGCACACACAGCAACTCAACTTGCTCTGTTTCACTCTTGGTACTTCCATTTTCATCTATGTCAGTACCTCACAAACACAAAGGGTTAACTCCCTTGCCTCCCCTCCTGTCTCTTCTAAAAAGAGAGTATACTGGTACTGTGAGGTCCCAGTCTTGGCTGTCCATGGCCTTGGTTTCTATGATGGCAACATGGTCTACTTTATTATAGGCCACCAAAGCCTGTAATTCACTAATTGTGTTGCCCAGGCTCCTGGCATTGATGCAGACCCCCTTCCAGGAACTACCTGAATGTTTTCTGTTGTGAGTTCAGAATTTTCCCTTACTCCCCCTAGGCCCTCTCTGTCTTGTACTATCTGCAGCACCTCCTTGTACCCCCTGGCTGTGTTCACCTGCCTAACATCATCCTTGAACTTAACAGTTTGCTTTGTCCAATTTCTTTGTTTCCAATCCCCATTTGTGGGGAAGTGTCAGCTAGGTTCCTTCACCCTGGCTATGATAGTCCTCCTAGCCTCAGAATCCCCCTTAGTCAGTTAAAATGTGCAATATAGATCTCAAACTTCTGCCTTCACTCTCTTACCCTCTCCCTTGTTAGGTGGAGGTCCATCGTCCTGGAATAGCCTCTACCCCCAGAACTCTCCCCAGTCACCCACAATGATAAAACCCTTTTATTGACACCATCCCATTAGTCACCTGTTAAACTCTTCTATGTCTATCTGTCTAATTTTGTCCCCTCTTCTACCTACACAGGTAGGACTTCGGAGAAGGTGAGGGATTCTTAGTGTATTGCCAATTAGTCCTCCAGTCTCTCAAAGCTCTGCTTAGCTGCCTCCACTGACTTGTTTACTAGATCATTGGTTCCCAGGTGAACCAAAACTCCTAGCCCTCCACTCACTATGTGCACCATCCTCCCTACGCACTCTATGTCACTTTTAGCTGAGGCATTAGGGAGGCACCTAACTATCCTCTCCTTATGCATTTCCCCACTTAATTCTTACTCTACCCCTCGAATCATAGAGTCCCCTATTACTAGGACTTGTTTGACCTTCTGATTGTTGTTCCCCTTCCCAATGTTGGATGTCCCTTCAGTGTTCTGTCTAGACCTACTGACTGACTTGACTTCCACCCTCACAGAGTCAGGTTCCTGCAGAGGTTGCAGAGTTGTGTAGGCCCGAACTGCGTCCCTGTGGTCAATCCTCACCATTTTTCCCCCTCCCTTCCCACCACTTTCCACTCCCTGCAAGCAAGAATTGGTGGGAGCTCCAGTTAAGCTGATAATGCAGCTTGGATATTTCCACCCATGCTGCTTCTAGCTGAACCCTGATCTCAGAAAGAGTTTTGCAGGTGGGGCAATGTCTCACCTTCCAGAGCAGCCCCCTGGAGATGAGTGTCCCACACCAATTGCAGTTCACAATCCCAATATCAATCTTTCACACAACTTAGTACTGCAGAGAAGATGAAGAAAATAAAACAATACCTACCAGCCACAATGCTTTAGCTGGAAATGAAAACAATGCCTACGGCTCAGAATAAAAACAAAATCTACAAACCACAATGCCTTATCTGGCAAGATATCCTAAGCAAGGCTAACTGTGCAATGGCAGTTTTTATAGTACTTTGCTTGTCACTGTACTGATTGGTTTTCCTTGGTTCAGCAGATGAGCAGAGTGGCCAGTTCCCAGTTGCCTCATTGGGCTGACTGTAGTGGGCAGACTCTGCTGTCCTTTTCATGTGGGCCCTTTGCATGGGAGACCATAGTGCAGGGGGCCACTTGATGGCCTAGTCCTTATGTAGCCCTTTGCTTCCTCTGCTCTTTCTCAGCTGCTCCCTTGATTGAATCCCACCAGGGAGGGAGGCCCAGCCAAGCTGTGATTGGCTCTCCTCTCTGAGCTGCTCTAGCTCTGCTCCTCCTCTGGTCCCCCGGTGTCTGATTGCCTGTTCACTGATGGGGGGGGGCAATCCATGCCCCTTTCCTGCCAAAACGGTCTGCGTCTGCTTTTTGTGCTACCGGTCTATTTAAATGCCCTTGCAAGGTGCTCTGACTTCCAAGTTTTTCTCAACAGCTCCCTTGATTGACTGCCTCTGGGGAGGAAGGCACAGCAGTACTTTTTTATAATGAACCCCGGAACTGAGGGACTGAGTGACTGGTCAGGTGAATGGGTGGACGAAGGAAAAAAACATGGCCACGAACAACAGAGTTTTCCAACACTTTCAGCATTAATGCAGGTGTGTGTGGGCAATAACAAATGACTAGGTGTGCTAGTCTAAGTACTGTACATAAATAACAGATATGGTCGATAATCTGGTAAATCCAGTCAGAAAGCAAGATTTGTGGCAACCACCTTGATGCATCTTATAAATCATATACATACATACATCTGTCTGTCTATCTATCTATCTATCTATCTATCTATCTATCTATCTATCTGTCTGTCTGTCCATCTATCTCTCTCTATAACGTGGATGGGAACCTTTCCACATAGAAAGAGCCATTGTTTATTTCCCTGTATACATATATTTTTCTGTATACTGTAGCTAAGGCTAATAAGATGCTGGGGTATATTGCCAGAGAAATCATGTCGAGGAGAGGGGAGGTCATCGTGCAACTGTACAGGTCATTGGTGAGGCCACACCTGGAGTACTGCATGCAGTTCTGGTGCCCCTACTTAAAGAAAGATGTTAAATTGCTGGAGGATGTCCAATGCAGAGCACCAGGATGATCCTTGGTATGGATGACAAACCCTACGAGGAGAGACTGAGAGTGCTCAACTTGTACTCCTTGGAGGAATGGAGGTATAAAAGGGGGCACAATAGAAACCTTCAGATATATGAAAGGCATAAATAAAGATGGTACAGAGGGAATTGTAAGATTAGGGAGACAGAGGGACACTGTGGGGCAGAATCTAAAGTTGAAGGTGGAAGATTCAGAAAGGGAATTAGAAAGCATTATTTCACGGAGAGAGTGGTGACAGGGTGGAATGATTGTTTGATGAGGTGGTATCCTTGAAGACAGTGGTCAGTTTTAAGAAGGGATGGGACAAAGTCTGGGGGAAGGTCACCAATGAGGCACTGTGGGGAGGGGTAACAGCTAGTACGCACATGAAATTGGATATGTGGGTGGGGGAGCAGCTGCAGTGTAACAGACTGCTAGCTGCACACTCCAGCAGACTAGATAGACCATCAGTCATGTATCTGCTGGCATTCTCTGTATGTTCGTATGTGACTCATCTATCAATTAAAAGTGTATACCTACTCTAATCAAACACAGCTATATACCTTCACTACTCAAACAATTATAGCTATATATCTTCACTAATCAAAGCTATATCCCTACACTACTCAAACAGTTAGTGGGACAGTACTAATAACACAATTAACACATCATTAGGCAGCTAGTCAAACCAAATGCCGAGCTGCAAAAGAAACAAAAAACCTGGAAAAAAGACGTACAAAACCCTCCCAAACACAGAAATGCCCTAAACTCCTATCTGCACTCACAACACACTGCTCCCTCATTGCTGCAAAAGACCTTCAAGTGCCATAATGTGATCACAAATGCAATCTCGATAACAGTAACTATCCTAATGTATTATATTCAACAAACAATGGGTAAACATAGAACACTCGGAAGTATATCCATCTCGTCCAACGGTTGACGAAGGGGGGTCCCGACCAGGAGGTCGCGAGGGCAACACACTTCCAGCCCTCCCCCAACCCCACCCAACCACGCTACCAGGTAAACGCTCCGACTGAACAGATTCCTTGATTCCTAGCAAACAGCGTTAATGGGACTGTGTGGCTTATAACGCAGCGGGACAGTGCTTCCTTCGAGACCTTGCCCATATTGCGACAACGCCACTCGGCCTGATTTGCTGACCAAGAGCTATGAACAGGACTAGGACTGGCTTAAAGGTTTTACTAACCCCACACATGTGGAGATAGTTTTTTTCTCACTGAAAGTTCTACTTGTCTCTGCCCTCCACCTGAGCTGGCCCAGTGCGTGCCTTAAGAGCCGCTGCCCTCCACCTGAGCTGGACCAGTGTGTGCCTTAAAAGCCTCTAGTGTGATTGAATTGAGGGGCTCTCTCCCCACACCGCCTACCCAGGTAACCGCGATAGAATATCTGTAAACTTGAATCTCTGAACCGAACCTACTTGGGGGGGACAGCTTTTAAAACACACGGCTAAACTGATGTAACTTTTGTAAATTACTGCTTTGAGTTGAAATTCACTGCCTTCCTGCTTACAAACTGTTTTGTATAGACATTCACTGCCTTCTTGCTTACAATTGTTATTTGCTCTACTGGGGTTCTGTGTCCTGCTGCAGCCCAGTATCACAGATCTTTGAGGTGTTTCACTGCGTGTTCCACAGGGCCCCAGCGTAGCTCTCCCTTCCAGCTCTCGCCCTCCTGCCTTTCTACAAATTTTCTTACCTGCGCTCTTCTCTTCTCTCTCCACAGATCCATCTCATCCAACGGTTGATGAAGGGGGGTCCCGACCAGGAGGTCGCAAGGGCAACACACTTCCAGCCCTCCCCCACCCCCACCCAACCACGCTACCAGGTAAATGCTCTGACTGAACAGATTCCTTGATTCCTAGCAAACAGCATTAATGGGACTGTGTGGCTTATAACCAGTGGGACAGCACTTCCTTCAAGACCTTGCCCGTGTTAGACAATGCCACCACGGCCGATTTGCTGACCAGAGCTCTGAACAGGACTGGCCTCACTGGTTCGCGGCTGCCCCACCACCCCACCACCACCCTTGGTCGTCCCTGCCTCTTATAAGCTAGATCACGTGGTCTCGAAAAACCAATCAGTCCACTTTACCATTTGCAGGCTATACATTCTGACCACTAGAGGTCTCTCTGCTTTAATCTGCCTGCTTCATCGATCCTTTAGCCCCAAGAGTGATATTCTGAACCTGTCTTCCTCATTATGATTTGAAGTCTAGTACCCATCAATTGCCCTGCCCTCTGGTCTCTGCTAATACTAATAACCTATTAATAACAACCTATTCTTCTGGGTACCCTTGGGCCGACTACCCCCTGACCTGGCCCCCAGGCGTAACCCCTATCTGCCCCCTAAAGTCGTAGCTTCCAGTTAGCCAGCGCCTGGCTAGGACATCCTTTCTGTTGCTGTAGCTGGCTACCTTGCCTCTCCACTTGGGAACTCCTCCGCTGTTGTCTCCTCGAGCGCTCCTACTGCCCAACCAAGCAATGACCATGGCTCATCTGGCGCTGGCAGGTAATATAACCAGCAGTCAAGGTACTCAGCACACCCTATACCCCTTCAAGCCCCCCACAGACTGGACATCTGCTAAAGGCCTACGAATCGCGCACCTCAGTATCTGGAGCATCCTACAGAACCTCGCAGAACTCACAGCCTGGGCGGCCCACTACAATCCAGACATACTGTGTATTATGGAAACTTGGCTGAAACCTAGCATACCCGACTCTAGTGTGCCCTCCCGGTTACAACTTCTTGCGGCGTAACAGGCGAACCCGGGGGCGGCCTCTACTGGAGGGCACCCAATGTTTCAATGTACTCTCACTCACCTCACGAACCTCCGGTATGTGAGTTCCTCCACTCACTCCTCCTCCTTGGAAACATGAAAAAGGTGCATATTGTTTGTGCCTACAACCCTCCGAAAGGTGGGGTCCAAGGGCTCTCCACCTTACTTGACCTTCTCAAAGCAAAGGTGGGCTCAAGTGAGTTACTTATCCTGGGGGACCTAAACCTCAACTGGCTGGGACCAAATACCAGTGTATTTGAACCTCTCCTATTGGGCCTTGCGCTTAGCCAGATCATTACAGGGCCCACCAGGACCTCCTCTTGGGGAGACAAAGGCTCACTTATTGACTGGGTCGTCTGCAACCGATTAGACAGAATTGTCCACTCGGGAACTCTCCCTGATGCCATCTCGGACCACTCGCCTATCTTCTGCATATGGGGCACCACCTCGCACAAAGTCCCCTGCAGGGTGATTCAGATGAGGGACTTCTCCAAGCTCAATCTAAGGGATTTCCTCAATGACCTCCACTGTGCAGACTGGTCTGGGGTCACAGCCATTAATGACCCCATTGCAGCCCTTGACCAGTTCCTAGCCATTTTTGCACCACTGCAAAACAGGCATGCTCCCCTCACTAAAAGGAAAGTGAGGGGCACGGTCACTAAGTGGCTACATGGGGGACTGTTCTCCCTCATGAAGCTGAGAGACAAATGGTGGGTGAAATATAAACTCTCACGCAACATTAATGATCTCATCGAGTACGGCTCAGAAACTCCTGCAAGAGTGCCATACGCACTGCTAAGAGCGAATTCTG
Source organism: Neoceratodus forsteri (assembly GCA_016271365.2). Lineage (NCBI taxonomy): Eukaryota > Metazoa > Chordata > Ceratodontiformes > Ceratodontidae > Neoceratodus > Neoceratodus forsteri. The sequence continues at coordinate 778,701,802 of CM057459.1, read as the reverse complement.
TAAATCTGCCCTCGTTTGCCACAGCCTATAACCCCCGGTGATTCTGGCAAAACGTCAAACACCTGGTCGGTGGGTCTGCCAAGGAAATGACCCCTGACGTCAACATTGGGGGGGCCTAACTGCAATAATCCCCACACTATTGCCTCTGCCTTCAACAGCATGTTCACTAACCTGACAGCCTCGTCGCCGTCCCGACCCGCTGCACCTACTCAGACTGACGGGTCTCCTCCCTCCCGGCCTCCTTTCTACCTCAAAAGAATCTCAGTTGGGGAGACCAAGGCCATCCTTGCTGGGCTCTCCCACCACACGGGTGCTGGTTACGACAACCTCGAACCTAAACTGCTGAGCTTGGGGGCCCCTCTCCTCGCTAGGCCAGTCGCCCACATATTTAATGCCTCACTCATCTCGGGGATCTTACCTGACATTTGGAAGGTTGCCAAGATTGTCCCTGTGCACAAGCAAGGAGACCCCAAGGATATGAAAAACTACCGCCCCATCGCCATACTCTCGGCAGTCAGTAAGCTCCTAGAAAAGGCTGTCGCCTCTCAACTCTCCCACTACCTTCAGGAGTATGCAGTTATCTCCCCAGCCCAGCATGGCTTTCAGAAGGGGTACAGCACATCGACAGCGCTTGCTGTAGTTACCTCAGAGATCCGGACAGCCACCGACCTAGGCAAATGGACCAGTGCCATCTTCATGGACCTCTCTAAGGCCTTCGATCATGTTGACCACCCCATCCTCCACTCCACTCTATAGTCCATTGGATTCTCCAACCCAGCCCTTGCATGGTTCTCAGACTACCTTGGGGGAAGGCAGCAATATTTTTGCTTCAACCGAGCCTTCTCTGCCCTTTCCGCTGTCACCCTCGGGGTCCCCCAAGGATCCGTCCTCGAACCCATTCTGTTTTACTTGTACATCAATGGGCTGCCCTTCACTTGCTACCCATGGGCACATAACCCTATACGCGGATGACCTAGTATTACTGTACAGTTCTCTGGACATGCCTAGCATAAACACGTACCTAAACTCTGACTTCTCTAGTATCCAGAACTGGCTGGTGGATCACAAGCTCACCATCAACCTGGATAAGACCACAGCCATGCTATTCGGGTCTTCGGCCAAAATCAGTGCCTGCCGCACACCCCTAAAGATTCATGGGGCTAATGGTGCCCCCACCGGTCCCTGTTGCCGTGAAGTACCTAGGCGCTACCTCGATCCGATCCAGCTGGATCTTACAGTGCACCTTAGAAATGTCTGTATGGCCACTAATGGGATGCTTAGACTTGCTTACAGGGCTAAAGATTGCCTCACCCCGGCTGCTCATCTTGCCATAGCCAGGGGGATACTCCTGCCTACACTCTGCTACGGGCTCGTAGCCTTTGCCCCGGTCCCAAACTCCAGCCTAGCTAAGTGGGATATGGCATACAACAACATCTGCTGGTTCGCCCTCTCCGCTCCTCGCCTCACGCATCGTTGTGAGCTATACTCCAGGTTGGAATGGCTCCCCCCAGAAAAACACCATGCGTTTGTCCCTGCAACTTTGTTGACAACATAGTCAATGCCACTCTCCTCCATGCCCTCCCCTCAAAGCTATGACACCCTTGCCTACAACCTCGATCTGGCCCTACTCAGATCCGCCTGGTCCCTAAGACCCACACTCTCACTGGTGACTGGGCCTTCTCAGCCTGCGCGCCTAGGCTGTGGAACTCCCTTCCTGTACTTGTACGTGCGTCTCCCTCCCATCACTGCTTCAAAACCTCATTCTGGAACTTCCTCAAATCCACAGCTGCCTGTCTCTGTGCTTCATAGCTCCAGTTACATCCTCTCCTCCTCCGGATTCTCTAAGGTGACTGTGGGTGCTAAATCCATGATGGTCACCTGCACTATTGCACTTAGGCCCTCCCGGGGCATGGGGGGGTGACCCTGGCTAGCACTTCCCTCCTCTAGCTGCTCATGGAGGGTAGTGTTCCTCTCTAAAGGATAGGTGCCCACGAAAGATCAAATTTTGTGTTGTACTCCCTGTCATGGGTGTTTCCTGGCACTCACCCTCCTCCCCACTGCCAATTTATTACTTGTCTGTAGCATTCCTTACCTGTTACCCTGGTTACCCGATTTTTATTTTGTTTTCTGTATACCTTACCTTGCTATGTTTTCCTGGTGCTTACCCACCTCACTACTGTCGATTTATATCTTGCTTGTTGTTTACCATACCCTACTATGTAATGACAGGGTACCTTACTACTGTTCCACCCACTTGCATGTGGGCCCAATTGTACCCTGCCCCTGTATTGTGTCTCCTATGTACTCTGTAATCCTCCCTGGTCGCACCTGAAAATAGGCACATGCTGTCTAGTGTGCTAACCTGGTTAACAAAAGCAAATAAATAAATAAATATCTATCTCGGGGGGCTAATTAGGGCAATAAAGTCACTGGCCCTTTGGGCCCATTGCCTTATAGCCCTAATTAGTTGCCTTGATGTGTATACATTCTGGGAGGGAGTGTATATATATATATATATATATATATATGTATGTATACACACACACACGCACACACACACACACACACAGAGTGGAATCCCCCAGGATGAAACAGAATTTTGCAGAACTCTGCAGAATGCTGCAGCACACCTACAGATAAAACAGCGTAGTTTTCAATGGTAATTAGTCCCCTTTGTCATTCAGAAAAATGTGACACTGCCAGGATGAAGTGAATGCCACAGTTTCCTGCATGACAAAGGGGGCTACTTGCAATTGAAATTACATAGCTTTATTCAGTAGGTCTCAGCAGCATACTGCAGAGTGCTTTAAAAGTGCATTTCATCCTGGGGGACGCCACTGTGTGTGTGTGTGTGTGTGTGTATATATCTATATATCTATATATAGATATATATATATATATATTCATTGCAAAAACTTCATTAATGCATCAGTTAGGGCTGAAGTGACAAAAGTAGGCAAATGAGGTGTTAGGGTTAACACCTTAACACCTCCCACCCTACCACCCCACCCCACCCCCACCTGCCACAGACCAACAGGTGACAGGGAGTGCCTTGGGGTCCACCATGTGGACACTCAATCAGATATTTCCCGCCTTCTGCTCCTCCAGATAGGTGGACCCCTAATGGGAGTGGTTTTCCAGTCCATTTTATATGGAGGTGGAGCAGGGTTGGTGGGAAAACTTTAAAGGCAGCAAGAGTTGTTCTTAAATAGCCCCGTTGCCAGTCTAAACTTCATGCCTTTGGCACTGATTAGACCCCTGCTTCTGCTCCAGATAGTGTGGCAGCGACCACCAATCTTCTGGCCTCTTATGGGGCCTCCCTTGCTGCTGATTGTCTGGTGCTGTCCTAGCTCTGGAGGGAGCCTCCTCAATGCGGCAATGCTGGCCGATCACTTCCTGGGCAGCTACAACTGCTGGTCCTTCCTGCTGCTGATGCGGCAACTTAAAGGCAGAAATTGAAGGCAGCAAGAGTTTTTTGCAGCTGGGCCTGGGATTAGATAGCCCTGCTACCAGTATAAAGTTCATGCCCTTGGTACTAATTGGGCCCCTGCTTCTGCTTCAGATAGTGTGGCTGTGGCAGCCGATCTCCTGACCCCGGAGGGGCCTCCCTTGCTGCTGATTGTCCGGTGCTGTCCCAGCTCCAGAGGGAGCCTCTTCAATGCAGCAACAGTCACCAGTCACTTCATGGGTGGCTACGTCTACCAGTCCTTCCCGCCACCGATGTAGCAACTTAAAGGCAGCAAGAGTCATTGTTTGCATCTGGGTCTGGGTTTAAATATCCCAGCCACCAGTCTAAACTGTGCACCCATGGTGCTGAATGGGGCTGACTGGGCCCTTATTTCTGCTCCGGATAGTGCGGCTGCGGCCACCGATCTCCCAGTCCTGGAGGGGGCCTCCCTTGCTGCTGATTGTCCTGTTCTGTCCTGGCTCTGGAGGGAGCCTTCTCAGCACAACAATGGACACCGATCGCTTCCCGGGCGGCTATGGCCGCTGGTGCTTCCCATGGCCAATGCGGCAACTTAAAGGCAGCAATTTAAGGCAGCAAGATTAAAGAATGAAAAAAACATGTGGCTGCCCAATAGCCCAGTGAGTAACACTTCGCACACCTGTGCTGGTGATCTGAGTTTGGAAGTGAGCTCAGGAAGCTGGCTGGGTGGCCCGGGGCTAAAGCCCTGTCTGCATGCACCTTATCCAAACAATCACAGATCACTTGCCACACCGGATTGTTCTCTGGGGGATGCTAATTACATGCCAATTTTCAAAAGAATAGGTCCTGTAGCTTGGCATTATAAAACACTGAAGTTATGTAAAAACACCCCAAATTCTACATTTTTTGCACAGACATGATGAAATAAATTTACTGACTTAAGATCTGAAACTTTCAGGCTCATTAAATATTGGGCCACGAAAGGACGTTTCATTTGTTTTGTGATTAAAAAAAAGCAAAATTATAAAGTTATAAACATATTTTTAATTACGGAGTGCTCACATGCATCCACTTTCCATTCATGATTAATTGACTAACCAGGATGTCAACAAAGAATAAGAAAACACATGGCTGCCAATTGCCTAGAGGGGAGAATTATGGGCACACGTGCTGGCAATCTGAGTTTGGAAGTGAGCACAGGAAGCTGTCTGGGTGGCCTGAGACTGAGGAAGCACTGCCACTCAGCTGCACTCCTAGCCCAGTAAAGGAGGGCTTTGGGCCCGCCACCCAGGCGACCCCTGTAGGTGGGCCAGGGAATTTCCTCTACAAGGAGATCAGGGCATGATAAGACTTGTAGGAGTTGTGCCTGACATCAGGGGAGGTGGGTGGTGGCCAGAAACACTGGGAAGAAAAAACACACAGGTTGAGCAGACTTTGTGAAGCCCTGCTTGCATGCCCCTCATCCACATCATCACCGAGCAACCACCACACTGGACTATTCTCCGAGGGGGAGGGGAAGGATAGCCCACACTGTCCTGTCCCTGCTACAGGGGGCAAGCCATGGGGGTTCCTGGCAGATGAGGCTCAGGAAGGTGGATGGCAACAAAGGGGCTACAAGGACAGAGCTGTGAAGCCAACTGCTGACCATTGGGAGAAAACATAATATGGTAAAAAGGAAAAAAAAAGAATGAAACAAAAGGGGTCATGTTTTTAAAAGGGTCACTTCTCCCTTTCCTGTTCTGATACATGGTGCCCAATCCTAGTGATAGATCCCTTTGAGACCTCTGCTGATACTGGGTGCCAATCCTAGAATCAGGTTCTTTTCACAACAAAAAGAAATACATTTTAGATAATCACCAGCTACCCAACCTCAGTTAAACTATATCTCCTCCCATCATCGATTCTGATAACATATGACATATCCTGGTATCAGACTCACTCACCAGACACCAAGATCTCAACTCAGTGTCCAGAGATACAATATCCCTTCCTTCACCCACTGTAGAAAGTTACCTTCACCCTCTCCCCCACCAAGAAAACTGCATAAAATTAATTTCCATCCCTCACCCACCCTCTGTCAGCCATGCCTCCTCCTCCCCTAGTCACATGGTGGGCAACTGGCAACATCCTCCCTCCACTTTGGCCATTCTCCATCTTCTGCAACAGTGTTTGTGCTAGCTGAGGAGGAACAAGTGTCTAACAAAGCTAAGTCCCCCCAAAACACACTGGGCATGCATAATGACTTACTTTTTGGGGCAAAGTAGAGTTGAATTTGTTATCCCTGAAACAATATTAGGGACCAAATTGAAAAGTGCCAGTTAGTTGGTCATGAGAGTGGGTGGTAGTGCTGTGCAAATACCATTTCCTGAAGATTTGGCTGAATATTCGGTATTCGGGTCCCAGGTATTTGGTATTCAGTATTCGGGTAGGTAATTTGCCTTAATGAAGAATTGCTATATAACTCCTTAAAGTGGCTTCAGGAGGGGGAGGATGAAAGGTAATGGCACTTTGGCTTGTACACTGGTGCCAGAGGCTGTCTTTTGCTGCTGGTGCTTCAGGAGGAAGATGAAGAGGTCATGGATCTTTGGCTTGTACACTGGCACCAGAGGCTGTCTTTTGCTGCTGGTGCTTCAGGAATAGCAGGATGCAGGGGTCATGACAATTTGGCTTGCCCATTTGAGCCAGATGCTATCTTGTGCTGCTGGTGCTTAAGGAGGAGGATTCAAAGGTGATGGCACTTTGTCTTGTACAGTGGTGCCAAAGGCTGTCTTCTGCCACTGGTGCTTCAGGAGTAGAATGAAGAGGTCATGGCACTTTGGCTTTTACATGTGTGCTTGAGGCTGTCTTGTGCTGCTGGTACTTTAGGAGGAGAATGTAGAGGTCACAGCACTTTGCCTTGTTCAGTGATGCCAGAGGCTGTCTTCTGCCGCTGGTGCTTCAGGAGTAGAATGAGGAGGTCGCAGCACTTTGGCTTGTACACGGGTGCTTGAGGCTATCTTGTGCTGCTGGTACTTTAGGAGGAGGAGGATTCAAAGGTGATGGCACTTTGCCTTGTACAGTGGTGCCAGAGGCTGTCTTCTGCCACTGGTGCTTCAGGAGTAGAACGAAGAGGTCATGGCACTTTGGCTTGTACACGGGTGCTTGAGGCTATCTTGTGCTGCTGGTGCTTAAGGAGTAGGAGGATTCAAAGGTCATGGCACTTTGCCTTGTACAGTGGTGCCAGAGGCTGTCTTCTGCCGCTGGTGCTTCAGGAGTAGAATGAAGAGGTCATGGCACTTTGGCTTGTACACGGGTGCTTGAGGCTATCTTGTGCTGCTGGTGCTTAAGGAGGAGGAGGATTCAAAGGTCATGGCACTTTGCCTTGTACAGTGGTGCCAGAGGCTGTCTTCTGCCGCTGGTGCTTCAGGAGTAGAATGAAGAGGTTATGGCACTTTAGCTTTTACATGTGTGCTTGAGGCTGTCTTGTGCTGCTGGTACTTTAGGAGGAGAATGTAGAGGTCACGGCACTTTGCCTTGTACAGTAATGCCAGAAGATGTCTTCTGATGCTGATGCCTCAGGAGGAGGATGCAGAGGAAAGGAGTTCATCATGGGCATGCAGTTTCCCATAGGATAACACTGGAAGTATAAGACGCCATAACTCTGTCAATATTTGTAGTTAAGTAACAATCTATATATGGTCAGAAATGTCACAGTAGCCACTATCAGAATGCCATATGCAATAGCCTTAAATAATTGTGGCCATGAAGAAAAGCAAGCAATAAGACATAATTAAGCCTATAGAATAACACTAACAGCAACAGGTCATAATTCTGGCAATATTTGGAGCTAAGTAACAGTCTATATATGGTCTGAAAGGTCTCAGTGGCCACTACAAGAACACCATAAGCCAGAGCCTGAAATAATTGTGGCCATTAAAAGAAAAGCAAGCAATAAGACATAATTAAGCCCATAGGATAACACTGTAACTTCAACAGGCCAATATACACATTCATATCTTACCTTCAGAGCCGAGAGGTACAGCTGTGAAGACGGCACTCAAGCATGATGCCCATTTGGCCTATGATGTGCTACCCCAAAAAGGTCTTTCGATTGGATGCTACCCATGAGGGAGACATAATGAAATGTAATACTTTTCCAAAATGTCCTACACACATCCAGGCAATCTCCCTGTTCCATTTTAATAAGCCCCTGCCCCACACCCCAAAACTGAAAGAAAACAACAGATTAAATACTTTATTTACCTTTGCTGTTTATACCTGATGTATTACCAGAAGTTCATCACCCTGGTGGTAAAATACCTGTATACCAAAAATAAACAAAAAATAGGAGAAAAACATGATTAGAAATACACTTTAATCACAATTTAACCCCCACCAAAAAAAAACAGAAACAGAAATAAAAGCATTAAAAGATTGCATATTTCACTTGCTGTTGCTGGTAATACACAATGGCCCAGATATTCAAAAGGGTTGCGCATGGCGCAACAGTGTTGCACCATGCGCAACCCACTGATGCACCCTGGCCCAATATTCAAATGGGAATTGTGCCTGGCACAAATCCCGATGCGCTGGAGCGCATTAGTAATGAATGCAGGTGCAGGTGGGGGCGTGCCCTGCATACTCTGCACAGCCCGATATTCAGCCCAGGATGTGCGGAGCCATGCATGCGCAACCCTACCTCGCCAGCACAAAGCTGATCAAAAAGGAACAGCGGATGGCCACCCACAGGTGAGCTGCCGCATTGCAGAGGCTCAACAGCGCACTGGGTGGCCACTAACTCTGGCTGCACCTCCGTGGTGGCGCCCCCCCATGCCCGATCACGGGCATTATTAAAAGTAATAAAACCTCCTGCATCCCTGGTGGTCCAGTGGACCGCTGTCTGCCCGATCGCGGGCTGTAGTAAAAGTAAATGATCAGAATCCTATATCCCTGGTGGTCCAGTGGACCGCTGACAGCCCAATCATGGGCTTAAGTGAAATGAAGAAACCTATTTCTCTGGTGGTCCAGTGGACCGCTGACAGCTCAGTCGCGGGCTTAAATAAAAAATGAAGAAACCCACTATCCTGGTGGTCCAGTGGACCCCTCCCTACCTGCCCACTGATCCAGACGCCCCTCCCCGGTCAGCGGCGGGCGGCACCCACCCGCCTGCGCACCGCCACCACTGACGGCACGTCGATAGGGCTGTCGCCCATTGGTCCCTGGCGTGTGCCACTAAGCGTGCAGCCGCGCCGTCTACATTCCAGATATGTGAATGGATCCATTCACATATCTGAAATAATAATGCGTATGGAGTTCATGCCCATTGGATCATGCTGTGGACCAATGAGCTACAGCCCTACCGATGGTGTCAGTCGGAGGCGATGGGGCAACAGGCGAGTGGGGTGCTGCCGCCCGCTGACTGGGGGCGGGGTGAGTGGGATCTGTGAGTGGGTGGGGAGGGGGGTCCAATGGACCACCAGGGATATGGGTTTCTTCATTTTTTACTTAAGCCCGTGATCGGGCTGTCAGTGGTCCACTGGACCACCAGGGAAATAGGTTCTTCATTTTTTACTTAAGCCCGCGATCGGGTGGGCAGCGGTCCACTGGATCACCAAGGAAATAGGTTTCTTCATTTCACTTAAGCCCGCGATCGGGCAGGCAGTGGTCCACTGAACCACCAAGGATATTGGGATCTTTTTTATTTTACAAATGCCCACGATCGGGCTGTGGGGCACATTGCTTCGATGCAGGGGTGTCAGTCCCCGACGGCTGCCAGCCTGGCAGGGCGCCAGGTGCAAGTTAGTCGGGATAGGCGATCTGCATGCAACAAGGACATGATACGCAAATGGCCCCATGTGTGCCTTGCATACATTATGGCCCCATTTGCATGTCAACTTTTGAATATCATGGGTGCTGCGCCTTGCGCAATGGAACTTGCGCTAGCGCATCCACATGCTCCACTCTGGACACTGGTGCTGGTGCAGTGCCACTGCACCATGCGAACTGGGTGGCCAGGGTGTGATATTCAATGATGCTGAGCCATGGCGCAGCTCCGTTGAATATCGCCCGGTCAACGCCCCTGTGTAGCCAAGTTGCGCTGCACCCAGGCTTGCGCCACAGCCTGGCGCAGTTTGAATATCTGACCCAATGTGTTCATCGAAGATGAGAAGCATCAGACTCTGAAGGTCATCAGTCGTCAGTAATATATTCCAGATTTCTTCGGAATCATTATTGTCATCATTATCAGCAGCAGCAGATCATCAGCATCAACAACTTATTGCAACAAAGTAATGGTACAAACTGGTGGTAGTCAGGCAAATGGAATATTTTAGGCATGGGAAATACTTGATACTGGTGATGCCATACTGGTAACTGAAATATTTCAGGCATTGGAAATACTTGAGAATGGTGATGCCATACAGGTAACCAGAACATTTCAATCATGTGAAATACTTCATACATGTGATGCTATACTGGTAACCGGAATATTTCAGTCATGTGAAATACTTGAGACTAGTGATGCTATGTTGGTAACCGGAATATTTCAGTCATGTGAAATACTCGAGACTGGAGATACCACACTGTTAATTGCCATAGTTCAGGTATGGAAAGCACTGAGACTAAAGATGCCACACTAACTGCTGTATTTTGTGCACGCGAAATACTTGAGACTGGTGATGCCACACTTTTAACTGCCATATTTCAACATGGGAAACACTGAGACTGGTGATACCACACTTGTAAGTGCCATATTTCAGGAATGGAAACACTGAGACTGGAGGTGACACACTATTAACTGCTATATTGTATGCATGTGAAATACCTAAGACTGGCGAAGCCACACTGGTAACTGGTATCTGGAAAGTGGTTAAAGGGATGGATGGAATATGGGCACCAGTAATACAGGGTATGAGAGAGGTAGCAACACCAGTTGAGGATTGTTTGTTAGGAACAGCATCAATAGGTGGGTGGCAGTTTTGGGCACTGGGAACTGCAGGGCATGCTCTTTCAAAAGAATACACCATGACAGTGGAAGTAATAAAGAAAAAGGGTGCTGGCCACAGATTTGTGTTAGTATGAATATGATGAACATGTTTGACTAAATATTAACATGTGTTTATTTGCTAACAGAACAATGATGGTTAACACATAATGGATTGTGTATGGGTCAATGCTACAACATACAAATGTTGTATCCAGTACAAGACAATTATTTAATGCAATTGTTAGTGGCCATACGTGTACCCAAGGTGAGGCAAATTTATTTTTATAAACACAAGTTGTTCCACATGTGCTGGGTCAAGTGAGGATTGGTGAGGTTCCACCACATCCCCAGCAGTGCTGAACATTCATAGATACATAGATACATAGACAGTGTCGGCAGATAAGGACCTATGGCCCACCCAGTCTGCCCATTTGAGCTTGTAAGTTCAGTTTATGTTTTCCTAGAAGTCTGTTGCCCCTTACCCCTGACCTCCAGAATTCCTTTATGTCTATCCCATGCATTCTTAAATCCTGTGATTGTTTCAGCCCCCACCACTTCCTCTGGCAGGGTGTTCCACTTGTCCACCACCCGTTCTGTGAAGAAATTCTTCCTCATGTTTCCTTTGAATCGTCCTCCCTCCAACTTCATCCCATGCCCTCTAGTCCTGGAACATCTTTTTCGCTTAAAAATAGTGTATTCCTGCACCCTGTTCCTCCCTGTGAGATACTTGTATGTCTCTATCATATCCCTTCTTTCCTCCTCTCCTCCAGGGAGTACATGTTCAGTTCCTTCAACCTGTCTTCATAGGACTTGTGATGCAATCCATGCACCATCTTTGTTGCCCTCCTCTGAACCTTCTCTACCCTGTCTATGTCCTTACGTGAGGTATGGTCTCCAGAACTGTACACTGTACTCCAGGTGGGACCTCACTAGTGTCTTGCATAGCGGAGATTATGACCTCCCTTTTCCTGCTGGTGATGCCCCTGCCTATACATCCCAGCATCCTATTTGCTTTACCTGCTGCCTTGTCACACTGTTTCCCTACCTTGAGGTCATCAGAGATGATAACCCCAAGATCCCTTTCCTGCTCGGTGCATGCTATATCCTCACCCCCCAACTGATATATTGTGCCAGGGTTTTTGTGCCCCATATGCATTATCTTGCACTTCTTTGCATTGAATTTCAACTGTCAAACCCAAGTTTATGCAGGTCCCTTCTCATTCTGTCTACACCCTCTGGTGTATCTACTCTGTTACAGAGCTTTGTGTCATCAGCGAACAGTGAAATTCTGCCTTCTAGGTCCTGTGCAATGTCACTGATGAAGATGTTGAATAGGACCGGTCCCAGCACTGATCCCTGTGGTACCCCACTGGTCACTCTTCCCTCTGTGGAGTGACAGCCATTTACCATCACCCTCTGTGTCCTGCCACCCAGCCAATTACCTACCCACCACACTACTGTCCTGCCCACACCCATATTCCCCAGTTTGTGTAATAGTCTTCTATGTGGCACAGTGTCAAAGGCCTTGCTGAAGTCCAGATAGGCCATGTCCACTGCCCTCCCCTGATCCACCTTCTAGTCACCCAGTCAAAAAATTCAATGAGGTTGGTCTGACATGACCTCCCCCTGGTGAAACCATGCTGCTTTGGGTCCTATAGTCCATTGACAACCAGATGTTCCACCAATCTCTCCTTCAGTAGTGCTTCCATGATCTTCCCCACTACCGAGGTGAGGTTGACTGGTCTGTAATTCCCTGCTTCCTCTTTGTTCCCGCTTTTGTATAAGAGGACTACATCTGCTGTCCTCCAGTCTTTGGGTACCTCCCCTGTTTCCAGTGGTCGGCTAAACAGGATAGCCAGAGGTTCAGCCACCACCTCTCTTAGTTCTTTAAGGACCCTGGGGTGCACCCCATCTGGCCCCATTGCTTTATCAACTCTTATTACTTCCAGTTCCTTCAGGACTCTTTCTTGTGTAAAGGACTTGTGTTCATTTCTGCACCATTCTCACCCCTTGTACCCCTTCAGACCCATTACCCTCCTCTTCCTCAGTAAAGACTGAGCAGAAATACCTGTTCAATATGTCAGCTTTACTGTTGTCATCCTCCACGCGGCCCCCATCCTCCCCCTTCAGTCTCACTATCCCTCCCTTTGACTTTGTTTTTTCCCTTATGTACCTGTAAAAGGTTTTGTCCCCTCTACCCACTGATTTTGCAATGTGTTCTTCTGTCTGAGCTTTGGCTTCTCTTATTCATTCAGATGGTACGCTGGTGGGGGGGGCAACAGATATATTCAAGGGCCAGCTGTGCCAAGTGCGGAGATGCTTTCATCCTTTTGATGCAGTACTCCACCGGATTTATGGAGAATGACTCCAGATGCTCATTGAAATAACTGTTCGGCAAATTGGGTGCTGACTGTGGCTGCTGCTCTGTTCTCTTCCACTGCTCAGCCTGTAGTGATGAGCTGAGTTCAGCCCAACAGTCACCCTCCTTCTCAAGATTTTCCATACTGCTTTCAGTTTGGGATTCTGAGAGTGGCTCATTGATAGGGTTACCTGTTGGTCTCATTGCCCCAAGCATGCAGAAACTAAGTTCTGAGCATATCTGCTTCTGAAAGTCTGTAACCCTGTGAGTGGACATTATAAGGTGTAGCACCTCACACTTGAAACGTGGATCCAACATAGTGGCAAATATGTGCTTTTTATTGGAACAGAGATCAAAAAATCTAACTTCTAGTTCTATGGTGAGATTTTTCACAAGGGATATCATGGTTCCTGGTGTCTGAATTGGATCTTTCTCAGCATTTTCACTGAATCTCTTCATGGCATTTTCAGGATCTGTACAGCAGGAATTACCTGATTTAGCAATGCAGAATCAAAGCTAAGGTCACAAATGCTCTTTTCAAATAGGACAAAAACCTTTACCAAGCCCTCAATCACAGCCCAGTCCTGATGTCCGAGGACTCCCCCATGTCAGTTTCCATGCTCATCTCATGAATGGCCCCCTTCTGCTCCAGAAACCTTTGCAGCATGTAGTATGTGGAATTCCACCGGGTCTGTACATCCTGGATGAGATAATGCTGCAGCATTTGAAGATGCTCTTGTAGCTGATGCAGATGGTTTGTGGCTGTCACAGAGTGATGGAAGTGGCTGCATGTGCTTCTAGCTACTTTGACTGTGGGATCTGCCTCCGCTGTGTTTGCCAAAGCCTTTGTCACCACCAAATTTAGTATATGAGGAAAGCAGCGTATCCCCTCAAAATTGTCATCTCTAAGTGCTTTTATCATATCTGTGGCATTGTCTGTGACCACAAAACCTACCTGCAAATTGTTGGCATCAGTTCATGAGCTCAACATCTCTTGCGGGAATGACAGTATGTTTACAGTCCAGTGATCCTTTTCCATAACACTGACATTTAAAAAAGCAAGGGGGAGAGACAGAACCAGCACCAGTATCACCATCACCACCAGTGACTACCACATCTGCAACACACAAGTGTGCTGTCAGAGACATACAGTATATGCATGATTTGAATTCATGCTGGTCCATATGTCAGTTGTGCAGTGGAAAACTCCTCCAATAGCCTGTCCTAGTAGTCTGGCAATTTCTTTTCTCAAATCATGGTAAATGTTGGGTACTACAGTAAGTGAAAATGTGGTCCATGATGGTATGTTATACCTGGGGTGCAAATGCTGCAGCAGCCTTTGGAAACCTGTGTTTTCCACAATAGAAAATGACTGAAGATCCAAGGCCATCATCTCACCAATTAAATTGGTAATCTGCTGTGCTGTTGGGTGTGGTGTCTGGTATTTGCTGTGGGCATGGAAGGCTTGCATGATGGGTGTAGTCAAAGCACAACCACATTGCATTGATTTTGACTTTGAACCCATGGTGGAGGGTGTCACAATAATAGATGATTGAGTAGAAGAAGGCAGAATGGATGATGCTTCTGTATGGGGATGCACTACAAGTGGTGTAGAGGGAGTTGAGGGCGCACCGTATGTCTCAGTAATAGAATCACTATCACTACTTTGTGCATCTACTGGACCAGTATCACTGGCACATGTTTTGGAGGGAGAGAAACAGCTGTGGATCTTTGAAGTGCACTGGGATGTTTCATTCGGACGTGGTTCATCATTGATATTGTGAGATTTGAAAGGTTTTTACTGCGACTTATAGTACAGCCACACACAGAACATATTGCCTTTGTTGGATCATCTTTCATAACACTAAAGTAGAGCCACACCACACTTTTCCCCCCACTGATAGTGGAAGTACCGGCCCCAATAGGGTGACCATGGCTATATTTTGCCCCTTTTCCTTTATCAGACCTGGGTGCAGTGGATGAGGTAGTTCTCCACCTTTCTTTCTCCGCAACAGATGTAGTTGTAGAACTACTTTGTGTATCAGATGGAGCTGAACTTTACACAACTCTTTGAAAGGACTGGGTGGACTGTTTGTTTTTTTAGGAGGAGGAAGAGGAGGAGAGTGAGCCTGACCGACCTGCTTGCCACAACGAGCAGCACTGCATTTTTTGGCAGCTGCATGTTCACGCTTCTCATACAGATATGCCAAATATTCGGTCTCATCGCCAAATTTGCTTAGGTGGGTATCATTGTTTGATGATGTATTGAGCAAATCTTGTGGCTCTGGTAAATATTCAGAATCAGATGAATGCTCTTCTTCGGAGTGCTCCACATCAGCAAAAGGAAATGTGGTGAGAGAAAACTTATGAGGCTGAGCAACAGTACGTTTAGGCAATTGGTGCGATCATTGTAACAGTCTTGTGGTCAGTACTAGTCAAAGTACCTATGGTCATGGGCACAGTTGCCAGAATTACTATCAGGAGTTACAGTTGAAGAAGTTGGCATCATATTACAGCTAGTTGTAATACTGACAGCAGTAGTCATGGTGACAGCAGAACACTCAGGGCTGCTAATGGAGGCAAAGGTTGTGGTGACAGTAGCTGTGCAAGGAGCACAAATAACGGTGCACACTGTTGTGGAAGTAGTTGGGTCAACAGTACACAAAGGAATTGCTCTGGTAGCTGAAATCATGACACTGGTGCTGGTGGGGAGGAGCACACTGATAGGCAATGTTGCCTCTATGAGGGCGGCTGTGTGAATAGCATTACCACTGGTAGTAGGGGTGGGTTTTTGGTTTTGTGTGACTGTAGATGTCAGCTGTAAAGCCCTACTACTTTTATAAAATGATGGTGCTGCAAATGCAGTACTAGTAGTAGCAGTTACAGTTAGTACTAGTACTACCCCGAATCCTACTGACACCAGAACCTGAAGGCTTATCAGGGGAGAGAACTATTTTAGAGCAGCGAATATGAACAGACCTTCTCTCATTCTGTTCCTCACCACTTACGACAGGTGGTGAAGATGGCTTGCTTGGGCAGGACCATGCACATTTATGGGATTGATGAGATATGGTCTGTAACAAATTTTTTTTTTTTTTTTGTGATTTTTGTTTATGTTGGTCCTTCTTGCAGAAAACAACAATATCCACACCACTCAAGTAGAAGCTAATAAAGACAGGCTGATGCTAGAGAGAGATGAAGTCAGCAAACAACTTCTTACTTGTACGGTGTGAGTTGTGCAGTCATACAGTACAGTAATTCAAGCTTTGAAGGTGCACCAAACAACTTTCAACACACAGAACTCAGTGAGTCATGCCTGACACGTACAGAAATACTAAAGTAATTCACAGAAAATTTACTTGTACACACTCACAGCAGTGAACACACAGGGGCCCGAAGACATGCAAAAATGAAAAAACTCACATGCACAGTAGGCCACTCAGGTGCAGTGAGCTGTGGAGGGAGGAGTCACTTGCCACACCCTCCTTACTCAGTTGTAATGATAATAATAATAATAATAAATAGTAACAATAATACATTTTATTTCACAAAAGCGTCTTTCAGGCCATCAAGGCACTTTACAAAAAGATAAAAACAACCTTGATAAAAACAGTAAACACAATGATTAAAAATAAATGATAGAGGATCCAAATTATTCAGTGCCACTAAAAGCTTGACACCGTAAAAAGGTTTTCAGCACCTGTTTAAACCCTCCCACAGTTGTGCACTCCCGAAGCTGACACGGTAGAGAATTCCAAAGGGTCAGGGCCACGTACATGAATGCATGGGCCCCCGAAGATTTAAAAGACACCCTTGTAATCTCCAGCAACCCCTCGTTAGCTGTGTGTAACTGTCGCATTGGGCGGTAAGGCACAAGAAGCTCTTTCAATTAGTCAGGGCCCAGTCCATGTAGGGTTTTTATAAGTCAGTAAACCAACTTTAAAGGTGATCCACCACCTAATCGGCAGCCAGTGCAGATTGCGCAGCACAGGAGTAATATGGGAGGCTCAAGAAGCTCCCATCAACAATCGTGCTGCTGCGTTCTGCATGAGCTGCAGGTGGCAGATATCAACCCCAGGTAGCCCTAAGTACAGGGAGTTGCAATAATCAAGGAGTGAGGTCACAAAAGCAAGGAACAACACTGATAAATCCCCAGACGGAACCAGGTGCTTAATCCTGGAGATATTTCTAAGATGATAAAAATAAGTATTAATGGCCACCGACACTTGAGCTCATAAAGTCAGCCCATCATCAAGCACTAACCCCAGGTTTTGCACCCGTTCAGAGGATGGTATCTGAGAGCCCACGAGAAAAAGTCCAGAGGGCTGATCAGCCCACAACCCCTCTATCCGGTGACCGGGTCCACTACCATCACCTCTGTCTTTCTGGCGTTCAACTTTAACCAGTTTGAATTCATCCAGTCCTAGATTTCAACAAGGCAGTTATTAAATACCGAGACAGCTCTATCCTGCTCGGGAGCAAAAGACAGGTAGAGCTGGGTATCATTAGCATAGCAGTGAAACCTCAGTCCATACCATCTTATAATGTCTCCAAGGGGAAGCATATACATTGCAAACAACACTGAACCCTGAGGCACCCAACATGGCAGGGAGAATGGGTCAGAGGAAAAAATCCCAGACACCGATCTCTGACTCCTGTCAGTGAGGAAAGGTATAAACCACCTGAGGACTGCACCTGTCAGGCCACAGATGAACCTCAGACACCCATGCAGTACCACATGGTCTATGGTGTCAAAGGCTGAGAAGAGATCAAGTAGCACCAAGATGGAATGGCTTCTCTGATCTCTCGCCATCAGGAGATCATTGAGCGCCCGAACCAGTGCAGTGTCAGTACTGTGCCTCTTTTAAAAACTGGATTGGAGAGGTTCATAGATGTTATGGATGGACAGGTGGTCATCCAGTTCTACCACAACTACTTTCTCAGTCACCTTCCCTATAAAGGGAAGGTCTGAGATTGGTCTGTAGTTGGCCAGAGAATCCGAGTCCAAAGAAGCTTTCTTTAGGAGGGGAGTTATCACCGCCTCCTTCAGGGAGCTTGGAAACTCATCAAATTCCAGGGAGCACCAGACTATCTATGCCAGAACCGGGCAGATAATATCCCAGCAACCCATAATCCAGGAAGTTGGGCCCGGATCCAAACTACAGCATGTAGAGTGCATACCCTGGACAATCCGCATGACATCTGTGATATCGTCCAAGGCAAAGATACTCCAGGAAGCTTGAGGTGAGGTGACTGAACACCAATCATCAGCAGCCCCTGTAGAGTGAGTCAAGAGAATTTCTGACCTGATGTCGGCCACCTTATCCACAAAGAACCGAGCAAGTTCATTGCACTCCACTTGTGAAAAGGGTCTTCAGAGCTGCAGACAGGTTGGGTTGCACAACCTATTAAAAGTTTGAAAGAGCTGAGCTGGTGGTCCTGAGCAGCAGCAATCTCCCCAGACAGGAATTCTGCCTTCTTATGGGAGACTGCTGATCAGTAAGTCTGATAATGCTCAACCAATCTAAGGTGGTCGACTTCCAGGGCGAATTTCCACCACCACCACTCTAACCTACGTCCTACTCACTGCAACTCCCTCAGAGACCCATCAAACCAAGGGGCCCGAGGGCACACGGGTAGAGGACGAACATGGACAGGAGCAATCAAGTCCAGGGCTACAGAGATGGGTTTATTATAGGCCATGATTAAAGTCTCTGGACTCGAGCTGGCCACAGGAAACTCAGAGAGGTCAATCACCACCGCTAGGCCTTCAGGGCTCACTTCTTGTAAAGGGCAGTAACTGACCATCTCCACAGGGGCAGGCCTTCGAAGGGGGGCACAAAAGTGGAACCTCACGGTGTAATGATCAGACCAACTGACAGGTTCTACCTCCAAGTCGGAGGCCTCGATCCCCAGGAGGAAGACCAGATCAAGAGAGTGACCATGTTTATGGGTGGCAGAGGTAACAACCTGTGTGAGGCTCAGAGATGTCTTAAGCTAGAGAAAGTGTTGTCCATACTGCAAGAGTTCATTATCAACCCAGGCATTAAAGTGACCCAGCACCATCAATTTGGGTGACTCCAATGCCATGTCAGCTATGAAATCCACTATTTCCTGCAGGAATCGGACCTCGTCCCCAGGTGGATGGTAGATGAGAGCTATCCTGCAACCTACACCTGCCACCATGGTACACTCACATGATTCAGCTTCCTCAACTGGTACACTCGTGAGGCCCAACTCAGTCTTAAAGCAGACCGCCACCCCCCCGGCATCTAATCTTGAGCAGTGTATCACCAAGTACCCGGCCGGAATTGCAGCATTCAAAATAGGGCCAGCATTTTTGTCCAGCCAGGTCTTGGTGATGCAAGCCAGATCAGTTGTTCCAACAAGATCTGCAATAATTGCAGTCTTATTCTTAATAGATCTGGCATTGCATAACATTGTGGTACAGGGAACTGATCCCAGAACTAGATCACAGTCAGCAACAATTCAATGGGCCAAGCCTGACCCAATGAGAAAAAAATACACTGCTTTATAAATCGCAAAAAAAAAATGCATACCAACAACTGTGCGTGCACTTGAAGGACACAGATTACAAGAACAACAATACAGCGCACACACAGATAATGTATGTGCCACGGTGAGCTGCAACACAGACAAGAGGGAATCAGATAACAATCACACCTCACTTATGCAGGGAACTAGTCTGAACCTGATGGACAGCAAATACCAATTTGCTTCATAAAAGAAATAGAAAGTACCACAGGGGCTGTCTGTGGATTTGGAACAAAAAGCTAAGCAAGCACAGCAGTGGGGATGGGACAGTCAGCAAAAACTTGAACCCAGTCACTGTTACTGAGCCCAGTAACAGTTACTTACTTACATGCAAAAGACAAGTTGGACTCTGTTGACAAAAAAAAATCCTGATGATAAGTAATTGGTTCTTAAGCAAAAAATCAAATCACACTGCTTCAGCTGAGCAGCACACACAGTCACACACACACAGATTCACTCACACACAGACTCTCCTTTTCCTTGAAACTGAGCCCAGTTTCAAGGATGAAAAAAAAACTGCAGTCAGATGCAGTCACAGGGTGATCAGATGTCAAAACTGGATCACACACAAAATGTTTTTAAACAGTTATAAAAGTCACAAGTGGTAAACAAAAGAGAGATAGCTCTCTCAGAAACGACTGTCTCCTCTCATCTACACAGTCATAGTGATGAGATAACATGGTGTTCCTGGCTGTGAGCTCCATAAACATGATCTGATTGGACAGCAAAGCTCTGTGAGATTTTCAAATCTAACCCACCGAATAGTAGGTCCCAAATAGCGGCCAAATAGTGAACTATTCAGGACATCCATCAAAATATTCAGCAAGCCTACTATCCATGGTATTCGGGAAATACTATTCAGACCATGCACCTCCCTAGTGGGTGGTAACAACCCTGTCACTCAAATTTGGTAAAATGTTTAAAAAATTAAAAAGTGATCTTTTTTTTGCTTTTTGGAGGGTTCAGTCACCCATTATTCTTAAATGTTTTAAAAATGTTTGCCCAAATTTTACTAATATGCCTGTTATTGCCCCCCCCATTGACATAGTCAGTGGTCACATCAGGAGTTGGATGTGTGAAGTCAAAAAGGGTCATCAAGTCCTTGGAGTGATTAATCTATGCTGGACAACAAGTCATAGAAACATAGAAACATAGACTTTGACGGCAGATAAGGACCACTAGGCCCATCTAGTCTGCCCATTTCCCTACCTACAGGATAGGCCGCAGATCCTAGTTAACCAACAGCCTATATCTTCCTGCCCCCCACAAGAATTGCCTTATGTCTGTCCCATGCATTCTTGAATTCTCCCACAGTTTTAGACCCCACAACTTCTTCAGGAAGGCTGTTCCATGCATCCACTACCCTCTCTGAAATAATACTTCCTCACATTGCCCTGAACACCCCTCCTTCTATCTTTAAATTGTGTCCCCTTGTTCTTGCAAGTCTCTTTTCTGAAAGATGCTACCCTCTTGGACTTTGTTGATTCCCTTGAGGTACTTGAAAGTTTCTATCATGTCCCCCTCTCCCTTCTTTCCTCAAGGGTATACATATTAACTCCTTTAATCTCTCCTCCTCTGACTTCTCTTGCAGACCCTGCACCATTTAGTTGCCCTCCTCTGGACTGCCTCTATCCTGTCTATGTCCTTGTGGAGATGGGGTTTCCAGAACTGGACACAGTATTCCAGATGGGGTCTCACCAACTGTCTGTACAGAGAGATAACAACTTCCTGTTTTCTGCAGCTGATGCCTCTCCCTATACATCCCAGTATACCCCCGGCCCTCCCTACTGCCTTCTCACATTGCTTGCTAACCTTAAGGTCATGTGATATGACTTGAATTCTGACCATGATCCTCTCTCACTAACTGGTCTGCTCAACCTCACACTCACCAAAGAGTGAGCCAGGGAGAGGTTTGCTATTGCACTCAGGAGATCACTAGTTTCTCTGCCTGATAGAACCAACCTCATTCCTGCATCCCAGCAGTCATGTCATGTGTTCAGGTTCTCTACTCTTGATGGGCACCTATTCTGTTGGTCAGGCCTTCTGCTTTAGCCTGTTCTGCTTCCTGCAAGACCTTTGCTAGGACCTCTGTACAGAGAACAGACAGAACACCAGGAGGAAGGAGCTACTGGTATAACTAAAACTTATCTACTGGGACTAAGAACTAGAACTCTTGTACTGGGACCTTCAATTTAGGGTTAAAAAAGTGTGTTTGTCGGAGGTAGTTGAAGTAAATTGTAATCTGTTATCTGTGTTATATATGTACTTATCTAGGTGCTTGTCACAGGTGTCAGAAGGGAATTGTTATCTGTGAAATTATCTAAGTGTAGAAAGATTTGCAAAGTAGGGGGAGTGGCTTAGCTAGAAGGAGCCAGGTTAAAACCAGATTTAATCACTGCCCTAGATAGCTTCTGCCAGGGAACAGACAGAACACCAGGAGGAAGGAGCTACTGGTATAACTAAAATTTCCCTACTGGTACTATATTGTCCTCCTTCCCTCCCCTTCACCCCTACCCTAAACCAGTTCTACTTTTATAGGCACAGGATTTAACTGACAACAGGAACTTCCTGTTTGGGAGCAGGAAGTGAGTGATCACAGAGCCACCAAAGACTCACTATCCTAGAAAGGCAAGAGTGGCTCTCCATCCCCCCCCTAGCTGTTGGAGGTCTGACTCTGAGCAAGTAAGGAGACTACTGAGAAATATAGGAACTTCTTGTCTCAGAACAGGAAGATCAGGAGCTAAAAGGGCACAGAGGCAGAAAGTAAGTAGGGGAAGAAAAAAAAGAAAATAAACAGAGGAAAGAGTAAGTATTCCAAACAACAGTTAGGGGGCCAGAAAAAAGACATGATGGGAGTGGTGCAGTGTAGTGGCTGTGGAGCAGCAGTCTTCCGGGAGACGTTCTGTATGATGCAGTGTTGTCCCATCTACAGGCACCTCTCTTGGCTGAGGGAGGAGGTTGCTCATCTCCAGGCTGAGTTGGCCAGGATTTGTTGGGCCTCCTCTCCCACCCAGGGACCACCAGAGTCACTGCTGTTGCCTCAGAGGTTGCCAAGAAAGAGGAGTGGTTGGACCACAGTGGGCTCAGGGAGGGTGAGGGTGGTGAACAGAGGTGCATCCCTCCAGTTTTACCTCTCCACAGTTTCTAAGCCGTTCTGAAAAAGTGTGGTTCCTCTATGGAGGCACCCACAGTGGAGACCAAGGAGGATGCTGGGAACCTCCACAAAGGAGACCCACAGGAGGGTGGCATGGGACCCCACAGGGGAAGGAAACAACTCCTGGTGGGGGACTCCATTTTTAGGAAGGTAGAATTGGGGGAGGAAGGGGAGAGGGAGGTAAGGTGCCTGCCTGGTGCCATGGTTTGGAAGGACAGGGAGTGAATCTTCAGGATCACAGGAGCAGCTGCACAGGGGAAGGAACTGGATGTCATTATCCACCTAGGGACAAATGATCTGCCTAAGAAAGGGATCAGAGCAGTGCAAGAAGCATTTGTGGAGATGGGGAGGGGCCTTAGACAAATAGCACACACGGTAACCTTCTCAGAGGTACTGCCTGTCTATGGCACGGATGAGGCTAGGGTGCTCCACACCATGGGATTCAATCAGTGGTTGAAAAACTGGTGCAGAGCTCATGGATTTGGCTTCATTGGGGACTGGGGGTCCACCTGGATGGATGCAGGCCTATACTGGCATGATGGTCTGCAACTGTCCAGGAGGGGAACCAGGATCCTAGGTGATAGGTTTAAATACTTCATTGGCAAGCATTTAAACTAGCCAAGGGGGGAGGCACTGGAAAGGAGCAGGGAAATCCTAGCCCCCAAAAATCAGGGTACTAAGTGAGGTAGACACCAACATAGAGATGTCAATAGGGAGAAGCACAGGGGTAAATGGAGAAAGTGACAAATGCAGTAAGGACAGGGATGGGGCAAAAAGGGGTAAGGCTATCACGAAATGGAGGGTAATGAGTACCAACACCCGTAGTCTGGGCAACAAGCTCCCTGAACTGGTGGCCTTGATGGAAGAGGGATGCCTGGATATCATAGCAGTCACAGAAACATGGTACACAGAGAACCATGACTGGGATGTTAACATACCAGGGTACACAACCTACAAGACAGACAGGGAGGGCAGAAGGGGGTGTGGCTCTCTATTTATTTAGTTAGTTTTTCTAGACCGGGTAAGTGCACTAGACAAATCCTGTCTATTTTCAGGCACAACCTGGGGGAGGGGGATACAGATGAAAGCCAACTGACCTTGACCCAGATTAAGCTGTTGGTGGTATTTTTAGTGAATGAGGGAAATTTGGCCAGGACACCGAGGAAATTCCCCTACTCTTTTCGATAAGTGCCATGGGATTTTTAACATCCACCTGAACTACCACCAATCCAAGCAGATGGGACCTCAGTTTTTTAACGTCTCATCCAAAAGACAGCACCTCAGAAGTGCAGCACCCCTCTCATGCTTCACTACAGTGTCAGTACTGGGATATTAACCCAAGTGCCAGATGTGGGAACTGAACCCACAGCCCTCTGTTCTCCTGGCCACAGAGGTGAGTGTGCTACCTACTGAGCCACTGACACTGATATCTATGTAAGGGCAGGGATAAAAGCAACTGAACAAAAGAGTAAACAGGGAGGGGAGGAGAGGAGGCACTGTGGGTCACCTTAGAGACTGGAAATGGCACCACAATCTGCACAGGGGTTGTATACAGACCCCCCATATCAGGGGGAAAGAATGGACAAGGATATGATAGAAGCATACTTAGGATGGCAAAGAAAGGAGATACTGTTGAAGGGGACCTATATGCCAGATGTTAACTGGAGCACCTTTGCTGCAGCCACATCCAAAAGCAGGGCCATTCTTGATGCCCTTCAGGTGGCATGCCTCAGACAGCTAGTTTTGGAACCTACTCATGAGGGAGCAATCTTAGACCTCATACTCTCAAATGGGGACAGTGAGAGGATCTCAGATCTAGAAGTGGGTAGCCATTTGGGAACAAGTGACTACCAAACAGTGTGGTTCATGATAAATTCAGCTACAGAGTCAAGCCATACAAAAGTAAGGGTTCAGGACTTCAGGAGGGCTAACTTTGGCAAGATGAGAGAGTGCCTTAGAAAAGCACTAGCAAACAGGCTAGAAGGAGGGGTGAAGCAACAATGAGGAAATATCAAAACTGATATCACAGAAGCAACAAGCCTTTGTGTGAAGCAAATAAACAAATCAAAATGAAAGAAAAAGCCACTATGGTTCTCAAAAGAAGTGGCGGTGAAGGTTAGGGAGAAAAAGATAGCATTTAGGAAGTATAAGGAAACACAGAAGGAGCAGGACAGAGAACTGTACCAGTTAAGGCAGAAGGAAGCGAGAGGGTAGTCAGAATAGCAAGGCACAAACTGAGGAAAAGATAGCCAACTCGGTTAAGAAGGGAGATAAAACCTTTTATAGGTATATCAGAGAGGAGAAAAAGGGTGGGATAGTGAGGCTGAATTGAATGGATGGTGGGTGGGCAGAGAGTGACAGTGAAAAAGCAGGGATACTGAATGAATACTTTTGTTCAGTATTCACAAAAGAGGAAGTGAGGAGGTGCCTAATCCAATTAACAGAAGTACTCTGGAGAGGGGGGTCGATCCCAGTCCTTTCACAGAAGAAAGGGTTCTGAAAGAACTCCTAAAACTGAAGGTGTACAAAGTAATGGGGCCAGATGGAATTTATCCCAGAATTCTAAAAGAATTAAGCAGAGAACTAGTGACACGACTGACTACCCGTTATAACAAATCATGGGAGGATGGTGTGGTACCTGAGGACTGAAAGAAGGCTGATGTGATATCCCTTCACAAAAGTGGGAGCAAGACAGAGGCAGGAAACTACAGACCTACCAGTTTGACCTCTGTGGTAGGGAAAGTGATGGAATCACTTCTGAAGGAAAGAATTGTTGAGTACCTAGAGGCCAGTGGGACACAGGACCCAGGGCAGCATGGGTTCACAGGGGGAAGGTCATGTCAGACGAATCTAATTGATTTCTTTGACTGGGTGATCAAAGTAGTAGACCAGGAAGGGGCTGTGGACATGGCCTACCTAGACTTTAGCAAGGCATTTGACACAGTCCTACACAAAAGATTAGAAGTCAAGTTAACCAGCCTTGGAGTGGGTCCCAGGGTGGTAGCCTGGGTAAAACATTGGCTGAACAACAGGACACAGAAGGTAATTGTAAATGGAGTCCACTCTGAAGAAAGAGGGGTTACTAGTGGGGTACCGTAGGATTCAGTACTGGTTCCAGTCCTTTTTAATGTCTTTATAAGTGACATTGCAGAGGGAGTAGAAGGAAAAGTATGCCTCTTTGCAGATGACACAACGATCTGCAACAGGGTTGATACACAAGGAGGTGTGGAAAGGATGAGAAGGGACTTGGCAAGGTTGAAGGAATGGTCAGAAGTATGGCAGCTTGGATTCAATGCAAAGAAGTGTAAAGTAATGCACCTGGGAAACAAAACCCCAAGGGAAGATTACACAATGGGGGGTAGTAATAACAACAAAAATGGAAAGGGACCTGGGGGTAATCATATCAGGTGACCTGAAGGTTGGCAAGCAATGTGAGAAGGTGGCAGGGAGGGCTGGGGGAATACTGGGATGTATAGGGAGAGGCATCACCAGCAGAAGACAGGAAGTTGTTATCCCCCTGTACAGACAGTTGGTGAGACTCCTTCTGGAGTACTGCGTCCAGTTCTGGAGACCCCATCTCCACAAGGACATAGACAGGATGGAGGCAGTTTAGAGAAGGACAACTAAAATGGTGCAGGGTCTGCAAGAGAAGCCATACGAGGAGAGGCTAAAGGGGCTTAATATGTATACCCTTGAGGAAAGGAGGGAGAGGGGGGACATGATAGAAATGCTAAAGTACCTAAGTGGAATCAGCAAAGTGCAAGAGGGTAGCATCTTTCAGAAAAAGAGATGTGCAAGAACAAGGGGACACAATTTGAAGATAGAGGGGGGATGGCTCAGGGGCAACATGAGGAAGTATTTTTTCACAGAGAGGGTGGTGGACGCATGGAACTGCCTTCCTGAGGAGGTTGTGGTGTCTAAAACTGTGGGAGAATTCAAGAATGCATAGGACAGACATAAGGCGATTTTTTGTTGGGGGTAGGAAGAAATAGGCTGTTGGTTAAATAGGATCTGCAGTTTATCCTCTAGGTAGGGAAATGGGCAGACTAGGTGGGCCAAGCAGTCCTTATCTGCTGTCAAAGTCAATGCTTCTATATTTCTATGTTTCTGTATCAGGCTGGTATAGGTTATTGGTAGTGGCAAGGAGGGGTGGTGTGCTCTAGTTCCTTTCTCCTTCCTCTGTCAGACACAGACCTGGGGACCACCTGTGGGGATCTGGGAGGGTAACTATCCAAGCCCTTAGGATGGCAGCAGGCCAGATGAACCATTGAGCAGAAGGGGCAGTTGCAGGGTTTCAAGCATGACAGGGGCCTACAGAGGCAGTCCTATTTTTGTTTTAGCAGCTACGCTTGCCAGCCACACTTAATTTTTTTTTTAGTAGGGAGTTAGAGAAGCTGAGCTGGAGCTGCCGAGGAGCAAGTGAAAGGATCATACTGTTGGGTCACGTTGCACAAGCATGATTCATCCTTTTACTTTCACTTGTTAGATAGCTCCCTCTCTGCATGGTGAGATGACCGTCCTGCTCCACTCCAGCAGACATGCACACACCAAGCCTGGGCAGTTATCTCCCATGTTCCTCCTTCAAACTCCTGACATTTCCCCCCTCTACAGAATATAAATGGCCACACACAGCTGACCAACCCAAGCCATTCATCAGACCTGTCCATGGCCCATGGCCACCCATCCAACTCAGGCAGTAAACATACAAACTCACTGCATAGGCAGGCAGTACATGGGGCAAAGTCAAGTGCTACTGCTTTATCCTGATGCTGCCCAATGCAAATGACAAAGGTCTGTCTCAGCAGCTGAGCTAAGCAGAGGAGAGAAGTCTTTCTTTTTTTTTTCTTTTAGACTTTGGTAACTGGGTAAGGCCCACTAGGCACAATTGCCTGTTTTTTGAGTAATTTTATTGCTCAAACTTTAGTTCATCGATTGTAGGAAACCCTCCTGTGCGCATATCACTGAGCGTTTATTGTTTGGGTCTGGATTTTGAATGTTAATGTACAACATTCATTGTGTGTACTGACAGACACTGGAAGTGTGCTTTGGGGGAAGGGCGTATCAGTGCTGTAGGTAGATTAACTTGGAGAAAAAGACAGTTCTTTCTGTTTTGGTGATATTTTTCTTGTATAACTGTGTTAATGTACACAGTAATATTTTCAATAATTCTTGACTTTTTTTGCTGATTGTTTTTGTGCAGCAGTGAACAATTTTAGTTTGTTTAAAATACATGGTTATATTACTGAAGTTTTCAATTTGCTATGCATTACTTAGCGTGTGTGTGTGTGTGTGTGTGTGTGTGTGTGACACGTGTCATCAAATCAAACACCTTTTATTGTGCCAGATAGTAAATGCAGCAATGTGAACCTGCTATCCACTGCAGTTGCATGATTTTTGTACTTCTTTGTGGTATATTTACTGGTAGTAGTACTAGAGTGACTGTTACTGCAGTTCACTGCCCCTCCACCCCACAGCCTGCTCCAACTGGCAAAGGTACTCTTTTCCAGATTTGAATTTCTGATGGTGAGCAGTGGTTAGGTGCTGAGCCTTTGTGTCTGAATCTCTTCAGTGCACAGTGCAATCTTAATGTGTCTGTGCATTTGCATCTCTTTAGGGCCCAATCTCCATCTGTAACTTAAGTCATAGTTGTTTCTTTGGCTTCCCTTCAGAGTACTGGACTGGTGTGGTGCATATCTCTGCATGAACATTGTACTCATTAATATGCGTTTTTAAGTCAGGGCCATCATTAAGAGTCACTCATGATACTGTACAAATCACGTTCTTCATCATCACGGTCACAAATGCAGTCACGATTCACAATCATGTTACGAATCACAAAATAATTTTTTTTCACTAGTTACTTGGATGTATTGTAATCCTGTTTTGTAGTATCTGTCCAGGCTTCACCACCCTACCACTGTACTCATTAAGAGGTTTTTAAATTTGGGAGTTTTGTGCTACAGCTCATTGGGGAAGTACAGCCATAGGCATTCATGTTCCCATATAGCTTCATATTGGTTATCTCACACCGAATCAAGTTCTTCATCATCACGTTCACAAATGCAGTCACAAATCACAATTCATGATCACGTCACAAATCACAAAATTTTTTTTACTAGTTACTTGGATGCATTGTAATCCTGTTTTGTAGTATCTCTCCAGGCTTCACTACCCCACCACTGTACTCATTAATAAGAGTTTTTAAATTGGGGGAGTTTTATGATACAGGCTTAGCTCATCAGGGAAGTACAGCCATAGGCATTCATGCTTCTTCCTGCACAGCATGTGAGTTACAGTACTATAAGTAGTGGTGGGCGAAGTGGACCCAATTTGCTACGTGAAGTGATTCACGGAGTAACGCAGATTCCATGGAGTACTCTGCAATGTGAAGCTGAGTACTTTGCTTCATAATGAGGAATGTAAAGTCCATTGAAACCAATGACTCTGCATTATTCCTCCTTCCCCAAACCACTTCTCTACCAATTTTAAGGCGAAGTACATTGAAATCAATGTACTTCACCTCACTTCGCTTTGTAATTGAGCTCCAAATGAAATTCTGCAGTGATTCATTGGATTGCTAGTCACATGGGCTCTAGATTATTCTGCACAGCCTCAGTTCTGGCCTGGGTAGTGTGTGTGTAGTGGTAGCTGGAGACAGTTTGCTCTCAGAGCTCTGCAATTCAAAACCTCTAAAAGCTGTTAAAAATGCCTTTTTGGGTCATTTTTATGCTCAAAATTTAGTACATCGATTGTAGGAAACCCTTCTGTGCACTGCTCATATCATCGAGTGTTTATTGTTTGTATGTGGATTTTGAATGTTAATTTAGAACAGTCAGACTGTGTACTGTGAAGTGTGCTTTGGGGGACGGTAGCATATTTGTGGTGTAGTTAGATTAACTGGGAGAAAAAGGCAGTCTTTCTGTTTTGGTTATATTTTTCTTGTATAACTGTGTTAATGTACACAAAGTAATATTTTCAGCAATTTTTGACATTTGTTTGCTGATTGTTATGGTGCAGTAGTGTATAATATGTTTGTTTAAAACATTTGGTTATATTACTAAAGGTTTTCAATTTGCTACACATTACTTCTAGTATGTGTGTGAGTGTGTATGTGATGTGTGCCACTAAATCAGACACCTTTTATTGTGCCACAGAGTAATTGCAGCACTGTGAACCTGCTATCCACTGCACCTGCATGAATTTTTTGTACTGCTTTGTTGTATTTTTACTGGTAGTGGATTGTTACTGCCGTGCACTAATCCCCCAACTGGCAAAAAGGTATTCCTTTCCAGATTTGGATTTGTGACTTGTTGTGAGCACTGGTTAGGTGCTGTACCTTTTCATATGCATCTCTTGAGTGTGCAGTGCAATCTTACTCTGTCTGTACCTTTGCGGTGCACCATTTATTCTGGGAGACTTTGCATTTCTTGTTACGCTCTCATTTCACTTTGACAGCACTGAGGAATTTTCTGGACACAAGACAGTAGCATTTTGGGGATGCACATTAATTCTAGTGACTGTGTGTGACCACTGCACACATGACTGAGTGTGCCATTAATTCTGGGAGACTTTGTATTTCTTGTTGTGCTCTCATTTCACTTCAGTCAGCACTGGGGAGTTTTCTGGACACAAAACAGTAACACTTTGGGGAGGCACATTAATACTGGTGACTGTGTGTGTGTGTGTGTGTGTGTGGGACTGCCAATATTGTTGTCACCTCACCTTAATTTGCATTAAGGTGGAATGACAACGCGAAGCAATAATCACAAGGCAAAGTGAGCCTTGCATATGGGCCACTCTGCATAGTGAAATGACAACGCGAAGTGTCCACTCGAGGGTACTTTGCCGGCAGAATTTAAATTCACTGCATCTCTGTGTGGGAGGCAGTGACCAACTCTTGTCAGGTCTCTTATCATGATGCACACCATTACAACTACCAATACTATTACCATTTTACTATTTACTGAGGAGTTATTTACAGTACATACTGGAGTACTCATTTCTCATTATAGAGGGTCCTACTGATGTGTACACTCACATTATTCTCTCCCTGATGTTCTTTTTGTCAGAGTGAATCTGCAGGAACCCCCATCCCGTGACCTCCTTTGAGGGAAGACCCACCACTACTCCCTGGTACCTGTCAGGTTGGCGGATGTTCTGTCCCCTGGAGGCACAGTTGCTCTAGTTCTCCCATCTGGATTCTGGAGGGCACCTTCTCACCTGAGAAGGGGGCAAGGGGAGACAGGGCTCCCTCTTGTCTTCTCTTTCTCTGTTTTTTCTTCTGCTGTTCAGAGCCCAAACCAAGCAGGACATAACACTGTTTCTGACCTTACAGTTAGCACCCCCTCTTATAGATAAAAGAGGAGGGCAGGGCCATGAATATTCATGCTTGGACTCCTAGCTGGCTAAGCCAGGAAAGTACAGAGCACAAACTCCATCCAACCTGCCTCCTCTCTGAGGCACAGTAAGAAGCCATTCTTAGGGTTAATACTTTTGCTAAGTACTCCCTAGTAACCTCCCTTATGCATGAGAGAAGTGAGATCAGCTGGTTATACTCATCTCTTGCTTCTTCTCCATGCTTCTCCTTTTATTTGGCTTTGTCCTGCTGCCCATGCCCCTTTCTCAGAGTCACATCATTCTTCAGCATTCCCCCACCCTTTTTCTGCCTCCCCTCATGTGATTCTGCTTTCCCTCCTCTACCACATCACTGTCACATCCCCCACTGCTCTGACAGTGACCTAACCCAAATGATTCTACTTTCTCTCCAAGTATCGAGATAACAGTAGTATTAGTGTCAGACAGCCTCACTGTCACATTCCTCACACAATGGCTGAACCAAATTTGTGCTTAGTGATGCAATTTCTACTGATGTCTAATTTGGTGGCTGGGGCAGAGGGGGGCATAATATAGTGCCTCAAGGTGAATGAGCAATTGTCCATGCCCAAGGTACACATGGATGTGGTGATGCTGTTGCCACTGTCCCTGGCAGCTGCTATTCTCTTTTTAATACAAGAAAAAGGCTCTGTTATAGTCCCGTGGTAAGGACACCTCTATGTACTCAAAGGTGAAATGGTGGGGCACCTGTCTGCTTTTGGTTTGCTCAGGGTGCTTTCATTGCCAAATGTAGTAGATCAGGGAGGGGCTGTGGACATGGCCTACCTAGACTTTAGCAAGGCATTTGACACAGTCCCACACAAAAGATTAATATGCAAGTTAGCCATCCTGGGAGTGGGTCCCAAGATGACAGCCTGGGTAAAGAATTGGCTAGAGAATAGGACACAGAGAGTAATAGTAAATGGAGTCCACTCAGAAGAAAGGAGGGTTACTAGTGGGGTACCACAGGGTTCAGTATTAGGACCAGTCCTCTTCAATGTCTTTATAAGCGACATTGCAGAAGGACTGGAAGGAAAAATATGTCTCTTTGCAGATGACACTAAGATCTGCAACAGAGTTGATGCACAGGGTGGGGTGGAAAGGATGAGAAGGGACTTGTGAGGGTTAGAGGAATGGTCAAATGTATGGCAGCTTAGATTCAATGCTAAGAAGTGCAAGATAATGCACCTGGAAACAAAACCCAGGGAAGAGTACACAATGGGGGTGAGATACTAACAACAACAAAAATGGAAAGGACCTGGGGGTAGTCATATCAGATGACCTAAAGACGGGCAAGCAATGTGAGAGGGCAGCAAGGAGGCTGGGGGATACTGGGATGCATAGGAGAGACATCACCAGTAGAAAACAGGAAGTTATAATCCTCTGTACAGACAGCTGGTGAGACCCCATCTGGAGTATTGTGTGCAGTTCTGGAGACCCAATCTCCACCAAAGACATAGACAGGATGGAAGCTGTCCAGAGGAGGGCAACTAAAATGGTGCATGGTCTGCACGGAAGACATATGAAGACAGACTTAAGGAGCTTAATATGTATAGCCTTGAGGAAAGAAGGAGAGGGGAACTGATAGAAACGTTCAAGTACCTCAAGGAATCAACAAAGTCCAAGAGGTAGCATCTTTCAAAAAAGTGTGCAAGAACAAGAGGGCACAATTTGAAAATAGAGGCGGCTCAGAGGTAATTTAGGAAGTATTTTTACAGAGGATTGTGGATGCATGGAACGGCCTTCCGAAGGAGGTTGTGGAGTCAAAATCAGTGGTGGAATTCAAGCATGCATGGGATAGTCATAAGGCAGTTCTGGGGGGTGGGGGTAGGAAGAAGTAGGCTGCTGGTTAACTAGGATCTGCAGCTTATCCAGTAGGTAGGGAAATGGGCAGACTGGGTGGGCCAAGTGGTCCTTATATGCCGTCAAATTCTATGTTTCTATGTGTAGGATAACTGGAACTGACTGAGAAAGCTGCTTCTTGCAATTGTTATGGAACCAGTTGACTTCTGGGGACTAATGAACCATAGTTTCATTTGGATGGACTATCACACAACAAGCCCATGTCACTTTCTCAGTCATAGCCCTTGTCCCACCACTATGACTTGCGGTCCATGTCCCGAGTCCTCCTCTACTACTACTACTACTGATTTCAGAAATTGTACTTTGTAGAAGAAGCAGGGGGTCTTATTCTTGTGTATCCATCTGACCACTTGGTCTCCCCCTTAGTCCAAGCCTTCTACTGATTAGCTGCTAAACAAAATACCCCTACTGCTGAGTTGGTGTCCAACTCTAGCAGTTAGAATTCCATAAATCTTTCTTGTTACTGCTTGTAAAATGTCTTGTTGTATACATTGATTTGTGGTTTTTAACCTTGTATACTAACCTCATCTTACCATTTACTGTTACTGTTGCCTGTTCTGCTATTGTCTCCTGTATGCAAATGACGTCTCTATTCAATGTAATTAATTCAAGATTGCTCCTGAAAAAGGGACCCTGTTGTCTCAGTGGGCTTACCCAGTCAACAAATTTCAATAAATAAACATGGAAAACATTTCCCTTGCTTCTGTCCTCCCCTGCATTCCTTTTTCCTTCAGTTCTTTTCTGCATGATTTCTTTGATGGCAGATACCCACAAACACATATGGCCCCTTGGCATTGCCTCTTGTCCTGGTCACCCTCACAGAGATCTGCAGCAGCCCACTTGACCTAGTTTTCAGTCACAAACAAAAGAAGAAAATAAAACACAAATTACAATGGATTTCAGTGCAACACTCCATTATCAGTCAAATTATTCGCCAAATAAATCGTTCAAACTCCCCCTACACCTTCCTAGGTTTACTTAATTCACTCTGTCCTGGTTGTCCCGCAAGGGGAATACAAAATGAAATGAGGTTTTGTGTCCTCTACACCACCAGCACTCTGTAAAAAATATTTGTCAAATGAATCATTTACAAATCCCCCTCCACCATTCTCAGTCTAGAAAATTCACTATGTCTGCTGCATCTGCATGGCCTGTAGCTGCTACTGCAGACTTATACTGTGCATTCTCTCCTCTCCTCTCCTCTCCTCTCCTCTCCTCTCCTCTTCTTTCTTGTCCTCCTATAAAAATACATGTGTGAAGCAGGCTGTGTCATGATGGGCCAAAATACCAAATTTCTGCACATTCACCGAATATCTGTTCTTTATCAGATTATCCTGGACGTTTGTAAAAATGGGCTTGCCCCACAAACCTACCAGTATAAAAATTAAAATGAAATGAAATCCTTGTTATGTGACTGTGGACAACTTTAGGAGATGAACTGAGAGGACCAGTGCCACACTGAACCTCAGTAACCAACAAACATTGATAATCATTGGAGTAGAAAAGAATGTGAAGCAGGTCATTGCAGTCAGCATCAGTCACCATGGGCTTACCAAAATAGAGTGAAGAATGGCTGAACAAGCATTGCTTAGTTAAATTTAGTAAGAAAATTTAAAAAGGTGCTTGGCAGATGTATGAGTTCTATGCTCTTTAAAATACAGATTATGATTTAATGAATTCCTTTTGCCCCACAGTGTTAAAATATTGCAGATGTAGCTTTTTATTACATATTTTTGGCATTTCATTCACAATTTTATTAGTAATTTTAATGAATTAGAACCAATCAGAACATCTTAATGTTCTGGTTCTTAATCAATAAGGGCCAGAATCTTTCCAGGTTCTGGCAGCCTTAATCTCTGTCCTACAGCAACAGATACAGTACATCATCTGTAGCTATTTATTTATTTGTAATTTTTGACCAAGAAAGGCACACAATGATATTATAACTTGTTTCCAGGTGTGTCCTGTGGGGTGGGTTGTATGGACCTGTTACACTAACAGGTAAAATGTTGGCCATGACACCAGGGATACTCCCCTGGACAGTGATCAGAGATGGGCAGAAGGGACCTTGGTTTAACATCTAATCTGAAGGATGGCACCTCTCCAATGACCCCCCCCATACAGAACTATAGTGCCAGTTATGGTTATTACCACAAGTGTGTGGTGTGGGACTATAACCCATAACCATCTGATCTTCCAACCCCAGAGGGGAGCATGCTATCTACCAAGCCACTGACACTGATAACTACTATAATAACAGACTATAATGTCTGCAAGTACATGGTCACTACATCCAGCTATCATAACCAGTCTCTAAGCATTTAATATTCATTAGATGGGAACACTATACTTATTAGTACAGTTGTAAAGGTAAAGTCAATATTTTATATTTTCCCCATGTCATTAACACTTTTTTTTTGCAGACTTCTCTAAAGACTGGAAGATGCGTTGCTTGCACAGTTCCAGAAACAATACAATGAAGCTTGTGGTCTACTGCATTGAAATACAGTGACAATGTTATATTTCCTGTCCTTTAAAAGTATTCACGCCATTATTATTAATTTCATAGATCCTTAACCTAAACTATCCAAACTACTATCTGTATGCATCAGTAGTTTGGTCAAAGTGTCACTACTTATCTAATATTGGTCATTTTTGCTTTCTAGTGCTTGCCTACCCTATACTGATAGATAAGCATCATATAAAACAATAATCCATTTATCTTGTGGATATACTATATGTGGGGTTGGAAAAAAGCACTTAGGAAAAAGAATATAAAATGACAAGTACAATTTCAGATGCTCCAGGTCCCCTAATGTATTGGTCCTCAAATCTCTAAACAGAGTGACTAAGTAACATAAGTCACCAAATATGTTACTTCATGTGGCCCATTTCCAGGAATCATGTGCTAGGTACTTAATACAGGAAAACACTGCATACCAATTTAATGTATGTCACAATTTACAGATGATTTCAGAATGCAGTAATGGTTAATACACAGCAGGATGGCAAAAAATTACAGGAGGAATTATATAGGTTAGTGGAATGGCAGAAAATTGACAGATGCATGTCCATGTAAAGGGGCAAGGAACAAGAATCATGATTATAGGTTAAACAGTTTAATGTCAGGAAAGGATCTTGTGGTCATAACAGGCTAATTCCTCAGTTCATGAAGCCAATGCCTGGCAGCTATCAAACAAGCAATGGCATAAACAGGGATTTAAAGAGGAAATCAAAGAAAGTAATACTATTGTATTATTCTAAAGGGAGGGAGTCAGTTTCTGACACTGCTTTGTTGTCATGGAGAATACTGAGTTGCATCACAGGTACATCCCTCTGTGTTTATGCACTGGCTTCCTTTAGAGCCAATATCTGTAATGACTACTGGGCGAGCAAGAAACACTGCTGCTATTTGCTTTGGAGATTACCATAAATTACCATTCTTATCACACTCAAATAGAAGGATTAAACTGTGAAACACTGAAATGAATGTAATGTCATTTGGTGTGCTAGAGGGATCCTTCTGATAGATCCCATTGTAGGGCTATGAATACTATAGACAGTTTTGGAACCCACACTAAAAAAAATAAAACATAATTGAAAATTGTACCAAACGGAGTGACGATGATTATCAGGGGATTGAAAAGTAAAGCATGCAAACATAGAAGCACAGATCTAGGGCTCTTCTAATTGAAGTAATTGAGACTATGTACTGTATATGATTGAGGTATTCAAAATGGTGAAAGATCATTAGTCAGGGCTATTTGTATTGGCATGTGACAACAAAGATAGGTGGCATTAGTGTACCCAATAGGAAGATTCAGAAAGATGTAAGGAAACCTTATTTTATTTATCTGTTTATTTATTTTGAGAGTTTTACCAGGAAAGACATATGGAGCAGACATAACAGCTTGTTTTAGATGCATCCGGGGTGGAGGGGGTAAGAGTAGGGTTATAAGTAAAAATAGAAGCATTTACACAGCAACACAGCAGGAGACAGCAGCACTGAACATAAAACAAATAAAGTACAAGTAAATAGGCAATTAAATACATATGAAGAATTGACTAAATCTCACAGACAAGCCACAATAGAGACAATGTAATCATTACATACAATGTCAAGGTAAATTTACAGAAGTGAATCTAGGAAGGTAGCATGAAGTTGGTGCTAAATTAAAGTGCAGAGTGTAACAAATGTAGGCAAATGGTAGTGAAGGTTTCAGGGGAAAATGAGGAAGAGTGCAATAGGAGAGGATTGGGTGGGGGATATCAGTAGGGGTTAGGGCAGGGAGTTAGAGGAGGACAGGGAGTTTGAGGGGATTGGAGACAAGGAGGGGAGAAAAGAAGCAGTGGAAGGATGAGAAGAGAGATACAAAAGTGGACATCCGGTGCAGTTACAGACTTGAGAAGTGAAATTGAGGAGAAGCGAGCAGAGAGCTTAATGAGGAGGAAGAGTGGCCAGCAATGGGGAGAGAATTCCAGAGACTGGGGAAGCAGTAGAAGAAAGCAGTCTGTCCAGCTGAGACTGACCTAGAATGGGAGTGCCAGGGAATGAAAACCAGAGTTCCAAAGGGAGTACAGAGAAGGAGGGGGAAGGAGAGAGGTGAGATAGGAGAGGAGAGAGCCTATCCAGTATTTTACTACAAAGGAGATACAATGAGTGAGGCTTTGAGGGAGGGAAGGGAAAAAGAGGTATAAAAGGAGCAATGGTGAGTGCAGGGTGGGCAGTCCAGAGCAAAGTGATGGAATGAGTGGAAGAGCGAATCCATTCTGGACAGGATTGACTTAGGTGCTGTACTGCAGACAATGGGCCTGATTCACAAAGGGGCCTGCATCTGGCTCAAGCTGTGGCAAACAGCAACCTGTGCTGATTCCCATTGCACCAGGGACCCTGCACCCGATTGAGGTACATGAGGGTTCCTGGCCTGCTAAGTCCCCACACATGTGTCAACTGGAACCCTGTGGCAAACCCCTGGTGCACCACATGGTTCTGCTGCAGGACCCCTGGGACAAACACAGGTCCCCCAGACCACCAGGTAATGGCCATGGGAACCCACTCTGGTGGTCCAGTGACCATGGATGGGAGAGGTGGGATGTGCTGCGTGTCAGGTATCAGTCAGGACTGGCCAATGGAGGGGGTTGGCACCACCTGCTGGGGCATGGTGGGGGCACTGCACCACCATAAAGTGGTTCTGAGGTAGTACTGATGGGCAGGCATTGGGGAACTGAGAGGGGTGTCAGTGGGCCACTAGGATGGGAGTCAGACACTACATGCTATGGGGCCACAGGAGTTTGGTGGGTGGACTGACACCCATGGCATGCCGCACACAGGCATGTCACCCAGGGGAGAATGTCTAAGTCCCTTATGCCAGCCCAGGCTGGTCTAAGGGCACTTAGAATTTCTTCCGCTGGGTGAGGTCTGTGACTAACAGGCTGCAGCTTGCATTGGACTCAATTCCCCTAGCACCATGCCACAGCACATTTCAGGGCACAGGGCTGGTGCAAGCTCTGTGTGGGGCAGACAGCCTGTGGTTGATGCAGGCCACCTTTGTGAATAGCACGGAGGGCAGTCCTGGATGTAAGGTGCACCTTGCACCATATCTGTTTGGTGCAGGCACCTTGCGTCAGACACAGGGCTTTGAGAATTGGGCCCCATATCTCCATAGTCAAAAAATGGGGAGAATCATTTTATGGATAATGGATCTGTGAGCCGGTAGAGGGATGCAACCATGGTTCCTGTATAGAACCCCTAGTTTAGGGTGTAGTTTTTTTATGGATGGCATCCATATAACCAGAAGTCGAGGTGCTGCTCGAGACAGACCCTGAGGCACTTAAAGGGGGGGACATTGTCTATCACAGACCCATCAGGGATATGGAAGGATGAGAGGGAATCGAGCCTGGATAGTTTCTGCCTCTAGCCAATGGTGAAGGAGACTGTTTTTTGGATGTTTATGAACAATTGATTTGAACAGAGTTAGTGTTAGACATTTCTGAAGTCTGGCTAGAGCTTGGCCATCAGATCAGAAGAGGTGGAACCGGAAGCAGAAAGAACTGTATAATCTGCAATATATGGATGGACACAGAGTTACAGGCAATGGGGAAGTCATATAGGAAACTTGAAAAGAGTTTTAGGCCAAGCACGGAACCTTGGGGGACACCAGTGGTAATGGGGAGTGAAGGGAATAAGGAATCTCCTATTTTAACCGATTGAGTCCTATCCTCAAGGAAGGAGCAGAACCAGTTTGTAGCAGAGATGGAAAGCCTCACTGTTGTAAGTTTGTCAAGGAGAAGAGGGTTACTTACAGTGTCAAAGCCTTTGGCCAAGTTGACAAAGATGGTGGAGGTGATAAGGCCCTGATCCACACCTGAAAGAATGAAGTCAATAATAATAATAATAATCACTTTATTTTTTGAGCACCTTTCTACAACCAAGGCACTGTACAGCTTTAAAAACAGAATAAAATCCAGTAAAAATATATATAGAGTTCACATATAACAAGTTAGATTAATAAATAACTGTCAAAATATAAATATAGTAAGTAGGAGGAGGGAGGTGGAATGGGATTTATGGAAACCAGACTGGAAAGAGGTGAAGAAGGAGGATGAATCAAGGAATGGGGAAAGCTGAGAAAGCTTTACATAGAGAGTAGTCAATTTTCTGAAAAATTTACCCAGGGAGGTATTATGAAGCATGTACTGTACTGTAGCTTCAAAACTTTCAAGGTAAACTTGGATAAGTGCTTTGAAGAAAAACACATTTTTGCTAAAACCTTTTAGTACTGCATGAAGGTGGACTACAAGAACTACCATTTTCCAGTTGTCAGGTTTCTACTTCTTTGATTCCACTAGCACAGTGCACCTCTGTGTTGATAACTACCCCACCACACACACACACATATGTTAACACATTGTGGGATTCTATATTTACACAGCACACTTATTTCTTCATTGCTTATGAAGTAGGGTGGAGTGGGGAGGCAGACATGATGGATCAAGAGTCCCTTCCGACCTTAAAATATTATGTTCCTAGTATATATTTGGTAGTAGGGTCCCAAATTCTTCTCTTCATTTTGTACAAATGCATTGCATAGCTATGCAGTGCTATATAGGTGTTTGTAAAAGTGGCATTGCCAGACATTTGTCATATCAGGAAAAAACAAAATATTGTTCCGATAGGAAACTGTTAAAAGATACATCAGAAAAATAGTTCACCACACACTTTTAGCAAAAGTTGAGGCAAACAGTTTTTCTGATCCATGTTCTTCAGTAAATTAAACTCCAGCTTGGTGACTCAACTCCTAGTCACGTTCTTGAGAGGGGGACACATAAAAGTAACCACCAGCTTGGCAAAACATCTCCTGCTGCCTCTCATCAGACGGAGGCATTTAAAAGCAACCAGCTGACTTGTTTAATTTGCTGCACTACCAGTAATCTTTGTTGGTGGTATGGGAAGTGAGGCTGACTCCACTGGCTGCACTTTCTTTTTTCCATACACATTTTTCTCTACTTGTGTCCAGGGGGCAGCTTATCAGCCCAGTCCCCACCTCCCCAAGCTGGCACCCACCTCTCTTGACACTCACCTATGGTCTGTTTCTCCCCATGGATTTCCCCCTCATAGGGAGCTGAAGGAGGGAGGGCTGTCCTCCCCTGAATCAGTAGTCCATGGCAGACCATCTTGTCAGCTCTGGTGGTACTGTGGGCTCTGGGACAGGAGGGCTGTGCTTCATTTAGCCTCTTGACATTCCATGTTCTGCTTCCCCCCCCCACATTCACTGTGGAGGGTCAGACTAGTGCATGAAAGCCCACCCATCCAATGATCCCCCAGTGCCTTCCTCACCTTGCTACCCATACTGCACCACCACCAGGCCTTCACCTTTTAGCATTCTAAGGCTGGGAAAATATGTCTCCCCACCCCAGGAGAGGAGAGTTGTCCCTTGGACACTTGATCCTCTCCCCTGGCTGACCCAGACAACTTTAATCTGATCCTTAACCTGGATCACTGGCATGGTAGGAGGTAGGGCATTAGTGCCTTAGCCCTCCATACCACTGGGCCAGCATATGTTTTTAATTTGCTGTCACCTTATAATGGCAACTCCCAGAGGTAACCGAGGATCAGTAGCAGAGAGGATGTAAGTGTTTTGTTTGAGGCACACCATTTTGTTGAGTTGCACTGGTGATTTCAGGTATTTGACTCACTATGTGTGTGTCATCTCCTATCTCAGGGAGCAACTATAGTGCCCAAGTCAGATTCCATCATGGAGACCAGACAAAGTTTCTGTTAAACTGGTCCCACACAAACATGTATTTCTGTGTGTTCTTGGTATGTCAGAATCTGTGTGGTGTCTGGTGTTTATGTGCATCTGTGTAGTGTGGTTTGCAGAAATCTGCATCAAGTAGTTTGGTGGCGGACATGTGTGTGCACACAGAAGTGTGTCTGTGAGTATGTATGCATTTATCAACAGCCAACAACAATGGTCTCTAAGGGAGGGTGGAAAATGATGTCATTTAAAATATGAAGAATGACACTGAGAGACTGGAAAAGTGGTTAGGCATTTGGCAACAGGAATTCAGTGCCAAAAAGTGCAATCTGTTATACATGAGATGCAGAAATCTGCATAAGTGGCACAAGATACATAGGATAACAGTTGAGCACTCAGAAAAGAAAAGGGACATAGAGGTAACAATAAGAGTCAGATGTCCTTGTCTCAATGCAGCAAAGCCAATGGGAAGGCAAGTAAGATGTTAGGTTGCATCAGTAGGTGTTCACAAGTTATACTACAGAAGGGAGGTAATTCTGCCACTGTACAGGTTACTGGGTTCACTGCATCTGGAATGCTGTGTGCAGTTTTGGAGCTGACATCTGAAAAAGGACCAGGAGATGCTAGAAACAATACAGAGGAGGGAAACAATAATGATTCAAGGCCTGCATGGCAAGACTTATGAGGACAGATTGGTGGAACTCAACATGTACTCACTGGAGGCCAGGGGAGAAACAGGGAATCTGAATATGACAGAGACATACAGATACATTTGGGGCTACAGCAGGATGGAATGCACTGAACTATTCAAGATGAGTAACAGTTCACTTACCAGGTGTCACAATATCAGGCTGACAAGGAAGAATATTAAGAAGGACATCAGGCAACATTGTTTATTGGAGCAGGTGGAGGACAAGTGGAACAGCCTGACCATAACTGTGGTTAATGCAGAACCATATCTGGTGTCTTGAGCCAGGACTCTTAACAAAATGTTACCCTTAATAGATCTTGTCTGCTGTTATTTATTTATTTCAAACGTTTCACCAGGAAAGACATAATGAGCTGGCAATAGCTTGTTTTCAAATGTGTCATGGGGGAAGGATGAAGGGAGGATACAAGAAGCAATAACAACAATAATAGAATAACAAGTAGATAGGCATCATAAGTAATTTTTCAAAGACAAACTCTTGTGTGAAGTAAAATACATAACAATACAATAACATGCTGGAGGATAACAACATTTGCAATTATAATACAATGAAGTTCTGGTGGATAACATTTGCAATGTGCAGAGAAAATACTGAATTCAGGGTGGGAGCAAAGGTTGTTGATTGAGGAGACTGGAAGAGGGGACATCACTAGTGTAGGTGCAGCGTAAGGTAGAGCAGAGGTAGGAGGGTGTAAGGCAGCATCCCAGAGACAAGTATCAGGGACAACTTCATGAGTGAGTAATGAAGCCATGGAAGAGACAGGAGAGTGAGTTTTGAAAAGAGACAGTGTGGATAGTAAAGGAGAGAGAACCTCATAGTTTGTGGAAACAGAATGGGAAAGTAGTTTGACCAGCAGTGAATTTCCCTGAGATAAGTGTGAGAGAGCAATAAATGGAGTTGTGAAGGGGGTAGGAAGTGACAGAGAAAAAGTGAGAAGAGAAGCAAGGTAGAAGGGAGGAGAGAGCCAAGCCAGTATTTAGGGATGAAGGAAGCACAGTTGGAGAGGCATCTGGCCTCAAGGGAAGGTAAAGAGAGGAGAAGGAGTACAGGGAGCAGTGGTGGGTGCATGGGGGTTGTCCGGGGCAAAGCAGCAAAATGAGTGAAACAGGAGATCCAGTCTGGCTGGGTGGATTTGGGAGCAGCACTGTATAGTATGTCACCATAGTCAAGGATGGGTACTATCATTTTATGAGATGATCCCTCAATGGGCAGGAAGTAGGATATAGCCTTTATTCCTGTGAAGAACATCAAGTTTGGGATGTACCTTCTTGTGGATGGCATTCACATGTGCTGAGAAATTGAGATGCCTGCCCAGCCATATTCTGAGGTATTTAAATGAGGGGACATCCTCAATTGCTGCACCATCAAGGGTATGGAAGGAGTAGGGGGGGTGAGTCTCTGCCTAGTGCCAAAGGTCATAGAGATCATTTTCTTGGCATTGAGGGATAGCGGATTTGCATGCTGTTGCATGACTGGAGCACAGTATACTGTATATAGTTTATAGTATGTCACGCTGCTCCTGCAGTTCATTTTACTGACAAAATTTGTTCAGAGAAGACTTGATTTGAGTACAGATTTGGATAGAATTAGTTACTTAGTATTCCATTTGAGAATGACTATTGGACAGCGTCAGTATTTCAGGAGGTTTACTAGAGTGTTAGTGTACTTGACCTGATGTCATTTGCTGGTAGTACACTAAAACCATCTGTATCTGTAACTGACAGCAGACCTTTCCAGCGGAATCCTGCCTATAACTGGAATTGAAGAGTGACATTACATAAAATAAGTATTGATCTCTGATTCTAAAATGGCTATCAGCTATGTTTAAGACAGAACTATGCTAGAGAGGGTCTTTGGTAATAATATTGGAACTAGTTTTCACCAAAATAGCCTTCAGATTTTTAAGCAGTTTATTGTTTCTAGCTTTTCTGCCAGGGTTCTGGGATCTGAATTTCAAAGACATGGATAAATTATGCACAAAACACAGCTTTACAAATGCAGAATCACAAGTGTGACATACTTTCAGCAAAATGTTCTGCAAGTGTGGAAAATGACAAACATGTTTTTTTTTTGAGAGGTGCACATATAGAAATGTTGCAACTGCTGAAAAAT
This sequence comes from Neoceratodus forsteri, assembly GCA_016271365.2. Taxonomy (NCBI): domain Eukaryota; kingdom Metazoa; phylum Chordata; order Ceratodontiformes; family Ceratodontidae; genus Neoceratodus; species Neoceratodus forsteri. The sequence goes on along the minus strand of CM057459.1, from coordinate 778,658,027 downwards.
GGGCAGACAAATAAAAAGTACACACAAAATGAACACATCCAAAGCCTCAACACAACCAGCCCAGAAGGATTAACAACCAAGAGGCAGAGGCACACAGGCAACCCAAGGGGCCAGCAGGAGTACCATATGCCTCCTTTGGCACTCTCTGCTCACCCTGCCCTGTCATCCAACATCCCTGGGACTTACTTGTACTCAAATAATTTCCCTATGGAATACCCCTCTGTGGCAGGGTTGGCTGGAGGATAGTACCGCCAATACGCACATCTATATATCAGAGTTAGGACAAGGTTGGTGGTACATGGCATGCAATGTCAGAGGTGTAATCCTGCAGATAAGTTTTTTCCTCTGTTTCTGCCTATCGTTCCACCCCCATCCTGATGTCAGGTAGAGTCCTATTAGACCTTGCGTGCCTCTTATTAAAGAAATGTTATGACACTCACATCCTTTGGATTTCAGAGTCCCAATGGATCCTGCCATCGACACACTGTAGTTTGCCATTTACTTATTTTCTTTAGTTAAAAGCATATATACATTTGGCTCACAGTGTTATTCTCATATTACCTGTACCATAAAGCTGATGCAAGTTTCTGATTTTAATGAGGCTTCCATGACTCAAACTTTTCAGAACTGATTTCTTGCAGTTCTGTATTGGGTATTAAAACTCTTTGTTTAAAGACAAACTGCATTTAACCTACAAGCTTATTTTTCTGTAGAAACTGTTTTGTCAAATACTGGTTTGCATTCTGTTATTGTTCCATCTTTACTGGCCTGTTTGTAAATTCAATGGGTATCTCTGATTTGCACTGTGGCATGCAGTGCAGAAAGAGGTTTGTAGAGTTAAAAAAAAACAGATTTCTTTTCTGATCCCAGCGTGCAATGTGTTTGGACTGCAGGAATGGCTGGATGGCTTCGATGGGTGTGACACATACCTGGGTCTTTGGAAATGCATTTCTCGATTGTCTTTTTAACCCTGTCTCTTTCTGTGGACCAGAACTGTGAGTAACTCTATGCTGGATCTTATTTGCTACAAAAAGACAGAGAACTGCCCTCAGGGACAGTGGCAGCTACTACTTGGTAAATATGGGAATGTGACTGGCCTCAGCCCTGAAAAACTATTCGGTCAAAAATCATCTTAAGGTAAAGATAACATAAAATGGAAAAATCTCCATCCGTGCTCTCATCCCCAGCCCTTACTTTGCAATGACCCCTAGCAACCTCCCCATTTGTGACTATGTATATGGGAAGCTGACACCTCTTGGGCACCACTGGCTGGTGATGGATGGATGGTTGAGCAGCTGGCTGCTGCAGTACTCTGATCAGCAGGAGACAAAGGAATGCCCCCTTAGTCCTCCTCAGGTCACAGGTAAATATGGACAACTTTCTGATGAAAATGGGGGCAGACACAAGGCCCAAGAGAGGAGATGATTTGTGACTGGGGTTTGTGAAGGGTGGTGAAAAGCCAGTGAGCTACGTATCCATCATCTGTTCTCCCTCATGCCAGCTGAGCCATGTGACTGGTCCTTTCTTATTCTAATCAGCAAATGCCTTTTCAGCTTTCTACAACATTACTGTTAAATGTCTTAATCCCTTAAGAAAAATCTTCAAGTGGCACCAGGATACTCATGAAAAACACATATTAGCATACTGTTGTTTTGTGCCATTCAGTTCCCACTTCAAGGTGTCCTGCCTTTTGAGACTGAGTGCCACTGCAGCAGCAGGCAGCAGCACCTTGTCCACCTCACCTGATATGCTGAGCAGTATTAAAATTTCCTTTATCACCTGGCTGGTGGATCATGCTAGTCTTCTGTCCGGGCTATTGCCCAGTGCACATATAGCATACTGGTGGTGACTGAAGGGTTATAACTGAAAATAGTTTCTGAACCAGCAGAGGTTATGTATGCCATGCTGTGAGTGTACTGAGAATAAAAATCAGCTTTCAAGAGCATGAAGTCCCAGCCAGCTATTAAGAAAAACTTGCAGGAAGTTTCACTCAAGACATGGTCTGCTGCAATAACGTCTTGATGTTATGTCTGTCTTCTTCTGAGTAAATGTCATCATCTGTCACAAATCATCAATAGGCAGGCAAGCAAGCAGATAGATAACTTGTATTCAAAATAGCACGTGCTGCAAAAAAATCAGGCATACTGAAATTACATAACAGGAAGAAAGAAAAAGGGTTATGTTGCTGTTGTTTGTTGTTTTTGTTGTTTAATTTTGTTGACTGGGTAGGCACACGGAAACTAGAAGTCCCTTTTTTAAGGGGTAACCCAGGAAGGGATAGGAGAGTTACAGATGGTATCCAATCAAAATTGAACCAGATTAAGCTATTGGTGGTATTTTTAGTGAATTACCATAATATGCAATATTTTCTACCAATCTAGTTTTAATAATCATGGCACATCTATGAAAATCGCTTAACGTCAAGCTTACATTACGGTGTGTGGACGGGGTTCAATACAGAACCATTAAGAGAATTCCCTAGTATGTTGAAAATGGTATTTACTTGATAAAGCTTTCTATCAGGCTGAATAAAGCAAGATACCTTATAGATGGATAGATAGATAGATAGATAGATAGATAGATAGATATTGAGAGATCAGTGGCTCACTGCTAGCACACAAGCCGTCAGCATGCTTCCATCTGCAGCTGAAGGTATCTAGAAAGTCCCACTGTTCTCTCACTGAGAACATGTGGGAATGGTCCCTCTCACTAACTGGGTACCCTGGATTTTGGGGTGGTGAGAAAAGTATTTCTGGCCATTAAAATAAACAAAGAAACACCAGAATCTAGCAAAATAGGTCTCATTTAGCTAGGTTCAGGTGTTTTTTTTCCCTTATAAATATATAGTTTTTATGAGTTTACCCACTTCAGTGCGACAGCCATAGGGCGACTGTCATTCGGGTGATAGCAAAATGCCGATCGTGATCACAGCACCAGGCACTGTGCCACCCGCCCTGAGTGGGTGAAACACAGTGCACCTCCTGAAACTTATAATCACCTCCACAGCAGAAGTGTTTCAGGGAAGGGAGCACAACACCCGTGCAGCACTCTCACAGCAGGGCACACTGACAACCTGTTCACCATTGTAACAGTCGAACTGGTGACGTCACCCTCATTCTGTCCCTCTGATGTTGTTGTTCTGTTGACAGGATACCGTTTTTATGCATTTTCAAATGTTGTTTTAATTTAAAGAAAAAACAAAAATGGTAGCCGTCATGATTTAAATTTTTTCTCACAATCAAAAAAATCACTAATTTTATGTGACCAATAAACCCTCACAAAACAATGTTTTTTTATCATTCATGTGAGAGGGTTATCCATAAATCCTACTGAGAATGCTCAGAAAAAAAACCCTGAAAATCCTTATATCTCTGAACCATTTCATATTTTTCATAGAACCTTTGAAACGCACTACCTTAGCACAGGTTGATTCTACCCTCAAAGTTTTTTGACAAAACTCCATGCCATCTAGGCTGTATGTGAGAGCAAAAAACCTACTGTATGTTAAGTATAGGGAAACAATGGAATTTCATTAAAAATCAACATTCTGTATTTCATAAACCGCGCAAGATGCCGTCACAAAACGTTGCTTGTCTGGAGACCATGCCAGTTAAACCATGTTTGCAAAGATGTGGGCTATTTTATTGAACGCTACCAAAGTTATTAAGGTGCAAAAATGTGGTTTAATATTAAAAAGCTGGTGACACGTTCAGGTGAACTTTCATAAAAAATAATATTTAGACTCAGTCCAGCTTGTATTTCCCATTAGTTCTGTATTTCTCCTCCCCAGTATTTATTACTGAGGTCATTTCTATGAAAACAAGATTTCTGCTTCTGAACAGTTCATCTATTCAAGCTGCTTTCTCCCCACCTGAATTCATAGAGCACCGCTTGTGACCTCACAGTTACTCCCATGGCAACAGAAGGTGATGTCACAACAGAGGATTATGACATGGAGTAGGGAGTCTGTGATAGAGGCAGATGAACTCAAAATAAACTCTAAGGGACAGTGATCATATATTCATACACATTTCCTTAGTAATAAATTATGGGGAGAAGAAATGTATAAAATATAAATGGAATGCATGTAGAATTGTACCTTATTATCAAGTTTTTGAAAGTTTTCTTTGAGGTGTCAGTAGCTCTTTAAACACCTTAGTCAACCCTAACTATACTGATGCTACCTGTGCCAGTATAGGAGATAGATAGCTAGATAGATAGATAGATACATACATACATACACAGATACATAGATAGATAGACAAATAGATATGTACTGTATGTTCCTTATCATAAGCTGTAGAAGACAGCTTTATTATTTCCACCATGTTCAGGAAGTGATAGATGTCTCATCACACAAAAGGTAGGAATTCCAAAAGTTATAACATGGACACAACTTCTGGTTACATCAATGTTAAGACCTGCCTTGGAATTTCAAGACCATGTTCAATAGTTTTGGAGTTATAGTATTTGCAAAAGCTGGACTCATTTGCAAAATTTAAAGCTGTTTTATAATAGTTTACATCCAATTCTCAATAAAAAATGTTAGACATAGATGTAAATGATAGACAAAGTCACACATGGTCTGACAATTGTGCAAAGGCACATTTATATATGAACTTTGCAAACTGGACATAAGCAAGTCAGACTTTTGAAAAGTGGGCTTAACTATATCCCAGCTTTGATAATCTGACACGGGGCAATTTGCCCCTTTGTCCAAATTTGTGCAGAATAGAAAATTGCATGTAGGTAAAGACTTTGAAAATCCTTTCAAACTATTCAAATAACTATTAGGTTGTTTGTCACATATATTGTGTTTATATAACAGATCGATGCTAACATAGATTTTGATACTGCCTCTGTTTGACACACTTGTGTTGCACAGTAGCTCTGCTTGCAATGAAGTGACAGATGCGTAGGTTGTATTGCATGGCAGTGAATTGCATAATTTCATTGGAAACAGATTCAGTGAGTCTGATATCTCAAATGTTTTCAGTTTACCATAGCAGAGTTCTGCACCATAATATAGCTACTGTAGCAGTTTGAGTTTACTCAGTTCCACAAAAATTGGAAAAAAATACAGGTTTTATTTTTACGGAGTCTACCATGCAACTGGCAACAACATGACAATCTTTAAATGATGTATTGATTTTGAGTGTCATATACTTTCCCAAATTATCCACTGTTCTGGAACTAAATTTTTTTTATCATGTAGAGGGCTACAGATTGCACAATTTAATTTTTATTTTAGTTTTTGGTAACCGGGTAAGGCCCACTAGGCACAAGTGCCTGTTGTCAGGGGAGACCTAGGAGCACTGGATGGTTAAGTGACTTGCTCAGAGTCACACAGTATGCAAGTGGAGGTTGTGAGAATCAAACTCAGATCTGGTCAACTGGATCTACCAAGCTCATTCACACCTCGTTCCTCTAACCTCTAGGCTATACTGCCTGCCAAACAATGCTGCCTTATATTATTCATGTCTAGTGTTACATGCTTATAGCAATAATTGACCAGTGATCTTTTTTGTATATAAATGTTTTTATTGAAAAATTGAACCTGAACACGTTACACACAACTCAAAGTCATGAAAGGCATAGATAAGAACCACACACAGAACATGATAATCAGAGAACGCAAGAGCAATAACAGTAGGACCAGTGATCTTGAGCCCACTGATACAGTAGCTGCATGCAGATCAACCTTTCTGTCAAGGAATACAAGTTCTTATCCACCTCCCATCATACATTCCTATCCTTTATCTGCTCAGAACCCTCTGTTGTTACTTGTTTCCTATTACTGCACTTAAAAGTGATGTATCAGGACTTCTATTATTGCACTTAAATGTGATGTATCAAGACTTCTGTGAATTATATTTGGAACTGCGTATAATCATACCAAGTAAATCAGACCTCTGTGTTATACTTAGATAATGTATTATTCCAGCAAATTACTTTCCTTATTATCCTTAATTGTATGTATAGTTTTCACTACTGTTAGTACCTGCTGGTCATCACTGTTGTAAGATGGTTTCTGTTGTATTTTGTAATGTATCTCTTCTACTACCCCTTTCCCAGGATGCACCGAGAGATGAGCAACTTGTTGTTCAGTGTACCCTTCCTGGTGAAACTTTTCAATAAATAAAATAAATAAATACACTACCTTGGTTGGATTCCTGATTAATGCTCACCCACCCATGCAACTTTCGGAAGTGTAGGCAACATTTTATTAAGCAATAATGATCTTTACAGGCATTTTATGAGACTATAACCCACTTCCCAGGTGCATTAAGTTCAAGACCAAAAGCTAAACGCTTCATCTCAATGAGGGAAGCAGACTTTTTTTGCTGATGTTGGCATGGAGTTGTCATTCTTATGCTGCAGGTTGTTTTCTTATAAAAAAATGATTATTTTGTTTATTAAAATAAGTTTTTTTAATAATGTGGAGCATGAACAGTTGTACTTTGCACAGTACTGTAAATGAAATAGGGAAATCTTCAACTCAGAATACTGTATGGAGGAAAGAAATAGCTGATAACAATATAACTGTTTTCAGCAAGAATACTTTTTATTTAGGTAGTAATTGATTTATTTGTTTATTTATTCATGTATTTGTTTATGTACAGTATGTATGTGTTTAGTCATGTATTAATTTATTCATTTATTAGAAAAGTAGAGTCTATGAAAAGCCAGCTATGGCAAATATCATTTTCAGGTACAACCCAGGTATAGGTGTTACTGAGGAGAAACAAATCAACATAAATACAGGCAAAATTGTCCAAGATTGACAAAAAAAGCTGTAACAATTAAGATGTCGGAGAAAATGTAGATATAAATGTTCAGACTAATACAGTATAGTATAAAAACATTCAAACATAATTTAGAGTACATAAGCTTCATTTAAATAGTAAAAACAGAATGCAGTCACAACAAGTAATAGTTCAGTGAAGGTGCCACAGTATCACTGAAAGAAATATCCATGCAAACCATTAAGGGAATTAGGGACTGAGCAGAGGAGAACCAAGCAGCTGAGACAAAGAGAGAAAATTTGAGGGGGGGTGGATGGGGTCTAAGTAAGGTGACAAAGAAACAAAAAGAGACAGATAGAGGCTTGCATAATGTGCTGAAAGATTTGAAGGGTAGTGTCTAGTATATGAGGGAGGTATTTATCTTCAAAACAATAAATAAAAGATTCATCTTAGCCAGTCAAAATGCAGTAACTCCTATAGGAAAAGACTGTCTAATCCTCAAGAGATGAGATAATGCTTTGGCATTTTTCAGCAGTAGGTGCATTCCAGTATAAAATAGGTCCATATGATTGATCATGTTTTCCATAAGTTATAGCAATTTACATTGTTTTATTGTTATGTTTTCCAAATTTAAAGATCAAATGCACTTATTTCATAAAAAGGTGGAATTCCCTTGAATTCACATCCCTGTGTCATGATTAGTGTTTCCTGAAAATGTCATGCTGTTTGGTTTTTTTAGTTTTCTTTAAATCAGCATCTGTTAATGTGTTCCAGCTTGGGGACTTTCTGGCACTTCTTGGGGGGGGGGACTCTGCCAGATAGTGTGGATGAACAACATATACCACTCCTATAACTGCTGTTTCAGGTGAGTAACCTGTGTTTACCTGACATAACTCTTACCACCAAAGACAAATACCCAATTGTTACTCAAACCATGATCAGATGATATTGCTTTGTATTAGAAAACACATTTTCTGATTTAATGCTAGTAAAAGTCTTTCTTTAAGGTTTGAAATTCACAACTCAATCCAAAAACATGGTACACAGAGACCCATGACTGGGATGACAACCTACAAGTATACACAATCTGCAGGAGGGACAGGGAGGGTAAAAGAGGAGGAGGAGGAGTAGCTCTCTAAATAAGGGAAGGAATCAAAGCAACAGAACTAAAGGGTAAACAGGGAGGGGAGGCGGCATGGTGGGTCACCCTGGAAACAGGAAATGGCAGCACAATCCACACAGGGTTTTTCTACAGACCCCCATCTCAGGGAGAGGCAATGGACAAGGAAATGATAGAAGGAATCCTTAGAATGGCAGAAAAAAGAGAGATATTGTTGATGGGGGACATGAATATGCCAGACATTAACTGGCGCACCTTTACTGCAGCCATATCCAAGAGCAGGATCATGCTTGATGCCCTACAGGGGGCATGCCTCAGACAGCTAGTGTTGGACCCCACTCGGGAGGGAGCAATCTTAAACTTGGTACTCTCAAATGAGGAAAGAGAGAGGATCTCAGATTTAGAACTGGGTAGTCAACTGGGAACAAGCGACCACCAAACAGTGTAGTTCACAATAAACACAGCTGTAGAGTCAAGCTGTACAAAAGCAAGGGTGTTGGACTTTAGGAAGGCTGACTTTGGCAAAATGGGAGAGTATCTCAGAAAAGCATTAGAAAACAGGCAAGAAAGAGGGGTGGAGGAACAATGGGGAAAAATCAAAACTGCCATCCCAGAGGCAACAAGCCTTTGTGTAAAGCAAATCAACAGAACAAAACAAAACGAAGAAAAAGCTGCTATGGTTCTCAAAAGAGGTGGCAGGGAAGGTTAAGAAGAAAAAGATAGCAATCAGGAAATATAAGGAAACACAGAAGCAGCAGGACAGAGAACTATATCAGTTAAATCAGAAGGTTGCAGGGAAGGAAGTCAGAATAGCAAAGACCCAAACTGAAGAAAAGATAGCCAACTCTGTTAGGAAGGGGGGATAAAACCATTTATAGGTACATAAGGGAGTGAAGGAAGACCAAGGGAGGGATACTGAGGCTTAATCAAAGGGAGAGAATGTGGGCAGAGGGTGAAAGAGAAAAAGTAGGGATACTGAATGAATACTTCTGCTCAGTATTCACAAAAGAAGAGGAAGGGGCGGTACCTAAACCAAACAATAGAAATACTCTGGATAGGGGGGTTGATACCCGTCCATTCACAGAAGAAAGGGTTCTGAAAGAACTCTTAAAACTGAAGGTAGACAAAGCAATGGGGCCTTACATGATTCATCACAGAATTCTAAAAGAACTAAGGGTAGAACTAGTGACACCACTGACTACACTCTTTAACAAATCATGGGAGGATGGGGTGGTACCTGAGGACTGGAGAAGGGCAGATGTGATTCCACTTCACAAAAGTGGGAACAGGGCAGAGGCTGGGAACTACAGACCTGTTAGTTTGACCTCAGTGGTAGGGAAAATGATGGAATCACTTCTGAAGGAAATAATTGTTGAGTACCTAGAGGCCAGCAGGGCACAGGACCCAAGGCAGCATGGATTCACAGTTGGAAGGTCATATCAGATGAATCTAATGGATTTCTTTGACTGGGTGGCCAAAGTAGTAGACCAGTGAGGGGCTGTGGACATGGCCTACCTAGACTTTAGGAAGGAATTTGACACAGTCCCACACAAACAATTAATATGCAAGTTAGCCAGCCATGGAGTGGGTCCCAAGATAGTAGCCTGGGTAAATAATTGGCTGGACAACAGGACACAGAGGGTGATAGTAAATGGAGTCCACTCTGAAGAAAGGGGGGTTACTAGCGGGGTACTGCAGGGTTCAGTACTGGGACCAGTCCTCTTTATTGACTTTATAAGTGACATTGTGGAGGGACTGGAAGGAAAAATATGTCTCTTTGCATACAGCACAAAGATCTGCAACAGGGTTGACACACAAGGTGGGTTGGAAAGGATAAGAAGGAACTTGGCAAGGTTGGAGGAATGGTCAAATGTATGGCAGCTTAGATTCAAGGTAAAGAAGTGCAAAGTAATGCACCTGGGAAACAAAAACCCAGGGGAAGAGTACACAATGGGGGGGGTGAGATACTAACAACAGCAAAAATGGAAAGGGACCTGGGGGTAGTCGTATCCAATGAACTACAGGTAGGCAAGCAATGTGAGAAGGTAGTAAGGAAGGCTGGGGGGATACTGGAATGGATAAGGAGAGGCATCACCAGTAGAAAAAAGATAGTTGTTATCCCTCTGTACAGACAGTTTGTGAGACCCCATCTGAAGTACTGCATGCAGTTCTGCAGACCCCATCTCAGCAAGCACATAGACAGGATGGAGGCTGTCCAGAGGAGGGCAACTAAAATAGTGTGTGGTCTGTACCAGAAGACATATGAAAAGAGACTAAAGGAACTTAATATGTATACCCTCGAGGAAAGGAGGGAGAGGGGGGACATGATAGATACTTTCAAGTACCTCAAGGGAATCAACAAAGTCCAAGAGGGTAGCATCTTTCAGAAACAGAGATGTGCAAGAACAAAGGGGCACAATTTGAAGATAGTGGGGGGACGGCTCAGAGATAATGTGAGGAAGTATTTTTTATGAAGAGAGTTGTGGATGCATGGAATGGCCTTCCTGAGGAGGTCATGGAGTCAATAACAGCAGGGGAATTCAAGAATGCATGGGACAGACATAAGGCAATTCTAGTGGGGGGTAGGAGGAAGTAGGCTGTTGGTTAACTAGGATCTGCATTTTGTCCATTAGGTAGGGAAATGGGCAGACTAGGTGGGCCAAGCGGTCCTTATCTGCCATCAGATTCTATGTTCTATGTTTCAATACTCTGCAGTAACTGAAAACAGTGAAGAAACAGTGAAGATATATCTGTCCCTGTCAGTGAGCAATTACATCATACTTGTCCAGCCTGCTGCTTCAACAGTTAAATCCCTGATTGACTGAATAAGCTGATGCAGTTCCTAGTTAGAGCAGTCTGTAGAGCCAATTGTTTTTATTCAAAGTTTGTTACTAACCCATCTGGTATGTGTTTAGAGAGATTAGTTTAATTTTTTTCTGTTTGTATAAACAGTTGATCATTTGGTATTCAGTGCTGAACTGAAGTGGTATGAATGCATATCTGTGAGAAATTATCTTGTCTGTATCACAGATGTCAGTTCTCTGTCATCAAAACTATGTATTCTATTCTGGCTATACAACACAGGGTTGTTTAATGGATATAAATTAAGTTTACATTCCATTAATTAATAGAAGCAGTGTGTCTTTGATGTAGCCTCAATAAATATGTTTATGTGATAACAATGTTGTTTTCATGTCAGATTGACAAACGTGTGTCTGCCACGCCACACTCTGCTATTTCAGGAACATGTACTCTATGAACTCATAAAATTCAGTTTTTTTTCTGGGGTTCTCTGTGAAACTACATCATGTATGTGTATAACTTGAAATACTATATAGCATCTTGATGCCCCTGTCTCCTTCCCAACAGTTGAAGCAGCAGCTCTCTGCTTCCCCTTTCCCCTGCCCCCAAATCCCCCTGTCTCCTACCCTCATATCAGGCTGCTGCAACCCACTGCCCACTGTCCTCTCTACACAGTCAGGGCTGCTGCACCCTGCTGCCTCCTGCACAACAGTTTGACTGCTGCACCATGCTATCCTCTGTCCCCAACCCTATAACACAAGATGAAAGTATTTATTGTATTTTCTTTTGGGTAGTTTTGGTCAGTGTACAAAAGGATCTGACTCTAGTGGCAGAGAGCAGCAAGGTGCAACAACTCTAACTGTGGAGGTAAGAGACACTACAGTGCAGCAGGGCACAGTGGTGTCAGGGGACAGAAGACAGCATAGTGCAGAAGCCTTGACTGTGGTGCAGGACACAGTGAAGCATCAGGGTACAACAGCCCTGACTGTGTGATGGGGTGCACGTGGTGCAGCAGCCCTGCCCATTTTGGTGGGCAATAGAAGTGGGTAGCAGGGTGCAGCAAAAGCCCCACCTTTGGTGGCCTGGGACAGTATAGTGTAGCAGCCCGAACAGTAAAGGCAGAGGCCCTAGGACTCTAGGGCTTAGCAGAGCACAGCAGCCCTGTCTGTGAGACAGGAAAAGAGGGCAACACTGTGTATTAGCTCTGACTGTGGGGGTGGGGGACAGAGGGAAGCGGGGTGCAGTAGCCTCAACTGAGAGGCAAGAGACAAGGGCATCAGGATGCCATATAGTATTTCAAGTTATACACATACATGATGTATTTTCACACAGAACCCCACAAAGAACTGAATTTTATGAGTTCCTACAGCACATGTTCCTGAAATAGCAGACTGTGGCAGATACACATTTGCCAATCTGACATAAAAACAAAATTGTTCTCACATGAACATATTTAGGTAGAAGACTTGGTTTGCTGGCCAAAGCACCTAGCTTCACCTCTGCTCTTTCCTTCTAGATTGCTTGAAAGGACAGAGCAGATAACCTTATCAGAGCAAGGGAAAGGATTAAGACTTCTTTTGGCTAAGCAGATTTACTGTGTGCTGTTATTTTTATTTTGTACTCACAGGGATTGCTACTGTTTGTTGCTAACATTTCATTGCTTTATTTTTCTCTGATTCAAATTGTTGCTGGTATAACTTCTTCCGCATTATTACAAGGTGTGCCTACAGGTGTGTGCTAACAGATTACTGCTGTAATCTTCTGATTCAAAGTGTCTTTTGCAAGGTATATCTTCTGTTACTGCTTTATTTTTCTCTGTAGCAAAGTGTTTCTTACAGGGTATATCTTCTCTGAAATTATTACAGGTGGTGCTTTACAGGTTTTACAGTTTTATCTAACATTAGGCTACAGCTTTCAGGGTTACTGCATTTGTTGTTGACTGTTTCTGCTCTTACCTCCTTGTTCTTTCATCCGTGGTTCTTCTTTTTCAGCAGGGGAAGGGCCCAGCCACCCACCCCGATCCCCAGCCACCCCACACTACACTTCTTTTATAGGATACCACAGTAGTGACATTTTCTGTGGCAAAGCGGAAAGGGGCGGATCAGTGGGGCATCCACAAGGTGAGCTCATTTACAGGGGCACTAGTAATTTAACTTGTTATAACAAGTTATACAAAAACAAAACAAAATCAAACAATTACTTGAATTTTCTTCCTTCTAATTACATTGACCAGGTTATAAACCCAGCAACTTATCTGGAATTGATATCATTAACTGCAGGTACTGTGGAACACTTTTCAGAAGGACAGTCTTACAGGATTTAGGACACTGTCCTCCATGCTGGGCCACTGGAGATCTTAGGGCTCAGCTCCTGGTAGCATGGGCAGAGATTGCATGCCTCAAATTTCATATTCAAGAAGAAATACATTATAAAAACCACCCACCATTTCTGCAACATCCAACAGAAGAACCTCAAGGGCAGAGGGTAGTTGGTCTGGGAGGTTGGCAGGTGGTTAGGAAGGGCAAATCAGGTGCCCCATCACTCGGTACTCTCCAACATATTACCTCCAAAAACTATATAAACGCCACAAACAGGTATCTGCCTCTATCTCTGAAATCAAACAAAGTGGCAGAGGACACTGTGCAGCAGGACACTGCAGCACAGGAGCTAGCACAACAAAACTCACCCAAATCAGGAAACGAAACAAAAAAAGCAAAAAGTTAATCCAAAAAACTTCTGATCATAGGAGACTCCATCATTCGGGGATCTGATACCTATCTCCAGCCATGGGTAATGGTCAGGTGTCTCCCAGCTACATCAGCATGAAGAGACACTGACTGCATTGCTAAAATTGTTCAGGAAGCAGGAGAAAACATTGACATCCTGGTTCACATAGGGACAAATGATCTCGCCAGCTGGTCAGTTGTGGAGACCAAGGAACACCTGACCAGGCTGGGTGACAAATTATCATCTATTTCATCCAGCATCCCCTTTTCTGAGATCCTGCCTGTCTGGGAAAGGAGGGCAGATGGACGGAAGGTCAGGGAAGGGGAGATAGGGGAGCTAAATATGTGGCTCAAGGGCTGGTGCCAGGAAAAAGGACACTGATTTGTGGGGAACTGGCAACAGTTTTGGGAGTGAAAGTTCTTTAAATTTGATGGACTGCATCTGACTAAGGAGGGAGTCAGTGCATTGGGGCAGAAGTTTGAAGTCTTTGCAGAATATTTAAACTAGCAAATAGGGAGAGGGGTGCAGCACCCCATACGTCAAATGGGAAGAACACCCCTCACCCCACAGCTAGTGGTCAAACAGGGATTCAGCATGCTTGCAGTTCATTTGCATCACCAGGTAAGAAAAAAGGTCCGTCTCCCCATACGACATACAGGGGAAATGGCAGACCTCACCCAACAACTAACACACTGAAATCTGGCCAATGGAAAATCATGTACACAAATGCTCACAGCCTGGGAAATAAGATCCCAGACCTGCAGGCAATAATGTCAGAGACTAAACTGGACATAGTAGCAATTAGTGAAACGTGGTTTACCAGTAACCACACTTGGAAGACTTCAGTACCTGGCTATGTAATGTTCAGAAAAGACCGAGGTACAAAAAGGGGAGGTGGAGTGGCCCTGTATGTCAATGAAAATATCAAAGCTACAGAAATTCAGAATACACATAAGGAGCCAGAAGAACTGTGGTCACCCTGGAAACAGGAAATGGGACAGCCATAAGAACTGGGGTTGTCTACAGGCCCCCAGACCAGGGGGAGGACATAGACACATTACTGTTAGAAGATATACAAACATGACAGCTAAAGGGGAAGTTCTGATAATGGGAGACTTCAACATGCTGGATACAGATTGGTCGATGTCAGCAGGAACATCTGCAAGAACTAGACACATGGTGGATTCCCTGCAGGAGGAGGGCCTCAAACAATTGGTACAACAACCCACAAGAGACAGGGCTATCCTAGATATAGTACTGACTAACAGGGAAGGGATCACAGATCTCCAGGTAGAAAGTCACCTGGGGGCCAGTGACCATCACATGGTATGGTTCAATTTGGCCACTGCAACTAAATCATCCCATTCCAAGGCAAAAATATGGGACTTCAGAGGAGCTGACTTTGATAAGATGGCCAACAGAGTCAAGCTAGCCCTGGCAAAAAGAAACACAGATGAGAGGGTACAGGCAAAGTGGGCAAGCATTAGGATGCAATACTTAAGCAACATCCATTGTGTTAGACAGAAAAGGAAGTGCAAAAGAAGAAGGAAACCACTTTGGTTCTCAAATACAGTAACAGAAAAGGTCAGAGCCAAAAGGCTGGCCTTCATGAAATATAAGGGAACACAACGGGGTGAAGATAGGGAGGCATAACAAACTGCCCTAAGGGAAACAGGGAAGGCAGTAAGGCCAGGCAAAGTCCCAAACTGAGGAAACACTATCACAAACAGTAAAAGAAGGTGACAAGACTTTCTATAGATACATTAGTGAAAGGAGAAAGTCCAGAGGGGTTATTGCTAAGCTCTAAGGAGAACAGGGGGCATGTGAGGAGGAGGACCCTGTAAAAGCATCTATCCTAAATAGATACGTTTGCTCAGTATTTACTGAAGAGAAGGTATGGCAGGGCCCACAACTGCACCATGGACACAGGGGGGAGGGAGGTGAGCACTACTCCCTTCACAAAAGAAAGGGTCCTTCAAGAACTCGCTAAGCTCAACAAGGCAATGGGACCTGATGGCATACATCCCAGGGTACTAAAGGAGCTGAGGGTGGAACTAGCAGAGCCATTAGCAGAACTGTTTAGTGAGTCTTTGAGCACTGGAGAGGTCCCAGAAGACTGGAGAAGGGCTCATGTGATCCCACTCCACAAAAGTGGTAGCAGCGAGGAGGCAGGGAACTACAGATCAGTCAGTCTTACCTCAGTTGTGGGGAAGATTATGGAGGCACTCCTTAAGGAAAGGATAGTGTAACACCTGGAATCCATAGGGGCACAGAATCCAAGACAGCATGGGTTTACAAAAGGAAGATCCTGTCAAACTAATCTCCTAGATTTCTTTGACTGGGTAACCAGAGTGGTGGACCAAGGGGGAGCAGTTGATGTCGCCTACCTTGACTTCAGCAACGCTTTCAACACTGTTCCACATAGAAGATTGGTAAACAAGCTGGGTAGGCTCAGGTGGGTCAGAAGTTGGTCAACTGGGTGGCAAACTGGTTGATGGGCAGAAAAAAGAGAGTGGTGGTAAATGATATGCAGTCAGAAGAGATGCAAGTCACAAGTGGAGTACCTCACGGATCAGTCCTGGGGCCAGTCCTGTTCAATATCTTCATCAGTGACATTGCAAATGGACTAGAGGGTAAGGCTTGTCTGTTTGCAGATGACACCAAGATCTGCAACAGAGTAGATGATCCAGATGGGAGGGCAGAATGAGAAGAGATCTGGATAAACTATCAAAATGGTTGGAAGAGTGGCAACTGGGTTTAATGCAAAGAAGTGCAAGGTCATGCACATAGGGAAGAGAAATCCTGAAGCCACCTATGGGCTGGAAGGGGAGTTGCTGGCAGTCACAAGGGAAGAAAGAGACTTGGGCATCATCATCACCGATTACCTGAAATCATCCAAGCAGACCTCTAAAGCAGTACGTAAGGCTAGGGGGATGTTAGGGTGTATTAGTAGGGGTATCACAAGTTGTAAGAGGGAGGTAATAATCCCTCTTTACAAGACACTGGTTAGGCCCCATCTGGAGTACTGCGTGCAGTACTGGAGGCCTCACCTTCACAAGGACATTAACCAAATTGAGGCAGTCCAGAGAAGGACAACCAAAATGTTGCAGGGACTGCATCAGAAGACATATGAGAACAGATTACCAGAGCTCAATATGTATACTGTAGAGCAAAGGAGGGAGAGAGGTGATATGATTGAAACATTCAAACACCTTAAGGGCATTAACAAGGTGAAAGAGTCTAACATGTTTCAATATAAGAAAAATAGCAGGACAGGAGGACACAGCATGAGATTAGAGGAAGGCCGATTAAGGGATAATGTGAGGAAGTTCTTTTTCACAGAGTGGGTGGTGGATGCATGGAACGACCTACCTCAGGAAGTGGTGGCTATGAATGCAGTGCAGGGATTCAAACAGGCATGGGATAGTCATAAGGGGAGCAATACATATGAGTATAAATAGATAGGCCACTGACAGCAAAGGATGATGGCACTTTTATAAGGTAGAAAAAGAAATTGGCAGATGGATGGGCCTTGCGGTCCTTATCTGCCATCAACTTATATGTTTCTATCAACTTCTATGATTATTGAGGCTACATCAAAGACACACTGCTTCTATGAATTAACAGAATGCAGATTTATTTTATCTCCATTAAACAACCCTGTGTTATATAGCCAGAATAGAATGCATAGTTTTGATGACAGAGAACTTACATCTGTGATACAGACAAGGTAATTTTTCACAGGCATTCATTCATACCACTTCAATTCAGCACTGAACACCAAATGATCAACTGTTTGTGAGAACAGAAAGATTTTAAGCTAATCTCTCTAAACACAAACCAGATGGGTTAGTAACAAACTTTGAGTGGAAACAATTAGCTCTACAGACTGATCTAACTAGGAATTGCAACAGATTATTCATTCAATTAAGAATTTAATTGCTGAAGCAGCAGGCTGGACAAGTATGATGTAATTGCTCACTGACAAGGACATAAACATCTTCAGTTTCTTCACCGTTTTCAGTTATTGTAGAGCACAATAACAGATGTTGATTTAAAGAAAACTACAAAATCAAACAGCATGATATTTTCAGGAAACACTAATCATGGCACATGGACATGAATCCAAATGAATTCAAGCATTTTATGAAATATGTGTGCATTTGATTTTTTAGAAAATTCTCATAATGGTCCATAAGAGTGATCATTTTTCCCCAAATCATAGCAGATAATACATTTTACTGTTGTTGCATTTTCCAAATTTAAGACATTCCTTATAATAATGCTTTTTAAATGATAAAGATTTTGGGATGGATTTTCAACAAGCTGATGGCGATTTCTGCCAGTTTTCTAATGCAACTTGTGACAAAAATGTAGACCACTTTTGTGACATTTTGCACTTTGTTCTTGATCACTGACATTACCTTTACATCATTTTTTGCAATACATTTCATATAATATCAAAAAGTACCAAGTATTCAGACATCTGCCTTGGGAGGAAATGGAGAAAAGTTATGATGACAAATACAATGACATGTATTCTTTGGGTGTAATAACACAACTCTACAAACACTATATTCTTAAACATTTATGTTATTTAAATCATCTCTGTTTCAGTTATTCCTTGATGGGCAGGATTGTCATATTCATTAATTGGCAGTTGAGCCTGCAGAGTATTTGTTTATCCAGCTTAAAAGGTTAAAGGCAACATAAGGTCCCCAGATTACAATTATTGTTTTGCTACAATATGTATGTGTTTTTTAAAGAAGAACAGCCATGGCTCAAATCCCCAAACTAACGTATTGGAATGGCCCTGATTTGCAATTTTTGTGTTAATTTTTTCTTTTTTTTTTAATCACTACTGTCTTTATAAAATCATACATAATGATTGATCCTGCCATTCTGTAGCCCCAATACTTCCAAGCCAGAGATGCTCCAAAACTATCACAGAATCCTACATGGCTGATGTCAGAGTTAGACTACATGTGTGAGAAAGTCAGATGCCTGCAGTTCAAGTTTGAGCTGTTAAATTGTCTGATCAGCTGTTTGTTAGTTCCACTGTCTTGCCATGGCTAAGTACCAGTAAAATGACTGGCACTTAACTGCGATAAAACAGCAGGCTTTTAAACAGGGAGTCAAGAAAGTCATAGAGGGATATACTGTAACATGAATATCATGTCTGCTCTTGACTCACTGGCACTCTTTATTAAATTATAAGGATCTTCTTTCAAAGCTTCCTTTGGTATAATAAGGAGCTAAGGTGGCTGAAGACCAAAGGGCAGAGGTTAGAGCAGTCTTGTAGAAGACTGGCTCTGTGGAGGATAGACTAACCATGAATACTCACTATAAAGAGTTTCATGGGCAGTCACCTGCAAAAAGGTAGAGTTCCTGTCCTGGGTGATTGCTGCTGGGAGATATTGATCGGACTTCAAATCAGGACTTTCTACAGTCTGGTTCAGTGTATTCCATTGAAAGGTACAAGGAGTTTGGTTGTTGCTTCCTCGATAGGATATCCTCTGTTAGATTTTTGATCTCCTTTAGCTGGCTTTCAGAGCTCAGCATAATCTCATCAGTGTCATGCAGAGGCACTCCACATATCTGGATAGAGGTCTTGTCTGTGCTGGTAGCAGAGGTGATCCAAGCAGACTTTTAGCTGTTCCCAGCTGTCTATATTCTTGATCCTGGTCATACCTGTCTGTTGGTAAACTGCTGTGAATTCCTTGGTCCATTATTTTGGGGGATATTCAGGTGTTCCTTAGAAGAGGGTGTCTTACCAGTGGCCTTGAAGAGGACTGTAGCAAAGCCCTGTCTTGAAAAAAATCTTTGGACCCTGACATCCTTTCCAACTACATACCTGTTTCAAACATCCTTTTTTTAAGGGAAGGTGACTAAGATGGCAGTTGCTGCCCAGCTTAAGTCACACTTGAAAAAGAGTTAACATCTACTGTGTGCACATTTCCAGTTAGGTTTCAGATTATAACATAGATGGAGACCACTTGTCAGGGTTTATAATGGCCTTCTCTTGGACAGAAATTGAGAAGAGTGAGTAGTTCAGGTGTTCCTTGAGCTCTCAACAGCTTTTGGTACCTTAGATTATGGGATTTTAATAGATCACCTAAGTGCTTTGGAGGCTCATCAGTACCATCTTAGGATGGGTTAAGTCCTTTCTTCTATCAGGGGTGCAATAGGTGACACTAGGAGATTTCTCCTTCTTCCCTGCTGCCCTTGACTGTGGGGTAACCCAGAGTTCGATACTATATTGCATGCTCTTTGCAGTGTATATGATGCCTGTATGGGAGGTCATTGGACAGAACAAACTGGGATTTCATTCCCATGCTGATGACAATTAGGTATACCTGTCATTTTCCCATGAGGTGGTGAGAACTCTCAACCTGCTGAACAACTTCTTGTCTGATATCAGATATTGGATAGTGTCCATCTGATTGAGACACAATGCAGGCAAGACAGAGGTGTTGTTTGGCACAGGTTCAAAGAGGGTGTCAGGAATGGGAGGAGAAAAGGCAGTGTTAAAAACTTAGGACCACCCAACTCATGGCCAGGGACTATGTGAAGAATCTGGGAGTCACTGTGTATAGCAAGCTGACACTAGAACAATAGGTGTTGGCTGCTGTCCATGGTGGCTTTTCTTTATCTGAGAAAAAAGCACCCAGATTAAACCCTATTTGGTGCCTGCAGACCTGCAGATGCTTATACACATGTTTTTGTCATGAGACTGTATTATGTTAACACTCTGTATCTTGTGCTATTGAGAGTTTTTTTGCACCTCTTGCAGCTAGTGCAGAATACTTCACCTAGGTTGCTCTCTCGGTCCTCTGCTTTGACCATATCTCCCTGGTCTTCTGGAAGTTGCACTGGCAGCCAATGAGTTGGTGCAACAACTTCTAGATGGGTTTGTTAACAAACAAATCTACATGATATGGGCTCAAGCTACCTCAGAGAGCATCTGTCTCCTTACCCTTCTGGTCACCCTAACTGTTCTACTGAGGAAGGTCTATTAGCAGTGCCCTGATCCAAGCTTAAACAATCAGGTGATATGGCCTTTTTGGTGGCATCTGTAATTTCTTTTATGAATCCACTACCTCAGTCATTGAGGAAAGTCCCCTCAGTGGAGCATTTTAATAAAGGCCTGACATTTCTGGCTTTTACTGACAAACATTAATTTATTGGCTTGCCTGGGACTATAAACAATATTAATTGTATTGCTGATAACATTTAGTAATGTACTTATTTGAGCATTGTTGATTTGGTTTGGCTAATTAAGGTTTATTCCTAATAATGTATTTGCTCAATATATTGCTATGAAAGGCACCCAGAACCTGCAGGACAGAGTCTCAAGCAATTATAAATACTTTCTTACTTATAGTACTTACTTATTTACTTTCTTACTTTAATATTTTAACCCTGCTTTTTTGGGACAGGACAATTAAATATGAGTTTATTTGCAGTAATACTGTAAACTAATGCTCAACATATCAGCTAGCTTATTTTACTATACAGATACCACAAACACGCAATTGCTTTAATTCATGAGAAGGCAGTCAGCCATGCAGGAGGGCAAGTCTGTGCCTGTCACCTTATATCTCGTATTAAGAATTGAGTGCTGGGCTGCCGCCAGGGTGGGGAGGTGGGGGCACATAGTTTTATTAGCAAAATGAGCACTAAGAACGATGGTGGCCAGCCGTGGAGGTGAGTGGGTTGTGCAAGTCATCCACTGGTGCACATATTATTTATAAATGCAGAAAATAAATCATTAAAATATAACAAATTGTGGGTTCTTGGGGAAGTAGGGTGGCATTGGGCCACTGCTAGTAGGTGGGGGGACAGGAGTTGCATTTATTTTACTGGGTTTTGAGCTCTGGGAGGGGAGAGGCTGTTTTTTTTTTATTTTGTTTTAAATAGACTACTGAATACTGAATACTCTAATACTCAAATATTTGGGTGCTGAATACAAATAATCGGCCCAAATATTGACATACTAACATACTATTTGCCAACAGATTAGGCCTTACGGTCTATCGAGTCTGCTCGAACCTCAGATCCCTAGTTGGGTGCCGAGGCCCTCCCCTCCCTTGTGTTCCAGAAACCCCCATCATCCATCCCCCCCTTGGGACAGGCCATCATCTGATACATCCACTTTCTGTGTCTGTCCCACCCTCTCTTGAAGCCCTCCACTGTGGATATCTGAACCAGCTCACCAGGCAGTGCATTCCAAGGGTCCACCACCCTCTCAGTGAAAAACCTCCTCCTCTTTTCCCCCCTCACCCTTCCTCCTTCCAACTTCAAACAATGCCCTCTGGTAATACCTCCCTGCTTTAGTCTAAAGATCCCCTCCATGTTTACCCTATTTATTCCCTTGAGGTACTTGAAGACCTCAATCATGTCCCCCCTGTCTCTCCTCTCCTCCAATGAAAACAGGCAGAGCTCCTCAAGTCTGTCCTCATACGTCAAATCCCCTAGCCCTCGTATCATCTTAGTTGCCTCCTCTGTACCCTCTCCAGGAGCTGTATGTCCTCTTCAAGTGTGGTCTCCAATACTGCACACAGTACTCAAGGTGTGGTCTAACCAGTCCATTGTACAGCGGCAAAATCACTTCCTTGCTCCTAGAGGTGATCCCCCTTATGATGCATCCCAACATCCTGTTTGCCTTGCTAGCCACTCTCCTGCACTGCTCCGAGTTATTCATACATGCATCCACCATGACCCCTAGGTCTTTTTCCCCTATTGAGGCCTCCAGCGCCTCCCCTCCCAGGGTGTACCTATGTTTAGGGTTTCCCCACCCAAGATGCAACACCTTGCACTTGGTAGTATTTAATTTCCATGTGTGAGCCCAGCTTTCCAGGGTGTCCAGGTCCCCTTGCAGGGCCAACCTCCCCTCTTCTCCCTCAACTACAGCTCCCATCTTGGAGTCATCAGCGAAGAGACTCATTTCACACCCTATACCCTCTCTGATGTCAGATATGTATGCATTAAACAGGATCAGACCCAGGACCGAGCCCTGCGGTACCCCACTACCAACCTCTCCAGGGTTCGAGAGCTCCCCACAGACCACTACTCTTTGGGTGCATCCAGCTAGCCAGTTTTCAATCCATCTGACCATCAAAGGGCCTACTCCTAACCCCCTCAGTTTCTCAACCAGACCATTGTGGAGACAGAGTCAAATGCCTTGCTGAAGTCCAAGAATAATACATCCACAGGCTTCCCCCTGTCCAGTTCTGATGTTACCCATTTATAGAACTCCACAAGATTGGTTTGACATGATCTCCCTGGCACAAACCCATGTTGCCGACTATCCAGACCTCCCACCTCCTCCAAGTACACTCCCAATTGTTCCTTTAGTATACTCTCCATAAATTTTCCCACCACTGAGGTCAAACTGATGGGTCTATAGTTACCTGGTACTTCCCTCGACCCCCCCTTTATGGATTGGCACCACATGTGCCTCTCGCCAGTCCATAGGTACCCTCCCTGTCTCAAGTGACCTGTTGAATATTGCAGCATATTAGGAAAAAGGTATTCACACAGCCCTATTAGATATTGCCTCTCAGCTGGCTTATCCTGCATAATTACAACCTAAAAATATGTAAAAGGAAGATACCACCGAAAATGAGATATTCCATCTCATCTGCTCTATCCTGGTTGAATATATAGTAAAAATGTGTTCAAGCAAGACTCGGTATAACAACAGTGCAAGCAGCAAACATTCAGTTTTGACAAATGCTTGTTTTAACTTGTACTGTTGCAAACTTTTTTTAAGTTGTTTTCTTCTATCATGTTGCCTAATCCTTTCCTTTTGTTAAACATGCTTTGATCTGCATAACTTGTGTTCTGGGTATACTCAAGCATGCTGGCTAGCATTCTCAACCCCTAAAGAGACCTTGGGTAGCAACAGCTAGTGTAGGTACAAAAACATTTGGTTTATCTTAAAAAATTATTATCTATAAACTTCCCACTGGTTTATGTACTAGAAATGCTTAAAGCATTTAAGCCATTCAATTTTAATTTATAGATGGAGGCAACGCAGAGCCATCAAAAACTGTTTCCTTTGATGCTACAGTTCATTCTGCAGAACAGCCCAGATGACATACAACATATTTTTTTTGCAGAGGCTACAACTGGATTCTATCACATTGTACAGCTAGGTGTATGGCATTACATGATTGTTAAGTGGCTTGCCACACAGGCAAGTTCAAATAATCAGTATGAGGCTGTGTTGGCATCTGAACCCAGATCTCCTGATTCACAGACAAATGCTTTTCCCCTTGGATATACTGCCCCCTAAACTATGGAATGGAAATTTGAGGGGACATTTGTTCCTGAGAGTGAACTGGTTGTGTTGTACAGTACTGCAGCAGCTTTACAGCAGAATTGTTTGCATTTCATAACACTATGTTGGCCTTGTCAATTTGTTCTAACGTTAGACGTTAGAATGCCTTATTGTAGTAAGATTTACACAGTGGTTAGAGCTCCTAGACAGTAAGTATCTCGCAATATAATCATTTATCAGTGTGATGGTAGATGTACAGTACAGTCAATTCCACATACTGTATACTGTAGCAGACCCTTTCCAGCCATCCATGTGCTGGTCCAAGTGCACCCATCAATAGGGTGCCAAGTTTCAGAAATCGCCACCCCTTCCCTGAGGTCCACCCACCCTGGAGTTAGAATAAATAGTTAGGGAGGCATGGAGGGCACAGCCCCTCACATGGGGGAGCTGCAGGGGGCACAGTCCACTGCATGTAAAGCAGGAGGCGAAATGAAATCCCTGGCACCCTAATGTTGGGCGTATTCAGACGGGTGCTTTCCGGTGGTGGAACTGTAGCAGACAATCAGATACACTGTTGCTCACTAGCTAAAACCATTCTCTATGGGCATAAGAGAAACAAGCATTTGTCAATGCTGAATGTTCGCTTGCAGGTATTTGCAGTGGTGTTTGGCATGTATGGTGCTTTACCCTAATGCCCTGTGCGATTGCTGGTATTTGCACAATAAATTGTCAGCATGACCTTTTTGTTACCCCCATTGTGCGCTACATAGGCGGAAACACGTTTTGGGCAGGATGTGAAAATGACAGCTGCACTGCTCAAAGGAAGTGTAGTAAAATGCCAATGTTGAAAATCTGGAGTGGAACATTGAAATTCGAACCCACGAAGGCGCAGTGGAACTGTGCAGTACGATCAGAAACAGTCATTTTTAGGAATTTTTTCACCAAATTTTCAACTTTGCCATTTTAAAACCTCTGCTAATGAACAGTGTCACTGTGATTTTCTTACTGTGTCCCATACATTGATTTCCACACCGACTGCACCATTGTGCACTACATGGGCGGAAAGACGTTTTGGGCAGGATGTGAAAAATGATAGCTGTACTGCTCATAAGGAGGTGTGGTAAAATGGCAATGTTGAGAAAATCTGGAGTGAAAATATTGCAAGTGCAAACTTCTGAAGCGTGGAACTGCATAGCGCAGACTCATAAAACAGTCATTTTAGGAATTTTTTCACCAAATTTTCAGCACAGCCATTTTAAGACCTCTGCTCATGATCAGTGTCACTCTGTGATTTTCTTAATGTGTCCATACTTTGAGTTACTTTGATGCGCCATTGTCGCGCTACATGAGCAGAAACACATTTTTCGGCAGGATGTGAAAAATGACAGCTGTACTGATCATGAAGAGGGTGGTAAAATGGCAATGTTGAAAATCTGGAGTGCAAATATTGAAAATTCATAAGCGTCGGCGTGCGTAGGAACTGCACAACGCGTAGTTCGCAAAACAGTCATTTTAGGAATTTTTTCACCAAATTTTCTATCGCCATTTTAAGACCTCTGCTTATGAACAGTGTCACTGTGATTTTCTTAATGTGTTCCACACATTGATTTCGCACGCCGACTGTGCCATTGTGCGCTACATGGGCAGAAACACATTTTGAGTGAGATATGAAAAATGACAGCTGTACAGCTCATAAGAAGGTATGATAAAATGGCAATGTTGAAAATCTGGAGTGAAAATATTGAAAATTCGCGAACTTACGAGCCTGCGTAGGAACTGCGTAACGCACGCTCGTAAAACAGTCATTTTTTGCAATTTTTGCACCAAATTTTCAACATGGGGTTTTTGGGACCCCTTCTCATGAATGATGTCACTGTCATGGTGTTATTCCAGGCTGAAGGGTGATTTCACGCAGTGACTGCACAGTGCCTGAGAAATCACCCTTCGGGCCCGAATAACGCCATGACAGTGACATCGTTCATGAGAAGGGGTCCCAAAAACCCCATGTTGAAAATTTGGTGCAAAATTCCAAAAAATGACTGAGATATGCAATAAAGTTGAAACCCCCTATCTAGCCCATTATACAGCTTACCGGCATCTCCTCAGTTCGCGGTCGCCTTTGAAGAGTGCAGACGTGTTCCCGGTCCACCGAAGATCGTCGTGCCAGAGTCCAGAGGTAAGTATGGGGTGGGGGT
This sequence comes from Neoceratodus forsteri, assembly GCA_016271365.2. Taxonomy (NCBI): domain Eukaryota; kingdom Metazoa; phylum Chordata; order Ceratodontiformes; family Ceratodontidae; genus Neoceratodus; species Neoceratodus forsteri. The sequence continues at coordinate 778,632,152 of CM057459.1, read as the reverse complement.
GTGGGGAGGCTGGGTGTGCAGTGGGTGGGTGCGAGTTGTGGGAGGGGCTGGGAGGCGCGCCGTGGGACCGTTTTATTTTACAGGTGTTAAAAAAGGCGGCGTGGGACCGTTTGCCACATTGGGGTGGGCTCCCAGCATGGCACAAGATGACTGGGCGAGGAGCCGACGGGGGATTGTGCAACCCCCTCGGCAAACTACGTGGGGGGGGCTGAGGAGCCGACCGGGGATTGGGAACCCCTGCCGGCAAAACAGACAACGTCTGCCACGCTGAGTGGGCTCCCAGTGTGGCAGCAGGATGGTTGGGGGGCCATGGAGCCAACGGGGATTGGCATTCCGCCGGCAAACAAAGTTTGCAAAGCTGTGGAGGCGGATATGAGTGGCAACGATGACGCGAGGGGACGCTAGACGGCGGCACTCAGTATGGCAGCAGTGCTTTCCTTTGAAGCAGAGGAACACCACTGTCATACTGAGCTCCTGCACCCATTGGTGCAGGACCGCCACGCCTGCTCAAGGGAGCAGTGCATTGATGGGAGAGGCACTCAAGTGTGCTACTTCCAACGCTCTCACATGCGCCGCTAAGCTTAACGAAAACAGACAGTAATACCAGACTGAATTGCTAAAAATTCCAGCACTACTGTCATGGTTGCTGCTATTACACTCAAAGTAAAATGGCTCTCTGTTTTCTTTTTATTTATATTTTTTCTTGATTTGAGAAATTTAGAAATAATGTTCCCTGTTTCATTATTGTAAGTAGGGGATTTTTCAGTGAGTTCTCCTGCACATACTGTAAGTGTCACGGTGCACCTGTGTGGGTACAATTGGCTCAACTCTCATCACCTATGCTACCACCAGTCAGCTTGCTACAAGGCCTTCCCCTTCTCGAACCACATTAGGTCTTTGCACACACTGTACAGGGCATCTAAGCATAGGAATCCCATTTCACTTTCAGGCATTCCTGAGCATTCTCCCATTTCAGAAGTAGCATTGCTGTATATCAGTATGTGCTCAAAGATGTGGAGCATAGAGTTTGCCACTAATATAAAGTACCCAATATCACTGCAAGTCATGGATGAAATCAATATGAAATGATTTTATATTTACAAGATTTTAGGCTATACAAACAATAGATGAGGAAGTGCAGAACACACTAGAAAAATCAAAATCAGTGGAGCTATAAATGATAAGAAATACAAAAACAAAAAAAGTCTAAATAGAACTCAAGTATCAATTTCTGTTACCGGCACAGGTCTTAGAATGTACCCAGCATTGCTCCTCAAAGGAAAAACCTATCACACAGCACTTGAAGCAGGCCCATGTTGCTTGCAGGACTGAGTCTAGTTTACAAATGACTGTCTGGATCCCACACCTGATTGAACTATGCAGATTGTACATGGGACTTACCTGTACTACTGGTTCCATGATGCACTTTATTCTGCTCGGTCTGCTTATTTCAAAAGGCATTTATACATGCAGTGATCTGCGTGTAAAAGTGCTTTTTGATAAAAGCTTCTTCCTACCAGAATCCCACTAGCTTTGCACATGCCCTTACTGCACAAGAGGATAGGGTGCAAGGCCTTACAGTAACTGCTGCCCTCCCCTTCTCTGGGACGTGGAGCCCAAGCTGTCTGACTGTCTACTTAAGAGATATTCCCCATTGTCAACCAGTGGTATGCTAGACTAGTCTGTTTGCTGGCCCTCATACATATTTCAACAGGAGTTGGGAAAATGAAGGTTCTAACAGACTAGCCTATTCATTATTGGCAACATCAGAGGTTTGAGGACAGGGAAGGATTTATCTTGTTAGCAGTGGCTGTGGAGATCCTCCCCCTGCAACAGAGCGGAGACCTGCAGTGATCAATTTCCAATAGTGCTTTGCAGCATCAGAGGTAAAAGGGAAGGAATAGGAACAGTGCTTTCCAAGTTACAACCCTGCAGTGGAGTGGAGCAGTCATCTCCATACACAGTTCTGGACTTAAAATATATTGTGGATTACAAAACTGAAACTTAAAGCAATAAGTAATCATTACTATTTGTGTGGGGCACTAAGGAGCTAAACTGGGCATTCAAGTTGCTTTTGGCCCACCCTCCTACCCCCCTCCACCTTACATTTAAATGCTCAGCTAAAAGGGGTGGAGCAATTAGGTACCACCTATAGGTGGTCCTTGTAAATTCAAAAAAGTTATTTAAAAGCTATAAGGACTCTTTTTTATGGATCTAAATTGTATTCTGTAAATATTACATTGCAATACTGTTTTTGGCTGGGCATGCATTTTTTGTGAGAAAAAGAAAAGGACAGAGGGATAAGAAAAGTGCATGATAATCATGGATTTAAGAAAATATCAGTTAACTTTTTAATTACAGTATAGCTTAAACAGATAGACAGTATATCAATCTTTTTAGCTACAATATTCATTGTACTGGTGGAACATGAACAAAACTAGAAATGGATGAAGGGAGGATGCATGGGGTGTGGTGGTCTTCCTTCTCAGAGTGTGGGGGGACACTTGTGGGTGAATAGAGAGATGGTAGGGTGGTAGACTGTAACAACTGTGGAGCGACAATCTTTCTTAGAATTTTGTAGAGAGTGGGTGGTTGGTTTGCAGGCAGATAATGCAGCTTAAAAATGATGTCAGATGTCTACAGGAGGAGCTAAGGAGGGAACGGTGGGCTGCAGTGGATAACAACCCAAAAGGTGGAGTAAGTAGATGGGAAACTGAGGAGGAATGACAAATAGAACCAGTAGGGGGAAGGAGTGGGAAAATGGCAGCAGATAGGGCACTGAGATGGGGACACAGGTCAAGGGTCAAAAGAGAGCAGAAAAGGGGAAGAATGGAGGATGGGGAAGGGGGAGATAACAGACATAGAAGCAGTAGGCTGATAATAGGAAGGATGAAGTATGTGGTAGTGAGGGGCATCAAAAATTGATTCACAGTACAGGCAGGACTGGGTGATGTGATAGAGGCTGCGATCAGAGACTAAAAATAGGGAGGAGGAACATGGAATGGGCAGGAGAAGAACTGGGGATGATTCAGCAGGGGCAGAAGGAGGAACAACTATGCTGGAGAATGAGGGGAGTCCAGAGGAAGGGATTGATATGAAGGGAGACCAGGGAATGTGGCTCATGGAAAAGAGGGTGGAATCCTAGTGCTGGGAGACTCAGTACTAAGAGGAGTCAGATGGGGAAACAAGGAAGAGAGGCATAGTCACATATGGGTGGAGGCCATGCCAGGAATGACAGTGGAAAGAGTGGCACAGTCTGTTCTAAAAATTTGCTAGGAGGGGTAGGGTGAAACCACATGTGGGGGCAAATGACCTAGTAAGAGAGACAATAGAGATAGTTCAGGGGAGGTTTGAAGAGCTAGGACCAACATGTGAGGAGGCAGGAAGATCAGTAGCTTTCTCAGAAGTACTTCCAGTGCCCAGGGCAGGCACTGCAAGGAAACTGAGTCTAGAGGAATGTAGCAAATGGCTAAGAACCTGGTGCCAATCCAAAGGTTATGGGCAGGTGGGTGAGTTGAGAGGGACCTGGGAGAACAGTCATCTCTATTGTAAGGATAGACTTCATCTAAGTGAGGAGAGCAAGAAGGTATTGAAGCAGAGGATGGGGATTATATAGCAATAGAAGGGCATTTAAACTAGGAACAGGGGGTGGCAAGTGGGCAGGAGGCTTGCAGAATCCACAGGAAGGGAAGCCAAATGAGCTTACCACCCCATGCTAGAAGCAATGGAAAAAAGGGAGCACTAGAGGGGATGCTAGGAAGGGAGAACAAGAAAGGGAGGGGAAAGAAAAAGGGTGGAGGGTGGTCACCTTGAATGCTAGGAGCCTAGGGAACAAAACAGCAGAGCTACAGGCTCTCATGGCAGAAGGGGTGATGGACAAGGCAGCCATCACCGAAACATGGGCCACCCATTATCAGGACTGGGACCTGGCAGTATGAGGGTATAAGATATTCTGCAGAGATTGAGTAAATAGGAAGGGTGGGGAGGGGGCGACACCGTATGTGAGAGAAGGACTGAAATGTGTTTGTGAGGAGGGGGAGGAAGGTAGAACAGAGTCGTTACGGATGCAAATCCAGGATTCCAAGTATGGGACTCTCAGGATCGGAGTAGTGTATAAGCCACTATCTCAGACCGAGGTGTTAGACAGGGAACTAGCACGACAGTTCAGAAGGGCCTGTGGAAAGGGTAGCACGGTGATTGTGGGGGACTTCATCCTACCGGGAGTGGATTGGAGTACCCCAGCCACCTCGAATAGAAGGGAGCAGATACTTCTGGACGCATTCCAGTATAGCTTCCTAATGCAAATGGTCAGTGAGCCAACCAGGATTGGGAACACCTTAGACCTTGTGCTGACAAATGGGGAGTTTGTGAGGGAGCTGGGGGTGGAAGAACAGCTGGCAGGGAGTGACCACCCCTCAGTGTGGTTCACCTTAAACATTTGTAAGAAGGGAGTAGAAACAGGTGCAAGAGTGTTGGACTGCAGGAGGGCCAACTTTGGGAGGATTAGAGAGGTAGTTAAAGGGTATCTAGCCAGAATCCAAACTAATATGGACACTAACTAGAGGAGGGAGGTCATAAAACTGGGGCTTGAGGAGGCAACTAAAAACCTGCATCAGGGTCCAGAGTAAGAGAGTTAGGGCCAAGAAACCCTGCTGGTTGAGCAAGGGTGTCATGGAGAAAGTCAGAAATAAAAGAGCAGCCTTTAGGAGGTTCAAAAAAATGGATAGGGGAGCACAGAGGACTACCTGAAGGAATCGAATGAGGTGATGAAGGCAGTAAGGGCAGTCAAGGTGTTTAAGGAGCTCAAGCTAGCACAAGGCATTAAGAAGGGGGAAAAGGAATTCTTCAGGCACATAAGGGAGAAAAGGAGTTGTTGGGACAAAATAGTGAGGATTAAGATGGATAGGGTGGGTAGAAACAGGGGCAGAGCAGGCAGAAGCGCATATTGAATACTTCTGCTTAGTGTTTGCTAAGGAGAAAGGAGGGGAACTACCAAGGGGGTCTGGTAGGTCAGGCTCGGGGGGGGGAGGAGGTGACAGATGGGGGAATCACAGAAGGAAGGGTACTGGAGGGCATGAGGGCACTGAGGGTGGACAAGGCACCAGGTCCGGAAGGCATTCACCCAGGGTACTGAGAAAGCTGGCAGAAATCTTGCTGGGGCCCTTGGCAGACCAGTTCAATGCCTCCCTGGTCTTAGGAAGTGTGCCTCAGGACTAGAGAAGGACTCATGTAGAACCCCTCCATAAGAGTGGTCCCAAAGATGTTCTTGGAAACTATAGGCTGATAAACCTCACATCCATTGTGGGAAAACTGATAGAGACAATCCTGAAGGAGAGGATGGTGTCCCTTCTGGAGACCAACGGCTGCAGGATGTTAGGCAGCATGGGTTTGTCATGGGCAGATCCTGTCAGACCAACCTGGTGGATTACTATGACTGGGTAACTAGATAATTGGACAAGGGCCATGCAGTGGATGTCCTGTTTCTGGACTTTCCATAAGGCATTTGACTCAATGCCATATGGGAGGCTGGGTAGTAAGCTGGCAGGTACAGGTGCAGGGGCACAAATGGTGGGGTGGGTAGTAGACTGGTTACAGGGAAGGTAACAGAGGGTGGTGGTGGGAGGGGAGCTCTCATCTCCAAGGACAGTGACAAGCAGAGTACCGCAGGTCTCACTGCTGGGACCAGTGCTGTTTGGGTTGTTTATATCAGACATCTCAATGGGCATCAAGAGCAAGCTCAGTTTGTTTGCAGATGACACCAAGATGGGAGCAGTAGTGGGTGACCTAGGAGGGTGGCATGAGTTGCAGGATGATCTGTCAAAGTTGGAGACCTGGTCAGACATTTGGCAGTTGGGGTTCAATGCCAAAAAGTGCAAGGTGCTACATTTTCGGGGAAAAAAAACAAGAAGGAGCTACCAGCTTGGGGGGGGGGGTTCAATTAGCCATGACAGAGGAGGAGGAGAAAGATCTGGGGGTGATTATAACAGGCTCAATAAACAACTCAGCACAATGCAGGAAAGCAGCTACAAAGGGCAACAAAATGCTAGGTTGTATTGCCTGGGGTATATCTTCAAGGAGAGGGGAGGTGATCCTGCCGTTGTATAGGTCACTGGTTAGGCCACACCTGGAGTACTGTGTGCAGTACTGGTGCCCATACCTGATGAGGGAGATTAAATTACTGGAGGGGATGAGTGCAGTGCAACAAAGATGATACAGAGACTAGGGGACATACCCTACATGAGCAGGCTGAGGGAGCTGAACATGTACTCACTGGAAGAGAGGAGAGACGGGGGCATATGATTGAAACCTTGAAGTACATGAAGGGAATAAACAAGACAGGAACGGAGTGACTATTGAAGTTAAGGGTGGGTAAGCACACTCAAGGTCACAATCTCAGATTGGAGGGGGGAAGGTTCAAGAAGAAAATTAGAAGACACTTTTTTAAGGAGAGACTGGTGTCTGGGTAGAACGCGTTGCCTGTGGAAGTGGTATCCTGTAGAACAATGGACTGCTTCAAAAGGGGATGGGATAGGGTAAGAGGGAGGGTCAGGAGGAGGGAGGAGGGGGCAGCTGCAGTGTAAGGGTGGCTAGCTGCACACCTGAGCAGACTCGATAGACCATAACGCCTTTATCTGCTGGAAAATTTGTATGTTCGTATTAGCCATCATCAGAGCCACTGGTTTTGTTTCGTAACAAAGGTTCCATTAGAAGTTAACAAACTCAATATATTATTGAGGTGCTTATGACACTCTTTCCCCAGCCCATCAGGACTGGCATCAGATAGTTTAAACCTTTGGATGCAAGATTCTACACAAAAGAGCCATACTAAGGACAACAGTAATATATAAAATACATTTTTACATTAGAGCTGAAAAAGAAGAGGAATTTGCATTTATATTCTGTCGTCAAGCACATTGCATCCCAAGGTGCCTTACAAGCAATGGCCTCTATACATTTAGGGGCCGGTTGCCAACGGACTCTGGATTCATGGTGTGTAGGCAACCCTACATCTGAATGCCATGAACTGGGGGTCCTGCAGACACCTGCATGCATTTGTGGAAGGGATGCACATCCTTGCTACATGGGATCTCCTGGCCAGTAATGCATCTATGCATGCCACCAGCCTGGGGGTGTATGTGAAGTCATGCCAACACTACATGCCATGCATGGAGGTGTGGAGTGCAGGCAAGGGGGCACAGGATACTTCAGCAGGGACCCTGCTGTATCTTTTGTGTACCCCCTCAGTTTACACACACCAGCTGTGGCATTATGAAGAATCTCTCCATCATGCTTTCACAGTCCTCTGGGCCATCTAGAAAGGCTGGTGAAAGCTATTCGGGCACTCGCCTGTCTTTTTAAAAAAACAGATGCCCCGTGTCATCCCAGAATCCCCCACTCCATGTGGATCAGGGAATCCACTATGTGACCAGGTGGGGCATCCAGTCAGATGCCCACCTGTGTCCTCTGGTATGCTTCCCGCACAGCAACATGCTGGGGGAGGCATGGGCACAGACATGTACAGCACAGTGGCATGCATTAGTGCATGCCATGCCCTGCATGCCCGTCCATGGATGCAGAGCTGCACTGACAGAGAATGTTCCTCTCATGTGTACCCAGCTTGCTTTCATGCATAGTCCTCAGTGAAAAAAATAAGTGCAGTAGTGAAGTGACTATAAACAGAGAGAATATGAATCTGTCACAATAAGGGACAGAAACAGTCTTTTTCTAAGTAATAACAGCAAATAATAGCAGAACAAAAACAAAACTGATGATAAACTTACCAGAAATAGGCAACTCAGCCTGAAGAATTAGAGTTTATTCATTCGCAGTCCATTTATAATGCTGTGTACTCATTGTTAGACAAAACTATTCCATTTGGAGAGTGTCAGCCAATAATACCACATGGAAAATATATAAAAAAGAATTTACTGCAAGCATGTTTACCAGTCACCAATCACCACCTAATAAACTCATTTTCTCTGAGCAACTGACACAACTGCTAAACATATCAAAGCCCACTTTAACCCCATGAAAGGAAATGGCCCCATTTCCTCATCGGGAGCAAAGAGCCATATATAATTCAAATACTGTACTTACAGAGAAATAATGAAGCTGAAATCCATAAGCAGCTGGAAGATATGTGAGGTTAAACATCTGCTAGACAGAAGAGGCTGTGACTTAATTAAGTGAATTAAGGTGTGACTCTAAAACATGTGATTACCTCCATTAAGATATAGTACAGTTTGTACAGCTGTTGTATATGAATTTATTTCTTTATTGCAACTTGCATCAGATGATGAGAAGCGATGATCCCATATTATACAATGGCAAAAAGAAAGGCTGACTCTGATTGGTCAGACTGGTACTGGACCCGTGATGTTATCCCAGTACAACATCACGGGTCTAGTCCCAGCACACAAGAGACCGCGTCAAATGTAAAAAAAAAAAAAAATCCTGAATCACTCCACAACAGCGATTGACTGCTCCACTACCCTCCTCGCTAAAGCCACGATTACCTTCATTTCCTGGTCTGCCCCTACAAAAATCACATAAAAAAGCACCGTCACACGGACAACATGGTCTTTCACTGAAGGCTGACAGAAATACTACTGCTAACACTACCTCATGATCCCTCTCCTTTTCGACCACAGTGAGTGAGCAACGCCTATTTTAAACACTCACCGCATGGCCGCTTTCATAACGGTCGCTCAGTCTCAACAGGTTTTCTCAGTCCTCAAGCAGGTTTTATCTCTATTTCTTTTCTATTGCAAAACATAGTGACTCCTCTTACACTTCACATGTCAGCAAGCGAGCGACCCGACCGAGGTCTGGATCGAAGCGACTGAACGACTAGACACCGAAAGCAAAACGCAGTGACCTCCTCACTTCCAGAGTTGACATCTCAGCTTAAGTGGATGACCTGACTGAGCAAGAGCGTCTTTCACTGCACAGCTCTTGTCATACTGCTCGCTCTGTCGTCTTCAATTAAATTTCTTGTTCTTTTTTTAAACACCACCACAGTGTCAAAACAATTAAACCATAAAAAATTAGAAAACAGTAGAAGAAGCACTGAAAACGTTCCTAGCATCAACAGAGAAGACCCCATAAAAAACCAGCAGCTCCACCTACTGGCTGAAACAATCAGCACTATTTTTTATAAAGTATTCCTACCCACATAAAAAATGTCAAAAATAAAACTTTAAATGTACTTCTTCATCTTTATTTTTGTTGTTTTACATGAGCCATTGAATAATAGCATATAATAGAATAGGAAGAAGTTGATGTTACTCTGGGTGATTATCGCACCGCCTGTGGCCTGTGCCTAATCACCCCAGGCGTGATGTTATCCCAGCACAACACACACCCTGTCATGCATTATTGCTTAAATATGCAACATCTCAGTTTTATGCTGTATCTTTGTACAAGCAGGGTACAAAATTACATAGCTTAACATGTAGTATATCATACACCAGATATATGGATATTAGTCATAGGCATTATGAATTGCTGTTTTGCATCTCCAGGCACTATGATGAGCTACAGAAAAACAGAGAAGTAATTATGAGCAGCACGTGCAATATACAAATGAATCCTTGCAGAATCACATTGTACAAGACAGTGTAGTATATAATATAGTTTGAGAAAGTCTTGATATGAAACAGGGATTGCAGATGAAAATGCTGACATCAGAAAAGAAAGGCCCTGCTCATAGACTGTAGCATGCAATTAAACATGAATGACTTAGAAGCTGGCCATTTCTGAGGGATTAATGACCAGTTGGGGCATGGGCCACCTCCCTCCAGCTAGTCATTAATCCAAGGAAATGATTGGCTTTGAGGTTATTATTGTGATTAAAAGACTAATCACAATAAGGGCCACCCCATTGATGCAGTGGTAGGGCTTCCACTCGTGATGCTGACAGCCTGGGTTGGAGAATGGACTAGAGAAATCAGAGGGCCAGCCGAGGAAAGGAGGAGAATTAAGCGACCTCTTGACTGATCACCTCCTCCTCCTCGGGGAAGGTGGGTGAGCATCCAATGCATGACTGACCTCTAGCAGATGCCGGGGAAGCAGCTGCTGCATCCCAAATTGTGGGGACACATGCCAGATGTTAGCACTTCAGTGTCCCACATCACTGCATGCCACGCCTCCCATTGGGTATAATGCATTCTAAAATGCTGGCCCCATGAATAATGCCCCACTCCTCTGGTCCCACTCCACCTGCCTGTGGCACTCGGCTGGTGACCGAGTTTAGTGTTCAGTCAGGGTGACTTGTTTCCAAGGCCCCACCCCTGGGGCAAGCCAGGGAGGCATCGAAATAACAGGGGGAAGCCTGTTTCTGAATTCCATTGGGGAGCATGCTCACTTGTTGGCACCACCCAGGGGGGCATGCGCTGGAGCAACTTCACCCATGGTAAATCCCAAGGGCCAAGTGAGGGACAGGGGGTTTGGGGATATGCCAGTGGGGGGGGGGGTCTGGCACCAAAAAAGACTAATTACAATAACAACTTTGGTTTTTGCCTTTTTTGTTTTGTTTTGTTTTAGCTTGGTAGCGTGAGCCATGCATGCCACACAACATCATTTGTCAGCTGGATTGATAATTTCTCATATGTTAGGTACCCAATCAGGAGCCTCACTAGGCTCATGAATAAGTAAATAGACATATCTTTTCTAATAAATCACATATTGCCAGAAACTGGAAGAGCTAACCTATGAACTCCTGTCACCAAATGCTTCTTCACTAATGTTTTTCCCCTTGTGACTGTTGGGTATTGTTGACCTCAAGAAAACTACTATATGGAAAACTTCACAGTACACAGAATGATCTGCTTTAGATTTACCTAAAAAAACATTCCATCGATATATTGAACTGTATCCTACTGCAGTGCTTAAAAGTTGCCATTGTTTTAGGAAAAGTAAATTGAGAAGGCTTTCCTATGAAGACAGGTTGAAGGAACTGAACATGTACTCCCTGGAGGAGAGGAGGGAGAGAGGGGATATGATAGAGAGAAATACAAGTATCTTACAGGGAGGAACAGGGTGCAGGAAAACACTATTTTTAAGCGAAAAAGATGTTTCAGGACTAGAGGGCATGGGATGAAGTTGGAGGGAGGACGATTCAGAGGAAACATGAGAAAGAATTTCTTCACAGAACGGGTGGTGGACAAGTGGAACACCCTGCCAGAGGAAGTGGTGGGGCTGAAACAATCACGGGATTTAAGAATGCATGGGATAGACATAAAGGAATTCTAGAGGGCAGGGGTAAGGGGAAACAGACTTCTAGGAAAACAAACTGAACTTACAAGCTCAAATGGGCAGACTAGGTGGGCCATAGGCCCCTTATCTGCCGACACTGTCTATGTATCTATGTATCTATGTATCTATGTATAAGGGAGACTATTAAAAAAAAAAACTATGAAAAGGTGTGCTTTAGAGATGTTGGGTCATTTTAAATTGCAAGTGAAGTTAGTGCAAAGCCAGGTACTTTGCACTTGATGAAGACATTGTGAATTTCCAATGACCTCTCCACCTTCACCTGCGTTTTTTCTTTTTTGTTTAAAACACACACACACACACACGTGCGCCACACACAAATAAATAATACCACCACACCCTCCTTGGCAGGTAGCCAATACCCCTCCGACCACACTACATGGTTTTTAATATATCCCTCAACCTATCCTGCCACGCAATCCCCACAGCAAAAATGTATTTATAAGCAACTGAGGCCACCATTCCCTCCACCTCTCATGAGCAGAAGCAAATTCAGCCACTTACTCCATACATGTCAGCCTTTTTTTAATCAAATAACCCTCCTTTACCCACTCTTGCTAAATCTCACCAAAGTCCCCAAATCCCAATTTTGAGTGTAATGTCTGAATCAAAAAGAGAAAAGGTGGCCACCGTGATCCCTTCCACTCCAGCAAAACCACCAACCCCTTCCCCTCTGCCTGTCTCTTTTTTTCAGCAAACAATTCTTCCTCCCTTGCATCCCCTTTTGCTAAATATAAACTCCTCTTTCATCTTGTTAATCTTATTACACATACAAACACAGGGGAGAAAAAAAGTAAGTGCCTCAGCTGGGACTTGAACCCAGGCCACCCGGAAAACCATTTTGATTGCGCTAACCAGCTGCACCACTGAGACAACTGGAACCTGGGCTGTCCCTGAGCACATTACTCTTTCTCAAATGCACAGCCCAGTGGCTACACAAATATTTACTTGTTACAATCATACAGGAGTGGTGAGCATATTGTGGAACACATACAAACACAGGAGAGAAAGAAGTAAGTGCCTCAGCTGGAACTTGATCCCAGGCCACCTGGAAAACCATTCCAATTGTGCTACCTAGCTGTGCCACTGAGACAACTGGAACCTGGACTGTCCCCAAGCACATTACTCTTTCTCAAATGCACAACCCAGTGGCTACACAAATATTTACTTGTTACAATCACACACGAGTGTGGTGTGCATATTATGGAATATATACAAATCTTAATCTTGTTACTAAAAATTTATATATTTTAATCTGTATCATAAAAATTATTTTTTTATAAAGGGCTAGGGAAGAAATAATTGCAAAAGACTAAAATAACTCACACTGTTATGAGACTTGACTCCTCTCTTCTGACACTCCTTCCCTTGTTTGTTTTTCAGAGTTGTTCTTTTTCAAGTTTCTTTCCCAGCCACCTCTCACATATAGAGATGTGGCAAAGTTTTACTTCACCAGTGAAGTTTCATCGAAGTTGTGAAACTGAATTTTCCTGGGGGAAGTGTCACTTTTTCAGAAGGCAGGCACAGTGATGGTGAAGTTGCAACATTGCAAGTGAATTCACTCATGGGGCTTGATGATACCTTTACACCTCGAATCTGCCTACTGGGCCTAGACTTTGACTCAGACTTTGGCCATAGCAAATTTCACATATCCCTCATCTCTGCAATAGCCAAAAAGGTTATACTCAAACACTGGCTTGATAACTTGATACCCAGCTTTAGGGAGTGGCATAACTCCATCCTGGCAGCACTTAGAATGAAGAAAATGATTAGCTCCCGCAACAACAGACTGCCCCAGTTCTACAAAAGATGGAGATCCCTAGAAACTCTTCTGCTGCTGGACTGACTCCTGCCCAGGTCACAGGGTAGGAATAAGCTCCCTATTCTTGACAATCTTTAGCCATCCCACTGCAAAGAAACTTATCCCAACTGCAATTGCTGAGAGGGGAGCACCAGGTACCACCCATGTTACAACAGAATGAAGAATAAGGAAGCTTGACATTGTCTGTACTGTATAAAAGATTTGTTCACAATCTGTAATTGTCTGTGTAACTGTATCCTTGAATATCTTCCCAATAAAGTATATTATATGCAAAAAAAATTGCAAGTGAATTTACATGATTTTACCACTTTGATGAAAACTTTGTGAAGTCGGCACTTTGTGAATTTTTAAAACTTTGAGAATTAATTTGTGAAGTGAAGTTTGACAGTCTCACACATCTCTATTCATGTGATCTTCAGCTATCCACCTCCTCTCAATCTATATGTCTGCATTTCTCTCCCTCAGGCTTCTTTACCATTTCCTTCAATTTTTGTGTGGCTAACCTGTTCCCTGCATTCTTCAACTCTCTTGCACAGCAGGTTACCCTCCATCCGCTGACTCCTGTACCTGTATTACTGCAGCAGTTCCTAGACCACTGAAAGTGTACTGTAGGGTGGGTAGTCAAGGGATCTGTATTGTAACACGTCAGGAGGTTACAGTTAACCTGTTCATGGAGAAATTGCTAAACATACCAACTGCAACTGTTTCTATGCAGCAAAAATGTTTGATACTGTGCTAGTTTGTTTTTAATGTTTGCAGTCAGGTCAGTTCTTTCTTTAGCCATCTGTGAGTCTGGAGTATTAAAATGGTGATCTTTATTTGATCAGTTTATGAGCAAATAGCTTAATTGTATTTAATGGGTGGATAGTGATGCAAAGGCATATAATAATAAAAGGCTAAGAGCATGAAAAGTATAATTGTCAGAGGAGCAAATAAATGTCTTTTGTCAAGGCTGTTGGGAACTTAGTGAGGACCAGGCAGAATTGATGGCCAAGGGTCTTTTCATGCCAGTAGAATTTTGTTTCTATACTGCCTTATAGCACCAGTAGGCACAAAGACCGCTTCCAGTGAGTTTAGCAGATAAAAAGTTTAATTAGAAGCCTGACATGCGTGGTCTTCATAAGTTACTGAATAAATAGATTGGACTAAATTTTCAAAGCCCTGTGTATGCCACAAGCTGCTGGTGCACCATTCGTTTGGCATATAGGTCTTGCGACTCTCACCAAGCTGGTGATTGTGAGTTTTGATCCCAAGAGTCAAATGCCTCAATTTAGACCAGCTTTTCCATGGTCTAACTTGTACCATTTGAGGGACCCTTATTACAGGGCTTGCACCAAATGTTTGGTGTAAGCTGACATAAAGTGTAGAAATTGTCACAGTTGCACCTGATGTACTAAAATTAGATACAGTTGTATCAAAGGAGTTTGGTACAGGTGTGCCAAAGAATGGGGTTGATGCAAGGCTTGATGCAAAGCCCTGTGTCACCCTTTGAAAACCGTGCCCATTATTTGAAAAACCTGGTTTTCTCAGTTTGAAAATAATTTCCTGTTAACTGAAAAATGAAATGAAACTCCTCTTTTTTATAGTTGTTTTCATTAAAATATTACCTTCAACTGTTGCATAACAGTATATATAATATTTCAGATCTGCTGACTGGGACTTATCTTGAAGCATCAGTATTAGTTCACTAACCTACACAGCCAGTATAGTGTTATGCTTGTGCAACTGTGCTCATTTGGTTTTGGCCATTCGCACTTTCTATTCTAGAAGAATTACCACCCTGTAGGGGTACGAAGGCAAGGAATTCTCGGAGAGGGCTCCACCCCTAGAGGTACCACGGGATGATTCCCGTGGCTAAAGGTACCTTAGGAATCCCCCTAAGGAGAGTGCTGCTGCTGGAGGAGGAGGGGAGGATGGTGAGGCAAAGAAAAAATGCTTCACAGTGAGACTGAGAGGAACTTCTTATATAGCTCAGGAAGTGGGAGTGGCTGGATGCTTTGCCACTGAACTCCAGGCAAAGCCTTTCCAATTCACTGACCTACATAGCCAGTACAGTGTTATGCTTGTGCAACTGTGTTAGTTTGGTTTTGGCCATTTACACTCCCTATTTCAGAGGAATTACCACCCTGTAGGGGTACGAAGGCAAGGAACTCTTGGAGAGGGTTCCACCCCTACAGGTGCCATGGGATGATTCCTGTGGCTAAAGGTACCTTAGGAATCCCCAAAAGAAATGTAGTATCATCCCCAAAAAGGAGGCAACACAAAGCATTAAAGCAAGCAGTAACTGTGACATAGGAGCAGTAACTGTAATGTATTAGTGGAGAAGGATATCCAGTTTAATAATGCAATGAGATGCTCAGGTGGATAACATAATGAATAGTCAGGCTTACATAGCATGATACTGATGGTTTGTGCTGAGAATAGGGGATTCCCTAAGGAGAGAGGGAATGACAGGACATCCTCCACCACCATCCAACAACGGAACCTACCTAAAGAAACTAGGAGAAACAACTAAGCTAAGTGTTATGATCTGAGGCAACAGAGGAGAGGAAAAAAACCCTATGAGGAGGAAATCTCTGGGGATCCAAGGCCTAGGTTGCCTTCCCTCCAGGCTTGGGATAGTTTAATTAGTGACGACTCTGGAGCTGCAATTTGGAAAACCCAATTAAAGGGAGGTGGAAAATATTCCAATTTGGAGGAAGGCTCTCACTCAAACCCTCTAGTGGGAATGCTGTGGAAGGCTGTGAGAAAACGCTGCAACAATATATGCATCCAAGGTGCAGGAGCAGAGCAACAACTGCTGCGGCACTCACCTGGCCTATCCACCCTAAATCAAATGATGTGAACTAGAGGCAGTCATAGGGAGAATGCAGTGAAGGTGTCTTGCCAGGGAAACCACTGAAGTCAATGGCTAACCATTATAGTGGAACACTAGAGCCAAAGAAGATGGTTGTAACTACTCTTCACCACTAGTCTTAAATTCTACACCAGGAGCTGCTGTCGAATAGCAGTAATCTAAAGCCAAGCTCATGGTGAGGACATTCCCAGCTATGGGCCAGGTGAGAAGGATCCTGCCCCAAGTTGGACATGCTCAAGATGCAGACTATGCAGAGCGAGACCGTCGACTGCAGGAACCCTGAGACAGAACAGAATGGCTGGCATGCCCCAGAAATTGACTGAGAGCCAAAAAGCTGGTGAGCTGAATGAGCATGGTGTGCTGAGATCATAATGAGCATTGAGTGCTGAGACCTTGCAAGGTCGAATGCAGATTGAGTGAAGCAGAATCCCAGGCTGAAGCCGAGGGGATGGCAGTAGGCATGAAGCAATGGTTTGTGTAAGCAAGGAGCATTGGTTGTGTAAGCAAGTGTGGAATTGCACGTAGGTCAGTAAACAGAGCAGTAATAATTGGACCTACATGTAGGTCTGCATAACATAGGGCAAACAGCACGGAATAGTGGGGCAAGCCAGCCAGGCAGTTCAAAGCCAAATCAAGGTGACAAACTCTGAAGATTTTTGGCAGTGAAGACAGGATTTAGAATAGAATTAATTAGCCACATAGGTCACGACCCCCCCAAACACCTGCCAGTCCCAGACATTGGACAAACTAGGAAGCAATGGAAGGGCCAAGAACCACATGCAGATATGAAAGCTAATTTAATAGCTTCAGCAGGAGCATTGGCTAACCTCAGAGTAGCAGTGTCAGTGGCTTAGTAGGTAGCACACTCACCTCTGAGGCCGGGAGATCAGAGGGTGTGGGTTCAGTTCCCACATCTGGCACTTGGGTTAATATCCCAGTACTGACACTGTAGTGCAGCATGAGAGGGGTGCTGCTCTTCTGAGGTGCCGTCTTTCAGATGAGATGTTAAACCGAGGTCCCATCTGCCTGCATTAGTGGTAGTTCAGGTGGATGTTAAAGATCCCATGGCACTTGTCACTTGTCAAAAAGAGTAGGGAATTTCCCCTGGTGTCCTGGCCAAATTTCCCTCATTCACTAAAAATACCACCAACAGTTTAATCTGGTTCAAGATTAGTTGGCATTCATCTGTATCCCCCTCCACGGGTCATGCCTGAAAATAGGCAGGATTTGTCTAGTGCACTTACCCGGTCAACAAAAACTAAATAAATACATAAAACAATGCACAATAGTAATGGGAGTAAACAAAGCAGTAGCAGGAAGCAAGTAGACCTGTGCAGCAGTAGTGAAAACAAAGGAGTACACTGAGTTGTAACTGCAATAAATAAAAAGAGGCATAATGCTCTTAAAGCACTGTCAACAGGCAGTGTAATGAGACTGCTGCAATGAGGTAATTAGAACATGCATGAGTGAGCTGTGTAGCTAGGCTCAAGTAAATCTGAGTCAGATGAAAGTAATAGAATATGCCACATGGAACAGCTATAGTTGAGCTGAAACACACAGATCAGGTTTGCAGTTGCAGTGCAAGTAATTTGAGAGTTGTGAGTAACTGAAAGCAAGCAGTATGAGCTCTGAAGTAGCAGTATGCTAGAAGCTTAGAAAAGCCCCCCCCCTCCAAAAAAAGGAAGGAAGCACACACAGCCGAAGGCAAAATACAAACCCGAAGCAGGAAAATAAACACAGAAGCCCAGCAGAGACAAGCAGGAGCAGCTGGGGGAGGAAGGCCCCAGCCAGACAGGGAGGCCCAACCAGCTCAGAGGACAAACAACAGAGCCTTCAGCTGCAAAGAAAAAATGCTTCACAGTGAGGCTGAGAGGAACTGCTTATATAGCTCAGGAAGTGGGAGTGGCTGGCTGCTTGGCCACTAAACACCAGGCAAAGCCTTTCCAATTATTAAAATGTCTCTTTTACAATTGATATGTCAGATAGGAACCACTACTAGCATATTCTTAATCATTTTCAGCATTCTCTGTTGCCTTTCTAAAATTTACTTTTTCTGACAGTTTTTTTATAGATCATTGTCAGGATGGGAGTATCAGAGGGAAAATATGTGGCACTGTTATGTTATTGGATATTTTCAGCTTCTAAGTGCTCCTTGGACCTATGTAAACAAAGGATAAAATAACAGGAAATGGTGTGCCATATTTCCAGCGTATCCACTCAACATTATAAAGTTTTAACAAATCAATGGAATACCAGCCCAGTGGCTCGGCTGGCTGAGGCACCGCTTGACACACAGTCAGCTTTGGATTGGTAATGGACTAGGGTGACTCAGGACTGATTTGAGATTGGCAGACTGACCATCCTCAGACAGTTCTGGAGGGAAACAGTGCATGCTGCTGCTTGTCTGCCACTGAACAGAAGCTAGGTGGCATACCAGTGACACCTCTTAGAGTGCTGGGATCAAAAGCTTAGTGCATGCAGTATTTTTGTACCATATGTTCATGCCATTGCAGGCATGCTGACTTCAAGGAATCGGCAAAAATGTAAGGAAAAAAAAACACCAGGCAAGATGACACCTGACAGTTCAATGTAAGTCCTACACCACTGACAGGATATTGGCTCTCATCCGAATTTTGTCGTAGGGTGTGGGGAGAACAGATCTTCCTTCCCTGGCCATGCCACAGGAGCCAATCTGTGGGAGACTTCAGATCCAGTTAAGTCTCAGGGATGGTGGGTGCTGGGTCTGGTTCGGCTGGGGGCATACGGGCACCAGTAATGATAAAGGGTATAAACACATGACTGAAAAAAATTAAGGGAATGGATCCAAGAACAGTAAAATGAAGCTAGAATGAAACTGGAATGTTTAAACTACTAGGCAATGCAAAACTCTAGGAAGTAACACTTCTTGGTTAACTAGTACTTCTGCATTAAATCACACTGTAGTTCTACATTGTTGTAACTTTTCTGCTTTCATTAAAAATGCCTATATCTGTTTCATGCTTTCATCACATCTCATAATCTTCTTTTCACTGTCCATAGCCATCACCAATAAGTATAGCCATCCTTTAAGTTTTCATCATTTTGAAAAACCTAATACAAACCTATGAAAGATAACTATTTGTTTCCAGCAAGAGAATGAACTAAGCTCTATATTACATTAATGTTGTAGGCAACTATCCAGTAAACTAACTTGGAGGAATAAAGTTTGATTCTTTGTGAAATGAAGCTAGTGCCTTTTTATATACCATACATTCTGCTTATTTATACTGGAACTCCCTGTCTCATTTTGCAGCAGAGAAGATTTGTTTCAATGAATCCTGATATGGAATGACTTGAGAGAAAATGTTAGCCCAGTCCTGTAGTGCCAGAACCTTTTGTCTACAAAACTGTTAATTTTATTTTCCAACCACTAATTAGAGAAACATGCAAATTTGACTGGTCAATATAATCAATTTGAGCATAATGAAACAGATTGAAGGATGTGATCTTACGTCTTGTCCTTCAGTCACTTTTGTTTCTGTCAGATTAGTTATATTGATTAGCCTATTACAATTGCCTTATCATTGACTAGAAAACCCAAGAGAGCAGATTGGACAAATGGATCAGGCACCAGAGGCCTGGATGTGACATTTGAATCTCCACTAAAGGCACATGGGATATTTGGGTTATTATCTCAGATTGTTGGGTTACTTGTTAAAAATCACTTTACCAACATTTTTGGTACAACTGATATGTGTCTTTCTATGGAGGCTCCAGGATTAATGAGTTTAGAAATTAAAGTACCAGCTCACATTAAAGACAAATGCCTCGCACCCACTGTGTGACCGATTAAATATTCAAACAGTCTACATCAGCCCATCAAACGCAGATGTAGTATTTAATTTATGGGTTTGGGGGCCAGGACTTAAGAACAGCTTCATAGAATACTTTTAAACTGCAACACTTCAGTTGCTGTGGTGCAAAAATGGCCATGTGGATACTAATCAAATCACAGTAAGCTACTCTCTGAGCCTCTCAGTGAGCTGCAGCAATCTTCAGATGGAGCAAGCAGTGTAAGTAGCCATGTGGACAGGCTGCATTGCTCTCTCTGTCATGCACAGGGATGCTCTGAGTATCATACAGTATCTCCCAGTTCTCTCTCTCTCTCTGGTCTTGACCCCTCTCCAGTTATCAGCACTAAGAGGGGCTATGTGAATTCAACAGATATTGTATCCAGAGGTGGAGCAGCACAGATTTGCACCACAGCAATAAAAGAAATGGCTTTCTAAACATAGCTTTAGACTAAGGATCCATTGATAGATACAGGATCCCAAGTATGAAAGAACCTAGGCCGCTTTTGTGCTCCTGCTGAACTTTGTCTGAGATTGCAGACGTGTGATATTGGATGCATGGTGCCAGAAACTAACACACATACATTAGTGTTGTGATGGCAGAAAGGACATAAGGTCTCTTTTGTCACTTCTCTTGCAGAATGGCTGTCACTATATGCAACTGTAGGACGAACATACATCCATGCTAAGAGTTAGACTATCACCCCAAGTCATACTGTGTAATTTTTCTCTTAGGAATTTTATCTAGTATTGCTTTGAAAACCTAATAAGTGCTTATTTCCAAATTCCTGCTGGGCAGGCTATTCCATATGTTAACCACCATGTCTGTGAATTATTGCGTTCTAAAGCTGTCCTTTATACTGTACCCTCAGTTTGAGGCCAAACCTAGCTCTGCTTGCACTCGCCAACTGAAACATCTGTGTAAACTCCACCCTTTCTATTCTCATTAGTATTCAGAAAACTGTGATCATGTTCACACTCAGCCTTCTCTTTTGTAAGCTAAATGATTTGCATATGTTCAATCCTTCCTTGTAGCCCTTGCCATCTAAGTCATTGACCAGTATTGTGACTTTGTGTTGAACCTTCTCAATCTCTTTAATGTTCTTTTTGTACTATAGTGACCAAAGGTCCACACAGTGCCCCTGGTGTAGTTAAACCAAGACCTTCTACAGGGAGACTATCACCTCCTTTGACCAGTTCCATAACCCCCTCTTATTACATCCCATCGTGTCATTTGCTTTATTTACTACAGCAGCTACTGTGTGTCTGGCTTTAGCTTACTGTCCACCCTTAACCCTAAATCTTTTTCTTTGCTGTTGCTGTCCACTATTAAACCCTCCATGGTGTTTGTATGACATACATTCCACACCACTGGGTGTGGTACCTTGCATTTCCCCATAATAAATACAAGCCCCATATTTCAGACCCGACCCCAAATGTGTTCAGACCCCCTGTAGCATAATGCCTGTCTCTACTGTTTCCACTCCCCTTGCTAGTTTAGTGTCATCAGCAAACTTCAGCTGTTTGATGCTGACCCCCTTTCCTCATTTAATAATAAATATGCTGAAAAGCATGGAAGCAGCACTAATGCCTGAAATACTCCACTCATCCCATCCTCCTTCTCTAAATGGTGACCATCCACCACGTGTATGTGCTTCCTACCTGCCCTGCAATTTGTTTACCAAAACTTGGGCACTATTTGGACTCAGTGTTGTGCCACTTTCTCTATGTTGTTTCCATGTTACAGTGTTGAAGGCCTTTCTGAAGTCCAGATATCATCCCTTATTCCTGTCCCTAGTTACCTATTTGAAGAAGGCAACCGGCTTGGCTTGCCAATATTTGCTTGTTTATGAAACCATTCTGTCTGCTAAAAAAACAGCCCATTTTCATGCACATAGAGAACCATCCAATCTTTTGTGATTAACTCAAACACTTTTACCATTCACTGAGGTAAGGATCACAGGTTTGTTGCTATTGTAACTGTATCTGACCCTGCTTCCTTGAAAGTAAGTATGACATTGATTGTTTTCCAGTTCTCTGTCACAACCCCTATCAAAACAGATGCCTGAAAGTTATTAGTGAGAGGCCCAGCCAGAATCCCCCCTTTACTCCCCTATAATCTTCGGGTAGAAACCATTGGGACCATTAATATTTTTATAGGTTCATGCTACATGTGATTCGTGCAGTTTGACCAGAGTTTCTGAAATAGCAGTCCATGGTACGTCCAGACCGGTGATGTGGGAGCCACGAGGTGAAGGCACTTCTGATAACTGCATCTAAAACTGGTCTTTTGAAAATCTAGACCATATTGCTTAGATTACTTCCAAAAGTTATGCAAAATTACAGTGTTCTGGTCACTATTCTAATGTAGGCTCTGTTCTATCAAATTGATTGTAACAAGTTGGTGCTGTGCTCCAGCTTACAGTTGAGAGTTAAACTAGAGTATTATAACACTACCATGGTATAAATATATTCTCTGTATGTATTTTCCTTTTACTTATTGATTTAAATACAACTCTCTTATTCAAGAGAACATTCTCTAGTACTTGCTTTTCTGTAATAATCTAACAAAAAATGTAGGCCAGTTTTCAGGCACTGTGTGGGTGATGGAAAAAAATGGGTTCTTTTCAGATGCACTGTTGCACCTTTACCCAAAAAACATCATGCACAAGAGTAGTTGCATGTCAGTGGGGGGAAGAATCCTCTTCATAACATAAGCACAATACACTTGTTGGTCTAGATGTTTATTTATTTATGTTTTTGTTGACTGAGGGAGTGTGCTAGGCTGTACGGGCCTTATTTTAGAAATAAGCCATATGCCTTACAAAGTCCAATAGCGTGGTTAATAAGCAGGTTATGCAACAATACATTGCAGTAAAACAGTTTTACAGCACACTGTACAATGTTAATGTAATGTTATGTTAACCGGTGCAAATGGAAATTGCCCATGCTAACACCACACATTTTCCAAATTCATGATGCAATGTTTCACTGTGACCAGGCTGCAGTGCTGGTTAAATGGGACGTTTACAAAAAAATATCTCCCTCCCAGACTGTACAGTACAAAGTTATGGTCCATGGTGGTAATCCCCTGCACCACCATGGCCATGTCTAGCAGTGCCATAATGGTACAGTGGGCACCCCCAAAGGTGTTGAGTCCTTGTGTCCAGTGGTTCTCCCTATCCCATGCAAACATTTACAGGGGAGGGTCAAATGGCTCTCCCCTATAGATGATCCAGCAGCTGGGCTTGGGTACCCTGTTGCAGTGCTGCATCTTCCACAACTACCTGCTTTAATATGCAGCTCAAGCAAAGACAAAGGTTTGAACTGGGTTGACTGGCAATATATCTATGTCATGAGATGGAAATCTGTGGCCTTTCTCCAGTCTGTATACAATGAATATGCCTTCTGTACAATAACCACTTTAGACAGGTATTATCAAATAAACTAATTTCAAGTAAATTCCCTCTTTTTGCAACACTTATCAGGGTCCAGTGTCACCACACCTCTTTAATTTATTTACTTATCCCCTGGTTTAGTAGATTAAATAGCAAACACAAATACACGGAATCAGGGTATTTGTGGAATAGAGCAGCAGTGTACAGTACATTACAGGCTGATGGTGGGTTCATCTCAGCAATCAAATCCAAACAATTAGTCCCACCATGTATCTGAATTATTAATTTCTTTGGATACCTCGGTACAAAATAAACAAAAGAGAAAAAAAATATTGTTGTTAAATAACTACAGCCTCAAACAGGACTTGGCTGAAGTGGGTTTACATGAGCACCTAAATGGATAACATATCTTGGGATCACATTATGCTTCTGCATTTCTGCATTACTCAAGTATGGACAGTTAAGGAAAGGAAACTGTTTAACAATTAGGATGGATCCAAACTGATTAAACCAGGTGAGTTTTTCCATGAGTAGTCAGATAGTGTTAGTAAAATTAATACAGTAGTGTACAAAGACAGCATTACCTCTGATCCATAGTACAAGTTCCCCATCCATAGAAATATACATAGGGTAGTATCGCATTGTTTTTGGATACAAAGGAAAGCTCAGTGTAAATATGCTAAACTAGTGAAGAGGATGCCAGGTAAGGAAGATCTGAAAATTCCACGTTTAAGGTGTATTACTTAACTGTAGAGGTCTAGAAAGTGGCAATCACTGCAAGAGGAGCAAGGGCAGCTTCATTTTATATTAGACTGGCTAAGCATGTATTTTTTATTTATTTACTTTTAGGTCTAGGATTACAAATATCTTTGAGCCAAGGCTCTTTTACAAAGGTTCCACATCACTTATGATTCAATACAGGAAAATAAAATGACAACGGTATAAGCTAAAACTGGACAATAATTAGGATACAGGTAGTTTCACAGAATATTAAACAAACAATTTTGGAGTGTAGGTTACAGAGAACACTGAATGAGGTGGAGAGAGGTTAGAGGACAGAGAAAGAAAACAGAAAAAAGGAGAGAGAGTGGGAGGGGGGAACAACAGAAGAGTCAGAGCAGCCAGGGGCATTGTCATTGACATAACATGGGGAAGTGCAAGGGAAGGGAAGCCAAGTGCTAAGTGGAAGGAGAATGAATGAGGCTAGAGTAATGTTCAGGGGGCTCGTTTAGATGAGGCAGTCACAGGAGTTAGAGGCAGTGAGAAAGAGGTGGAGCCTGGATTTAAATGCGCCAAGCGTGGGAGTGGAGGAGATGTCACTGCAGAGACCATTTAGCCAGCTATACACCTTATAAGCAAAAGATCTTTGACCTTGAGTGGTACAACAATGGGGAACCTGTAGACAGAGGGATTTGGACCCCCTGGTTGTGTGGGGGATATTGCTTAGGTGCAGGAGAGGTTGGACTTTAGGGGGTGGAAGGCCCATGGTTATTTTCTTAGCCATAATGCAGGTTAGGTACTTTATTCAATTGGTGAGTTATGGCCATCCAATTTGTGCATAGAGGTCACACATGTGTGTGAGATGGTGAGATCCAGTGAGGAGCTGGCAAGCCTTATTGAGGGAGGTGGATATGCATCTGAGAGTGGTAGCAGTGACAGAGTCATAGATAATCAGTCCACAGTCAATAATGGAAATGATAGAGCTCTGAACAGTGACTGTCAAGGCTTCTGGAATAAGATGTTGCCTGTGCCAGAAAAGTAGACCAAGATAAGTATTAGTAGCTTTGGCTACACAGTTAATGTGGGCACCATAAGATAGATTAGGGTCAAGAGTGATCCCTAGCTATTTAAAGGATTGCACCTGTTCCAGGGTGACTCCATGGCTGGTTTTGATGGACAGCATGATGCAACGAGAAAGGAATAAGTCAATCTTATCTGATATTGTACTCCAGTCCCCAATATGTACCCAAAGGCTGCCTTATGGAGGATGTTTACAGGGTGCAGAATGTTCAGTGGCTGAATATACAAGTATTAAATCTAAAATCTAATGATCTAAAATTTATAGTATTTACCAATTTATAACAATTAGTGTTCATGGGGATGTGGAGTAAGTAAATGGTGGTTCAAAGAGCTGGTCACAAAGACAGAGGAGTGGAACTGGTTGTCACAAACTCGTTCAGACGGTCAGCCCTCTACTCCCAAAGTGCTAACCCCTGAGCATGTGATTTGTGTACAATGAACAGACAAGGTAACCCTCTTGTCTGTTTTGCGGCTTCAAGTCACCTTAGTTTCAAGCTCTAGAGGGATTCAACTGACAACCTCTTGTTAGCATACCCAGTTATCAGGCTCAGATAATTCTGTCTTTGGGGGGGCCATATATCTTTGCCTACAGGCACCCAACCAGGTCTTTCAAATGAACCCCTAGAACTCTATAAAAGACTTTAGAGAACTTTATCCATTTCCCAGTATGGTATACAATAAGCCCATACACAGTGTACTTATAAACTTTAAAAGCTCCACTTAAAAAGAAATGTCAAGGCACTCCATGCAGTTTCATTCGTAAAAAAATATCTTTACTTTAAAAATATCAAAACAGAACAATAATTATAGAACAAATATATATCCTAACACATACAGCCTTAAAACAAACAGGTAAAAAAGTACAGTTCCTACAATTTATAACTTCAGACATGTATAATCTAATGCTTATTTTCATTCAGTGCTTTGAGGATCTCCCTTTTCGCAGTCAGAAATATTTTTTTGTGTGTCTATCAGATTCTTTCAGCAATTAAGCACACTTCTGAGCCGGCCTTCTCATGAGGTCACTAACTCCGCCTTGGTGTATCAAACTCTATATTTTACAATACAGGGTCTCCAAATAAAATATTTAAAAAAACATATGAGATGACCTCACTGACTTTCCTCTCCACAGGTTAACTTGTCAGAACTGGTTTGTGCTCTGCTACCCATACATCTCAAAAGTTTATTTGATCTAAGTCACTGTATTCAAAGCAAAAGTGTATTGGCCTCTTTAATCCTGTCTGGACCTTGGAATCTACACCTCAGGTCTTTCTGATGTAATTCAAGGGTTCCCTGGGAAGTGTATTTTAGACCTTCCAAATCCATCTGGGTCCTCCCTGGCTCAGACATCAAACCTCTTCAATGCCCATTCTGGCCTCTCTCTGACGCCCCTCCCAACAAGTCCTTCCTGGTAACCATGCAAGTCAAAGGATCTCCCTGAGGGCATTATGAATGGCTAATCTTATTTCCAGGGATGAAAGCAAATTGACAAGGTGATTGCACCCCAGATCTCTGCAGTTTAAAATACCTCCTGTCCTTTGAACTTATCCCTTGGGGGGGGTCTTGATGTGTCAGTTCCAGTAAGACAGCCTTTTCCTTGAACTGACCTTCCCTTCACATATTTTATATGTAATAACAAAAATTAATACAGCACTCGAGCACTCAGAGCTGGCTGTCTGCATCACACTCCTCCTCATCTAGACTGAATTTGGGGGATCCATCCCCTACATGGGATGAGCTTCCCAAATCAATTCCCCCTCATAGACCCTAGACAGTCCATCTGAGTTCTTATTCTTGGCTCTGGCCCTATGTACAATTTTCAAATCATACCCTTGTAAAGCAAGACTCCATCTGAGCAGTCTGCCATTGTTTATCCCCATCTGTGACAACCAAACCAGGGGGTTGTGGTCAGTCTGCACCACAAAAGGCTGCCCATACAAGTATGGTTCCAATTTCTTTAGGGCCCACACTAGGGCAAGACACTTCTTTTCCACCGTGGAGTATGCTTGTTCCCTGGGGAGAAGCTTTCGGCTAAGGTAGGCTATCAGGTGGTCCCTCCTTTCGCTGGATGTCTGGCTTAGTACTGCCCCAATACCCACATCTGAGGTGTCCATCTGAACTATAAAAGTTTTTTCTATAGTCCAGACTTGTCAAAACAGGAGCACTACGCAGTGCCTCCTTCAGTTTGGTAAAGGCTTCCTCACAGGCTGGACCCCAGGTGATTTTCCTTGGCATTTTTTTCTTTGTCAGGTCAGATACAGTAGGGGAGCAGCCAGGGCACTGTAATTAGGTACAAACTTTCTGTATTATCCTGCTGTTCCGAGAAAACTCCTGACCTGCTTCTGAGTTTCTGGTCTGGGCCATGCCTGTATTACCTCTATTTTTATCTGGTTAGGATGGAGCTGTCCCCAGCCTACCACATGCCCAAGGTATGCCTCTTCTCCTGTGACCACGTGGTACTTCTCGGCTTTGACAGTGAGCCCGACCCTCTGTATTCTGCCCAGCACTTCCCCAAGGTGTGACAGGTGTTCCTCCCAGCTGGTACTGAAGATGGCAATGTCATCCATGTACTCCACGGCATACTCCTCAGCACCTTTTAACACCTGGTTCACCAACCTTTGGAAAGTGGCCGGGGCATTCTTCATTACAAAAGGCATTACTTTGAACTCAAATAAGCCTATCGGAGTGATGAAGGCTGACCTCTCCCTAGCTCTGTCCATCAACTCTACCTGCCAATACCCATTTGTCAGGTCAATGGTCGAAAGGTAGGTTGCCCCCCCCCAACTTATCCAGGAATTCGTCTGTCCGGGGCATCGGGTTGGCATCTGACTTTGTGACGGCATTCAGTCCATGATAGTCTACAAAGAAAGGAGTTGAGCCATCTGGCTTGGGTACAAGGACTACGAGTGAGGCCCAGGGACTGTGGGATCTCTGGATTACCCCTAAATCCAGCATCTCCTCCACTTCCTTCCTATTGTCCTTTAGGACAGCCTCCGAAACCTGATATGCTGTCCACCTTATGGGCGTCTGTGTCCGCGTCTCCACATCGTGTGTTGCTTAAGGGGTTTGGCCAGGCTTGGCGCTAAACAAGGGGGCAAAGTCTGCTAAAACCTCCCTCACTTTCTGGATCTGGCCCAGGGTCAGTTGGGGAGACAATTTTACTGCCTCCACAGAGGACTCCCGCTTCATCTCTTCCAGCAAGTCCAGAAGGGGGTCTCCTTCATCCGTCCCCTCCCTATGACTACACACTGCGAACACCATGTCAGCCCTATTTGCATACAGTCATCATGTTGACATGGTACATCCTTTCTGTCTATCTATGGTCAGGTAACTCCACAATGTAGTTTACGTCATTTACCTTCCTAACCACTTTGTGCGGTCCTGCCCACTCAGTTCGCAGCTTGCTTTCCAGACCAGAATAAGGACCATGACTACCTGACCCACCATGTACGAGCAAGCTCTGGCTCTGCAGTGGTACCATACCTTTTGTTTCTGTTGGGCAGCTGCCAGGTTGCTCTGGGCTGTCCCCATAAGCTCCTTCAGCCTTTCCCTAAACCTTAGGATGTAATCCACAATGGGATTTCCCTGGGTGGCATACTTGCCTTCCCAGTCCTCCCGGATCAAGTCTAGGGGCCCACGTACCCAGCGTCCATACAAGAGTTTGAAGGGGGAAAATCCTGTCAACTTTTGGAGCACCTCCCTGTATGCGAACAACAGGTGGGGGAGGTATTTCTCCCAGTCTTTCGCATGCTGTTCAGCAAACACCCAGAGCATTGAGTTTAGGGTACCATTGAAACATTCCACAAGCCCATTGGCTTGTGGGTGATACGGTGTCGTGCATCTCTGTAGCACCCCACACTTTTTCCATAGACATTTTATTAGATCCAACATGAAGGAACCTCCTCGATCGGTGATTACCTCCTGCAGCAACCCAACACATGAGAAAATCCCTAGCAAGGCATCTGCCACTTTGTCTGTCCTCAGTGAGGAAAGGGTGACTGCCTCTGGGTACCAGGTGGCATAATCCACCAGAGTCGGGATGAACCTTTTCACTGAGGAGCTGGGGGTATTTAAAGGTCCCACAATATCCATTCCCACCCTCTGGAATGGCTCCTCCACTACGGGCAATGGAATCTGGGTGGCTTGGGTTTTCTGGCCCACCTTCCCTATTTCTTGGCACCGGTGACAAGACCTGCAATACTCCTTCACCTGCTGGGTGAAGTTAGGTCAGTAGAAATTCTGAGCCAACCGCTGTGTTGTGCACACAATTCCTAGATGACCAGACAAGAGAATATCATGGGTAACCTTGAGCAACTGCTCACGATATCCCTGAGGAATGACAAGCTGCATGCCTAGCATCCCTCCCTCTGTCTGTACTGCCTGTATATACATAAGTCCATTTTTCCCAATAAACCCTATGTCTGTCGTCACCTCCCTGTGTACCGTCCAAGTCTGCCCAAGCCCTCAGCTTCTCTAAACTAGGGTCACTTCTCTGAGCAGCTGTGAACCTCTCACACCTTCTCAAGGTATGGGACAGGTCCTATTCAGTCGCTAAACTAGGGTCCCTAGCACTAGTGTCAGGGCCCTCAGGATCACTGTCAATCCCTACCCTCTGACAAGGGGTCACCCCTATCTCTTTGGAGTAACCCTCTGTAGCTATGTGGTTATTTGCTACTGGGGAAATTTCTACCCTCTTTTTATCAGTGTCCCCCTCTGGAGACACAGGCTGGGGAACCAGCCTCTCAGTATCTTCCCCAATGGCTTCTGGGGGGCTCAGAGAAATACAAATTGCCCTGACCACTTGGCTATGGGTAACTGCACATACCACCCCCTGCTGGGAGATTGTTACCCAGAATCACATCCACTGCTAATGTGTTAGCTACAGCCACCTGTTGCACAGTTCCCCCTGTTTCACCCCAGTCCAGGAGAACACTGGCCAATGACAGTGTTTTCTCTACACCCGCAAAGTCCTGTACTGTCATGTATTTATTGGGTATAAGCTTACCAGGCTGTACCAGATCCCCTTTTACCAATGTCAGGGAAGCCCCTGTGTCCCTTAACCCCTGCGTCTGTACGCCATTTACAATGACTGGGTGCATGTGTTCCCTCATGTTCACTGGCATGCTTCCAGGGACACACAAACAACTCACTTCCTTTCTGGTACTACTTTGCATATTATTGTTTACCCTTCTTGGACACTGTCTGGCAATGTGCCCAGTTTCTTTACATAACCAACAAACATTTCTTACTTCAGAGGAATCTTTTCATTGAAACCTGGGACTAACTGGTTTCGGTGGAGGCAGTGAGGGTTTTAGCTGCCCTGAAGGCACGCTTTTCCCTTTCTGCGCTGCCACACTCGCCCCTTTCACTCTCAGAACAGGTCTTCTCTTGGCATAGCAGTCTGAGAGTTCAGCAGCCTCTCGCACTGTTTTTGGATCTTGGTCCTCTAGCCAGGTTTTTAACTCTGTTGGGCATGCCCAAAAAAACTGTGCTAATAAAATCACATTTTCAGTTTGATCAACAGTGTTTGCCTCAATTCCTTCCCACCAACATTTTAAAAACTGATGTTGTTTCATGGCTAGCTCCTCATAGCTCATATCAGGGCTTCTCCTGAGCTTATGGAATTTAGCTCTGTATGATTCAGCAGTTAATTCAAACTTTTTTAGTAGTGCTGCTTTTAACTTGCTGTAATCCTCACTGTCTTTATTGTCCATGTGACCCAATGAATCCAGAGCTTTTCTGGTAAGTAGCGGGGATAGCTGGAAGCTCCAGGACTCTCTAGGAATTTTAGCCTGAATACAAACTTTTTCAAAAGAATTTAAAAAGACATCTATGTCCTCCCCACCTTTAAACTCAGCTATTAATTTAGAGTTCAATTTCTATCCCAGTCCTGCAGTCCCAGTTAAACCCAAGCCACTTACCTGCCCTGGTGTCGCTGGTTGGAGTCATTGCTTCTCCAGTTCGTGTTGCCACTGGTGTTCCTCTCTCCTCTCCTCTGCAACTCTGCATTCTCATTCTCTCTTCTCCTCTACCTCTCGCTGGTGCTCATGTTCCTCACGGTCCACCTCCCTCTGTTGTTGTTCTGCCTCCAGTTCCATCCTGCTCAACTCAATTTGCAACTTGAGCACCTCTGGATTCAGGATACTGGTGACCTTCCCCTGCTGCTGTGACCCTTCACTGACAGTGGTCCTGCTGTCCACCTCATAGGCTCGGGACCCCTCACTGGCCACTAGTTCTGCCACACTCGAGGTCTGGTCCCTTTCAGTCATTGTTGGTGGCTCGCTGTTCTGGGTATCTGCTACTGTCAGGGCCTCTATGAGGTTCTGCTTACTGGCTTTCACCCCAAACGGGACTCCCCTCTCCCCACACAACTGCTTTAAGAAATCTACAGTGTGCTTGCTGTAGTCGGAAGACATTTTCTTCTTCTCTCACTACTAATACTATACTGACTGGCACTTCAGAAAAAGAAATAAAATGGGTGGGAACTTAACTACAAGTCAAGGGATATAGTTCTGTTTCCTTTTTGAAATAAAACACTGCCTTTCATTTTTTCCAAGTGAGCTAAACGGTTTCAAGCTAACACACTGAACAAAGAAGCTTATACCACCAAACCTTTATGCCACCGCTGCCAACCAATCTGTCACAAATTTGCTCAGCCAGTCAGCCCTCTACTCCCAAAGTGCCAACCCCTGAGCGTATGATTTGTGTACAATGAATAGACAAGGTAACCCTCTTGTCTGTTTTGTGGCTTCAAGGCACCTTAGTCTCAAGCTCTGGAGGGATTCAAACTGATAACCTCTTGTTAACGTTCCCAATTATCAGGCTCAGATAATGCTGCCTTCAGGGGGCCAGATATCTTTGTCTATGGGCACCCAATCAGGTCTTTCAAATGAATCCCTAGAACTCTATGCAAGACTTTAGAGAACTCTATCCATTTCCCAGTTTGGTATACAATAAGCCCATACACAGTATACTTACAGCCTTTAAAAGTTCCACTTAAAATAAAAAGACATGTCAAGGCACTCCATGCAGTTTCGTTTGTAAAAATATATCTTTACTTTAAAAATATCAAAACAGAACAATAATTACAGAACAAATATATATCCCAACACATACAGCTTTAAAACCAACAGGTAAAAAAGTACAGTTCCTACAATTTATAATATCAGACTGGTATAATCTAATGCTTACTTTCTTTCAGTGCTTTGAGGATCTCCCTTCCCTCAGTCAGAAATATTTTCAGATTCTTTGAGCAATTAAGCACACTTCTGAACCGGCCTTCTCATGAGGTCACTAACTCCGTCTTGGTGTATCAAACTCTATATTTGACAATACAGGGTCTCCAAATAAAATATTTTAAAAAACATATGAGATGACCTCACTGACTTTCCTCTCCACAGGTTAACTGATCAGAACTGGTTTGTGCTTTGCTACCCATACATCTCAAAAGTGTCTTTGATCTAAGTCACTGTATTCAAAGCAAAAGTGTATTTGCCTGTTTAATTCTGTCTGGACCTTGGAATCTTCATCTCAGGTCATTCTGATGTAATACAAGGGTTTTCCGGGAAGTGTATTTTAGACCTTCCAAATCCATCCGGGTCCTCCCTGGCTCAGACATCAAACCTCTTCAATGTACATTCTGGCCTCTCTCCGATGCCTCTCCTCACAAGTCCTTCCTGGTAACCATGCAAGTCAAAGGATCTCCCTGAGGGCATTATGAATGGCTAATCTTATTTCCTGGGATGAAAGCAAATTAACAAGGTAATTGCAGCTCATATCTCTTCAGTTTAAAATACCTCCTGTCCTTTGAACTTATCCCTTGGGGGATCTTGATGTGTCAGTTCCAGTAAGACAGCCTCTTCCTTGAACTGACCTTCCCTTCACAGATTTTATATGTAATAACAAAAATTAATACAGCACTCAGGCACTCAGAGCTGGTTGTCTACGTCATACTGGTAAACATGGAGGTTCTCTGAAAAAGGTTACTCTATACAGTAATAAAACATATGGAAGAATCCTCTTTGGGAGGGGTAACAAACATGCTAATGAGAAGAGATCACTACTTTAGCTCATGGAAAATCCCTTTTATACATAAATTCTAGCAAGCCATTATGCTCCTCCTAGAGTCACAGCTGGATTTAGAGGAGTGTTGACTCTTGACATATGTGTTGTTGGTCACATGTATGTGTATGTGTCTGAGTTTGCACTAAAAAGAACGCTCATTATGGCACTAATATCTTTTGTAGCAAACACATATGTATATTCTGTGATTATGGGTGAATAAGAAGCCTCCAACAGTAACAAAAAAAGACACACTAACATTAAAGAGCCTTCATGGCTAGGCTTATACTCTATGGGCTAAAACATGCCAAAAAGGCCTCTATGAAAAAATGAAGCAAATTGTGTTTATTAATGATGTACTGTAGTTCCAACCAATCTAAGTGCTTCAAGCTGTGGTATCAAATATGACCTTAACTTGACTGTTTATTTCAAGTTTCTAATTAAGTATGACTGCAAACCTGAGTTACATGTATTTGCATTGGCTGTACATATTTGTTAATAGAATCTGTTAGTACAGACTCATAGATCTCTAAAGTTTTGCTTTGAACTATATGACTGTATAAGCACTGTTTGTGGTGGGGAAGGGTGTGTCTTAGTCCACCAATATATGGTTGTTCATACACAAATTGCTTAATGTATTTATTTTGTTTCTGCTTCAGTAAGTTTTCAAAAAGTTAAACTCTTAAGTACTTCTGAACCCATCAATCAGCCTCTTGCATGTACTTCAGTGGAGGTATTGTGAACATTGTTGCTCATGGCTTCACTGGGTTGCAGTGGTAGAGGGGTAACTATGTGGGTGCAGTGATCACTTGGTGCCACATTAGTGACTGTGAAAAGGTTTCCCTATAGTTCTTACATAGGGAGAAGGAACATCAACATTTAGTTTAAGTGGCCAGTATCACATTAATTCACTGGTTTTATGTCAAGGGTCAGCAGCTTTAGTCAGCGTTTGCAGAGAGGTTGGCTCTTGCAAGTACTATAGTGTTGTAATACACTGTTGCAATCCTGTAGCAGTGTCACTGACATGTATCTAGTGAGTCTAAACCTTTTCAACATGCAATTTGCTCATGCAACAGATGAAACATTTTTGGGTGTTTGGAATTTCCATGGAGATGACCAAAATGTATAGCTGTTGTAAATTTTGATTATGTCTCTAGAAATACTGTGCATCCCCGAAGCTCTACAAGTACTTTCAGATTTTGGACAGTTGTCGGGGTATAGATTAAACCTTCATAAAACTGTTTTGAAATTGTCCCCTGCATGTTCTAATTCTAACATTTCTGCTTTAGATCTTTAGTGGGAATTTCAGTCTCTTTCTTATTTGGAAATTAAACTCTCCTGGGACAACAACCTTTTAAGAAGTTTAAACTTGGACCCAGTGGTTTGTCAAATGGAGTCAGATCTTCAGAGATGGCAACACTTATCACTATCGGTATGGGGCCGAGTTAACATAATCAAGATGGTTGTCTTACCCCCGCTTATTGTATTCCTTGAATGTGTTAAATTTGGCTCTTCCTAGAAACTGGTTTGCTAAAGTTCCATCTATGTGGTCTAGGTTTATTTGGTTAGCGAAAATCCTCCTTAGGACAATTATTAAACTCTGCAGGCCTAGAGAAAAAGGAGAACTCCAATGCCCTAATTTAGAAAATTATTTTGCATTAAATGGTTCTAAATATTTCCAATGGGGCCAGCCTAGGTAAGAACACCCTTATGTTCCGAACTAGTTGCAGATAGAGTCCTCATTGGTTATGGAGCACTGACTATCATTGTCGTCTTTATTATTACTCTGCCCTGAACAACACGGCTTCAGGAAGTGACACAGTACCACTACTACCCTCCTTGAATATACCACCTTTATAAATAAAGCTCTTGACAGAGGACATGTAGTGGGATCAGCCTACTTATTAGACTTAACCAAGGTGTTTGACTCTATCAGTCATACCCTCCTTATCCAATCCCTGAAAACAGTGGGACTGTCCCTGGAAGCCACTATGTGGTTTAAAACTACCTCTGTGACCAAAATCAAAGGGTCAGAATTAACTCAACACTCTTGACCTCTAAGCTTGTTTGCTCTGGGGTTCCCCATGGATCAATACTGGGCCCCCTCCTCTTTAGCCTGTTCCTCAGTACACTCCCTAAATCCTGCTCGGGTCAGATGCTATTATATGTGGATGATGCAGTCCTTTTTGTCAGCCACCCAGACACACACTGTCTTTGACCCACTCTTCAGCATTCCTTTTCAGAAGCCGAAGACTGGTTCTCAGAACACAGACTTGTTCTGAACTACAAAAAATACAACTCACTGTCTAAACAAACATAGCAACTTTCCACATAAAATCCTCAACCACCAGAACACCCCAACTGAATTTGTATCCAACTTTCAATACCTGGGTATCACCCTTGACTCCTTCCTTATATACTGTACCACAAGCATATCAGCCTGCTCTGCTTGGCCAGCAACTCTAGATTAGGACTTCTGTACTGGCATAGGAGGTGCTTCCTGCCTGAGATGTTGCAGTTGGCAGTGATCACCTCGGTACTCTTCCCTAATTGACTATGGGATCATTTTCTATGGTTCAACTGACCTCTCTATCCTCTGTCACATCAAGGTCTCACTTAATAAAGCCTGCTGCCATTTCTCAGGTTGTAACAGGTGGACTCATGCCTTTGAGCTCTATAGACTCACCAACTGGCTTAACTTTGATGGTAGACTTAGATACCACACTTGCCTCCTTGCCACGAAAGCTCTCACAAAACCATACCCCCAGGCCTAGATAGCCTAGTGCAGCCTGCCCCCCCAAGGGCTACCAGAAGCTCACTGTCTGCTTCCCTTACTGTCCCCCACTACAGGACCTCCATGGGTCAGTGGTCTTTTTTCTATAGGGCTTCCCTTCTGGGAGAATGAACTACCCCCAGCTATCACCTCTGAACTGCCACTAGGACCATACAAGTCCTCACTCTGCTTGGCACGCTCCGCCCAATTCACCTGTGATTGCGACTAACCGAACCCCCAATCTATGCTCCCACATGGCTACCCATTTTCTGCAGCTCACCTACTGGGTGACTTCACTGCATATAATGATTAATTCCCTGTATTTTTTCTTTTCTGTAAATTATTATGACTCAGGGTCTGTTTTAATATCACTTAAAGCTCTAAGTTGCCTGTTATATAGTTGATGTTCTGTCTGTTGTTTGCTATGTATGTGAATTTCTGATGTGGAGCTTTGCAAAAGATTCTCTGACTCAAAGGTTTATAATTCCGATCTCTTCAACAAATAAAATAAATAAATATATGCCCCATTTTTCAAATTACCTATAGCACTGAGAACCACCCAATAGGTTGGTCCACACAAGCCCACTCAGAGTTGTGTCATTCCGTGCATTTGCCTTAACATACCGACATTAGTCAGCCTTTTTTGTAATGATCAGAATATTCTAATTGATAAGAAAATAGTTATACCAGTCAGTGGAAAGGCAATGTGGTCTCTTTGTTAGGAAATTTAGTCAAAAATGACAAGGTTATATCCTTCTCTGATTTCTGAGAAAAATTTCATCATTTTTTGGGAACACCGCCCTGGCATCAAGACACAGGACCTTTTTGTGCAAATTTTTCTGTTTTAACAACCCAAAGTAGGCCAATTGCTCACATTTATAAAGAACTAGGTAGATTGACTTGGCTTAAATGTACTCCTACGGCCTTCTACTTGAATCAGGCCTTAGATTTACACTATTCAGCGCTTACGTGATCAGCAATATGGAGAAATTGATATGTCTATATGAATCAGGACAGATTGTGCTTACTCCAATTCAACATTTTACATAACTTATATTTCACTCACTACAGATTATTTAAAATGGGCAGGCTTCCTGAACTCACTTGTTCTAGATGTTCTCATGATGAGGGTACTTTATTCCATATGATTTGGACTTGCCCTTGGGTTGCTACTTTTTGGTGTTCTATTCAGGACTTATTTAGTCCTTTATTTGGCCATACACAGTATTTTTGCCCTGGAAATCTGTATATTGGGCAACTATGACCTGATCATTTTGGCAAAAGAAAAGTCATACATGACCTTAATAGCAGGGATGACTAAGCTTTTACTAATGAAACACTGGGCATGTGACCATATGCCCTCTAAAGTAGAATGGGTTCAGGAATCCTTTTCAGCCTTTAAAGTGAAAAGATCAATTGCTATTGCCAGTCATGTATAGTATTACATACATTTCAGACCTGCTGGGGACCTTTTCTATCATTTATGTCTGGGGGATACAGTAATCTTTCTCTTTCTTTCTCCATTTACTATTATGGTGATCTATGCTTTCAAGTAGTATTGGTTTCAGGAATTTAATCATGGTTAAGTGTTGCCCTGGTTCATTTAGGCTTTTAGGTTGAATATTATTACATCAGTCCTTGGCCTACATAGGTGGGAGTGAGGGTGTTAGGCGGAGGGGAGGAGGATATCTGGGTGGCTTCAAGCTGGGATTGATTTTATTTTTGAGGTTGTTTTGTTTGGTTGGATGGTTCACAGTATCATTCAGTGAATCTAAGTTGGTTAACAACATGTAAGAGTGATTATTTACTTTATGTGATATTGTTTATTTTCTTTTGTTTATTTGTTGTTGTAATTTGTTATGAATCTTAATAAAGTATATTAAGTTGAAAAAAAAATCCTGTGCATGTTGTTTCTTCCTCAAATAAGTTGCTGGTTAATGTTTGAACTAAAATAGCAACCAAAATAAACAGAGAAATATTATTTTCTACTCTAAATTGTGTGTATAAACTTTAAAAAATGTTAGGTGCATCTAAGAAATATACAGCATCTAATAGCAGACTAGCATAAATAGGATTAATTTTGTTTCCAGAGTATCTTACTTTATTACACCAGTGTGTTATTTAAATCTCACCATGATCTCATTTTGAGAGATAAAAAAGATCTGGGAGATCTCCAGAATGAATATTACCCCTAATAAGTAATTGTGTAGTGGTCTGGTTTGTGTCACTCATTATGTAGTTTACAAGCCATAAATGTAAACCACAAACCAGACTGTCCAAAAACCTTTAATACCAAACTTTCCAGTGCTGTCTTATAAGGCACTACTTAGAAACTATCTCAAGAGGCATAACCAAGATTGAAAAAGACTTAACCCTTGCCTAAAAGTTAACACAAGAAAGAAAGTTTTCAACCCTATAAAAAAAAAATCTGATTGCCAAACATACAACAGCAGACAAATAGTTAAATAAAGAGCCACTTCTAAAAAGTTCCTCTCCCTAGGTGATTGAAAGTGTGTCTCAAATATAATCAGTAAGCCCTCTTCAGCAGACCTGATGGGGTTTGCTGGAGCACAGGAACTGTGAGGGTTACTGAGGTATCCAAACCATATTCCTCTAAGGTGTTTGAAAATGTTGAAACCTACCATACCTGCTTAGAAATTGTGTGGCCTCATTGTCATAGCTGAATAAAATCAGTAAAGGTTCAGATGAATAATGATGGAATAACTCACAGCTCCAGGAGTTGAAAAAAAAAGTACAGTAGTTAATTATAAGTAATTAGTAATACCAACATTAGGAAATCAGGTACCATACTTTAGGATCTAGATTAATCACTGGCATGAATATAATGTCACACTTGGATAGTAAATCATATATATCCTCAGTCCTATTTTAAAATACTTAGAATTAACAATGCAGAAAAGAAATTAATTAGGATAATATTGCACTGATTTACATAAATTAATTAAAACTGACTTTTACCAGGAGCTACAGTGGAAGAGCCTTGATGGAACTATATTTCACAAGCTGCATTTAGTGACTGACTCAGATTACTTAAATAAGTTCTCCCTAGAAATATAATACTACAGACGCCATGGTTGTAAAAAGTTCAAAGTAAAACATCAGTTTGTGTCCACGAAGGTAGAAGAGGCCTAGTATGGCTGCAAAATGTGGGTGTACATGCTTCTATTTCTATGGGTTGGAAAAGGATGTATTAACTTCTATGAAAGTACTATGAATCAGGGCCAATAACAGTGGGATGATACTGATTTTCCAACAACTTATTTTTCTCTCTATATAAACAGAACACACACTTTTGGTCTCAGTGTAGAATACCATATGTTGATTATTGTTTATTCTGCATACTCAGTGCATACTCAGGCTCCCATTTGGCAACTGTTATCTCTGAGTCAAACAATCTCACTGGCAAAAATATTCAGTTTATTAAGTTCATCTTCAGTCTGTCAGGAACTTTTCTGGTTTCAATTATCTTTACCAATAGCATGTATATCTACTTTATCTTCACAAACCCCAACAGATCTCAGTCTTGATGGGAAACTATGCAAAAGCGCCATGCCATAGGGTCAACAAAATTGCCAGTTCAGCTATCTTATCCGATCAGTTTGTTATTGAATTGTACTTTGTTGTTATTTAAAGATGCCTACTGAGCTGCTGGAAAGATTACCTACATTAATTTATTTTATTTATTTGTTAGAGCCTAGGATTACAATTAACTTTGAGCCAAGGCTCTTTTACAAAGATTCCACATCAGGATGAGAAAAAACAAACAGGACATTAATTATTACAGGATAACAGGTTATGGTTGTTTATCATCACATGAGTTCATACAGATTAGGTGGTACTAGGGCATGCAGAGGACAGGGATAACATTGATAACAAGAACTTGGAGAGATACAAGAAGAAGATGCTGCCAGAGGCAATTGTCAAAACACAAAGGAAGTGCAAGTGGAAAGTGCAAGTAGGAGGAGGAGGGGGAAGGTAGAGGAGGAGATTAGTGGGGTGGATGAGACTGGACAAGTGCCAAAAAGGGAACAGCAGGTTAGAGAAGACAGTTACATGTGCTAGAGGCA
Source organism: Neoceratodus forsteri (assembly GCA_016271365.2). NCBI lineage: Eukaryota > Metazoa > Chordata > Ceratodontiformes > Ceratodontidae > Neoceratodus > Neoceratodus forsteri. Next base: position 778,592,249 of record CM057459.1, on the reverse strand, counting down.
TAGAGGGACAGGCAGAGGTTAGATTTGACTGGGCCTAGCTAAGGTAGGGAGAAGATGTCCCTGGTGAGACCATTTAGCCAGTTGGGAGCTCTGTAGGCAAAGGATCTTTGTCCCTGTGAGGTCTGTCATCTTGGAATATGCAGTAATTGAGATTTAGAGGGCCTGGTGAGGTGGGGATTCTGTGCAGGTTGTAGCAGAGCTTGAACTCCAGGAGGGGCAAAGCCCATTAAGGTTTTTTTAGCTATTATGCATGTTAGATACTTGGTGTGGCTTGAGAGTTGAAGCCAACCAGTTTGGGCATATAGGTCACACATATGAGTGAGATGATGGGATCCAGTGATGAGTCGGCAAGCTTTGTTCAAAGCCATAGATATGTGCCTGAGGGCAGTGGTGGAAGCAGAACCATAATGATGAGGCAATAGTCGATAGTTGAGATCACTGAGCTCTGAACTGTGATCCTTAAGGCTTCTGGAGTTAGGCATTGCCTATGCCTGTAAAGCAGGCCAATACATGTGTTAGTCGCTTTGGCAACATTGTCAATGTGAGCCCCGTAGGACAGACAACAGTCAAGAGTGATTCCATGGTATTTGAAGGTTTGCACTTGTTCTAGGATTGCACCTAGGCAGTTTGCAATAGTGAGGGGGAGGTTCCAGTGAATGTTTTGCAAGCTGCAGAAGAGCATGGACTTTGATTTTTTATAGTTGAGGACAAGCTTGTGTTTACTGAACCAGTTTTCAACTGAGGAGAAGCCATTCTGTATTTTGGTTTGCAGAAGGTGGGTGTCCTTGTGGGTGGAGTGGCTGACAGCGTCATCAGTGTGTAGGAGGAGTTTCTCCAGACAGGATTGTAGAAGACTATTTAGGAAGATGCTGAAGAGAAGAGGCCCAAGGATTGACCCTTGTGGCACTCCAGAGTGCACTGGTCTGGCATCAGAGAGAAAGTCAGCTATTTTCACTCTTTGTGAGTGGTTTTCCAGATATCTCTTAAACCAGGATGTAGATTCAGGGGACAGTCTGGTATTTAGCAGCTGAGAATGTAGTAGATGATGATGGATGGTACTGAATGCCTTCATCAGATCAATGAAGACCACCCCTGTAAAAAGGCTATTGTCCAAAGAACTATGGATTGCACCAGTGAATTCAAGGAGGGCTGAGGTGGTACTGTGACCTTTTCTAAACCCGTGCTAATGAGCACACAGGACATCATATTATCAAGGTATTCCGTAAGCTGGTCCAATACTATATGCTCTATGGCCTTGGATAGTGGGGGCAGTATGGAGATGGGCCGATAGTTCACCAGGAGGGCCCTGTCCCCGCTCTTGTGGACTGGTGTGACAGAGTCAGTTGAAGATTTTTGTTAATGAACAATGAATTAATAAAACAGAACAGAATTATCATGGAGAATATGTGAGTTGGAGGGGCAGTGAGAATGCTGAAAAAAGAATTGCCTCCTTATGGCGTGCAACTCTGAAACCAAAAGTAGTTTTTTTTGTACTGTACATGTGTAAATTAATATGTAATGTCTTTTGCATTAGCACTAGCACAGGTCATCCAATATGAGGACATAACTTTGAAATAAACTTTTCTGTTGAAGGAAAGTATGACCTTGCTATGAACTGACACGTGTTTTACTCTGCATACAGAAAGATGTTGCTGAGCACATTCTCACCAGGTCATCAACAGTTGATATAACAAAACTAGAATGAATGGCAGAAAGCCACAAATTCTATAACAAATTTTAATATAGGGTAGGATACAACCAAAGTACTGGCAGTGGATTTTTGCAGTATAAATGAGGTGTAAAATGCAAAAGCAAGTCGTCTGCAGAGCAGAGCTGTCACTTAACAAAGGCAAATATGGGGTAGCTAGGCACAGGCACAAGTGCGGGTAAGAAGGTTGCATAGTAGGGGTTTTTGACAGTGATTAGATGAGGATAGACATGTAGGAGAAGGAAGATTATTCCATATGTAGGTTAGGAACACAGAAAATATGATTTGTCCAACCGATGTCCAGCAGTGGGGTACTGAGAAAATGTGAGAGTCAGAGCTGTAGAGCAACCTGGAGAAGGCGAGAAGCGAGGAGAGGAGAGAAAGAAGGCAAGACAGAAGAGAGGAAAATCCATACTCAAAGGAGGCACAAGCTAAACAGAGTCAGATCTGATCAGCAGTAGGATGAGAGACCTCCATTTAACACCAGGTGATGCAGGAAGTGATACTTTTAGCTCTGCTTGAGGCACCTTTTCCATATGAAAAATGATCACACCAATGTTCCTGCATGATTTTGGGGGGATTCTGTGCTGCTGGAGGCTCCATTATTTAGATGGTACAAATTGCGGTCCTGTCTGCCTGTCCAGGTTGGTGTTAAACATATTATGTCACTTCTTGATTAGAATAGAAGTCCCCTGGTTTGCTCATCAAATTCCTCCCATTTACTAATCCACCAACAGCTCAATGTGGCTCAGAATCAATTGGCTTGCATCAATGTCTGCTTCTCCCTAGGACAAGGCTGAAAACAGGAAGAATTCCCTAGTCTTCATTTCCCAGTTACTAACAATTGCACTAAACAGTGCCAGAGGTGCCAGGAGTCCAAAGATGTGAAAGAGTAGTGCTGATAGATGTGGCAATGATGATTAAGGAGTGGGGAGTTGAAACGTCATGCAAGGAAGAAAAGAGAAGGTCCAGTTTGGCTACGTTTGGCATGACATTATGATAGCGTGAACTTGAGCAATCCTTCTAGTGCTCAAGCATTCTAGTTGTGAAATTTGGTTGAGTCAAGATGTCAACAAATATGCTTTATCTGAAGTTGACTATCCTGGATAAAGGCAGTACCTAATAGTTGGAGCACAGAGATGAGAATCTTGCCAGGTATGTTTGAATCCTACCATTGACCCCATACTCACTATGTGACTTTGACTAAATATTTTAGAGAGTAAAGGTAACACAGAAATCATTCAGATTTGTTTTCACTTGGCACAAATATACTTAAGATGTTTGAATAAAATAATCTTCATATATGTAGAGGACAGTGCATGGACACCTGTGAAAAACATGGTAGGAATTCGTAAAGGTGCAGAATCAGTCATCAGGCTGAAGGCCTGAGTGATTGTAGGCATTTTGCGTTACAATGACCATAGCATGCACATCATATTAGCTTAGTGGATGCCCTTTTAAATTTCACTGCATATTTTGTATTATGAGTCTTCCAGACCTCATTTTAGTAATCTGTATTTGCCTCCCTAATCTGATATCTCCTTCTGTAGTCCCATTAGATAGTGTCTTGGTATGCTCTTTGAAGAAAAATAAAATAAATGTGTTGCTTCTTGGATAAGCCCCTGCTCATATCAGCTCCAGAAATTGCCAAACCACTAATCCACTTCCTAAATCTATCTTTCACCTCAGGCACTGTACCATAAGCCTGGAAATTGGCATGCATAATTCCCCTAGACAAAGGGGAAGACCCCTCAGTGCCTGGTAACTACAGGCCAATCTCCCTCCTCCCAGCCCTTGCTAAATTACAGTAATCACTTGTCCAAACCAGACTAATAGCACCTTATGGGTGACCAAATTCCTTTCTCCCTACTAATCAAACTTCAGAAAACAACACTCCACAATCTCCTCACTGCTGAGTATCACAGAACACATCCACACTGCATCTGACCAAGGCCATCTAACAGCTGCTGTGTTTGTGGACCTGGAAAACAATTTCAGCTCAGTTTTCCATCCCCTTCTCCTTATGAAACTTGAGGCTGCAGGATTAGCCCCTATCACAGTTCAATGGTTCCACTCCTACCTAAACAACAGGGTCCAATCTGTCAGAATGGCCTACTCCACGTCCCTCTCTCCCAATTTTCATGGGTGTACCCTAAGGATCAATCTGTAGCCCCATTTTATTTTCAGTATTCATAAATGACCTTCCCTCTGTTTGCACAAATTCCCCACATACATATTTATGCAGATGACACTAATCTTTTCCCCTCAGGTCCTATCCTAATCGATGTTCAATCAGCCCTTCAAAAGGATTACCACAATGTGCACAGTTGGTTCAAAAATAATCAATTGAAAATAAATACCTCTAAAACAGTATCAATGATGTTGAGAACAGTACAAAAACGGAACAGAGCTACTCCCCCACTCCCCCCTTCACCTTGTTGGATGGGACACCACTGTACTCTGTCACAAAATACAAATACTTTGGTGTATGTATGGCTGGACCCACATAGGACTTTCTCAAATCGCATAGAAGCTATCACCTCTAAATTACACCCCAAACTAGGTATGCCCTACTGAAACAGAGTCAGACATGAAATCCTAACTAAAATTATCTCTCCCCTTTTTGACTATGCAGACATGGTTTACAACACTGCCTCTGCATCTACCTTATCCTGACTGGACACCCTCCTGAATGCATTCTGCTGCTTCACCACAAATTCCCTCCTCAGAACACAGCACTGCTCCCTTTACACCTCTATAGGTATCACACCACTACCCCATTGAGTTTACATCCACTCTAGTAACCTTAACCTTTGTTTTACCAGGACAGACACACTAAGCTGAAAGCTTGTTTATGAGTGCAACCTGGGAGCACAAGGAAGTTAAGCGACTTGCTCAGAGTCACACAGTATGCAAGTGGGGCTGTGGGATTCAAATCCAGGTATCCAGGTTTGCAACTCAGAGCCTTAAACCTATTAATCTTATATCCAAATACTTGTTCAACTTCCTACCTTCCTATCTCTCAGCATACCTTTCCCTGGCAAAACACTTCCCTTATGGACTGTGGTCCAGGGATACCTGATCCTTTGCACTGCCTCTACCATCCTTTTTATCTGGTAAATCTGCCTTCTCTTATAGGCTTCCCTGCCTGTGGAACAAACTCCTCCAATCAGAATCTCTCTCTTGCACTATTCTATCAAACAGCAACTTCACCTACTGCCTCCCCCCATGTTCTCCTGCCAACCCAGCGCCATACCTACTGCTCATCGCAGAAGACTCTGTGACTCGCTAAGCAACAATTGTAAGTACAGATGTGTATACTGCTGTGTAATATTACTGATGAATGTTTCATGCTTGTTGTAAATACCTAACCCTATGTACTTACCCACAATGGTCTGGTGGAGAAACTGATGGGGTTGGGAGTAGGCCCTTTGATGGTCAGATGGATTGAAAACTGGCTAGCTGGACGCACCCAGAGAGTTGTGGTCAGTGGGGAGCTCTCGAACCCTAGAGAGGTTGGTAGTGGGGTACCGCAGGGCTCAGTCCTGGGTCCAATCCTGTTTAATGCATACATATCGGACATCAGGGAGGGTATAGGGTGTGAAATGAGTCTCTTCACTGATGACTCAAAGATGGAAGCAGTAGTTGAGGGAGAAGAGGGGGAGGTTGGCCCTGCAAGGGGACCTGGACACCCTGGAAAGCTGGGCTCACACATGGAAATTAAATTTCAATATCACCAAGTGCAAGGTGTTACATCTTGGGTGGGGAAACCCTAAACACAGGTACACCTTTGGAGGGGAGGCACTGGAGGCCTCAATAGGTGAAAAAGACCTAGGGGTCATGGTGGATGTGTGTATGAATAACTCTGAGCAGTGCAGGAGAGTGGCTAGCAAGGCAAACAGGATGTTGGGATGCATCGTAAGGGGGGATCACCTCTAGGAGCAAGGAAGTGATTCTGCCGCTGTACAATGGACTGGTTAGACCACACCTTGAGTACTCTGTACAGTACTGGAGACCACACTTGAAGAGGGACATAAAGCTCCTGGAGAGGGTACAGAGGAGGGCAACTAAGATAATATGAGGACTAGGGGATTTGACGTATGAGGACAGACTTGAGGAGCTCTGCCTGTTTTCATTGGAGGAGAGGAGAGGCAGGGGGGACATGATTGAGGTCTTCAAGTACCTCATGGAATAAATAGAGTAAACATGGAGGGGATCTTTAGACTAAAGCAGGGAGGTATCACCAGAGGGCATGGTTTGAAGTTGGAAGGTGGAAGGGTGAAAGGGGAAAAGAGGAGGAGGTTTTTCACTGAGAGGGTGGTGGACCCTTGGAATGCACTGCCTGGCGAGCTGGTTCAGAGATCCACAGTGGAGGGCTTCAAGAGAGGGTGGGACAGACACAGAAAGTGGATGTATCAGATGATGGCCTTTCCCAGGGGGGTGGGGATGGATGATAGGGGTTTCTGGAACACAAGGGGGGGAGGACCTCGCCACCCAACTAGGGATCTGAGGTTCGAGCAGACTTGATAGACCATAAGACCTAATCTGCTGGCAAATAGTATGTTAGTATGTACTTTTATTTTGTTGCCTCTGCATTACTATTTTTGTCTCACTTATACTGTACATATATGTATAGCATTTATAAACTGTACAGTCTCTCAAGATAATCTGTTCCCCTGCCTGGTGCAGGTGCTGCCCCTGACTTTTGAATTAACTTTTGCTGTGCTGCTGAAATTATTTCTTTACCTGGGACCAGGGATCCTGTGCTGAACATCGGGGAAACTTGAAAGGAGATCTTTCGACAGAACTGATTGGAATGTGTGTTTGTTTTGTGGGACTGATTGGAACTTGGGTTTGGGCATGAATTTCAAAAGAAAATGATGGCACCTGATTGGTCTACAGCCGTTGAGTGACGCGCGCCACTCCTGCTACAAAAGGCAGGAATCTGAGCCCTATGGCTCTCAAACATCCAGGATCTGCCTGTAAGTTCCAGGGGTGGTGAGGGTGACCTCGCTGCAAGTGGACCCCCCCCCCCGGCAACTAATCACTGAAAGTCCGATTTTGAGGTAGAGGTGCTGGCTCATTGAGAGGAGCACGGCAGACCTCCCTCGCATCTGTAACTGCAAGGTAATCTTTTTCCCTGCCTGGTGCAGGAGCTGCCTCTGACTTTTGAATTAACTTTTGCTGTGCTGCTGAAATTATTTCTTTACCTGGGACCAGGGCTCTTGTGCTGAACATCGGGAAACTTGAAGGAGATCTTTCTCAGGGACTGATCAGAGCGAGTAGGAGCAGTGTTTGTTTTCTTCCTCCACCCACCCTTTCCCTCCTCCCCTTAAAAGGCCAGTGGCCATGCCTCTTCTCTACACAAAGCCTATCGTGGAGTGAGTTATCCCTTAGGTCACTCAAAAAGGAGTTGACACTCCGTATGTTACAAAGCACCCGAGTACAAGCCGGCTCACTTATCCCTCCAAGCGCCGGTATAAGTGACTCACCGGCAGTACCCTGAGCAAGACTGACTCCGAATTGGGACATGGACAGCAACCTGTTCCCTTCAATATTGTCTAAGCCCTAAATGACTCAAAATCATAGCAATGTATAAATATGCCAATATCTAATCCTTGCACGGGTAAATGTGAGATTACTTGCTACTGTTGCTAATTTTGCTCCCCTTCCTTCCTTCCTTGATATGAGTATTATCTAGTTATCAGAACCCTTTGTAGATTATTGTCTTTCTGTCAGATACAAAGGGACACTAATTTTACCATGATTTAGGGGCTCCCTCTCCCAGGGAATAGGCTGCGTAACTGTGTAACTGTTAATCCCTGTGGGTCTGCTACCCACTGTTACTAATATACATCCTATGTAAGCAAAATAGCCTGCAAACTGCCGAAAATAGGGGTCTGCCTAGGACTAGGCCAGTCTTCCTGAATGTAATCAAATAGTCCAACAAATAGATTTATACACTGCACCCCATGAACGGATCTCACTTTAGGTCTAGAACTAGCGGCTAGCCCATAAAACTAAGCGGAAGCACTTCTCACTCTTGCTTAACCTCAACCCCACCTACCTGAAACAGGTCTGGGTGAGTGCAACATCCCGAGAAGGTAGAAGTAACTTCACTATTAGCACCAGAGCACCTCTGCTCATCAAGCATGTCAACCATGAGGCAGACATAGGCCCCACACCTACCAGAACCCGGGCAGAGATGTGAAAATAAACCAAGCAAATTACTCCTGAATAACAGAGTACTCCTCGCAACTCTCTACATCCTGTTCTTACTATGTGTGGACTTAATAGTAGGCCATGGTGACCCAGACATCTGGGGAAGGCATGACACTGTCATCCCCCCCCGGGACCTACTCTATGCCAAGTCCGACTCTAGAGTACAAACCTACTAATTGCCCATGAACTAGTGATAAGGGGCATATGTTACGAGTCACTCCACTTCTCAGGTAGGAGACTCGGCAGCAACATACTCCTATCAGCCAACCCCAAGCTACTAAGCCTGCTGGCAGCACTACTTCTCTTGGCAGGTGACATCCAGCCCAACCCAGGCCCTCCCATCTCCAATATCCTAATATCCTCCCCACTGGACTCTCAGTGGGCACTCTCCAAAGGTTTGAAGATTGCACACATGAATATCTGCAGTATCAGACCAAAAATCTAACAGGTGCAAGCCTGGCTAGACCTCTACATGCCAGACATCCTGGCCATCTCTGAGACCTGGCTTAAGACCAAAGTCCTCAACCATGATATCATGGCACAGGGATACAACTCCTTCCGTAAGGATAGGGAGTCAAAAAGAGGGGGATGTGTGTTAATCTACACTAAGGACAACCTAATGGTGTCAAACCTAACCCTGAAGACGGACACAGCCTCAGACAGTGAATCAGTAGTCATTCGCATCACCCTCGGCCAGTCAAAGCACCTCACTATAGTTTGTGTCTACAACCCACCAAAGATGACTCTCCAATCCCTGGAGGCCATGACTAATTCCACAAACAAAGATGTCACCAATGAGCTTATCATAATGGGGGACTTCAACCTAAACTGGGCCTGGGACCGCAATAAAGAACTCATGTCCCTGACACAGGAGGCTAACCTGACTCAGGTTATTTCAGAACCTACTAGGTTGAATCATAAGTCGGGGAACCACACCATCCTAGACTGGGCTTTGGTGACAAACCCTACCAATATACAGAAAGCTGGGCTCATGGCCGATGCCTTGAGTGACCACTCCCCAATATTTTGTATTTGGAGGAACAAGGTGACCAAAGTCCAACCCAGAACATTGACCGCCTGAGATTATTCAGATTTCTCAGAGGCCCAATACAATGACTACCTCAACAGCCTGGACTGGAATCCCATACAGCTCCTCCCTTCCTTGGATGCGGCACTAGAATATTTTCAAAACTCTTTGACTAATGCAGCCAACCTCTATGCTCCACTAAAGAAGCTCAGAGTACAAGACAGCTGCACAAGTGTATCTCTCCAACTCTTAAAGCTCTGATGATCAGCCAGAACAAGGCCTGGAAGAGGTTTAACAAGTTCTCTCTCCCGTCTGACCTGGTGGCATATAAAACACTATGAAATGAATGCAAGAGCTCTATAAAACAGTCTAAAAGGCAGTATGTCGCCCACCTTCAAAAAGATAGCCTAGGCAGTGCTAAACTATTCTGGTCCCATATTAATGAGCTGATCAGAGGAAACTCCAAGGCTGAACCAGGCCCCATGGAAGCTGATAGTAAACTACTGCATGAAGGCCTACAAATTGCTGCAGCCCTCAACTGTCACTTCACCAATCTTGAAACACGTAAGGCTGGACTACCTCCTCATCCCACGGCACCTAATGACTCCGAATCCCCAATACTTCAATGTCCACTCTTCCACTTCAGGTTGGTCAGAACTAAAGAGGTACTAACTCTACTGAGGGCCCTGAAAATCAAAGGCCCAGGCAGACCTGATGGAATTAACCCCAGGCTACTCAAGGATGGTGCCCAATCCCTCGCCAGACCTTTGATCTGACTCATAAAAAGATCTATGCAGGAAGGCACCATTCCACACCAGTGGAAACAAGCTAACATGGTTCCCATCCACAAGGGTAGCTCCAAGGTGCACATGAGTAACTACAGACCAATTTCCTTGCTCTGTCTGCTTGCCAAACTGCAGGAAAGACTAATATATAGCCAACTCTGTGACTATCTGGTGACTCACCAACTCCTGGCCTCCTCTCGACATGGTTTTTGAACTAACCATGGTACGGACACTGCCTTCACGAACCTCACAACAGACATACAGCCATGGAAAAAGTGGTGTGGTATTCATTGACCTGTGCAAGGCCTTCGACCTTGTTAACCACAATCTCCTGCTAGTAAAACTTAAAAAGATAGGCTTTGACCCCCTGGCTCTGAAGTGCTTTGAGAGCTACTTATCTGGTTGCACCCAGAGAGTTAGATGGAAGGGTGTGCTATCTGACCCATTACCCCTAAAGGAGGGAGTACCACAGGTCTCGATCCTTGGCCCTCTATTTTTCTCATTGTTTTCCAATGACCTTACTCTCCACTTAGGGGGAAGTGCAGTAGTACAATATGTGGATGACACTGTTATTTATCGCTCCTCGGATAACCTGGGGGCTCTCAGCCCCTTACTCCAATCTGACCTTACATCACTGGAGAACTGGCTAAAAACTAACAGAATGGTCTTAAACACAGGCAAAACAAAAGCCATGCTATTCGATGCCAGATCCTTAGGGCAAGATAGGACCGGCTCCCTACAGCTTAAGTCACTGACTGGGACCAGCATTGAAGTTGTGCCCTCCTTAAAATACCTAGGGCTTACACTTGACCAAGGTCTCACCTTCAAGAACCATGTGGATCAATTGACCAAGACTATCCGTGGGAAACTAGGCATCTTGTATTGAATTAAGGATCAGCTTAAACCAGAAGCCAGATGCTCCACTGCTTCTAGCATCCTGCTCCCCACTCTGACCTATGCAGCCCCTGTAATACAGGGAATGGCCAAGCTGGAGGTATACCGGATGCAGATCTTATATAATAAGGTAATCCAGTTCACTACCCTGGATCACTCCACAGCCCACCACTGTGACACGCTTGCCAAACTACAGTGGCTTTCTTTTGAAGCATGTCTACAATACCCCCTCCTCAGCCTAACATTTAAATTACTCAGTCATACAGTGCCACCCAGCCTCTCTTCAACCTTAGCCCCCAAAAATAACCCCTGAACCCTGAGGTCCACAGGGAGGGCTTTACTAGAAACCCCTGGGGTCAGGACCAGCTCAGGCCAGAGATCGTTCTCCTCCACAGCCCCCTATCTGTGGAAGAAACTTCCACCAGATATACAGGAAGCCCCCTCTCTCATGAACTTCCGAACCAGGCTCAAGATGCATCTACACAAGGCAAGCACTTGCCTATGTCATGGCACCTGACAGCCCACCCCCCCCACAGACTTAGGCCTATCACCACACCTACAATGGTTGTGGCAATCCATTTTGGAAAGTTTACCTCTACTGTTATGAATCAATGTCTAAAACTGTAACTATTGAATCTGTATGTCAGTTAATTCCTGTTTACTGTCTGTTTCACCAAGTTTATGGCATTACATGTAATACCACTTAATGTATCTCCAGGTCACCCCTGAAAAAGGGACCTTCGGGGCCCAGCTGGCCTACCCAGTCATCAAAATTCAATAAATAAATAAGTGTATGTATACTTGTTCCCCTACCCTGGGTCACACCTAGAAATGAGCCTCGGCTCAGTATGCCTTTTCCCGTAACTAAATGTTTAAATAAAAAAAAAAATTCTGGGCATTTTCTTGAAGGGTCAGTAGAATTTATATTCTCAATGACAGGGTTAGATTTATGAATTATAATAGTTTATCTTTTGTCCGGAGGGAATACTGAGCTAAAAACTCAGTGTTTCTCTCCCTTGATATGATCAAGTAGGCATTCATGAACAATACAAAGTAAATTTCATTTGAAACACATGTCATCAGTACCATAAAAAAGTTCATCACAGACTAGGAGGAGGTTGTGAGGTCTAAAACTGTAGAAGAATTCAAGAATGCATGGGACAGACAAAAGGCAATTCTTGTGGGGGGTAAGAAGAAATAGGCTGTTGGTTAACCAGGATCTGCAGCTTATCCTGTAGGTAGGGAAATAGGTAGACTAGGTGGGCCAAGCGGTCATTATCTGCCATCAAAGACTATGTCTATGTCAAAGTTTATGTAGGGATGTTGTTCAGAGTGAGATCTTATCTCATATCTAGTTCACACAATCTTTTGGCACATCGTTTTCTTCTAAATACACTTGATAATGGTTTAATTGTATATACTGGCAGTAGTGGAAACATTTCAAATAAACTTAAAGTCACCTACAATAGTATTCTCCATTTTATGACAGGTCTCCCACAGAAAACTAATCACTGTAACTTACTTAAGGAAGCCCAGTGTCCATCATTTGAGAACAGGATATAAAAACTGACATCTTTCTTTTTAAAGGTATACAGGATCTTTTACCTGTTAAAGTTCAGTTATTTTTTACTAGACTGTCAAATTCTCAATGAACAAGGTCTCAAAGTAAATATGTTTACATGAACCCCTTTTTCAAAAGGGTAATAGGTCATAGATCATTTTCTTTCAGGGCTACAACTTTTTTTAATTATATTCCTGATGTTGTTACCTGTTGTAGAACAGTTAGATCTTTTAAATTTAGTTTGGTGCCATTGCTTGAATCTCTTGTTGAATGTATCTGTTATTGATATTGAGCTGTTTTTTGTCTGTGTATGTCTTTTGTATTATTGTACTTTGTAATTTTGCATGTTATATTTTGTTTATTTTTATTGAATGTACTTACACTTGTTGCTTGTAAAAATGGACAGTTTTGCTGATCTTGCCAACAAGTATTAAAAAAAATTAAATGAAAAATGAAATTTAAGTAAGAGATGAATCCCAAGGGTCACAATATTTGTTACCTGTACCCCCTGAAATCAGCCACACCCATACCTTAATCTTGGTTTAACCACTGAACTTTTATTGGGTAGATTTGTACATTATTTAATACATTTCATTAATGCATTTCGTTAATATATTTCCCATACCACCAAAAACAACTTTTATACATTTTCATTTTATTTACAAATAAACACTGGGGTTGCCCCTTTATTTATATGACTGATTTCCACACAATTTTCATTTTCATTGGCTCAAGTGTGCTGACCCTGTGCCTCTTCATCCTGGTTATTCTGCCTGGGTTCAGGTGTCCCAATCTGATCCCCAGCCTTGGTCCCCCGGGTTACTGCCCCACATGGAGCCCTCCTCTGCCTGGCTGTACCTCCTTCCAGCTGGGCCCCATTTTTCCCTGCCCAGCCACCCTCCTTTGGTTGGGCCTCATCTCTCACCAATTCACATACCTGTTGCTCTCAACAGTAACCCACCATCCTGTGAAGATTTCTGTTGCCCTCACCTGGCAACCTGTCCCCCTTTAGACCCTTTTTTTAATTCACGTGAGTGGGTGAGATCTCCTGAAACAGCTGTAAAAAAGGAGATCCATCTCTCTTCAGCCCCTTATCTACCCCCTTTTGGCCCCTCTCCTGCCTAGCCTACCAACCAATGGCCACTTGCCAGCTCACCTAACCTAGCCCCTCCCCCTTTTGTGACCTCCCTTTCATGTGACCTCATCATCCCTCCCGTTCTGCCAGAAACTCCACCACCCCTTCCCTTCTCCCTGCTAAGTCCTCCATTTTAGATCCTACACCCCCCCCATATAGCTTCTTGGCCTGCTAATCCCAGGGGCCAGTGACAACCTAGGCTGCCCTTTAAATATGGCAACCCCTTTTATTTGTCTTACCTTTGATATTTTTCCCACTTTTATAATTCCTGCTATCCAACACAGCAACATCTTTCATTAAGTTACTGGTCATAGGTTGCCAGTAGATTTAGAACATTTTGGAATGCAGGACATATGTAGGAGTTCGTGGATCATGGCATAGCAAGGGAAACAATTCCTTGCACTAGGTCCCTCTCATTCAGCATAAATACTCACTACCTTTAAATTTATCAGGTAACTCAGTGCTAGTTATGTTTTATTTATCATAAGACATATATCATTTATAATTCACATTTACATTACACTGACATTCTTCATTAAATTCGGTTACAGTATGTATGTATTGTGTGATGTGCAGCACATTTATGAGCTGTTGAGCAGTGTCCTGTGGCTGTGTTGGCTGTGATTACTAATTCCATGACTTTCTACTATTTTTGTAGAGAAAGGAAAACACCTTTAGGCCATGATGGAAGAAAAAAGGCCTTGCTTAGTGCCAGAAAGGGAACTGCGGGTAGCAACATACTCTGTGTCCTGAGGAGAGACTAATTCCCATGCTTAAAATTGTCAGCAAGAGATTTATGTGTTTGAGTCATGTAGACACAGTATAACAACCTCAGACATGTTCAACCTTCTTGGGGCATCATCAGGATCCCCAGGTACAAAGGGATTTGCTTTAACATCAAAGTGACTTGATAAGGCTCTACCTGCTATTTTTTTTTCTTTTGGAGAATGAGGTTAGGGTGAAATTATAAACAGTAAATTTTTTTTTCTAGAAACAGTTATCATCATGACTACCTCAACGAGAAGTCCACTTTTATGATGGTCTTTAACCCTAGTGATGCTTTTACTTTGTTGTACAACCATGGTCACCTCATAAAATTAGTGATGTTATGACTCCTTATGTATTACCATGACTGTAGTTTAGACAATAGGGTATTGGGGCACCTTGACAAATAAATATTGTACTACATGCCATTGCATTCTGTTAGTTGGAACTTGGGATGTTTTTGCTTTTAAATCTGAGAATCAATGTTTACCATTGGAAATGACAGATCATTCTGCACTTCTGTTGGTCATTGTCATGACCAGGATATTATACGGTATTCTATACAATAGTATGTCCTACCTATTTTACATTTGCTAGATGTACAGTATTATTGAAGACATTATTTTCACTCTGCTATGAAAATAATTACTCTTCCTTCGTACATTTTATGATCAAGTCAACTGGCTTCATCTTAGTATGCAGATGGGTTCACACTGGAGAGCCTATGTAGTAAAGATGTACTTGCAGCACTGCCACAAGCTACAGTCGTATCATTCTTCTTGTTCAGACTTATACCTTCTGATCATCCGATACTCAATTTCAAGGTACGGAGAATGAAGCAGGACTTATAGGAAGCATGCATGTGCATGTATATGCCTTAAGGGTTTTTCACAAAACACAAGAAACACAACAGAATAAAGGTTAACTAAGGGAACGTTTCCACTTTCACTGATCACCATTCTCAAAACACTCACCTCCCTTTTCAAAGAAGGTGTTGCTGACTGTATACTACTTGTATTTCTTCACATTCTTGCCATATAAGTGCAGTGCAGACATACAGCAGTCATTCTTTTATTTATTTACATTTTTGGTAACCAGGTAAGTGCGCTGATCCAGAGGACCATTTTCCGTCATGACTTGGGCCACAAGGTGGCAGTATATAGATACAAGCAGTAGATATGATATACAATTTGAAAATACTGTACAAGCACCAATAGACAACAAACAGGCAAATGCTTACTTATGGTAAACAAACAATGCTAAGTGAAGTACCCTAGGGATACCGGCAGCAGTACAAGGGGAGAATAGTTATGCATATAGCACAGGTTGACAAGGAGCAGTTTAAACAAAACAGATTCATCGGTATCTAGTCTAGGTAACATGCCTGTCTTGAGAAAGAGAGTGGGTCGACCTGAGGAGCTTGTGGTAAAGTTAGGGCATGGCTACCATACAGTGCACCAAGTTTAGGCAGTGAGGGAGCATAGGCTGAGTAAACTGGAGAGCAGGATAGTTAGTGATGTGCCCTAACAGGTCCTGGTACATCCTTGAGCCATGGCCTGGACCAGGTACAGTGATGTGGGAGGAGGTCTCACAAGTAGGTTTGAGAGGCAGTATGAGAGTCAAGCATGTGGGTTTGTGCTTTAGGACAGTGGTGGGGGGAGAGAAGGATGGGCAGAAAGTGCCTGACAGTGACAGAATTATGGTGGCTTTTGGTCTCCTGCACTGCCCTGTGTGCATTTGCAGGTGGAACCTTTCATTAGCCAGGCCTTTGGGTTAGATTTGAAAGATGCATGGGATGTAGATGTACGAACAGGAGCGGTAAAATGATTCCAGAGGGAGGGGACAGAGACAGAGAAGACCTTACTGTCCATCACTGTAGAGACATGGGGAACTTCCCAGGATTGAATGGAGGATGCCCTAAGAGGTCTCATGGGTGCTCTGTGTATGAGTAGGGGGGCATATGAGGACAGCTGGTTACTTCTGAGGGCATTGTCGACTAGGCAGCCTGTGGTATAGTCAAAGCTTGCCTAGAGAGGGAGCCATCCAAGGGACTGGTAGAGTGTACAGTGATGAGTTAAGGAGGGGGCTTTGAGAACAAAGCAACAGATGGCATTGTATGTCATGTTGAGGTGTGGGTGTTGCTTTATGGACATGTGAGAGTAGATGGGGGAGCAGTAGTCAAGGAGTGGGAGGAGGTTTCCCTGCACAATGGCGAGACGAGCTTCAGATCCTCCGTTATATAACTAACACATGTTGTGAAAGATCACTTTATTAATGGTATTGCTTATAGTTCTATATACCATTTATATATGGGCCACTTAAAGAGACATTACTTGTTATAAGATGGAGAAACAGACTTACCAAATAAAGTAGCCCCATAAAAAGTTCAATAATGCAGGAAAAGTTAAACAATAAAGGCCTTCAGAATGATAAGTTATTAAAAAAAAAACTTTATATCAACTAAAACAATAAAATCTTGAGTTCCTGGGTTTCTCTGGTTATCACCAGTGAACACCTGGACCCCAATTATGGCCTTGTTTGGATACTGATCATCATTTCTTTTGTACTTACTGAATGTTTTAACATATTTTTTACATGTATGATGTCTGTGTAAGCAATAATACCTGACAGAGTGGATGGTATTGGGTAATACCAGACTGCTCAGCAGCATAATGAGGCCTGATGTTGCAAGCCGAGGGCCTTGTAGCCCCTGAAAGGGCTGATATTGCCCAATACCTCCCACCCTGGAGGGTATTATTGTGCTTAGAAAATGGCACTGTAAAAGGAAAATAACTTTCATACAAATTAATAACTAATTAGTTTAGTATGAGTTTTGTTATAAAATATTTCCTCCACCATGTTTTTTTATAAGCTGGGAAGTCTTGTCCGGTGGAGCTTCTGTACTTGTTCCCTTTGAAGCTTGTTGTCATAGTTGCACCCCCCCACACACACACACACACACACACACACACACACACAAGGTGCTCATTTGGTGACATGGTACCTTAGCTGGAAAACGGGGAAAAATTGTTTGAGAAAGAGAGAGGGAGTGATACCTGTGATAGTGCTAATGTGTGTTTATGAGAAAAGCTTCATTCTGTCTCTGAAGCGCTGCATCGCTGATCATGGTAAGTTGTGCACTGGAGGCAGCTGGGTGCAGCACACACTCCACTTACTGATGGCAATCATTGATTTCACTTTGTTATGCTCTGCCTGTTTTCAGCTGACTATGCCAGGAGATCTTAAAAATCTTCAAAAAGAGTGCAGCTTGTATGGAGAGGCTTGCACTGCTGTTTTAAAAAGAATTCTGCCCACCAGCAGTTATGTGAAGCTGATTGGACTTACAGCTTCATGTTTCTTTCCTTTATGTGATTTTTTAAAATGCAGATTATTTTTTTTCATTTAACTAAGAATTAATATAGTCTAGAAGGTGGGAAGATGGCCACTCCAGGTTCTAACTTGCTCACTTAGCAAGTGGGGGAACAATGGCAGATAATGGAGTTTCAGAATCAAACTGGCACATGGATACCAGTTTGAGACTGAGTCACCTGGTACTAGTTTTTGACAGGACTCTATTGAAAAATCCCCGCACAGCAATGGAATCCTGCTAGCCAGCACAGATGCTAGCATTTACATTGCCATTTTTTAATATGTTTTAATGCATGCACAGTATGTATGTTTTTTTATGTAGGTATGCTGCTATGCCTAATGTTCTCTGGAGCCCTCATGGAAATGAGATGTCCCACCTCATGAGGTGGTCCCAGAAGTGACATTTGATCTTTGTGCATAAAAACATTTGTGATGGCATACATAGATCTTGTGATGTATTTTATTGTAGAAGTGCAAAAGTCTTGAAACTGTGTTTTGTAGAAGCAGTGTTATATATTGATATTTTCTCACATTTGACCTGTTTCCTTGATTTCCATAAATGGAGACCATTGTAAAAAGCTTTGAATTACTTTCTTGTAGGCAAAGAAGAAAATATCCAACTCTATCTCTACTGTTTAAAAGTCTTAGTTAATGCAATACGAGGTCACCTCTATCTAAATGATTCAGGGAGTGTCCCGTTACTCACTAGAAATAGCAGAACCAGATCAACTGGGGTGGACAAACAACAGCTAGGACAGCAAAAAGTTGCAAACAGTGAGGTACAGTAGATTATTTGTGGAGAAGAAACAAACAAATGGTGTGAATCTGGTTTGCACACCTCAGTCTAGTTCAGCAATTGCATATGTTTTGAGGTTGCAGCATCTCAGTCCATGAGCGCCAGTTCCATTTACTTGTGTTTTAGAGATAACCCTTGTCAATTACATTACATTTCAGAAGAAAAGGTGCTCAGAAATAGAGGTGTGCAAAAAAAAAAAATCCACCAGTGTAATTTCTGCAAAAGTGCAACATTCATTTTCACAAAAGTTTGGAAATCATTTTCGAAACTTTCATGGAAATTCCATTTTAAATTGGCAGAATAAATGTACTGCTGTGAGTTAATGTATTACAACTGCGCAAATCTGCAGAACTGATCACTGTCAGTGGTCAGTTCTGAGTCTTTTTCCAGCAATTTACTTCATTAATCTACACCCCCCACCTGCCGATCAAGAGTCCCATGTAAAAAAAAAGAAAAAAATCAGATCACAGGTGTCTAGTGCCCCCCCACCCACCGATCACGGGTCCCATATAAAAATAAAATGATCCCAGGTGTGTAGTACCCCAACCACACACACCAATCACAGGTCCCATCCATCAGCTTACTGACTTCCAAAGCTCTACATGGACTTGGCCTGGATTACCTGAAAGAGCTCCTGGTTCCTTATTGCCTGGACGATCACTCCGCCGCCAATGAGGGGTTGCTAGAGATTCCAAGGGTGTGTTAAAATCATCTGGGTGAGAGCTTTATGTTTGCAGCCCCACCCTTGGAATTTTCTACCCCTACGTTTCAGGAGTTCACAACTGTTGAGGGATTTAAGCAATCTATAAACATTTTTGTGGTGCCAGGCATTTTGTGATTGATTTTCTTTTTCTTTTTCTTTTGGTGTACTGTTATTTTAATGTTTAATATTAGTGAGTGATGTTTGCTTTGTTTTTAAACTGTTAGGTGCCTTGGTTATAGACAAGGCACCATATAAATAACCTATTATTATTATTATGTAAAAAAAAAACTCCAGTCCCTAGTGTCTAGTGGCTCCACACCTGCCGATCATGGTTCCCATATAGAAAAAAAAATTGATCCCTGGTGTGTAGTGCCCCCAACCCCCAATTGTGCTTCCTATCCATGTAAAAACAAATCCAATCCCTGGTGTCTAGTGGCCCCACCCACTGATCGCAGGTCCTGTATAAAAAACCAGATCCCTGGTATGAAGGTGTCTAATGGTCTCCCCCTCACACACACACACCTGACAATCACGGGTCACATAAAAACTCCACTCCTCTGTCCCTGGAGCCTAGTGGACCTCTCCTATCCAGGATCCCCAAAAAAAAAAGGCAGTCCATCCATTTTTCCATCAGTATTATTCCTGGTGTCTACTGGAATCCCTCCTCATCCTCTGATAACCCTGTAAAAAGGCATAATCCAAATTCTCTGGTGTTAGTGGACCCCCCACCCAGTCAGTTAGTCCCCACCACTCCACTCCCTCCCCTGCACCCGACCTCAAGAGGGACACTGGCACAGCCCTCCTCTCCCTCCACAGTTGAGACCCACTGATTGTCAGTGAATGAGCGATGCTCATACAAGCACACACTCATTCATTAAAAATTCAGTGGTCCACTGGATATGAAGAAAAGAGGAGAGCTGAGCCAGTGGCCCGCTCAGGGTTAGGATGTGGAGGAGCAGGTTGGTGGGGGACTAACTGTCTGGGTAGGGAGGTGGGGGGGTTTACTAGACACCATGGAATTGGGATTATGTTTTTTTTACAGAGGATCGAGGATAGGGAAGGGGGTCCTCTAGATACTAGGGAATAATATGGATGGAAAAATGGATAGAATGCATTTTTTATTAATAAGGGGATCCTGGATTAAGAGAGGGGTCCACTAGACACCATGAAATTATAACTTTTTGGGATCCACAATCAGTGGGTTAGGAGGACCACTAGACACAAGGGACTCAGGAGTGGAGGTTTTATTTTTATGTGACCAGTGATTGGCAGGTAGGGAGGACTACTAGACACCAGAGATTGGGATTTTATTTACATGGGACCTATGATGGTTGGGTGGGTGGGGCACTAGACATGGGGATTGGAGGGTTTTGTTTACATGGATGGGATCACCGATTGGCAGGTGGGGGGTACTAGACACTGGGGATTAGAGGATTTTTTTTACATGGCTGAGACCCACAATTGGCAGGTGTGGGAGCAGCACTACACACCTGGGAGTTCTTCTTTTTTACTTGGGGCCCACAATCAGCATATGGAGGTGGGCACTAGACACCAGGGAGAGGAGGGAAGAGTGTTATTTTCACATTGGACCTGTGATCGTCTGGTGTGGGGGACCACTAAACACCACCAGGGTATTTTATTATGAGTTAGGATATGAAATGGTAAATTAACCTGTGGATGGAATAAATTCTGCACTTTAATGTATCATTCTGCAGTTCAGCAAAAAAGTCTGTGGAAACGGGCAAACATATGTGGAAGATGTCAATTTTGCCAATGGCAGAAGTTCCAAAAATGTTCACACAATTTCTGAAATTTCCAGGAAGTTCCAAAAAAGCAGAACTCACAGCTTTCACCCACCACTACTCAGGAACAAGGGAACATGCTCTGAAGCTGGAAGAAGATAGATTCAGGAGAGAAATGTGGAAGTCCTCCATCAGAGAAAAAGGGTAGATTCCTGGAATAGCCTCCAGCCGGAGGTGTTGGGTGAAACAGTGGGTTAAAGAATGCATGGAATAAGCACAAGGGAATCATAGTGGAAAGGAAGGAGGGAGGGAGAAAGAGCTGAAGATTAGGCACAGTCTGCAGTAATAGTGTAGGTAGGGAGAAACAGGCAGACTAGATGGGCCAAGCAGTCCTTATCTGTCATCAAATTCTATGTAACAGAAGTTATTTCTCAAACTTCTGAATATGTTTGGCTCTTCTTCAACAGTCAGTGCAGCTCCAATGACACCATTTTTAAACATTATTATTATGAAGTTGTGAGTACATGAGATGCCACGGATAATGATCAGCAGTGGTCTGAGCCCATGGCAGGACAAGATTATATGAAGCCCTTCATAACAATAACTCTCAAAAACAAATTATGGCATTGAGACTACACCGACTACAGTTTTCAGAGTCATACTTATACTGAGAAGTTTGCAAAATAAATTTTCTACTGTAATTTGCTTTAGCAACCATTCATTTATAAGAGGCCATGCCAAAAAATATTGAGATACAGGTGATCTTATATTAAGTTTAATTGGACATTTAAACAGCAGAGACCAAGTTACATATTTTCTTTGCATATGGACCTGTGTTCCAAGACAGTGACATTCTTGCATACTGTTTTCAATGTATACCAACAGGAAACAATCAGATGGGGATAAAACATGCTTAAAAATGAAAGTAGTTGGAAACAGAAATAGCTGAAAAATGTGAGTTTATTAAACACCGAGCCAAATGAAACAAAACAAAGAGAACAATGGCACTAGTTCAGAAAGTCGGTGTACTGGTGCAATTGTTCTGTTTGTTTTGTTTCACTCAGCTCATTGTTTATAACTGCACATTTTTCAGCTATTTCTGTTTCCAGCTATTTTGATCTTCATGCACGGTTCACCTGTTTGTTACTTGAATTTAATTTACTGCTGCCACCTTTCAGCATTGTTGTGCCAGGAACCTTTATCCCCTTTTATACCAGCAGAAACCTGGCTCAGTTAGAACATTTTTACTGAATATACCCTGGCTGTATTAAATGTGATAGATCTATCAAAACATTTATTTTGTGCTATTTTATGGTTGTGCCCTTGTGAGTAATTCCTTTAAATTCATATATTTATGCAACAGGGGTCAGGATAAAAACTGTAGAATAAAACCATTTATCTTCGCTACTATGGTAATAAATTTATTTATCCACATAGTAACTACATCATCACCCATTTATCCACATAGTAACTACATCATCACCCATTTATTCACACAGTAACTACATCAGTAGCTCATTTATCTACACAGTTCTCTTCAGAATTCATTTAGAATGTTCGGACTCAGATGCAGTACTAACCATATTTAAATGTCAATAACTTAAAAATGAAAAAAGATAACATGGTACTGTGAGCACGAAAATTGTTCAGCACAAAATCCACAAAATGAGGCATTTCAGTCTCCAGTGTGTCAATCATGCCTGATACAACTTATGTGATGAACATGATCATGTTTTTCAAGGCTGCCCATGGCTGCACACAATCTGTCCCACAACATGAATCCAGATAACCTCGCTCATAAAGCACAACAGCGAAAGAGGGCCCTGCCCCAGAGGGACTAGCTGGGAATACTGCTCAGCCATTTCCAGCTCCCACAGAGCCCAAAGAGGCTCAGACCATGTCTGGTTCTGTCCCTCAAGATGCAGAAATGGAGGTAGGGAAGGGATCAGTGCCCTGTTCCGTCCCCAGTGCCACCAGATAAGGTAACAGTGATAACCCAGGAAGATATTGAGGCTATATTTCCTCCTCCTTCTCCCTAAATGGAAAACTCCACTGCCTTGGCATAGGAGCATGCAACAACAAAAAATCTGTTGACAGGTCTTGAGACAGATAACCCTACAGTGCCTTGTCCACTGCAAGTTGAGGAGATGCAGATCTCGGAATTTGATTCTGATGCTTCCTTCTCTCATTCAGCCTCTCAGGAGATGGAAGCCTCATGATTGGATGGCAAGAAGCACAAGAAAATGAAAAAGAAATGATCTTGCCCCCAATCTTTAACCCTTAGACTGCCAACAGAATTAGAACGTATAGGAATTTTGGACTGATATATCAGTCTGAGACACAGCAAGGGTTAAATGTCTCATTTTTCTCTTGTCACCTTGAATGTTCACAGTCTATTGAATGGGACTAAGAGGGACACTGTATTTTCAGTGCTTAAAGATCTAGTACCATATGTTGTATTTATACAGGAATCTTGGTAAAACTCAGCAGCTTCTGTGTCACAAGCCCAGAGACCCTGGGTTTGGGGACCTTCTTGTCAGTCCTTTGGGACAGAGCGAACAGATGGGGTGGTTATTTTAATTTCTGGGCCTTGGTTTACATTATATAGATTAATTGACCTGCAGCCAGTTTGGTGCCTGGTTGTAGCTGGCATATGGCATAACCTGTCCAGCAGGTTTATTGTGGTCTATGGGCCACAAGTAAAGGTGGACAGGGTTCAGCTGCTGGGGTTGATACAGTGCTATCTGGCCTTAGCTAAAAATGTGTACTTTGAGGGGGATTTTAATTGCACCTTAGATACAAATCAGCACAAGGTACAGGGTAAGAAGGTGTACTGTGATTATCTGGCACTTAAGAAATGTATTGAGGCAACAGAACAAATTGACTGTAGTGTGACAGTATCTCTGGCCATCACCTATATGTATGTCTGTGGTCCATTGATGTCAAACTTGACTATCCTTTGTGTCCCAGAAGTTGCAGGTCCTGAGGACTAAGATAACACAGGTAGAAGTTTCAGACCATGTTATAGTGTATTTCCACTGACACTGGGGTTCAGATGCCTCCACATGATGGAAGCTGAATGTTGAAAGTTTAACCATCCCTGAAGTAAACTTGGGACTTTCTTCAGTCTTTATAGCAAGAGTGCAAGGCCTTCCCCTGTGTGATGATTTAGAAGCATGGTGCGAGGACACAAAAACAGAGGTAAGGACATGGATGCAGCACTATGGGAAGAACCAGGCCAATTCAAATTGTTTGAAATATCTCACATTGCGAGCTCAGTTATATAAGCTTCTGGCAGCCACATATTGCTCAGAGATGTATCTTCAGATGAAATCATAGAAATTAAACAGGAGATGAAGGGTTTCCATAACATGGGTCTGTTGCTTCAGATGCAGAGCTGAGTTCTGGAACTCAGAAAACTCAGTTTTGGATCCCTGTACTGCCTGTAAAACTAGGAAAAATGTGCCAATTCTGTAGTTTGAGGGACAACTCTGGAATTTTGAAGGCCAGTACAGATGGAATTAGGTGGGTGGTGGAACAACACTTAAAGTCTTTCTCCACCGACACAAGGCTTAACTCAGTAGAGATGGATAATTACTTAGCCACCTTACAGATACCTTCTCCAGACCCAGATATGTTATGTATTGTATTCTGGATTCCTCAATTCAGAAAAATGAAATAAGGGAAGTCATAGGATCCCTGAAGGCAGGCACTACACCTGGCATTGACAGTATTCCAAATAAATTTTATAAAGCATTCCCTGATATAATGGTGGCCCTTTTGGCAAAGGTTTTTAGGTTTTTATTATCCTCAAATTATTTTCCACAGACTTTCACTCAGGGGTTAGTGACTTATTTACATAAATTGGGTGACAGAACATTACTTAACAATTGAAGGCTGATTTGCCTCCTTAATTCTGATTTTAAGATCCTCACTCAGCTTCTGCAAAGTTGATTAAAACTGTTGCCCAAGACTTATTTACACAGTACAAACTTGTACCTTGCCAGGAGAAATATATAAAATAATATCAGCATTATTAGGGATGTGTATAATTATTGTCAGCAGCAAAATGTGTCTGGTTTCTTTATGATTGGACCAATATAAGGCATTTGATCAAGTGAATCATGAATTTATTTTTAAAGTGTTAGGGAAATATAGGATATCTCTTTCTTTATTGCATGGTTGAAGCTACTTTATGATAATGCTGTAATTTCTTCCTTGATCACAGGTCAGAGGCATTATAGCGGAGGGTTCACCAAGGGTGACCCCTGTTGTATGTATTCACTATAGACCCTTTCATCAGCAAAATTCTACAGAATCCTGATATAAGAGGAATTTTGGGAGCCCAGGTGGGGGATGAAATAAAATTGGTCCCATATGCAGAAGATCTCTGCGTATTTGCTAAAAACCAGCCTAGTGTTCAGTGTACCTTGGAAGAAATGGATAGTTATGTCTAGCCTGAATTTGCAGAAGTGTATCAGCCTACAGTTAGGGACTAGGGACCCCCCCATCAGAAGTTTGTTGAATACAAATCTTGGATGATCCCATCTAGATTTTAGGTGTTAAATTTGGTCCAGGTGATACTGCTAGCCAAAATTGGGAAGAAGTATTGCAAGTTAGGGAAGTGAATGTGGCCAAATGGAAGGGGTGGCACCTGTCTAAATTAAAGCAGGTATATCATAAAGCAGTTTCTGATTCCCTGTTTTCCATATGTAGGGATGATGTTTCCCTCCTGGCTGCACTAGAATCTAGAGTTTCGTGTTTTTCCAACTTCTGTGGAGCAGTAAGTTGAACCTGATCAAAAGGGAACTGATGTATTTTGCTGAAGAATAAAGAGCTGGATAGCCAAGTAGAACCCTCAGCCTTTTTTCACTCATTATTCTAGATGGCTAATATAAACCTGTGGTTTGTTTACGACCCTCTCTAACCAAGTTATGGCGGGTTAATACTTTCATGTTTTATTGAAATGGGAAAATTTGCCTCTGAAAATCATACCATCAAACAGGGGGAAGAGGGGCTGAGGAATAAATCCCAGACACCACTCTCTGAGTCCTACCCTTGAGGAAAGATCAAAACCATCTGCGGACTGTACTAGACAGTCCACAGAAGAGTCACAGGTGCTCCAATAACACACCATGGCCCACAGTGTCAAATGCTGCAGAGAGAAATCAAGGAGGACAAGATAGAACAAGTCCTCGATCTCTCGCTATTAAGAGGTCATTTACACCGGACAAGGGCCGCTCTTAGTACTGTGCCACTTCTAAATCCTGACTGGAGAGAATCATAGACCTCATCAATGGACAAGTGATCATCCAGCTGTAGTGCAACCACCTTCTCAAAAAGCCTTACCCTCAATGGGCAGGTTAGAGACAGGTCTGTAGCTTGCCAGAAGTCTGGGTCAAGGGAGGACTTTTTAAGAAAGGGTCAAACATCCACCTCCTATAGGGAATCATTAAAGACCCCCTCCAATGACCTCCAAACTATCTCAGCTGGGATTGGGCTGATTTCATCAATGCACACTACCAGAAGGCGCATTGTGCCCAGGTCCAAGCTACAGCTAGTTGGCTGCAAATTGTGTATGATCCTCATGACATCAATGATTTCTGGCTGGCCAAAGTCAGACCAAGCTAACCGGGGGCCAGCCACCTCCTGCCAACCTCCACAATACCCAATAGAGGGGGCTGACCAGACCCCAGATCTAATGATGGCAGCCTTATCTGTGAAAAACCGAGCAAACTCATCACACCTATCTTGTGAAAAAGCTCCACCAGGCTGGACAGATTGGATTGCACAATCTATCGACAGTCCAGAAGAGCTGAGCTGGTTAGTTCTGCACAGCGACAATCTCCCTGGACAGGAAGTCTGCCTTCTTATGGGTAGTTGCCAATTGATAGACTGCATAATGGTCCATCGATCTAAGTCTGTCACCCTCCAGGCCCAATTTCTGCCAGCGCCTCTCTAGCCTTCATCTCACTCTCCTCATCTCCTTCAAGGTCCCATCAAACCATGGGGACCTTGGGTGAAGAGTGAGGGGGTGAACACTAAAAGGAGCTATGGAATCCAAGGCCTCTGTCACTGACTTATTATAGGCGAGTACTAGATTCCCTGTATCCACGCGTTCACTCGGTATACACGATAGGTCCAGAACTACCATTAGGCTGTCTGGGGGTCACACACCTCAAAGGGCAGTACCAGACCATCTCGTAGGGTCAGACTTATTGGGGAGAGCCACAAAACTGAACCCTATGGTGTGATGGTCAGACCACCCAACTGGCTCCAACACCAAGTCAGATTTGTCCATCCCCAGGAGGAAGACCAAGTCCAATGAGTGACCACAAATGTGGGTCACAGAGTTAATAACCTGTGTAAGGCCCAACTAAGTCATTAGTTGGAGGAAGTCTTGTCCAAACTCTGAGAGTTCATCATCAACCCAGGCACTGAAATCCCCCAGAATCAGCCATCTGGGGATCCCAATACTACGTTGATGATGAAGTCCAAGACTTCCTGCAGGAAAACATTCCCATCCCCAGGAGAATGGTAGATGAGAAGAGTCCTGCACCCTACACCCGCACCCACAATACACTCAAAGGAGTTGGTGGTCCCTGTTGAGACATCCACAAGGCCCAGTTCTGATATAAAACAGATAGCTACATCCTCACCCCATGATCCATCCATGGGCAGTGTATCACTGAGTACCCAGCTGGAACTGCTGAAGCCAACACTGGACCAGCATTTTCATCCAGCCAGGTCTTGGTGATACAAGCCAGATCTGATGAACCAACAAGATCCACTATTAAAGCAGTCTTGTTCTTAATAAACATGGCATTGCATAACATGCCCAAGTAGGATGAGCAACCGAGGGAGACTGCGACACTTACCCGCATATCTGTTCTGAAAGTTCTTGCCTGTATCAAAATTGTAGGCCCACTTTCTAAGCAATGAGAAGTAATACAATGTACCTTGCTTATTTATTTATTTATTTATTATTTTTTTTTTTTATTATTTACTTATTTACTTATTTATTTTACCAGGATAAGATTCTATTGAGCAAGCTCATTAATCCTGAATGACATTGTGGAGGCTCCAGTAAGCAGTTTTATTTTATTGCATGGAACAATCGTGTACCTTATGGGTTCATTATAAAGTAGTAGTAGTCATCATAGAAGTAGTAAGATTATTTGTATGGCATCCTTCCTCTAAGGCTCAGGGCACTTAACATAACAACAGCAAATACACAAAAATGATCTCATAGTGATACACATAAACATACAGGTAACATCTGAATAAACAAACATCATAAAACATAAAAACTGCAGCAGCAATTTAAACCAGTCAGACAGTCACATGGAGCCATCATGAATTATCAAATGCTTCTTCAAATAGGTAAGTTTTAAGACCATTCTTAATGGTCTCCACTGAGGGGCCTCTCTCGGGGTTTTAGGGAATGAGTTCCACAGTCATGGACCGACCACTCCCAGGGCCTGATCCCATGAAGATTTATGTCTAATCCTGAGTGCCAACATGAGGCCCAACTTAGTGGAGTGAAAAAGGTGAGATGGCAAGTAAGGAAACAGGAGCTCAGTCAGATTGTCCAGGCCCAACCCATGCAGCACCTTATAGGTTAATAATCTAACCCTTAAAGGTGATATACCATTTCAGTTGCATCCAGTGCAGTTTATACAGGACCAGTGTCACATGATATGACCTAGAATGGCCTGGCTGTCCCCTAACCACATCATTCTCCATTAACTGCAGGCAACATAGGGTGCCACCATTAACACCCCTCCCCGAGGTAAGTGGAACCACAGTTGTTGAGCCCGGATGTCTCAAAGGCATGTGCTAATGTTGCAAACCCTTAGAACTGATGATGGATTGAATTTGGTTGATATTCCTCAGATCATAAAAGCCACCGTGGATTACAGCTGACACATGAGCCTCAAGTGTCAGCCCCTCATACTGAATGATCCCCCAAAGATATTTGTTAATGTTAAAGCAGATGTTTATGTATATCAGATGAGAATTTTCTATTTTGGGAATATTTTCCTGCGTAACCTTATCTGTTTTATTAAAACTACATGTAAATGAAAGGTACAGTAAAGAAAACAGGCAAACTGTGGCAATATATTTCTCTTGCACTGTTGTGGATCACTGATGTTGTGCAGGGAAATTGAGTGGCTTGGTAATACTCATGGGGAGTGTAGTAGGATACCTGCCACAAAATGTAAATGTATTATGGTGGATACACATATTTTTTTTATATATATATACTAGATTGTTAGTAAATTATGTGATACTGAAGTGGTCATGAGGGTATTAGAACTTTTTTCTCTACCTTAAGGGGTTGTTGACATATATAGCTTTGTCTTCTTTGATTCTTGAAATATTTGTTACAGTGATATTTATTTTTGTGTTTTATGTTTGTCAGTAGTCAACTACCATTATCCTGATGAAGTAGTGAGAACACAAAATGGTGACTTGAAAGGTGGATACTAAATAATATTTGTCAGTCAACTACCATTATCCTGATGAAGTAGTTAGAACACAAAATTTTGACTTGAAAGGTTGATTTTAAATAAAGATTATCTTGATCAATATAGAAGTGGAATCTTCCATTCAGTTTGGGTTTCACGTGTCTGACCTGTTAACGTTATGTGTCGGCTAACTACACTGTAGTTACGGTGTAACTACATTGTAACTGTATCGCAATTGCACTGTAGCATGCAACAAACATGTAACTACAGTGTAATTACCATGTTGCAAAAAATTAATGATGTTACATTGAAATGGATACTTAAAATGTAACCAGTTGTCTGTTTAGCTACTGGGCTATCCTATATCTAAAAGAGAAGGAAATTATATAATCCTGTTTTTTTTTTCTTTGGTAACCAGGTAAGGCCCACTAGGCACAAGTGGTTATTTTCAGGGGCAGTCAATGCAGTGGTTAGGTTACTTATCTTGCTCAAACTTACACAGTATTAGTACTGGGTGAAATGCAGACTCCAGTTGTGTGGAACTTTTACTAAATTCCAAAAAAGTTTGTGAAATTTCACAACATTTCTGAAACTTTCTGAAATTTTCTGACATTCTTTAAATGGTTATAGCTCAATTGATATTATGGATACAGGTCTGAAAGTTTGCATGAATACTGTTTGAAAGTGGCCTGGGTGCCAAGTGGTATGACATTTGGATGAGGAACAGGGAAGTTATAGGGATAAAAATCTGGCAGTTATTCATTTTAAAATTTCTGAAACTATTTCTGTGTTTACAACTTAGTTACTTTTAGAGCTACATAACTGAAAAATTATATGCGTGCTTTCTTGAAAGAGACATAGATACTGCTAAATAGAAATACAATTGGTTGTGGAAATTGTAAGTTACAGGAATTCAAAATTTCACAGTTTTATTATCTGTTACATGGTGTGAACATTATCAAAATATTTGGATGTTATTGCTCTACTGCTGTTGCAAGTTTACACTCAAGACTTGCATGCATACCAAAGTACATATGTCCCGGAATCTAATTAACCTGGATTAATGTGGTTTTAGTAGGTAAAAATTATTGTGGCTACTTTAGAAATTGCTAATTGGCCAATTTTTTTTTTTCACAAAAATTCATGAGCACATAATATGTAATGCCACAAGAATTCTGCTTGTGGAATTTAACTTTTACAATGTACTTATTATCATTGAATCGCCTTACCTCTACTAGCATCATGGTCCTGCAGTACCCCTCCAACACTTCTGGGACAGTGCTGCCCAGCATCATGCTCTATCATGACTAAGGATTGCCAGATACTTTTGTCCCAATGGTCTAAGTTACAACTAGTTACAAGGCTTGAGGCTTGGTGTTACCTAGTGCCTCTGTTTTCATATAGTAATAAGCATTTGTCAATGCCAAATGTTTGCACTGGGTCTTGTTTGTACATTTTACTATATATTTATCTAGGACAAAGCAGATGAGATACAATGTCTAATTTTCTATGGTGTTGTGCTTTTACACATTGCAAGGTTGTAAATTCCCAGCATAGGGCAGCCAAGAGGCAATATCTACTTTTAAGTGGGCTCTCACATTTTGATCTGAAAATGTCCAATGGTCTTTTTATAACCTGACATTATGATGAAGACAGATGACATTTTTAAAATCCCATCCAAAAGGTGAGTTTGCTGTGACTGGAAACAAGTTTCAGAGGGGATTTGAAAAAATGATACCTGCTATGTTCAGGAAGTGGGGTAATACAAGAAATGTGTTGAAGAGTAGAGGACAAAATCTGCAAAAATAAAGTTATGAGTAAATGTTGGAACAACTCATTTCCTCATAAGTTAGTTGTTTTTTCACATTTCTGTTCCAAATGTTCAACATAATCTTTCTATGACCACTCCTTCTGAGCATGTCCAGTTTCTTGTATAAAACAATTACCAAAACTTTATTGTGTGTTGCACATGTGAAAACACATTTTGAGTAGGATTTGAGAAATGGCAGCTGCCACATTCATGAGATGGTATGAAAAAATGGCTATGTTGAAAAGTTGGGGATAAAATACTGAAAATTACCACAGTTATGAGAATGTATTGAAAATTTCAACATAGGCTTATAACTTTGTTGTTTTCTGACATTTATACCCCAAATCTTCAACATAGCCTTCTTATGACCCCATCTCATGAACAAGGGTGGAGAACATTTTAAAATCCTACCCAAAAGATGATTTTGTGACACAAGTACAAAAACACATTTTGGCCCGGATTTAAAATTAACAACTATCACATTCATTAGGTGCTGTGAAGAAATGAGTATGTTCAAAATTGTTGGTCAAAATACTGAAAATTAACAAGTTACAAGACTTGCATTCATAAATTTCAGCATAGGCTCATAAGGTTGTTAGTTGTATTTTATCTACATTTTCAACATATCCTTCTCATGACACTACCTCATGAACAAGGGTGGGGAAAATGTTCAAATCCTGCCTGAAAGTTGATTTTGTGCATCACCTTTTGGTACAGATTTTCATAATTTCACTGTCATTGTTCCTGAGATAGGGTCCCAAAAAAGACATGTTGAAAATTTGGGGCACAAATGCTCAAAGATGTCCAAGTTATGATAACAAGTTCAAAACCCATTCAAATATGTTAAAATGCACACCTGATTTCCTCAGTTTGTGGCCTGGTGTTGAAGAGTGAAGACATCTCTCCAGCCCAGAGATGATTATGGTGTTTGACCCTGGTAGGTAAGTAAGGGCTTGGGGGGGTTGTGGGTGCAGAGTGGCAAGATCTGGTGGGGGTACAGTAACGGCAGTGACATCAGACATTGAAAAACAGTTTACTTTTTTACAGGGTGTATTGCACAGTGCTGTCTGTGACTATTCTTCATGGCTCATTACTTAAGATAGTGACCTGATACTTGACACTACTATACTTTTACTATGGAGCCTTCTGTGAATGCTACCTTATTGCCACTTTACCCAGCCTTCAATTTCCTCCACAATGGCATTTTAAGTATATGACTGGGCAAATGTAGTAGTATAGCCCAGAAGTTGAAGTAACAAACTGTGAATGAGCTTGCTAGAGGTAGCAGACCTGGGTGGGATTCCCCAAACCTCCTCCTGCATACTGCATGACCCTGAGAAAATCATTTAACCATGAAAGTGCTCTCAGCTTGTTCCAGAAAAAAGACAATTGTTCCCAGTGGGCCTTACCCAATTACAAAAGAATAAAAAAAAGTATGGACAGGGTTTGACAAAAGTATCACAACATTCCACAATTTCACAAAAGCTCATGAAATTCAACTTTTAATTATTGATATTTATTTTGAAATTGCTGACTGCTTATAAGTTGATCAGCCTTTGAGCAAGAGATTGGAGCATTGATACATATAGCCTCTGTTTTTTCCTTATTGTTTTTTCTCTTGGTCAGCAGCTCACCTCTCAGGGATATTCCCTGATCAGGCAAAACTTAGGCATTATTCAGCTAGCTGCCAGCTTTTTCTCCAACATTGTCCCCTTCATTTTACTTGATGGGGTGGTACCTCAAGAAACCTTGCACAGCCACAGGTAAACCTGTGGCAGGAGCTCCCTGGGTCAGCCACAGGCATCTCTGTGTTGATGGAATCCACCACCAAGCCTCCCTGACTGAGATGATCTGCTGAGCATCAGCTGTCTTGGTCATGGCCTGCCTCCTGATATGACTACAGGGCCAGGTAGCTTACATCACTTTTGACGTATGTTGCCACCCCCACTAGCTGTGAGATTTAAACGTGGAACAAATAGTTCACTCATAACAATAGCAGCGAGCGAGGCACACACAGCACACCAAATAAACTGTTCCTAGTAAGTATTTACATTTTTGTTAAGTTACCGGTACGATATTTGAACTTAAACCTAAGAATTAATGACATTTGTATTTTCTTTTCAAGAGCGCTGAGATGCTAACGATTGAAAATTCGCCACCCAAAAGAAAGGAAACAACATTTGAGCTTTATATTTATGTTAGTAAGTCCTAGCTCATTAAACAAGTTTCCTCTGTATATGTTCATTATTATACAATTTCCATTCTAAAGAAAACTTTCTTTTCGAAAACTCGTTTTTCTAATTTAATTTTCAGAATTGAGATACGCACTTATATTTGAAAGTCTAGTGTGGATATTTAAGAGAGAGTGTTACTACCAGGCTATTTTGAATTGAATAAGAACACCATCAAGGTTTCGGTATGCGCTACAATACCTCTTTATTTAAATATGAGCAGAATAATTTTGGAATAGATTTAGTAATATCCATTATTAAAACAAAGTTCCTTTTCAGGAAATTTAATTTTTGAATTTATTTTTAAGGGCTGATTTTTGCGGGCCTATTTACATATAGTTAATTAATTAACTGTTTCAACAGTTTATTTAAAAATCTTTTTTTTTCTTTTTTGTAGTCTTTTTTATGAGTTCAGAAGAACCCTTTGAGATATAATATTATTGGTCTATTGAAAATAACAAGTAAGCAAGACAGATTTGCTCTATAAGTGATCATTTATAAAAAAAAAAACACATGATTGCATATTAAATACTAATTTTGTTTTTCTAGGGTGCTTATCAACCCTTGTAGATCAATTTAGGACTTGGCTTTAATTGTACAATAAGTGGTACCTATTTAAGGTAAATTCCTTTATTTTGAAGGAATGAACTTGTTTATACCATTCCATTATGCAAAAATTGACTTGTAGTTGTAAGGTTTGTTTTAGAGTGAAATATCATTCATTTAAAATATATTTTTTGAGTATTAACTTTTATTGAATGAAGATGCTAATAGATCATGATGCAACATATTGATATCCTTTGTAAGCACAAATGACTTTATTCCATCTGGTAATTAATACCATTATACTTTAATAACATTTTTTTTCATGTTTTTTATTCTAGCAACACAGTGGCCTGATGAAGTGGCTTTACTACGAAACTGTTGTGTTTGTTTGTGTGAGGAAAACTAAATAAAAATCAAAAAATGTACATTAAAAGTGGAGATCATCCATTTATTTTTCATTTTTACAATTATCTTGGTGCTAATGGATGACTCAATAATAATAATTTATAATAATGGCAACCTGGAATCTCTCTTTCAATTAAGAAAGACTGAAGTCCTAAATCTAATGTCCCTTATCATAAGACGATATGTGGGGATGTTCTGCTCATGTATGATATCATGGGGACCCAATACTCATTAATGAGTTAAATATTGTAGATAAAGAAGGTATATGGAAACAAAGAGGTCACCCATTACAAGTCAGGGGAGGAAAATTTGCACATATCCAATGAGAATACTTTACAAACTAAGGTGGTAAATGTATGGAATAGTTGCCTACCTGAGGTAGTGATTAGTAAGAATAAAACTGAATTTAAAAGGAACTTTGATGCTTTTATACTAAAGGGAGCAGTCTAAAGTATTACTGATATGGTCTATAGGAACAAATATGGGCACATTCCTTCTAGCTCCTGATGAATCTCAGTATGAACCTTAGTAATATTTCTTCATTAAAATGTGCAATGTTTTACACATGTAATAGTAGGCCTGCCTCAAACTGCAACGTTGTTATTCAGCTGAAAGGTTATCTGTATAATAACACATGGGGAGGAGTACATAATGTGCATTTAATGCACACCAAAGGTGTGGGATGCTACATAAACCCCAAGGGTGAAGCCTGAGGGATTTATCAAAGTATTCCACATGGGGTGTATGCATAAAATTCAAGTTCACACTCTTCCTCTTATGTTATTCTATATAATTGCTGGGGACTGTCTTTTGCGAACTCACGGTGTGACTATTCTAGGGAAAGACATGCAGTGAAAAGTGTGAGCTGTAACTTTCAGTTTCCTTAGGAAAAGCTGATCATATTCACCATTATGACTCATAGTTTATAATGATGAATTATAACCAGTTTTTTCTATCAGAAAAAACAGTTCCCAATTATTATAATGACATTATACACAATGCAAGGGAGTAAGTGTTAGCACAGTATATCTTGACTTAAATAATCAATATGTTAGTTAATACTGACATATGAAGCGGAGGGCTAGACCTGATGTGCCCTTCTGACCTTACTGTAGTTATTATGTTACTATGTACTGTATGTTACTGATGACTGAACTTACTCCAGTTCACACAAAATGCATGCGCCAGGTTTATAAGGTTTTACACATGCTGCAGTAGGCTCATAACTTTAATTTTCGTGGACATGTTTTGCAGTTACAGCAGTATATGTTGTTTTACACATCTTGTGAGGGTTAAATTAAAGCCCAGAGCTGATAAAGATGATGATTAATAGTCAGTGTAAGGAGGGCTCATATCTTGTGTTGCTTGAAGAACATGGCACAAGGTTGTCAGTGTGTCACACTTTTTGTCTTTTAGTGACTATCTAGACACCCAATTTATGATGAAATGGTTATACCGCTGAGCTTTCAACCCACATAGAAATCCATGGTTTGAAGAATTTTTCAGCAGTAGCTTTAGCATAGCAGGGAGGCTTCATTCAGGAATATAGAACAAATGAGAGACTGGCGGTATAATCTCCTGGGGATGGGGAACTTTTACTTTATGTAAAATATATTTGCTTTTCCTCTGAATTTTATCATCAGAATAGAAGAAAATAGTATTGGGATTTCTATAAAACCTCTAATACACATCAGGCAGGATTATCAAAATGAATCCACCTCAGATTTGTCAGCCCTATTTTGAAAGTGGACTTACATCTGCACTGTTAGACTATATATTAGATGGTCTAGCAGGGTTAATTTTTCAGACACTGTATCATTCAAGAATTGCCTCATTTGTATCCACAAGTTATGCAGAACACAGTGTGCATTGATTTCTGATGCAAGCAGCCACAATTCACAAGTTTCTGTTGCAAACCCTCTCAGCCCTTGAAAGTTTAGTGGCCAGGTCTGGGGCAATTTGTCAGACATGAATACTAGTCAATCTTTCTGCTGCATCCACTTCAAAGCCATATGAAAATTCCGATCACTGAATTCCACAATGCTTTACAAAACAATGAAAATGATACTGGTAGTTTAGTGATTGTAGGTACTGTTGAAGATTTTTTTAAAGATAAAATAGGCAAAGAAAACTAAAGCTCTCTTCTATACTTCTCCAATACCATCAAGAGGTCATTAACTTCTACCTTGTCAGCAGACAAAAACAGCTCCACCATGCACTAGCATGCACAGAGAGACACCCCAACTGGAATCCAACAAATGCCAGCATGCTTGAGGTCTTCAAATAGAGCTTTTGATGTTAAGATTTATGATGTTAAAACATACAAACAGAAACATTTCTGTTTGTATGTCTTGGCATCCTTGAAATTTTAATATTTAAAGCCTTATTTTTGAAGACTTCAAGCAGTGCTGGTATTTGTTGATTTAACTTCAACCATTGACAGTAAATATTATTTAGTAGGTGACCTCATGACTTCAGTTTGAAGGGAAGGAAACATTACCAGGTGACTCAAATTCTGGAAGCCTGTGAGCAAATAGTTAAATTGAAGTATGGAACTTACATTTAGGTGTCAGGAGTCCTGAGATACAGTATGCATCTCTGAATCATCTGTTAAATAAATCAGGCAGCACAGCCAGTTCATAGAATCTTGAGACAGAAAGTGATGTCACTAAAGGTAAATTGTATGTTGTTATTTAAGTTTCCCACCCAGTTATATCACTTTCTGTTTCAAGATTTCATGAAATGACTGGTGCCTTTAATTTATGGGTGATTTGATATTTTAAACTCAGGGCTTTGATATACAGATAAAACCTAATACCTCATTTGAAAAAATAATGTCATTGACTTTCAAAATTTGAAATGACCTGGCAATGCTTCTTTCCCCTTTAACACCACAATTTGAAAAGAGCATGTCAACTGGGGCACCATTCCCTGCACAGAGTTGCATGCAGTGTCAGCCTTGGGTATGTGAGTCCATGTACTGGTGTGGAATTTTTTACCACAACATACTGATGCAGAGGCCAGAGTGCTGCCAGCAAAACCACATTTTCACTGATTATTATTATTATTATAATGATTATTATTTTTTTTTCCGGTGCCTCCCCACCAGAGGTTTTGGCCCCCCACCCCAATCACCGCCCCCCATTCCCAGGCTTACTCACTGGGTGGGGCCACAAGGTAGGGGCCCCCTTCCCAAGGTAAATGATGTCTTGCCTTGGCTTACCCCCAGGGTGGGGCCTCAGGACTGGGAAACCCCTGGAGGGCATCGGTTGCAGCAGGAGCAGAGGTGGGGGCATCATGAACGAGGCCAGTTTTTTTTTGTATGTCAATTTTGGAGTTCCCTGTGGACAGGGCTGTGCAATGATGCCAGCATCTGCCCTGACCCAATTGCATGAGGTGCCAGCAGTGGCAGTACCCCCAGCTTCTGCCAGAGGTCCATATTGCGCTGGACACTCTTCCCACCTCCTCCCAGAGAAGGAGAACAGTCCCTGGGACTCTGAAATCATTCTACCCTTGGCTGGCCCTCCAACTACCTTGTCCATCTCTGACCTGGGATGTTGGCACCATAAGCAGATGTGAGCCATCTATTAGTGTGATTATTATTACTACAGTACTACTAATACTGTGTCAATCAGTCTGCATAATAGTATGTTTTTGTAAATCATACACAATAAAAATATTTTCTCACAGCACCATATAGCACAAAAAGACCTTGAGATTTCATTATAAATGTGAATTTTCCCAAATGTCAATGAAATTTCAGTCTTAAATGTTTTAATATGTTGGGTCAATATATGTTTCTACTACAGCAATTCACTTCAAGAGCTTTGCAGGATAAATATGACAGAACACCATCTTTGCTTTAGTGGTTGCACTGAATGAAAGATTTTTGTTATTCTTTTTCCCCTGTGTGAGAGACTAAACATTTGTTTCAATACGAGATATATAGTACTGAACAAGAGAACAAGTAGATGTCCTATAAACTGTCACAGCAGGACAATACTTTGTTTTACATTATGTAGTACCTAATCATATTAGTCCATCTGAAGATGATCAGAGGGATGTGGATTATATTAAACTGGTAAAATAACACCACTATAATCTGAGTAGCTGGCAACTACTATGCTAAGCCCGAAATTTTGATCACTTGTAACTAGGATACACAAATTTTTTGATTAGGTTGAATTTTTCAAGGATTGGTATCGGTACCAGATTCCACAAACACTTAACATGTTAATGTAAAAGCCATTATAAAATTATAATTTTCAAACAAAAATGTGTTGAAACAGTTTTCACCATTTTTTTTGGGTGGGGGGGATCTACAGTCCAAATGATAAAAGATTGTTTCATAACAACTGGCAGGATTATAGTACTTGCCTCTCTGTACAAAATTTTATTAGTCCCATTTTGAATAATGTGGTTGTTTTTTAATACTTTTATATTTACTAATTATGTTCTGGCTATGCCCAGTACAAACACAAACAATAACATGATATTATGTACCACATGCACAAGCAAATCCTGTTTAAATGCAGGTCTCTTTATCCTTTCATGGATAATGAGTTTGAAAGTCTACCAAGACAGATGTCAGAGACTAATAAAATGTTTTGAACTCTTCTTCTCTGACATGCATACAGTTATTCTGCCAGTATCAAAGAGAGGTGTGCCAGCACTCAATAAGTCCACAGCAACAAACAGCAGCACAATTAAGGACTGCAGATTCAAAAGGTACTTGTTGTGACAAAACATTACTCAACATAAAGCATAAACAAAGAGGCCAGGTGCTTTGACCTGAAAGGTTTTCATCAGGTCATGTCTCTGCCAGCACAAGAAGTATATTTGTGGTGCCAATAAACAAAACCTCGCTTCCCAGAAAATAATTTCCAGCATCCCAGTACTGGTAAACACCCTCATCCTTAAACATGTCTGACACAGGTCTCATCCCATGCCAACAAACAGTTCCCTTCTCAAATATGACTCTGGCACCTGGAGGCCACCCTGAAGCTGTCATCTCCCGCCTCCCCATCATGGTTTGCAGGAGTCTATTCCAGTAAGTCAGAACCCTCCAATGAAAAAATTAATTCTTTCAATTGGAGGACATTCTTCTTACAAGAAACCTTCCTTTCTCAACATCAAGGTTGGTACTAAACATCAGTTTCCTGGTGATGGCAAATACCATTCCATCCTCTAAACAGCAAAGCTGGTGCCATATGCCCATCGCAAGTGATGTCATCTCTCCCCAAAACATTTAGGACAGCACCAGAAGACCAAACCCTATTCCAGCATACTCTCCTGTTTTAAAAATAAAAGTTTTTCCCCTCATCCTGGACTTTATTTATTTATTTAACTTTGTTGAAAAGGTAGGTACACTGGCAGTAGCAGCCTTTTTCAGGCATGACCCGAGTGCAAATGCACAGACAAAAATAGGCATACAGAGCGGCAGTGTATACAGACACCATGTACATTTACAGCAAATGAAGAAGTAGCAATATATACACAGCAATATTTACCTGATATAATATCAAGCTGTCATTTACAGTAGGAAATCCTGCTCCTTGATCCACTCCACACTCAGCACAGCACTCCATATCACTAAAAAACATTTTTTTAGTGCCAGTGTGAACCCCCTCAAATTGTGTTCTCTTTCTGGTGTCTAATGGCAACCCAGTGCCCTTCTCTATACTGTGGTCAGCACAGATCTCATCTCACCTTCCCAGCCAATCATGGTCTTAACTAAATATTTCCAACCATGATATAAATGAAAGGATGATAATGCCATCACTTTTCATAAAATTGTTTATAGAACACTAGCAAGTTAGAAACCTGGAGCACTGTGACACTGTTCAGGTCAATGCTGCAATCAATTTGCACTTGCTATATACCATATGGAGTATTATCATTTGTTATAAAACCCTATCACACCACCACTAATGCTGCACTGGGGAATCATCATTAGTTACAACCCAGGTTCCAATGTGGGATGTGATTCCACAACTTTCTGGTCAAGATGTTAGAATGCAGCCAGTTAAGTCATACTAAGACAGCAGCACAAATATCCTTTTTGTGCAGTGTAAGTGGCTCAGTAGATCACATGCTTATCCCTGGATTTGAAGATTAGAAGGTGCTAGGTTTATTCTAGAACAAACATCAGGAACCTCGAATACTATCTAGTACTGACACTGTAATGAAGCATGGGAGGATGAATTGTTGAGGTGCTGTCCATTGGATGAGATGTTAAACTAAGTCATTTCTGCCTATCACAGGTGGCTGTCCAGGTGGAAGTTAAAGATCCCATAACACTCATCAGGCATGTTGCTCATTCAGAGGCAGCATACCATGTAAACACACTGCAGGAAGAACAATGTGTAGGATCCAGAAAAAGGTGAAAGGAGAGAAGAAATATCTAGTTTATCTTTTTTCTGTGCATTTCTCTCAACTACACCATACACTCTAAGGACAAGATCCACATAGGTGGCTAGGATATGCTCAAGTTAAGCACTTCCTAGACATGGCTCTGCACACCCTGATGCCTGTTTGCACCAGATGGCATTCACAACCCCTTCCCACTGCACTCAAGCAATGGCAGATTTTGCAGCACTGTGCCAGAATACTGGCATTTCTGTGCAGAGCTGTAAATGGATCCCTGGTCTACTCAAGGTGTAAGGTATGACAGCATATGGCACTTCTTTAAGGAATTACATACCCCTAGAGGTGCTGAAAAAACTTTAAGTTCTGAAACATTGCTGGCCAGTGCTAGTACTTTTGCAGCCCACCATGGAGGGTGCTGGGTCTGGGGGCTGATGGAGGGGCTGAATGGGCCAAGAAGTGACAGTACTGGCTGAGGAGGACACATGCTGTGGACACTAATGCAGTCCCTACAGCTGCATAGATTCACTGCCCCTGGTGGCCCTCCACATTGCAGAGAATATTTGATGGTCTAAGCACATACTCA
Source organism: Neoceratodus forsteri (assembly GCA_016271365.2). NCBI lineage: Eukaryota > Metazoa > Chordata > Ceratodontiformes > Ceratodontidae > Neoceratodus > Neoceratodus forsteri. The sequence continues at coordinate 778,551,127 of CM057459.1, read as the reverse complement.
CCCATGCTCCATGCCAATCCCATCCTGCCTCCTATGTGTTTAAGCATGCTCATTGAGAGGGATTGGGTGTAGAGGGGCATCAGCCCATGTTTATGGATGCAAAGGTCCCCACATACAGTATGAGGAATGAGACATCCATAAAAATGAAGCAGAATTATCCCTCCATAACACTGAAGGGCAGTGCTAGGCTACCGTGGATCAGGCCATAAAGGCTCAAACCCTGTGAAAGAATGCATGGGAAGGCAAATCCTTGTAATGGCCAGGCTGACAAGGATTAACCAAAACAGAAATTCCCTTCAAGACAAGTTTTTACATCTAAACCAGTATAGGTTGGTAACAGCAAATTTCAGATATGGCTTTCATTCTATGGAGAATTCTCAGTGCAGTTATTTGACCCCAGCATCCTAGCCAATATTCCTCATTATACAATGGCAAGGAATATTCTAGCAACCTGACTGGATGCTTACCCCTTCAGACAATGATGTTATTACATAGTAACATCACTGTATCTAGGGCTGGAATGAAGGACTGCAGTACATTAAAGGATATCCAGAAAAGGAAGTGCCAATGAAGAAGGAAACCACTTTGGTTCTCAAAAACAGTAGCAGAAAAGGTCAGAGCCTAAAGGCTGGCCTTCAGGAAATATAAGGGAATGCAGCGGGATGAAGATAGGGAGGCATACCAAACTTCTCTAAGGGAAGCAGGGAAGGTAGTAAGGCAGGCAAAGGCCCAAACCAAGGAAACATTAGCACAAACAGTAAAAGAAGGTGACACTTTCAATAGATACATTAGTGAAAGGAGAAAGTCCAGAGGGGGTATTGTTAAGATCAAAGGGGATAAGGGGGCATGTGAGGAGGGACGCGTAAAGCATCTATCCTAAATAAATACTTCTGCTCAGTATTTACTGAAGAGAAGGTAGTGCAGGCCCACAGCTCAGCACCATGGACACAGGGGAAGGGAGGTGTGCACTAGTCCTTCACAAAAGAAAGGGTCCTACAAAGCTCAAAAGCTCAGGGTGGACAAGGCAATGGGACCTGATGGCATACATTCCAGGGTACTAAAGGAGCTAAAGGTGGAATTAGCAGAGCCATTATCAGAACTGTTTAGTGAGTTTCTGAACACAGGAGAGGTCCCAGAAGACTGAAGAAGGGTTTATGTGATCCCGCTCCACAAGAGTGGCAGCAGGGAGGAGGCAGGGATCAAGAACAATCAATCTTACCTCAGTAGTGGGCAAGATTATGGAGGCACTCCTTAAGGAAAGGATAGTGCAACAGCTGGAATCCATGGGAACAGGGATCCAAGACAGCATGGGTTTACAAAAGAAAGGTCCTATCAAACTAATCTCATAGATTTTTTTGACTGGGTACCCAGAATGGTGGACCAAGGGGAAGCGTTGATGTTGCTACCTTGACTTCAGCAAAGCTTTCGATACTGTTCCACATAGAAGATTGATTAATAAGCTGGGTAGGCTCAGGGTGGATCAGAGGTTGGTCAACTGGGTGTCAAACTGGTTGATGGGCAGAAAACAGAGAGTGGTGGTAAACAGTGTACAGTCAGAAGTGGGGTACATCAGGGATCAGTCCTGGGGCCAGTCCTCTTTAATATCTTCATCAGTGACATTGCAGATGGACTGGAGGATAAGGTTTGTCTGTTTGCAGATGACACCAAGATCTGCAACAGAGTAGATGATTCAGATGGGGTGGGCAGAATGAGAAGAGATCTGGATAAACTAGCAAAATTGTTGAAAGAGTGGCAACTGGGGTTTAATGCAAAGAAGTGCAAGATCACGCATAGGGAAGAGAAACCCTGAAGCCACCTACAGGCTGTGTGGGAGCTGCTGGCAGTCACATGGGAAGAAAGACTTTGGCATCATCATCATCATCATCACTGATGACCTGAAATCATCCAAACAGACCACTAAAGCAGTAGGTAAGGCTAGGGGGATGTTTGGGTGTATTAGTAGGGGTATCACAAGTCAGAAAATGGAGGTAATAATTCCTCTTTACAAGACACTGGTTAGGCCCTATCTGGAGTACTGCATGCAGTACTGGAGGCCACATCTTCACAAGGACATTAACCAAATTGAGGGAGTTCAGAGAAGGGCAACCAAAATGGTGCAGGAACTGCATCAGAAAACATATGAGGACACATTAACAGAGCTCAGTATGTATACCCTAGAACAAAGGAGGGAGAGAGGTGATATGATCGAAACATTCAAACACCTTTAGGATATTAACAAGGTGAAAGAGTCTAACATGTTTCAATATAAGAAAAATAGCAGGGCAAGAGGACACAGCAGGAGATTAGAAGGAGGCTGATTAAAGGGTAATGTGAGGAAGTTCTTTTTCATAGAAAGGGTGGTGGATGCATGGAACGGCCTACCTCAGGAAGTGGTGGATATGAATACAGTGCAGGGCTTCAAACAGGCATGGGATAGGCATAAGGGAGCAATACAGATGAGTATGAATAGATAGGCCATTGACAGAGCAAAGGCCAATGGCACATTCATAAGGTAGAAAAGAAATGGGTAGACTGGATGGGCCTTGCTGTCTTTATCTGCTATCATCTTCTATGTTTCAATGTTTCCTCATGGACTACCCTGAAACCCACATGAATCCCTGCACGTCTGTAAGCCTCCCCAGTCCTACCTCCTGGCATCACCCACCTACACACACACACAAACACTCATTCCCACCCACAGTCATTCCATTTGAAAGAGCATTTTTTTCATTGTTTCTTTTGTTTGTTTAACACTACAGCTTTTGTGAAGGAGAGAGTTGCAAACAAGTGAGCAGTTCTTCAGAGACAGCGCAGTATCCGTTTCTCAGCAGATCAAGATCACTCCTCTGAAACAAACTTTGCTTTCATTCATGGGTAGCAATTTTAAAATAAAATTTAAAAAACCACTACACAGACTCTTTTCACTCCACTTCTGTTTGAAATCATAATATGCCTTTCCATCATTATCAATGATCAAGCAGTTAACTACACCGCATGCCTGCTCATGTCCGACTCTGATACAGGCAGTATAGTGCTCGGTTGCTCTATACACACACAAAAACTTTCTTTTTTTTTAATTCTACTATATCTTCTTTAGTTTACCTCTGTACTTAATGAAAATACCGCTGGTACAAAAAATATATTCAAGCCCCTGACCTGAAGAACAGCAAACCTGCTCCATTCTCCCACTTTGCCATTTTCAGTGCTTCTCTTCATCATGAAGCACTTAAATGATCCCCATCCTTCTTTTTCTGCAGTCACCCAAGACTTTTCAAATTCCTTTGAATAAAGTGATTAATCAGCTTAATTGCAGACAACAAAGCACTGAGGCAGATGACATGCGGGGGGGGCACAGGTGAACACAGAGCTACACACAACCTACATTAAACAGTGCCACCTGTAGCAAAGCAAAACAAGCATTTGTCAATGCTGAATGTTTGCTTGCAGGTATTTGCAGTGGTGTTTGGCATGTATGGTGCTTTACCCTAATGCCCTGTCACGATTGCTGGTATTTGCACAATAAATTTCACGCATGACCTTTTGTTACCCCCATTGTGCGCTACATAGGCGGAAACATGTTTTGGGCAGGATGTGAAAATGACAGCTGTACTGCTCATAAGGAAGTGTGGTAAAATGCCAATGTTGAAAATCCTGGGTGGAAATATTGGAAAATTCGCAAACCCTCTGACGTGGCTGTGAGACAATGCAACGCCGCTCATTAAAACAAAGTAATTTTAGGAATTTTTTCACCAAATTTTCAACACTGCCATTTTAAAACTCTGCTAATGAACAGTGTCACTGTGATTTTCTTACTGTGTCCCATACATTGATTTCATACAGATCGCCAATATTGTACTACATGGTAGGAAAGACATTTTGGGCATGATGTGAAAATAGCAGCTGTGCTGCTCATAAGGAGGTGTGGTAAAATGGCAATGTTGAAAATATGGAGTGAAAATATTGGAAATTCGCAAACTTATGAGCGTGCGTAGGAACTGCGCAACTGAGACTCATAAAACAGTAATTTTTAGAAATTTTTTCACCAAATTTTCAGCACAGCCATTTGAAGACCTCTGCTCATGATCAGTGTCACTGTGGTTTTCTTAATGTGTTCCATACATTGATTTCGCACACCGACTGTGCCATTGTGCGCTACATGGGCAGAAACACATTTTGGGTGAGATGTGAAAAATGACAGCTGTACATCTCATAAGAAGGTGTGGTAAAATGGCAATGTTGAAAATCTGGAGTGAAAATATTGAAAATTCGCGAACTTATGAGCCTGCGTAGGAACTGCAGCAATGCACGCTCGTAAAACAGTCATTTTTTGGAATTTTTGCACCAAATTTTCAACATGGGGTTTTTGGGACCTTCTCATGAATGATGTCACTGTCATGGCATTATTCCAAGGCTGAAGGGAATTCATGCAGTGACTAGCAGTGCCTGCAAATCACCCTTCAGGCCCAAATAACACCATGACAGTGACATTATTCATGAGAAGGGGTCCCAAAACCCCATGTTGAAAATTTGCAAAATTCCAAAATGACTGAGATATGCAATAAAGTTGAAACCCCCTATCTAGCCATTATACAGCTTACCGGCATTTCCTCAGTTCGCGGTCGCCTTTGAAGAGTGCGGGCGTGTTCCCGGTCCACGAAGATCGTCGCGCCAGAAGTCGGAAGTAGTATGGGGTGGGGGTGTGGGGAGGCTGGGTGCACAGTGGGTGGAGTGGGTTGTGGGGGGCTGGGAGGTAGCTGTGGGACGTTTTTATTTACAGGTGTTAAAAAAAAAGATGGCGTGGGATCGTTTGCCACTCTGGGGTGGGCTCCCAGCGTGGCACAAGATGACTTGGGGGACAAGGAGCCGACGGGGATTGGGCACCCCGCAGAAAAACAAAAGCAACGTTTGCCACGCTGGGGTGGGCTCCAGGTGGCAACAGGATGGTTTGGGGAGCCGTGAGCCGACCGGGATTGGGCACCCCTGTCGGCAAACAAACTTTGTGGCACCAAAGCTGTGGGGGGGTGTGACACACCGGGGGCAGCGATGACGCAGGGGAACGTCATGTGATGATGCCACACTCAGTATGGCAGCGGTGCTTTCCTTTGAAGCAGAGGAACACCGCTGTCATACTGAGCTCCTGCACCCATTGGTGCAGGACTGCCATGCCTGCTCAAGGGAGCAGTGCATTGGATGGGAGATGCACACCTCCAAGTGTGCTACTCTCCCAAAACGTTCCTTGCGCATGAGTGCAAGCGAACGTAAAAAGGAACTTCTTTTTCTATAAATACTCTTCCACAGTAATAAATCAGATTAAAAAGTATTCTTTTTATTTTTTAATTATTTTTATTATAATTAAAAGGCCATTTTATAAAAGCAGTAAGGCACTCCAGGATGTGTGTTGTTGTGTAATGATGTCACTCCTGGGGTGGTGGAAGCACTTGGCTTCACCTCGTGCTTCACCCCCGAGAGACGTTATTACCAATAACACACACCCTGTCATGCCTTATTGCTTAATCAATATGCCTAGTCTATGTAACCCAACCCCACTGATGCTGCTGCACACAGTTATGTGTGCTTCTTCTAGTGAAGTCTTACAAATACAGAATGCCTATAAGTGCAGCCAACATTGTTCCTGACTGGACCAGAACCCCAAGCTAATGTTTGAGTGTGCAATCTACCACCCCCTCCAAAAAAATCATATCCAGGTTAATCAAGAGTGACATGATTACAAATTTTGACTGAACTTATATGAAACCCATTTGCTTCAGTAAATACAAACCCAATATACTGTTCTTCAAATGCTATAGTGAGGTACATAAAACAGATGTGGGTGGTACAGCATTTATTCTGAGGCAGTCCACAACACCAAATACCAAAGTGATTTTATGATCTTCTCTCTGTAGGAGTTTCTCAGTCTTCAGCTTGTCTCCACTGCTTTTAATTGCAGAACGGTTCTTGTAGTTTGGAAAGGATGAAAACAGTTTTCTTCACATTATGAAACTGTCAATGATGTTTTTTACTACACGAATGATGTCAACTTTAAGCTGCGATTTAGACACTATGCTAAGAATATCTGTAGTCTTTTTCATATTTGCATGGCATTACTACCTTTTTTGCATACTACTGATTGCATTTACAGTCAAAGCAATCGTTACGGGGTGTCTGAACTATTAATCATAACCTTTCTGTGTACATAACTATGCTACTTTGGCACAGAGCTGTAAGTTAATAAAATACTGCCCTCATTAGAATCGATAGCTATGAATAGCAGAGCCCCATACAATGGCCCTTTCCCAGCAGGCATCCTCACTTTGTGGAGAAATAATGACTGTAGCCTGCATGATGCCATTTTAGCAGTACCCCGAGCTAAACAGAGATGTCTTTCACTGCATGTTAACAAGCTGTGCTAGCAGGAAAGAGAGAGAGTCTGACTGACAAATCCTGTCAAAGCATTCCAAGGCCTTTTGGACAAGGAGACACTTTTCCATTTTTTGTCTTTTTCAGTTGTGTTGATATTTACTTTAGAGTGGGCAGAACAGTGTTCATTTTGGAAGATAACTGTACACACAGCAGCCATGTGTGCAGTATCCAATGGTCACAAAAAGCTGCTGAGTTACTGTAGCTAATCTGGGGCTGTCCAGTATAGCCAGATCCATAGAGTGGCATTAATAGTCTTGGCTTTGGCTGCTAGTTATCCTGTTTTGCTTGCCATTGACTACAGATATTATTATTTTAATAAATTGATTTGCTTTTTGAGGGCATGGTAATTTCAACACAGGTTTAAACAAGAAGAAATATTGTAATGACAGAATATTGTCATAACTCTCAAATCTGTTTACAAGATGAAATGCTGCTCTTTTGCATAGACATCTGCAGTCAATTTTGAACCCTTCTGTCATTTACCTGTATGTTCCTTCTTTCCATGTTTCCCAAAATCCCTTCTTGTGCAGTTATGCCCATTGGTGATGGCAGGCTATGATACTGCTTCAAGCATTTTGCACAGCAGTACTCCGTCAGTCAATGCAGATTGTGACATAGCAACATAATGTCTTTTTCTTCTACTTTGGGGAAACAATAAGAAATGATACTGACAGAATGGCAGTTTCTGATCTGGAAACATGCTGTTTCATTTTAATGCAAACATTCTAAATTATAGAAAGATTTTTGTTTTGGTTTATTGTAGCAATGATTTAATACTCCTGTTAAAAAGGACCAATTAAGGAGCTCACGTTAGGTGTTGACATGGAATGCCATATTTATAAACAAAATATCTTAGCATAAAATGTGAGCTTTAAGTGTATTAGTCAGGTCTGCCCTTTTCCAACAAGTACTGTAGGTGACCCATAGCACAATATATAATCAGCATAATATATAATTACCAACATTATACATTCTCAACTCAGTAGAGCAATATAGTGTAAAACAGATTGCAAAGAAAAGCACAGACATAAAATTATTTACAAGAATATTGGCTACAGTGCCTTCTCCTCTAGCACAGAGAAATTGCTTTGCTAATAAAACCATTATAAGAATTATTTTGCTCTTATCACCACACTTAACCTCCTGGTTGACCTATCCAGTTATATTTCATCTATCCAGCTATATTTTAACACTTAAGATACTGTATATTTATCCTGTTGTATTTAATATGTCATGCTCATTAAACATTTTGCTGCTCACTAATAAGCTAACTTCCATTTGAAAAACTGCACATATGCCCCCCCCACACACACATTTTATTCTGTGAACATAACTGACTTGTATAATTATAAACCCATTTCAAATCTCTCTGTGTTGGTCAAAATGTATTTATTCATTTGGTAACTGGGTTAGTGCACTGATCTGAAGACCTTTTTCAGGCATGGCCCTGGGCCCGAAACTGGCACAAATGGAATAAAATACAGTAAGAGAGCAGCATGGATCATACAGGGAACAGAATATGGAATCCAGTGTAGATCAAGTTAACAGAGAAAATATAAGTTAAACAGTACCAGATACATCAACAATTGAGCATACCAAGGTATATAACATTTAGGTAAACAGGGTAAGGTTGCTCCATCATTCAGCAATATAATTATCATTAGTATTCAGGGTGGGAGAGGAGAGCAGGGCACTGGAGGGGTGAGGGGTAAGGGTGGGCTGCAAAGGCGGTGTAGCCATGTTAGTGGCCTGTTGTGGAGGACAGCAGGTGCTAGCATGCAGACACAGGTCATGGAGTACAGAAAGTGCATTCTTAATAGGGGAATTTAGATTTAGAGGGGGGTCAAGGGAACGTATGGAGGAGTGGAGGTCATTCCATAGTGAGGGCCCAGCTGCAGAGAAGTCTGTTAGGCCCATCTCCGTAGTTATGTTAGGACATTCTAGCTGGAGGCAGGAAGATTATGGCAGTAGATTCTGGGCTAGATAAGAAGGGATAGTGGAGAGTAGGAGGGATGGTGCAAGGTATCAGCAATGGTCCGGCCATCAGGTAGGAGCACTGCCCTTGTGGAGGGAGCCAGTTAAGGGATTGGTAAAGAGAGCAGTGGTGAGTGAGGAGAGGGGCATGGAGGGCAATGTGACATATATGATTGTAGGTAGCATCCAGGCAGTTCAGGTTGGTAATGGAGGTCAGGGAGTACACCAGGCAGCCATAGTCAAGGAGGGGGAGGAGGTTGCCATGGGCAATAGAAAGGCAGGCTTCCAGCAAGAGGTGGTCAATCAGGTGATAGCAGAGCCCTATCTTCTGGCTGATGTACCTGATCAGTGAGGCAATGTGGTCAGTTTAGATTAGGGATGGTTCCAGGACTACCCCAGATACCTGAAGGCAGAAATAGTGTCAAGGGGAAAGCCATCTGGGGATTTGACAGTGAGAAGACCACCATTGTGGGCAAGGGTGGAGAGTTTTGTTTTGGAACTGAAAAGCATGGCCTTTGTTTCGGTAACATTGCCTAACAGTTTTTTGGTGGAGATCCAACAATGTGCCTTGCAGAAATCATTGGTAAGAGTGGCAGATAGTGAGGAGGGGGAGGTGTCACTTTGGTATAGTATTAAGTCGTTGGTGTAGAGGAGCTTTTTACAGGATAGGCACTCCAACAGGAGAGAGTAAATGAAGATGGAAAAGAGGATGGGGTCACGGACTCGATCCCTGGGGGACACCCATAGAGACAGGCAAGAGGGGAGAGGTGGTACCACTATGGCAGACCATCTGCATTCCATCAGAGAAGTAATCAGTGAGCCTGGCAGTGGAGGCAGGGGAGAAACCAAGGGCATTGAGTTTTGTTATCAGGATATTTTGATTTACAAGGTCACATGCGTCAGATAGATCTACAAAGACAGCACCAGTTAGCTTCCCTTCAGCCACATTTCTCTGCATATGGTCGGTGAAGAGGGCATGGGCAAAATAATAGAAAACTGCAAAAATATGCAGCTCCAGGCTTACCTGGATATAAACAAACTCATACCTCCATTGCATTCAAACTTGTTTTGTTTGTTTATTTAAATGCTGGTAAGTCCATGGACCAAGCACCCCTTTTCAGGTGCGACCAGAACATATAACACAGAAACATACAAGTGGTAAAACTAGTAAAACAATATGCATAACAAATATATAACTAAATAATAAAAAAAAAATCAGGGTCAAACATACCACATCTGCTTTTGTAAGGCAACCGATGACTTACTGGCTGCTCTTGATCACAGGCTTTTTTTTAAAAAACAAATTGAATAAATTTTATTGAACGCCCAAAAACATAACAACAGATGCAATCCACATCATCTCCTGGAATTACAACAAAAGGAAGACAATCATAATCAGATCCAGGAACATACAATTTATAATGAAAAAATACCACTAAACTACCACCAGTTCCTCCTCCTGCCCATGTCACCCACCCATTCTACCACCAAAGGAAAAACAAAAAATAATTAATCAGATAGCACATGTCCCAAACACCCAATGTTGAATCATCCCATAAGGAAGGTGCTTGCAAGGGTCAACTAAAATGCATATTCAGAGCATTAATAAGGTGTTTAGTGGTTCCCAGATGTGATTATACCTGTGTATCTTTCCTGACATATTAGCTATAAGGCACTCTGCTTGCAAAGTAAACAATATCTCCCTGCACCACTCAAGAAATTGAGGAGTATGTTGGTCCAACCAGTGCCAAAGGATGACCTTTTGTACACATGCAGAGATTAAGGCCATGTGATATCTCTGGTTGCCTATCATGGTAGTCTCCCAGAATACATATGTCAGGAAGAAAGGCATTGGATAGTCCCAGAAAGGGATCAAGATGTGCTAGAATAGAGTCCTAAAATGGAGTTACTGTCTCACATGACCATACAATATGAAGCAAGGTACCAGGCTCTTTACTGCATCTGAAACATAAGTCAGTGGGTAGTCTACCCATTTTATGCAGTTTAACTGGGGTATAGTAAAGATTGTGGATAATCTGAGATTGCATAAAGCAGTACCTATCTCACTTAATGTATTTATATAAATGTTCCCAGATGAGAGGCCAATTCCAAACAGAATTACTAACCAGAAGAGCCTGGCCACAGAAATAAAATCTTGAGCCCTTGGTGGATGCTAAATCATTCTGCAGAGATAGGTAGTAATATGAGATATGATGAGAAGGGGGAGCATTATGAACGAGAAGTGAAACAAAATTACTAAAGGGACTAGACCTTGGGCCACTACCAAAGAATTGCAGGAATATATGTGATAATTGAAAGTAATGGAAACAGGAAGAAGTGGACCAATGATAGAGGGAACAAGCATCCAGAAAGGACAGCAATGCCTGGTTCTGAGCAAGGTCCTCTAATTTGTCTATACCCATACCTGGCCAGAACCTCTTTGTGAGCATCTGTCCATCTATTCGAAAGTTAGGGTTACTAAATAAAGGCTGTGTTATGTCCTTATATGGTAAAATTTATGGTAAAGGAGGCAGTATAGCGCAGTGGTCTAAGGCTCTGAGCTGCAAATCTGGTGACATCCAGCAGACCAGACCTGGGTTTGAATCCCACAGCTTCCACTTGCATACTGTGTGACCCTGAGCAAGTCACTTAACCTCCTTGTGCTCCCAGGTTGCTCCTGTAAAAAAGCTTTCAGCTTAGTGTGCTATACCTGGTTAAACAACTAAATAAATA